>OX465190.1:20413789-21716715 GCA_949987655.1 Polymixis flavicincta | reverse complement strand
CTCTCATCATAATGAATATGAATACTTATTGTAATTAGCATCAATGAAACACTGATGCCTCAAAGAGATGTCAGCAGCACACTGAGAAAAACGGGCTACTTAAAATTGGCAAATTTGTAATGTACTGGCAGCCAGATAAGTATAATGTGCTTTTGACATGAAAATTATAAGAGCCATACTTATAATGAAACGACACCATGTTAAGTAAGTATGCGGCATAATGCTCTGTAAAGACAATGTAAACAAGTTACTTGTAATGAGGCCGCATCCTTAATACGTAAGCCGCATCATGAAATTACTGTGCCCGCATTATTAACGTTTACGTATGCGGTTTAATGATGCCGCATATGTATTAACAGAGCAGCATACGTAATTTACTTAACCCGCAACAGGAAAAATGTATGCGCTATACGAACGAAGATATACAGCCGCATTATTTCAGTATCTAGGCTCTTTACAACAGTAACTGGTTGCCAAATCATTGTACTGACTCCGACTCATTAAGTAATGGTCCCGGTTACGTACATAATGTACGAGCAGGGTCGGGGATATGCCGATACATTTTACGCACACTAGATAATTAATAATGTCTCCGCCTACATAATCATTTACGTATCTTGGCTCATTTTACGAACTCCGTTTACTTACTGACTGTGTTCGGTGCATAGAATCTTTATGACGTCCGCCGCATCATGAAATTACTGTGGCGCACTCTTATCATTTACGTATGCGGTTTAATGATTCCGCACAGAGCAGCATACGTAATTTACTTAACCCGTAACATAAAATATGTATGCGCTATACGTACGACGTTGTACAGCCGCCTTATTTCAGTATCCAGGCTCTTTAAAACAGTAACTGGTTGCCAAATCATTGTACTGAATCCGTCGCATTAAGTAATGGCCCCGGTTACGTACATAATGTACGAGCAGGGTAGGGGATATGCCGATACATTTTACGCACACTGGATAATTAATAATGTCTCCGCCTACATCATCAGTTATTACGTATCCTGGCTCATTTTACGAACTCCGTTTACTTACTGACTGTGTTCGGTGCATAGAATCTTTATGACGTCAGCCGCATCATGAAATTACTGTAGCGCACTCTTAAAATTTACGTATGCGGTTTATTGATTCCGCACAGAGCAGCATACGTAATTTACTTAACCCGTAACATAAAATATGTATGCGCTATACGTAAGTACGACGTTATACAGCCGCCTTATTTCAGTATCCAGGCTCTTTAAAACAGTAACTGGTTGCCAAATCATTGTACTGAATCCGTCTCATTAAGTAATGGTCCCGGTTACGTACATAATGTACGAGCAGGGTAGGGGATATGCCGATACATTTTACGCACACTGGATAATTAATAATGTCTCCGCCTACATCATCAGTTATTACGTATCCTGGCTCATTTTACGAACTCCGTTATTTGCTGACTGTGTTCGGTACATAGAATCTTTATGACGTCAGTCGCATCATGAAATTACTGTGGCCCAAAAACAAAAAAGTTGGCCGCCATATTGGATTTTTTAATATTTTCAACACTGCGTTATTTCCTTGTCAAAATAGTACCAAAACCGAGTTTCATTGAAATCGGCCCACAAACAAAAAAGTTGGCCGCCATATTGGATTTTTTAATATTTTCAACATTGCGTTATTACCTTGTCAAAATAGTATCAAAAACCGAGTTTCATCGAAATCGACCAAAAAACAAAAAAGTTGGCCGCCATATTGGATTTTTCAATATTTTCAACATTGCGTTATTTCCTAGTCAAAATAGTATAAAAAACCGAGTTTCATCGAAATCGGCCCAAAAACAAAAAAGTTGGTCGCCTTAATGGATTTTTAATATTTTCAACATTGCGTTGTTATTTCCTTGTCAAAATAGTATAAAAAACCGAGTTTCATTGAAATCGGCCCAAAACAAAAAAGTTGGCCCTGCCATAATGGATTTTTTTAATATTTTCAAATTCTAGATATTATTTTGCTTTTGATCGCGTGGCGGCGTAGTGTTGTGTCGAAGATATATTTGTTTTTGTTCGCGAACGAAATGTCTAACAACGGAAAATTAAAATAATTGTATAAGTATTTTTTGTGTTGATAACAATTTGTGTCATTATTCCCCTTAACATTGTATTCGCCTTAATAAAAGAAGCATTTTTAACCTTATACAATTTCATTCGAAACACGATTAACGAAATTTAAAACAAGGAACCGACAGACAAATGGAATTACGAAATCTAAGAGCCTGCGCGCATTGCCTTGCCTTTTTCTAACGCCTAATCTATGAAATATAGTGTCATAGAAGTGCGCGCATTGCCGTGAAATAAACGCATGCGGTAGAGTCACCGTTAGCCTCTCGCTGCAGCGGTGAATCTACGGCACATATTTTTGTATCGCATGGAGATCTAGGAAGCGCCGCGCACTGCCGTGAAAAAAACTTAGCCTAGGGCTGTCAAGGGATGTACGGTGTACCCAATACCGTTTGGGTACCCTTTTTACGCAATACCTAATAAGTATACACAGATAGTGACTCATATTGTAGTTTATAACGATAACATGTGCATAGAGTTGCCACCTTTTGTTTTGATCCACGATTTCTTAAATAACTAGATATTAAAAGTATTAAACATAATTGTAGTAGTTTGTTGTTACATAATTTGTATGGTAGTTTGATTTGGTATGTAGTTTTGTAAGTTATTCCAGAATACCTGCTGTAATACATAATTAATGTATGTCTACTCGGCAGGACATAGTGGAACTTAATTAAATTAAGTTCCACTATGTCCTGCCGAGATGATCAAACAATAAATTTTATTGTTTGATCATCTGTATAACCTATGCCCACAATAAAAAGATTTGATTTGATTTGAAGGATAATAGTATTTTTTCAAACAGTGGGAAAAATATAGTATTTTAGGGAAGTTCATGAAAATAAAAAGTAAACAAACATGTTAGGTTGCCATGCTGACGTGTCATGAATGAGTTTTGTTGCAAAATTACATAATTTCCGTTGCGGGTGCATTCCAGTCACAGTTTAATACAAAGAAGTGCGAAAATTTAACTAACAACAGTAATGTGATAGTAGTAAATAAAATACATCATAGCGAAGGAATTAAAAACAAAAAAAAAACATGTAATCATCAAAGTTTTAATCAAATTAAATGTTAAAAGTCTCAAAGATACATTTATTTTCTACGTCAAGTAACATTAGTATTATCTAAAAACTAGTATTGTTAAGCTAATACAGCACTTCAGAAAAAGTGACTAGTGATTTTTGAGGAAGCTTGCCCTGAAAATAACTCATGACAATAAAGGTACCATATAACTCGATAGTCAAAGCATTCACGGGGATTCCCGAGTACCTAAGTAAAAAAGCAAACAATGGAATGTCGGTAAAACAGACATCGACCGAACGATCTACTCACTATGCCCACCATTAACGCCATCTAATAAATCGATTGACAATTAATTCCAGTCCGATAATAGTAGGTTTTACTGAAGCTAACTTAGTGTACGGACTACGTAGCAAAGAAGAATGCTTATTTTTGACCTGACTATGTATAGAAATGAAATAAATCTTAAAATATAGCTTATTGAATTGTATATTGATTACGCTTATCACAATGATAAAAGAAACGCAGGAAAAAAAGATTTTTTAACATTAATTTAAGCTAATTCTACGTCATGACATATCGTATTGACATATTTTGAACGCATCCAATCATTCTTTTTTTTTAAACGTTCCATTTTAAACATTGCTGGTTGACCATATTTAACTTCGTTTCGTAGTTTAATACTTATTTTACGTTTAATTTGATCAGTAACTATTTCTTTATTAGTCATGGGATAAATTAAATTATATAAAAATAACACAATAATTGAATTAAATTAATCATTCAGTGTTTCATTGAGTGTGCGCAAGTGAAATGGATTTTTTGACATTTAACAGTTCTGTGATTTGCATCGGCGGTCGGCGCCAGTGTTGCCATATATACGGATTTGTCCATATTTGTACGGATTTTGGAAGTCCAGTACGGATGAATCATGCTTACGGACTTTTATACGGATTTACGTACAGATGGACTCAACCTCAGCCAGATGCTGTACAGAGCATATTCCGAAGTTTTTTTCGTAGTATTCATTATAAATCACATTTTAGTCCTCTGTCGCAACTATTATTTTCATTTCATGGAAATATAACATAATAGAGCCGTAACACAAACATGAGATGTGGGGAATACCGTGCCATAGGTCGCGTTCGAAACCGTGTATCAAAGACAAAACCTTTAGAGCTATTGTCTTTGATTGAAAAGGACATTAAGTGTAGTTTGAAAACAATGGCTGGAAATGCAAAAAATCAGGCATAATTTAGCGCTTCAACTTAGATTGGTTGGCTGAATCTACTTTCAAGGTTTTGCTGAAACGTAGCAAGAAGGATTTTGCACGTTTGCATTATGTAAAAAGAAATTGAGTGACTTATCTATTGGACGCGGAGGTAAGACGAATATTTTTAAGTATGTACATGAACACGACTAAACATTGAAATTCAGTACCTATAACGTCCTAAAGATCTGTTACAGGTTTTTTTGCCAAAAAACAATGAAAAATGGTGAGATTTTACTGGTAATACGGATTTTTAAAATGAAAATATAGATTTCACGCCTCCTCCATATGGCAACACTGGTCGGCGCAGTCTTAGCATTGTTGACTTAGGGGCAGTTAGTTTCAAGGAATTAACAAAGTAAAAAGGATGTTTTATACCACAGTTAGGTAAATACTCCTATTTTAGACAAAACATCGAGCGTACCTAATTAATTAGTTCATGCACGTTTGTTTCATTATTTTTGGTACCTAACGCCAAATCCTAACCTAAAAAGAAACATTAATATTTTTTGGACTTCGTGGCGTTTAAATCGCCAAAATGACTATAAGACATTATTTTATAAACTTGTATGAAGTATTTCTACTATATCATATAACTATACATATACTTTCATTATCAGGTTTTTAAATGTATGGAAGGTGGGCATTGTTCTTTTTTACTGAAGCTGACTTAGTATACGGACTACGTAGCAAACAAAACAGAGACACCATCATCTTAAATAAAAAACTTTAGATTTCGAGGCCTAAACTAAAAACTGAGAGAATTTACAAAAAACTGTAGATCTACAGTTAAAACTGTAGGGTTGGCTACACTGACCGCACGTTAGAATAAACGCACCGCGCTCCCCCGCAAGGCACTGCGCAGAGGCTCTAAAACAGGGAATCAGCCAAAAATTGGACATTATAGAATCGAACACTAGAATTTACCAGAAAGTGAAGAACTATTATAAAAAAAAAGACTTTGCATTTTGCCTTTGATTACAAAATGTGTTAATCAATAACATAAGATCAGGCTGCATGGGCTAGATTCCTTTGCCTTCCCGCAAGGGTAAAGAAAAAAAAAATAAAGAAACATCGCGAAGGTCACGAAACGCTACCAAATAAGGTAATGTGTTGCATCAGCCCGTGACGCCCCGCCCCCGGCGGCGCCAGAGGCGGGGGCGCCTCGCGGCAACGGCGCGGCAGTCAGCAGTCGCCTGAGAAAAACAGACCGAACAACACGAAGTCTGGCTGAATTATGATTAGTGATTTTGTGCTAAAACGCGTCGTAGCGTAGCCATCATGGAATTTATGGAAGAGATATTAAACGCCGGTTTATCTGAAATAATACCATTCCTTCAAGGTAAGCCAGTTTCTCGGTTTTATTTAGTCAAGATTTTTTGTTTTATTTAGATTATAAATTTTCTTAGATCTGTCGCACTTTGAAATAGTATGTTGCGTCATAACATAACCCCTCGTTTTCACTCATTGAGTTATTTTCACTCTCATCTTTGGTGGCATGTTTGAACTTGTCTGATAGCCTTTTACATATAATACTACTTACAAACAAGTTTAAAACCTTATTATTGCTTGTTGGATAAAGTTGTAAACTTTACTAATCGGTAACGGACAGCATTTTTTAACCGACGAAAAAAAAAGGAGGAGGTTCTCAATTCGACACGTATATTTTTTTTATGTATGACCACTCATAACTTTTTATTGAGTGGTCCGATTTCAAAAATTCTTTTTTTATTGGAAAGAGTATATCTAAAAATCGGTCCCATTTAAATATGAAAAATTATATCTGCCCCTAAGGGTAGAAAAAAAGGAATTTATTGATAATTTTCCTACTGAATTTTCAATTGTGAACCGATTCTGTTGAAATTAACCAAACATTTATGATGTGTGATGACACCACAACATAACACGGATCTGATGATGGCGTCTCCATTATTAGATCAACTCCAGATCCCTGTTATGTTGTAGTGAAGTCAGTTCCAAGAGGTCCTCAACAGTGTACAGGTGGCGCCATACAAACTTTGGCGCCGACTCGAAATTTATGTGGAGCTTAGCTGGACTAAAACGTTAATTTTTTATTTTTTCCTTTTTTTATTTTTTCGTCGGTTCAATTTTTTGTTAAAAAGATTTTTTTTTTTTTGTTGAAAACCAAGAGACCGCCCAAAAACCTGACTCTCCGACTGAACATGTAGGCAATTATAAGTAGGTAGGTACTTACCTACATAACAAGTTTTGTACATGTTTGTATTTGTATTTTTCAGACAATCTTATAACATCACTTGAAACTGCCATTCTGTTAAACGATGAAGATTTGAAAGAAATGATTCCAAAGATTGGCCCCAGAATAAAATTTAAAAATTGGCTACTACAACATCAAAAAGCGACCAGTGTCAATGTACGTACCTACTTGTTTATTGTACATCTTGTATTTAGCTAATAAAAATGTTTTCGATTTTTTCTCTTGGACCGATGCCGTATACTTTTAAATTATTTTTCTAGAACCTTGAAATTAGGAATGCTGGGCTAAACGACTCAACTCAAAACGCTGTACGGGACACTGATGTCAGTGATAATGCAAAAATCTCTACAGATTGTACTGCTGCAGCTAATAACACTGTGAGTTACTTATAATAATAAAATTACTCAGTTTGATAACAAAACGTATTTCGTCGGCCTAATTCGTTAACCTGCTAAGTCCATTTTTGTATAGTTTACAGTGATTGTAATACAATACTGACAGGCTGCCCCACCCTTTTTTGGTGCTCACTTAAATTTTTATTTTGTAGCTTAATTTGGTAGGTACTTTATGTTTGTGTTATGGACCAAAAGCATTGTTTACATAAGGCCATCGCTGGCTGCCAGTCTCACTGGCTTGAAAAATAGACGGGCACTTTATTCTCGCCAGCGTTGCTGGCTTGGCTTGCGATGGCCTCGTGTAAACCTTGCTTAAGATAAAATTGAAAATGCCCATCATTAAGATAGGACCGGGTACCTATTTAAGTTTGTAATAATTCTTAGATTACGTTTTGTTTTGTTTCAGGTATTGAAACTATTAAATGTAATGTTATTTTCTTTAGTAGATTGTATGAGTATTTAGAAGGCACTAGTCAAAGTTAGTGTGCTAGTAGAATATTCATAGTTTAGGTATATTGTTTAACCAGCAAAAATGTAAGTACATCCGTATGTATAGTATTTATTTGGTACATTATTAAAACCCGTATTATTACAACTCGTATAGTTATGCAGGCCATACACCATCAATTCGATTGTACAATTGGCATGACACTGCCGATTGGATCCAATCGAATTGACCGTATGTGGCCGTGGATCGGCAGGCAGGACAGATCGAATTGGCGGAACAATCAAAATTCAATTATTTTGGCTGGATCATGCCGATTGGACCGTGTATGGCAGTGGGCGATCGATCGTATGATTTTTCTTAACCGACTTCAAAAAACAAGGAGGTTCTTAATTAGATTGTATATATTTGTTTTATCATTGTTTGCGCATATCTTCGATATTTATAGACCGATTTTTATGTTTTTTTTCTTTTTCTTTATTTGTCCGATTGGACAGTTAGAATTGATCGTGTGTGGTGTAGGTATATGGACGAACTGCAGATTGGATCCAATCAGCAGTATCATGCCAATTGAACGATCGAATTGGACGTGTATGGTCTGCATTACTAAGTAGTATATGGGTCGTTGTCAAATTTTGCGCAGGAAAACTAGTCCCTCAACTGTATTATTTTATTATTAGTAATAATCACACAACCTCTTTCAAATTTTACATTAAATTCAAAATACTTCGCAATAATAAACATTGATTACTAAAATAAAGACTCAGTTTTGTTTTTTTATTTTATTTTTTAAAGTAACATTGTGGTAATTTCTGGTAACAGAGTGGTTTTCCTTCCAAACTCTGTATGTCCCTGGTTGCACTCTGTTATAATAACGATCAAATTATTTCATTTTCTTCTATAAAAACCTACCTTAAATAAATTATTATCATAAACAGAGTATTGTGAACATTTAAACAATATGTCTTAAAAGCGGTGAGTATCAAAATTTACTAAATTATCAATTTTTTTAAACTTCGTCCCACGCATTGTGTGAAACTGTCTGGAATACTATGTTACTGAGTTAATCGCAACTTAATATAGAGATTAAGCTGCTTAAAGTTTGTACTAGCTTGGACGGGATGTCTGCATTCATCGTGGTTGACCGGTACATCGGGGGGAGGGGTACAGGAGGAGTCAGTCGACCGCGAGGCGTTGAACAGGCTGCGTGTTTTTATTGTGCATCCACTTTGTTACCTACCTATTACGTAAGTAAATCAGCGTATTTTTTCATCATTTTAAGCTCAGTATGTTATCAAAGAGGTATATATTCTAAATATGAAAGAAATAGTGTACTTTACGCTTTATTTTATGACTTGTGAGTTATGAAATGTAAAATTTACTACTCTGTTACTATGCAACTCTGTTACCATCGCGTGGTAACAGAGTTGTTAAGAGGGTAACAGAGTTGAATATGCCAATATTTTTAAATTTTTACTTAAATGTTATGTGTCAAAACGTTTTCTTTTTAATAAAAGATTTTTCCTTAGTAATTTATATGCTTGGTTAGTATAAATAAAACGAATACGTATATTTTAATAAATATAAAAACATAGTTAGAGGATACTTTTTCTTTGCGATTTCGAGATGCCTCTGACGCCTGCTGAGTAGCAGCGACGATACCGAGAACGACGCAAAAATAATCCCGAAAAGGAAGCAGACTAAAAGAAAAGATCGAGAGAGATACCATGCAAACAAAAGATTAGTACGAGGTTTGACAGCACGTGAACATCAAACAATTCAAAAGAAATGGCGATCTGCAAATGCTAGACAGAAAGATAAGGTCAGAGCGCTCCGTATTGTTATGCACACCCCAGAGTCATCACCTTCTCGTTTAAATAGTCCAGCCCCTTCAGGTCAAGATCAAATTATTCCAAATGCTCATCGTCGTTTGTCTACGCCCCAGTTGTCTACTTTCCGTGAATATACTCCTAGCTCCGTCACATCAGCATCTTCTCGCGGCAGAAAGCAAGTGAAAAGAAACAGACCGAAGTTAGAGTTAGAGTTTAGAGATAATATAAAATTAAAGGAACAATTAGAAGCAATTTACAAGAGATTCGAAAAGTATAAAAAAAGATACAATAGAGAAAAACGGAAGACATCTAAAATTGAAGAAGGTAGTCAAGTAAATCAACAGAAATATGCGATCTTATGAAATGCTATTAAAAAACGCTACGAAAATGTCAAAAATCGGAAAGAGTAATGTGCTATTCAGAAGATATTTGAAGAAAAGGCTTTGAAGAATGTCTAGCTGTGAACCAAGGTTATGTTCGAAAAAAACAGCCTCTGCTTAAGAAAAAGGTTTTAAGTACCAAAATTAAGGAATTTTTTGAACGTGACGACATATCAAGTTTTCACTGAAGAGGCAGGAGTTCTAAAGTATAGAAATTTGAGTTGTTTTTGTCAACGCGGCTTTTGTTCTTGCAAGAATCCCAAGCAATACGTTCCATTAAAAACTTCAGTGGAAAAATCAAATTCTTCCACGTGCGACAACAATTTTCTGTCCGATATTAGCAACATTTGTCAAAAGGGAGCAAAAGGCTTTTATAACATTGTCTACAGCTCAGACTCCGATGATGATGATGCCCCTCTTATATCACCAACTAGCACTCTTCTGGCAGAACAACCCGGCACATCAAAGCAAACTGACGATGCTTTGATCGAGAAGGAAAATATTCATGTAAATAAAATAAAACAAAGTATTTGTGTCTTGGTTAAAATTTCCAGCTTAAAACAGGACTATGTACAGTCACGAGCAATAATATGTATACACTTACCAACTTTTAAAAGTAATTTTCTCCACTTTTACTAATTGTAATCTTATTTTATTATGAAAATAATATTTTGGAACCCACACTGTAATGAAATATCTAAGTTATCTCGAGGCTGCAATCGCTATTTAAAAGAAAATCGCTTTTGAATTTGGCGATGTGTTTCCATGTTATTGCTCGTGACTGTATATCTGGGAAAGGCCGTATCGGAGGTAGAAGAAGATGGTGAGGTTAAAATTATGTTTTTTAAGTCAATCGATCATACTGCAACAAAATTTAAATTAGTTGAGTCTGACCTATCTTATGTGCCTTTTGATAGGTTTTCGTTGTGTGGCTAAAATCATCGTGTTATAGGTTAAGTTTTTTGGAAATAAATAATTTACTTGCAATGTTCCAGAACCTAAAATAGTCTGTAAAGGTAAAAGAATATACTACCATTTTGATACTCCTTTAGACATATTTGAGAAATAAGAAACTTTCACTTCCCAGTTACTCTTTCAAGAATATTTGTTTTTTATTTTCATAAAGTTCATTGTAGATTGGTAAATACCAGTCATAAAGTTTATTGTTATTAATGTTGATGCAATTTTTTTTTTGTTATTAAGATCTCAAGCTCAACCGAGTGCAATTCAGTCAAGTAAAATACAAAAAAGAACAACTATGTTACCGTGCTACAGCTCTGTTACTTTTCTGTCCCAAAGATTAAAGGACATACTTTAGATTTTTATGAAAAGCTATTTAATATAATTTGGTAATATAAAATACGTTAATTTGTTAGATATTTATACGTTCATATGGTATAGTTAGCAGTTATAATATGAATATTTAGAGTAATCAGGTAGAATTTAATGTCTACTAAAATTCTAGAAGTAACAGAGTTGTTTGGAATTTAAATAAATGATTATTAAACTTAAAAAAAATGTTGTGATTCTGCATGCGATTATAAGATAAAAGACTGTAATTAACATTAATGCCAAAATATTTGGGATTGATTTGTTTAATTTTATAATAAAAATTAAAACTTTATGATAACAGAGTTGTATTTTTTTACACCCTAACTCGCATAATCTGGAATAAATCATAAATCCCTGGTGAAACATCGCGGCCGACTGTAACACACAAAGTTCATTGTTTTTAACAGGCATTGATACGAAGAAAAGTCATGTATAAGTATTTTTTTTTTTTAACAAGTTTATAATTTTAAGCCACGGCTATCTGCACAAAATTTGACAATGACCCATATACCTATTTAGTATTCAATAGTATTTATCATTAGCTAGCTTAACTTGGTAACTGCGCGGCATTTAACCGACTTTAAAAAGGAGGACGTTCTCAATTCGTCGGAATCAGTTGGAGTGTTGCCTTTGGGGCCTATGGGAAAAAAGACTCAGAATCTTTTTAATTTTTTTTTTTTGAAAAAAAAATCGTTTACCGATGACTTTTTTTTGCTTTTTTTTTATTTAGGGCACATATAGTAACATGTTTAAACTTATAATTTTTTTTTCGTTAAATGCATATTTACTGAGAACTTATATCGATTTTCGATCATTGTCCCCATCAATTTATGTCATGGGCATGATGTGTCCCCGACTCACAGTTATTTAATTATTATCACGAGATATTTAATTATTAAAAAAAAGTAAAAAAATCTTCAAAGTTAAATTACTCGAAAAATATGCATTTTACGAAAAAGTGTACAAAGCCTAAATTGTTTCTATGGGTATCCTCAATTAAATAAGAGCAAAAAAAGGAGGGACAATCGGTCACCGAAAAAAATTTTTTTTACAATTCTATTTTTTTTTTTTTGGTTTTATTTACTACTCATAGAGCTCCGAAGGCTGTTCTCCAACTGGACCATTTACTCATTAATTTATCAATTTGTTCAACAACTTTAAAAAGTTGGTATCAATAGTGTTTGTGTTTTACATACAGGAAAGTTTAGACGGCAGAGCAATACTCAAAGAGGGAAAAGGAGGCTTACTGACGGAGGGTTCCCGAAGGAAATTGAGCCAGCTGCTAATACACCACATACTAGAAAACAATTGTGCGAAGAAAATTTCCAGT
This sequence comes from Polymixis flavicincta, assembly GCA_949987655.1. Lineage (NCBI taxonomy): Eukaryota > Metazoa > Arthropoda > Insecta > Lepidoptera > Noctuidae > Polymixis > Polymixis flavicincta. Next base: position 21,704,371 of record OX465190.1, on the reverse strand, counting down.
GAAGAATTTTATAAACTAGCTACCGAAATTGTGGAAATATTTCACAAGGAACGCGTTGTAGTGTATTATTCTGCATATTTATCAGCTACAAATAAATTAGCTAAAAAAAATGCTAGCGGAAAGCTCTACGAGAGCTATATAGCTCGAAGGAGAAAGTTGCGAGAAAGTGGACAGTTGCCGGGAACTAGCCGTTCATCCTCGAAGTCGTCCAGATCATCACTCAGATCCACGCCAACTATCACAGATGATGACATTTATAGCCTGGAATCTCTGGAAAGTGGTAAGCAAATAATCGCTAGTCACCTTTTTCGTGATTTAAATGTACTACGGGCGACTGTACTATGATGCCCTTCCTCTTGTTGACTCATCCCACCATACACATATAAATTACAGGTATTGTCTATGAAGAAACATTACTATGGCTGAAAAACAATGTCGATCCATGGAAATCTGTTGAAGAAAAGTGGGCAGAAACTGCAGATTACCGCCTAAATCGCATCCAATGTGGAAAAGGTGATATAGCAGATTACTTCAAGGATTTTCCAGCCTTAAAACAATCACAAGGCTATACCTTGGTAAGCATAAACCGCAGCCGCTTATTTTTTACATAATCCTTGTGGTTTTTCTATAAATAACCACAAGGATTATGTAAAAAAAAAACTTGTAGAATACTTGTCAAAACTGTCTCAAACATTATTTCGTTCAACTGTGTAGCCAGCAAGTATTTTTACAAGTATAAAACACATTTGCGTTTACAATGAAGTCTGTGACATGTATTAACTCGTCTGTGGCCCTAGTGTGAGTTTCTTTTAACTATCTCGACTTTACGCATCGATCGCGTTTTGCTCTCTGATTGGCCCTTCACCAAACGAGTGCCAATCGGAGAAAAGCGGTCGATGCGTAAAGTCGAGATGGTTAAAAGAAACTCACACTAGGCCCTCTGATACATTGACAGCGTTCTCACCTACAAAATACAAACGTGGTTTAGACAATTAATGTTTATTTTATTGCAATTTCTGTATATGAGATCATAAACATGTAGGCGACTAGAAGTTTTCAACTAACAAGTTTCATACAAGTTTTGTATACTTACAACAAGTTTTATACAATCATGTAATATAGTTTCATAACAAGTTTTGAACAACATATTTAATACATGCGAAAAACTAAAACATTGCATTAAATTTGTAAAATACATGTATTATACTTTGGTGAAAACGAGGGGTTATAAGACAAGTGTATGAATTTCGATTGCCATGTAAAATTCGTAATGTTAGTTCCCGTATCTGCCACGGTTCTTCTCTTTTCGCACAGACTCTAGTCACTTGCAACACTCGCGCGCTGCCGACATTGCAGAACGAGATATTGTGCAGGCACTAAAAGAGACAAGCTATTCTAGTTCTCGCTCAACAACCCAATAACCTATGTGGTAGCCATCCGGACCTTTCTCACCAGTGGAAATAACGTGGCGCACATTTATTGTATTCTTTTTTTCAGTTAATGAACGATTTCAGTCGTCTGTATCCGGGAAAGGAAAACAAATTATTTTCCTCTATCACCCTCAAAAATGAAGAAATTATAAAATATGCTTCATTAAAATTACGAAAAATTAGAGACCAAGATACGAGAACAAAAATAGCAAATATAATTGCACTGATTGACGGTAAGAAGTTTTGCTCAAATATTAGTTCTTATTATTAATCTTTAACTATGACGTGGAGTCTCAGAGGCCCCGCCCATTCTTGAAATCGCACAGATTTGTGACTTCCCCCTCCCCTCAGCACCGAGCCGCTCAGTTAGTGTATTGAAAAAATGACGTCCATAGTGTTTTTTTTTTAATTTTAGTAAAATTAAGTCTTAAAAATTAACCGAAACTTTTTTTTTTTCTTTGAATACAGAAGATGAACCAGAGACATCTAGCAATGTTGCTTTGATGTTGCTGGCTTATGTCATCAACATTTCACCTGCACGGAAAATAAAAGGAAAGCCAGCGTGGAAGCCATCCAGAGCAGAAGTATGCGACGGCTATATATCGCAAGCTGCTTCTGAAGCCGACGTTACCAACAAGATCATTCAAAAAAAGGAGAACCTGCAGAGGCTAGGCCGCACAGTTCAACCCTACGTTATTTTTGTTGGCCTTACCGTTACTGAGGTAAAAGTAGCATATGTGGTAATAAATGACACATTGTATAGTTTCAACAAATTAGTAACAGCAGTAGACTGTGCATTTAAAATATTTCAATCGATAGGAGCTTGTTACCCGGAGGAAGCTGGAGACATATGGCTTTTTATTCAATTGGGTTTCTACGATATTAAAACTAAATTTGACAGGCCCACACAGGCTGTGAATAGTCTTTTAACTGATCTAGAGTTAATACTTTAAAAATGTTTACCTGTTACTATTGCAAAAAAGCCAGTGTGTCTCCGAATTTACTTATAACTCATGTGCGAACTTTCTGTAAATTAACGGTAGAATTTTCCGGATTTCGGTGTGGTGAACAAGGGTGTTATCGTCATTATATTTCCTCTGCATCTTTCAAAAAGCACTTAGTTAGAGAGCACCAGTCATCATTGTCAGTCTTGCCTCATCCAAATAGTAACAAACCGATTGATACAGAAGCCAATATCTCAAATTTACCTTCAACGTCAAGCAAAGAAACTTACGAAACGGCAAATACGATGGAATCTCTACCAACTCAAAGAGACGAAAACTCTCTTGGTCACCATGCTGCAAGTCTCGTTTCCACTCTATATGCTAACCCAATAATACCGCGTAAAGCCGTACAAGTTCTTGTAGAAAATCTTCAATTATTTCATTCTAAATCACAATGCATTATAGAGCGACAGTTTAATGATATGGTACCACCAGACCAAGATAATGTTCATGTTAAAAATGCTTTAAAAAAATATTTAGCGCGTTCAGCGATGCGTTTGAGAATTTAGATTCGGAACACAAACGTTTAAAATATTTTAATGAAATAGGAACTTATTCTGAGCCCCTTGAAGTGGTTGTAGGTCAACGTAATGAGTCTAAAAAAACAGCGGCTGGTTTGTTATTAGTACAAGTAAATTGTACAATGCAGGTGATTCCGTTAAAAGAAAATTTAAAACTAATTTTTTCATCAAAAAATTTCATTAAGGATACTCTTGAATATTTGGACACAGTACAAAATGACTCTTTCGGTATTGAGAATATTGTTCAGGGTTCAGTATGGAAAAAAATGACAGAAAATTCTGTAGAGCATGATGCAATGATTTTACCATTAATAATCTACTTTGACGATTTTGAAATAGGCAATCCCTTAGGAAGCCACGCTGGGATTCATAAACTTGGAGCTATTTATGCCTCAGTACCATGTCTTCCACCTCACTACGTGTCGCTTTTGCAAAATATTTTATTATTGGCTCTTTTTCACTCATCAGACAGAACAAGCTTTGGAAACAACATAATTTTTCAAAAAGTTTTTGATGTTCTTAATGATTTAAGGAACAATGGTATTCATGTTGAAACTGATGTGTATACTGGCAAAATTAAGTTTTATGTTGCAGCTGTGACGGGAGATAATTTAGGATTGAATGCTATGTTAGGTTTTGTTGAAAGTTTTTCTGCAAATCGGCCATGTAGAATTTGTACTGCTAATAAAGAACAAATCAAAACACTGCTTTATGAAGATGACACGTTGTTGAGAAACAATGTCAATTATGAAAATGATTTACATTTAAATGACATTCATATGACTGGTCTTAAAGAAAAATGCTCGTGGCTTGCTTTAGATGGGTTTGACTTATTTCAAAACGTCGCCGTAGATGTTTTACATGACTATCTCGAGGGTGCTTGTCGATATGTGATGCCATTTGTGATACAGAATCTAGTGTGTACTCAGATGCTAATTTCTTTTGACAATTTAAAATCAAGAATACGGTATTTTAATTATGGACCTGATTCTACATCGACACCGTGCGATTCTGTAGCAAAAGAAGGCTCAACATTAAAGTTAAAATGTTCGGCTTCTGAAATGCTTACCCTTGTTCGATATTTTGGGCTGATTGTCGGATATAATGTCCCAGATGAAAACGAAGTTTGGTTCTTATACATCAAATTAAGAAAATTGTTGGATAAACTTTTGAGTCATAGAATCCATGAAAATACTATTGATCAAGTAAAATTTTCAGTAGCTGAATTAAACGAGCTCTATCGAAAATTTGCTGAAACAGACTTAAAGCCAAAGTTTCATTTTCTTACACATTATCCAGAAATGTTAAAAAAATTTGGCCCACTTACCCAAATCTGGACAATGAGGTTTGAAGCCAAGCATCGTATATCTAAATTTGTGGCCAGAGCATCACACAACAGAGTAAATGTTTGTAAAACAATAGCTATTAAACATCAATTAATTTTAAACGATACTTTTCTTAAAAATGAAACTGTAAAGACGATCTCTTATGGCAAAAAGGCAAATATGACAGAAGCGCAAATTGAAAATGTAAGACAAAACTTTCATTCTCGAGGTATAATCGATAATAATTGTTGGTACTCATTATCATGGGTGAAACTGTATGGTGTCCGATTTGAGCTGTCGTCAATTGTCATTCTAGATATTTCAGAATCTTCAGGCTTACCAAAGTTTGGTGAAATAAAAAATATTTATTTACTTGACAATTATGAAGTTACATTTGAGTGTGTTTCATTAGAGTGTATAGATTTTAATCAGCATTACTATGCGTATCAAGTGATGAGAACCAACGATTACCTATTACATAATTATAATACCCTTGTTTCGCCTGTACCGGCTACAATTACTATAATGTCAGATTTAAAACTTTATGTCACTGTTCGATGGACTTTAGAATAACAACGACCATTACACATCACATACGACGTACGTACCCTTGGGGTAGGACTTCCCATCATATTAGCACCAACCTTCTTCGTTTATTTTTCTCTCATCACACACTTACATGCATATGTAGTCAAACTCCGAAGTCCCGGCGCTCCTAGGTTTGCCTAGTCAAACCTCAGGTTTGACAAGAAGCCTTAGTCAAAGTCCAAAACTAAAGCGTGTTTTGGCCTTTGACAAAAGAATTTATGGTCAAACCTTGGAGAGACCAACTTGGGTAGTCAAACGCCGAAACTCAGTACGATCAAATCGGGGTTTGACTAGTCAGACTTAAATTAGGGACAGAATGGGTTATATAACCTAAATATGTATGAAAAACTTCATTCATTTCCGATGTTAGATTCAAAACTGCCTTACTCCTGTAGGTCACGTGGTCCTGCAGGTTAGAAATTTCGCAGCGGAGTAATTGCGATTTGATCAAATTGCGTTTCGGCGTTTGACTTTCCAAGTTAGTCTCTCCTAGGTTTGGCCATAAATGCGTTAGCCAAAGGTCGAAACACGCTATTAGTTTTGGACTTTGACTAAGCCTTCTTGTCAAACCTGAGGTTTGACTAGGCAAACCTTGGAGCGCCGGGACTTCGGGGTTTGACTATAACACATACAACACGTGCAAAAATTCAGAAACACACCCACCTGTGCGGATCTGTTGCCCGCAGGTGATACAGTTTACACATTTTACGTACCCATACCTTACATTATATACCGTTTTGCAAAAGCGTGAATACGGGCCCACCACCAATTTGTTTCTTTAACTTAACTTCAGGTTAAACATCAGCTGAGTTTCATTTGTTGTTTGTATTCTTTCATCGTATTGTCATTTATGCTTTTAAAATCAGTCAAATTTCGTAAAAGTAGAAAATATCGAAACTCGGTACTGATGTTTAACCTTCACCTAGGCCATGGGGTAGGGGTGCACCGCCCCTACTGCCAAAAGGTGGCTTTCGGATCGCTACCAAAACGGGGCGATCCCCACATTTTGTATTTTTTTTTTTGTAGAATACCGGTTATATCAGTTTAAAGTCGGGCCTTGCGACATAGGTTCCGCAACTAGTTAGGTTTATGCGTATGTATTAGCGTTCGTATACGAACGAGCTTTAAGTTAAGTTTACCGTAGGCCTAGATGCATTGGTTTCCAGCGACGACCACGCGGACTCCATTGATGCCAAGGTACCCTTAGAGCCAGTCCACACGGCGCGTTGCGTCGACGCAAAGCAAAATGTAAAATGACGCAACGGCAGCGCTGCGTCGACGCAACGGAGACGCAACGCGCCATGTGGACTGGCTCGTACTAGTGATTCTTTGGTCGGGAATCCTAGGTTGCTCTTACTTACCCGCTTCCGGCTCGTGCTACAAATACCGGAGATCTGAGACATTGTTCATGTTGATAATGGACTGTCTGTTGTTATACCTAATTAAGTATTTATAATTGCCCTAAAACATTCAGACGAAATCTATATAAGATAGGATATCTACTGACGCCCTTATATTTTAATAAATATCTAATCGCCAATCCTCTCGTCCTTTCCGTATTACGTTTTGTAAAGGCCTACTCAAACCTGACCGATATCCCGACCGGTATTTTGTATGGCATTACCGGCAGCAGTTGCGGAACACCTTTGAACAGCGCGTTACCGCATACCCATTGGGATATCGTTATCGCCACCGGTACGGGATACCGGTCAGATTTGAGTAGGCCTTAAATCTTGCAATGGTGGACGCCTGTCAACAACCGACAGACGGTGAAATTCCTCGTTCATAGTTGACTACCATGTAATTCTAGAATAGTATGATTAATTAAGCTTGTGGTTTTTTTGTATGTCTCAATTTTACGATTGAAAATAAATAATATGAATCTTTTATGTCTATTTCCTTTTAAGCATGTAAAGTTATAAAACTTGTACAGGGTTTGAGAACAGAACTTCTTCAGAATTTCTTCTGTTAATAACCTTGTAAAAGTTTAAAAAATAAAAAATGATGTATCATTGCTGTGTAGGTAGTACCTACACTAAATGTATATGTATCGTGAAGTATTATTTTATCTAAATTACCAATTATTGTATGCTTTTCACTTACAGGTCCGATTTGGTGCTTTAACGGTGTAGCTGTTAAGTTTGCTATAAAATTATTTTGCATAATAATAATAATAGCCGCACTAATATCGTACAAATTCAACAACAGTAGGTAAAGCCTGACCAGAGTTTTAAAAAAACCCTGCAATGAGGACGCGACCTTTTGTGATATATTTATACGTAACTATTGCCAGTAAAAATTAAATCTGAAAAATACCGCACGCGGGTTTTAAAACATCTGGTCAGCTTTATAATGATACATCATTCTTTACCGTACCCGCACCATTATTTATAAGTAGATATCTATGTGACCAGTGCAGGTTGTACTACTTATACTACAAAGCATAATGTGTATAAAACTTATTAACTGTTATAGTAGAGGTATGAACGGGAAGTCGAAGCGTAGGCAGACCGCCATTCCTAAGATGGCAGGGCCGACCTCGACCAGATACGCCGCATCGAGGATGACATAGAAAAACCATGGGAGAAGCATAAATGTCCAGCAGTGGACGAATATATATGCTGAGAAGAAAAATAAAAGGTATGATTACTAGTGCGGGACAATATGGCACCATACCATTCACCATACCCGTCCATCTACACGCCCGAGTACATGCAATACTGCTACGGGTATAAGGCATGGTGCACTATTGCACTACGTGTTACGTATTGCACATCATGCCTTACGATACTTGTACCTGTATTTTCCTTATGCTGGCATGGTTACAGTCAACGTCATTAATATATAAATATATACAGCCATCGAGTCAAAATATGTAAACACCAACCTTATTGTCAGTGACATAGAGGCGTGTAGATATTTTTGAGCTCTTGTTAACGTATATATTTTTATGACGCTGGCCGTACATACAAAGGTGTTCAGATATTATTATATATTAACCAATCAAAGTCAATGAAATTTTGTAGACACGATCGAGAAACTAATATCTAGGTCTGTGGTTTATTACATTTTCGTAAAAATGTATAGTTTAAATATTGCAGGGGGTTTTCATATTTTCATTCAAAACTCCCTGCAATATTTAAACTATACATTTTTACGAAAATGTAATAAACCACAGACCTAGATATTAGTTTCTCGATCATGTCTACAAAATTTCATTGATTTGAGTGTTTAATATTCAAAATAAGTATCTGAACACCTTTGTATGTACCATGCGCCAGCATAAGGAAAATACAGGTGCGAGTATCGTAAGGCATGGTGTGCCATACGTAACACAGTATAGTGCACCATGCCTTACTATACCCGCAGCAGTATCGTACGTACGCTAGCGTGGTACATAAGTATGGTTCACCGTGCTTTACTGGTCCCGCACCAGTATCGTACGTCCACTGCCGTGGTACATACGCACGGTTCATCATGCCTTACTGTACCGGCAACGGTACCTTACCTCTACTACGACAGTTAATACGTCTGACACATCATGCTTTACTGTGCCTGCCACAGTATCCTACGTATGCTGCCACGCTGCACACGTATGGCGCACTATGATTCACCGTGTCCGCCATAGTATCGTAAGTATGCCGCCATGGTGTACACGTATGGCGCACCATGATTCACCGTGTCCGCCATGGTATCGTAAGTATGCCGCCATGGTGTACACGTATGGCGCACCATGATTCACCGTGTCCGCCATGGTATCGTAAGTATGCCGCCATGGTGTACACGTATGGCGCACCATGATTCACCGTGTCCGCTATAGTATCGTAAGTATGCCGCCGTGGTGTACACGTATGTCTCACCATGATTTACTGCATCCGCCACAGTATCGTACGTATGCCGCCGTGGTACACACGTACGGCTCACCGTGCTTTACTGTGTCCGCCACAGTATCGTACGTATGCCGCCGTGGTACACACGTACGGCTCACCGTGCTTTACTGTGTCCGCCACAGTATCGTACGTATGCCGCCGTGGTACACACGTACGGCTCACCGTGCTTTACTGTGTCCGCCACAGTATCGTACGTATGCCGCCGTGGTACACACGTACGGCTCACCGTGCTTTACTGCGTCCGCCACAGTATCGTACGTATGCCGCCGTGGTACACACGTACGGCTCACCGTGCTTTACTGTGTCCGCCACAGTATCGTACGTATGCCGCCGTGGTACACACGTACGGCTCACCGTGCTTTACTGTGTCCGCCACAGTATCGTACGTATGCCGCCGTGGTACACACGTACGGCTCACCGTGCTTTACTGTGTCCGCCACAGTATCGTACGTATGCCACCATGGTACACACGTACGGCTCACCGTGCTTTACTGTGTCCGCCACAGTATCGTTCGTATGCCGCCGTGGTACACACGTACGGCTCACCGTGCTTTACCGTGTCTGCCACAGTATCGTACGTATGCCGCCGTGGTACACACGTACGGCTCACCGTGCTTTACTGTGTCTGCCACAGTATCGTACGTATGCCGCCGTGGTACACACGTATGGCTCACCGTGCTTTACTGTGTCCGCCACAGTATCGTACGTATGCCGCCGTGGTACACACGTATGGCTCACCGTGCTTTACTGTGTCCGTCACAGTATCGTACGTATGCCGCCGTGGTACACACGTACGGCTCAACGTGCTTTACTGTGTCCGTCACAGTATCGTACGTATGCCGCCGTGGTACACACGTACAGCTCACCGTGCTTTACTGTGTCCGCCACAGTATCGTACGTATGCCGTCGCGGTGCACAGATATGGGTCATCATTATTTAACGTGCCCGCTACAGTATCGTACGTAAGCCGCCATGGTACACACGTAAGGTTCACCGTGTTCTACTGTGCTCGCAACAATAGTATACGGGTGTTGCAATCGTAGTTTCAGGAGTATTCAGTGCGACTTGCGCACTACGTATTACGTAGCCGGATGTCGGGCTACGTACGTACGTACAAAAATCGACCACGAGTAAATTACGTAACCCGCTCCATGATGAGCGTCAGTATGCCGACTACGTATGACTGGCTACTTACGCGTAATGGAGCGGGTTACACACGTCATTGTGGTCGATTTTTGTCCTTATTTTACGTAGTGCGGCAGAGGAAATTTTTCTCAGTGTACCGTATAAACTTCAATAGGTAAGTATTTAGTAAAAAGCTGTTTTTTGATATTGCTAACAGTCACTTAAATTTCATTTATTTCTATAGATGTATTGGATGAACCAACGCACACCACAGGCAACACACGCTACACACTTTTTTGTAGAAAATGCATTGCGCTGCGGCTGTAATGTACGCTTGGCTTTATAGATACGTTAAACCGTCACCAACAAACTTCAAACAAAAATTAAAATGCACAGTAAAGCCACAACAAACGGACATAATAACTCAGAAGTATTAAAATTAACGAAATCAAAGTTTTTGACGTTGATAACTATAATTTTGTATTAACATAAAACAACACTTAGAATTCGCCCCGTCTCCATCTTCAAGTTTATTAGGAGATATTCCTGCGATAACTTGGAGAAATATAAATAAAATGACAATAGAATAATTGCCTTACACAAACATTTGAGGGTTGGGGGTTGGTTAACCCTTTTGTTGCGTCGCGGCTTTCCAACTGGCAACACTGTGCTTTTGTGTCTCTCTGGAATTAATAGGTACTTAGTTAATCTATTTTTATTTTGAGAAAACATTTACTTATACTAACCAGAACATACTGGTTGGCTGGAACATTGACCAGCAAACTGAAAACCAACATTCAGCAAATTATTCTAGACCCCAGTCGAAATTTTTTGTCAGTTGTCATAAAAAAGCAGGTGTGTCATTGAAAAGTGCGACCTACGCGGTCAAAACCCACGAAACAGCAATTATTTTTCAGTAACCGTTTAGTTTAGAATCTGCCAGGGTCGCGGATTTTTCCGAAAAAAATACCATGGCCCCTGGCAGACAGGCAACTGAAGGAACACAAGTGGATTTTAGTCAGTAAAAGTCTGACACCGCTCCGCTCAGAGCGAGAGAAGTTATTCAAAAAAAGGGGGGGGGGGGTTTATAATCGTGTACAGAATCCATGGTAAACAGTATCCACGACAATGTCCCTGCCATCCTTGGCGATCATCATTGAAGCGTGAACATCAATGCCGCCAGAGGGCGATACCGACAGTTTACTTTAAAACGCTGCTCCGTATAAAATAATTATAAAAATAGTCAAAGTAAATAATTAGTGACTGTGATTGCTGGAAAATTGAGTTAATACCGTTATCTAGTGCAACAATAAATATCCGTGCTGTGACTAAACAAATAAGTGCTGTTCTTTGTGGCTCGTATTATGAATGAAGTATTTGTTTAAAACTAAGTAATCGGTCCGCAAACTTCATCAATTGTCCCCCGGTCTAGTTAGTCAATATATTCTGAACTTCTACAGTGTCCCTACAGCATTTGTGAAGTTTTGCCTATCATCTTGACTAAATTACTGTTAAATCAAATTCGCAAGTCATTTATCGAAACTAGCGCCATCTGTTGGTTTCTCTTAGTACTACTACGTCTTGCCAATCTTTATCGAACCACGAACTGACACGCTACTACGATCATTACACTGCTGCCGTGGACCACCTACTTTTAACGAAACAAACTAGGTGGCGCTGTCCCTTACTCAAACTTTATTTACTTCACGTTTAAAATGAATTGCTGCCAAGGCGAACCGACTGCAGCCTGTGATAACATCCTTCTGTGCTGTGCATGTCAAGGAAAATATCACTACGAGTGTCTCAATGTCACGCATAGCCAATTTGCTGCGCTAAGTGCTGAATTTAAGGCTTCATGGAAGTGTCCGCCGTGCAGTAATGTAACCAGGCGTCTTAGGTCGAATGTTAATACGCCGGTACGCAGCTACACGGACCCTACGGTCGTGGATAAATCCATGGACATGTCGTGTGACATCATAGAGGAACGCAGTCCTCCTCGTACATGCAATTATCCCAGCCAAGTTACGGAAAAACCTGTTCAAACCATCGCTACCTCAGACTTTCAGAGATTCTCAAAGGATTTAAACAAAACCCTCAGCAACTGGCGGTGTGAGTTGAATAAAGATTTGACCCAAATTCGCTACGATATCAAATCTACTATGGCTGATATCCAAAAGGAAATAAATTCGCTGCGTACCGAGCAGTCCCTTTTGAAGCAGAATGTGCATGATCTGCGCAATGATGTTATAAGCCTCCAAGCAACTACTAAGGATCTGACGCAGCATTGTGACATCCTTGAGAAGCGTACCGGCGAAATACATGGCACTAAGTCTGCTGATGTGGAGCTGATAGTCGATGTTCTTGAGACCAAAATTGATACCTTGGAGCAACAGGCCCGCCAATGCAATGTTGAAATAGGTAATTTGCCCGAAAGGCGCAATGAAAACCTACCGGCCCTCATTGAAGCAATTGGTCTTGCACTTAACTCCCCGGTGACACAGCAGAACATCATCGCCGTTCATAGAGTGCCACATGCACACCAACATAGCACTCGACCGAAAAATGTCATCGTCAGATTCACGTCGTGTATACACAGAGATAACTTACTTAGTGCTTTCCGTAAGGCATCATCTCTCAAGACCGAACAAATTGGCATAGCTGGAACGTCATCGTCTATCTACCTTAATGAACATTTAACCCTGAAGAAGAAACAGTTATTTCGTAAAGCCCGGGATGTCGCCAAAAGCCACCACTACAAGTTTGTGTGGATTAGAAATGCCACAATACTCATCCGAGAGCGTGAAGGTGAACCCTCGTTTGCTATACGTGGAGAAAGAGACCTCGATAAAATTCGATCCAAATCTATCGAATAAATCTTTAACTCACACCGGTAACAATATTCTATTTATTTCTTACTGTTATATTTCTTATGTTTTTTTCTGTTGCGTTACCTATTTTAACAAAATTGTGCATGCCATGAAACTTAATACTATCTTTATCAATCTAAATCTATTTAATATACAATATAAATCAATTTTAAATACAATTTTGATCAAATCTAATCCACTTAATATGAAGTGTAAATCAAAAGTTTATACAATTATAATTTTTAATCGAACTTATATAATACTATGTAACTTAAAATTATGTACAGGTTTTAATGTTATCTTATTAATTTATTTCATCAGCTATAAACGTACTGTTAGAATTTATTGGATTCCACAATATATCATGTTTTACAAAAGAACGAGAGATCTATATGAATTTGTTGCAAAGCATAAAACACGACAATTTGTTAATTTACTACCAGAACTGTAGGGGAATCAGAACTAAGCTACACTCTTTGCTCGTGAATATCTTGGCATCCTCATATGACATCATAGTATTGACAGAGACTTGGCTGATACCTGAAATAGCGAATAGCGAGTTTATTGACCCTCGTTACGCCGTATTCCGCTGTGATCGTGATCGTGACGCTACGGGGAAGCGTGATGGAGGTGGAGTTCTTATTGCAATACTGCGTGAACTTCAATCGGCATCACTCGATATTCTCAATAACCCACATTGTAAGCTTTCGGCCAGTATTGAGCACCTCATGGTTGCACTGCCTTGCAAAAACGATAAACATAAAATACATGTTATCAGCGCAGTGTACATCCCACCGGGGACTAGCTCCGATGTCTATACATCTCATTTTGACTTTCTACAGGACACCTTAAATACACAGAACGTCATGAATGTTTACATCGTTGGTGATTATAATCTTCCTAATGTCACGTGGAGCACTATAATGGCGGGGTATGAGGCTTCTGTGGCATGTGTTTGTACACATCCTATATGCTCGGAACTGACGCACCTCATGTCCTCGCTAGATGCTCACCAATATAACAGCAAGCCTAATAGTGGAGGGAAGACCTTGGACTTGTTTATCTCGAATACTTGCTGTTCAACTGGCCTCCTTAAAGATCCGTTGTTACCAGTCGACCCCCATCACCCTCCTTTTATAATAGCCGCACCAGTTGACCTATCTACACAAATGATGAAGAGAAAACCGATAAATAAATATAATTTCCGTAAAGCTAATTACGATCTCATCAACAAACACATGAACGAGGTCAACTGGTCCGCGCTGTTCGACAATCTATCATCGGAAGAGGCCGTGGAGGCTTTCTATAGTATGTTGAATGACATAATTAGCCCACTGGTCCCCCCTGCAAGAATTAGGTCACTTGACTTCCCAATCTGGTTTACGCCACAATTAGTTAAAATATTTAAAAAGAAGCAACGTCTATGGATAAAGTGGAAAAAATACAGCAACATCAAAGACTATAATAACTTCTCCGAATGTAGGTCTATCTTCAAACATATGTGTAAAACTTGTTATTCCAGTTATATTAACTCGGTTGAAGATAGTCTCTCCAGTAACATAAAGCATTTTTGGTCCTATATTACTAACCGTAAAAGTAAATCAGGCATTCCGTCCATGATGCAGTACCAGAATGTCAAGTCGAGTGATCCTGATGCTGTTTGCAATATGTTTTCGGACTTTTTCTTGTCCGTATTTGAGCCCATATCACCAACGCTCAACACGTGGGATCCGCCGCAGCAGTGCGCAGAGAATGCTAGCATAATTAGTAATCTGCATATCGATAAGTCCAAAATACTCAGCGAGTTGAAGCGGTTGGACCCCTCCAAAGGGGCAGGACCAGACGGTCTTCCAGCGGCCTTTTTTAAAGCTACGGCTGATAGTGTTTGTGTGCCGATCTATATCCTTTTTAATAGATGTTTGGATGAAGGTGTGTTCCCGGTGGTGTGGAAGCGAGCTAACATTACCCCAGTGCATAAGAGTGGCTCTAAGCATGACGTCGAACAATATAGACCCATCTCGATTCTGCCGACCTTGTCAAAGCTTTTTGAAAGACTTGTTCACAACGAGATTTACCCTCTTCTGCATAATGTTATAATTCCTGAACAACATGGGTTTGTTAAGCGCCGATCTACGACATCTAACCTATTAATTTTTGCTAACTACCTTTTTGAAAGTATTGATGGGCGATTGCAAATAGATACGGTGTACACTGACTTCAAAAAAGCTTTCGATAAGGTCGATCATGAAATTCTCCTGAATAAAATTGCTTACAATGGAATACGAGGAGATTTATTGCGTTGGTTTGTGTCGTACCTCAAAAACCGGTCACAAAGGGTGGTGGTTAATGGTCATCAGTCTTTCTCTGTTAATATTACTTCTGGAGTTCCACAAGGCTCTATTCTGGGACCGCTTTTGTTCATTATTTATATCAACGATATTAAGAAATGCTTTAAAAAGTCAAAATTCTTGATGTACGCTGATGACTTGAAGGCGTTTCAAGCGATCCGTACTATGGACGACTGCCAGTCATTTCAAGAAGATCTTGACAGACTATCTGCTTACTGTATTGCCAATAAGCTGCATCTTAGTATCCCCAAGTGTAATTATATACACTTTACTAAGAATAATTTCATAATAAATTTCAATTACAACCTTAACTCTATCCCCTTAGATAATATATCAATAGTGAAGGACCTAGGTGTTTTTTTTGATAGCAAACTGTCCTTGAATCAGCATATCGAAGCCATAGTCAATAGTGCCTTTAAAATGTATGGATTTGTAATGAGATCTTCAACCGAATTTAAGCGTACCTCAACCTATCTCTACTTGTATAAAACGCTCATCCGGTCGCAATTAGAATATGCGGTCCCTATTTGGAACCCCTTCTATCAAAAATATGTAGTTGGAATAGAAAGGGTCCAGCGCAAGTACCTCCGTGCTATGTATTACAGATGTTATGGGACTAAGACTTATCTGTCATACTCCCAACTTCTTGATAAGTATAAGCTTATCAGCTTGGAGAACCGGCGCAAATACCTGGAGGCCAACGTGCTTCATGATATTATTCACAATCACTTTGATGCCATTGATCTGACGAGTAAGCTGTGTTATTCTGTCCCCCGAACGGTTCATGTACGTCAGGTTCGTGAACGTACTCTGTTTGCGCTAAATTCTTGTCGTACGAACTCTGGCCTACGATGCCCTATTCATAGAGTTTTGGAATCCTATAATTCTAACTTCAATGACATTGATATATTTGCATGCTCGAAAAATAAATTTAAATCTATGATTATGAATGTTTTATCCTAAGTGTACGGTACCATATTGTTATTATTTAAGTGTTGCATGATGTTAACTAAATGAAATTGTTTTTATTCTTATTTATTTTGAAGCTATAGCTAGCTTCATAGTTACTTATTTGTTTATCTCAAGATAATTGTGAACTTTGGTAATGCTCGCCTAGTGGCAACCACTGATCTTTAAATATGTTTTATCTGCGGATAATGCAGTGGATTACAACATTATTATTTAAGTTTTGTTAACCTTAATGTTTTACATATATGTTGTAGTTGTTTATTATCCCTTAATGAATAAAATAAAATAAAAACATACGGGTCTTTTTTACACAGGTACTTAATTGAAACTTGAACATACGAGTCTTTTCCATGCCAAGATCAAAATCGGTCATTCAAAGTAGGCTGAGAATCAGCACTTTTTGACGTCACACATTCATAAGACAAACCGCCAAAACGCTCGCACTTCACCATTTCCAAGTGCTTTAGCTGGGAAGAAGAAGTGGCGCAACAAACTCCCCAGCAGCACAGCTGTCCGTTCAGTGCAGTCATCGCTCCACGAATGAAAGCCGGGACCATTGGCTTAACGTGCTTTCCGGGGCCCTCTCCGTGCGTCTCCTCTCTTGGTATGTACAATTTTTTACCCATCCACGCATCAACTAGGGCAAGCGTAGCTTAACCTAATCAATCGACTCGTGCACCTGTGATTACTTCGCCATAAGCCCAAGAAAAGACCAAGAAGGTCTGTATAGGGTAGGTCCGTTTTACTTACAAAAAAAGTATAGTACCTATACGTTTCATCTTCAACACAATTCGCTCGTGTTTCACCATAGAAATTACCATGATATACAATAAACAGGCATTCACTCAATAACCAACATTATGTTCCTCAGTTAAGGTTCATTTCAGCAAGTGGTAATAATTTGCACAGTGTTAGGGGTATCTTGAAGGTGGCAATAAAGTGTTGTTATGCAAATAATGATACCGAAGGTATCGCCTTCTTGTAATCAATATTTTAATATCCATACCCCGCGTGGCTCCGAATTTAATTCCCTTGTTTTATTCAAGAAATCACTGATACTGATAGGGTGAAAATGAGCAGTGGAAGCGTCCTGGGCCCAAAACTTGAAGAGGTAGAAATAAAAGAAAGATGCAGGATTAACAGTGGTATAATAAAACTAGCTTCTGCCCGTGACTTCCTTCGCGTGGAAGTCGTAAGTCACCACAATTAACTAAACTGACAGTCACAATTTATAAAACTTTCCTGTAAACTACGTTTGTAGTTTTGGGGACAGTTGTGCGTGTGAGAAACAGCTTGTCCTGACGTCAACACCCGCTCAATGTTCTTATGGCCATTGGCTTTTAATTAGCTCGTAAAATGAAAGCACAAAACGTTCTTGCTACGTCAATCATTGAATTGCTAGAAAGAGATGGCGAGTTACGTCAAAGGTTAAGTCATCATCATCGTCATCATTTCAGCCGAAAAACGTCTACTGCTGGACATAGGCCTCCCCCTAGCTCCGCCACTTGCAACGGTTCTGTGCTTCCCGCGTCCAACGACTGCGGATGAAAGATGAAGTGTGTTAGATAAATTGACATATTTAGTTTATAGATCTACCATTAATACCAGGTTTATTTTATTTTCGAGGCGATGGCAAAATTAAAATATTATAGCATATTACCTGGACCCCGCGATTTCACAGGCACAAGTCTCGTTTCTGGGGGAATTTCGGGTAAAACGTGTCCTAATCCAAGTTCCCAATCCAATCTTTCCATGTGCCAAATTTAATTCCAATTCTTTCAGCCGTTTTAGCTCAAAAGCGTATCAAGAAAACACAAAAACATCAATCTCTTCTATAAAATATTAGTTTAGACGTTCTTTGTCGTTAAAAAGTCGCTTTTACATACATTTTGACAACGTAGGTATTTCACTATTCTATGAAACAGCATATTTTTTTCGTAACTAACGAATATTTTTTCGCAGTCTTGGATCACGTGCTGAATTAATGGTCACAGTTTGCGCGTCGCTGTCTTTGCCACTCTGTAAATACGTTAGCCCATCCCTTCCATACAGAAGACATGTAGCCACTTCAACATTGCTTTTGGAATCGAGTATTCAATCTATCAAAGCCTTCCTTCACTGGCTGCATGTTATTCACAGTGGTCATAAGTCTACAGATGGTCATTCCACGCCTTTCAGCTCTAGACAAATGTTGACCGACTCTGAACGAATACCAATGGAGGAGTGTTCGAGTGGAGTAGTTTACTTGCAAGCAACTTACTAGCTTATTACTGTACAGGCTTTAAGATAAGACTAGATAATTTATGACCATATTTATTTGCTAAAACAGTTATACATCATCATTTCAGCCGAAAGACGTCCACTGCTGGACATAGGCCTCCCCCAAGCTCCGCCACTTCGACCGGTTCTGTGCTTCCCGCATCCAGCGGACTCCTGCGGCCCTCACAAGGTCATCAGTCCACCTTGTGGGAGGCCTTCCAACTTTACATCTTCCGGTACGCGGTCGCCACTCCAGACCTTTCGGCCCCATCGGCCATCTGTTCTGCGAGCAATGTGCCCTGCCCACTGCCACTTAAGTTTGGCAATTCTTCGGGCTATGTCGGTTACCTTGGTTCTCCTGCGGATCTCTTCATTCCTGATTCGATCACGCAAGGAAACTCCAAGCATAGCCCTTTCCATCGCCCTTTGGGTGACTTTAAGCCTTCTTATGTCTTGAGACACTGCAGTATTTGGGACGAGAAGATATTGCGAATCTTCCCGAACGCTGCCCAGCCGAGTCGGATTCGACGATTGACCTCTTCCTCGAAGTTGGACCTACCTAACTGGACAGTTTGTCCTAGGTAAACGTACTCGTCCACAACTTCGAGTGCAGCGCCTCCGACCGTTACAAGAGTGGGTGTTACATGGGCATTGGACATGACCTTTGTCTTGTCCATGTTTATTTTAAGACCCACTCTTTCGGAAGCTCTACTGAGGTCATCAAGCATTGTACTGAGGTCCTCCATGGTCTCAGCCATGACAACTATATCATCGGAAAACCGAAGGTTAGTGATGTACTCGCCATTGATGTTGATGCCAGCCACCTTGCAATCCAGAACCTTGAAGATATCCTCCAGTGCAGCGGTGAAGAGTTTCGGAGAGATAACGTCTCCCTGTCTTACACCTCGCTGCAGAAGGATAGGTTTCGAGGTCTGGTCCTGGAGTCGGACTGACATAGTGGCGTTTTCGTACAGACACTTCAACACCTCGATGTACCGATAGTCGATCTGGCAAAAATGACAAGCACCATAAATAAAGGTATACATGCAAGAATAAAAACGGGCATACAGGATAACACAAAAAAAAATACAGATTCAGACATGTTTGCCACATACTATGGCGTGCAAATATGAATAGTTGTGTTTGTTTCCTAAAAAGCGGTGCTGTTTGATACGTCCTAAAAATGAAAACTTTTTGGCACCGTGAACGGTGTAGTCAAATTTAAACGCCCAAAATTTTAATTTTCAGAACGAAGTTTTCTTCTTTGTTTATATTGTGCATATTTCATCGTATGTAATATAAAATCCAAATAAACGTATTTTGCTTTCTTTCAAGGCTCCGTTTGCATTGAGTAAATAATCTATTAAACATAAATGTATAAAGTAAGAACAATATTTGACTCTCTAGATATTGGCGTACAGTCATAGAAGTTGCGCGAAGACGCTGCTAGAGCGTGACAGCTCACTTCACCTAAGGTTTTAACGTAATATTTTTACAGAAATAGTTTTACTCTTTTTGTAATCATAATTTCTAACACAACAAGTAGGCCAGATGCGGTTTATCAAAGCCAGTAAATCACCCAAGCAACTGGCCTACTATCCCATCTGAACGCAGCTCCCCCATCCCGGGCATGTAATGATGTCCTATTGACTTGCCGGTCCGAGCATGGCATTGAAAGAAACGTCTTCCGGTCAGTGTAAACACAGCCTAATAAGGGTGCATTCATTGCATTCAAAGCCGCGATTGCGACTTTTGGTATTACAGTTGAAAAAGGCCTTAGAACTCATTTAGAACTAGTGGACACCGTTTTATATGTACGGGGATAAACGTCATGATTTTTCATATTGAAGGGGGTGGAAAATATAGCTACAGATTTCAATACAGTTTATTAAAGTGTCTCGTTGTTAGGTGGTTGCAAGCGCTACTGCAGAGCGTGAGATCTTGGGTTCGACTCTCGGGTCAGACAGTATTTTTTAAGAGGCCTATGTCCAGCAGTGAACGTCTTTCGGCTGAAATGATGATGACCCCAGAGTCTAGATTTATGCCTGCTAAATGAGCAATAGGCTCGCCCCTAATAGATGGGACTTACAAATAACCGGCGAAATGTGGTTGTACAATAAGGTACACCTTTGCCTAACCGTCTTAGGATTAAGGCGTGAAGTTATGTTATTTCAACACAGTTTATTGAAATACCGGGTCTACCATCATACAAATTAATGCTACCAAGTACCGTTTCTGTTTTACGGTTTTAAGAGCTTAAATCAATCTGCCTAGCGTTTTCCTAACAATGCTGGGATCGGCTTCCACTCTTGAAAGGCATTGGTACCAAAAAAAGTAATTGTAGATGCATTAGACGCATGCATTTAATCTGACGCTGTCAGATTAAAATTCTAACAGTATAGTTTATAGGCCAGATGCAAACCGAACTTGTCTTGTTGAAGTACAAAAGTTTTTTTCGCAAGAAACTCAGGGTGAATTTCACAACAATACTGATCGCGATCAGCTTAAAAATCACGTTAACGGTAAGTGTCATTATCTGACAGCTCTTAAGCGCGGTTTAGATGTGTGCGTTTAGTATCATTGGTGAAATTCGCACTTAGTGAACAAATCGGTTACAGTTTGTCTAAACGACCATAATAATCAAAGTCTGCAAACTGCGGTCGTACCTAGTACCTACACAAGCAACAACTTACTCAATATGAGAGCTATGTAAGTTAGAGTCAATACTACAACCGGCAGATGATGAGCTCGGAGACACAGACGGCATAGAAGATGGAATGCTAAGGCGTTCTCAAATGGCTATCAATGAGTACTATAAAACTGCACATTACCTACAGATGCAACAGCGCTTTTGCACAGAGTGTAACCCTTATTATACCGGTCATTTTCGTTTCCTATGAAAATACGCCACGTTGACGAAGCATAACGAAGCGATTGAGCAGCCTCTACGCTGTATATACGTGCTGATCAAACGAAACGTATAAAGGTGGCCTATAAGTTAAGAATTTTTTGTATTCTGTAGAAATAAACAATTTAAGTTACAACTTCTGATGAACTTGTAACATTCTAGATTAGTTACGGAGTTTGAAATGCTTAGTTATTCCCACGTGCTATTCAATTGCTAAGCGAAAATTTTGTAAATTGGTGGTTGATTGTTTATTCCTGTAAACTGGTTCAAAAAGAGACATTTACACGTCAAAAAAAAAGTGTTTTGAAACTATATCAGTTCAGTATTTCTTATCTCACTACACTGAAAAGAAAATGAGAGGAGACAAATTCAGAGGTCACAATCTCTTTTAAATTCCAGACATATAATCTTGGCCAGCCCATATGACATAACTATCGAGAACTACAAGCATGATCTGAAACACTATCACCATTTTCGTCTTCATTTCACCCAAAAGACGTCCACTGCTGGACATAGACCACCTCCAAAGCACCGCCACGTTGACCGGTGGAAGACTCCATTGGCTTATTATTCTGTGATCATATTACTTCGCGATGATATAGCCGGGGAAACTTTCGATACGAAGCTATTGTGGAACACAAATATTGAAACTGCCTACGGAGTCGGACCACAGTTAGTTGAGCAACTGTTGCGCCATTATATTGGAAAGTTGTTAGTAGAGGTAAATATTTACTTACAAATATGGTATATTCATATAATCACACCTAAGGGCTTTGTTTTTATAAAAAAACAAAGGGACAACTATTGTAACCATATCATATTCAGCCCATAATGGTCCCACTGCTGGGACACAGGCCTCCTCTCAGTGAGAGGGAGTGGGCTCGCGTAGTGATGTCACAAGTCGTCCAATTTTTTGTTATAGGACATGCCGGTTTCCTCACGATGTAATAAGCTTTACAATAGTAAAGCTCGTGACAATGCCGTTGTAGAAATACCAAACGCTTTGCAAGCGATTGTCATTCGTATAGCCCTCTAATTAGAAAACTAGGAAAAAAAGCAAGTTTCTCATTGAGTAATCTGAAATAGCGATTGCCACCACTAAAAGCTATCTAATGTGAATTTATATTATTATTCCCAGTTAAATCACTAGGAAGTGGTGAAGTGCTGACTCTCAGCTAGTTTAAATAAATGACTTGATTTTGATTTATTATTCTCCGATCTTCACCTGTATCGTATAATCCACCATACAGTGTAACATGTCGTATTTTCCCAATTATATTGAAATCGGCTTTCAAGCTAACCGGATGCTTGGGCACGCCACGATTGCCGCGGTAAGTCCCCTCTTTGAGGAGTGGTTTGAGAGGCGGCAAGGCGTCCTCACCTTCCGCCTGACGCAGGTCCTCACCGGACACGGTTGTTTCGGGAGGTTCCTGTTTCGGATAGGGCGGGAGGAAACGCCCGGGTGTTTCCACTGCGAAGATTGCCCTGAGGACACGTTGGAGCACACGGTGGCGGTCTGCCCGGCTTGGGCGGAGCACCGCCGTGTTCTCGTGGAGGCGATCAGCGGCGGCGATCACTCGCGTCCGGCCCTGGTCCAGGCCATGATACGGAGCGAGAGGGCATGGGGAGCCGACACCTCCTTCAGCGAAGCAGTAATGCTTGCGAAGAGGGAGGCGGCGCACGTGAGGGAAAGGCAGCATATGCACCCTCGCGACCCTAGCCGCCGCAGGATACGGAGACGCCCTGGGCGTCGGGAATCCCAGGCCGATTTCCGGCCACCGTAGGCATGGGCTTGCGGACGGCGAGTAATGGGTAGCTCGCTGTCCGGTAAGGACCAAGCCCAAGTCGACGGCGCGTTGTGTTCCACGCGCGCCTCAAAGAGATGTCAGCACAAAAATGATGGGGCCCGCAAGGGCCGATGCCTGCCAGGGGTGCGGGTTTGTTCGAAAGAGACACCACAGCCCCTGGCATACGGGCTACTGAAGGAACACGGGTGGGTTTTAGTCAGTAAAAGTCTGACACGCCCTCCTGCTCCGCCCAGAGCGGGAGAAGTTATTTGATGATTTCCTACACAGAAAAAAAAAAAAAGCTAACCGGATGCTGCAGATCACTAGTACGTATTTTACATGGAGCGACTGCCTACATGACCTCCGAATACAGTTACTGGGTAATTCATTATCTCTTGCTAAGACTGGACGGACGACCCGTAACGACTGTGAAAGTTCCACAAATTAACAGCCGCGACCAACGGCTTAAATGTGATTTCTGAGGCACGAAGCAGTTTCGGTATGTTGAGATGTTTGAGATGACCATCCATCCACTGACCGCGGCAAGCGTAGCTTAACCTGATCGATCGACCAGTGTGGCTGTTAATACTTAAAAATAAATTCATTTATTTTCACATTGAATGATTTTTTTTAAGGGTCACGGAATTAAAATAAAACACAGGGTAAATTTTTATCCAGTGCGCAAATTGTAACCATGAATTCAGCATATCATTCTAAATAAATAAATAAATTTTTCGCCGGTTAACCAAAAAAAAAATCAGCCGTTTCATAGAAAAGTGCAATACCTACGCGGTCAAAATGTATGGGACATCAGATTTTTTTTTTTGTATATCCGGCGAAAAATGTCTGCGCTAGGGGGTCTAGAATGATATGCTGAATTCATGGTTACAATTTGCGCACTGGATAAAAACTTTTCCTGTATAAACATAAAATTGCACAGACTTAGCCACTCGTGATTAGCTATGAGTCCCTCATCTTAGCCACAAGCCCCTCGTTATTATTATTCTCCGGTGTGAAATAATATACATCGGTGATCAAAAAACAACATAATTGGCGAACAAGCTGGTATCTGGAACTCGTAAAAAGGCCTGCCCTCCCATCTTACAAGGTTCCCTATACCATCATGACCCTAAATCTTGTCCAAACATACAAATTCATACATAATCCCTAATTAGCCACCACTAGAAACTTCGCCACCCCTGGATTGATTAGAGATCAAACAATAACCCTTGCGGCGCTCCTGTGAGCAACTATGTCCAAGTTGTACATTTTGAGTTTTGGGTGTAGAGTGACCATGGTGCAGGCGGATTTATTCGAGACCAAAAAACCCTTATTACCAAAGGCTAAAAAATTAATCCTTTTTATAAAAAAATCAGTCAGTATTCTAAATGGCCCCTTTTTATACAAAAATGTATAAATTTTACTTTCAATAAAAAATAATCGCATAGGTGACATCTACCGTCAGCTTCAACGTCTCTCGTTGACAGGAAGGCTCTACTGATACACATTTGTGCGGTTGTTTTGTGAAATATACTGAAAATAACAAGATTGCGATGTTCTTTTAGATTTTGACCATGCGCCAATAAAGTCCTCTGTTCCAATGAGTAAGCCCACGTTCCCACGAACATATTAAAATGGCAGCGGGAGATTTTCGCGCATTGGATCTTAGCGCCGAGAGATGAAAATCAAACACTGTTTCGACGTGCTGAGAATCACTCGCGCTGCACTGTTGGATTTTCAAAACTAGGTTTAGCACCGTGAGTTGAAAATCCATTTTACGAAATAATCCCGCACGATTCTATCAGTACCTGCGTTCCCACACCGATATGACATAGGACATTCCCTCCTTACCGTAATCTACAGGCACACTACCCCAAGACAGGTCCAAAGGTGGTATATTTGCCGAGCAAGTTCCTGACCGTTGTTGACACTAACGATTTGTGCCCCACCATTGCTCTTACACGTTAGTTCGAGTTATTAACACTATCTAATTGATGTGTGCTTCAAGTTCAGGTGGCTGTGGTAGCAGTAATAGGGTTACGAACGTCTGAGGTAGGCATGTGGGCTCAAACGAGCCGCGAGTATGTCTTCGTGGATGTTGATAGACATGCACATCTACACTATAAATTAATTAATAAACATGTCATGCAGGACGTATTTGACAAATGTGGGCATAAATGGCACAGAACTGGTGCCCGAGACGAGACAGTAAGATGGGAGTCGCGGCAAACTACATACATAGAAGATGTCAACCAATCAATCAGTCTTTATTTGTGAACACAGGTATTACAATATAGGTCTTACGTATACATTCTGGTCGAGCTCTGTGTCCTACCAATGAAATTGGTGTAAAAATATATTCGTTTTTAAAGTACTAAGTCTGAATATAAACAATACAAAATCAAGTAAATTAAATGTATTATTAATAAATGATTAATCAATCAAAATCAAAAATCAAAATCAAAAGTCATTTATTCAAACTAGGCTGAGAGTCAGCACTTTTTGAACGTCAAAAAAAATTAAACATAAGACAGTCCCCCCAAAACGCCCACCCTTCGACACTTCCTAGTGCTTTAGCTGGGAAGAAGAAGTGGCGCAACAAACTCCCCAGCAGCACAGCTGTCTGTTCAGTTAGAAGAACTTGATACTGTACAATACAATAGTAAAAAATAAAATGATTTAAAGAGTGTAATAAAATAAACAATTAAGTATATGAATGTAATTCATACAACCTGTCAGTAGGTAAGCTAATTCTGGTGAAAGAACACAAACATTGTCTTGAGTTAATCACAGCGACCAACTATTCTTATCGTTTAAGTAGTCGTTAATAGAATAGTATGCCTTAGAACAAAGGTTGGATTTTACTTTGGCTTTAAACGCACTAAAATGTAAATCTAACAAAGAAGAGGGAAGCTTGTTATAAAAGGTTATACCAAGCCCAACAAATGAGTTATGAACCTTATGAAGCCGGTGAAAGGGAGCACGTAGTTTATCCTTATTTCTAGTATTTATATTATGAATATCACTGTTTTTAGTGTTTAAGTGTATATTTTGCCTAATATATGTATAAGATGTTAGCGAATATGAATTGCGATGCCACCGTGAGAATACCGATATCTTTAAAAAAATCTCTTGGGACACTCTAGCACCCAGTTGGTAAATTGCTCGAACAGCTCGCTTTTGAAGAACAAAAATATTTTGAATATCAGCGGCTTTGCCCCACAACAGAATGCCGTAGGACATAACGCTATGAAAATAACTGAAATAAACTAACCGAGCTGTTTCAACGTCAGTGTACTGTCTTACTTTTCTAACGGCATAGGCGGCCGAACTGAGCCTTCCCGCTAGGCTTGATATGTGTGAGCCCCACTGAAGTTTAGCATCTACTGTTATGCCCAAAAAAACTGTCGAGTCTACGGTTTCAAGCACCTCTTTATCTAACACGATGTTTGGACCAAGATTTCTAACATTCGGAAAGGCGAATTTTACACACTTTGTCTTCTTGGCATTAAGTACTAGGTTATTTGCCGTAAACCAATCCGTAAGCATTGAGAGTGCACTGTTTACGTCGTCAAAATCTTGTCTATTCCTGTCTACTTTAAAAATAAGAGAAGTGTCATCTGCAAACAGAACAACATCAGAAATACCCTTTAAATAGAATGGTAAGTCATTGATATATACTAAAAACAAGAATGGGCCGAGTATTGAGCCTTGAGGCACACCTAACTGAACTGGTAGCCCGGAAGATTTTACACCATTACTTTCTACACATTGGAACCTACTATGTAAATAAGAATTTATTACGTTTAAAGCTTCGTTATGGACACCATAATAACGCAGTTTACGCAAAAGCGTTTCATGGTGCACGCAATCAAAGGCTTTGGAGAGATCACAGAAAACTCCAATAGCATTTTGCGAGTTCTCCCATGCGTTAAATATGTGTTTCAACAAAGCAACACCCGCATCTGTAGTCGAACGACCCTTTGTAAAGCCATATTGTTCCTCATGAAGGAGGCTATTTAAATTAAAATGTCTTAGCAACTGCTTGAGTATTAATTTTTCAAATATTTTACTAAATGCCGGTAATATAGAAATAGGCCTAAAATTGCCCACGTTATTTTTATTACCCGATTTAAATAATGGTATGACTTTACTAATCTTCATGAGGTCAGGAAAAGTTCCCGAGTCAACACATTTATTAAAAGTAACAGCAAGATAGGGGGCTACGATGTCGATTATATTACTTAAAAGTTTAATAGAGATGCCCCAGTAATCCCCAGTGTTTTTTGATTTAAGTGTATTAAAAATATTTACTACATCACGAGGCGTTACATGTTCGAAACTTAATAAGCTACTACATTTGGGCACACTACTATGCAAAAGGTTTTCAGCTTTAGACGGGGAAGAATTTAAGGTGTGAGTCGTAGTTAAATGTATGTTGGCAAAAAACTCATTAAAAGCCTCAGCTATGTCAGCAGCTTCATTAAGTAATGTGTTGTTGACCATAATCTCTAGTTGTTTTTCCTGTTTAACCGATTTACCCGTTTCATTGTTAATAATTTTCCATGTGGTTTTTATTTTATTTTTTATAGTATCGCTTAAAAATTTTGATTTAGCAAAAGCACAGATCTTTTTAAATAATTTTGAATAATTTCTGACATACTCCAGGAAAGGAGTATCAAACCTGTATTTTTTCAAACCATACAGCTCGTATAGTGTCGCTCTACTTTTATAAATACCTGGTGTGGCCCATTGGTTGAAGCCGACGGAGGTGCCATTAATGTCAATGGTTTTGGTTTTGAAAGTAGACTGGTATTCTTTATGCACTATATCAAAAAGGGCTCCATAGATTTCATTAGGATGCTCATGTTCTATTAAAGATGGTGTAATCCTACGAGATATATTATTTTTAAATTTGTTGCAACGACTAGCTGTATAAGGCCTGCATTCTATTTTATGCGGCTTTTTGTGTAAGAATAAAGGGAAGCTAGCTAATAAACCACAGTGGTCGGACGTTAAGTCAGTTAAAACTAATTTATTTTTGGCATCGCAATCACTAAAAATATTATCAAGGCATGTTGACGAAGATGCCGTGATCCTAGTAGGTTCAGAAAACAAGTTAATTAAATTAAAGGACCTAAATAGATTAAGTAGTCTAATACTTAATGAAGTAACATCTAAAATATTAATATTAAAATCTCCACACAAAATTATACTTTTATAACTTGATTTTAACTTGTTGAGTAAATCCTCCATTACCAATTCGAAACGAATGAAATCTCCAGAAGGCGGTCGATAAACGCATACTATGACGTATCGCTCGAGTTCAACACAAGACAACTCAATAGTGCGCTCAATAGAAAGATTAACTAAATGTAAACGTTGTTTACATTTCAACTTGTTTGAAACAAGGACTAAAGAACCACCGCGAATAGCAGTTTTCCGTACACTTTGCACGGTAAAAAAATCATCATTGATCAACACTACTTCATGTTCCTTCAACCAGTGTTCAGTCAAACATAACACCTGAACATCATAGTTTTCTAGAAATAAACTTAACTCTAGCTGTTTGCCGGACAGACCCTGCATATTTTGATGTACCACATTCAAAACATGCGGCTTTCCCGTTGTCGCACCTAGTAGTTTAAACTACTAGGTGTATCAATAGTGGCGTTAGTACCACTACTAACAGTAATCGATGGTACACTACAGGTACCAGTGTTAAGGTGTAAATTGTATGCTAAAAGATTAACAATTTGTCTCCTACAACTAGGTGGTGAATACAAAGTATAATTTGTCAGTTTGTAATCAGTAATAAATTGATTACAATCAAAATATAGAATGGCGTCACTGTGACGACTAGTCCTATTATAAATTAACATATTCATATTATAAATGTGACTATTTTGCTTATCAGACAAGTATTGTGAATAAGGCAAGGCAGAGAAAATAAATCTACAATTCTTGGTCTCATTGAGATGTAACATCAAATGGACACATTTAATTATGTCCTTTTTTCGAACAGTTAATCCCCATACAACAATATAACAGTTGAACTGGGGTTGATTTTTGACAATTGAATATTATTTATTAATTGGCTAATACTGGCACCGGGTGAACAATTTTTTTTGAGAACACTGATTAAATATTCTACCGAAACCTTGACCAAATTTGTCAGAAAAAACATATGTTGTATTCATCGAACTATCATCAATACAGCTACCTACTGGTTGAGATGCTGCGAGTGCTGAGAGTGTGGGTGTAATAAGTTGAGGCTGGGGTGCCTGGGAGCAAGTACAGCTAAATGAGAGGTTATTAGTTAGCAACTCATATGTCTCAGCATTGAATTTGACCAGGTCTGCCAACTCACTGGCCTCCTGCATGCGCTTACTCAGGTCTTGTTGAGTAGCCTCATATTCACTAAAGATATCCTTTAGAGCATATTCCCTAACAAGCAATTCATCTTGAAGGTGCTGAGTATCAGTATCATACAAGGTGTTACATAATATTGCAAGTCACTATTGCATTTCCTTAATCCTTGTATTAATTTTTTTTTTTTTTGCCTTAGTTTTGTGTTTAATTTGCTAACTTTTTGGCATTTTAATGATTTCTGATATTTTCTAATCATTCTATTAATTTTAATATATTTTTTTAACTTATTATGACTAGTAAACAATCTGTTTTTGGTGATGGTATCATTAGTTAAGCCTATTGTTACAATTGGCTCAACATATGTGGGTACAGACCCGCTACCAACCAACTCATCATAGAGACTGCTGGTGATCGCAGACTCTTCACTGGCTCTGAGAGATTCTGTATGGGTGATTGTGTTGTGGGCCTTGCTTAATTCCAGTTCCAATTCAGATATCCGTCTCAAAGCCAGTTCGTGTGTGTCAGTACAATGTTGGAAATTTGACACAAGTTGGCGGAGGTGTTGATGCTGGGTAAGTATGTCCACATGGTTTGAGTGTAGTTCAGCCAACTGGTTCTTGAGCTCAGTGTTCTTCTTATTAATTAATTCTATCTCAACCTCGCTGTCTTCCCTTTCCTCTATCAGTTATCAATTATAATTTATTTTTACATGCGTAATATTTTCCTGGGTAAATTATATTAAAGGGCTAGTTGTGTCATATTTCATCATATTGTAAGTCTGTAATGTCAATTAAATGCATGAATAAATAATAAATCAGTTTTAATTTATTTGTATAATTTATTAAAAAATTGATGGCGAGATGAACAGCATTGATTTCATCCTAAATAAATGAAAGATGACGCGCGGGTTGGAGAAAGTTGGAAGGAGTGGAGGAAAGCCTTTGGCTAGGAGTGGAGCAGCAAGAAGAAGGCTAGAAAAAAAAAACAAATAACATATCGTGATGTTGTTTAAGAAGTGCTATATTATGTAATGTTATGCGGAATATAAACCAATGATGCCCAAAGTAATAACCAAAAATTAATCAAATAAAAAGCTTTTATATAAATATGGAGGCTCTGAATCGCGCGTCTATCAAAATCATTAAAATGAACGCGAGGACAGTCGCGGTCGTATTTCGATGGATACGCCCAAATTTTCATCAAATATATGACACGGTTTAAGTCATACGAGATTAGCTATTACCAGTGACAACTAGGGCAGTGTTGCTAAAGCTACAGATTTCTTTCAGATCGCAATTTAATGGTAAATGACGTCATTGAAGCTATATTCATAGTAAATGATTAATGATTTTATTTCTGTAAGTAGGTTTGTACAAACACTTTTACACATCAATCATGTTTTTAAAAGTAGCCGAGATCCACGTCTCCTATCTGACTACTCTGAGAAGAAAGGTCGAAACAAACTCGAAGGTCACAGTCTCTTTTAAGTTCAGGCAAAATGTTGGTCTAATCATGTGAAGACCATGTAGATTGGTATCTGAAATAGTCTCTGTCATGAAACTAAGATAAAGTTTTTCCTAGAGAACAGTTTTTGACACCGCAAGTCAAAATCTGTTGCCATCATTTCCATAATAGGCGTCACTGGGACCGCTAAGTTTTGGCAATTCAGGTTATTAGTTAACATTTGCACGACACATGGTATAAAAAAACTTAAAAAAAAAAAACAACCGACTTCCAAAAAAACACTACAAAGCGCAAAATAACTTTAATTTCGGAAGTTGGTGACTTTGAATGTGTATTTTAATTCTTTGTCACCGCCTCCCGAAATTAAAGTTATTTTGCGCTTTGTAGTGTTTTTTTGGAAGTCGGTTGTTATTCGAAATTATTCGAAAATTCATCATCCTTGGGGTCAAAACAATGCATATTTATGCGATAGCAGCATTCGCGATTGATTTTCTGTAATTTTTTGCAGAGTTCCGTTGTCTGTCTCCGAAACCCATCATCAGAAGGCCAATTCTCGTAATTAAAAACATTCGCAGTGTCATCTCAGCGACAATCGAATTTCAAAAATTTGACAAAAATGTATAAGATTTTTTGACAGATTGACACTGAGATCAAACTGTGAACGGTCTTAAAATTACCAGAATTGCCCCTCAGATCTATATGAAATTTTAATGGGACCATTTCGGAATAAACCCCTTTCGAACAAAAAAAGAATTTTGTAAATCCGTCTATATACGACGGAGTTATGCCCGAACATACATAAAAAAAACATGTCGAATTGATAACCTCCTTCTTTTTGAAGTTGGTAAAAATAATCGCTCAGGGGAGCAGCGGCCGACTGGTATTGGCACATTGCAATATTGTGGTGAGGGAAAACATCGTGAGTAAACCGGCATTTCTTACAATCAATTTTTTAAAGACATATTGTGCCCTCCACCAACCGTCAGTACAGCCACGAGGTGGAGCTACACTCCCTCTTACATAGAGGAGAAGCAATGCGAATGTTATAGCCCGGCGACGTGAATACCAGTATTTTACACGCAGCGACTGCCTATCTGACCTCCACAACCCAGTTGAAAACATGAAGCCCCTTGGAAAGACTGGTGGTCAGACTTATAGACTTCTGGCAACGACTGCCTACCACAATTTAATATTCTCAAAACGCGTTCAGATTTGAATAGCTCCTTTTCTCGACCCAAATACTTTTACAAACCCGCTCCCGCTACCGCTCTTACCTCAGCCCGGTCATCGCATGCTCGGCGCGCCCAAATTCTCGTATAGACTAACACGATATGCAAATATGGGACATAAAGGTAATATTTCGTGATAACACTGTGAGGTAATTAATAAAATATGTCCTCTCAACTAGTGGGCGAGGATTGGGGCCATACGTATTAGATCTGATTGTTTTGCCGCATGATTTATTATTGTTGTTTTGACCTTAATTATTTTATGTTTTTCGTATGTGATATTGGAGTGTTTTTGTTTTCAATTATGACAATTTGTGACTACGTGAGTTCAGGGAACGGTTAATTCGGAGAGTTGACATTTTTATAGACCGTAGTCTAAAACAAAGTAGATCAATTCTTTGGAATAAAAATAATAACTAGTAAATAATGCAAAATCTATCTGCGTAGCCTATTCCTAACTATCTATCCTGAGTTCGGTTTCCAACTGTTTAACTGGATGCAGGTAAATATCAGCATTTTACATGGAGCGACTGCCTCTCTGTTCTCCACAGCCCAATTATTGGGTAGCCCCCTTAGTAAGACTGTTTGTAAAACTAGTAACGACTGTCAAAGATCTACGAATGATAGCCGGGACCAACGGACCAACCCGTCTATGAGCCGACGCTTCCATCGCTTCGTGAAGTTTTTATCTTTAGCCACGAGGGTCTCTCATGTAGCCACGAGCCATAATGATCAGCCTGATTAATATGCCCTGCTATAATTTGAGCTTTTCAGTCTTTATTATTTTAACTATGCAAATAATAGTATCTCTCTAGAAGTAAGTAGATCTAGAGAGAAATATTTCCAAAAAAAATCTTATTCGTAAAAATATTAACACCTAAATGAAAAAATAAGACATCCCTTACACAAATAAATTCAACGTATCTCTAAGCAACTCTTGCATGTCTCATATCAGAAAAGGGAATGCAAAGATAGTGTTGACAGCCCTTAGAATATACCCCACCCTGTAGGGACCAAACACGGAGTCATACACGTAAAATATCCATAATCAAAAAAAGATTTATAATTAAATACATGTACAACCGCAAACACTAGTCAATTAACATTAAAATGCCTCAGGTACACGCGCCACCAGAAATATATTAGAGTAGTAATATTAATAACGGTTACATTGCATGCGTGTGGGCAATTAGTGGACTACGGTGACACGTTATGTTTGATTTAAATATCGAGAAAGTTTTGCGACTTTGGGTTTAGTAAGTAAGTACCAATTACTTACTGGCGGAGCCGGCCAGCATGACGAAGCTGCGGTGGTGAGCGTTAAACCATCTACGACGATAAGCTCTCATGGAACCGCTGGAGCCCCGCAGCGGCGGATCCGTGACAGAAACCATACCTGCTGTATTTTGCATGCTCGCTTGCATGCTTGCTTGCACGCTACATGTTGCTTGCTTGCATGCTGCATGTATGCTGTATGCATGGTGCATGCTGCATGCATGTAGGGAACTAAACAACAAGTGAAGTATCTCAAAACAAGTCGGTAGAAGAAAAAAATATTACCCGCTGTCAAATACCTAACTCGTATCTACGTAACGCCTGAGAGAAGTTCATAGCAAAAGCTTTGTGTAATGTTCGTTCTAGGTCGGTAAAGAAAAGACGTAGTCAATAGCAAGCGTATATTCCAACTGAGGATCGTATAAGTGACACCTTATAATATATACCACAGGATAATAATGTCATAATGGGTGTAACCGATAAACATCACAATTTTCACCCCTAATTATTACATATATCCTTAAGTAGGATAATTACAACTAAGTAGTACAACAAAACAATGCTACGTTCAACAATTTAACAGAATACAACTCAAACAAACATAAGCATGAACAGAATCCTGCCAGGGGTGCGGGTTTGTTCGAAAGAGACACCACAGCCCCTGGCTTAAGGGCTACTGAAGGAACACGGGTGGGTTTTAGTCAGTAAAAGTCTGACACGCCCTCCTGCTCCACCCAGAGCGGGAGAACTTATTTGATGATTTCCCACCCAAAAAAAAAAAAAAAAAAAAAAAGCATGAACAGAATACTAGGAGTAGCCCATCAAATGAGTACCTTGGGTAAAACAAGCTATGATACTCGGAATTAACTATCCCCCCTATCTACTTACGATCACAATAATTTGGTGGTCTCTATATACGACAGTCCCGTATAGGACGGGCTCGAGTTTCTACCGGAACAAGATTCTCGGAATTCGGAATTCTTATACATCGGATCTGGACTGGGGACATTAGAAAGAGGAACTGAGCTGGCCGCAGATGTAGACGGTAACACCTCAACCTTCGTGGTTTGGTCTGGACTACACTCCCCTACGCTCCGGGGAGTCCGCGACTCCACCTGTGGGACCTCTGTGCTGACTGGGGCCGACATCACCTCCGGCACCTTGGGACGCTCCGCTTCGAGAGAACTCCCTTCTGTCCTACTGGTTGGACATTCAAAGAACTACGCGGTCGCTGTCATAACTGATCAATATGTCTATGTGTTTGTTTCCTTCCCTGATCCATCCACAACTCTACAGTCAGTATTACCTATTCTTTTTACTATTTGCCCTGGTAGCCTTTTGTCATTGCCTCTATACTGCTTTATCCATATTTCCTCCCCTAAAAAGCAAAAAGTTAAAGAATCTAATTTTGTACGCAAATTCCTACCTAACATTAGCGTCGCTGGACTTTCCCCGGTTGAACAATGTTCCGTATTACAGTAATGTAAAAGAAACGTACTCAAAAATAAATTTATATTTTCTTTTTCTTTAACCGCTTTTTTAATTTCTCTTTTAACCGTACGCACTGCATTTTCAGCAGCCCCATTTGATGCTGGGTGGTATGGAGCAGAAAATACATGTTCTACGCCATGATTTGCTAGGAAGTCTGATAACTCTTTACTCGTAAATGGGCGGCCATTATTCGAAACTATTTGCCTGGGTAATCCCCATCTAGAAAATGCTTCTGTGAGTTTTTCAATGGTAAAACTGGCTGCGGTACTAGGTACGGGAAATACTTCCAACATTTAGTCCTTGCATCAATAACTAGAAATATTTTACCAAAAATAGGACCTAGAAAATCTAGATGTACCCTCACTCATGGTCTAGAGGGCCAGGGCCACGGCGTAATTGCATGTCGATGCGGCGAGTCACACCGCGCTCTCTCGGCATGTCCTCTCCACTGCTTCGTCGATGCCCGGCCACCAAACATAGCTCCTAGCGGCTTTACAATGCCCATATGGGGTTCATGTAACTCTCGTAATACCCTAGCTCGACAGCTTTCCAGAATCAATACCCTGTGCCCCCACATAACGCAGCCTAACGCAACCTTACGACGGTTAAAATACGGTTGCAATTCCTGTATTTCATTATCCATAGGCCAGGTATCTCGAATATAACTTAGAACTCTGCTTAACATCGGATCTCTCATAGTCTGTTGCTTAATTACATGATGATCCAGTAAAAATGCGTTTTGTGCGAAATGTAAATATGTTTGCTTGGGAGGTGACTGTAATGACTCATCGCTACTGCCTGGCACCGGTAACCTTGATAGTCCGTCCGCTCCGTTTTGTTTTGTGTTAACGGATTCGATATCATACGTATAAGCCCATAAAATAATCGCCCAACGCTGTAATCTAATCGCCGCCATGGCCGGAACGCCGTGCTTTGGGTCAAATATGCTTACTAATGGCGTATGATCAGTTTGCATGGTAAAGCGTCGGCCATATACAAATTGATGCAATTTTTTCAAGCTAAGTACAATAGCTAACGCTTCCCGATCTATCTGAGAATAATGTTTCTCGGCGTGACAGTTAGGGAAGGAAACACATAGACGTATTGTTCAGTTAAGACAGCGACCGCGTAGTTCTTTGAATTGTCCAACCAGTAGGACAGAACTGAGTTCTCTCGAAGCGGAGCGTCCCAAGGTGCTGGAGGTGATGCCGGACTCAGTCAGCACAGAGGTCCCACAGGTGGAGTCGCGGACCCCTCGGAGCGTAGGGGAGTGTAGTCCAGACCAAACCACGAAGGTTGAGGTGTTACCGTCTACATCCGCGGCCAGCTCAGCTCCTCTGTCTGAGCTCGATCTTGACCGAGGACACACGTGTCTCAAATGAGCCCTTTGCTTGCATTTACTGCATACAAAATTCTTATAGCGGTTGTATATCCGCGCCCGCCGCACGCTGCGCATTTGTCGGTGGCTTTGCCCGTGTCCGGCGCCACGCGCTCGCGGACCCCGCGCTGATTATGCCCACGCCTTGTCCCAAACGCGTATACGGTTGCTGGTACTTCCGCGCTTGTTCTTTGTTCAACCACGGCTGCATCTTGCTCCGCTGCTTCCAAGGTACAAGCCATTTTCACTGCCCCGGAGTACGTCAATTCGTCCTCCGCAAATAATATTTGTCTGTTGACGTCACTCTTCACCGCGCACACTATCTGATCCCGAAGATTCTCTTCCAAATTTCCGCCAAATTCACAGGTTCTCGCCAGTTTCTTAATCTCGGTTAGATATTGCGTAATATCTTCGTCGTCTTTCTGCCTTCTTTGACGAAACCCGAACCGCTCCGCCATGACAGCTGATTTCGGTTGTAGATGGTTTTTTATCATTGTAACGGCTTTTTCGTAGGTTAGTTACGCCAGTTTGCATGGGCTGCACAAAGTGCTTAGTAATTCGTACGTTTGATCTCCCATGCCGCTGATCGAAATCGCCAACCACATGTTCTTCTCCACATTATTAACCTTAAAATACATCTCTAACCTTTCCACGTAGGGCGGGAGGAAACGCCCGGGTGTTTCCACTGCGAAGATCGCCCTGAGAACACGGTGGTGGTCTGCCCGGCTTGGGCGGAGCACCGCCGTGTCCTCGTGGAGGCGATCGGCGGCGGCGATCTCTCGCGTCCGGCCCCGGTCCAGGCCATGGTACGGAGCGAGAGGACATGGGGAGCCGTCACCTCCTTCAGCGAAGCAGTAATGCTCGCGAAGAGGGAGGCGGCGCACGTGAGGGAGAGGCAGCATATGCGCCCTCGCGACCCTAGCCGCCGCAGGATACGGAGACGCCCTGGGCGTCGGGAATCCCAGGCCGATTTCCGGCCACCGTAGGCATGGGCTTGCGGACGGCGAGTAATGGGTAGCTCGCTGTCCGATAAGGACCAAGCCCAAGTCGAGTCGAGGCGAGTTGTGTTCCACGCTCACCTCAAAGAGCTGTCAGCACAAAAATGATTGGGCCCGCAAGGGCCGATGCCTGCCAGGGGTGCGTGTTTGTTCGAAAGAGACACCACAGCCCCTGGCATACGGGCTACTGAAGGAACACGGGTGGGTTTTAGTCAGTAAAATTCTGACACGCCCTCCTGCTCCACCCAGAGCGGGAGAAGTTATTTGATGATTTCGCACCCAAAAAAAAAAAAACCCAACGAATGTTGTAAATAACCTCATTTTTCCATGCTTAGGTGATGAAGATGACTGGTGATTGTGACAAAAAGATTTGAAATTAACATCCTTATATTCTAAACATTCAAATACATCATAACAAATAATTAAAGTCAAAACAGATATCGGAGGCAGAATAGTAGCATACCATTGCAACAGTCCTTATTAGAAAAAACTTAATCGGAAAGCGCAGAAACTACCAACTTACTAAATGCACAAAAAAATACTAACAACCTCATCCGTTACCCTTATCGTACAAGGTCCAATTCCCTGATGTCACGACAAAATCTCTTATTTTACCGATGTTCGATATTTTAAGCACTTTCAACAAGACACCACAATAACAATTCTAGAAAATTCTGACCCATCCTCGTTGCCACTGTAATGTTCGTACTAGGTCGGTAAAGAAAAGACGTAGTCAATAGCAAGCGTATATTCCAACTGACGATCGTACAAGTGACACCTTTTAATATACCACAAGATAATAATTTCATAATGGGTGTAACCGATAAACATCACACTTTGTACTACTAGGTAATTTGCTTTAAAAACCTTATTAGGATACATGAACATTACGCATTTTTAATTTAACTTTTATTGAAATGGTTTTATTACTTTTGGATATTATTCATTGTAAAATTTATGACAAACAAATTTATGGCATACTGTTTTTAGGCATTTCAATTTTATGGCATGTTATATTATCTATACTAATAATATTATAAAGAGCTATCCTCTTTGATATTTATTTGTTTGTTTGCATTGAATAGGCTCCGAAACTACTGAACCGATTTGAAAAATTCTTTGAGTGTTGGGAAGCTACACTATCGCCGGGTGACGTAGGCTATATTTTATTCCAGTATTCCCACAGGAACGGAAACTACGCGGGTGAAACCACGGAGCGCTGCTAGTATGACAGAAAGTTCGGGCAAATTTTCATTCGAACAAATGATGTCTAGGACAAAAAAAAAATGGCACTTTAGATTATGGATTAAAAAGTTAGGAAACACAATAGCGAACCCCATAATCTACCTGCCTATCCATTTCCCAACTATGTTGGGGTCGGCTTCCAGTCTAACCGGATGCTGCTGAATACCAATATTTTACATGGAGCGACTCCATCTGACTTGCATAACCCAGTCACTGGGTAACTCGATACCCCTTGGTAAAACTGTTTGTTAATAACTTGCTGACTTCTGACGATCGTAACGACTGTGAAAGATCCAAGAGTGATAAATGTCGGCACCATCGGCTTAAAGTACTTTTCAAAGCGCGGAGAGGTCTCGGTATCTCGGTAAAGATGGCGAGTCATGTACGACCCAACCGCAGAAAGCGCAGCTTGATCTAGTCGATCAACTCGTGTGCTTGTTATTACTTTGCCAATAACCCCTCGTTGACCTACTGTAAATGTAGAACTTTATTTGTAGAAACCTCGTTGGTGTAAGGTACTGCTGAGTATGACGTCCTGGGTTCGATTCCCGGATCGGACAAAGTATGTTTTATCAAATCAAATCATTTATTTCTTTGCAAACATGAGTATAGTGCATAGATGTTTTATTATAAAGTTCTCCAAATTTTACCGTCACATGGGCATAAAAAAATCCTAGTAAAAATTCAAAAACAAAACATTGGAATTAATAATGCGTAATGTCAGCGTGGTCACAGCAATAAAAAAAATAAGACTAGGATCAAAATCATCAATCAGCTAGTGAGTCATCATTAAGAAAATCGTTAATCGTGTAATAGGTTTTCATAATTAAAATTTATTTTAGCTCCTTTTTAAATTTTACTGTAGTCATATTTTTTAGGTACTCATATATGAGTGGAGGTTTTCATAATTAAAATTTCTTTTAGCGCCCTTTTAAATTTTACTGTAGTCATATTTTTAGGTACTCATATAAGAGTGGGGCAATGCCAAAAAACTTTTTTTTATTGGACTTTTCCACCTAGATTTCTTAAGAACAGGCCGGAGTATGATTTGCGGCCGGTTGATGGCAATAAACTCGTCCCTTACATGGAATGGAAACGTAACTGGCGAAATACGAGTGTACTATCATCAAAATCAAAATCATTTACTGGCGTAAAAAAGGTACGGTTCTCTTATTATGCCTTTAATGTCAGCATGCAGATATTAAATATTTAATTAGGTTAGACGAGAAATACTGTCATTGTCTAATTCCAATTCTGTGGGCTATGATGAAATCAACACTAAAATTATTAAAGAGTGTACCAATCAACTAACTGCTGTTCTGACATATTTAATTAATTTATCGTTTGCATCGGGAACTTTTCCTGATGCCCTGATATACTCGATAGTCAAGCCTTTATATCAAAAAGGAGAAAAATCTGATATTAATAACTATCGTCCTATAACGTTAATACCCATATTGTCCAAAATATATGAAAAGTGCATGTATGGAAGAATAATTGACTATTGTGATAAATTTCATATTATTAGCAAAGAACAATATGGCTTTCAGAAAAACAAGTCCACTACTTTGGCAATATTCTCCCTGGTAAAGGCTGTAGTTACTAATATCAATAATAAAAATCTGACCACTGGGCTATTTTTTGATGTCTCAAAAGCCTTCGATTTAGTTTCTCACAATCTGTTGCTCAAAAAACTTGAACTTGTAGGTATCAGGGGTCCTACACTTCAGTGGATAAAATCATATCTCAGTAACCGACAACAACGAGTCATTATTGATAAAATTGATGGAAATCAAGTTAAGGTGCCTTTTTCATCAGAATACAAGCACAATACATGTGGTGTACCACAAGGAAGTGTACTGGGGCCTGTCCTGTTCTTGCTGTACATAAATGATATTATTAATATAACTGACCACCGATGTATATTATTTGCTGATGACATAGCTATTATTATAGCGACAGAAAAATGTAACAATTTTAGAAATAATCATGAGACTGACATTAATAATACTATAGATAAATTAATACAATGGCTTGACATAAATAATTTAAAAATAAATCTTAATAAATCTGTTTATATTAATTTCAATAAATGTAATAATCCTAAATATAATATTAAACTAAACGTATCAAAAATTAAAGAAGTAGCACAAACGAAGTTTCTAGGCGTAATTATTGATGAGAATTTGAATTGGAAAGAGCATGTGGATAACGCGGCAAAGAGAATAAATAAATTTGTATATGCTCTTAAACAAATCAAAAATATTACAAACTTAAAAACAGCTCTCATGACCTATCATGCATATGTAGAATCGGTACTACGTTACGGGCTTATAATATGGGGAAATAGTACCGACATAAACCGAGCATTTGTTGCTCAAAAAAAGTGCATTAGGGCAATTTACGGGATGCACTCGGAGCAATCTTGTAAACCCATATTTAAGAAACTAGGTTTGTTACCGCTGCCGTCGCTTTATATATTGGAAATATGTATGTTCGTTAATAAACATAAAGACCTGTTTATATCAGCAAATGATATTAATCCAAGGAGCCGGCGTGATCCACAGAGACTCGTTCTGCATGATCTTCCCAAGCTTGCTAAATATAATAAAAGCTGCTTATATAATTTTGTTAGTATATATAATAACATACCGAGTAGCATAAAAAACTTAAACTCCAGATTATTTAAAGGAAAATTGTTTGACTGGTTAAAATTGAAAAATTTCTATAGTCTTAAAGAATTTATGGATAACAAATTCCCATGTTAGTATTAAGTGAACATATGCATGCTAAGTACAATTCTGGCAAAACATGTTAGATCTTTATTGTAAATTATTGTAACACCATGTATACCATGTTTTATGCAAATAAATACTTACTTACTTACTTACTTACTTATAAATATTTGGATGACAGAGCTTTGCTCGGATTTTTTATTTTATTTTTGTTGGACGTTTTCTAAAAATGAAACCTAGCTAGATCGATTTATCGCCCCCGAAACCTCCTGCATCTAAATTACATGAAAATCGTTGGAGCCTTTTCCGAAATTCAGATTAAATAGACAAGAATTGCTCGTTGAAAGGTATTCGATTATAAAAAAATCAGGTAATTAA
The DNA here is from genome assembly GCA_949987655.1 of Polymixis flavicincta. Lineage (NCBI taxonomy): Eukaryota > Metazoa > Arthropoda > Insecta > Lepidoptera > Noctuidae > Polymixis > Polymixis flavicincta. The sequence goes on along the minus strand of OX465190.1, from coordinate 21,662,785 downwards.
CTTGAAAATACATGCGATTGGTTAATGTCATAAAATTCAATAAAACTTCGTCACAATTAATTCATGAATTACATTAAACTGCCAATCACAACTGTTTTAATTGTATGTTCGGCACAAGAGTCGTTCCCAGAGCTATGAAAATTACTTTGAAAAAAAAAGTCTTTGCACAGTTTTAACTTAAGTATGCTACGATTTGATTATATGGATAGATATCGAGATATCTTTCGACTCCCATGCAACCGTAGTCACGGTGAAGAAGTTAGTGAGTAGAATTAAACAACAATAAAGTCATTTTTGTCAAGTAACGTTGGTTAGCATGACAATTCTATTCAACGAATTTCTCCTCAGACGATGATTTGTTTATCTAACACAATAAAACGAAATGATAAGTGATAAAATGATATATAATCTAACACAATAAAACGAATGATGAGTGATAAAATGATATATAAGTCCGCCTTCTTGGCTCATATTGCAATTCAATTTGGAGTCGTGAAGTTGTTCAACATGTTTGCAAACAAAGTGGTCCTAGTAACGGGTGGTAGTTCCGGCATCGGAGCGGCTACTGTGGAGTTATTTGTCAAGGAGGGAGCTTCTGTTGCCTTCGTCGGAAGAAACGAAGACAAATTGAAGGAAGTCGCTAAACGTTGTGAGCAGTATGGAGGCAACATCCTCGTCATCAAAGCAGATGTTTCCAAAGACGAGGAAGCCAAGACCATCGTCCAAAAAACAGTTGAGAGGTTCGGAAAACTCGACATACTCGTCAACAACGCTGGTATATTACGGTTTGCGGAAATACTGCAACCTAATCTGTTACAGAACTACGATGAGGTCATGAACACGAACCTGCGCCCTGTCATCCACATCACCAACTTAGCGGTCCCATACCTCGTAGAAACAAAAGGCAACATCATAAACGTATCAAGCATTACATCTACGTTAGTTAAGGTACCAGGAATGATGTCTTACAGTGTTTCCAAAGCTGCTATGGATCATTTTACAAGATTTGCTGCAATGGAACTGGCTAGTTCTGGCGTGCGAGTGAATTCTGTCAATCCTGGACCAGTTGTAACTGACATAATAACAAGTTCTGGCTTGGATCCAGAAATAATAAAGAATAGAGATGTTGCAAGTATGACAGCACTGGGAAGATCTTCAGATGCTGATGAGATTGGAGACATAATCCTGTACCTAGCCAGTGACAAGGCTAGGAGCATCACCGGCTCGTGTTATATTATTGATAACGGCTATGTGCTAAAGTAAGTTCTTTTACTTCTTTGGTGGTTACCAATTTTAGGATTCGTGTGTTCCAATTGTGATTGTAAACAAATACATGTATGAACATTAATATAGTGTTGTTATTTTTATGTGATTTGATTTATACTTCTTCTTTTTCTTGCTGCCCCTGTCCCATGTTTCTTGGGGTGAGCGCAATACGTTTTCTTTGTCCATTCTCCCCTGTCAGCCACGTCACGCTATAATTCATGGCAAACTATAAAAGAGTTATCCCACTTGATGATAGGTAACACCACCTATGGACTACTGCAATACCGGCGGCATTGCGTTGCTGTCTTTTTCCAGAGACATAACAGGTCCAATATTGCGTCTCTGGGACGCACTTCACACGTCTTCGAGTACGCACTATATACTCGTACTACGTGGATAGTGTGTATAGATGCGTCCGGTATCATGTCACATGTAAAAACCATCCATATGTTAAATGCATTTCATCACGCAATGACAGCGGCACAATCATTAATACCTAAATACACTGCCATGAATCTTGATATTGCAACCTAAATAAAAAAAATCGCTGACTAACTTTAAAGACCCTTTAGGTGGACAATAACGAATCATGTCTTCTAAATAACTAATAATAATTTCGCTACATCAGAGACGCTAAACTCGAAGTTGTGGACGAGTACGTTTACCCAGGACAAACAATCAGGACTCATCATCTGCCTGATTTTTTAAATACTGGAATTCAGCTGCATCCGGTTGGACTGGAAACCGACCCCAAAAATCTTTGGGAAAAGGATAGACAGTTGACTAAAGGACAATTTTCTCTTCACTTTTTCATAAAAATGAGACCAATGATATTTAGTTACAATAAATTTTTTAACCCTCTGCAATATTTTAACCTTGAAACCACTAACAAACGCAGTCGAGTACAAAGTTTGAAAAGTAAGAAGTACTAAACGCGACCGCTTGTCAAGGTTGTCTTGTTTAGCGAATTCACATGATGGTGTCAAAAACGAGACGACAGACAAAAAATTGTGAACGCATACGTAGTAACTTGCATATTTTAAAATTCTTTTGTAACATCATCATACATTTTTATTCAATAACGTAAACATTAAATTGGTAGGTAAAACAACACCTAAGTGAGAATAACGATAGATACATTTATTTCTGACAATATTTGTTATGATATAACCCAAACATAAATGTGTTGAATGATAAGATTACACCAGTAAAGTGCCGTTATCAATCACGTAATTGGAGCCAGTGATGCCCTTGGCCTTATCACTGGCAACATACACTATCATATCAGCGATTTCACTACTCTCCGATATTCTTTGCAGCGCCGTGTTCTTCTTCAGCATGTCTGCATTGACTTCCATACCTTCGAAGATATCAGTACGGACTGGACCGGGACTGATAGAATTAACTCTTATTCCATGAGGGGCAAGCTCCAAAGCAAGGCTTCTTGTGAAATGGTTCATTGCTGCCTTAGATGTCCTGTATGCTATGTTGTTCGGTCTTGAGGTGCAGGTTCCAGCGATACTCGACACGTTGATTATGTTCCCTTTAGATTTGATGATGTGAGGAGCAGCGAAATAGGAAATTCGTACAGCACCTCGGATGTTAATATTCATTACATCATCGTAGGTCTTAAGAAAATAGTCAGACAGAATACCAGCTTCTCTCAATATTCCAGCGTTGTTGACGAGCACATCCAGTTTTCCGAATTTGTCGATAGTTTTCTTGACAACTACGTCTGCTTCTTCGTCTTTGGACACATCAGCTTTTATGGTGAGAGTTTCTGCTCCTAGTTTCTTACAACGGTCAGCAACTTCTTTGAGTTTGGCTTCGTTTCTTCCGACAATGGCTACTGAAGCACCTTCTTTAGCGAATGACTCTGCTGTGATAGCACCGATACCGGCACTCCCTCCTGTGATCAGAACCACTTTTTTCACAAAACTCATTTTAATCAATTTTATTTCCGTCTGACGACTGATCAGTAATGCTCACAGAGAAGAGACTGATGTGATAAGTATATCTCTCAATGCAGATAAGTATGTAATAAAATAAAGTATGCTGTTTATGATAATGTGCATTGAAATAATACAATGCTATCTGTTTATAGAATTTAATTTTGGTTCAAAACTTGTTATTTTATTTGGTGACTATTCTACTACTATAAATTTTACCTGACGGCATCAAATTACTACTTCTTTAAATTCCTTATACCCAATAGGACCCACATGTGGCAGGGACATCGACGTGCCAACTGTAACCATGAATTCAGCACATGATTCTAAACCCCACCTAGACGTAGAAATTTTTCGTCCGTTATCAAAAAAATATGTGCCGTTTCATAGAAAAGTGCAATACTTACGCGTTCAAAATTTGTGGAACAGCAATTACTTTCCCATGGGATAACAGGCTGCGCGTCGATGTACCTGCCACCCTGTATATAAATAAAAAAGTCTTTGGTAAGTACATCACTTGAGAATGGCTGGCCAGTTTGCTTATTTTTTTTTGTTTGAAAATGTTCGTAGTAGACCGAAATAGGTTTATGGACGGAAAAGTTGTAAAAAATCCCGGAACGTCCTTTTTTCTACGGGATTTTTGTATGAATAATTGTTTGAACAGGAAAACGTCTATCGGACCAGTTAGATATTAATTCAAAAAAAATTAAATTAGGCCTCTGTTTGCCGTTTTCATTGACCGTCCCCCGACTTGACAATGCCCTGATCAAAATATTACGTTCAAATTAAAAGGCTTATAAATATTATTTTTTACTTTTTAGAGTTTTTGTTTGGGTCGGGGGTTTTTTAAATTTTGAATTTAATTTTTATTTTTTGTTTTTTAAACTTAATGTCTCCCTTAAATCACCATTTATCTATAATCTATTCATTGAGACCTTTTCAATGAGCCCAAACACGATACTTCTGCTGTTTGTTGGTGAATAACTTGGGTTTCCTGGAAATTCCAGGTGTTGCTCCAGCATCAGTTCAAGGTTTTTTTTTGTTCGTCTAATATCATTGAAGTAATAGAATCCCAAATCTTTAGTTGATCAGACCCATGGAAGAGGGTAAAATCCCTTTTTCAACCAGAAAAGAGCTAATAATCTTCAAACGGCTGAACCGATTTTGATGAAACATATCTAAGAACACTCCCGACTAATACACCTTTCAAACAAAAAAAACTAAATCAAAATCGGTTCATCCGTTCGGGAGCTACGTTGCCTCAGACAGACACACACACACACACACACATACACACACACACATACACACACACAAACTTATAACACCCCGTCGTTTTTGCGTCGGGGGTTAATAAGTAAAGCCGCAGTTATCACTATATTTTTAACAACAATGTTGAGAGTTGGCAATTTGTAGTGGCAATTAATGATATTACTTAAGTAGTATGTAATGTAACTGTTAATATTCAAGTACGAAATAAACAATCGTCTTTAAACGATATGTTTGAAGATAATTAAGGACAAATGTATTGTACACTAATGCATTAGTATTGCCACAGTGTATACGTGCATACTAACATGACATACTAACGTACAGAATAATCATAACCGAGATACACAATATCATAATTACAGAGAGCCGACCCCTCTATTTGTTAGACACATAAACATTGACATGATAACGTCATAAAACTATGCTTCCATAACTATATAATATAACTCCGCGACCAGCAATGGAGGTCAGCCAATAGACGGGTGTGGTCAGATTATAGCTAATGTGTGATATAACTGTACAACTCCCGAATGAACGATACTGGACAATTTGTATACTTACTTACCTATTTTAACTTAATCTTTTATGGATTGTGTGAAAGATGATATGACTAGAGAAGCGGTTCCAAAAATAGTCTAGAATGGCATAAAATGATTGATTGAAGAGTACGATATCTTGAGAAAGCCGCGGCTACCGTTACTAAAAAAAAAAACATAATTTTTTGCGCCTAGCCTTTTCCCAACTATGTTAGGGTCGGCTTCCAGTCTAACCGGATGCAGCAGAATACCAGTATTTTACATGGAGCGACTGCCTATCTGACCTCCACAACCCCGTTACTGGGTAATACGATAACCCTAGGTAAAACGTAACATACCTATATTATACCTGACCACAGGAATGAATTATTAGGGGCATGTGGCTAAACGAACGATCTGCGGCTTATTCCAAACATTTAATCAAAGCCGCAGATGGTTCGTTGATGAGTGACTATCATTACATACCACCAGCACTCCGTACCTCTGAAAGCAGGATAAGTCGTTGATCCCAGCTGCAATTCTTGGATCTTTGACTGTCTTTATTGATCGTCAGAAGCCCGAAAGTGGACAACCAGTCTTACCAAGAGGTATCGTGTTACCAATGTTACCGAGTAGCTGAGTTGTAGAGGTCAGATAGGTAAGCAATCGGTCCATGTAAAATACTGCTACTCAGCTGTACCCGGGTACTCAGTTACTGTTTCATCCTGGATCGCATACTAAATCGCGGAAACAGCTAGTTATAAATAAACTTAAGCGTCATCTACTCGGGACGCATTTAAAACGGATGACTTACACGAACCATACGTATATCAGAAAACACATTTAAATCTATTAGGGAAATTAAAAAAATCGCCCCTTCTACTCGTTTGATAAGAATCTATTATTACAATAAAATCCTAGTTTGGACCGCTCCCATACAAACTGTATGATTTCATACAATTATTTGTAATGGTGACAAACACTTTGTGTATCATTAGTTTCTATTTATAATTCCGTTTGGGTTATTAAAAAGGGCTATTCTGTAAGTCATTGTTGTTGTAGATTGTATCTTTTCTGTTAATTGTTAATGATTTTATCAAAGTCAAAGCATGTGTTTTAAATAGGCACGAAAAGGCACTTTTGAACGCCAACATTTACGCTAACGTTCATATGTGCCTTTTAAAATAAATAGTTTGACTGATTCTAGTCGCCCCTTTCAAAATGTAGTTTCGTATGGAGAAGAATAGACAAGAAACTCCACCGGAATGGGCATTCACAATATTTTACAATATTTTGTATGCTTTAATTAAAATTATGATTATAATTATGTGAAGACGATGCACCAGAATAAAATAACCATACCACTACGGGAAAATATAATTAAAAATAAAGCAATGACAGATCATCATCATCATTTTACCCGAAAGAAGTCCACTGCTGGACATACGCCTCCCCCAGAAGGGGGGTTTTGCCATAATCGCCACGATTGGCAGGTAGGTTGGCGATGTTAGTAAGGTGGTAAAAAGGCATAGAGAACGCTGATGCCCATTCTCAAGTAAGACTAGTAATGACAGATAAATTAAATAAAAGATGAATTCATGATGCTCACGACGACACACAATGTAACAGAAAGTAAGGGTTATCGTGTTACCCCGTAAATTGTGGACATCAGGTAGGCAGTCGGTCCATGTATAATACTGGTATTCAGCTGCATCCGGTTAGACTGGAAACCGACCTATACATAGTATGGAAAAGGCAAAGCAGGTGATGACGAAGATAAGACAAGGTCATCGGTCCACCTTGTGGGAGGCCTTCCAACTTTACGTGTTCCGGTACGCGGTCGCCGCTCTAGAGCCTTCTAGGGCCCCATCGGCCATCTGTTCATTTTGGGGGGGGTTTGCTATAATCGCCACGCTTGGCAGGCGGGTTGGCGATCGCAGTATGGTTTTAAAAATGTGTAGAGAACGCTGCTGCCCATTCTCTAATAATTCCCTTAGTCGCCTCGTACGACACCCACGGGACGAAAGGAGGTGGTGCTATTCTTTCAGTCCGACACCACACGGCAGGATTTTTAAATGGTATAAAAATAATAAATCATCTTAGTATATTTTAACACTTGATGATAAAACTTTGGACCCTTTTTGCGAAAACTACGCGGAAGAACGAGTTTGCATTTTGGCACAGTTAAAGCTTCTATGGAGAAAGAGTGCGGAAAGCTATTTTTTTTTTTTTAATCTCGGTCGACAGTATTTATTCTATTGCTACCAGTTCAATAGGTACGTACCAACCTTTGGATACACAGAAGAAAACTTTAAAAAGTCTCAACATTTACGATTCAAAACAATAAATTCTTATTCCATCTTACAAACAGACCCCAATTCAAAAAGACCCGTAAAAATAAACATATCGGCACACGGGTATCAGAAACGTTACCTATACGTCACATAAGCCTCCCCTACATTAATATTAGACCACCCTATTATGAATCAAAGCGACATACTAAGAAAGAAATCAGTCGACGTCCGCGAGTCTGAATATTTCATGTTTCATTTCAGACTTTACAAAGTTGTTTTTGCTATTTACCAATGGCATTTTCGACTCTATTGCAAAGGCGTAAGGTTGGTAGATTGAGAACGTTGTGTTGGTTAATTCTGTCGTGATTTCGGGTGGTACTCAACTCTCAATACGAGATGGCGTATTAGCATTATTAAAGAATGTGTGTTTGTTTAGGCTTTAGTTATTATTACTAGTCTCGACTTACTAATTATACCCGGCTTAACACGTCGAGTCTCGCCGCGGTTGGTCCGTGAATAGGCTGGTGACCATCTGTATGTATTGTACCTCCGTGCTTCAGAAAGCAAGTCAAGCTGTTGGTCCCAGCTATGATTCGTGGATCTCTGACAGTCGTTGCGGGTCGTCAGAAGCTCGAAAGTCTGACAACCAGTCTCACCAAGGGTATCGTATTACCAAGTAACCGGGAATGTGGAGAGACAGATGGGCAGCACTATATTTTCGACTTTCGGTGTCCTACAGAGCGCATTTTTCAACGCGTCGATAATCGAACAGTGTGTTTAAAACTGTTCGAAAAATTTCGCATTAGTAAAAGTAGTAACAGTTCAGAGACATGTTTCGTCAGTTTACAAAAAAAAAAAACATCAAGCTGTTTCATAGAAAAGATAAGCGGTCAAAATGTATTGAAAAGCTTTTCTTCCATTAAAACCTAATAATGAGTTTGTTTTGGCATTTTGTCTGAGGGATCAGTCAGTCAGCCAGGAATTGTCGGCACCAAAAATATTAAAAAATTTGTCAAAACTGAAAAATCACGTGTAAAAGTGACTTAAAAAATCTACTAAGCACAATCAGCCTATAATGTTCCCACTGCTGGGACACAGGCCTCCTCTCTACGAGAAGGAGTGGGCCATAATCAACCACGTGGGCCCTGTGCGGTTTGGTGAAAGATCTACTTGCAGAAATTCATTTCATTCCATAACTGATCCAAAAATGACATCTATTTGATGAGCCTCAGCTCAAGAAAAGACATAGCATCCTACTATCTCGTACATATTATCATCATGAAACATAAATCTTCTTCATGTTTTTTTAACCTTTTTACCAAAATAGCTGGTCCAGTAATCCAGCATTATGCTGAACACACAGCGTCTGCACATTGACGTTCAGAAGTGATGCTGAGTGCTGATAATGCAGATCCATACACTGCTTACAAGGATTGACAGCAAAGCTTAATCTTAAACACTACAGTTCAGAAATATTCTGTCAATCGTTTTGAGAGTAAAATCAAGATTTCACAACCATTCTTTAATTCCTATGATCTACCGTCATGACACGGCAAACCTGCGTCAGTATCGTATGAATTTTTTTTTAATGACATCTTGCAGGTCAACCTATGAGGTTGTTGGCTGTTAAACCAGTACCCTAATTGCGTAACTCACGATTCATCATAATGTTTTTCGTTTTGCAACAGATTGTTAAACCATTGCTTCATGTGTTCGAAAAATGTGTCTGCTCAACAACGTAAATAACGCAATGAATATTGTTGAACTGTCAAATTGAAACGGATTATGATTGATCGTAAGTTACGCAATTAGGGTGCACACTTGCCTTTGCCTGCCTCAATAAATTAAGGCCTCCAGCCACGGCGTGAAAACGTAAAACTTAGCGACTACGCGTAGGGTACGTACCTCTGCTTAGGGCGTCACTGGGAGAGGGCAGCAAGGGCTGGGCTTTATCGGTGAAATGACAATTAAAGTCGTATCTGTATTTAAATACTAGAGACATGAAACCGTGAAGGAAAACATCGTGAGGAAACCGGCATGTCCTAGAACCGAAAATTCGAAAACATGTGACATCTGCCATCCTGCACTAGGCCCGCGTGGTGGATTATGTCCCAGTCCCACTCACTGAGCAGAGGCCTGTGTCCCAGCAGTGGGAAAATTATAGACTGATGAATATACTAGAGACACGCGAAACGGTGAAACTGTTCAGGATTAACTATTAACTTTAATCAGTAGTTGCTCAGGAGTCCGGTGCTGTGACCTTGACACCATAAAGAACATTAACACTACCTGTCTTTATCATACTTATGACGATAGACTGAAAAGGAAGTCACTGATAAAACGAATTAAAATAATGTTAAATACCTAAGCTCGACGATTTTCAAGTCTGTGTGTCACATAAGCCTGGTTTGCAGTGGTTTGTATTGAAATTTTTGAATATGCTAACACTCGAGCAGCTTGCTTTTGAGTGTATCCGAAAATATTCGGCGTAATTATACACGGTGGGGTATCTCTCGAATTTAGTTTGACTCGTGTAGTATTTATCATGCGGATATGCTTGCGTTTTTTTTTATGTTATTGGATAGTGAATAGGCTGATGACTTGATGGTAGGTTTTCACCGACACCTATGTATATTTGTAATACCAGTAGGACTATTCTGTATAAATCTCAAGGTGAAAACTTAGGTGAAGCTTAGCTTGAGATCGGCTTCCAGTCTAACCGGATGCAGCTGACTATCAGTAGTTTACATGAAGTGACTGCCTGACTGACCTCAACAACCCAGTTACTGGGTAAATACGATAACCCTTGGTAAGACTGGTATCTACGAATGACAGCCGGGACCAACAGCTTAACGTGCTTTCCGAGCCACGCAGGAGTCTTGGTATGTAAAGATGCTCACCCATCCACGGACCAACCGCGGCAAGCGTAGCGTACCTTGTCTATAGACCCGTACGGCTATTATTACTTGGCCGAAGTAAGCTGTCAATTGAGTTAATCCTAAGCATAAGTTGAAATGCGAAATACTTCAAGGTCACTTCACCTATGTTGTCACTATAAAGAATAGACCAGCTGAGACATTGTACATTGCCATCCCAGACAAACAGCTGAAATGTGGCATAGCATCAGCCAATAATGTTCCTACTCCTGGGACACACGTCTCCTCTCTTCAAGAGGGAGTGGTATCAACCACGCGAGCCTAGTGCTGGTAGATGTCACACGTCTTCGAATTTTCGGATCTAGCACATGCTGGTTACCTAACGATGTTTTCGTTCACCGTTTTGAGAGCAGTGGTTAACACAAAGTAAAGCGCCTGCCTGGATTCGGAAAACAATGCTCTGAAATGTGGCATTTACCTATAATTACACAGGTACAAATATGAACACAACAACACTGCTTGGCGGCAAAAGAGGATCAATCCCTTCACCGAAAAATTCATCTTTATAATATCTCATTTCATATAATCCTACATTTGCACATATGAAACGTCAGAAGCGAGGTGCACGGTTCCAATTGGTCGTTTCCTGTGGAAAAGCTGGTAATTAAACTCCACGGTTACTGTTTTATAAATTGGCTTTTACAATGTTTTCAGGTGTTGTCAGGTGAAGTAAAGGTTTGAAAGAGTGGCGTCCAAGCAATGAAAGACGAGATAAGATAGCAGTCGTCCAGCGAAGGGATGGGCGGACGATATTGTTGCAATCGCGGGCAAACCTGAATGATGCCGGCACAGGAGAGACAAAGAAAAGAGAGGCAGTGGGGGAAGTTGGGCTATGAATGATAATGATGACAATGTTTTCAAATTAAACTGTTAAAGAGTATCGGAGGACAGTACAGACCCCTCAACCTACTAGGTATATAACAGAACAAAGAATGGTCAATAAATTCTTTTCATTTTTCTTCAGACGACCTCATTAGGATGTTGACCATATCCATCCAAAATCTGCATACAATCATTAAAAAAGTTGAAGACTACAACTATTATTGCATACTTTCGGACAAAAGAGAAAATCAATCATCGCTAAATGTTCGGAACTAATTCAATTTCTTTGACAGACAAACGTACTTTTTACCGTTTTTTGCATGTTAAGTGAGTAATACGCGAAATCCAAGGGGAGGCTGCCTTGTCTAGCCACTCGCTGCTGTAATGTGCATGGTGTAGATCCATGTTCGACATTGGATGAGGCATCTGAATGCATAGTCTCGTATGCACGGTTCAAAAAATGCCAGAAAAAAAATGGTTCATAAATTAACTAAAAAAACATCGAGTATCTAAATGCTATTATAAAAATTTGTTTTGTTTAGCTGTAAGTCTTTCAAAGGAAATAACTCTATTTATTAAAACGTGGAGCAAATACTTTGTATCTCTTTTTACGAAAATTACGTAAACGGAGAAGAGTATGAAATTCGGCACAGTTAAAGTTTATGGCGAAGAAGCAATAAACTAATATTTAATAATATAATGCATTAAAATACATTCAAATTTAAATGAATTATATTCGAATTTCGACCACTGGGCGACCACAAGTATAAATAAATTAATGAACATAACTATCTAAAATCGCATGTTTTATAAAATAATGACTTTAATTTTATAAATTTTAGAGTTTACAAACGAACTAGCCCAATTATAGCCCTCTTCCCGTTTCTTACTTTGGTATGCCCGACAATCCACAGTGATCATGTCAGTGTGTTCTGTGTATTGAATCGATCGGAAAATCGCGCGTAATCCGATTTAATTTTGACGCTCAAAACGGGCCGACTCTCAGCCTAATTTTATTTTAATATTAAGTATTGAAGATACGAAAACTTCGATATTGGAAAGCGAGTTATGGAGCTCAAATGGAAATCCATTAATCCTGCCCAAATGGGCAGGATACCTGGCAAGAAGCAGTGGTGATAATGGAGTAAAGCTTGGACAGTGGCGTCCAAGAACTGGAAGACGAGACGAGATGTCGGTCGTCCGGCCATAACGAAATGGGGGGAGGGTTTTATTGACATCGCGGGCAAAACCTGAATGAGGCTAGCATCGGATCGTTGGGATTGCCACAAGAAAAAAGAGGCTTCTCTTGCCCAGCAGTGGGTAAAGTCGGGCTGTGGATAATGATGATGATGAACAGGTATTGGTAATGATTTTTATTTTTGATTTAGCATATCCATCTCAACCATATCAACAGAGCTCCCTGACCAATGCACATGGTTTTGTTTGCCCAAGTCTCACCCGTCAAGTTATGTAGTATTCGTTTCTTTGCACCAAACTGACAGTTCCTCGGGAGCCGGTAGCCATGTTGCTGGGACCTAATACTGATGGATGCTACTGATTTTATATGTACCTATAGGTACTTTAATCGTACAGTCGTAGGTATATTCTAAAATAATTTGATAAATGACAAATGGTTTTGATGAACTTGAAATGTAGGAAGTAGATTAGCGTTACCGATACGCTAATGCTAACAGTAGGTACATCAGAAGCTATGAGTAAGTATGACGTGTTGCACTTCTTGTTGCTCGGAGTGCCGACAGATGTGAAAACCAGGCTATGGTTTTCATTTTAATTAGCAAATTGTATGATACTATTTTTTTGTTGTTTTTGTTCAGCCTATTCAGTCTCACTGCTGGGCAAAGTCCTCCCCAAGTATTTCCAGGAACTCTTTTCCAGAGCCACCTCGAACCAACCCTCACGGTACGCATCCTGGGCCTCAAGTCTGCTATTACAATAGTGTCATAATGGTCTATCATTGATTTCATAATTGTTGATTTTGAAAAGTTTTGTAATCTACTAACATAATGGCGTCATTATGACTTTCCAATGGTCAGCCACTGACACTCCATTGAAAGAAATGGCATATATTGGTAATCTCGTACATAATGACAAATGAATGAATGACTTGGCGGTAATTGTTGACAGTTCCTAAAATAATATGTTAAAAAACAATATGTTAAAATACGAGTATATATCTACTTAAAAATGAAAACTGACACGAATGAATGTTCAAATTTAGTAGTATTTTTTCAAAAAGCATTTCTACTAACGGGTTTTATAATAATGGCAATATGACAACACAATTCTATTACGAGACCATTGACCGACCACTGATCGACCATTATTAATTTAGCAGATTACGAACTTTTAGCAAAATGACAATGGAATCGTATTGGAATGACGAATTTATAAAAATAGCAGATTTGCGCCCCAGGTCACTCGCCACTGCTTTCTGGGCTTATAATTAATTTCAAAATTTAGAAAAATCACACTTTTATTCTGTAGTTTTTAGGTTTTACTTCTGTCGGTAGTGTCTCTGGCTATTTAATATGTATGGATTCGTGTGACACAACTTTTGGTGGTGTGGTTTTTGAGGAATGATAACCATAGCCACTTACGAGTACTACTTCTTTTTTGTTCCATTAATTTGATGAGACCTTATTATTCCTAAGAAGTTAAATACGAAGTGCCTATACCATTATTTTCTTAAAAAATATCTAGTTAACATATAAAAATATTTTGTCAAGTTGATGAAGATGATCGCAAAAATCGATGTCGCCCTATAGACAAAAATAAAAATAAGACAAATAAGGAACAAACAAATACAATTATTCAATGAATCTACAGAACGACAATAACATCAGACACATTTACTGAGAACCTTATTTGCATATTTTAAAATATTTACAAACATTCTTCGTAAACGAAAGCGCCGCAGTCATACAAACTTAAACACAACCTCAAAACTACAAATACCTACTTTATTTCTAACGCAGTAGAGTTCACATGAACATAAAATGTTAATATTGTTTAAAATACCAATACCATTCGTCCCCCAACCGTTTCATGCATTGCAAACGTAAAACATCGCTGATACATATAGTTTTCGCGCCAAAATCGTCCTTACTGTCAAACAATAAGAATTTGAGGTTAGATATTTTGGCGGCAAACGGCTAATGTATTTTATATTTAAAATTCAAAGAAACAATATCGGGTGTGAATACAGTTCTATTTTCGTCGCATCAGGATATTTTATGAGCGTAGTGGGAAATACGACAGTTTTCTCTTTCTGAAAAAATGGTTGTCGAGAATTTATTATGCGTCCTCGGGCGCCATGTTTTAATCACGCGTGAGTGTTGCCCGTTCATACAGGTAATTTGTTCTGCATTGTTTTTAATCTTTATTACCGTAGATAGGTACTTTATTGGAGGAAGGAGTGGTGAGCCAATTAATTAGAAGGATAGAGACGCTTATTGTGATGCATGAATTTAACCTTTTTTATGTTATATTGGAACAGCTGTGCGTATAACAGACGATTTTTTTTTAATTTGAATTATTCTTTCCGCAAAATTATACTTGGTTCTGAGTATATGAATAACGTTTCATTCTACTCCAAAATAATTTTAGGCAGCATTATTGAAATTTCGTTGAATGGTTGAATCTCCCCAAAAATAACCAAACATCACTTGTATCGAAATAAGCATAAAAACGCGTCCTAGGGGTTACAACCCGATCTTTGTCCAAATCTTTGGAATGTATTCAATAACACGCAATAAAGGCCGAATGGGGGACTGACCCTTGCCTCTTTACTGAGAATACGGAAACCCAATTGAAGATCCATAAGAACAAATCTTTTGAATACAAATGTTCATTGAAATTAATTTAAATACGAAATTTTGTTTCATTATTTTTATGTGTAATTGTGTAATAATGCGTAATTAAGTGACACACTTCTACACAAACTAGCCTAAGGTTTTCCCAACTGTGTTGAGGTCGGCTTCCAGTCTAACCGGATGCAGCTAAATACCGCAGTATTTTACATGGAGCGACTGCCTATCTGACCTCCAATTTCCAGTAATTATTGGGCAATACAATATCCCTATGTAAGACTGGTTGTCAGACTTTCGGGCTTCTGAAGACCCGTAACGACTGTCAAAGATCCACGAATAACAGTCGCGAGCAACGGCTTAGCATGCTTTCACGGCCCATTCACGACCTTGCCGCTGTGAGCGGCAGCTAAGCACGGGGCGGCGAGCGGTAAAATCAAAAGTATAAAAATGTTTGAAGCACGCCACGAGACGCCGCTCATTGCGAAAACGCGCGCGGTAATATCAGAGCGAATCGCTACAGCGGCGCGCGGTGCGGGGAGCGGCAGGAACAAATGTACAAGTAAGTGAATGAGTGCTACGCCACGAAACAGAGCGGCGCGGACAGCGGTATAGGAGTGACGGACTCAGTGGCATAGCTGGAAACAAAAATAATTAGACGATTTTGTGGCAGTAATGGATACCGAAACATTTATTAACGAAATTTTAAATCGACCGCCTATATGGATGTCAAAACGTTCTTTTTTTCTCTGTCAGTTGGTAGATACCTAATTAACAAAACACTTATTTAACATATCAGTAGTTTCGTCTCAAGTTTTCACACTCATTCTTGTGTACTCATAAAACTTTTCTGGAAATTTTCTGTATTCTTCGTATAGGTCACGAAATTCGCCATACAAATACCGATCTTTATTCAGTTCGTGCACTACTTCTCTCATATTAAGAATATCTTGTTTTAAAAATGTACTGCTTTCTAAACAGAGGAGGGATAATTTTGATAACGCCATGATTTTGAGCACGTTTTGCCTACCTAAATAAGTCCACCGCGGCCGCTGCAACTAACCGCTACTGAGGGTACGTGGCGTGCAAAACGCACCGCTTACCGACGCCGCGCCGGCGCCGCCCCGCTTGCCGCGCCGCGCGCCGCTAAGACCGAAGTCGTGACCAGGCCGTCAGAGACACAGAAGGCTCTTGGTATGTAAAGGTGGTCACCCATCCACCAACCGTCCATGTGGCTGTTACTACTTAGCCACAAGCCCCTCATTTACATTTTGACACTGTATATTAATTAATAGGAGTACAATACGGCGTTTCAATCGATTATGAGGCCAGCTTATCCAGTATTGTTACCACTGACGTAAGCTCTACTGTACCTAACTACCTACAAGAAGCTGTCCATAGTCTAAACCCCTTTTTCTTCATTTTACATGCTTTTGAAAGCAATCCACAAGTCTACTAGCAAAAATAAACGCACACTTACAGTAACATCACAGATAACGTTTTATTTTCATTTTTCGAATGGCAACATTGGTAGCGTTTTCTTTCACTCACTTACCAACTTACTATAACTTTCGCATCCGTCCTTATTGACAGTAGCTTAAGGTATAATATTGCTTATTTTCTGTTTGAATAGATAATGTATTAAGTGCGCTAGATGCAGGGAATTGAATGGGTAGTGCCGCCATAGACAGCTGTCACTATTGTCTAAAGAAACGTGTCGCGCTATATGAAATCTTTTAATGATTGCAGTCGCTAAAATGTTTGGCTTAAGTGGTCGAATGACAAATTAAAATGTTTCTGAAGGATGAAATAATAAGGGAGAGACTTATTTCCATCCGAAGTAAGTCTTATAGTATGTTCCAAAAGTATGTAATGAAAGTGTAAACAGACCCTTTTCAGGTTAAATTCCTGCGCAATCCCTCATTAAAAGAAATTAGTAACACATTCAGGGGTATTTAGATAGGTTTTGGCTTTAAATGTTACCACTTTTTCCAATATTTTTATTGTTTGAAAAAGATGATTAAATGCAACTGAAAAATCATCGATAACAAGAAATAAAAATTAAATTAAAAATTTAAAAAACCCCCGACCCAAAAAAAACTCAAAAAAGTTAAAAATAATATTTATAGGCCTTTTAATTTTAACGTAATATTTTGATCAGGGCATTGTCAAGTCGGGGGACGGCTAGGCCTCTGTTTGGCGTTTTCATTGACCGTCCCCCGACTTGACAATGCCCTGATCAAAATATTACGTTAAAATTAAAAGGCCTATAAATATTATTTTTAACTTTTTTGAGTTTTTGTTTGGGTCGGGGGTTTTTAAAATTTTTAATTTAATTTTTATTTCTTGCTTTTTAAACTTAATGTCTCCCTTAAATCACCATTTATCTATAATCTATTCATTGAGACCTTTTCAATGAGCCCAAACAAGATACTTCTGCTGTTTGTTGGTGAGTAACTTGGGTTTCCTGGAAATTCCAGGTGTTGCTCCAGCATCAGTTCAAGGTTATTTTATTCGTCTAATATCATTGAAGTAATAGAATCCCAAATTTTGAGTTGATCAGAGGCTAAAATCCCTTTTTCAACCAGAAAAGAGCTGATAATCTTCAAACGGCTGAACCGATTTTGATGAAACATGTCTAAGAACACTCCCGACTAATACACCTTTCAAACAAAAAAAACTAAATCAAAATCGGTTCATCCGTTCGGGAGCTACGTTGCCTCAGACAGACACACACACACACACACACACACACACACACACACACACACACGTCAAACTTATAACACCCCGTCGTTTTTGCGTCGGGGGTTAAAAATTGAGGTTATAAAATAGACGACAACTGTCAAGTGTACCTACACATTTTAAGGTGCGCTTATAAATGAATGTATTTAAATAGTGTAAGTTAAATGTACTTTAAGCAGGAATAAATACGATAGATTTACTTGGATCACTTTTAATACACAGCCAATTAATTAATTACAATAATTATTTGACAACAATAATTAACAGTATAAACTGATGTTTAGACGACGAAGCGCGAGTAACAAGAGAGCTTAGCCCACTCAGCTCGGCGTTTTTAAAACCTTGGTATTCCCGCGCAGAAGTGACATTAGCCAATCACTCGCCAGCAACGTTCCAACGTCCGGTTTGACGCAGATGGCAGCACTGAACCCACGGTGCGTCGCTTGACTCGTGATACTATGGCGCTATGTTTGGTCGCCGGAAGCAGTGGCGCCAACATCCGGCCCTCCTGAAGTGTGTCTGTCCCTAGACACATCGGCATCTGTAATTTGAGAGTAAACACGTTAGCTTTTATGACTTTATTAGGTATTATGTTACTTTATGTTGAATGAGTTCCCACCACTGAGCCCATGAATGGCACATACAAAAGTGTGATATTGACTGACTGACTTCGCACCACCATGCTCAGACTCGCAGTCCACATGATAGATGAAGCTTTCCAGTTCATCCACTTTTATCTGCATGAACCATATTTTGGCCCACAACAAGCTCAAGGTCGAACCTCACTTGTTTCTGTAGTGGAAACGCCATTACAACTGCAACATTTCTATTCCGTAATGTGTTATTTATTAAACTGATTATTGCAGAACAAAATATTGAACAAGTTTCATTTTCATATTAGTGATCATTAAGAACCAAAATGTAAAGCTGTTTTATAATATTACAAATTATTACAAATAAACAATAATTTTACCTTTGAAGTTTTATTAAATTAGTCTTTTGTACATACCAACCACGCCAACATCCTCATCCCAATCGGTTATCTTAATCCATGGTTTCATGTTTTCTACACAGGTAGTACCAGAATATTTCTTGTGTGATCGCTCGCTGCCTATTATGTCAACTATGTGGTATCTATCTTTTCCGAGTATTTTTGTAACTTTGAAAGGGCCCTTGAACACCGGTAGGAGTTTAGTACTACTGCCACTACCAGCCTGGCTAGACACTTTTACGAGAACCAAGTCCCCAATCTCATATTGTTTGGCCACACATCGTTTTGCATCAAAACTTTGTTTTTGATGTCTAGCATCTAGTTTTATTCGTGTGTCGATATCCCGTCGCAGCTGTGTGACATCTATAACTTCGTCATGTTCGGATAAAAATATGTCGCTCTCTGTTCTAAGGCGGTACCCAAAAAATGCTTCGCTGGGGACTGCATTGATGGTCTTCTGCAATGTGCTATTTATACCTTGTTGTAAACACGTTAAAACATCATCCCAGTGTGTGTAGTCGTTATCTGCGCCCAATGAACGTAGTGCTTCTACTATTGTTTTATTGTAGCGTTCGACTTGTCCGTTCGACCTCGGCATGCCAGTTGCTATAGTGTGTGCACGTATGTTTTTGCTATCACAATATGTTTGAAATGCCTTTGCCGTAAAAGCAGAACCAGCGTCAGTAATGAGTCTTCGCGGATTGCCAAAAATCTTAAACAAATGGTCTAATTCTTTTATGACACAAGCTGTGCTTGTATCACGCACCGGAAATACAAAGACAAACTTTGTAAACGCATCAACAAGTACCAGAATGTGACAATTGCCCTTCGATGATTTAATAAATGGACCCACATGGTCCATATGGAGGGTATGAAACGGGCGAGCATATTTTGGAATTGGAAACAACTGACCTTCCTTTTTACCACTTTTATTTTTATTGTATAAGCAGTGCAAACAATTTTTTATGTATTTAGTTACTGTTTTTTTCATTTTAGGAAACCAATATTTATGTTTAATTCTTTCTAATGTTTTGTCTACAGCGAAGTGACCTATTTTATCATGATTGTACATAATTACTTGCCAGATACAATTTTTTGGAACCACCCATCTACGACCTATTTCAGTGCGGCGGTAGATTTTGTTTCCAAGCAATTCGTATTCGTTAAAAACATTCCGATTCGCCTCTCCTGAGAGTAAAATATCTCTGATTTTACATAGATTTGCGTCTTGTTCCTGAACACTCAAAAGCCAGTCAGCTTCGGTGATAGACATTACCATTTGTTTTTCACAAACTTCACCACTGTATGAAGGGTTTCTGCTAAGTGCATCAACATGTTGCATTTTAGCGCCGGGTCTATGACAAATTTCAAAGTCAAATTCTTGAGTCAGGAGCACCCACCTGGCTATTCGTGGCAACACTTCTTTTTTTGTAAGCGAGTAACTGACGGCATTACAATCCGTAATTAATTTAAACTTACGGCCCAGTAAATATAAACGAAATTTTTGAAATGTTGCCACAATAGCAAGAAGCTCGAGCTCAAACGAGTGGTAACGCTTTTCCTCGTTGGTAGTTTGCCTGCTATAGTAATAAATCGGTCGCTCACCATGTTCATGCACTTGTACCATTATTCCAGCTACCCCCTCCCTACTTGCATCTGTATAAAGTATGGTTTCTTTTTTAGGATCGAAGATAGCTAAGGTAGAATCGCAAGTTAAGGCTTCTTTTAATAGATTTACCGTGCGATCTTATTCGTCTGTCCAATGCCACTTTTGGCCTTTTTTTAATAATTTTGTAAGTGGGCTACTTAGTATTGCACAGTCCTTAATAAACTTACGGAAATAGTTAACTAACCCTAAGAATTGACGCAGCTGATGAACCGTTTTGGGTACTGGGAACTGCTTTATAGCATCAATTTTCTTTGATGTGGGTTTGATACCATTACCATTTACTTCATATCCAAGAAATGTGATGTCAGTTAAAAAGAAACAACATTTTTTTAAATTAAGAGTCAAACCGCGTTCATTGAATATTTTTAGTACCGATTCCAGGATGTTTATATTTTCTTCAACGGTTTCTGATACGATTAGCACGTCATCTAAATAGACAATGACATTTTTGAAGCGTAAATTGCCCAAAATCTGGTTCATCATGCGTTGAAAAACTGATGGTCCATTCGACAGCCCAAATGGCATGCGCAAAAATTCGTAATGTCCATCTTCCGTTATGAATGCAGTTTTGTCTATTGAACCCTCATCTACACGCAACTGGTAATATCCACTCTTCATATCTAAGCTAGTAAAATACTTGCACCCTTTTAATCTATCTAACAAGTCCTCTATGCGTGGCATAGGGTATTTCTCTTTCGTAGTTATTTTATTTAATGACCTGTAATCCACGCATAGTCGCTTTTCACCCCCTTTTTTTTCTACTAATAGTACAGGACTAGCGAATGAGGACTTGCTTTCGCGGATGATGTTATTTTTAAGGAGGTCGTCAATTATTTTACGTAACAACATCCTATCAGGCTCTGATAACCTGTATGGCCTAGTGTAAATAGACTTGTTCGATTCAAGTTCGATCTCAATTTCAAAATCTTTAATTTTACCTAATGAACTTAAATCAGCCGCGATTGTTTCGGGATATTTTTCAAACAAATCCTTTAAAGCATCGTGATACTTATCCGGTACGTTGAATTTTAGTTGATTAGACAAAACTACAGACACATTCACGGTTTTCTGAAAAGTCAGTTGATTTCCTATTCTCATGTACATAACTGACGTATCCTCGGTCACATTCCGGCCTATCAGGACGTCACAACCCGATAACACGTCAATAATATAGAAATCTACACTCCCAAATTCAATACCGTCTAAAATCAGTGCAGTCGTTACGTAATCTTCTACCAAAACCACAGAACAATTCGAGAATCCTTGCAAATGAATCGGTATTGCCAGCTTTAGTTTCGTTAACTTTAAATGTTTTACTAAATCCGACGTTATTAGGGAGCAATCACTGCCCATGTCAATAAAAACTTTTTGAGAAAAGCCCCCTATACAAGCTACTTTAATAAATTTATTTTTATTTTCACCAGACTCGACAAATTTTACTTCTTTTTTTACTTCGTCAGTTTTTTTGTTTCGACAATAGTTTTCTGAATGTCCTTTCTTACTGCAATATTTACATATTTCTGTACACTCATTTCTTTTGTGATTACCCCCACATCCAAAACAAGTTATCTGCTTTGTGGTTCTGGTAGCCGTTAAATTTTGATTTGACACAGCAATACGACTCGATTGTTCCGATTTCAATGAATTTCCTAGGTCGATTCGTTTATACGATGATTGAGGTACCTTATGTTCACTGACAGCGCCATGATTCGTATTACTATAACTACTTAACCGACCGTGAAGAAAAGATGCAAGTTGGTCGCATGTATTTATACTTCCGGCATCCACCGACGCACTTATGTTAGGATCGTCGATGTTGCCCGTAATAATAGAAATTATGTCCCGATCGGAAAAATTCAAACCTAACTTGTCAATTTTACATTTTTGTTCAAAGTAAAATTCATACAAATGTTGGCGTACTGTAGGTTTACAATCAATGATTTCTTTAAGTAACGCGAACATGTTACGTTTTGTTTGAAATGTAAATGATATTTTATCTCGCCATTGTTTCCATTTCCAACTAGCCCAACTACTCTCATTTTTTAAAAAGGAGTCATACCAAGTTTTTGCTGTTCCTTTGAATTTATTGACAGCCTGGTAAATTATCACCTGATCCTTCCAATTAAATGTTTTAGCATGCAAATCAACAATATTGAGCCAATTATTTACTTTATCTGTAAGGGGGTCAAAATCTGGTACCATTGAGTTCAAAACCATACTATAGCAACCCGCTACTTGACTATCGACTGACTTCTTTGTTTTTTTACGAATGGGTGAAGGCGTATAGCTTCTACTGGACTTACTGCTTGTCGATGATGATGATGATGATGAAGTTCTTGTACGTTTCCTCCTTTTTCGTTCCCGTAGACGGGTACGTGACTTTCGGCCCATTTGTAGGCGGGAATTCGAAGCACTTCTGATGTAAGTTAAATGTACTTTAAGCAGGAATAAATACGATAGATTTACTTGGATCACTTTTAATACACAGCCAATTAATTAATTACAATAATTATTTGACAACAATAATTAACAGTATAAACTGATGTTTAGACGACGAAGCGCGAGTAACAAGAGAGCTTAGCCCACTCAGCTCGGCGTTTTTAAAACCTTGGTATTCCCGCGCAGAAGTGACATTAGCCAATCACTCGCCAGCAACGTTCCAACGTCCGGTTTGACGCAGATGGCAGCACTGGACCCACGGTGCGTCGCTTGACTCGTGATACTATGGCGCTATGTTTGGTCGCCGGAAGCAGTGGCGCCAACAATAGTCAAATCAAAGCACACAATTTGTAAGTAGCGCTCAAAGACTACAATAGTATACTGATAAGTAGCGGTACAAATTAGCATCCACAGAACATAAATGACACCAAAACCAACCAAATTGAAAATGAAATGAATGAATGAAATGAAATAAGACAGTCCTCCAAAACGCCCGCCCTTCACCACTTCCTAATGCTTTAGCTGGGAAGAAGATGTGGCGCAACAAAATCCCCACCAGCACAGCTGTCTGTTAGATACACGGAATCTTACATATTATAATACAATAGTCAATAGCCTTGTTAGACTAATGGTCGTAAGTGCTGAGTGCGATGTTCTGGGTTCGATTTCCAGGCAGTGTTATTTGGTTTTTCCATCACTGATTTCTCAGTAGCAACCTGGAGTCTGTGTTCAAAATCAAAATATTTTTATTTCATATAAACCTGCATGGGCACTTATGAAACGTCAGAAGCTAGGTGCACGGTTCCAAATTGTTGTTTCCTATGGAGAAGAGCCGGCAAGAAACTCCACGGTTACTCTTTTAAAAATAATTGGCTTTACCAAAGTTTTCAAATTACAAAGATAAAATGTAGATATGGGAGGACAGTGCAGGTCTGTCAATAAGTACCAGGTACTTAGACGAATACCGAGAAAATCGTCTACAAATCTACAGTCTGTAAGGCCTACAACGTTCTCTCATTCACAATAATAACATGTAAAATAATCTACATTAATAAAAGGAACCTAATTAAACATAGTGACATGATTTCCATGACAATCACTAAAAATAGTCGATATTAAAATTGATGTATAATGTCAAATAATGACAAGAATATGTCAGCATTGTAAAAATAAAAATAAAATTGTATTTGAGAGCAGTTAATAGACTTTCACATAGTTATGTTGTTAATGAGGTACCAGGGAAGACACATGTGCAGAAGGAATTAATGCCAAACTTCCCTGTCTTCAACGTAGTCTTTTATCTTATAATATGCTTTTTTGATAAGGACTCGTTTGATGTGCTTTTTAAACTTTCCATCGCTAAGTTCTGTAACTGACTTTGGCAACTTGTTATAGAAGCGGAAACTGTTTATTAGAAATGATTTGCTAGTTTTAGTCAATGTAAATGTTAGTGCCAAGGTGATGGCAATAAGCTCGCCCCATAGGACATGGGACTTAGACATAACTGGCGAAATATAGGTGTACCATAGGTACAGACGCCAGCACATCAAGTTACCCCAATCTTAATTTTTTTGATAGATTTTCAACTTTATAACATTGACGATAAGGTTCATGTTCAATTGGGAAAATTTGACAGTTTGGGGTAGCTTGATGTGCTGGCGTCTGTACATCTCTGCCTAACCCTTTGGCGTTTACAGGTGTGATGTTATTTGGATACATATAATAGTCACCATCTGTCTAGCCTTTTACCAACTATGTTGGGGTCAGCTTCCAATCTAACTAGATGTAGCTGAATATCAGTATTTTAGATGGTGTGATTAGCTATCTGACCTCCACAACCCAGTTACTGGGTAACACGATACCCCTTGGTAAGACTGAATGTCAGACTTTAGGACTTCGGTCGACCCGTAACGACTGCCAAAGATTCACGAATGACACCTGGGACCAACGGCTTTACGTGTTGTATGTAAGGTGATCACCCATCCACGCGCCAACCGCGGCAAGCATAGTTTAATCTGATGGATCGACCCGTGCAACTGATAAAACACAGAAGTAATTATCATTACTGAACACAAAACATTACATTAAATTATTTGCCAAATATGGTAGCTTGCTCACGCCAATATATAGCAAGATAATGAATGACTCATTACATCCTAGATTACAAACGTTACTCTCTATACAGGCTAGTTTCCACAGAGTAAAAGTCACCACAAGCCATTTCTACAGCAAAATAGAACAAATTATCGAGGGGGCGACGCAGAATGCAATTTCCTCGCCGGACCAGCCAATATGTCTCCGGCGATCCCGGGGAGGCGGACAAATGAATAAAAATCAACGGCACACATTCAACTATTTATTATCCCACACAGAGATCTTTACGTGAATACAAAACGCTATATTCGTTTTTCCGGAATTTCTCTATAGGACTAGGTTGCAGGGACATCAACGAGCAACCTGTCATTTGCGGATTATGTACAGACGCCAGCACATCAAGCTACCCCAAACTGTCAAATTTTCCCAATTGAATATGAGCCATATGCTTATGTGATAAAGTTGAAAACCGATTAAAGAAATTTGACAGATTGGGGTAGCTTGATGTGGTGGCGTCTGTACATAATTCTGGAAGCCCTGGAATTTTTAAATTTTACGTCGATTTTTTTTTTCAATGCGGTTGTGTGCTGATGTGATTTTTCAATGATGCCGTATTGGGTCTGAAATGAATGCGATTAATTGGCAAATTTAAAAATATACAAATATTGTGGGATAACCCGAAAAAACATTTATATAAAATTAAATTCACAAAATAAAACCCGACTACTGAACCGCATTTTTCGGCAAGTGTCCTAGGTATGGCCCCAAAAATATTTATTTACCATCAACACATACAATTGTTTTTACAAGTTGGAAACCCAATTCAACAATGTAGTCATATTTTCCCACTTAGAGACTTTACCCAAACACGAATTCAGTACCACCAACAAAAAAAGAAATATTTTTAACTGACAAAAAAATAAATATTTTTAACTGACAAAAAAAGAAATATTTTTAACTGACAAAAAAATAAATATTTTTTGCTGACAAAAAAAGAAATATTTTTAACTGACAAAAAAGAAATATTTTTAACTGTCTTGACTGACAGTGAACAATAACATAAAAATAATAAATAAAAATGAATATGTACAGTTTACACAGAGGACAATTCGTTAATATATAACAGTTTACCAGCAGTTATTAGAAATAAATAGTGTCTGGGATCCACAAAAAGGTCCTTGTTTAAATTCCTTCTAGATCGATGTTACTATACTCCATCATTGAGTTTACTACTGATAAACAGAGGTATGACGATTCCGACTTGCTAATTAAACTTATATAATTTTTGTTTATTGATTAAGTATGAATGTATTTATTTATCTAAAACTAGCTTTTGCCAGCGCCCTCGCCCGCGCGGAACTTTCATCCTTTCATTTAACTCCCTTAGGGGTCGAATTTCGAAAAATCCTTCCTTTTTCCTTGTCTACATTATAAAGGGACCCTCTGTGCAAAATTTCTGCTTTCTAGGTCCAAGGGTATGGGCTAGGCGTTGATGAGTCAGTCAGTCAGTCAGTCAGGACTTTTCTTTTAATTTATATAGATTGTAATGACCTATTTACTTATGTGACATATTTTTTTTTTTTTTTTTTTGTGTTTCAAGGGCATGCCACCTAATTATAACTGCTTGTCTGTGTTAATTTTGTACACGTTATATTGGCAAAATATAGTGCACTTATTTAACAGAATAAATTAACTGTAACCATACCAGCCTATGTTTAAAAAAATAAATGATTGATTGATTGAGTAGAATCACGCTCATGTCTTGCCAGTAATCAAGTTTAATTTCATGAACTTTTCTTATTATTCAGACGATTTTTTTACGTACGTAAGTATTGTCAGAAAAAAAAAACGCCTACTTAACCAAATCACTTTAAAATTTCAGTCTAAAATTAATTTCACCGCAGTATCCACGTTACGTACACAAGATTAACTCTAAAAGATAACGCACAATAATCAAGTTAAGGTCTGTATTGTGCCATCATAAGTAAAGGTCGGCCCAGATTAAATTTATGCCCCCTAAAATAATTAATTCCCTTTAACTTCATTAAGAAACCCGCATAGGTGTAATTACAATGAGCTAAGGAATCTTAATTGTCGAATAGAGAGAGAGACTTACGGGGCGAAATGATGGCGAGCATGTGGATAAGACGATGTACGTTATACAAAACTTTTATTGACATAAAAATAAGTATAAACAAATGTGAATCCCCTGGTCCTGGTGTTAACTGTATCATAGGGACCAGTTCAAGTCACAATGTCAACATTAAATCAAAGATTAAGGTAATTTAAAAAAGAACTACTTAGAACTAGGATTACAATTTAACATTTGGTGAATCGTGTGTGTTTAGTGTGAATGTGAAGCTAAACATTTTATAGAATACTAGCAGCGCCCCGCGGTTTCACCCGCACATCAAACGACGGCTAGGCCTCTGTTTGGCGTTTTCATTGACCGTCCCCCGACTTGACAATGCCCTGGTCAAAATATTACGTTCAAATTAAAAGGCCCATAAATATATTTTTTTACTTTTTAGAGTTTTTGTTTGGGTCGGGGGTTTTTTAAATTTTTAATGTAGCTATCTTCGTGTCCTTTGATAAGTTTTACCAAAATTGTTCCACAGTTATACTACCACCTCTTTGGTCGAGCATGAGGTCCTGGGTTCGATTTCCATGTCGGGTAAAGTGTTATTGGTGTTATCTATCTGGAATTTCTCAGTAGTAGCCCGGAGTTTGGATTTGTGCCCTGTTGATGGCAATAGGATCACCCCGTATTACATAGGACTTAAACATAACTTGCGAAAGGTGAGTGTATTACCTACACCTCTGCCCACCCTTGCGGGAAACAAGGCATGCAGTTATGTTATGTTCCTAATTCTAATACACTTTTGTTATCGGTGGCCGATTTTCACTCAAGTCGGCCGTTGTTGGAACCGACAAACCCAATCCCAGTTGACCAATCTATTCGTCCGTATGTCAGCCCAAACACAGGGCGCCTTATTCAAGATCACATAATGGGATGAATATATGGGTTACTGTCGGTCAGAGCGTCATGCCACAAACAATACGCGGGAAAATGGCCGTCGTAACCCGGTGATCCGGACACAATGGCGGCTAAGGCTTTCAATAACACAACTAAACTGCTTATGAATTTGGGTGGCGTTCGTCTTAAAGGTAATGGTGGTTAAATATCTATTATTGTCTAAGATGAAAAGCGGAGCATAAATCGGGTCGAAATTCGACCACAATACAATAAAACTTTTCTAATCCATTATTATAAAAAATTGCTTTCTGCACTCCTGCTCCATGTCTCCATTAACTGTGCCAAATTCCATACACCTCCGTGTAATTTTCGTACAAAGGGAACAAGGTATATTTGCTTCACGTTTATATAGAATATTAGAACGTCTTTTTTTTATTATATGGCTTTTGATACGTTTAGCTACAGACAGATACATAAACCTAGTAATGGGTTAAAGTTTAGAAACGTGCTGCTTCGCTAGAAAGACCGAGTCTATTTGCGGGTTCGAGGAGGCCTTCTGCACTGTTCACGTTCCGAACCTAAAAAATACTAGAACAATTTTTTCGTTCCGTTTTAATATTAGTCTCTTACAAAAGAAATGTTGTAAAGGGTCTTGTAAACCCTCTAGAACCCTCAAATTGTCTCACATGCTTGCTAGGCCGCAGCACGTTACTAAACCCAACCCAACGATGTTTTAAATAACCTCATTTTCCATATTTGGTGATGAGGATGACTGATGACTGTGACAAAAAGATTTGAAATTAACATCAATACATAACAACAAATAATTAAAATGAAAACAGATATCGGAGGCAGAATAGTAGCACACCATTGCAACAGTCTTTATTAGAAAAAACTTCATCGGAAAGCGCAGAAACTACCAACTTACTAAATGCACAAAAAATACTAACAACTTCATCCATTACCCTTATCGTTAATATCATTAGGTCTAATATTGCTGGCAACTCAATGTAGCGGACAGAAAAATAAAAAATGGCAGCTCTCTAGTTAATATTGACTCGTCAACAGTGGATTTCGTTCAAACTTTTCTCATTTGGAATCCAGTCAAACCGTCCTTTACTAGTAAATGGTAGGATCCGTTTTATAATAATCTAGACTGCAGATTTAATAAATCGAGACTATTTTAAGGAAAACCACTGGAAAGGAAAGAAAATTTGACACATTTGACAGCTGTCAAAAATGCTTGGGGACCATTGCATTCGACAGGCTATCGTATCGAAAGTGATACATTTTGATGCCCTGATTTGCCTTGTATAGTACTCGTCTATTTGATTTAAGCTGACAAAATGCTCGGGTTTTGAATTTGTGAACAGCGTTTATAGGACTCCTACGAAAATATTAGTTAAAGTTCGATTCGGTACGGAGGCGTATCGAATACTTGTAAATATCTATCATCCTGACCAGAAGTGCATTACCTATGTATACATCTGGTCAGGCCGAACCGTCTAAATTGTGGATAATAGTATACTACTTAGGAAAGGACCTCGTCAGGGGAAGTACCACGACCACAGCGTATTTTTTACCGCCACCGCCAACGCAACCGCATTGCTGTGTTGGTTGAAAGAGGTGTTACCGGCACATAAGACTTTTTAGGTTTGTTTCTGGATTAACAGCACATGCAATGCGATCCGTTCACACTTATTTTACCTTTGATTTGAGTCACTGTCAAAAGTAGAGTCATCTTTGTTCTCGTAAAAATAAGGTTGCTTTTGGGTTGTTGCCACTAAAAAGTCGGTCAATGTCATGGTGATCTTTATTCTCGTTACAATAAGGTTGCTGGTGGATTGCTGCCACTACTATCAAGGTAAAATAACAGAGAACGGACTGTCCCTATCACTGGTACCTCAGATATCCATAGACAACGGTGACCACTTACTTCCGTAAAATAATATGGGTTCTGTTTACTGATGTACAAAAAACCCAAGATACACCAATCAGCGTCTGAAAAATGTCCGCATAAATAAGTAGGTCCTCTCACTGAGAGGAGGCCTGTGTCCCAGCAGTGGGAACGTTATAGGCTGAGTATGTATGTATGTATGTAAATAGGTAGAACCCAATGTGTGCAGGTGTCAAACAGTATCGTCAGTCATCTTTCAGTCAGTTTTTTTGGCCAGTGCTTTGTAAAAACCACTTTAACCATGAAATAAAGTGGTTGGTGATGGTGTGCAATGTTAGATTGGCAAAAAAAAAGTAAATTATCAAAACTGTAACCACTGACGTGTAATTGGGGACAGTTTTGAGTGTTACCTTTTATCCAGGCTGTGCATCTTGGGTTTTTTGTATTTTAATGGTTCTGTTATTATAAAATATCCTAACTACACAATGCTTCCTTCAGCGAAGCAGTAATGCTCGCGAAGAGGGAGGCGGCGCACGTGAGGGAGAGGCAGCATATGCGCCCTCGCGACCCTAGCCGCCGCAGGATACGCAGACGCCCTGGGCGTCGGGAATCCCACGCCGATTTCCGGCCACCGTAGGCATGGGCTTGCGGACGGCAAGTAATGGGTAGCTCGCTGTCCCGTAAGGACCAAGCCCAAGTCGACGGCGCGTTGTGTTCCACGCGCGCCTCAAAGAGATGTCAGCACTAAAAATTATGGGGCCCGCAAGGGCTGATGCCTGCCAGGGGTGCGGGTTTGTTCGAAAGAGACACCACAGCCCCTGGCATACGGGCTACTGAAGGAACACGGGTGGGTTTTAGTCAGTAAAAGTCTGACACGCCCTCCTGCTCCACCCAGAGCGGGAGAAGTTATTTGATGATTTCCCACCCAAAAAAACGTCACTGGTTGTAATTAAGAGCTTCTGCATGGTATCTCTCACGTATACCAACTCAAAGAAGACAAGTTAACCCAACTTTTAGAAAATAAATTGAATAACTCATAGAATTCAAAAAAGATAAATTATTTACTAAACACAATTTAAAACAAAAACGACATCGTTATTGCAAATAAAAATATATTTCTGATAAATAGATAGCCTTTGCTCAAACTAAAATTACAAATAATGGCTACTTATTGGAAAGATAATGATTATTATTGAATACACTTCAATTACGAAGCCATGCAATGTAAGAAAATTAGCACAATAGATAAGTAAAGATATTAAATGATAAGACTATTCTTATCATTTATTACACAAAACAAAAATTACATACAATATCCGACCTTCTACTAGAATTTAAACTAAAGACTTACTTTAAGAACATACCATTATCAATAAGGTAACACGACCCGGTTACACTCCTACCCTTGTCACTGGCTAAGTACAGGATTAAATCACCAATCTCATCAACATCTGAATATCTTCCTAAAGCAGTCATCTTTTCAACAATACTATCCTGTGATACAGGCAACCCAGCATTGGTTGAAATGTCTGTTATCACCGGTCCAGGATTGACAGAGTTCACTCTAATGCCATAAGAAGCCAATTCCGTAGCAGCACCTCTAGTAAAATGATCCATTGCAGCTTTAGACATGCAGTAAGAGATTGTTCCAGGTAACTTGATCCACGATGATAGAACACTGGACACGTTTACGATGTTTCCTTTTGTGGCTATAAGGTGTGGGATGGCCAAACTGGTGATGAGGACGACTGGACGCAGATTTGTGTTCATGGTTTCGTCAAAGTTCTCAATCAAATTGGGTTGTAGCACAGTAGCATGCCGTAAAATACCAGCGTTGTTGACGAGTACGTCAAGTTTTCCGAATTTCTCAACAGTTTTTTGAACGACGGTCTTAGCTTCCGTATCTTTGGAGACATCTGCTTTGATTATGAGGGTTTTGGCTCCATGCTGCTCACAACGGCTGGCAACTGCCTTCAGTTTGTCTTCGTTTCTTCCGACGAAGGCAACAGAAGCTCCTTCCTTGGCAAATAACTCCACAGTAGCCGCTCCGATGCCGGAACTACCACCTGTAACCAGGACCACTTTGTTTGTAAACATTTTGATCTGCCTCACGTCACGGAATTGGTACACTTACTGAGCCACAGCTGTTTAAACATATCCTTTTATCGTACAAAATAATCTTGATAAAGGTCTAATAACTGAATGATTAGCAAATTATTAGCTGTGTGACGACAATTGTGTACTACAAATTCTGAATCACTCGACTCAGCGTTTATTTATCATTACAAAAATAACTTAAAGTGACACTTGTCCACCTTTTTTCCATACAAACTTCGGGAGGGTTTTACTCCACTGTTTGACTATCTACATCAAAAATTAAACATGGTATGGTTTTGCCTCATTATTAATATTGTTAATATTGAGTTAAACTCATTATTAATATTGAGGCCCTGAGAAGGATTTGGGACAGTGTAGGCTAAATGAAAAAAAAAAAATTAAAAAAAATTGTTTCTTGTCGGCTCTTCTCTATAGGAAGCGACAAATTGGAATCGTGCACCTAGCTTCTGACGTTTCATAAGTGCACATGCAGGTTTATGTGAAATAAAATATTTTGAGTTTGGTACAATAACTAAAATGATATAGCCAAAAATTTAAGCACGCTTGATGTAACATAAAAAAAAAAACTTTGATAAAAACCACTTACACAGTTTATCAGCCCACCATGAAATAATGCAATTTTCATCATTAGTACTTGAGGCTTTTTGCCAACTTATTATGTTATTGTTGCAATGATAAATAAACGCTGAGTCGAGTGAATCAGAAATTATAGTAAGTACACCATTGTCGTTACATGGTTAATAATT
The DNA here is from genome assembly GCA_949987655.1 of Polymixis flavicincta. NCBI lineage: Eukaryota > Metazoa > Arthropoda > Insecta > Lepidoptera > Noctuidae > Polymixis > Polymixis flavicincta. The sequence continues at coordinate 21,630,228 of OX465190.1, read as the reverse complement.
TGCCAATCATTCAGCTATTAGACGACGATTAAGATTATTTTTTACGATAAAAGGATATATTTAAACAGCTGTGGCTTAGTAAGTCTTTCAATTCAGTGACGTGAAGCAATTCAAAATGTTTACAAACAAAGTGGTACTAGTTACGGGTGGTAGCTCCGGCATCGGAGCGGCTACTGTGGAGTTATTTGCCAAGGAGGGAGCTTCTGTTGCCTTCGTCGGAAGAAACGAAGACAAACTGAAGGCAGTTGCCAGCCGTTGTGAGCAGCATGGAGCCAAAATCCTCATTATCAAAGCAGATATCTCCAAAGACGCGGAAGCTAAGACCGTTGTCCAAAAAACTGTTGAGAAGTTCGGAAAACTCGACGTACTCGTCAACAACGCTGGGATTTTACGGCATACTACTGTGCTACAACCCAATTTGATTGAGAACTTTGATGAAACCATGAACACAAACCTGCGTCCAGTCGTCCTCATCACCAGTTTGGCCATCCCATACCTTATAGCCACAAAAGGAAACATCGTAAACGTGTCCAGTGTTCTATCATCGTGGATCAAGTTACCTGGAACAATCTCTTACTGCATGTCTAAAGCTGCAATGGATCATTTTACTAGAGGTGCTGCAACGGAATTGGCTTCTTATGGCATTAGAGTGAACTCTGTCAATCCTGGACCGGTGATAACAGACATTACAACAAATGCTGGGATGCCTGTATCACAGGATAATGTTGTTGAAAAGATGACTGCTTTAGGAAGATATTCAGATGCTGATGAGATTGGTGATTTAATCCTGTACTTAGCCAGTGACAAGGGTAGGAGTGTAACCGGGTCGTGTTACCTTATTGATAATGGTATGTTCTTAAAGTAAGTCTTTAGTTGAAGGTCGGTTAATGTATGTAATTTTTGTTTTGTGTAATAAATTATATGAATAGTCTTATCATTTAATATCTTCACTCAATACTAATTTTCTTAAATTGTATGGCTTCGTAATTGAAGTGCATTAAATAATGAAAATTATCTTTCTTTTCCAAAATTTTATATTTCTAAGTATGTAACCATTATTTGTAATTTTGAGTTTGAGCAAAGGCTTTCTATTTATCAGAAATATATTTTTATTACCATGTACTTTTTGTTATAAATTGTGTTCAGTAAAGCATTTACCCTTTTCGAATTCTATGAGTTAGGTACTCAATTTTCAACTTCCAAAAATTGGGCTAACTTGTCTTTCTTGAGTTCGTATACATGAGAAATACTATGCAGAAGCTCTTAATTACAACCAGTGACGGTAACACTAAATTTATAGTCAAAAGTCCCTTGTCCCGAGCGGGTTCAACGAAGATCAATAAATTATAGCTTAATGCATGTCCACGTCACGCCTGTTTCCATCAGGGTAAGCATTCTGTAGTTAGGATATTTTATAAAACCAGAGCTATTAAAATACAAAAAACCCAAGATGCACAGTCTCGAAAAAAAGGAACAGTCAAAGCTGTCCCCAATAACTCGACAGTGGTTACAGTTCTGACAAAACACATTTCTTTTGCTGATCCAACATTGCACGCATGAATTAAAGTGGTTTTTACAAAGCAATGGCTAAAAAGACTGACTGAAAGATAACTGACGATACTATTTGACACCTGCACACATTGCGTCCAATATATGAGAAAGTTTTTGAGACGCTGATTGGTGTATCTTGGGTACATCAGCCAACCCATATTATTCTATGGAAGTAAGTGGTTACCGTTGTCTGTGGATACCTGAGGTACCAGCACTACCAGTGCTGGTATTTTTAGATAGGGACAGTGCGGTCTCTTTTATTTTACCTTGATAGTAGTGGCACCAATCCAGCAGCAACCTTATTGTAACGAGAATAAAGATCAGCTTGATATTGACAGACTTTTAGTGGCAGCAACCCAAAAGCAACCATAATGTTACGAGAACAAAGATGACTCTACTTTTGACAGTGACGCAAATCAGAGGTAAAATAAGTGTAAACGGATTGTATTGCATGTGCTGTTAATCCAGAGACAACCCTGAAAAGTCTTATGTGCCGGTAACACCTCTTTCAATCAACACAGCAACGCAGCCTGGTGGCAAGAAAACGCTGTTCGGCATGACCAGATGTTTACAAAGGTAATGCACATCCGGTCAGGCTGATGGAAATTTACAATTATTCGATACGCCTTCGTACCGAATAGAACTTTGGATGATCAATATTATCGTAAGAGTCCGCTGTAATAAACGCTGTTCACAAATTCAAAACCCGAGCATTTTGTCAGAATAAATCAAATAGACGAGTACTATACAAGGCAAATCAGGGTATCGAAATGTATCATTTTCGATAGGATACCCTGTCGAATGCAATGGTCCTTCCTAAGCATTTTTTACAGCTGTCAAATGTGTTCATTTTTATTTTCTTTCCACTGGTTTTCTTTAAAACAGTCTCGATTTATTAAATCTGGAGCCTAGATGATAAAAAAACGGATGCTACCATTTACTAGTAAAGGACGGTTTGACTGGATTCCAAATGAGAAAAGTTTGAACGAAATCCACTGTTGACGAGTCAATATTAACTAGAGAGCTGCCATTTTTTATTTTTCTGTCCGCCACATTGAGTTGCTAGCAATATAGACCCAATGTCTTTAACGATAAGGGTAACGGATGAGGTTGTTAGTATTTTTTTGTGCATTTAGTAAGTTGGTAGTTTCTGCGCTTTCCGATTAAGTTTTTTCTAATAAGAACTGTTGCAATGGTATGCTGCTATTCTGCCTCCGAAATCTGTTTTGATTTTAATTATTTGTTATGATGTATTTGAATGTTTAGAATTTAATGGATGTTAATTTCAAATCTTTTTGTCACAATCACCAGTCATCCTCATGTGTGAAACTTGTTATAGGAGCGGATACTATTTATTAGAAATGACTTGCTAGTTTTAGTTAATCTAAATTTTGGAATAACAATTTCGTCTTTACTACGTGTATTCAGATTATGGAAATCGCATTTTTTTTAAATCCTAAGTTTTTGCGAACATACAAGATATTTTCAAGGATATAAAGGGAAGGCAGAGTTTGTATATATACAGTTAACTGATACTTCATCATCAGCCTACAGCAGTCCACTGCTGGACATAGGCCTCTCCAATTGCACGCCATTCAGCTCGATTCTCGGCAACTCTCATCCAGTTGCTAACAGTCACCCTGCAAAGATCGTCACTCCTGAGGGCATCCTAGTCCTACATTACGTTTACTGATACTTGAACATAGGATATTATAAAGAGGTTCTTTGCACATTTTCCTCAAAAACAAATACTCTGGAAATATAAATTCTTGAAGTGAAATTATGTTATGTTTTTTTTTTTTTTTTTTTTTTTTTTTTTTTTTTTTTTTTTTTTTTTTTTTTGGGTGGGAAATCATCAAATAACTTCTCCCGCTCTGGGTGGAGCAGGAGGGCGTGTCAGACTTTTACTGACTAAAACCCACCCGTGTTCCTTCAGTAGCCCTTAAGCCAGGGGCTGTGGTGTCTCTTTCGAACAAACCCGCACCCCTGGCAGGCATCGACCCTTGCGGGTCCCATCACTTTTTGTGCTGACATCTCTTTGAGGCGCGCGTGGAACACAACGCGCCGTCGACTTGGGCTTGGTCCTTACCGGATAGCGAGCTACCCATTACTCGCCGTCCGCAAGCCCATGCCTACGGTGGCCGGAAATCGGCCTGGGATTCCCGACGCCCAGGGCGTCTCCGTATCCTGCGGCGGCTGGGGTCGCGAGGGCGCATATGCTGCCTCTCCCTCACGTGCGCCGCCTCCCTCTTCGCGAGCATCACTGCTTCGCTGAAGGAGGTGACGGCTCCCCATGCCCTCTCGCTCCGTACCATGGCCTGGACCAGGGCCGGACGCGAGAGATCGCCGCCACCGATCGCCTCCACGAGGACACGGCGGTGCTCCGCCCAAGCAGGGCAGACCGCCACCGTATGCTCCACCGTGTCCTCAGGGCGATCTTCGCAGTGGAAACACCCGGGCGTTTCCTCCCGCCCTATCCGAAACAGGAACCTCCCGAAACAACCGTGTCCGGTGAGGACCTGCGTCAGGCGGAAGGTGAGGACGCCATGCCGCCTCTCGAACCACTCCTCAAAGAGGGGACTTACCGCCGCAATCGTGGCGTGCCCAGCACTGGGTTGCGACAATCGCTCTCTCCAAAATTATGTTATGTTTCTAACATACTTTTGTTATCGGTGGCCGATTTTCAACTCAAGTCGGCCGTTCTTTGAACAGACAAACCCGGGCCGAGTTTGTCTGTTCAAACTCTTCGGGCTGGCCAGTGCTCGCCCCCTATTACATGGGACTTAAACATAACGGGGAAACAAGGCGTGAAGTTATGTTATCTTCATAGTACACTTTTGTCATCGGTGGCCGATAGTCAATCGAGTTTGCTAAAAGGCGCCTTGTGTTTGGGCAAGCTTAAGGCGCCTTATTTAAGATCAAATAATGAGATGAATATATGGGTTACTGATGGTCAGAGCATCATGCCACAAACAATACACGGGAATATGGCCGCTGTACCCCGCTGATCCGGACACAGGATCCGGATCCGGTGACTGCTATGGCTTTCAATAACACAACTAAACTGCTCATGAATTTGGCGGGACATGAAATCGGATGAATTGCAATTATTCACATATTAGCCCACATTCCCACAAAAGTAATAAAATTGCATCGGGATTTTTAGTTGAAAATCTAGTGATTTTATTGTGAGTATAGAGTGGCGATTTTATTACGTCCTCGTGAATGTCGACTTAGAACCATTTATTTTAGCTACAGACCATACCTACATAAACCTTGTAATGGGTTAAAGTTTAGAAATGTGCTGTCTCCCTAGAAAGACTGTGGGACTATTTGCGGGTTCGGTCTTCTGCACTGTTCACGTTCCGAACCTAAAAAATACTAGAACATTTTTTTTGGTTTTGTTTCAATATTAGTCTCCGACAAAAGAAATGTTGTAGAGGGTTTAGAAAACCCTCTAGAACCCTCAAATTGTCGCACATGCTTTCTAGAGAGGCAGCACGTTTCTAAACCCAATCCAACGAATGAAACAAAAATACTGTGACAAAAAGATTTGAAATTAACATCCATTAAATTCTAAACATTCAAATACATGATAACAAATAATTATAATCAAAACAGATATCGGAAGCAGAATAGCAGCATACTATTGCAACAGTCCTTATTAGAAAAAACTTCATCGGAAAGCGCAGAAACTACCAACTTACTAAATGCACAGAGAAATACTAACAACCTCATCCATTACCCTTATCGTTAAAGACATAAGACAGAAAACTAAAAAATAGCAGCTCTCTAGTTAATATTGACTCGTCAACAGTGGATTTCGTTTATTTATTTATTTATTTTATTATTTATGTACACACAGTAAAATACATAGAAGAGACAGCATAAACAACCAATGAGTAAAAAGGTACTGCTTATGTCTTTAGAAATTTCTTCCAGCAGACCTGCGAAAGGAGAAATGAAAAAGAAATGTAGACAATAGTGTGTGAGAACAAGGAGAGAAAATATGAATATGTGACGTCTTAAACTAAAATATACTTACACATATAATGCAGAAAATTTACATACTTATACTTAAATAAATACATAATGATGAAATATATAACTATTATATATATGTGCATATATACATACACAATTAAGAGGAAAGGTAATGCTCTTTTACTCGACATTTGAATGTGGAAATAGTTTCAAACTTTTCTCATTTGGAATCCAGTCGAACCGTCCTTTACTAGTAAATAGTAGGATCCATTTTTTTTTTATAATTCAGGCTCCAGATTTAATAAATTGAGACTGTTTTAGAGAAAACCAGTGGAAAGAAAAGAAAAATTGACACATTTGACAGCTGTAAAAAATGCTTAGGAATGACCATTGCATTCGACAGGGTATCCTATCGAAAATGATACATTTCGATACCCTGATTTGCCTTGTATAGTACTCGTCTATTTGATTTATTCTGACAAAATGATCGGGTTTTGGATTTGTGAACAGCGTTTATATATATATATATATATATATAATTATATATTCGATAATATTGATTATCTAAAATTCTATTCGGTACGAAGGCGTTTCGAATAATTGTAAATATCTATCAGCCTGACCGGATGTGCATTACCTTTGTAAACATCTGGTCAGGCCAAACCGTCTAAATTGATAATACTATACCACTTATGAAAGGATCTCGTCAGGGGAAGCACCATAACGACAGCTTTTTTCTCGCCGCCAGGCTGCGTTGCTGTGTTGATTGAAAGAGGTGTTACCGGCACATAAAATTATTCAGGTTTGTCTCTTACACTTATTTTACCTCTGATTTGCGTCACTGTCAAAATTAGAGTCATCTTTGTTCTCGTAACAATAAGGTTGCTTTTGGGTTGCTGCCAATAAATTTTTTGTCAATATCAAGGTGATCTTTATTCTCGTTTCAATAAGGTTGCTGCTGGATTGCTGCCATTACTATCAAGGTAAAATAACAGAGAACGCATTGTCCCTATATAAGGTAACTGAGATACCAGCACTAGTAGTGCTGGTACCTCAGGTATCCACAGACAACGGTGACCACTTACTTCCGTAGAATAATATGGGTTCTGTTTACTGATGTACCAAAAACTCAAGATACACCAATGAAATCACCGTCTCAAAAACGTTAGCATATATAGGACGCAATGTGTGCAGGTGTCAAATAGTATCGTCAGTTATCTTTCAGTAAGTCTTTTTAGACATTGCTTTGTAAAAACCACTTTAATTCATGCGTGCAATGTTGAATTTGGAAAAGAAATGTGTTTTATCCTAACTATAACCACTGACGTATAATTGGGGGCAGTTTTGAATTTTACTTTTTTGAGACTGTGCATCTTGGGTTTTGTGTATTTTAATGGTTCTGGTTTTATAAAATATCCAACCTACACAATACTTACCCTGATGGAAACAGGCGTGACGTGGACATGCATTAAGCTATAATTTATTGATCTTCGTTGAACCCGCTCGGGACAAGGGACTTTTGACTATCAATTTAGTGTTACCGTCACTGGTTGTAATTAAGAGCTTCTGCATAGTATTTCTCATGTATACGAACTCAAGAAAGACAAGTTAGCCCAATTTTTGGAAAATAAATTCAAAGTTGAAAATTGAGTAACTCACAGAATTCAAAAAGGGTAAATGCTTTACTGAACACAATTTAAAACAAAAAGGACATGGTTATTGAAAATAAAAATATATTTCTGATAAATAAATAGCCTTTGCTCAAACTCAAAATTACAAATGATGGTTACTTAATTAGAAATATAAAATTTAGGTAAAGAAAGACAATGATCAAATTTTATACACTTCAATTACGAAGCCATACAATATAAGAAAATTAGTACACTAAATAAGTCTAGATATTAAATGATAAGACTATTCTTATCATTTATTACACAAAACAAAAATTACATACAATATTCAATCTTCAACTAGAATTTAAACTAAAGACTTACTTTAAGAACATACCATTATCAATAAGGTAACACGACCCGGTTACACTCCTACCCTTGTCACTGGCTAAGTACAAGATTAAATCACCAATCTCATCAGCATCTGAATATCTGGCTAAAGCAGTCATCTTTTCAACAACATTATCCTGTGATACAGGCATCCCAGCATTTGTTGTAATGTCTGTTATCACCGGTCCAGGATTGACAGAGTTCACTCTAATGCCATAAGAAGCCAATTCCGTAGCAGCACCTCTAGTAAAATGATCCATTGCAGCTTTAGACATGCAGTAAGAAATTGTACCAGGTAACTTGATCCACGATGATAGAACACTGGAAACGTTTACGATGTTTCCTTTTGTGGCTATAAGGTATGGGATGGCCAAACTAGTGATGAGGACGACTGGACGCAGGTTTGTGTTCATGGTTTCGTCAAAGTTTTCAATCAAATTGGGTTGTAGCACAGTAGTATGCCGTAAAATCCCAGCGTTGTTGACGAGTACGTCGAGTTTTCCGAACTTCTCAACAGTTTTTTGGACGACGGTCTTAGCTTCCGCATCTTTGGAGACATCTGCTTTGATAATGAGGGTTTTGGCTCCATGCTGCTCACAACGGCTGGCAACTGCCTTCAGTTTGTCTTCGTTTCTTCCGACGAAGGCAACAGAAGCTCCCTCCTTGGCAAATAACTCCACAGTAGCCGCTCCGATGCCAGAGCTACCACCCGTAACTAGGACCACTTTGTTTGTAAACATTTTGAATTGCTTCACGTCACTGAATTGAAAGACTTACTAAGCCACAGCTGTTTAAATATATCCTTTTATCGTATAAAATAATCTTAATCATCGTCTAATAACTAAATTATTGGCAAATTATTAGCTACGTAACGACAATGGTGTACTTACTATAATTTCTGATTCACTCGAGTCAGCGTTTATTTATCATTACAACAATAACATAATAAGTTGTCAAAAAGCCTCAAGTACTAATGATGAAAATTGCATTAATTCATAGTGGGCTGATAAACTGTATAAGTGGTTTTTGTTGTGTGTGTTACATCAAGCGTACTTAAATTTTTCGCTACGTCATTTTAGTTATTAAAAATCAAAATCAACATATTTTATTTCACATAAACCTGCATGGGCACTTATTAAACGTCAGAATTTAGGTGCACGATTCCAATTTGTCGCTTCCTATGGAGAAGAGCCGGCAAGATACTCCACGGTTACTCTTTTTAAAATAATTGTATTTTACAATGTTCTCAAATTACAGTAATAATAGGCATGGTAGGACTTTACCATTATAAAGTTAGGTAAAGTATCTAGTTATCATTTTACCTAGATGCATGCAAACGGTTTAATTAAACCACTTGAAAATATAATGTAATTTTATTATGAAACCATCAATGTGTGGAACCTTGTGCAACACAATTTGAACCGCATTAAAGGGATTTTTCCACATATTTTTACAACAAATATCCGTATTAAATACTTCTTTATACATGGTAGAAAAGATTTTTCTTGTATTGTTGTTAAGTAACGCATGACGTTCATAACATCTGCCAGGGGTGCGGGTTTGTTCGACAGAGATGCCGCAGCCCCTGGCATACAGGCTACTGAGGGAACACGGGTGGGTTTTAGTAAAAGTCTGACACGCCCTCCTGCTCCACCCAGAGCGATAGAAGTTATCGATGATTTCCCACCGAAAAATAAAATAAATAAACGTTGAATGGTCTCTGAAGATGGTCAAACTAAACCATGGCTTTAAATGTTAATTTATCCTACATTAAAAATCTCGTAGTTTGTGACTTGACGTGTTCTATTAAATCTCAACAGCAATATCATTAAATAAAGAGTTACAGATAACTGATACTTCATCATCAGCCTACAGCAGTCCACTGCTGGACATAGGCCTCTCCAATTGCACGCCATTCAGCTCGATTCTCGGCAACTCTCATCCAGTTGCTAACAGTCAACCTGCAGAGATCATCGCTCCTGAGGGCATCCTACCTTACATTTACTTATACTTAAACATGCTTATGTTTTAACCGACTTCAAAAAGGAGATTATGAATTTGGCATGTTTTTTTTTTGTGTATGTTCGGGCATAACTCCGTCATATATAATCGTATTTGCAAAATTCTTTTTTTGTTTGAAAAGTGTTTATTCCGAAATGGTCCCATATAAATTTTAAATAGATCTGGTGATGATTTTCAGAGGCAGACAACGGGACTCCTCAAGAAATGACAGCAAATCAACCACGATTGCTACTATCGCGTAAACATGTATTATTTTGACCCCAAGGATTATGAAATTTCAATTCGGTGCGTACGATAACTAAAAACTGAATTAAAAAAAAAACAACCGACTTCCAGAGAAAAACCACAAAGTGAAAATAACTTTTATTTCGGAATTCGGTGACTTTGGATATGTATTTTTTTTTTTGTCACCGCCTTCCGAAATTAAAGTTATTTTTCACTTTATAGTGTTTTTCTGGAAGTCGGTTGTTGTTTTTTTTTTTTTTAAGTTTTTATAGAGATGTTCTTTGCACATTTTCCTCAAAACAAATACTCTGGAAATATAAATTCTTCAGTAATATTTTTATCGTGACCATCGTTTATACCTGCACATGCATCTTAATAAAAAAATCTCATAAAATGGCTCTAATTTCACCGCAATTAGGCACATAATGACACCTATAATCAAACTGACTTTTTCATTACTATTATTCACTAGTGAGTTATAGGTTTTTTTTTATTGGTTGAGTTGCTTTGTTCTTAAAAAAGTTACGATACAAAAAAGATCGTGTTCAATATTATAAATAAATTAATGTATCTATTGCTTGCTCATTTCATGCAACTTCGTATTTAAATAGATAATTTCAACTTGTACGTTTTTAATAAATAAAACTTTCACTCAAATATAACTTTTATTTTCTCTGTAATAAAGACAACTTTGAATTCCCCACTTTGTCCGTGGCTAAAACGCTATCCGTAAAGAGCCAAAAAAAAGAAACCTCATTATTTTAGTCTATGGCCGATCGCCATTGTTAGATGCGTGCGCATAGGAAAACTCAATAACTTTTCCCGCCATTGCGATTTTTTTTTCACAACTCGTTTTCACTGTTGAAATTATAGTTATTTATTCATTAAAATGTCTACAAGTACTAGTTATGAAGTATATAATTTATGTTGTACACCGCCCAATATAAGATATGAAGCCCTTAACGTTATGGAAAGTTTACTACCTAAAACTCCAAGGATAAAATGATTTTTTAGTATTATTTTCCTCAAAAGTGTGTTGAAAAACTTCGTATGATACAGATGTATCACCAACATTACACACTCGTACCATAATGTACTATTATACGAACACTCTCGTTCCGTTAACTGGACAGGTTTTGATACAATGAGTTTCAAGCATAAAATGGTTCTGATCACAGGAGGTTGTTCTGACATTGGTACCCCCTTTGCCTCATTTACGTTCACAAATACGGTCATACAAGCACGCTGGTTGCGAGTACTACAAGCACCTGACCTTTCTGAATAACATCACTAATAAGGTATTTTTTTTGTTTGGTTTTTTTTTTCAAGAGCAGTGGAATTAAGATTTTAGTCACACTGTTAACAGTGGTAAAGCGTTTCAAGGTTATTTTGTCGCATGGAAAAAATTGGAACTAACCCTGTTTTTCCGTTTTTATCAAATTTCAAGGTAATATTTCACAAAAAAAAGCGCCCCCCGTCAACGTCATTCAAGCTCCAAAAGATTTTTGTAGTAGTGTAACCATTTTCATCATCTACCATTTTCTTTTTTAAACTTATAGAAAGAAAGAACTGAATGCAGCTTAGTACTAATATTAAACATGGAGCGACTGCCGATCTGACCTCCACAACGAAGTTACTAAGTATAACTATACCCCTTGATAAGACTGGTTGTAAAACGGAATGACAGCTGGGACCAGGACCAACGGAGTAAAGTACTTTCCGAGGTGTAACCATAAAATGTGCTGCTCTATATCATTGACAATAAATCATTACTGTCCTGTCAGTCATGACATTCATCCTTCGTATGTCATCATGTTGTCAGCCATTATTATGTTCAAGTAAACATAATTATTCAATGGTCTTTTAGATTATAAGTACATCAATTTCTGATTCTCTTTACCGTCCAAATTTGTTTTCCTGATAAGATCTCTACATTTGATTGACTATCATGGTACGTGATACAGTCAACGTTGTGATAACTCCATCGATTTAGATAACTGCAAAAATGATCAACTAATAACATACATGTAATCTCCATGTAATACCATATTTTTGTAAAATGTTCCATTGGAACATCGTTCTCATGTCAGTAATCGGGCAGGTGTTGAAACAATGAGTTTCACGCAAAAAGTGGTTCTGATCACAGAAGGTACTGACGGCGTCGGTATTCTCACAGCCGAGTCATTTGCTAAAGAGGGAGCTTCAGTAGCGATTGTCGGAACAAACGAAGCTGGACTAAATGAGGTTGCTCGGCTTTGCCGGAATATAGGAGCACACATATTAGCTATTAAAGCAGATGTGGCTAAGGACGAAGAAGCAGACGTTATTGTCGAGAAAACTGTTGGCGAATTTGGTAAACTGGACGTGCTTATCAACAATGCTGGAATATTTAGAGAAGCTGGTATCCTATCTAACAACTTTTTAGAAACGTATGACGAAGTAATGAAAATCAACATGCGAAGTGTTGTCCGCATCACCTACTTCGCTGTTCCCCATCTCATTAATACTAAAGGAAACATAATCAACGTATCAAGTATGGCTGCATTCAGTACCACTAGACCTCGACACGTAGCAGACGGGATATCAAAGGCTGCAATGAGCGATTTTACCAGAAGCATTGCTCTGGAACTAGCCCCCCATGCAGTGAGAGTCAACACAATCAGTTCTGGTCCATTTCTATTAACTATTAACGATGGTGTGAAAAAAAATACAGACGATATACAAAGTAATATGTCTCAACAACGATTATCAGAACCTACTGATATCGCTAATTTGATATTGCATGTAGCCAGTGACAAAGGTAAAGGCCTTACTGGCTCTAATTTGTGGCGCAAATTACCGTATAATGATAACACCAGTGGTTAAATTTATTACATAAGAAACGTTTATTTTTGAAAATTAGAAAAAATTGAAAAAGGTATTTTTTATAACATAAAAAAATTAATGGTTAAGGATGATGATACATTCAACATCATCATCATCATCGTCACCATCATTCTCCCGACCTTTTCCCAATTGATTTGGGGTCGGCGCAACATTTATCTTTACTAGCTTTTGCCCGCGGCTTCCCCCGATGTTGGAAAATCGTCGGTCCTACTCGCAGACCGAGCCGAGGTGGCGTTCGGCTACTTCCAGTTTCCCATTTACACTTTCATCCCCTATTTTACGCCCTCAGAGGCTGATTTCCCAAAAACCACTGAAACACATGATTTTTAATCAGAGTGATAAACACTAATTTTAGTGGTTTAAACTACAAAAATTACGATTTTCCATACAAACTTTCATCCCCTATTAAACTCCCTTAGGGGTTGAAATTCGAAAAATCCTTCCTTATTCCTTGTTTACATTATACAGGAAACCTCTGTTCAAAATTTCAGCTTTCTAGGTCAAAGGGTTTGGGCTGGGCGTTGATGAGGCAATCAGTCAGTCAGTCAGGACTTTTCTTTTTATATATATGGATAGAAGATAGATAGACACATAGATGTCAATGAATAAACGGAAGAAACTGAGTCTTTTTTTTTTGCAATCGTTTTCGTCTGATGGACAGCGATGGATGAAGTCTTGTTTTATAAATCTTCCTAATTGACTATCTCAGCAATGCTACTGAATATCTATGCGAATAAAACTTCTTTATGAAAATAGTACAAGATTTTTCTGAGACTGGTAACTGAATTTTAAATGTCAAGTTATGACATTCGTCGATCAGCCATAATTTTTCGAAAAATTGGATCTCGCCTTAAAAGGTGTGTATGTTACTCTACTTGTATGGTATATTAATATTTAATTTAATAATTGTCTTACTGATTTGCTTCACTGTCCAATTTTTTTTTAACTGGACGTCCCAATTTATTTGATCGTCTATCATAGTAGTTACCTGACATCGGCAAAATAAAATCCACAAATTCTACTCATTAAAAGTTTAAGTGTATTGGTATCTTATTTGTATTTATTACGAGGGTCCTTGCATGTTGTCTTCAAAGATAATCGTAACCATTAAATAGAATGATTCGTTGTGTAGCATGTACAATAATTCTATCCTATTAATATCATTGATCTGGGATAGACTGGTTACGGAAGGTGGAAGATAGAGTTTTGTGGCACAGCCTGGGAGCGGCATAGGCTGAATTGATTGAGTACTATTGAGCTTGGCATACCTTCTTTACTATAATTTTATCCTTACAGAGCTCACAGGGCAGTATTTGGGCAGCGGTAATTAAAATGAGTTTCGCACAAAAAGTTGTTCTGATCACGGGAGCTAGTGCTGGCATTGGTGCTGCTACAGCTGAATTATTTGCAAAAAATTGTGCTACACTAGCCCTAGTCGCCAGAAACGGACCCAAAATGAAAATTGTTGCTGATAGTTTGGCGAAAATGGGAGTAGAAACACTATCCATCGAAGCAGATGTGTCCAAAGACGAAGCGGCAGACGTAATTATCAAAAAAACAATCCAAAAATTTGGAAAACTGGATGTGCTTGTCAACAATGCTGGAATATTGAGAGAAGCTGGTATTTTGGCAGATCACTTCTTGAAAACGTATGACGAAGTGATGAACGTCAACTTACGAGGTACTGTCCGTATCAGCTACTTTGCTGCTCCCCATCTCATCAAAACTAAAGGAAACATAGTCAATGTTTCAAGTATGGCTGGAATCAGCACCACAAGAACTTTAAACATAGCTTATAGGACATCAAAGGCTGCAATGAACCATTTCACTAGAAGCGCTGCTTTGGAACTAGCCGCTTATGGAGTGCGAGTGAATACCATCAGTCCTGGTCCAGTCCGTACTTCCATTTTCACAGATATGAAAGTAGATCTAGAACAAATGCAAAATAATACGGCGCTGCGACGATTATCAGAGCCTGATGAGATTGCTGATATGATACTGTATATAGCCAGTGACAAGGGTAAGAGTATTACTGGCTCAAACTTCTTATTAGATAATGGTACTTTATTAAATTACAAAATGTGTTAATTAAGTTGAATGTATAGTGAGTAATAATTCCTCTTATAACTTAGAGTATTTTTTTTGTTTTTGAAAAGTATGGAAAATAAAACATGCTAAAAATAGTATTTGATTCTAATTAGTGATAATATTTAAATGTAAAAAACAGGTTTCATTTTCTCAAACAAAGATTCCTGGCTAAGGCAGGAGACATTTTTGTAGCTCCTCAGCTGTGAAACCTCTCTGTCTTTTTCAATTTATAATCACAGTGGCCATGCCTGCTACGCAAACTTATCCAGATCGTCACACCGCAGTCGACCTCTACGATAACATTCTCCCTCAAGCGTCCCGATTGTGACGATGTTTACCCATCTTTCTGGGTTCATTCGCGCGTCATGGTCGATCCACTCTCACTTCAGACAAAATGATTTCCTCCGATTACCGCTACTTGAGTTATGAACAACTTGGTATTTATAATGTTTTTTTCTTTTTATAGCTAAGAAAATGCATCAAAAACCGAACTCTTGACTCCTTCCACCACTTTGGTCAGTAGAACAACTATATGTTTATCTACCTTTGTTATCATCATCATTATTTCAGCCAACAGACGTCCACTGCTGGACATAGGCCTCTCGCAAGCACCGCTACTTCGACCAGTGCTGTGCTTCTTGCTTCCAGCAAATTCCTGCAGCCTACACCAGGTCATCTTGTGGGAGGCCTTCCATCGCTACGTCTTCCAATATGCGTCCGCCACTCGAAAATATTTCGTCCCATCGACCATCTGTTCTGCGAGTAATGTGCTCTGCCCCCTGCCACTTAAGTTTGGCAATTCTTTGAGCTATGTCGGTGACCGTGGTTCTCCTACGGATATGTTCATTTCATCGATCGCGTAGGGAAATTCCAAGCATGGCCCTTTCTTTTGGCCTTTGGGTGTCTTTCAGCCATCTTATGATACTCATTGTGAGCAACCACGTTTCATCTCTATTATATGTATGTACATGCTATAAATTTAAGTTGGTTTTCGTGTCATTCTGTGCGACAGCGTTGTTCTTCTAAATTGTGCAAAGGATTTTAATGCAGTTTTCACAATGATTAAGAAAATAAATCAGAGGGCTTCATCATCATCATCATCATTTCAGCCGAAAAACGTCCACTACTGGGCATAGGCCTCCCCCTAAGGAGGGGTTTGCCATAACCACCACGCTTGACAGGCGAGTTGGCGATCGCAGTATGGTGGTATAATGCATAGAGAACGCTGCTGCCCATTCTCTTATACTCGTAAGTCCCTTAGTCGCCTTCTACGACACCCACGGGAAGAAGTGGAATGGTGTTATTCATTATGTTCAGGATCACACAGAACAGAAGGCTTATTATGTTTACAATACAATCATAAAATAAAAATTAAGTAGTTTTTCGTGTCTGTACGCTTAGATCTTTACGTAACGGAATTTAATGCGGTTTTCATCAATAGACAGAATGATTCAAGAGGAAGGTTTATAAGTATAATACATCTAACTCCGCGTGGGCAAAGCCGCTGGCAAAGGCTAGTATAATATAAAACAAGGGGAAAGGATAACAGGGCTTAAATATATCATTATTATACCGACATAATATATCTAATTATTCTGGATGCTTTGTTTAGTCGTAAAACCATGCCAAGCATGATAGTGTCGCTAGTAGTGTATATATCGAAGTATGGGTTTTTTTTTTTTTTTTGGGTGGGAAATCATCAAATAACTTCTCCCGCTCTGGGTGGAGCAGGAGGGCGTGTCAGACTTCTACTGACTAAAACCCACCCGTGTTCCTTCAGTAGCCCGTATGCCAGGGGCTGTGGTATCTCTTTCAAACAAACCCGCACCCCTGACAGGCATCGGCCCTTGCGGGCCCCATCATTTTTTGTGCTGACATCTCTTTGAGGCGCGCGTGGAACACAACGCGCCGTCGACTTGGGCTTGGTCCTTATCGGACAGCGAGCTACCCATTACTCGCCGTCCGCAAGCCCATGCCTACGGTGGCAGGAAATCGGCCTGGGATTCCCGACGCCCAGGGCGTCTCCGTATCCTGCGGCGGCTGGGGTGGCGAGGGCGCATATGCTGCCTCTCCCTCACGTGCGCCGCCTCCCTCTTCGCGAGCATTACTGCTTCGCTGAAGGAGGTGACGGCTCCCCATGCCCTCTCGCTCCGTACCATGGCCTGGACCAAGGCCGGACGCGAGAGATCGCCGCCGCCGATCGCCTCCACGAGGACACGGCGGTGCTCCGCCCAAGCCGGGCAGACCGCCACCGTGTGCTCCACCGTGTCCTCAGGGCGATCTTCGCAATGGAAACACCCGGGCGTTTCCTCCCGCCCTATCCGAAACAGGAACCTCCCGAAACAGCCGTATCCGGTGAGGACCTGCGTCAGGCGGAAGGTGAGGACGCCATGCCGCCTCTCAAGCCACTCCTCAAAGAGGGGACTTACCGCCGCAATCGTGGCGTGCCCAATCGAAGTATGGGTCAGTCAGTTAGTTAGTTTTTAAGCTTTATTTAAATTTTGTTTGCTAATATGTAATTAATTTTGTAAAAGCTTTGCTAGCGGCTTCGCCTGCGTGGAGTTCGGAAAATATCCGACAGGAACGTGCTTTCGGACAATAAATATCCTATGTTGAACCAGGTTTTAAACTATCTGTGATTGAGTAACAAATATCCAAACATCTAAACATGCAAACATACAAATTTTCACATTTATAATATTAGTAGGATTAGCCCATATTGTGCCCACGACTATGTTCGCGTGGAAGTGTTAAGACACCACAATATACTACAATAACAGACACATATTTATAAAACTTTCATGCAACGTTTGTGGTTTTGTTCTCAGCAACTAAATTATACAGAGAGCCAGGACTGGTAACACGGGAGCAAGCTACGTACCTACAGTTATCCGTATGAGAAACAGCTTGTCCTGAGGACTCACACAGCCTTCAGTGTCTGCCCCTGTGACTTTTTGATAGTCATCACGAAACATAATCTCACAGGGTTCTGCGCGCTCTTAATGGGGTTTATCAATTCGATCTCTTCAATTTGTGAGGGAATACTGTAGTTGATCGTTTTTAGGCGTTAAAATGGTCGGTTCACACACCCAAGAATTCTCTTGTCTAGTCGAATACCGTACATTCGACTGATGTCCTCGGCCGCTCCACCCTGGTAGAGTGCCTTCACTAACTTTTAGTAGAAAATCTGAGAATTCTTGGCCACTTGAATTCCCGCAAATCCAAGCTCGCATGTTGATGGTCAAGCGCAGTCTATGAACTTGCGACCATAGAGTAGGTACACTTTTTCAGCGAAGCCTAGTTCCTCGTGTCAGCACTGGTACTGTTTGCCGGAAATCGCAATTTAACAAACTGTGACACTATACATCATGTGTTGGGTCCTGCGGATGTCCTGAAGAGTTCTGTTAGGTAGTAGCTTTTCTGCTATTCTATTTGCCATAGTGCATTCATGGGCCTCTTGTCACTGTTGCGTGACAATCGATGGGAATCTTAAACATGGCGTGCGCTGTTTTGTCACCTGTACCCTAATTTTGTAACACACCAATTGGAATCTGAATAATTTTGAAGTATATAGCTTATCCATTGCTTCGTATATGTAAAGGCCTGCTCAAAAACGTAGTTAAGGCAATTATTGAACTGTCAAAATAAAGCCATTGCAACTGTTAGTTTGCTACGTAATCACCCCACAAGAAGCAGTGTGCAAGCGATCCCGGAAGATGCTGCCGCGATTTCAATTTTGCCTTTTCTGTTTCAATTATATGTTCGGCACAAGAGTCGTTCCCAGACCTATGAAAATTACTTTTTAAAAACATACTCAATGTCTTAAGTACGCTACGACTTGATTATAAGGATAGATATCGAGATATCTTTCGACTCCCATACGAACGTAGTCAGAAGAAGCTAGTGAGTAGAATTAAACAACCATAAAAACATGTTTGTCAAGTAACATTGGTTAGCATGACAATTCTATTCAACGTGTCCCTCATGACTCCTCAGACGATGATTTGAGTATTTAAAACATAACAATGATAAATGAATGATAAATGATATACTCGTATTTGTCCATGACAATTCTATTCAACGAGTTTCTCCTCAGACGATGATTGGACTATTTAACACAATAAAACGATTAATGAATGATATAATGATATATAAGTCCGCCGTCTTGGCTCATTTTCCTAACCAATTTGGAGTCGTGAAGTTGTTCAACATGTTTGCAAACAAAGTGGTCCTACTTACGGGCGGTAGCACCGGCATCGGACCGGCTACTGTGGAGTTTATTTGCCAAGGGGGGCTTTTTTTTTTTTGGGTGGGAAATCATCAAATGACTTCTCCTGCTGAGTAGAGCAGGAGGGCGTGTCAGACTTTTACTGACTAAAACCCACCCGTGTTCCCTCAGTAGCCCGTATGCCAGGGGCTGTGGTATCTCTTTCGAACAAACCCGCACCCCTGGCAGGCATCGGCCCTTGCGGACCCCACCAGTGGTCGCTGACATCTTTGACGGCGCGCGTGAGGAACACAACGCGCCGTCCCGTCTACCACTTTTCGGCCGCAGGGGATAGGGAGAGCGGCTGACGCTATACCGACACTCCTCTTCGCCTGCGGCCCCACCGCGTCCGCCATCAAACGGTGGCGGCCCCGTCCAGGCCACGAAGGAAAGAACGCTGCTCAGAAGCACCGGCACTCCTCCTCTACCGCAGCCCGTAACCCTCAGCCGCGATGCCTCCCATTCGACATCGCGCCCACCTCAGTTGCGGTGCACCTCACCGCAACCTACTTTTTGGCCGCTACGTCAATGGCTTGAAGGCAAAAGCCCTGATGAGCGGCCCCACCTTTGGGTTCCTCGTGGCTTCACCGTGGCTGGAATCCACGGTTACTGAGCCCCCCCGCAACGACAATGCAGGAACCCACTCGGGGGGGGGGGGCAAGGGGGGGTTCTGTTGCCTTCGTCGGAAATAACGAAGACAAACTAAAACTAAGGGAAGTCGCTAAACTTTGTGTGGAGCCAAAACCCTCATTATCAAAGCAGATATCTCCAAAGACGTGGAAGCCAAGACCCTTGTCCAAAAAACTGTTGAAAGGTCCATCCTGGACCAGTTATAACTAACATTGTGTCGAGTTCTGACCCACCTTCAGAGGTACTCTAGGCTAGTAACATAGCGTGCCTCACATCATTAGGAAGAGCTTCAGATGCTGATGAGATTGGTGAGATAATCCTGTACTTAGCCAGTGTCAAGGCTAGTAGTGTAACCGGTTCGTGTTGTCTTATTCATAGCGGTGTTATTCTGAAGTTAGACCCTTTCATATATCTTTGTGATTATGTGTGTACATAAAAGGCTGTGTTTTAAACAATGACGGTGCAGTAATGCATGTATGTTTGGGAATTTACTGTTTTGTTCTGTTTTTTAGGGTTCCGTACCTCTAAAGGAAAAAACGGAACCCTTATAAGATCACTTTGTTGTCCGTCCGTCCGTCCGTCCGTCCGTCCGTCTGTCAAGACCGTTTTTCTCAGGAACGCGTGGAGGTATCAAACTGAAATTTCTATATGATACTTAGTTCTACTGTCCCTGGAAGCTGTAGAAAAATCAACCTTCTAAGTCAACGCAATCAAAAGATACAGCCATTTAGGCCGCAAACGTCCGCAAATTTTCGAAACTCGCACGGGAATCAAAACCTACAGGGTACTTCCCGTGAACTTAGAATCTTGAAATTTTGTACGAAGTCACGTCTTATAGTACCTACAGATATAGGAAAAATTACGAAAACCGTAAATTTTTAGTTTCGTCATATAAAAAAAAATATTTTTGACAATTTTGAACTTTTACTTATATACCCACAGGTTTGTACGGAACCCTCGGTGCGCGAGTCCAACTCGCACTTGACCGGTTTTTATTTTTTTATTTTTGGAGTAGCCGACTCTTTGCGATCAAGTTCATAAATGGCCATTTTATGAAACGTTTTGAGTTATTTATTGCATATAATCACTACCTCTGTGATTTAACTGTAGTCAATCATGATTATTACTAGCTTACTTGTTGTTCTATGCTGCAGGATCTCTGTAATCGTCCCACGCTTGGCCAATGTTATTCAGTTCAAAATTCGTCATAAGTTTATGTCTATTGTATTTTCAGTGCCTTTTGATCGTTTGAAATATGTAAATTTTCTGTAAATAAATCTTAATATATTGGAACCGGTTTCTCAAAAACTGTCAACACTTTTTTTTATTAAATTCTCTTGCTCTTGACCTCGATCACGCGATTGATAGATAGAAGCTTATTTTGCCTTAGAATAACTTTATTACATGTGTGGTACTTGTTATGTAAAACTCTTGCTAAGTAGGCAATTGGATGAAGGGCTTGATTCTGCACGCAGTGTCCCTCAACACAGGGCATAGGGATTATTAGGATGCTCACAGACAGCACATAGACACACAGACACGCTTCACTTACAGCGATTGCAAGCGCAATTGCGGTTGGCATTTGTTTAAGAACAACGTACTGCCGCTTCTACGTGAGCGTGCGCTTATTATCAAGAGATGCCTTTTTGGTCCCTACACAGGTGTCCGCCACTATTCATAATAATCATAATAATAATCTTTATTCACAAATAAGAGACAACCTTATAGAGTAACTTAATAAATAACACAAAATAGACAATACTCGCTTAAAGAAAAAATTTCGACTAAGTATAAAAATTTGGACAACAGTTGGAGAATGTGAGATGGTAGATTGTAAAGATAGATAGGTAGTTTGGCTGTCTTCGGACTGATTCGCCCTATCCCCTCGTACTAGTATATAACTGTATTACGAGCGGATAGTCTTCCTCAACCTTAGAACAACTGATTCCCACAAGGTTCTAGTAACAAGTCACATAAGCAGATTCATTACCCACTGTTTATGTAGTAATTGGTAGTACAGTTATATTAATTAAGTTACAAGATTGGAAATGTCTATGTTGTGATGTGTTTGGGTATGGGTATAGGTATATGTGTGTATATTTTATGTATGTGTCTGTAGGTGTATAGTTTTGTGTGCTTTATTATTTATGCTCCTTATATATAACAACCTTTAAGTAGATTTTCCGTGCAGTCGTAGTCTAGTGTTTTCAAGTATTTATCCATAGTTTCCTTGCATGTTCGACTATCAAGATTCTTTAATTCTAGATCTTTACTTATTTTGTTGTAAAGGCTAGGACCGAGATAATTGTGAAATTTGTGTGCAAAAGATGTTCTATATTTGGGTATGTTATAAACTACATCTAACCGTCGCCTTTTTGCATAGTGCGGTTTCACTTTATGCTGTGCC
Organism: Polymixis flavicincta; assembly: GCA_949987655.1. Taxonomy (NCBI): domain Eukaryota; kingdom Metazoa; phylum Arthropoda; class Insecta; order Lepidoptera; family Noctuidae; genus Polymixis; species Polymixis flavicincta. Next base: position 21,608,168 of record OX465190.1, on the reverse strand, counting down.
ATGATCTCTAGTTTAATGAATAATTTTCGAACAGTTAGGACGCCCAGTTCTGAGTAAAGTAGGTGTGTCGGATAAGTGTACTTCTTGCGAGAAATAACTTTAAGTATCATGCGTTGTGCTCTTTCCACAAACAACATGGTGGTTTTTGAGGTTCCTCCCCATACATTCAAACCGTATATCAGTATAGACTGACATAGTGCTAAATAGATTTTCATTATTAACTTAATGTCACATGCATTTCTAATAGATTTAAAAATATAAATTAACTTTCTTGCGCGATTACTTGCCTTCATGACATGTTCTTTCCAGTTTAAGTTTTGGTCCACTATCACACCAAGATATCTTATGGAGCTAGTTCTGGTGATTGGGTTACAATGACAGGTACTTGGATTAATGCAATTGTGAGTTAGTATAATTATTGAGTTAGGAGTAGGTTGAGTTCTGCCGTTAATTGTGAATGTAATAAATTTGGTTATGTCAAGATTAATTGTCAACAAATGATTGTCCAGCCATGCGGTCACTAAAGCAAAACCTTCATTTGCTGCTTCAGTTACATCTTTCCACGTGTTGGAGCTAAACAATAATACTGTGTCATCTGCAAATGTAATTATTTGACCATTTTGTAAAAGCAAATTGCAGAGGTCATTAATATATATTAAAAACAGCGTAGGACCCATTACACTGCCTTGAGGCACTCCGAAAGTAACATTTTCCTCATGGCTTACACTGTTATCAATTTTTATAACCTGTTTTCGGTTTGTTAAGTAATCTTGGAAAAGTTGGAGAGGTATTCCTCGAATACCTAAGGTCTCGAGTTTGTTCAGAAGGATAGGTATAGAGACGGTGTCGAAGGCTTTTGCTAGATCTAGGAATATACCTAGAGATTTCTTTCCCTTATCTATGTTTTCGACTACATATGAAGTTAGTCTGTGAAGAGCGTCGGCGGTTGATATGTTTTCTCTGAACCCAAATTGATTAGCTGAGAGAAGTTTATGAGTTTCTAGGTAGTGTTTCAGCCTCTTATTTATTAGTTTTTCTAGAATTTTTGACAGACTAGGAAGTAGAGAAATTGGTCTATAATTCGATAGCAAAGTTTTATCTCCTGTTTTATATATAGGAACAGTGACAGACTTTTTAAGCGCATCTGGAAAGACTCCTTTTGAACTATTGTCAGATACATTGGTAAAGAAATAACACTCCATAATAAGCAGTAACTATTTAATACAATTATGGTGTTCGAGCTTAGAATTACACACACGCGTCAACAAAATATTACCTAACCCGACCTGTAGGCGTATCGATTAAATTTAACTTAATTTTATACAAAATATACCTACATATTCCTTCTCATTAAAATTCACTCGATCGCAAATAATTCGTTCTTAATATATTGATCCATTATTCATTATTATGGTAACCGGGAGATTACGGATACAATGGAACATCAAGATCAGGAAGTGCGTTTATGAGAAAAGCAGGATATACGACATAACGTTTTTTCAGCCATTTTATGCCTTAGCTTTATTCGGAATAATATGACAATGATAAATTAGGTCTTAATTTTTAAATCTTAGTGCAAAAACTGTAATCCTGCATATTTTCCCGATTCCTAAAGAAGCAAATAGTAATGTACTTTCTTTAAAGAAAATTTAGTGTTTAATGTTTTATTTTTGTCATGTATTTTCTGGTGTACAATAAGTAGTTTATAAATAAATAATAAATAATATTTAACTAGCTTTTGCCAGCGGCTTCGCCCGCGTGGACGTCGAAAGTAACCCCACGGGAACGTACTAACGGGTTTAAAAGTATCCTATGTGTAAATCCAGGTTTTAAACTATGTGTGTGCCAAATTTCAATCACGTCAACATCTAAACATACAAACTTTCACATTTATAATATTAGTAGGTGTAGGATAGTAGGATGTATAGTTTTGACTTCATCATCATCTTCATTTCAGCCGGAAGACGTCCACTGCTGGACATAGGCCTCCCCCAATTTGGGGGGTGGCTTGCCATAATCGCCACGCTTGGCAGGCGGGTTGGCGATCGCAGTATGGTGGTAAAATGCATAGTGAACGCTGCTGCCCATTCTCTAGTAAGTCCCTTAGTCGCCTCCTACGACACCCACGGGAAGAGATAGGATGATGCTATTCTTTACGTCCGGCACCACACGAGTTTTGACTTCGCTACGATTTAATTTTATGAACGTAGTCGCCGGCAGAAATCTAGGCAAATGTGTAAAAATAAGAATTGAATTAAAACCTGTTTGTAACAGACAAGTAACGTTAGTTAGCATCACAATTCTATTTAACGAGTCATCATGGCTCGTCAGACGACGATTCTACTATTTGCCACGATAAAACAATAAATGATAAATGTATGATAATTAATGATAAACAATGTTAGCTGGCCTAGCTCATTATGCTAACCAATTTGAAGTCGTGAAGTTGTTCAACATGTTTGCAAACAAAGTGGTCTTAGTTACGGGCGGTAGTTCCGGCATCGGGGCGGCTACTGTGGAGTTATTTGCCAAGGAGGGAGCTTCGGTTGCCTTCGTCGGTAGAAACGAAGACAAATTAAAGGAAGTCGCTAAACGTTGCGAGCAGCATGGAGCCAACACCCTTGTTATCAAAGCAGATGTCTCCAAAGATGCGGAAGCTAAGACCGTCGTCCAAAAAACTGTTGAGAAGTTTGGAAAACTCGACGTACTCGTCAACAACGCTGGCATATTACGTACTGCAAGTATACTGGAACCCAATCTGTTACAGAACTACGATGAGGTCATGAACACGAACCTGCGCCCTGTCATCCACATCACCAACTTAGCAGTCCCATACCTCATAGAAACAAAAGGCAACATCGTAAATATATCTAGTAGTGCATCTACATCAGTCAAGATACCAGGATTGATGTCTTACAGCGTTTCCAAAGCTGGTATGGATCATTTTACAAGATTTGCTGCAATGGAACTGGCTGCTTCTGGCATGCGAGTGAACTCTGTCAATCCTGGGCCAGTTATAACAGACATTTTGTCGAACTCTGATTCGGGTATAGAGGTACTTCAGAGTAGTAACCTAGCGAGCATCACATCATTAGGAAGAATTTCAGATGCTGATGAGATTGCTGACTTAATACTGTACTTAGCCAGTGACAAGGCTAGGAGTGTAACTGGGTCGTGTTATCTTATTGATAACGGTGTTATGCTGAAGTAGACCCTATTATGTATCTTGGTGATTACATTTATATTTTAAGGCGGTGGTTGAATTTTTATTGCGCACAAATGTATATATGTTTGGGATATAACTGATGTGATCTGTATTCCTGACTGTAAATGTTCTCATCTTCCAACATAACACATTTCATTTGTAAAAGCTCAGTCCAAAATTCGGCATATTGTTTTCGTCCATCGTATTTTCAGTGAGTATTGATCGTTTTAAATATTTATTTCACTATATTTACTACTAGCAGAGCTCCGCGGTTTCACCCGCGTAGTTCCCGTTCCCGTGGGAATATAGCGATAAAATGTAGTCTATGTTACCCGGGGATAGTGTAGCTCCCCAACAGTGAAAGAATTTTTCAAATCGGTTCAGTCGTTTCGGAGCCTTTTCAATGCAAACAAACGATCAAATCTTTCCTCTTAATTATATCAGTAGATAAGTATAGATGAACACAAGATGTGCAGATTTTAAAATGAACTAGTTTCCCAAAAACTGTTGATTAGCTTATTTATACCTAATTATAACTTTAAAACATGTGTGGGACCTGTTATCCAAAAACTCTTGCTAAGTCGGAAATTGAATAAAGGGCTTGATTCTGCCAGCGTTTTTCCTCCGGCATGGATTATTAGGATGCTCCTCTCTCTGGCGCCCTGACCACCCGTAGCAGTGGCAAATCAGGTAAATATTTACATACCTGAATCTTGACTTTTTGAACTACTTGCCCCCACAAAATAGACATCCAGAAGGCCGGCTCCATTCAACACGCGAAACCGCACGCACACATAGACACGCTTTACGTACAGCAAGTGCATTCGTGACTGATATTTGTTTGAGATCGCGCCGCACAGATGCGTCTATGTGTGCGTGCGCCTGTTTCCGTTCGTGGTATAGAGCCGATATTCTGTATTGTACCTATCCATATTGTGATCGAACCTCGTTTTAATAAGCTTACTTATCTCTTCATCTAAGTTGACTTATTTACTGTTTGTTTGTATATTAATATGTTATCTAGCGTAACTGAGAAATGTAGTTGCAAGATCGACTCCTGCTGTTCTGGGTTTAATCCCTGGGTCTTGCGAAGTTTAATTGGACTTAACGCTCTTTCCCTTTTTTAACATCTGCTAATCTTCCTAACCTAACTCTTGCACTTGCTGTAATAAACGAACATGCATACATATATCCCGCTGCATGGTCAGTAAAATCCATAACCCTCCCTTCATGCCGTAGTCGGGTAACGAGTCAACAAGCTCATGCTTACATAACAATTGATTGTAAAAACAAATTGTCATTAAATCAGAGATAAACATATAGCTGATGTGATAACGATTTGATTTAAAACATAATTAAATTAGAATACTTTAAAATTATATACACGAGGCATATGTTGTACATACTTAATACTTTTCATAATGCTGGCCTTCTGAGCGTACCTATGTGTTTTGTGGCTTGGTGGTCAACAGTTAAATGAGTCAATGTTAACATTTAAGTACGTAAATATTTGCCTTTTTTTCTACTGTTACTGGTGTTACTGGCGGTCAGGGCTCCAGGAAGATGGGCATCATAAAAACACGCACCGTGTCCAGGCATGTCGCGTGCAGAATCCAGCTCTTTATCCAACTCCCTATTTAGCAAAAGCCTCTGCACTTCCTCAGGTGAAGTTCAAGGCCCTTTGCTATTATTGAAAATTATTAAAAAGAAGGTAGCGCACATGTTATAAACTTAAAATTAAATAAGCTATTTGAGTGCTTTATAGAAACCAGTTCCAATGTTCCTGTTTTTATTTCTCAAGAAATAAGAATATTTCATATATATTTTAAAATATGGCATAAACAGGATAAAATTTAACCAGTGCGCAAACTGTAACCATGAATTCAGCATAACATTCTAGGCCCTTCAGCGCAGAAATTGTTCATCGGCTATACAAAAAAAATCAGCTTTTCCATACATTTTGACCGCGTAGCTATTGCACTTTTATAAGATACAGCAGTTTTTTTTTTTTTTTTTTTGTATAACTGCCGAAAAATTTGTGCACTGGGGGTTCTAGAAATGCTAAATTCAGGGTTACACTTTGCGCACAGGTTAAAAATGTATCCTCTATTGTGACGTAAACATCACTTTGGACAAATCTGTTAGGGTGTTATAGGTAAATGCAATTTAAATAAATACATTTCTGCTAAAAATTAACATTCAGGGGACAAAAATATTGTGACAAATTATTGACTGATAACATTGAAAAAGTGTGGGACGTACAGTCCTACCAACTTATCTGTGAACTGAAAGAGGACGGCACCGTCGATTCAGTGTTGCTAATTTTATATTAGGTGCCCAAAATTGAGTAAGTTTTCAAGAAGGAAATTTCACGTTAAACAATGGTTTAATATGAATTACAGTTTTTACAAATTAAAAACAACGATACTTAAATAATAAAGTAAATAAAAATAATTTGATAATTTACAGTTACGTAGGTACGCTAACAGTTTAGTCTCTGAGCAATAAACAATGGCTTTATCTAAAAAGTAATCCAATGAAGTGGAAATTCAGCAGATTAAATGTTCGACGGGGGTATACAATTTTCATTTAAGCGAAGTTAAGTAGGTACCCACCCTGCAAGAGGTACATGGATGTGTAGCATTTAGTTATGACCGTACCCTAACACCAGATTAGACTAATTATAATTAGCAGTGGTACCTAGTGATAGTGTAGTGTAATTAAAAAAAAACAAATTGCTTTACAATAATTTATTGAAAACCAGGTTTACAGTAATTGTGATCTTTAGATGAACCTGCATACACAACTTCATCCTGGTTGTGAGGCCATACTCCGCTTATTTCCGTACCACTATCATCATTATCACTATCGCTTTCGGTTTCAGTTTCACTTACCACTTCTATAATAAAAGGTTTATCTAAATACAAATCATGTTTTAAGTATTCTCCTTCTAACCTGCGAACGTGTTTACAATGCTGTGCCCACTCATGAACTGTAATAGCGTCAAAAGCTTCTCTAACTAGGCGGGGAATTTCAGCATTTTTGTGGTCAATATTTACATCAGCAACTTTTCTTTTCATTGTGCTCCATATGAGTTCAATGGGATTGAGATCACAGTGATAAGGTGGTAAATATAAGCATTTGTGTCTATTGTCTTCTAAAAAATTTTCAATCTCATATACAGGTTCAGGCTTGTTTCTCTTAATTATTTCTAAAAGCTGAGGTTTGGTCAAATTCTCTCCATAGTCAATTTTATTTTGGGTCAACCATAATTGCATATCTTTTTTTAAGGAATTCGTATTTGGGACTTTATTCACACAAATACGGTGATAAGGAGCATTATCCATCACTATTATAGATGGCTCTCGTAAATTAGGCACAAGTTTTTCAATAACCCACTTTTTAAAGTTGGTACTATTCATCTCGTCATGATAATCACCACTTTTTGTGTTTGATTTAAACACAAGTAGTGCATTTGTAACAAATCCAGTATCTCCTCCCGCATGAACAATAATATATCTTTGCCCTTTCGATACAGGCTCCAATACTCCGTCTTCACCCTCTCCTTGCCAACATTTACCCGATGTATGCGAAGAGTGAATATAGGTCTCATCTAAATAAATTATGGGTCGGGGCTGGGGAGATTTATTATTTTTATCCACTGCATGCAAGTACTTAGCTCTCCAAGCTGATATTTCATTACGCTCCATAAGAACCTTCCGATTGGATTGACATTTTTTTTAAAACGAAATCCCACCTTGTGAAGCAGCTTTCGCAGACTCTCTAGCTGTCCTGTGTAATTTATTTCTGTCTTTAAGACCTCTAGAAGCTTTTTAACAGTAGGGACCTCTTTTTTAGCAGAATAAAATTCATGTACTTTCCTCCGTATAACTCCCATGTCAAAATCATCAACATGAACAAATCCACTTTTACGTTTTCTCTCCTTGCCTGGTGTCCGAATTTTTGTACCAGTTTCTTCTGCTGCGTGCCCTTCCTTAACAATTTTTGAAATTATTCCTTGACTCACACCTGAAATATAAGACAGTAAAATAAATGTTAGTAGAAATTTGAAATCTAGCAGGTTAGTTGGCTCACTCACTTAGCAGGTTATCTAATAGATGTAAGTTACCGTTACGCTAATCTGCAGCAAGAATAGAAATGAATCTTTCGTGCACTTCAATAATTAGTTAAGTATCGGGTAATTTATAACAAGAAAGTTGACAACACTAACCTGTCGCTGCCGAAATTCGTTTGTATATTTGATTAAATGGAATAATCGGAGACCCCGCCCGAGCTTCTTCTTCAAAAAAGGTTTTAACCTTTAGAATAATGTTTCGAGCATCACTTTTAATAGCTTTCGGCATATTTAACTTTATTAATTCAGCAATATCACGACGAAACAACCAGAGAACCCGAATGTAGTAGACACTGACAATCGAATGACATTTCAACATGACAACCGTAGTTCCAATTTTCGCCATTTCACAGATAAGCTGGTAGGAGTGTAATCAAATTGAACAAAGCTCAAGTTTTGGCCATCACGCAGTATAGAACAACAGATAAGCTAGTAATATTCATTCTTTACTACAATTAAATCATAGAGGTTATAAGCAACAGACAAAAAAAAACTCAAAAATATTTTATATAATCGCCATTTATGAACTTCATCACAAAAAGTCACCTTTTACAAAAGAAATGGGTTAGGTCAGATCATGAGAACTTCCAACAACCAGAAATACAGAACGGTAACTTCCCAAACATACATGCATTTGATCACAATAAAAAAATAAACACAGCCTTTTATATACAAAAATAATCACCAAGATATATAAAAAAGGTCTACTTCAGTAAAAAACCGTTATCAATAACATAACACGAGCCGGTTACACTCCTGGCCTTGTCACTGGCTAGGTACAGGATTATGTCTCCAATCTCATCAGCATCTGAACATCTTACTAATATTGTGTTGTTAGCTAGGTCACTATCCTTGAGTACATCTGGAGGCAAGTCAGAATTCGACACAATGTCTGTTAAAACAGGTCCAGGATTTACAGAGTTCACTCGCACGCCAGAAGCAGCCAGTTCCATTGCAGCAAACCTTGTAAAATGATCCATACCAGCTTTGGAAACGCTGTAAGACATCGATCCTGGCATCTTGACTGATGTAGATACACAACTAGATACATTTACGATGTTGCCTTTTGTTTCTATGAGGTATGGGACTGCTAAGTTGGTGATGTGGATGACAGGGCGCAGGTTCGTGTTCATGACCTCGTCGTAGTTCTGTAACAGATTGGGTTGCAGAATACTCGCAAACCGCGCAATGCCAGCGTTGTTGACGAGTATGTCAAGTTTTCCGAACTTCTCAACAGTTTTTTGGACGATCGTCTTAGCTTCTTCGTCTTTGGAGATATCTGCTTTAATAATAAGAGTGTTCGCTCCATGCTGCTCACAACGTTTGGCGACTTTCTTCAGTTTGTCTTCATTTCTTCCGACGAAGGCAACAGAAGCTCCCTCCTTAGCAAACAACTCCACAGTAGCCGCTCCGATGCCGGAACTACCACCCGTAACTAGGACCACTTTTCTTGCAAACATTTTGAATTACTTAACGACTTCAAATTGTTTAGCGAACTGATCCAAGATGGCCCACACACATCATTTTTATCCTGCAAAATAGTCAAATCATCGTTTGACGAGTCACGAGGACTCATTCAAACAGAATTGTCACGTTAACCAACGTTATTCGCCTGTTATAACAGGTTTCTTTTGTTGTTAAATTCAAATGTTTGCCCATTTGGTTAGCACTATTAGGAGTTTGTTATTGAATGAGTAATTTAGTTCCTTACTACACAGTTCCGTCATTGTGAAGGTAACTCACGATGACTTCACACCAAAATAATATTACAGTTTTGCTACCTGTTAATAACAATGCCCATGTCACGCTCACCCTCGTGAAGATCGGAGACTCTACACTCGAAGTAGTGGACGATTATGTTTGCATAATTAGCCTATAATGTTCCCACTGCTGGAACACAGGCCTCCTCTCTGTGAGACCAAAATGGGCCATAATCCACCGCGCAGTCCCAGTGCCGGTTGGTCAAATTTTTGTGTTCTAATACAGTCCAGTTTTCTGACGATGTTTTCCTTCACCTTTTTGAGAGCAGCGATGATGAAATAATTTACACAGAGTAAAGTGCTTGCTTGGGTTCGAACTCACGACATTCAACTCATAAGTCACGGCTGTTACCCGTCATGATTATGTTTACCAGGACCAACTGTTCAGTTAGGTAAATCCAACTTCGAGAGAGAGGTCGATCGTCGAATCCGACTCGACTGGGCAGCGTTCGGGTATCCATGCTGGAGAACGAAGGTTACTGACACAGCTCGAAGAATTGCCAAAGTTTAGTGGCAGCGGGCAGGGCACAATGTTCGTAGAACAGATGACCGATGGGCCGGAAGGTTCCGTAGTGCCGATCGCATACTGGAAGATGTAGCATTGGAAAGGCCACCCACAAGATGGACCGATGACCTGGTGATGCTCACAGGATGCTAAATGCGAGAAGTACAGAACCAGTAAAAGTGGCGGTGCTTGGGGTACGCCTCCGTCAGTGGATATCTTTTGGCTGAAATGATGTTAATAATGTTAATGTTGCATCATTTGCGACTTATTTGATATTACAGAGTATTATTGGGTTTTTCTATCTGGAATTTCTCAGAAGCAGACCGATCCTGGATTTGTGTCTGGTTGATAGCAATTATCTCGCCTCTAAACTTATCTGGCGATATGTCGATATACCACAAGGGACGCAGGGACGCTACAAAGCGTAATGATGTTGATATTACATCTTCAATTGATTCAGATTGAACGAGCGTATGCACAAAGTATCCCGAATGTACCCAAGCAGTCGGTCAAAGTTGAAGCTTGTTGCCCGTTCTTAATCACAGGTTTCAATAGGAACGGCTAAGAAGAACTCAATGGACACTTTTTTTTAAATCAATTTATCAGAAAGAGAGAAGTGAACATTGTGGGCAAGAGTTTTCGAAGGCTTTTGTAGCAACGGTTTCTTAAACGGTGTTAGTTACGTTCATAAATCAGTACTGCGCCGGTTGCGAGTACTAGGTACGCACCTGACTTTTTTAAATGATCATCAATACTAGAATCTGTATAATATTCTAGGGCATTGTACGTAAATGCCTTTTATCTTTAAATACCTCAATATCCTTTAAAATTGAAATAGCAATCAAACGCGTATTCAACAAAGCACGCGTTCGCGTATGCACTAAAGTCAATATCAGACTTTTCGTTAATTTTTGCCTTTCATTCGAAATATTTCACTATAGGTGAAACGTCTGAACAATAAAAACTTATTTCAAAAAAAAAAAAAAACAACTGACTTCCGTAAAAACACGATAAAGTGAAAAATAACTTTAATTTCAGAAGTCGGTGGCTTTGAAGATTTTAATTTTTGGTCACCGCCTTCCGAAATTAAACTTATTTTTCACTTTGTAATGTTTTTCCGGAAATCAGTTGTTTTTTTTTTTAGTTATAATACTTACCCCACGCCAAATTTCATCATCCTCGGGGTCAAACAATGCATATTTATTTATGCTATTACAGCACTTGCGGTAATTTTTTTAAGAGTTCCGTTGTCTGTCTCCGAAACTCATCATCAGATCTAAATGAAATTCAAACGAAACCATTTAGGAATAAACCCCTTTCGAACAAAAAAAGAATTATGCTTTGTCTATATGTGACGGCGCGGGCGTTACACACACATAAGAAAAACATGTCTAATTGATAACGATATTGAATCGGTTCCACCATTCGATCATTCGCTGAAGGAACCATTCACTTCACTTTAGTGAAGTGTCTGATATCGGCACTATCAATAGGACCTAAGCTACTCTCGAGAGGTGCCTAGTTATCATCTAAACTGTCTGAGTAGACCATACAGTCTTCTTCAGTATCAGCTCGTTCATTGTCAAAAACATCGACGTCATCAATTCTTTTTGAGGGGCCATAGTTATTGTCGCTTACTTGTGACTCGGGTACTATGTTACCAAAATCAGTATGACATTTTTTATATATATTTTTTATAACTCATCTGTTTTGTAGAAATACAAAATAAATAAAAAATAAATATATTTAGATTTTTTTTAATTACTTGGTAATGAATGCCTCATTTATTTTTGGACTTCTAATAAAACTATTCACACGTTCTGTAAGTAAGCAAAGATCATAACTTATCTTTAATACACGTCATCACTAAACTTGATCAAAATTTATAACAACAAATCATTATTACACCAGTCCCATTCCATTATCTATCAAATAACATGCTCCTGTAATACTGTTTGCCTTATCACTGGCTAAATACAAAATTAGATTAGCAACTTCCTTGGGCTCTGAAGCTTTCTTCAAAGCTGTTATTTTAGCACATTCTTCCCAACTGCCGGAAACTCCTGCGTGGACTAGCAGATTTGTGTGTACAGGCCCTGGATTAACAGCATTCACTCTGACACCTGATTTTGCAAGTTCAAACGCAGCTGCACGAGTAAAAGAGTCAACACCAGCTTTGGATACACAGTATGCTGGAAATAGAAACCCAGTTCTGATTTCCATACTTCCTACACTTGACATATTGACAATACAACCTTTGGTCTTCACCAAATGCGGAGCAGCTAAGGACGTCAGGATCACCACAGAACGTAGATTTGTGTTCATAATCTCATCATAAGTATCAAGTATTGTTCCATCTAAAATGTTCCCTTCTTTTACAGTGCCTGCAATGTTGACTAATATGTCAAGTCTTTCAAACGTTTCAATAGTTTCTTTGATTATTTTCTCATCGTCTTCGTGTTTGGACACGTCTGCAATGATAACAAGCACTCTGTTGCCGTATTGTTTGCATTGCTCGGCAGTGGTCTGGGCTCTTCTCTCACTGTAGTCCACTATCACAACATTGGCTCCCTCTTCAGCAAAGAGTACTGCTGTCGCAGCTCCCAGACCAGACCCTGAGCCTGTCACCACGACCACTTTATTTTTGAAACTCATGTTGTTAGTTGTTCCGCTTTATTTGGCGTTGCAATGAATACTATAAGTAGCAAGTGCCGTGTTTATCGACTCAACCTTGAATGTGTATTTTGATCAATTTATTATTGCACTTATTATCTCCACTGTTGCTATAGGTATGTATAAAATGACTAGCTTATTATCGTGACTTTTTAAACTGAAAATCGATTTTTGTTTAATAGACGTGTACCTAGTTACTTGTGGCTAAGTAACAGTAGCTGCGCGGGTCGATCGATCAGGTTAAGCTACGCTTGCCGCGGTTGGTCCGTGGATGGGTGACCATCTTTACATACCAAGACCCCTCCATGCCTCGGAAAGCACGTTAAGCCGTTGGTCCCGGCTGTCATTTGTGGATCTTTGACAGTCGTTACGGGTCGTCAGAAACCCGAAAGTCTGACAACCAGTCTTACCAAGGGTTATCGTATTACCCAGTAACTGGGTTGTGGAGGTCAGATAGGCAGTCGCTCCATGTAAAATACTGGTATTCAGCTGCATCTGGTTAGACTGGAAGCTGACCCCAACATAGTTCGAAAAGGCTAGGCAGATGATGATGACCTAGTTACTTTACGTTTCTATTTTAAAATTTATAAAAATACGTTAATCGCGTGAATACCTACTTATTTTATTTGTAGTTTTTTTAACATTTTTTGTATCCTATCATCATCATCATTTCAGCCGATAGACGTCCACTGCTGGACATAGGCCTCCCCCAAATACGGGGTGGGGATTTGCCATAATTGCCATGCTTGGCAGGCGGGTTGGCGATCGCAGAACGGTGGTAAAATACATAGAAAACGCTGCTGACCATTCTCTAGTAAGTCCCTTAGTCGCCTTCTACGACACCCACGGGAAGAAATGGGATGGTGCTATTCATTACGTCTGGCACCACAAGATAAGTTAGGATGAGATTTTATCTGTCCAAAACATGAGTATACAATACACACATGGCATGCAAGATGTTACCTTAAATTAGTTAATTCATGTTTTGCCTCAACGGCTTATAAATATAATTGGAAAAAATTAAATAATTATAAATTGGTCCATTATTCATCAATCAACTTGAAATAATAAATTAGAACATAAAAATTTAACTAAATCACATAATCATCGACTCACTATAAAAAATCGATATAAATGAAAAGAGAAGTCCTGTCTGACTGACTCATCAACGCCCAGCCCAAACCCTTGGGCCTAGAAAGCTGAAATTTTGCACAGGGGTTCCCTTTATAATGTAGACAAGGAATAAGGAAGGATTTTTTGAAATTCAATCCTTATGGGAGTTAAATAGGGGATGAAAGTTCCGCGCGGGAGAAGCCGCTGGCAAAAGCTAGTTCCAAATGAAATAATTTAAATTATTCCGCTGTTTGATGGCGTTAAGCGCCATTTAAATATTTTTTTACGTAAAAGTGGATATATTATAAATAAATACAGGGGAAGCGACGAGCAAAACTTGTATGCAATGCATTCCATAACGAGTAGATTAGCAGGAAATGCAGCCGCGCTTATCAGTGAGCGCGAGCATATATTTACATTTTTTATTGTAATGAAGCAGTATTATAATAAAAATAGCAAATTAATGTCAAAATAATTAATAGGAACAAAATGTAGATACATATTTCACACAAGTCAAAAAAAAAATCATTCAGAAATTCGTCAGTGCTGTAATATGCTGAACCTATATTTCTATATTATTTCAGAGATAATCCCTTTCAAACAAACAGACAAACTCTTCAGCTTATTTATTAGAATATTTATATACATAACATTATCGGCTAATTTAGTGTTAGACTAATATTTTTATACTAAAGGTGTTATTAGTCAGTCTCTGCTATTATATAAAACACAATATCACAATATTATATCCTACTATAAAATTTTAAATGTGAAAGTTTGTGAAGATGTTTGGATATTTGTTACTCAATCACGCAAAAACGGATTTGGATGAAATTTGCCACACAGATCGATTATAACCTAGATTAACAATAGGATACTTTTCTCCCGGTAGTACATTAATTAAATGCGGGGTAATTTCCGACTTTCGACGAGCAAAGTCGCTGGCAAAAGCTAGTATTTTATATTTTACGATTTTTCTGTACCTACTGTGATTCAATCGTAGAATCGATCGATCGAATCGAATGCTGCTAAGGTTACTTCGATCTTATCAGATCAAAGTAACGTTAGCAGCACTTATATATGAGTTTGCGTACTAGATCTAGATTCTCATCATCATTATCATAACATCACGCCTGTTGCCCCGAGTGGTTGGCAGAGCTGTTGTGGCACCCACAATTCCAGTTCGCTAATCACTCTCTAATACTTCGATGGTTCTCGTTGTCATTCATCGAATCATCCTAACCTAACCTTTTTTTTTTTTGATAACGGGGGTAATCATCGTGGATGTCCTCCGCCCCGGGGAGGGCGGAGGGGTCTGTCAGACTCTTACTGACTAAAACCACCCCGGTGTTCCGTCTCTCACTTACGCCGGGGATCACGGGAACTAGTAAGTCTTCCGCGATCCCCGGCTAGTGCCGGCCCGCCTATGCGGGCCACCTCGCGATAGGGGGGGAGTGAGGTGTTAAACTCCCCCCCACATCAATGAGAGGCGCGCGTGGAACACTACGCGCCGCCATCTCGGGTCCTAAGAAGTAGGGGGCGACGGATTCTCCGGTCCGTCGCCCCTGGACCCATTCAGGGGGGCTGGAAGAGGGCGTTGTCCGCCCTCCGCCGACGCATCCTAACCTAACCTTTTTTTTTTTTTTTTGATTACGGGGGGAAATCCTCATGGATGTCCTCCGCCCCGGGGAGGGCGGAGGGGTCTGTCAGACTCTTACTGACTAAAACCACCCCGGTGTTCCGTCTCTCACGTACACCGGGGATCACGGGAACTAGTAAGTCTTCCGCGATCCCCGATCCTAACCTAACCTAACCCAACCTTTAACCTAACCTTTTCCCAGCTATATTGAGGTCGGCGTCAAGTCTGACCGGCTGCAGCTGAATACCAAAATTTTACATGAAGGGTATGCCTATCTGACATCCTTAACCCAGTTACTGGGTAACGCTATAGCCCCATGGTAAGACTAGTTGTCAACCATAAGAGCTTCTGACTACCCGTAACATCTGTCAAATATGTACGAAAATACAGCCACAATCACAAAAAATATACAGTGAAGACAAAAATTACGACAATTTTTGGCCTTAGTGATACTGAACAAGCGTGGGTGGCCAAAGTGAATGAAGCTCTAGACTGCAAAGATCCTGCAGTAGAACAAACCAATATGCTAGCAAAGCATGGCAGTTGAGAGTATGTCATGCTCACTACTGATGGTGGCGCGTGTGTTGGATCACTCAGTTCCCTACAAAATGGTTGAGATGGATGATGCTGATCCCACGCGTCATGTTCGTGGACAGGCGCTGTCGGTTGAGACTGGTCATCTCCTAACTTCCAGGGCTGATTTTTAATCTTATATTTAGAATTTTTTATTACAAAAATTACATTGCTCTCACATGCAGAAGCAACAAGAATAATGTTCCCAAAATTTTGTAATATCCCACTTGATTTAAAAGAGTGTTCGTAGAGTTTCTTCCCCGTTCTTCTCCATTATGCTCTACGTTTTGGAATGGGATAGGTACTAGCTTCAACTTTCCAAATGATCAAGTTTTTGACAATTCAAAAGTGCCTGACAATGGTTTAATTGAAGGAAATGCTTTGAGTTCTTTGTAATTTATGAAACGGTTTTTTCCACAATAAAAATTGATTACAGTCCTTTAATAACATGATCGCCAAGATATGCAAGGTGGCAGGGAAGACGCACAACCTAATACGTGTTTAAGTTTGCGCGTCGATGTCATTGCCACCCGCATTTAAGTTCTACTTTAGCGCAAAACCGCTATCAATAAGATAACGCGAACCAGTTACACTCCTTGCTTTGTCACTGGCTAAGTACAGGATTAAGTCACCAATCTCATCAACATCTATAGCTCTTCCTAATGATGTCATGTTTTTCCAACCCTGGATAACGTCTGGAGCCACGTCTCTCTGTACTGTTTCCGTTATAACTAGTCCAGGATGGACAGAGTTCACTCGCACGCCAGAAGCAGCCAGTTCCCCTGCAGCAAACTTTGTAAAATTATCCATACCCGCTTTAGAAATGCTGTAAGATATCAATCCTGGTGAATTGCCGGCTTTTATGCCAACACTAGATACATTTACGATGTTGCCTTTTGTTTCTATGAGGTATGGGACTGCTAAGTTGGTGATGTGGATGACAGGGCGCAGGTTCGTGTTCATGATCTCATCGTAGTTCTGTAACAGATTGGGTTGCAGAATACTCGCAAATCGTGTAATGCCAGCGTTGTTGACGAGTACGTCGAGTTTTCCGAACCTCTCAACAGTTTTTTGGACGATGGTCTTGGCTTCTTCGTCTTTCGAGATATCTGCTTTGATAATGAGGGTTTTGGCTCCATGCTGCTCACAACGTTTAGCGACTTCCTTTAGTTTGTCTTCGTTTCTTCCGACGAAGGCAACAGAAGCTCCCTCCTTGGCAAATAACTCCACAGTAGCTGCTCCGATGCCGGTGCTACCGCCCGTAACTAGGACCACTTTTTTTGCAAACATGTTGAAGTACTTCACAACTTCAAATTGTTTAGCATACTGACACAAGATGGCTCACACATATCGTTTTATCGTGTCAAATAGTCAAATCATCGTTTGACGTCAGTACTCTTTAATTGCATGGTTATTAAGAAATTGGTTGTAGATAGAGGTGATTTAGTAGTTTTTTGTGTGTCTTACTAGTTAATCCCACTTCCTGCTATTATTATAAATGTGAAAGTTCGTGAGATTGGATGTATGGATGTTTGTTACTCTTTCACGCAAAAACGGCTAAACGGATTTGGATGAAATTTGGCACACAGATAGATTATAACCTACATTAATACACAGGATGCTCTTTGTGCCGGTAGTACGTTCATGCGGGATAATTTCTGTCTTCCACGCGGGTGAAGCCGCGGGCGAAGCCACGGGCGGAAGCTAGTATTATGCACCGTGACATTTAAACCGTCTTACAGCGGCAGCCTACTTCATAATATATCCAAAGACTACAATACTTTAAAGTAAAAAAAAACATGAATAATATAAAAAATTTACAGGAAAAGTTTTTATCCAGTGCGCAAATTTTAACTATGAATTCAGCATATCACTCTAGACCCCCTACCGCAGAAATTTATCGTCGGTTATACAAAAAAAAATCAACAGTTCCATAGATTTTGACCGCGTAGGTATTGCACTTTTCTAAGAAACAGCAGTTTTTTTTTTTTTTTTTAAATAACCGGCGCAAAATTTCTGCGCTAGGGGCTCTAGAATGATTATGCTGAATTCATGGTTAAAATTTGCGCACTAGATAAAAACTCATCCTGTATAAGACGCATGACGTGGTTTGTAAAAGTAAAAGTCTGACACGCCCTCCTGCTCCACCCAGAGCGGGAGAAGTTATTTGATGATTTCCCATCCAAAAAAAATATGGTATGGTATCATCTATTCTTTGATACGTAAACATTATTAATAAGGTGTTTCATAACTCTAAAGCATTATTTATTATCATTTGTATTATTTTGTGCATTATTATTATCTTAATTAATGGTAACCTTTTTTTAATCGCGCTTAGTGATATTTTATTTCGGTGGACCATCTTTGTAAGAAAACTAAAATGTCGCGGTATATATATGAAAGTTTGTATGGTTAGATGTTTAGATATTTAGATGTTTATTAATCAATCACGCAACAACGGATGAACGAATTCTGATGAAATTTGGAACACAGATAGTTTGTAACCTGGAATAACCTTACAGCATTTATCCAATAACACATAAGATATTTTTCATCTCGGTGCATTCCCGTGGGATAACTTTTGACTTCCACGTGGACGAACCCGCTGGCAAAAGCTTGTCACTCATAATTTACTTTGACTTAAAGCAATTCGTATATGAAATTATGATATTGTTTAATCGTTTTTATAATGGAACATGTTATTGTTCAGATAGCAGAATTTTGTATAATTGTGGTCTTTGTTTAACGTAGATATAAATAGAAGTAATCCACCTACTAAAGCTATACCATTTATTGGCTTTATCTTACTGTGAGTGTACGAAATGAAGTGTGTATGAAATTAAATGCTTAAAATTATAAAATATAAAATAATAGTTAATAAAAATTGACAAATATTTATAATCATTGATTTATCGATAGTTCATCAACTATATATGGCGCGTTTTCGACCGGAGGCACCGGTTGCCCTGAAGTGATGCTGTGACCTCGCGCTCTCCGCCCTCTATCTCGAAAACGATTCACCGTATAAAAAAAAATATTAACAAAATTTGTAGAGAATTTTGTATTCTACAATATTGATCATAAGTGCAAATAGCAAAAAACCCATAGGAAATGAGATATTTCCAAAAAAAGCGCAAAAAACCGATTTTTGTGACATTTGACCTTTAAATTTAATAGTTGCTTACACCCTACCATATGTAGGTTTTGAGACAACTTTTAGGGTGTCAATATACAAGTATTTACAGACTTACAGCTGGGTATCTCGAATTCCGAGATTCTTACCTAATTTAAGCTTAAATGACTGGAATATCAGAGAGTGCAAGTGTATTCGCGACTGGCATTTGTTTGGCATCGCCGTACTGACGCGTTTATGTGTTTTTTTTTTTTTGTTTTTTGGTAAGAAATCATCGAATAACTTCTCTCGCTCTATGGCGGAGTTAGGGCGTGGCAGACTTTTGCTTACTAAAACCCACCCGTGTTCCTTCAGTTGCCTGTGTGCCTGGGGCCATGTTATCTCTTTCGAACAACCAACACCTGGCAGTCATCATTGTGACATTGTGGACCCCAGCAGATGATGCTGACATGTCTTTGAGGCGCTCGTGGAACACAACGCGCCGTCGATCCGGGTTTGGTCCTTACTGGACAGCGAGCTATCAATTACTCGCCATCCGCAAGCCCGCGCCTACGGTGGCTGGGAATCAGCCTGGGATTCCTGACGCCCAGGGCGTCTCCTGCGGCGACTAGGGCCGTGAGTGCGCATATTCTGCCTCTCCCTCACGTGCGCCACCTCTCTGTTCGCGAGCATTACTGCTTCGCAGAAGGAGGTGACGGCTTCCCAGAGTGCATGGGAAGCCTTCGAACCATGGCCTGGAACAGGGCCGGATGCGAGAGCTCGCCGTCGCTGATCGCCTCTACAAGAACACGGCTCCGCCCAAGCCGAGCAGACCTCCACCGTATGCTCCACCGTATCCTCTGGGTGATCTACGCAGTGGAAACACCCGGGCGTTTCCTCCCGCCTTATTCGAAACAGGAACCTCCTGAAACAACTGTTTTCGGTGATAACCTGTTTCAGGCGGAAGGTAAGAACGCCGTGGCACATCTCAGTCCACTCCTCAAAGAGGGGACTTACCGCCGCAATAATAGACGTGTACTTTACGTTTATAGTTTAAATTTTATAAAAGTACATCATTCGCGTGAAAACTTATTTTGTTTGAAGTGCTTCTTAACGTTATTTGTGTTCTGTATTTCCGTATTATTTCAGAGATAAGCGTCTTCAAACAAACAAACAAAGTCTTCAACTTTATTATTAGTACCGATAGACATTATACTATCGGCGTGTAAGTAATACATATATTATTTTTAATGTAAATGTGTCATAATCCAACATTTGCAAATAAACGACTTACTTACTTGCTAAGTCAATCTTTATAATTTTATCAAGCACAATATTTACTTATTTATTTTCTTTCACGATGCCTGCTTTTCTGTACTTTAATCCGATAAATATCGACCGAAGTAACCTTGGCAGCATTTGTATTTGGGTTTGCGTACCTACTAGATCCAAGTTCTCATCATCATTGTCACAATATTCACGCCTGTAGTCACCGAATGATTTATTTTTTATTTTTTTGGAGGGTGGGAAATCATCAAATGACTTCTCCCGCTTTGGTTAGAGAGCAGGAGGGCGTGTCAGACTTTTACTGACTAAAACCCACCCGTGTTCCCTCAGTTGCCTGTGTGCCAGGGGCGACGGTATCTCTTTCGAACAACCTGCGCCCCTGGCATGCATCGGCCCTTGCGGACCCCACCAGTTATTGCTGACATTTCTGACGGCGCGCCTGGAACACAACGCGCCGTCCCGCCTGCCACTTTTCGGCCGCAGGGAATAGGGAGAGCGGCCAACGCTATACCGATACTTTTCTTCCCCTGCGGCCCCACCGCGTCCGCCATCAAACGGTGGCGGACCCGTCCAGGTCACGTAAGGGAAGAGCGCTGCTCAGAAGCACCGGCACTCCTCCTTTGCCGCAGCCCGTAACCCTCAGCCGCGATGCCTCCCAATTGATATCGCGACCCACCTCAATTTAAAATTTCAGACGTTTTACTAGTAGGTCGTTTTACTTTAACGTCATTTATGCCACAAGGGCATTTTACTAGATTGTCCTCTGATACGGAGCGTGCACCTCACCACAACCTACTTTTTGGCCGCTATCTCATCGGCAGCACTTCTGCCGAAAAAAAAGTAAGTAAGAAGTTAAGTATCGTTTATAGATCTATTTAATGCTATTTCAGTTTTTCAATAAACGTTTTTCTTTACTTTGTAGCACTAGGTTGAAAAAAAATGTATGGAGAAATATGAAAAAAGGATATATTTCGACTTCGCTACAAGTGCGCCTAATTTTATTTGGCACGATTATACCCCTTATTTTTCTGCATTTTTTTACATAGCGTACAATGCACGCACTTGTTGGAGTTTGGGAGAAAAAAAAAAGAAAAAGTGTTTTTAAAATATATAAAAACTTTTTCAAAAAAATAACAACCGACTGCCAAAAAAACACTACAAAGTGCAAAATAACTTTAATTTCGGAAGTCGGTGACTTTGGATGTGTATTTTAATTATTTGTCACCTCCTTCCGAAATTAAAGTTATTTTGCACTTTGTAGTGTTTTTTTGGAAGTCGGTTGTAATTTTTTTTTTTTTTGAAAAAGTTTTTATTTTTCACTTTTTAGTTACCTACCCCACACCAATTCGAAATTTCATCATCCTTGGGGTCAAAACAATGCATACTTATGCGATAGCAACATTCGCGGTTGATTTGCTGTAATTTTTGAAGAGTTCCGTTGTCTGTCTCCGAAACGCATCATCAGATCTATATGAAATTTTAATGGGACCATTTCGGAGTAAACCCCTTTCGAACAAACAAATAATTTTCCAAATCCGTTAATATACGACGGAGTTATGCCCGAAGATACATAAAAAAATATGTATATCAACATGTCGAATTGATAACCTCCTTCTTTTTGAAGTCGGTTAATAAAAAACCGGTCAAGTGCGAGTTGGACTCGCGCACCGAGGGTTCCGTACAAACCTGTGGGTATATAAGTAAAAGTTCAAAATTGTCAAAAATATTTTTTTTTATATGACGAAACTAAAAATTTACGGTTTTCGTAATTTTTCCTATATCTGTACTATAAGACGTGACTTCGTACAAAATTTCAAGATTCTAAGTTCACGGGAAGTACCCTGTAGGTTTTGATTCCCGTGCGAGTTTCGAAAATTTGCGGAATTTTGCGGCCTAAATGGCTGTATCTTTTGATTGCGTTGACTTAGAAGGTTGATTTTTCTACAGCTTCCAGGGACAGTAGAACTAAGTATCATATAGAAATTTCAGTTTGATACCTACACGCGTTCCTGAGAAAAACGGTCTTGACAGACGGACGGACGGACAACAAAGTGATCTTATAAGGGTTCCGTTTTTTCCTTTAGAGGTACGGAACCCTAAAAAAGGTTTTAATGTGTTTATAATTTATATTAGGTACTAAATGATTATAAAAGGATAATAAATAAATATATGAACATAAATGGAATAGCAATCGATTCAACGTAATAACTAATAATAACAAGGTTCATGGTATTTATCTAATGATTTTTGTAATTTAGTGAGAGTAGTTAGATAATCTCCCTATATTGATACCCTTCCATGCATTGTTTTATAAAATATGCATTATAATACAAAAAAAAAGTGAATGACTAACTCATAATTAAAAAGAAACTTGAACAATTCAAAAATCTTAAATAAGTGAAAAATATTTAAATAAATTAAAAAAAATACATAATTAAAGCTACAAGCATCCTAAACATCTATATCAGATTCATCGGACTCTGTGTCATAATTAATGTCATCCATGTCACAGAACTGAATATCATCCTGTTGCTTCGGTTCAACAATTAAAAGATCCAAAGTTTCTTGCCTCATCTTTGTTTTATGTTGAGCACGATGCATTATTGGCCGTATTTCAGAAACGTAAGGATCTGAGGTCAGACGCATCATCTTCATTATATCCCCATTTGTGCTCGTCCTATTTATTTTACGTGAATGGTGCTCTCTGTATCTGCGAGTCTTTGTTACGCGCTTCAGATGCTTCTTCAGATAGATTTTCAATCGGTACAATGGAGTTTTCGATGATCTCAGCTCCGTGAATCAACAATTTATGTACTGTTGCTGACACGACACAAATAGTACCAATGATAGAACTGTAGGTATCTCTCTGCGGTCGTACGGGTATAAGCTCGAAATTTTTGAACATCGATGTTTTCACCTGATGTAATTGCTTGTAAAATAACTGCGAATCTGCGCACTATTTCTTCATCCAAGCCAGTAATAGCTGCCGTTTTTTCAGGAAATGCGAAGAATTTCCTTGCCGTATTTCCGTCATTTGTTGTCCCTGCTCCCTGCTTCACGATATCTATCAGAAGCCCTAACTCCTCTCGAAATATCTGTGGTATCTGTGTCTTTCTCTGCTGCATCACGGATTTGTTGTCTTCTCCTTTGACTGACCGAGTTTTTAAGACTTGTCTGTATGCTATGAGCAAAAAACACTCCATGCTATTAATTTGAGCATGCAAAGGTGACAAACCAAACTTGATCATATCAGATAACACTTCTTTACGCAATACTATATCGAGATCGTTCATCTGAGATGGTTTCGCCAAACACAAGTAACACACAACACTGGAGCGAGCTTCTGATAGATAAGTGCATACTTTTCTATCAATCATCGTCATGACGAGTTTGTGTTTAACTTCAATGCCATCAACACATTTGGATGGGCTTAAAGTTTTATCTCTGCTTGCATTTTAGCCATTTCATCTTTGACTACCAACTCACTTTCTTTGACAATTATAAATTGTACAAGGTCGACAGAATAGTGTAGACCACGGCTTAGGATTTTCCCTTATAACTACTTCCATTCCAACTGCAGCAGTCAGTTTTAAGGGAACCAAAGTAGTCATAAAAATGGCTTCATCAGTCTTTCCTTCTTCCATATTTTGTTTACATCTACTTTGGCTTGATGTCCCATCGAAACCCCATTTTTACAGTAAATTTAAGGACTGGTGAGGCGCCTTATCTGGTAGACTTTTGAGTATACGTTGCACAGTTATGTCAAGAAGAGCTTGAAGAGCCACTTTAGCCATTTTAAAAGCCATCTGTAAAACTAAATGCCTCCTTTGGAGGGTAACATACTAATTTAGCCTGCTGCACTTTATAATACGATGGATAAATATCAGATGCAGTTCGCGGATTGTAGATTCTCGCAATGCAATATATTGCCACTTCGACAGTTTAAGGGATAGCAGCAACCCAAGTGCTTTCTCCGGAGTAAAAGTACATTTCTTGTGCTTCTGAGTTTTAATTAGTTGCGTTTTTCATTAAATAATCAATGACTTCAGCCAAATTTTCTTTGCCATCTTTCCTTAACTTGCTTACTGTAGCGTAAACTAGTTCGTCACTGTATTGTTGAGTCTGTTCTTCAATCCTCCGTTTTTTTTCTGTTTAGTACACAATTCTACAAATGGTTTACGAGAACTAAAACGCTTAGTCAGTGTTCCAACAGATACAGATTGGCTGGTTGCAGGTGCTTGATACTCTATAATGGCATCCTCTGTAGCTTGATGTGGAACAACACAAGATGGCCAATCAACTGTAAGCGCCAACCAGTTTTCGTATTGTTTCTTAAATGTTTCAGGGTTTAATTCGGCATTGTTCATCTTTTATGACAGCTTGGCTGAATCTTCGAAAAAAATCCTTTAAAGTATCGCTGTCTTCTGCCGAAAGATTTAAATTGAACTGCGACACAACAGTTCGCAGCAATGCAAGGTAGCTACCCAGCTTGCCAGACTGCTTAAAAATAACATATAAGTCAAAATAACATTGTAATAACATTATATGTTAGACATTAAAATTATAAAGGTTTGCCGCTTGACGTTTTGTCTTCAACCATTTTTTTTTTTTTAATGCTGTTATGGCATATTAGCGGAGTTTATCCAAAGCCGCTGCCGCAGTAATTTCCCCGGAAACGAGTTGGATCGAAATACCAGTAATGTTGTCATCATTTTCGATGTCCATATTTCGTCTTTTTGAATTTCGATTTTTAATTTCGAATAGGACATTTATTAATAGCCTGAGTAGAACAGTCGTGGTCCTTTTTTTTTTTCTTCAGTTTTGAATGAAACTCTTCCAATAAGTTATTTATTCAATGCCTTTCCTCAAAAACTGATAATATATTTGAAAAACTTCCTCATATTCAATTCGCAGCCTCCCTTTTTATATGCTCATAGCCATCCAACATAGCTTCAGCTGATAAAAGTGGAAGAGCTGTTGAGAACTGAACTTCCTTAAATTAGTTATTAGTATTTTAATTTTAAAATTTACTATCACTATTATTCTCTCATAATAGGGTATTTTCCTATTTTTCAAAAACTATTCTAATTTGAAGATTGGAACGAGATATTTAACAGAAAAATAAAAATAAATTGATTTCTACCCATTTTCTCAATTAAAAACTATTTAAACCAAATGTATTTTTCGTAGTTTTGAATTTACCGCCAAAACGCTTCTTACGATGACTTTTTATCACGTGACGTCAACTTTGTGTAAACTAAAGTAGTTAGTAAGGAAATAAGTGAATGTCGAGTTTATAATTAACAAGATTTTTAATGGATCGAAAGTGATATTACTGGTGTGCGGTGCCTCTATTCACAAATACTTCTAAAACTGCGCCAAACTAAGTATTTGTACCGGTGCCGTATAAACAGAGTTGACGTCACATATCACGTGATAAAAAGTCATCATAAGGAGCGTTTTGGCGGTAAATTTAAAACAACGAAAAATAAATTAGATTTTAATAGTTTGTAATTGAGAAAATGTGTATTAATAAATTTATTTTTATTTTTCTGTTAAATATATCGTCCCAATCTTCAAATTAAAATAGTTTTTATCAAATCAGAAAATACCCTATACTACGATAAAATCATAATATGGATTTCAGGTGAACAAGGGGAAAAATAATTTCCGATAGTCCACCTAGGTGAACTAGTCGGGTGTACCATGAGCAACACACGATTTTGGTTTCGTGTTTTGTTTCAGTAACAACTGGCTTACAGCTATAGGTCGAGGAGATCTAGTTAAGAGATTCAGAGATTTTAAGGTTTGTGAACTGCATTTCGAAAGAAAATTTATCATATTTTCAAAGTACAGAACAAAAATATATTTAAGTGCTGACTGACGATGCATTTTCTTCAGTAAACATTCCATCTCTCGACTCGCACTTGCTCAGTTTTTATTTGCACTAACCGAGTGACAGCCCCTATAAAAGTAGGTAAGAATTTTGAGCTCTGTTAGGGGTGAATGAAAACGTTTAAAAACGGCATCATGCCCACATACAAAAATTTTCTGCGTACGCTGCGCCTGCGCCGCGCCTCTTCACCTTACGCCGTTTCTGTGTAATTCGCGCCTTAGGAAGCTTTCAATCTGTTCTGGTACATATTCTGAGCGTTGGGTACGTAACTTCTATCGTTTGATGCATAAACATTATTAACAGATTGTTTCTTAATTCTAAAGCATTATTTATATTTCTTTGCAACTATTATCATAATGAATGGTTACAATTTTTAATCGTGACTTCAGGTATTTTATGTCGGATACTCTACGGTATTAATAAAACATTTGATTTCAAGATTCAAGTTTATAAAAAACTATTTGTTGCTTTCCAACCATATGTTACGTAAAAAACGTGATAACAATACTGTACAGCTTTTTAAAACTTCAGCAGTATCCCGTTATCTACACCATAGTTAGAACCTGTCACACCTTTAGCCTTATCACTAGCCAGGAACATTATCACATCAGCTACTTCTTCTGGTTCGGAAATCCTCTGTAGGGCCGTTGCATTGGAATTTTCCTCCCAAACCTTTTCTGTCACCAAATCCTGCAGCATGTTGGTTCGGACGGGGCCTGGACTCACTATGTTCACTCTGACGCCGGAAGCTGCCAGCTCCAACGCCGCTCCGTGAGTGAAATGATTCAGAGCAGCCTTAGAAACACAGTACATCATCAACTTTGACGCTTGTACGTACGTTTTGGCGAGTATGCTCGAGATGTTGATAATGTTGCCCTTAGTCTTCACCAGGTATGGTGTTGCCAAGCTCGTCAAGTGGACCACAGCCCGCAGATTGATACCCAGGACTTCATCGTACGTTTGCATCACATCTGGACTTGTGAGCGACGTGTTCTTCAATATACCAGCGTTATTGACGAGGACATCGAGTTTCCCGAATTTCTCAATTGTTTTTTTTACGATAGTTTTCGCTTCTACGTCATTGGCGACGTCAGCTTTGATAATTAGAGTCGGAGCGTGATGGTTCTCGCAGCGTTGGGCCACTGCCTTGAGCCCGGCTTCGTTCCTTCCGACGATGGCAATGCTAGCGCCTGCTTTAGCGAATTGTTCAGCGGTGGCTGCACCTATGCCGGCGCTGCCTCCTGTGACGAGGACCACTTTGTTCTTGAAGCTCATGTTGCACGACTGTTAGATACGAGGATTGGTAGCGTATTGAAGGCTTAGTGTCTTGCTCAATTATCTAAGTACAGATGTATTGAAGGCTCGCTTATCGAGTACGAGACATGCGTCATGAATTTTAAAATGGAGATGCACGCGGTAGGCAAGCCAGTAAACTAATTTATATTCCACATTCCGTATACGACTGCGATGTTACTCGTGCACAGTGATTTAATATTATAAATTACTTAGTTATTCAATTTAGGACCTTCTTAGTGTACATACCTAAATAGTTCGGTGTGTTAAACAGGGTAATTGGAAAAACACCAACAACCAATGAGCTCAATACCTACATTTTGGCCGCGTAGGTCAAAAGCTAAATGTAGGTATTGAGCTGATTTTTTTTTCGCGATTTCTTGTTTGGTCCCATAGTAAAAGTTGTCAATAATGATGAGTTTAAAAAAATCTGTTGTTTCCTAGAAAAGTGCAATCACTTATCAATGAAACAGCAGATTTTTTTTTTTGTGTACAACCGACGAGAAATTACTGCGCCGGGGGGTCTAGAATGATATGCTGAATTCATGGTTACAGTTTGCCTACTGGTTAAAAACTTATCCTATATACCGCTTATATGTCATGTTGATCTTTTGTTAGGTTTTGTAGGCTTCCAGGCAAACCGGATGCAGATGCATGCAAGTATTTTACATGGAGCGACTGGCTATCTGACCTAATCAAAACAGTTACTGCGCAATACGATTCCCCTTAGTAAGACTGGTTGTCAGAATTTCGGCTTCTGAAGACCCGTAAGGACTGTCACAGGTGCACAAATGACAGCCCCAACGGGCTTAAGAGGGGACGGGGCCTGCGAGGAATTTGAAAAATAGGGATTTCAAGAAACTATTGCCGTCGCGCTGTCAGTAAGTCTGCCCCCGTAGTGTATGATAGGGACAGCTGCAGCTCAGACCGAAATTATCTCATATTTAGTAGTCCTGTAATCTTGGCGGTAAAAATAGTGCATTTTTTATAATTTTTAGAGGGTCATATTTTCTGTTTAATTAGTTGCTGAAAAAATAATAACAGGGACATCTTTACAGCAGACCTTGATTTTATGAACAAAAAAATGCTCTTCGTGGAATTATTCAGGAAGAAAAAAGGGGGCTACATTTGAATGGAGAATCGTACGCCCTGTTCCCTCTTAACGTGCTTTCCGAGGCACAGACTGGTCTTGGTATGGAAAGATGGTCACCCATCCACGGACCTACCGTGTCAGGCGTAGCTTAACCTGATCGAAGTAAGTAACTTAATTTGTGTGACATATCCACCTTCGTGTTAATGTGTAAGTTTAAGCTTCAAGTCGAAATCACAAAACAACGAAGTACTGCTGCCATATAACTTTACCGTGGCAGTCTTGATAAAGGAAATAATTGGTACGCAATTATTGCGTCGATTATCGTTCCATAAAATGCTGTAATTAATCACTGGTTTGTATTCAAATGGCATTATCGTGTGATGGTACAAAAACGTCAGTATAGTCGACCCCGTAACTTCCTTACCATCTTTGTCAACAATTCCCAGTAAATTAAAACTTGATTAAGGTTTATTATTAGCTACTTGTGTCATAGACAAATAAAGACCGTGGCGTTTTTAACCGTGCAAGCAGGGTTCGTAAAAATCCGTGTAATTCTGAATATTTACAATTTTTTTTTTTTTTTAAACAATACAGTACCTACTCTTACAAGTGCATGTTACTATTATATTATTAGGTTAAGAATGAGTTTCTGTACAGCTGTCATCTGAGACGTCACTCCAACGCCTATAAAAGCGGTTGTCCACTGAACCGCGCCCCTTTTTTGCCCGTCAGCGCTCGTGCAGTGAGGTCGTTGGATATCGTCTCGGATCACAGCTAAGTGTTTGGTGGTCATTTCCTTTAAATATTGCCTTGTCTATTATGTTTTGTTGGAAGTTGATTGTTTCTTATTAAATAGTGCGTGGTTGTTTCTTAATTATTTAGTTAGTTATTTTTAAATATAAGTTAGGCTGATCTGACGGTTGTTTTTTTTATTGAAATACCACTCCTGGTCCCTAAGATCAGAAGTGGGATTCGCCCTGGTCCACTAAATTTGATTTACACTAGGAAACAATCAACTTAAATCGTTGTTTTGAAAAATGTCTCGATCAAGATCGCGTAGTGTGTCATCCGAATCGAACTACCCACAGAAACGCAAACATAAACGTAAACGTCACCGTTCCCGCTCCCGCGATCGAGCCCGTTCCCGTTCTCGTTCTCGTTCCCGCGATTGGTCCCGTTTCCATTCTCACCGCGTTTCACGTTCGCAAGCTCGTCATAAGTCGCGTGACCGATCGAACCGAAGATCTCGTAGTCGGGAAAGCTCCGTAAAACAGGCATTGCAAATGATCGTCACGCGTTTGAATGCAATCGAGGAAAGTTCCGCAAGCGTACCCCAAACTCCACCGCGACCCGCTGGTCACAACACGCCTCAAGATGTTAGTGTACCTTCAACGACACAAACATTAACAGAAATACTGAACATGTTGAATCCTGTAAAGTCACATGGTTATTACGTATCCAATTTTGATCCCGGTATCCATGACATTGAGGTGTGGTGTGAAGAGGTGGAACGCGCTAAGTTATCAAATCATTGGAATGATTACGAATGTCTTTCGCGAGTGTCTAACTGCCTTAAGGGCGATGCAAAAACTTGGCTTAGTGAGTGGAATACCAATGATCGTTGCTGGTCTAATTTTAAATTAGAATTTAAACCGTTGTGCCCTCGCAAACTCGACTACGCCAATATTTTGTTTGAGGTTATGAATTCTACTTCAGATAAATATTCGACTTATGCAGAATATGCCCGGCGTTCGTTGTTACGGTTGCGAATTGTTAAAGGTCTCAGTAATGAGCTAATGGTGCAGATCGTAGTACGTGGTATTACCGACCCACATGTTCGTGCAGCGGCCGCGAATGCCGACTTAACAATTGATAATTTGGTATCGTTTTTAGCAATTTATGTCAAGCCTGGCCATAGCAAGAATGAGACACGCGTGTTTTCCTCTAATACAACAAAAAGGCGCCATATTGCTACTAACGATAAATGCTTTTCTTGTGGTCAGACTGGACATAAAAGCTACAAGTGTCCGAAAAATCAGAAACGTCCGGAAAGTGCGACAGAATCTTCGAAAAGTCTTTCAAAACCAACATGCTCGTTTTGTAAAAAGATCGGGCATAAGGAAGTAGACTGCTTTGCTAAACAGCGTTCAGAAGCACGGAACGATAATAATCAAAGAAAGGTTAACCTGTGTAGGGAACTCGCGAGTACTTCTAGTGACAGTGATGTATCTACTGCTGTCATTCAAGGTATTCCAGTAGATGTTCTGATAGATAGTGGTGCGATTAATATAATATTTCTTTGATCTCCTCAGACGTCGCCAAATTATTTTCCTGTCCGCGTAGGTCCACTTATTGTGTTATTAAAGGGGTGAGTGATAGCGAAATAGTTTCTCGAGAATACGTGACTCTCACTATCGAATTCGAACACATCGCCCTCGAAGTGGACTTAGTAGTCATACCCTCTTCATGCATGAACGCCCCAATTGTCATAGGAACGGACGTTCTTAACAGAAATGACATTGTTTACATTCGCACAAAACATAAACAGTACTTGAGCCGTGCTCTAAATGAAGTTTCTCAAGTACACTCCACTCAAACTGATATGCGAATTAAAGTAGATACGCCCCTTCAGGGAGATGATCTTGCTGCGCTAATGGTCATCATTAATGAGTTCTC
Source organism: Polymixis flavicincta (assembly GCA_949987655.1). Classification (NCBI taxonomy): domain Eukaryota; kingdom Metazoa; phylum Arthropoda; class Insecta; order Lepidoptera; family Noctuidae; genus Polymixis; species Polymixis flavicincta. Next base: position 21,577,208 of record OX465190.1, on the reverse strand, counting down.
AGAGTTTCTAATATCTGGCACTGCTACCACTACAGTGAAAACAGGACAGATGCATATCAGTTTGATAAGCGAGACGCCTATAGTTTATCATCCCTACCGTCTTTCCTACCAAGAAAAAATTAAAGTAAGAGAGATCATACGGGATTTGTTGGATAAAAACATAATAAGAGAATCGGAATCTGAGTACGCCAGTCCTATTTTACTGGTAAAAAAGAAAGATGGCTCTGATAGGTTATGCGTGGATTTTCGTGCTCTCAATCGGATTACCGTTAAGGACAGATATCCACTCCCTCTCATAGATGACCACATCGATCGCCTAGGATCCTCTAAATACTTCTCTTGTCTTGATATGGCCTCAGGATTTTTTCAAATTCCGATTCATGAGGATTCTATCCGCAAAACTGGTTTTGTTACTCCCGAAGGCCACTATGAATTTTTGAAGATGCCATTTGGTTTATGTAATTCCCCCACAGTTTACCAGAGAATAATAAACAGCACTCTTCGGAAGTTGATTGAGGCCGGGAATGTCCTTGTGTACGTCGATGATGTGCTCCTTGTGAGTGAAACCATTGCTGATGGCATAAAATTATTGCGCGAAGTGCTTCAAACACTCACCCAGGCCGGCTTCTCAGTCAATATCCGAAAATGCTCGTTTCTAACCACTGAAGTAGAGTACCTAGGCCGCATTGTATCACATGGTCAGGTTAAGCCGAGTCAGCGCAAAATCTTAGCCTTGGTAAATACCCCGGCTCCGACAAACGTAAAAAAAGTCCGGCAATTCTTGGGTTTAGCTGGGTATTTTCGACGTTATATCGAGGGTTACGCGACGAAAACAGCAAGTATCTCGCGTTTAACTAAAAAGGACGTAAAGTTCGAATGGGGACCCGAGCAGGAGTCTGTTCGACAAGACCTATTAAAGAGGCTAACAAGTGAGCCCATACTTGCTATTTTCGATCCTAGCCTACCCACGGAGCTCCACACTGACGCTAGCAGTGCTGGATATGGGGCCGTACTAATGCAAGCCCATATAGATGGCACTAAACGAGTGGTAGCTTACTTTAGTAAAGTTACACAAGGCGCTGAAAGTAGGTACCACTCCTATGAATTGGAGACGCTGGCTGTTGTCAGGGCATTGCAGCATTTCAGGCATTATTTAATTGGGATAGAGTTCAAAATCATAACTGATTGCAACGCCCTGAAATCAACCGAGCGCAAAAAAGACTTGCTTCCTCGAGTGGCACGCTGGTGGATTTACCTGCAAGATTTTAACTTCACCATCGAGTATCGAAAAGGCACACTAATGTCACATGCCGACTATTTAAGCAGGAATCCACTGGTGGCACATGTAAGTCAGGTTGACAGACCTCGCAACTGGGCTCAGATTGCACAGAGTGCAGATAACGAGACCCGGGACCTTATTCAAAAGTTAAATGAGGGTAATCTGGATCCACGACGTTACGTCTGTCAACATGATGTCTTGTATTACCGTTTCTCGCCCACTGGTGAAGAATCACGCCTATTGTGCTATATCCCCAAAGGCCACAGGCTAAGCCTGCTACGGATATATCACGATGAGCATGAACACATCGGGGTAGAGAAAACATTGGATCTTATCCTTAAGCATTTTTGGTTTCCCGGACTTAAAGCTTTTGTGTGCAAATATGTTTCCCACTGTCTTACTTGTATTTCAAAAAAACGCGTACCTCGAGCCCCATTACAACCCATAACATCATGGGAAAAACCAGACATTCCATTTAGCACTATACATGTCGACGCTTTGGGTCCTTTGCCAGAATCGAATGGTTACAAATTTGTACTAGTCCTGATCGACTCGTTCACAAAATTTTGTCTGCTCTACCCTATGTGTCGACAAGATGCAGAGGAATTAAAGCGCGTGTTTAATAACGCTATCTCACTGTTTGGTGTTCCAAAATTAGTAGTTTGCGACCGTGGTCGTATGTTTGAGGCATTTAGTTTTGTAAGTTTAGTTACCGAAATGGGCTGCAACATTCACTATATCACACCCGAAATGCATCATGCAAACGGCCAGGCGGAGCGTTACATACGCACTGTTTTGAACATGATTCGCATCGAGACGAGTAATAAAAATACTTGTTGGTCTGGTTTGTTATGGAAACTTCAATTAGTTTTGAATATAACAAAACATAAAACCACGAAATCATCCGCTTTAAACTTGTTAATTGGCACCGAGGCGACTACACCTATAATTCGTGCGTTGGTGCGAGATTTGGCGATGGAGGACGCTAACCCAAATCGCGAGGCCTGGCGTGAGATATGCAGGAGCCGCGCGAGTGAGCTCCTTAAAAGGAATCAGGACGAACAAGATTCTCGTGTTAATCGACACCGTAAATCTCCAAAGGGATTTAAATTAAATGATTTAGTATTTGTAATAAAGTATTCACAGAGTACTGGAAAGTTGGACTCCGGGATGAGAGGCCCGTACAAGGTCACAAAGATCTTACCAAGTGACCGATACGAGCTCAAATTACTGACTGGTGCTCGAGGCAAGACAACCCAGGCCGCGGCGCAATATATGGTACCGTGGAAAGGAGAATGGTGTCCAGACACCTGTTCAGCCTTTTTTGAATGTGAGTAATTGTTTGTATGTCACAGATTGATTCGCGTATGATGCTTTTCGTCGACTGCCCTAGCGGAGCCGCGATGAAACGGCGCGAATGCGAAGCTGGCAAACTACTGGCTTGATGCGCGCTGCGGTGCGACTACTCAGCCTCGCCGCCATGTGGTGACTGGTACTGCGGTGCTGATTGAGAAGACAGATACGCGCTGCGGTGCTTCTGTCTTATGTGCATATGATGGATTAGTGCTGCGGTACTCTTCCACTAGTTTTTGGACATGCGCTGCGGTGCCTCTGTCTTGCAGACACGGCTTGTACGTGTATTATCGGACATGTGCTGCGGTATCATGATCTCGATATTGTGTAGAAATGCGCTGCGGTGCATTTGTTGCGTAAACACTTTCTAATGAGAATGTGTGGCGCCGGATGATATAGAGTGATGGATGTGAGAACAATATAACTGCGATTGACTGAAAGCGATTTGATATATTAGCTGGATTGTTTCAATGAAAGGGGCCTCAAATGTGTGATGAACGAAAGAACAGGCAAAAAAAAAAAAAAAGGTTTTGGGTCCTCACTAATCATGTCATGATTTCAGGCGAAGATAATGGTGTTGACACGCAGGCAGGACCCTCGATTGATCCACCTGCGAGCCAAGACGAAGACCCAGCTCAAGGTGCCGCCACATCAGACGTGCCCGAGGACGGTGCACAGTCAGGAGAGGCCGTATTAGGTTAAGAATGAGTTTCTGTACAGCTGTCATCTGAGACGTCACTCCAACGCCTATAAAAGCGGTTGTCCACTGAACCGCGCCCCTTTTTTGCCCGTCAGCGCTCGTGCAGTGAGGTCGTTGGATATCGTCTCGGATCACAGCTAAGTGTTTGGTGGTCATTTCCTTTAAATATTGCCTTGTCTATTATGTTTTGTTGGAAGTTGATTGTTTCTTATTAAATAGTGCGTGGTTGTTTCTTAATTATTTAGTTAGTTATTTTTAAATATAAGTTAGGCTGATCTGACGGTTGTTTTTTTTATTGAAATACCACTCCTGGTCCCTAAGAATATTATTATGTCATCATCTGCCTTGCCTTTTCCCAACTATGTTGGGGTCGGCTTCCAGTCTATCCGGATGCAGCTGAATACCAGTATTTTAATAACATGGCTTAGGCCTGTGTTATCAGCTTTTCCGGCTAGCCGAGAATATAAAATATATGTCAAAATAATAATAATAAAAATCTTTATTGCAGACCACATGATCCATAAAAAAAACAATTCTAAAAACAGTACATTAAAAGATTAAAATTTAGAAAAAATAAAAATACATTTAAAAAAGCATACACACACAAACTGACGCCTTTCTTTTCTAGCACCTATTTAGGCACAAACATTTTAAGCTGCTATTTTCAACCACCGCTTGTAGGTTTTGGTAGCGTACATCCTCTCAGCAATGTCCTTAAGGTGACACTTGTCCACATTTTTTCCATACAAACTTCGGGAGGGTTTTACTCCACTGTTTGAATATGTAAATCAAAAATAAAACATGGTATGGTTTTGTCTCGTTATTATTATTGTGTGTTCGGAAACAGAATACTAAAATAAAAAGCCATTAAAAAGTTATGAGCCAACAAAGATTCGTTTTTCTTGCTAATTTAACATAACTTTGAGCGTGTTTAAGTAATAAAAAGAGTGTAAAATCTCGAAAACCAAGACGGTACCGACAAAGTTCAATTAACAATAAATTCAATAAACTTTATTCGTCATTGATTTATGCAGTGGTTTTTTCATAAAACCCGATCTTCTGAAGGACTTTTCTCATTTTTTCGCGATTTTTTTTCCAAAAATGCTCCTGCATCTCACTCAATAACGTTGTGCATGTAGACTAGCGTCTAACTGCTCACCACTGATACTATCTCTGTCGGATACGAAGCCTGGTGAGACAACGTGATTTTTAGCCAGGCCCACCAGTGAGTTCGAGCCCGCGCAAAGTGTTGTTTCTACACGTACCAACCCTGGACATAAAAGAGGCAATTCTGCTTCTCTGAATGGCATTGAACGCGTTCAACCTTGCCTCCGCGAACATTCCTGAGGCACTACAATAGCGCTTCAACCCCATTAGGCATACATACATTTACATAGAGCGACTGCCTATCTGACCTCCACAACCCAGTTACTGGGTAATACGATACCCCTTGGTAAGACTGGTTGTCAGACTTTCGGGCTTCTGACGACACGTAACGACTGTCAAAGATCCACAAATGACAGCCGGGTCCAACGGCTTAACGTGCTTTCCGAGGCACGGAGGGGTCTTGGTATGTAAAGATGGTCACCCATCCACGGACCAACCGCGGCAAGCGTAGCTTAACCTGAAGGCCAATTCTCGTAATTAAAATCATTCAAAATCTAGTCGCAATGTCATCTCTGCGACAAAAAAATGTCAAAAACCTCAGATCGATCGACCCGTGCAGCTAATGTTGTTAACCTACAAGACCCTCTATTATAGGTATTATTATGTATTTTATATGTGGTTTACACAGGGTCAAATTAAATAACGTGGTAACACACAAATCAAAAATAAGGAACAAAAAACAACAACAAAAATGTTCCTTTTACAATTATGATTGACGTGTGAAGATGTTTGTACAAACCTACTTAAATTTATCATTTAACAAAAAAAAAAACATTCCTGTCTTCTAGTCTTACATAACAAACACAACAAAATTAAAATGATAGCATTATTTTTTTGTGGCTGATCACGTATTTTTTATTTGCCGTAGTAAAAAACCATAATTAATTAAGAGTTGCAAAAACATTCTAACGGTATGAGTGACTGGGCACGCCACGATTGCGGCGGTAAGTCCCCTCTTTGAGGAGTGGTTTGAGAGGCGGCATGGCGTCCTCGCCTTCCGCCTGACGCAGGTCCTCACCGGACACGGTTGTTTCAGGAGGTTCCTGTTTCGGATAGGGCGGGAGGAAACGCCCGGGTGTTTCCACTGCGAAGATCGCCCTGAGGACACGGTGGAGCACACAGTGGCGGTCTGCCCGGCTTGGGCGGAGCACCGCCGTGTCCTCGTGGAGGCGATCGGCGGCGGCGATCTCTCGCGTCCGGCCCTGGTCCAGGCCATGGTACGGAGCGAGAGGGCATGGGGAGCCGTCACCTCCTTCAGCGAAGCAGTGATGCTCGGGAAGAGGGAGGCGGCGCACGTGAGGGAGAGGCAGCATATGCGCCCTCGCGACCCTAGCCGCCGCAGGATATGGAGACGCCCTGGGCGTCGGGAATCCCAGGCCGATTTCCGGCCACCGTAGGCATGAGCTTGCGGACGGCGAGTAATGGGTAGCTCGCTGTCCGGTAAGGACCAAGCCCAAGTCGACGGTGCGTTGTGTTCCACGCGCGCCTCAAAGAGATGTCAGCACAAAAATGATGTGGCCCGCAAGGGCCGATGCCTGCCAGGGGTGCGGGTTTGTTTGAAAGAGATACCACAGCCCCTGGCATACGGGCGCTACTGAAGGAACACGGGTGGGTTTTAGTCAGTAGAAGTCTGACACGCCCTCCTGCTCCACCCAGAGCGGGAGAAGTTTTTTGATGATTTCCCACCCAAAAAAAAAAACGGTACGAGTGACAGACAGGTTCTCCATAAAATGATTAATAATTAACTAAAAGTTGCCTTTGATATTAAAGAAAATTCAAAAAAATCATTTGTTCATTCTGGTGAACAAACGATTTTTTGAATTTTCTGGCTATGGATGTTCATAAAAAATGATAATCCATACTTTTTTCTTTTTCTGAGGGTGGGAAATCATCAAATAACTTCTCCCGCTCTGGGTGGAGTAGGAGGGCGAGTCAGACTTTTATTGACTAAAACCACAACCCACACCCCTGGCTAGCATCGGCCCTTGCGGACCCCACCAGTTGGTGCTGACATCTCTTTGAGGCGCGCGTGGAACACAGCATGCCATCGACCCGGGCTTGGTCCTTATCAAACAGCGAACTACCCATTACTCGCTGTTCGCAAACTCGCGCCTGCGGTGGCCGGGAATCAGCCTGGAATTCTCGACGCCCAGGGCCTCTCGTACGGCAGCTAGGTCCGTGAGGGCGCATATACTGCCTCTCCCTCATGTGCGATGCCTCTCTCTTTGCAAGCATTACTGCTTCGCAGAAGGAGGTAACATGAGGGAGGTGAGGTGGCTACCTATGCACTCTCTCGCCTGGACCAGGACCGGACGCGAGAGATCGCCACCGCCGATCGCCCCCACGAAGTCGCTCCACCCAAGCCGGGTAGACCTCCACCATTTCCTCCGGGTGATCTACGCAGTAGTAACACCCGGGCGTTTCCTCCCGCCTTATCTGAAACAGGAACCTTCCGCAACAACCGTGTCCGATGAGGACCTTCGTCAGGCGGAAGGTGAGGACGCCGTGGCGCCTTTCAATCCACTCCTCAAAAAGGGGACTTACTGCCGCAATTGTGGCGTGCCCAATGATATTCACTTACATGTTGACCGCGTAGGTATTGCACATTTCTATGAAAAAGAAAACCTACGAAAAACGCCTAGAATCATGTGCTGAATTCATAGTTACAGTTCCACCTGCATATCCACTGATATAACAGCGGGCCCTACGTGCAAGTAACTTTCAAGCTTTGGGTGGTAAAGCAATTACGTGGTCGAATATACTTGTTTAACAAACAATCCATTACTAGGAAAAAAAAAAAATCTTATAGAGTAAGCAGACAATGGACTGCTTATACACCGTAACTTTTTAGTCGTCTTACAAAGATGGTCCACTCAGTGTATCCGACATAAAATACCTCTGGACGCGATTAAAAAATTGTTACCATTAATTAAGATAATAGGTACAAAGAATAATAAATAATGCTTTAGAGTTATGTATACAACACCCTGTTAGTAATGTTTACGTATCAAAGGGTAGAAGATACCTATACCATTACATTCCATCATTCATTCCATCTCCATATCAGGGTGTTTCAAACTATTTCATGCATCTTAGTGAATATTTTATTTTTTTAAATAATTCATAAAAGTAAAAAAAAGATCATTGAAATGTAATGTAGTCATTGGATACATGAAGTGGGCTGCCGTTATAAGACGACTAAAATGTCACGGTATATATGTCCTTGAGGACAAAAGAAGAAAAGTCTTATTCTCTCCTGTAGTTGATCATAGCATACCTACTAACTAATATTATAAATGCGAAAGTAAGTACATATTTTTGTTAGTTAGTGGTTTGTTACCTTTTCACGCCGTTCACTGAATCGAAAATGCTAAAAAAAAAATACGTGTTACAATCGGGGACTGCCGCGGTAAAGCTATTGCATACCTACCATTTTTATCAACATAAGCAATTATAATTATTTATTTATATTTTATTTATGCAGTATTTATTTTTCTTTGATATTAATTCAAGTTTTTTCTTTGATATTAATTCAAGTTATAGTTTTTGAGCGTGGTGACCGATAAGAAAACAAATTTTATTATATTACAGTCGTGCCATCGTTAAGCGAACACTCGGCCGAACTACATGGTAGGCAGAGGGGGGATGTTATTTTTTATTTTCGTTACCGAATTTCTTGATACGGTCGCCGCGCTCAAAGCCGCGATAAAAGCTATGCAATAGCTTAAAATGTTTTCGAATAAAATAACAATAACGTTCTTATGATAATATATGGAGCCACGAGTCTTTCGTATTATGACTGAATTACGTTATTACAAGCAGAGAACAACCAGAATTGATTGTTAAATTCTAAAATATCACGAGTGAAGCTGGGGGCAAAAGATAGTGTTTTACAAAAGCGATTGATTTTAAAACCTCTCAAGGGCGGATTTTGTCCTTGCCCGTGCAACATTGACAACAGAAAAAGACTGCGAATGATTATACAGATAGATAGATAAATAAATCAAGTTTTCCGATAGACTTGGATAAAAATCTTCAAAACTGCACTTAGTTGGGCCATTATCCGAACGTGCACAAGATCACAAGACTATATCGCATAAGAGCCTCCAATCTTTGTAGAAGAGCTTCAGGGTAAGTGGCACTGTTGTCGTCCTCGCTAATAACCGACGTAAATATTGCCAACAGACTTAATATTAAAACGATGTAAAGTGAACGTTATCTAGAAGGCGGTTGTACTTTTGAAAGGTTTGTAGATAATTTTAGTGTAATAATACAGAATTTCTAATGGTTATTATCTCTTGCTCAGCGTGCTACAATGTGGTCATAACTAAGGTTGTGAGGGGCTTGTGGCTAAGTATACAGCCTCACGGGTTGATCGATCCGGTAATGCCACGCTTGCTGCGGTTGGTAAGGTGATTTATTATTTCTAAAAATTGCATTGATCCATATTATCCCATTTAATAGGCACTAAGCTGGGCTGGATACCTGCCCCCGCACGTAGGACATCCAAATAATACATACTTACCTTTGTCACTATTAGACAAAAAGTTCACCAGCTCGACAAAAACCAACAAATCGTCCATCCAAAAAACCAATATAACAAACAAAATGAACCAAAAAGTACCAAAAACATAATAATGTAAGCGACGCTTAAGCCAAAGCGATACCAAGACGCTCTAAGGAGATAGTGCTCGGGGGTCATCGCAAACAAATGAGGGGTGTAAATCCTACCCTCCACCCCCTTCTCCCCCATCTCGCCCCAAACCCCACAGGTAGCACTTGCTCAACCCTTTCTTGGCTAACATATGGCTGGTACACCTTAAATTAGTGAAAGTACTGGATAAGAACTTTTTGTGACATTTTATTATTATGACATTTTTGTATGTTTATTTTCAAGCTTCATCATCATCATCTGCCCAGCCGTTTCCCAAGTATGTTGGGGTCGGATTCCAGTCTAGCCGGATGCAGCTGAATACCAGTATTTTACATGGAGCGACTGCCTATCTGACTTGCACAACCCAGTTACAGGGTAATCCGATATTTATTTTCATACTTATGAAAAACATTTAAAATTATTTTCATAAAAGAAACTTTTAAAAATTTTAAAAATAGTGGCCGGGTTTCACTGCTGTCATTTAAATGTGTCACTATAGTGTTGTTAACTAACACTTCTTTATGCGCCTCCGCCTCCGCTCGAATTAAGGAATTTGAATTTGAACGAAATATAGACTGTCATTGTGCCGATTAAATAGAAACATTTTGCCTCACGGAATAAAGGCGAAATTTAGAGCTGAACTGTCGATGCTTTTCATTTTGACAACTCTGGAACTTCTTTGGGTAATTTTTCGAACATTTTAGCTATTAAATGTCTGTGCATTTTAGCAATGAATAAGGAGCTTCCTTGATTCTACAAATAGGTTTTAAATCCTACTTTAGTCTGTTCACGTAGCGTAGTACACACTCTGCCTTGCAATTTTGGCAACTGTGATTTACCAATTTTTGCCTGCATGTAACGTATACATGTACACGTGTAATTATGTACATAAGCCAATATTCGTAGGAATTGAACACGGACCTACTTATATCAAGTATCGATTGCCTCGTTGTTGGAGAGCATGAAATCCTAGGTTCGATTTGGGCATCGATTTTAAAATTCGTAATGGAAAAACCCATTCACACATTGCCCGGGCCAAAGTATTTTTAGGTTTTTCAGCAGCGTGTCAAACTTTGATTTTTTATTTGAACACGAGGCTTTTGGCTATTTTGTATTAGTGTGTCTGTTTTATGCATATTTCTTGTAATGTCTTATTAGTTATTAGTGCATAATTAGCAATTTTTCTTTCTTTAATCTAACTGCCTCGTTGGTCTAGTAGTGTTGCTGCTGAGCACAACGAGTTTCTGAGTTCGATTCCCAGGTCGAGCAGTGTTATTGGGATTTTCTATCTGGAATTTCTCAATAGCAGCCCGGAGTATGGATATGTGCCCAGTTGATGGCAAAAGGCTCGCCCTCTTAAACTTCTGGCGATATGTGGGTGAAGGTAGGTACACCTGATGCGTGAAGTTATGTGTTTCTGTCATTTAATTCCTAGTCTCGAAGTTTTCGTTAGGTTATTGTAGTATTTCTTATCCACCGCTTTATGATCCAGTAACACCTCGTAGGGGCACGCGGTTAAGACAGTTGAAGTGTTCGGACGTCCCGTTGGATTTATAGGCGGACTGTATTGGTTCCGTTAGGTTACCTTGTACCTACAATACCCTCTACCTATGTAGGATACCTTAACTATGTCCTGTACCCTAATGCTCATACATCGTCAACAGGAGATCACTAAGAGAAGAAGTTAAGATCGTTATTACTTACTAAGCAGGCAACATTTATCTAAACTAATAGATGCCTAATATAAAGAGTAAAGTCGATTCATTTTCAATCTGCGTAAATACGATCATGTCTATGAGCATCGGTCCCTTCTAAAGTGGTTACCCATACGCCAGCGCAGAGAGCAAAGAGCGCTGACCACCTTGTTCTCATTTCTTGATTCTCCCTCTTCCCCTATTTATCTAGCTCCCCACTTTCAGTGCATTTGCGCAAACCACAATAGAAATTTACGCTCATCCCATAATCGTCTTCTTCAATGTCCAATCCCACTCACCGCACAGACTTCATTCACTCTTCTTTCTTCATCCAGTCTATCTCTCTGTGGAATGCGCTCCCCCAAGAAATCAAGATGGCAACCAACCGTTTGTCCTTCAAAATTAAACTTCGCAGCAGTAGGCAGTATCATTACAACGGTAATGTTTTCTCATTGTTTTACTCATGTGTTTTTAGTTAATTCGTTTATTTATGTATATTTATTTGTGCTTATATTTATATATAGTTAGGTATATATATTATATTTATAGTTTAAATAGTTTTATGCACTTAATTTCTTCTCATTTATTGCACCTACCACTGTTTGTCTCTGCATCACCCAAAGGTGGACTGGTAGAAAATGCCTATGGCATTAAGTCCGCCTCTGTACATGTGTGTGCATAAAGTATAAAATAAATAAATAAATTTTTGACTTTTTTTTTGTTTGTTTGTTACACTTTCACATTGAAATGGGTAGACCATGACCTGGAATCCAACATTGGACATACTCGTAGGATACTACATTTTTATTCCGATATTCCCACGGTAATGAAAGTTATGCTGGTGAAACCGCGGGGCGCAGCCATGGTAACAAATAAATGTACGGAACTCTAAAAAGCATTTGCTTTAAAAAGTATGTGTAAAGTGTAGAGTTTGTAGGATCCGTACGTCCGTTCGTCTGTCACAGGCTGTCTTTTGAACTGCAATACGTTTTCCACATAAAAATAAGTTTTCTAATCGATTCTATTACCTTCGCACTAAATATTGATATTCAGGTCACACCTACCTAACAATAAGTACCTACCTTCCTCGTAATCCGATACGCACAGTAAGATCAATCATAGTAATTACTTCATGACGTTTCCCCAAGAATAGACGACAAATGCGACAAATGTGACAGCTACGACAGATCCAACAATTTTTTATCATACAACACTGTCCCAATTCCCAAGTCGGGAGCCAGGGAAGTAATAGATAGCTGGTGCGAAACAATTCTAACGGTAATTGGGGTAGATGCCTCGTGAGGATCTCTGACACACTTGACATATGACGATATTGTGTAAATTGTATACCCATATTTTGTACGTGACTGAAACTGGTGATGCCACCCTATTTTGGCTTGTTTGGATAGGATATGTTAGTATTTGCAGTTTTTTTTTTTTCTATTAGATATAGATCACATTCTCGTCGTTTGTAGGTAGGTACGGAAAAGACTGTTGACAGCAATATAATTAGTTTAAAATAATACCCTATGTCGACATTCACAGGAACGTAAAAATATCGCGCCGGTATTTTTTCGCGTACTGAAGTTTCAACTCTCGTTATTGACCCGCCGAGTATTGATAATACAACGGAGTGCATCTGAGCACGTCGAAAATCGAACAGTCTATTTTACTGTTCAATTTTCAACTCTCCGTACGAAAGCAGTGGGTTGAAAATTTAGTTCCCGCCACGATTTTAGAACAGAGAACGTAGGCTAGGTTAGGATACTGCTGAGCATACCTCCGTTTTGCAACGCGTCCGCCATGTTTAAGGAGGCACGCACAGATGGTTTCGCGGCAATTCTACGTAAGAAGGCGTCTTTGCTCATTAAAGAGTCAGTAAGTGTAGCAACAGCATATTAAATGTGATTGCGGATATGTATGTCCCTTTAATCAAAATTGTGTGAACGAACATAGTTTTAAGCACTATTTCACTAACAAAATGGATCATGTTGCCTGAAATAAATACATTATTTTTATTATTAAATCCGTTTGAATGTTCACACGGATTCTTAGTGTGATATTGAATCGAGCATTAACAACAGGGTCCATCTCAGCGCGTCGATAAACATATTTTCCGATTTTCAATGCTCAACGAAAAAAAATCCCTGCTTTCATTTTGACAGTTGAACAGCATTCATTGCGTTATTTAAGTTGTTGAACAGGCAAATTTTTCGAACAAATGTAGCAATATCCTTTAAAATGTTTCAGTTTCTGATTGATAGAGTTTTGCACACCGGAAAGCACGTTAAGCGGTTTGTCCTGGCTGTCATTCGCGGATCTTTGACAGTCGTTACGGGTCGTCAGAAGCCCGAAAGTCTGACAACCAGCCTTACCCTGTAACTGGGTTGTGGCGGTCAGATCGGCAGTCCCTCCATGTAAAATACTGGTACTTATTATTAAGCCGACCCCAACATAGTTGGGAAAAGGCTGGGCAAATTGATTTTTGACTGTTTTGCGCAATTTTGAAAATCTTCCTAATAACCAATACTTGTACAGTTACCTAACTATTAATTAAACACAATCCCCTTACATATCTGACACAACGCACGTCCGTCACAGGCTAATGCCCGCGGCATATAGACGCGAATAAATATTGTTTGTTGGTATCATAAATAAGGGCCGAGACAGACGTCGGGACGCGTCACCTTTTGATACATTTCTACTGTCGTTATTAATGACAAGTCATCGGTGTCCTCCCGACGGACAAACTCAGGGTTGCCAGCCATCCAAGGGAAGATATTCTAAAAAAAGATATTTATGGATAGTTGGATACTGCAAGTCGGCGATCGAATTGATTTGGGGGCGCTGTTGGTACGCATTTGTGCAATTGTAATGTGAAATGTAGGTACTGAAAAACAAAATGGCGGCGGTAGTTTTGATATTTGCCACGCGTCAAAAGAACCTCGTAGCGCTACATAAGTAGGTATGTACACATACACCGTATTTATATTAGAATCTAAACATGACTTCTAGACCCCTCCGTGACTCGAGAAGCACGTCAAGCTGTCAGGAAGCACATCAGGCTGTCATTCGTGGATCTTTGACAGATTTGTTACGATTCCTCAGAAAGTCTGACAACCAGTCTTACCAAGGGATATCGTATTACACAGTAACTGGGTTGTGGAGGCCAGATAGGCAGTCACTGCACGTATAATACTGGTAATCAGCTGCATCCAATAATATTAGAAGCCGTTCCCAACGGAATTGAGAGAAAGCTAGGCAGATGATGATGATGAGAGAGGTGAAGAGGATACGAGTCATAAGCCTTATATCATCTGTTATTTGCTATAAGTAATAAGATGTTTGGTTCACATTAGACTCTAGTTTTACACCTGTATTGAACTTTAATTACTTCGTTCAATCATAATACTACACGTCTTTCTGAATATGAGAACCTATGCGAACCCATTTAAGTTCTAATCCTCTCAAGAAAAAATATCAAAAATTATTTATTCAAATTAGGCTGAAAATCAGCACTTTTCGAAGGTCATAATTACACAAGACAGTCCACCTATTATAAACGCCCGCCCTTCGCCGCTTCCTAGTGCTTTTGCTGAGAAGAAGCGGCGCAGCAAACGCCCCAGCTAATTAGATGGACTTGATTATACAAGATAAGTTTTTATCCAGTACGCAAATTGTAACCATGAATTCAGCATATCATTCTAGATCCCCTACCACAGAAATTTTCGCCGGTTATACAAAAAAGAATCAGCTGTTCCATACATTTTGACCGCTTAGGTATTGCACTTTTCTATGAAACAGCTGTTTTTTTTTATAACCGGCGAAAAATTTCTGCGCCAGCGGTCTCTAGAATGAAATGCTGAATTCATGGTTAAAATTTGCGGACTGGATAAAAACTTATCCTGTATACATAAGCAGGCAAAGTAATTAAAATAACGAGACACAGAACATTGATTAAATAATTGAGAAGCTGAGTTCTGAATTTTTAACCAGAGAAACTTCTCTAACATCAACAAAGAATCTCTTTGATTTACAAAAACTAACCTAACCTATATTAATAACAGTTTCACTCACATATCTCTCAATCCGGGTCCTGGTCTACCGATGTGCGACTTTTCATCCAAATCCGTTTAGCCGTTTTTCCGTAGCGCGAAAGCGTAACGAATGAACATAAAATCTTTTCTCTTTATAATAATAGTTAAGAAAACACTAACGCGCAGCCCTATTCTGGAGGCCTGCCCAGCATAATAATATATCGGAGAGGGAGGCATATCGTACATTCACCACCCTTTAATATCATGTGAGAGTTCTGCTAAATTTATCAATGGCGTACAACGCGACCGGCACTCGGCTTTGTATTACTTATTCAGTCTGCGACAACGACATTGATCTTTGTTTCCAAAGGAAATCCTGTAGGTATAGCATATAGAAATTCATACTTGAACAACCACGCATAGCCTTAAAAAACAATTGAAAACCGTGTCCTGCAAATCTTTAAACTCTGTTCCTATCAAATCGTATGACCGTAAACCACGTGTAGGTACGTTTATTAAATTCAAATTCAATTTTAGTTATTGGCCAAAGAATCAGCATCGTCATACAACGTGGCAATCATCATACAACGTGGCAATCATCATCATCATCACTCTACTTCGACCGGTGTTGTGCTTCCCACATCCAGCTGACTCCCGCAGCTAACGCTGGCAATGCTGCCAGCCTTTTGGGCCCTTTTCCTATTGGCAGCGATGCGGACAATTCTTTTTACGCTCTGTGAACCTTTCCCCTTTTTTATAATTATCTCATCTAACTTTTATATTTAAGTCACACACTCAGTACTAACCGAACTACACTCATAATTTCATCGCAAGTGAAAATGTTTACCGCCCAACGAAGTGGGCACAAGTCAGCTAGTACTATGTACAGTCGCCAGCAGGTCAAGCTATCCCAAACTGTCAAATTTTCCCAATTGAACATAAACCTTATCCTCTGTAATAAAGTTGAAAAACTATTAAAGAAATTTGACAGATTGGGGTAGCTTGATGTGCTGGCCTCTGTACAGACGTACATGTAGAGACGCCAGCACATCAAGCTGCCCCAATCTTTCAAATTTCTTTGATCGATTTTCATGTTCAGTTGGAAAAAATTGACAGCTTGACAGATTGGGGTAGCTTGATGTGCTGGCGTCTGTACCTAAATATTATTATCATTATTATTTTAAAAGACCTATTCGGAACATTCAAGATTGTTATCTTCTCCAAGAGGACCTAGATCGACTGACGGACTGTTGTAGCACTAGTAAGCTCCATCTGAGCATTCCCAAGTGCAACTACCTAAATTTTACCAAAAATTAAAATATAATAAGGTTTTCATACACATTATGTAATGTTTTATCAAATAAAGTAAACGCGGTTCGCGATCTTGGCATATTGCTTGACTCGAAACTCTGCTTGGATTTGCATATCGAACAAATTGTAAATAAAGCGTATAAGATGTACGGATTTATAATGAGATCCACGCATGACTTTAAACGGACCTCGTCGTACTTATGCCTATATAAAACCCTAGTCCGTTCCCAGCTCGAATATGCTGTATCCATCAGGAACCCATTCTATGGTAAATACATTGACAAGATAGAAGATGTCCAACGTAGATTTCTTCGTGCAATGCACTACAGGTGTCACAAAACTTATCTACCGTATAACCAATTGCTCAGTAAATACAGGCTTTTGACGCTCAGCTCTAGACGTACACAATTAGAAGCAATTACATTGTATAACACTGTTAATGGCAATTTTGATTGTATTGATTTAAATAATATATTATGCTATGCAGTCCCCAGAACTGTTCATAGACGGCAGGTGCGTGCAGGCAAACTCTTTGCAGTAGGCACCTGCCGATCTAACACTGGTGCACGTTCACCGATTCGGCGAATGGCAGCAACCTACAATGAAGCATTTGAACACATCGATATATTTGCATGTTCTTTGAAAAGGTTTCGTAGCCTTTTGTATGACACACTTGAACCTTTGGACTAGTTCTTCGATTGCTTTTAATATAATATTAGTTTTATTTTTATTTAAATACTTTTACTTTATGGTTTTTTTTTTAAATGTTTACTGAATCTGTTATGCATGTACAGTTCACCTCCTAGTCTATTTAAAGTTTATATGTTATTGGTAATCTGTGAACAGCGCTGTGGGCTACGTTATTATTTAAGTATCTTATGTTTTCTTTTTGTAATATTCTATAATGTAGCTGTTTGTTGTTCCTATTTAATAAAATAAAATAAAAAGACTGCTACCTTAAATAAAATAAAGACTTGACACAGACTAAATATTTTATTTATTTGTGACACATAGGTATAAAAAAATATCGTATCAGAAGGCGTAGGCGTATAAATACTGCCAGTACCCAATAGGTGTACAGCATAATCAGCTTATAATATCCCACTGCCAGGGCACAGGCCTCCTGTCTTCAAGGCAGAGTGCCAGTTGGTAGACGTCAAATATCGCGCCTGTGTAGTAGTCGAGTTTGAATAAGAGAGAAACAGATGACAGTTTCTAGATTTAGCAGCAGCTGCGAACGATTTCTTCAGCTTTAACTCTAGGTGGCTTCGCTCCTGCTACGGATCTGGAATTGAAAATAAAATTGCATAAAAAATAATAGTCATAAGTACAAATTAGGCTGACAATCAGCACTTTTCGTACGTCAAAGTTACATAAGATAGTCCCCCAAAACGCCCGCCCTTCACCCTTTAAAAATAATAGCTATTAGGATTATCTTCTGATCACCTCCGTAACATACCTACTTTAGCCGGTGGTCACATGACGGGATCAAATGCAGCAGCTAAGTCATAGAAAACAAAATTGAAAGACCACCAACCAACAATGGGCCCACGAGGTGGGTTACGCAACTCACTGAAAAGAGCTACACCCTAATTATTGCACTATCTCAATATGAATTTGGAGAATAATGCTAATCCAATGCTTCTTAAGTTCGGAAACATCGTCTGCTCAACAGCGTTAGGTAATAATAATGACGCAATGATCGTTGTTCTACTGTCAAAATGAAAGCCAATCCTACTTTTGTGTTAATGTGTTACTCAATTATCCCACTGAGCCCAAGCAGTGAATAAGGATGTATTAAGGTATGGACACATGGCAGATTATAGCTAATATTAGATTTTTTGTTTTGTACAGAGGCCAACACATCAAGCTACCCCAATCTGTCAAATTTCTTTGATAGATTTTCAACTTTATTCCGTACGCACAAGGTTCATGTTCAATTGGGAAAATTTGACAGTTAGGGATAGCTTGACCTGCTGGCGACTGTACCACCATTGTCATTGGGGAATCGGGTAATAAAGAAGCTTTACAGTCAACAACAATGTTACAATAGTTAACATATCCTATGTGTTAATCTAGGTTAACTCTAGGTTATAATCTATCTGTAGGTATGCCAAATTTCATCCAAATTCATTCTGTAGTTTTTGCTTGAAAAAGTAACAAACATCCATACAATACTTATAAAATTTCACGTTTATTACATTTATGATACTTGGTACCAAAAAGATGCAGTTTCTACGAAGGGAATTCTTAATCGCCATTCGACTAACGGCGCCACTCATTCAATGCCAAGAACAATCCACAAACCTTTAAACCATACAAAATATTAAATTACAACGAAAATTCACGTACGAAATCTTGTAGAATGGAATTTATTGCCTCCTATATGTTGTTTTATTTATAAGAAAGCATGGGCCGCGCTGAGGGAGATGAAATTACGTGATACCATTGCGAATCAAAGTGATATACAGCTCTGTGTGTGGCACAATCAGTTACCTGAGTGTGCGTTGTTTCATTTGAGCCTAGTTGGTCGATTGACGGCGATACATTAATAATTAAATCTATAAAAAAAAAGGGTAAGTAACTACAAAAAAAAATGGTAAGTGTAATCGTCTTAAGTCATAGCTTTATTAATAACTATCATCAGTAGGTATACAGTCCACCACTGGACTGGCTGGACATAAGCCAGGCACGTCTAAACTCAATCCTCGGCAACTTTCATCTACCTGCTCCTAGCCAACCCACAGAGCATTATATTGACAAGCTGTAAGTTGTGTCAGTCTGTGAGCCACCCTGCTCGTATCATTGCTCCATTTAACCGTGAAGGCGTCCTGCGGTCCTGCTTTACATTTGCCTATAAGCGGCCTGTACTTTAAAATAGACCTGGGTATCCCAGAGGTCATCGGCTCAACGGGCTAATATGACCAGACTATTACCACTTTAGCTTGTTTAATCTCTTTGTCCACAATTTCCACATTCATGCAGGCGGCGGATACGCCACGCCGTTAACAAATTCCAATTTTCCTCTGCTTTCCCATAAGATGTTTGGCTACGGCGGAAAATATTCTTCTAAGCAACAACACTGTATTGTTCGAAACCTTTATTTCTCACTGAGTGAGAAAAATTAAAGTCATTCAATGTAAACAATATTCCAATCTCGACTCTCTTGTTGTCACGTTTTATTTTATCCCAATTTTAACAAAACTTGTGCTTTTACCTGTCTCGACGAAGAAACTAAACGCAGCAAAATACCGCGACATTAGCTGTCAAAGATACTTGTAAAATAATAATTGTCGTTAACAAAACAAGAGTTTACTTTAATTATTTCACGATGGATAGCCGTTTGTACGAAACTAAATTACCAAACCATAAAATATTTAAAGATCTACAAGACAGTTTGAGTGAAAATCCTAGTGGAAAGTTGCGAAATTTGATAGAATTGAAGGATGATGTATTTTATGTTTGGAACTCCAAAGAGAACTGTTTACTGAGTTTAAATCTGAAGCATTTGGAAGAAAGTGGTGACGAGACTCCTTATCAGGTATTTTAGCAATTATACTCTAGATACTTTAATTGTTTTAGCCTTGTATACGATGCCGGCATGATTTTTTGCCATAAAACATTTTGAGGTTATGTTGTCTTGTTAAGGACACTCTGAAACACTTTAATGGTTTGTTTTTGTTTTTTTTCGAAACAAACGCGCCTGAAAATTGTATTTATCAACTCTTGTTGTGATAGGATATGTAAATGTATTAGTTTACGTCCAATTAAAATAATTTTGATAAGTAAGTATAACAACGAATAAAGTGACTGCTATCTTGGTTATTAATGGTCAGCACACAAATAGTACAAAACAAACAAACAGTCCTAATATTACAATAATGTTTCATCTTCTATTTCTGAAGTGCAATACACAATCTATAAACCAAACAACGAATCGTCACAGTCTACTTCACTAGTACCTGTAATGAAATAGTACCAAACAAACAAACAGTCCTAATATTACAATAATATTTTAACTTCTATTTCTGAAGTGCAATACAAAATCTATAAACTGAACAATGAATTGCCACAGTCTATTTCACTAGTGCCTGTAATGAAGTGTCATGATGACATTTTCAGCATTAGTAATAAATATCATAAGATGGTGTTCAGGCTTATTATTTAAGCAAATTAATGATATTTTCATCATTATCCTTACATGCCACCACCAGGACCAAGCTAAGGCCCACCCACGGCATGAGTGGGCCTTAGCTTGGTCAAGTATATTTCCCCAACGGGACAGATTACCCAACGCTTTGTCTCTCCAATTTGTCACTCCAACAGTTCTTAAATCTTGGTCTACACCATCCAACCATCTGAGCTTGGGCCTCCCTCGACTTCTCCGGCCATCCGGTTTACTATCCAGTAAATTTTTGGGTGCTATGGACTCGTTGGTTCTTGCAATATGTCCTACCCATCAAAGACATCCTATTTAAATTGTTTTAGTTATATTAGGCTCATAATACATATTGTAGAGCAAATCAGTAACAGATTGCATATCAATGTCCCTGCCACGCTATATACAATTATATTGGGAGGTGTAGCAATATTTTATTTGTCTATAAGTGAAGAGCTCTTGTACAATATGTAATTTTTACGTTTTCATGAAATTTACAAAAGTATCTATTATCTTTTCACTTTTCAGGTATGTGGTTCAAAGAATAGACATTCCGTTCTTCTTTGGTGTTGTTGGTACAATTTATTTAAATTTGGTCAGCCTGCTGTGCCGTGACTTCTATGGCATCTTTAGTGGCAGCACAGAAACCTTTTAATCACAGGTAAGTCTTATATAATTTTAATGAAGTTAATTAAGTCCATAATGTTGATCCACTTTTTAGGGTTCCGTACCTCTAAAGGAAAAAACGGAACCCTTATAAGATCACTTTGTTGTCCGTCCGTCCGTCTGTCAAGACCGTTTTTCTCAGGAACGCGTGGAGGTATCAAACTGAAATTTCTATATGATACTTAGTTCTACTGTCCCTGGAAGCTGTAGAAAAATCAACCTTCTAAGTCAACGCAATCAAAAGATACAGCCATTTAGGCCGCAGATTTCCGCAAATTTTCGAAACTCGCACTGGAATCAAAACCTACAGGGTACTTCCCGTGAACTTAGAATCTTGAAATTTTGTACGAAGTCACGTCTTATAGTACAGATATAGGAAAAATTACGAAAACCGTAAATTTTTAGTTTCGTCATATAAAAAAAAACCGGTCAAGTGCGAGTTGGACTCGCGCACCGAGGGTTCCGTACAAACCTGTGGGTATATAAGTAAAAGTTCAAAATTGTCAAAAATATTTTTTTTTATATGACGAAACTAAAAATTTACGGTTTTCGTAATTTTTCCTATATCTGTACTATAAGACGTGACTTCGTACAAAATTTCAAGATTCTAAGTTCAGTACCCTGTAGGTTTTGATTCCCGTGCGAGTTTCGAAAATTTGCGGAATTTTGCGGCCTAAATGGCTGTATCTTTTGATTGCGTTGACTTAGAAGGTTGATTTTTCTACAGCTTCCAGGGACAGTAGAACTAAGTATCATATAGAAATTTCAGTTTGATACCTCCACGCGTTCCTGAGAAAAACGGTCTTGACAGACGGACGGACGGACAACAAAGTGATCTTATAAGGGTTCCGTTTTTTCCTTTAGAGGTACGGAACCCTAAAAAATATTTTTGACAATTTTGAACTTTTACTTATATACCCACAGGTTTGTACGGAACCCTCGGTGCGCGAGTCCAACTCGCACTTGACCGGTTTTTCTGTTTAGGCATAATGATAATATTTAACTTATCTTGGCAAGAATTTGCATGATATTTTACTTGTAACATAACTTTGTATTGCTGGAAACATGTTTCCAGCTATTTGCAGCTCCATGCAAATTATTCCTAGCGATGAGACTACTAAATATAATTTTTTTTACTTTCTCCCGCATTAGGAATTTGTCCTGTATTGTGGGTGCAACAACCATTAAAACTCACATACACAAACAGCCAGATCCGAAACAACTACTTATAGGTCAAATAAATATTTGTTCCGTGAGGGAATCGAACCCGCGACACGTACTGCAGCACTCAATTGCTTAGCCACTGGTCAATTGCTTTGGTGCCCCCATCAAGCTTATGGGTTAACAAGACCCATCTCACACAACAAGAGGAGAGGGGAGTCCAAGCGTAGAGAATGTAGTCCATTTATTTTATACTAGCTTTTGCCAGCGGTTTCGCCTGCATGGAGTTTGGAAATTACCCCGCGGAAACGTACTACCGGTATAAAAAGTACCCTATGTGTTAATCTAGGTTATAAACTACATATCTGTGTGCCTAATTTAATCCAAATCCGTTCAGTAGTATTTGCGTGAAAGACTAACAAACATCTATAAATCCTCAATAACTTTCACATTTATAATATTAGTAGAATTAATTGTATACACAAGGTCGAATGTAATTAACTAGCGAAAATCAGCAGCTATAGTGGGTATCAATTTAAAAAATGATTTAAAAAAAAGAAGCTTTTTTGTTTGGGGTCCACCCAAGACCCTTGGAATATCAGTTTAAAATATGTTTTCTTCTGTTTTTTTGTAAATTACATGTACGTTATCTGTATCGATTGTATCGAACTATCGATATTTTAATACGATAAAGCAAAACAAGTAAGTGATGATTTCAACGAATAAGTACATACTTAGAGCCAGTAAGCGGTTGTTGATCCAAAAAAAAAAACAAGTTTCTTTTTTATTACACTCTTTTTATTAGCTTCACCTGTATGTATGTTTGTAACCGACTTCTTTGGGCGCGATTTTGACCCACTTTAAGCAGCCAGATTTCGTTCAAACTTTGTAGATTTATCAAGGACCGATGACAATACTCTAATTTGATAAAATTATCCCATTTTTCAATTTGCAAAATATGATTTTTGTTAATTTAAGTCGATAAGGTAAGAAACTTAATTTTAATTTTTTATAATTTTTCTGTGCAGTCGATAAGACAGGACTTGATGTTAATTTTAATTTCCAATAATTATCTTTAGCCGATTTCTCTAATATTGACAAATTTTCGAATACTAGGGAGAATTTTAATTCTACAAAACAAATAATAGTTTAAATAAAAACTTTTTAATAAAAAAATTTAACCGCCGAAAAACCGAAAAGTAAAAAATAATAAACCTGCTTTGTCCAACCCCAATAACAAAGTTCTGAAGGCGGTGACATATAATTAAATACATATCCAAAGTCACCGACTTCCGAACTTTGTTATTGGGGTTGGACAAAGCAGGTTTATTATTTTTTAACAGAACCCCATTTTGTTATTCTTGGAATAGCTCTTTTAATCCAAGCATATTGGTGGTATAGTGACTATTCCCGAATAGACTCGCTATTCCTCGAATTGTAGTTGGTTAAACGCAAAATTGATTTACTCTCGAGTAAGTAGCGATTTATTCCGAGAATAAAATTTATTCCTGTTTGGTCGAACCCGCCCTTAATGCCATAGGCATTTTCTACCAGTCAACCTTTGAGTGATACAGAGACAAACAATGGTAGGTGCAATAAATCTTACAACAACAACAACAACTTCTTACTCCTTTTGCTTGGCAAACGCCGGAATAGAGATGAAAGAAGCGAACTTTTTTTTTCTTTCTAATATTTCTTTGGCTCCATAAATGTAATCTTCATAAATATCTAATACTAGCAGCGCTCCGCGGTTTCACCCGCGTAGTTCCCGTTCCCGTGGGAATACGGGAATAACATAATAGCCTATGTCACCCGGGGATAGTGTAGCTACCCAGCAGTGAAATATTTTTTCAAATCTGTTCAGTAGTTTCGGAGCCTATTCAATGCAAACAAAGAATCAAATCTTTCCTCTTTATTAATTGTATAGATATAGATAATCAGGTTCATTATAAGTTCATTTTTCTACGATCTATGCAAATAAAACCACATTCCGTCCTATTCTAAACAATTAAACTCTAAAATCGCTGAAACACCAAAGAAAATCAATTAACCAGATTGATGAATAGCTAAACAAAACAATGAACATGTTAGGAACGGCCATTGAAAAGAGCTTTCGATCCGACCGCCATTAATCTCACTTGAAACGTTACCACGGAATTAATTATCCTCTGACCATACGATTTAATGGGCTTCCTGAGGGACCCTGAGGTTTCCGATTAAATCACTACATCTCATTGGCCGATTCATAGTGACCAGAGTGCCCGAGATTTAGTGGAAGCTGGATAAGGTCCATTTGGGAAGAGAAATATGGCTGTGGCTGTAAGTGTTGAAGAAACAGTAACTATTCAGACTTGTCGAGGTTGGAGATGGCAATATAACATTAATATTTCAATAGAATTACTTAATATGTCTCAAGTAATACTGGATTCATTCCGATAAAATAAAACAAAATTGAATTTTTGGCATAATTGATTAGAATTTGACGATCAATTCGGGTTGTATTCTGCTTGTAATAATTTTATTCAATCATGATTTGAAAGGACTAACTAGCGCTATCTGTTATCATAAGAACGTTATTGTTGTTTTCCTCGGGAACAGTTCTGGAAACCTGACCACGTGTATGCAAAATTATAAGATGATCGGTTCAGTGGTTTAGGTGTGAAAAGGTAACAGACAAACAAACCAACTTACTTTCGCATTTGTAATATTAGTTAGGATTTAACATTTCAATAGAACTAGGTACTTAATATCTCAAGTAACAGATGATCCAGTCGGATAAAAACCGGCCAAGTGCGAGTCGGACTCGCGCACCGAGGGTTCCGTTAAAATTATTAAAAATATTTTTGTTAAATGATGTAACTAAAAATTTATGCTTTTCGCAATTTTTCCTGCTATAAGACGTTGCTTCGTACCAAATTTCAAGATTCTCAGTTCACGGGGAGTACCCTGTAGGTTTTGATTCCCTTGCGAGTGTCGAAAATTTGCGGCATAACGGCTGTATCTTGCGATTGCTTTGGCTTAGAAGTTTAATTTCTTCACAGCTCCAAGGGACAGTAGACCAAAGTATTTGATATGAATTTCAGCTTGATACCTCCACGCATTCCTAAGAAAAAGGGTCTTGCCCGACAGACAGAGCGACAACAAAGTGATCCTATAAGGGTTCCGTTTTTTTACTTTTGTGGTACGGAATCCTAAAAATGAAACAAAATGTACCTAAGTTTTGGCAGAATTTATATTTTGTTAAAAAAATTAAATAAACAGTATTTCGCTCAAAATACAAAAAAAAAACTCTTCGTAAAGTATCATTTCGCATATAATAATGTAGATACGTTAATGTCCCTACACACACATAGCTTAACCGCCATGGTCTTTCTAGCCGGATTTATTGTTTTGGATCCGGTCCTTCGGTCCGAGTAGCCCTTTGCCCTGCCCGATTGTTAATCTGAACTTAGGTGTACTTTTCACCTTCGCCGTTTCGGGCCAAGACGGTCCTAAATCGCTGCGAATGTTCAGTTACGGGGTGGTCTCTATTATGGCTTTTAACGCGGAACCGGATTTTTGTTCGAGATTATGAGAATTGTTATGAGGAAAAAGCAAAATTTTGGAATGGTGTTGAATGGCATTATGTTACCTTCCCCTGTATTATGTTGTCCCATGTTTACCTGAAACAAAAAAAATAAGTAAAGAATGACGCTCAGTAATTGTTCTTCGGCTTCTGTGACGCGTAAAACTTTGAAACGTATTATTCCTATTATAAAACTTTCAAGAGGTAGAGACCTCTTTGCTGGTTTCTCAAAAACGTGATTAAAGGAAACCTTATAATCACGTGTTTCATTATCCAGACAATAGAAGCATCGGGAACGTCACGCGTTGACCTAAACTCGGTCCAATTAATGTCCAGACAGTATACATCGTGTAACATTTTAATTAAAACCAACTTAAGTGACCCACTTAGACCTTCGATTTAATCAGTTACTCAATAGGTAATTTCGGGGGCACTACACCTGGGCGGAACAATTAACTTGACCCGCCTTCCATACATAAATGTGTAAAGCAAATATTGGCACAATTACGCGATAGCATCAGCCTGTAAACACACGGACGAAGAGTGGTACCCTTCGGCGTATATCTCGAGGCTCCGGAGGCCCGTGTGGCAATCGAGATACAGGCTCAAGTCTTGAGAATAAGCGAGGAAAATGTCAGGCACTGAGACGTATCACGAGGGACTAAAAATAATGAAAAAAAAAAACGAAGGCAGTCTGCTACATTTTTTTAAGTGTTTTCGCTTAGGCAGGTCATGATTTATTATTTCTATTATACGTCAGGCTATATAATAGTTAGACAAAAAAAATTGGCAGCCAAATTATAGATAAACGAATTATAAACGCAGCTAACATTAATACAGATTGTAAGATCATTGGTTTATGTAGTAAGTATAATATTTTTTGTTGGGCCTAAACGGTACCTACTTAATTCTAAATCATAATTTTGTTTTTATGTATTCCAGTAACAAATCTTTTTGTCTGTTTTTTGAATCAGTTCAAGTTTTGGGGACGTAGATGGAAGGTATTCTACCTGTCCTCTTAAGTTGTATGGAGATGAGGTTGTGGACGAAGAGCGGAAGTGAAACTCCAACTTGTTGATAGTATAATTATATATTGTCACACACGTCTTATAGTTTATAATTAGATAGGTACACACGTCAACACAGATTTAAACTAATTGAACTAGTTGGGACAAAATAAACGAATGACTTCAAATCTAGTCCGTGTCCCGTGACGGTTGACAACCAAGAGAAGGAGGACGCTTGGGCAGCACCCTGGATCGTAGCATAGTGTTGCCACTTATCAAATTAACACAACAACTTATACCACCTAAATATAGTACAGGCGACGCCATGTACTACTACTAAGGTGCGTACGCATATGCACAATACGTGACTCCACAAAGTCCTCCTACAAATCTTTTTCTGTCTCGCATTGTTGGCCTTCCAAATTGAGGGGCTTGTGGCTAAATTACAATAGCTGCACGGGACGATCGACCAGGTTAAGCTACGCTTGTCGCGGTTGGTCCGTGGATGGGTGACCATCTTTACATACCAAGACCCCTCCGTGCCTCGGAAAGCGCGTTAAGCAGTTGGTCCCGGCTGTCATTTGTGGATCTTTGACAGTCGTTACGGGTCGTCAGAAGCCCGAAAGTCTGACAACCAATCTTACCAAGGGGTATCGTATTACCCAGTAACTGGGTTGTGAAGGTCAGATAGGCAGTCGCTCCATGTAAAATACTGGTATTCAACTGCATCCGGTTAGACTGGAAGCCGACCCCAACATAGTTGGGAAAAGGCTAGGCAGATGATTATGATGTTGGCCTTCCAAATTACGCTCCCACCACAACTCAGTTATTGATGAACATGTTAATCTGCAAGTTAATCTTCAAATATCTAGCGTACAATAACCTTCGATATTATTAGTTTATACGGCTGCAGTGCTGATAAAATTGAATAAATAGGTACATATCATTCCCTTCCACCTCCTTCCCTTTATGGGGGCAACTAGAAAATACAGAACGCGAACTACGATCCATACCTTCTCATTTTGCTTCGTTTTCGTTCATACATCTGGACAAATACGCACGCCGGTTCCGAGTTCCTGACCTTTCTGAAGAACATAACCAATAAGGTCACTATAATTATATGTCTTTCTAGGGCATCTTCTTCTCGTTTGTTGCGCCACTTCTTCTTCCCAGCTAAAGCACTTGAAAGTGGTGAAGAGTGGGCGTTTTGGGGGACTGCCTTATGTATTAGGTCTTTACCTATGAAATTGCCGTTCTGCAGTACTGGCCATTTCAAATCAAAATAATTTTTGTTTGGCTAAGAATTCTAATTTCAAATTAATTTTATTTTAAAAACATGGATTTTTTTTTCTAAAAGTAGTCATTTCTTTATTGATTAGTGTTACATTTTCATCGCATTTCAATCTTTTTCGTCATCATGGATACGTTAAAAATTCGAGTAATTATGGAATATGAGTACCGTCGTGGCAGCAACGCGGCACAAGCGGCACGCAACATCAACGACGTTTACGGAGCTAACACTACAAACCAACGCACCACCTGTTATTGGTTTGCTCGCTTCCGTTCTGGAAATTTCGACCTGAAAAATGAACCTCGCGGTCGTCCGAAGACTTTGGTCGACAATGACGAATTAAAGGCGATTGTGGAAGCTGATGATACACAATCTACGGCTGAATTAGCAGCAGCTTTCGACGTTAGCGTCAAAACAATATTGGTCCATTTGCGTCAAATTGGCAAGGTAAAAAAGCTTGACAAATGGGTGCCCCACGAACTCAATGATCGCCAGCGCGAAGTACGCGTCGAGACGTGCCTTGCACTGCTCAACAGACACACAAATGAAGGAATTTTGAACCGCATTGTTACCTGCGATGAAAAATGGATTCTGTTTGATAACCGTAAGCGCTCAGCAAGTTGGTTGGATCCTGGTTCAGCACCTAAACAATGCCCTAAACGAAAACTTACCCCTAGAAAAGTGATGGTCACTGTTTGGTGGTCTAGCGCCGGTGTGATTCATCACAGCTTCTTACCAAACGGGGTGAGCATTACTGCAGATGTGTACTGTGAAGAACTGAACACAATGATGGAGAAGCTGGCGCATCTCCAACCAGCATTGGTCAATCGCTCGTCTCCGCTGCTCCTGCACGACAACGCGCGACCTCATACTGCACAGCAGACGGTCTCCAAGTTGCAAGAACTGGGGTTGGAAGCTCTCCGTCATCCGCCCTACTCACCAGACCTTGCGCCTACAGACTACTACTTTTTCCAGAATTTGGATAACTTCTTGGCGGGAAAAAAATTTAATACCCGAGAGGCAGTACAAAATGCCTTTGAAGAATTTGTTGCCTCCCGTCCAGCTGATTTCTTTAAGAAGGGCATCAATAAACTGCCACTGCGATGGCAAAGATGCATTGATTGCATGGGTGATTACTTCGATTAATACAAATAAAAAATTCATGAAAAAAATTCGTTTAAATTTTTTCATACAAAACGGCAATTTCATAGGTAAAGACCTATTATTTTGACTCGCCTCCCAGTGCTTCGACTCACATATGCCTTGTAAATACATCGATATAATTTCGAAGATAATGCCTAGAAACAACCTCGATAACCTATTATGACGCCCTAAACCCAATTAATCAAAGGCCTCTGTACCTATGGTCATTCTATTGGGTCGATGGCTCCTCGTATCACATTTCCTCGGTCCAATCTTCATGCTATAATGAAAAAGATTATAGTGCTGAAAGTCTACAACTTGCAGCTTACACTCTAAGATATTTTCCTCCGTACCTTAAGATCGTTTTATTACCAACCCGGATGGACTTCGGGGATGGATGGTGGGGAATGTAAATTTACTGTACGGAACCGGACGCGAGGAGGTGAGCATCGGATTGTTTTGTTTTTGGTCGGGCCGCATTAAGGATGGCCGTGTTTCACACCGATTTGCAACTTGGAAAGAAACTATCTGGCATAAAGGATATGTTTTCAAAAACTGATTTCCACCATCTTTTAGCGAAATAAAATTATTGGAGTTTATGAATAAATCTGTAATTTATGACCTCTCACTTTCAGTACCTGCTTCAAATAATGTTTTCAGGTGATCAGCATACTTTCCATCGGAGGACGACTTCATTCTGTCTTCCTATTAATTCATTATAATTGTAAAACACTATCCTTTTGTGTTCATCTTTTTGCAATAACCTTATCATTTACCTTACACTTCGGTATAACAACACCGACCCGCAAGTTCTTAACACAGTTCCAACCGATTCTAAGCTTAAAGACTCATCATCATGGTTTAAATTCACACAAAGGACGAAGGTAAGATTTGGGAGGTGAACTTAAGACAATCGCGTGTTCGGAAGCATTTCGCCACGGCCTTTGTTTAGACGTGTTAGATCGATGTGCCTAATGTATGTGGATTGAACAGCGTGGGTTTAATTTGCCGCCTGTCCATTTGTTCCGATTGTGGTCTTATTTATTGTGTACCAAGGATTGGTTTGTAATTAATGGTTTGTGTTGATTTTTGCATCTGTTTGCGGTTAGATATCGTACGTTTATGTCGATTCTAGGGAAGATTGAATCGTTTTCTTTTGTTTTACGATCAAACAAAATGTACACAATAGTTTTAAGGAGAGGTATTTGTTCATATCGTTGACGAACACTCTTTAATTTTAAAGATTGTCAATTATCATAAATAATAATTCGAAGCTAAACCGATTTGTGACTTTATTCTCATATGAGAGGTTTGCCATTTCCGTTATATAAAACTCCAAATATACTAACACTTTCTATCATACTGGATAAGTACAGTTTTCTGTGTAGCATTTAATTAATTCAACCAAACTTCTCCAAGCCCGACTAAAACCTTACTATCCTAAAACTAATCAAAGTAAACCTTACAGAATCTATTAAACACACAGTACCTATCGATAGTCCTGTACGGATTACCCTCAAGTTGCCGGCCCAAGGCACATTGGTTCTTTGTCTAAAGGAGGTATCCTGGGACAGGTGTGTTCTTGCAAGGATTTTAATTAATAATGTCTCGATAGTGTGTGGCTTGTGTGGTGTTGGGTGGCTGATTTATCGAGGGTACAATAGAAGGGTAGAATGGTAAACTTTGTTTAGTGGCCTGTGATAATGGAAGATATTTGACTAAGAAAAATGGGGAAGTCATAACGAAGTTTTCTTGAAACTGTAAATTGTTCTATAAGATAAATAATATATTTGTAAAGTTATGGACATGATTAGGAACCACTGAATACAAATCCTTGTCGTAAGATTATGATTTACAAAACATTACGTACCTACTGTTATTCATTTGCCAACGTCCAATCGTTTGCAGGCTTGTACTTCGCTTTATATGTAAACCATTCAAATCCTACTAATATTAAAACTTATCAACTTTTTGTCAATTCAAAAGTTCCTGCAAATGGTTTAATTGAAATAAATGGTTTGAGTTTATAATGTTAGATATTTAGATGTTTGTTACTCAATCACGCAACAACAGCTGAACGGATTTAGATGAAATTTGGCACACCGATAGATTATAAACTGGATTAGCATAAATAAACTTTTTAGCTTGTCAAGAGATGAGAATTGGAATCGTGAATATTTGATTACCAGACCAGATTTCTTACACAAAGTTAATAAAATCGGATCCTCCCCTCCAGAAAAGCAACATCATATACTTATAACCACATAACTTTCACTTAAACCATCGGAATATCGACACAATAGTCTTAATAACCCAGCAGAAGATAAACAAGTCCCATGGAGACGATATATCTTGGGGCCCTTTGCTAACGAACATTCTGGAATTAACTGCACATTGCTGACGTCACAAGTTATTAGTTATATCTCATGTGTATTGTCTGATGTGCCAATAGTTGGATTAATTTGTACAGCCAGCGATATTTAGGGGTTTCGGTTAGGGAAAGTTCGGCGATAAGCTGAGGTCAAAGCGGTAGCGAAGTCTTCGGGATGTGAGCATGATACAATTAGCTTTAGCAAGCCGAAACTATGATAGCAGTTGTAGTTTATTTCATTAACCAGTTAGTGTTTTGATTGGCTTTGTATACTTTTGAAGGGGGCCCGTAAGTCACATTTGTATCTTTTGGAAATGATCCTGTTACTAAAAACTTAAATTAAAAACCCCAACACAAACAAAAATCGCTAAACCGTGAAAATAATAAAATACAATGTATTGGCCTTTAAGTTAATAAGAAGTTATAGGTTGTATTTAATGGTCAAAGCATCGTAGCGTCGAGGGACGGCTAATGAAAATGTTATCCTTTCAACTATAGCATAAATTGATTTATTACTAGCCTCGAATGTTTGGCATTCTCACCGTTCAGACAAAAAAATATCTGCTGTTTGGGAGCTACGATGCCACCGACATACACACATATACACAGATGCACACGTAAGACTTAAAACACACCTCTTTTCCGATGGGGATTCAAAATTACATGCTTTTCCTGTAATAAAAAAATGAAACTAGGTATTTTATAAAGATTTAGAACTTGTATTGCGTATATGTTAAAAAAAAATATTTGTAAACTATCTTATGGTGCACTGATTGACGTCACCACGTCAACGCTGTCTGTCGCTGAAAACCAGCACTATGGCTGTCTTCTATAGGGTCACAGCATTATGCTGAGCGATGGCGGTTTGGTTTGGATGCGATGCATATTCTCTCCTAACTTGTTCTTTTTTGTGATTTTATATATCTTCTAACTTTTAAAACAAATACTGATACTTGCTGATACTAGATGATACCTGCAAGTCCAAAAACCCAAGGATAACAATTTATTCTCCTTTCCTCACTAGATCTCTATATCACATATTAATTACTAATAAAACTTTAAAACGTGCACACCCGTGTGAGTGTCTCAAGGCTCTCTAAGACGGCTCGCCTCCCACCCTCCTCCCTTCTACCCACTTACCACCCTCCTCTATGTCCGTACATGGTTACTGTGAATATGTAAGCCCACGGGTGTTCATTAACTCAGCATGTTAAGCCGATGATCGTAGATAGTGTTTGTGGTCGCTCTATCGAGCCCCATTGAGAAAAGACGCTGGGTGGATCAAGGGACCAGGATAAAAGAACAGTGAATATGAATGGAATACGATTTAGAGGCATTAAAAATTTAATTTAAATAAAATCTAAAGGAATTTTACTTCGTATAAATATATTTTTAAATATTTTCTCTCAGAATTCTGAAAATAGGGTTTTAGTCAAATGCGATTCTTAAAAAATGTGTCAAATATTTTTCTGACATAAGTATTCACTCACTTCAGATTTGAAACCCACCGATCGCGATGGTGGAAGCATTTCTTTTTTTCATATAAACGAATGACTACGGGTCATTCGTTAAATGATCACAGCAAACTCAAGAGAATGTTGATTTCAAAAGAATTTATCCGTGAGAACCTGTAATTGGCTTAATATATTATAGCTGTTGGTTCTCCTACATAAAAAAATCGGCTATAATCCTTGCATAACTCAACTTTCTTTTAAGAAATTCTTAAACCAAAGAACTTAAAGCTCACAAAGAAATTGATCCCAGCATTTAATTACGCCACACAAACTATAAATATTTATTTTAAATCCAGCACAGTTGAGCGTAGCAGCGCGTTCACCTCGCCACTCCACATTTACACGAACAAATCTAAAATGGCGTCATGTAAAACGTACATCGCGGTGAGCACTTGAAACTCGTTCTTTTCCCGCCTCGGAGTGTCGTTGCCGACATTAAATCTTAATAAATCCCTTCATGCATCACCATGGCAGGTCCTTTGATTTTTCACTCGGCAAACCACGTCTGCGTGCTATCAAAGAAAATCACAACTCTTTTCAATGCGCGTCGATATAATGTTCACAAAGACCACCTTAATTGATCCCCCCGCGCCCCATTCCACTTTTGAAATATATAGAACCGGTCAGGTGTGAGTTGGACGAACTTTGATGGTTCCAGGGCTATTGAAAAGGAAAAAAGTCAGAGCGGGGTTGGAATTTCTTTCGTTAATAACTGCATATTGTTGGTTGCGTAACAGGAAGTCTCTGTGAGACGCTAATTATTTAAGAAGGGACTCTATATCAAAATTGGTCCTTGAATACTATTTATTTTGAGAATTGGTAGAAAGAAAAATATACAAACAATAAAAAAGATAGTTAAATCTAGCAAAATCATGAATACTTGTAATAAAGGAGGAGCTGTTCGAGGCCAAAAAGGCTCCTATTTCAGCCTGATGCTTCGATATTTGAAAACAAAAAAATACTGCAGCGCTGGTCTTCTGATATGACCCGTTGTGATGTCACGGAGACACCTAACATAAAATAAAATTGTCTTGTATGGGGACATAATATACAGAAAGTTTCAACAGATTACATCCATAACTAAATTCAACAGATACTTTTAAAAAAGAACAAATATTCCAACTATTCACGGTACCCAAAAAGTAAAGCCAAAGGGAGACGAAGAATGCAACGACGGGGCTCGCAATAGAGTGGACAGTGTACCTTCAATTTACTAATACAAATAAGCGCGACTCGGTCCTTTAGGCCCCCGACAACCGCTATAGGCGACGCTTTTAAAAGGACCTTGCCTATTGTGTTCAACCCTCAATCCTGGTCTCGATTATCGGAAAGAAAACACTCATCTATATTTTAAATAATGATCAGGGTACAAGAGACCCTTGGACGGGGGAAACAACGGTTGTGATGGATTGTGCGGGATACGGGCCAATAAAGGCTTTGTGTAGTTGTCGCCTTGTTCGTACAATATGGGTTTGATGTTTGTGAATTATTGGAGGGAATATTGTCACGACATGGACTGATTAATTGGCAGTGGGTACACTATTATCAAAATAATTTGAGGTGCTTTCTCTACGACCTTATCTCAAAAGCGGTGATCTTAATGTGTGTTTCATTACCTATCATTATTATTCGATCCTTATTTCATAAGTTTGTATCATCATTAATATCGTCAGGCACACAAATTATCAACGAGAAAAGGAATATTATAATCACAACAAACAGCAACTATCATCAGTAAGATAATCTTTCAAAAATTCTAAAAGCGTGCGAAACAAAACCGGCCGTGTAATGAACCCCCATACATCATTAACTGGTAGTGTAGGAGCACAAAATAGGTAGAGACAGAAGTCCGACGGCGTACAACGAGCGGACATTCACGTACACATAGACGCACATCGAAGTACAGCGAAAGCAAGCGCACTTGCTTGGCTAGCATTAGCTAGAGTCCGTCCCACGAAAAAAGTTCCACGGCAATAAGTGGAACTAATTAAGCTAAGCTAAGCTGAAGTGGGACTGGCTAGGCCACGTCTGCCGTATGCCCAATGAGCTGTGGGCCAAAATAACCACGACGTGGAGCCCTAACACAGCCAAAAGCATCACCCCGGCAGACCGCGTAGAAGATGGTGAGATGAGCTGGAGAAAACACGAAGCCAGTGGTCCACTTTAGCCCTGGATCGAAATAGCTGAAAATCATGGGAAAGGGCTTTGCCCAACAGTTGGATGAGGCAGGCTAACAGAAACAGTAGTAACATTCCTAAAACAACCCTCCTACCTCAGCTACCACCTCTCTCTGTTTAAAATTGTGCATTTTATCAGTACCAGTTAAATAAATACGTAACGATTTATGATTCCATCACATGCCTGTAGCGCCGCGTCTTTTTCTCCTTCTTTTGTGTGACCGACTCTAAAAATCGCTGTTCGTACGCGTATATGTGTGCGTGCACTGGTTTTCGCCCGCTCTCCGGAGTCAGCCTTTTGTACCCATCTATATTGTGGTAGGAGTGTCACACAAACAATCCCGCTCCAGTTTCGCGAGGGACTGGTTGATAGTACGCAGTAGTGGATTCGTTACAGCGAGAGTCTAGTGGAGACCATTGTGAGTTGAGGACGTCTGCGCCGTTGTGTCCGAGATGTTGGTAATTGCCCCCGCTGCCTACGGTTGGAGGGAAAAAAATCTAGATGCGATTGAGAATTTTTACTACAACAATTTTTTTTGCAGTGATTCATTTGGTTGGAGATGCTTAAAAAACTGCACGTTTTCTTACAGTTAATGAATTGATTGTACATATATGATGAGAATAATGGTTACACTATAAATGTAAATATATATGTATGTACTCGTCCCTTTTGCATAACCAAACGGCTAAGATTTACGTAAAATATGATGTCTCACAAATCTAACCCATTGTTGTCATAAACCATCATTCTTCCGCCTCTAAAATATCGCTTTTCAATTTAATGTTAGTCGCAAGAGCTATAAAGTCATTACCACTTTACGATATGCACTTCTACGTTTATATCACACTAGTTTATTCTCCAAAGGCCTTGAAGGTCATCTAACTTGAAGATATGGGAGGTCCCATTCATTAATTTTACGCCCTAACCCCTTCCAGAAACATAAGGATCCCTTAATAAACCGCGACCGATGTCTCGCTCTGTTTATATGCATATAATAGCGTCCCAAATCTTCTTATTGTTCTCGAATATGGTTCACAGCATCTCATGAACAGGTAATGACATTATTTATCGGCACTAAAGGAGCATCGAGGTTAAAGACAAAGAGTCCGAATAGTTCGCAGGCTCTTGTTATGATAGTTGGGGAACAATGTGAGTTATGGCCACCTTCATTGATTCGACCCTCGCTCATACAGAGGCCACATTCCAGGGATTATGCATCGCATCAAAAGAAACTTCAGTTTATAGACACTGTAGTAAGTTTGGGAATGTCTTTGTTGGTGTATGGGGTGACTTTGGTTTTAACCTACTGCGTCTTTCAAGCGTTAACAATGTTATGCTAAAAGGCTGATTACTTGAGAATTTAAATGTGTTGGAATAACAGCGATGCTCTTATCTGGTTTGATTTTACAAGAAGATGTAGTGATAAAATAGAAAAGAGTATGCTTAGATGGTTTGGTCATGTTGAGAGGATTAATGTAGGGCAGCTAACAAAAGGTAATTTACAAGGCAGATATGAGTGGAAACGCCGGGAGTGGACGCCCTCGGAGGATATATGGTGATCTTATTGGTGATGTTCTTCAAGAAGAGGTCAGGTGCGTAGTACTCGCAACCGGTGTGCGTGTATAACCAGTGGCCCTAGTGTCTGTTTCTTTTAACCATCTCGATGTAACGCATCGACCGCTTTCGGCGCACCGATTGGTCCTTCGCCCATCCAGTACCTCTGATGTATGAACGTAAATAAGGCAAAATGAGTATGTAAAAATCATAGCTGGTATCGTGCTGTAGTTTCTGTCTTCTCCCATGAGGAAAGAGACGTGAGTTTATGTTTGTATGCAACTGTTGAAATGTGTTTCTTTGATGTTTTATCCATTCCTACATTGTTCATCTATTGACTGCAAGTTCCTGCCTGTTCACAAGTCCTTGTACATTTTAAGCGGTCTCCTTTTTTCTCATTCAAAATGTTATTCCCGTCAATCGAATATCGAATGAATTGTGGGTCCTACATAATTATTATGAACCTAATAAAATCAAACTGGGAGGAGCGAAGTGGCGTCGGTTTGACGAGAGCCCGACCATCTTGAAGTCAACAATGGTTTCCCGACTTGTTCTTTGCGTTGCACCGTTATTAAAATCTCGTGAAACAATCGACTTGAAAGCGCACTTCCGCCGGCTATGTACAGACTTGTTGACAGGATCAGCAGGATTTGTAGTTAGGTAGGAATTGTTTTAGACTAGCTTTTACCTGCGGCTTCGCTTCCGTGGCCTTTCCATTAGGAACCGTGTATTTTTCTAGAAAAAGTAGCGTATCACCCTCCGGTCTATAAATTATCGCTGTTCAAGCAAACACATCTATCCAAAGCTTCGTTGCTGCTGAAAGAAGGATAACCCAACCTGTCGGCAAACACATACTAGCAGTAAGATTTTAGGATTGGATTCTTCAGGGAATTTCTGTTTAGTCTGCACCCCCGTTGCTGTTAACCAGTATTTAAATAATTTTGAAGGTGCTCATAAATTGCTTCAAATGTTCGAAAATTTTGTCTGCTCAACAACGTAAATAAACCACGCAATGAATGCTGTTGAACTGTCAAATATATTCCTACTTTCAGTGTCCACCTAGGCGAAAACGACGTCAATCGAAGAATCGTAACTGCAGTAGTTGGTCTCAATTTCAACTTTAAAAGCTAAGTATTAAATGTGCACTATGTACAAATACAAGACTTCTCGTATCTAAAGGATTTCAAAGTTAGTAGAAGAATAATTTTCGCGTATATACTTGTCTCATATCCAGCTTACAGAAATAAATAAAAATAAACAGCAAGTTTCACCGGCAGGACGAAAAAATATATAAAATTTAATTAAATTGACGTTGATTATTGCTTGTTTACCTACTTTTAGGGATAGAAGAATGATCAAACTGTCAAAAAAAAAAAAATTGTCAACATGATCTACAATATCTGTACCAGCACCAAATGCACGGAATATTAATACCGGGCTTCACCGATGGTGACTCCGAACGGATCATTAAAGGATAATTATCATGCCACTTCACAGGAAACTGAAGGGTTTCCACTCGGAAATCTGATTCTTTCTCTATTTCTCCCTGCGGGGCGACTTTTTTCTCGGATAATGATTTTGGCAGCCATGCTAATAGGTGCTAAGACATAATTTTGAATGAATGGGGGACACTTATAATTCTGCCTTTGAAAAATATATAACAATCTATTCGCTTTCTGCACTCCTACTCTATATAAACGTACAACTTACCGTGCCAAATTTCATATTCCAACGTCAGCGGAATTTTCATAAAAAGGGTACAAAGCTTTTGCTTCACGTATACCTAAAGAAACTGAACTCTATTGCATACGTCCAGTATATCATTTTGCATTTCCGCTATAGAATTCCGCAAATCGGAGTCGATGAATATAACATTTCCACTGTGAAATCTTTAACACCTTACACGGGCAACCATCGGCCAATATTTCACACTACCCATTCCAAACCCGATGAATTTGGAATCACTTTAAAACTTTTATGGCGTAACACCACCTCTCACGCCCGATGCGTCGAACCTAAGGCATCCACAAAAGGTCCTCCGAAGGTCCGAACCGAAGCGATGCATCATTAATGAACCACCGGCCACATCTATTGTGCACTATTTAACAACTACCCACCCCGACGGGAATTTCGTACCAAATTAAACTCGTCCAACAACGATTGTATAGAAAATAATACTGGGAAAACTCTTTGTCAGGGCACACGGGCGGACGGTGCAAATAAAACTATTGTAACAAGTGGTATTAATTAATGCGAATGGTAAATTAATCTGTAAGGTTTCGGCTTCAGGAGAAGTGGGTGGATGTTTGACTTGTCCGTATCGAAAGTGACCCGTGTGAGGATTTAAGGGTTTTTCACTGGCGTTAATAATTAGTTGGTTCCGTGTTTCGGGATTGAATGCATTTAATTCTTATAGTTGCTCATTTATACGTAATATAGCGCGTTCCATTGTTATCAGCTGTATTTTTCGTATAAATTATAATCAAGTTACCTAAAGACCCGTTTGTAATACCGAATTCTCAGTGTATAAGCATTGTTTATTTGCTTTCAATTTGAGAGTTTTTGAAACAAAAAAAAACCTTTTCCATAATAATAAAAAAAAAAATGCATGTAGTCAGTGTTTTCTTTGAGTACACCTCGACTTGTCCCGGGGATATGTACCTACCCGCTCTCAGTGAATAAACGCAGCACCATGTTATCCTTGGATATTTCTCCATAATTAAAAAGTAGGGAATTGCTCGCGACGCTCGGAGTTGGAATCGGGAGATTTTAATTATGTTAGTGAACCGGCTCTTTGTCCTGGCTGTGCAATAGCTTTTTTGCGATACCCCCAGACTTTTTTTCTGAGAAGTAAGCACTAACTAGAGACTTCACAAATAAAACATCAAGTAGTGAAAATG
The DNA here is from genome assembly GCA_949987655.1 of Polymixis flavicincta. NCBI lineage: Eukaryota > Metazoa > Arthropoda > Insecta > Lepidoptera > Noctuidae > Polymixis > Polymixis flavicincta. Next base: position 21,537,504 of record OX465190.1, on the reverse strand, counting down.
TTGAATGTAACAAAGTTAACGATTCAGCTTTGTGATTTGGAGATAGTTTTGCCTACTTTGATAGTCTGTTAGTTATGACAACTGAATTTTCATACAAAAAAGTCTGGAAATATCGAAATATAATGAACTCATTAAGAGGTTAAACGTTGCTTTACATAAAGAAGACCAAAACAAAGGTCGCCTAAAACAACAATCTGATAAATAACATTGAATCTATCAAAATCAAGAGCCAAAATACTATCCACAACAATGTTTCTAAAACATAGTTAGTCATTGTTCCACACGTTAACAAATAAACACCGTCTGATTTCAGTTTAGCAAACCGAACAAAAGTTGTAACAAAATCTCATTTCGCACGAACAAACATTTGAATTTAACATGAGTAACGTGTATTTGATTGTGAGACTTGTTAGTTCTCATTAACAATCACATGTACCGTTTACAGCTTCAAACAACCAGCGGATTTTGATTCTGAAACATTTCGTTCTATAATGTACGTGAAAATTTTAGGCATGTCCCGGGGAGCATGTTTGCCATCGTCCGAAGCTCGGACCTCTCGCGCGTAAAATTACTATCACCTACACCACCTTAGGTAAATATGTTGGCAAGAAATTCGCTTTGAACCCTTACAGCCCTTTGTTGTCCAACTAAAACTATTCTCAGTTAATCCCTGGATAAACAGTGCTTGTTAATAAATTAACGCGTTATTAATATATGTTACTGTGACCCTATGGTTGGCAGGTGTCCCTTCAGGGTATGTTCTCTATTCTGTTTCATTTTACAACAAAGGTTGTGAGTTAAGAAACAGTAATTTCGGGTCAACTGTAAATATTGTAGCCATTCCGCTTTTTGTGTTGTTAATAAATTACGATATGGTTGGGTGACGTGTTTGTTTTGCTCTCATTATGTCGGGATATCTTTGTGAAGCATTTCACTCGGTCAAAGACAAATCTGTGGGGGCTTTGAAAATACGGGCTTTCTACGGACAAGTGGATGTAGTAGTTCAAAACTGAGTCAAAAATTACAGTACTAAGTTCTATTTCTTATTTTCTCATGTTATTATAATCGTGTTCTGTATCTGCAGCCGATAAAATTGGTACTCATAAAACTTTAGCTTTTATGGATTATATTTTTATTAATGTTTTATGGGATTTGCCGGTTTTAAATCCTATAACCGTTGCTCATAATGCCAATAATTTCGACTGCCCAAACACATTATCTGGAACCGAAAAACATCTTGGAGACGAAAACTATCCATCAATAACAGCGTACCATAATTAACGACACCACAAACCCTCATATTGCATTGCGGGAAAATAATCCCGCCGAATCTCCTTTCATCCTCAAATGTATCCTAAGCTAATAAATAGAAGGAGAAAAAGTCGGTCAGGGGGTGGAGGGAGATCTAAGTGAGTGCTTTACGTCATATCCGAAATCCCGGTAAAGTGAGTCCGGTAAAGCTTGGCAGTGTTCGATGGTCCGCTCTTCGCGATCTCTGTAATAGCAATAGCTTTGTGTTAAAGCTGCCCGGAGTGAAGTCTCATTGTTTGGTGCAAACATTGGCGGATATCTTGTTTGTTGGATTGGAAGCCATGTTTGTTTTGAGATTTGGTGATTGTAAACCTTTATGTTGGGATTTAGAAAGTAGTTTTATAGTAAACAACGTTTTAAAGATTGTAATTCTACTGTTTAAATCATAATTTGAACAGTACAGTTCCGCTTCTGACCCTTAAAATTAGTTGTTAATCGGCCTTAAGTAAAATCTTCGTTTAAACTGTACCGTAATCTGCGCTTAACCTCGGCCACAACTAGCCCCCAGTGAAGTGTAAGTGTCCGCTTATCTCCTATATCTTACGTCTTGCCGTTATATCGGCGTGGCTTAGCACTTTTTCATCAATCCTGCTTTATTACGGCGGATTCGCTTTTGTCTACGGCCGGATGTCGGTCATTTAGCCTGACCGTGCCAGTCTCTATTACACCCATCCGATTTCATTCGTATCTGTCGTCCGGAACCGCCCGGAATCTGTCTTCGGACGTCATCTACCGTTTACTTTCGGACGAATTCCTTTTTTTTCGTCCTTCTTTTTAAGGCACTTGATGTATAACCACCCGCCATTGTCAGTTTGTTTTCTATTTGGCAATTTTTAAAGGGATTACACTCGCCGACCCCTGGTCTGATCACGTCTTTGCAGCTGCCCGTCTATTTATGAGGCAATATTTTATGGAATATTGAGTAAAGTGGCCTTTAATCTACTAATATAATGGGGTTTAGCGGAAATATTACCACGCGTTCAATTGTGTTCGGTTTTCTATTGTTGTGTCGGAGTCTTGGTTTAGTGGTCGTCTTGAGATTGTTGTCAACACACACTAGGGGATCGGCCGACTATTCATTTAGAAATTTATGAATTGTTTTCTTATTAAATACCTTTAGCTTTTACATTCAATTCTATCTTTTTACCATCAACAGATTTCGCCAGTTACGTACTTAAAATGCACCCTATTGTAGCCCTAGCTTAATAGCCCTATTTCTAATTATATATATTTCAAACTATATATATTTCAAACCAATTTATCCCAAAACATATTTATGACCTTTCCAACACGAAAAAACACCTATTCAGTATTTACTATCCTCACCCCGATAGCTGTCCCTGGCAGAGTTCCCAATGAAATGGGATTAAATCATGCGACATTAGCGTTGCCTCGTCCACAGCACTAAATAATCTTCCTTTTATTAAACTCGAGATAAATGATTATACAGTCGACTGTCCCTTGTTTGTCCGTAAATAGGAAAGTGGAATTTTTCTCAGGAATGAGAGGGTGTATTTCGTGTCGATCTTGGAAGAAAAGAATGTCGTGAAGGGAATTGCTGGCATCTAAAGTAGTAAATTGGCCTTGTAATTGATAGCTTGGGTTTGTTTATCCTATTGCTAATATTGAACATTCCTTATAGCATAAGATTGTGATTAGTTTGTTAAAAATAAAGGTTAGGTTCCTGATAAGTTAAAATGATCTTGTCTATTTCTTTTTATTTCGACGCATTTCAGTATTATAAAAGTATCATTGATTAATATCGATCGTCGAATTCGTGTAGAAGTTAACCATAAAACACATCCTATGACATTCGGCTAAAAGTGTAGCTGTCTATCAATAAATGCATAATCAGCGTATATCGTTCCAACTGCTGGAACACAGGCCTTCTGTCGATGAGAGGGAGTGGGCCGTAATCCACCACGCGGGCCCAGTGCAGGTTGGTAGATGTCACATGTTTTCATTTTATTTTATTTTTGTTCTCGGTCATGCCGTTTTCTTCTCGATGTTTTCCTTCACCGCTTTGAGAGCAGTGGTGAAGAAATGATTTTGGTACACAAAGTAAAGCGCCTGTCGGGATTCTTACATCGACCTTACAACTAGTAAGTCACGGCCGTTACCACTGGGCCACCACTGCCCTCCAAAAAAACTAATTTCTAATATCTGATGAGTAGATTTGGGCACTAACCCCTACATTCAAACTCACAAATTTTACCGATGTATAATTAATATTATAATTAGTATAGATCTAATAATCATTACTCCAAATGCACTTATTTTCCTTTCCATATTGTTATATTTCTTTCCATATTGTTATTTTTATCTACAATTACATATTACAGTAACCACTTCTGTCATCTCAGGTTATTTCCTGCATCGCGTGTCCATTGTCCATTATATCGGTGACACGGCTTTAGTTTTGAGTAATTGTGTCCCCGACAGGCAGTAAGACGAAGATCACGTAATATATGGTCTCGGTTGATACTTTCCATTCATTGTTCTATCATTTATCATGGGTTCAATATTTACTTGGTGTTGTTTGGCTGTAGTGTTTTGTTGTGTGCATTTAGTCTAAATTAGGTTTTTGTATAAATGATCTTGAAAAGATTTTACGTTCGGCGAACTGTATCGATTTTCTCATTCATTAATTATGTCATCATTTGTCATAGGCAACGTGTATAATTGTTATATTCGGACGTATTTGGGAGATGTTTTTTTTTTTGGAGCCGATATATTCTATAGTCCGATATGATAAGAAATTACTCTGAAACTATCAGACTTCATCTTATGTAATATAAGAGGAAGTCTGAAAGTGGCACTAGTGGCTAAAAAATTGTGTGGATATCGGTTGTCAGGGTTTGGGCATGAAATCCGAAAGGGTGAATAAAATATCGTGAGGAAAGCATTGAGTATGCATATGGATGGCTTATAAAAGTAAGGAATGACCAAAGAAAACGTTGGATGGACCATGTGATGAGAAAATAAATTGGGATGAGGGCAAGAGAATTATGATATTTTAAAAGCCTGCAAATATTTGCTTGTAATTTTGAGGAGTTGGACATATAATTAAGTAGTAGACGAAGACGCGAAGTTATCATCCATGGTCCTTTCATCTAGCCGTTCATGAAATTCGCCAAAAAGCACATTATCAATTCCGATATTCTTTACAACAATGACATTGGTATTTTCCGCCATAATACCTACGTAGTGTCACCAATAGTAATCGAATGTGTCGTCCGTACCACTAATGGTATTAGCCTTATTAATCATTTGCCATTCGCTCCTCGTACAGACGTGAGGCAGTGGCACTCAAGCTTTGTTGTTTGTCCTTTCTTTTTCCTTACACAAAAGGTTAACACTACCAAGCTAATATTATTAAACAGCTTGTCTGTATCCTGATATATTTAGTTACTTTATAACGGTAAATATGTATAGTATAAATATATATAGATATTAATAGTAAATAACATTGCAGTCTATGCTCAATGTCTATGCTAGAGGTCGAGGCTAAGTAATAACAGTTTCACGAATTGATCTATCAGGTTAAGCTACCGCGGTTGGTCCGTGGATGGGTAACCAACTTTATATACCAGTAATCCTCCGTGCCTCGGAAAGCACGCTAAGCCGTTGGTCCCCGCTGTTTTTCGTAAATAAATAAAATTCTTTATTGGCATAAAAAGAGGATACAAACAAAGTGGAGCCCTGACCCCTGCGCTAGGTAAAAACATCTGTGTTACAGGAGCCAGTGTCTTCACCCAATCAGTAGGTTCTGGATTATAGGTAAAACGTTGACCGTCGCGCGTCGGTCCTCAGAACTCCCAAAATCGGACAAACAGTAATACCAAGAGGTATCGTATTATACAATAACTGGGTTGTGGAAATCAGATAGGCAGTCGCTCCATGTGAAATACTGGTGCGTACGGTTAGACTGGAAGCCAAGATAGGAAAGGCTAGGCACATGATGATTGCAGTCTATGCATTAAATCAAGTAGTTTTACTGATCATGTTCTTGAGGGTCATTGCGAGTTATTTTAAGTATTTTATTTAAGACTCGTAACACTTGCTATGGTGTTGGATTTAAAACTTCCTCACATTACTCGACCCTTTTAAAAATTATTATAGTCAATGTAAAAATAATACATAGAACTTTGACAAGCATCCCTTCGTGTCGCGTATTGTCACCTACTCGGGAGCAGGAAAAGATATTTGATTAGCCACCGCCGGCCACTAGGGGGCACCACGGAGGGCGGCTGGACATATGTTATTTATCTAGATGTGACCTCCTCCGTAGCTTATGAGGAAATATCGGTTTCTTACACACAATTTATATCTATGACTGTTCTAGGGAAGACATTGCTGTGCCCTCGATGTTTTTGTGTGACATCTATACTAATAATAAGGAGGAAAGATTTGATTGTTTGTTTGTTTACATTGAATAGGCTCCGAAACTACTGAACCGATTTGAAAAATTATTTCACTGTTGGGAAGCTACACTATCCCCGGGTGACATAGGCTATATTTTATCCCCGTATTCCCACGGGAACAGGCACTACGCGGGTGAAACCGCGGGGCGCTGCTAGTGGTTGATATTTTTGTGAACATTAAAGCTTAACTATTCAAACATGATTATAGGAACGAAAATGGACTGAACGTTTTAAAACGATTGTATCTTAACACGAACGTACTGATGGTAGAGATTAAACGTGATGGTTTTAGGTTTTCATATTGGTTAAGTATTGATAATTTAATTGAATATTCATCATTTCAGCCGAAAGACATCCACTGCTGGACATAGGCCATCCTCAATACGGGAGTTGTACCATTATCACCACGCTTGGCAGGCAGGTTGGCGATCGCAGTATGGCATAGAAAACGCTGCATCCCATTCTCTAGAAAGTCCCTTAGTCGCCTTCTACGATACCCACAGGAAGAAATGGGATGGTGTTATTCTTTTACGTCCGGCACCATTCGAATTAATTGTACATTAATAATCGAATATTATTCGTTATTTTAATTTATAATCATCTCAAACAAATTTAAAGTGACGTAGAACTAAAACTGAGTTACAGTTTACAAAAACCACGTGCAAATTTGGATTTCACGGGATACCTTACGCTCGGTTCCTATGAACAAAAATGGATCGTTTTGTTTACCAATGGTAGCATTTATTATTTCCAGACTCGGCCCCAATTCGGTATCGTTATAATGATTCCCTGCGGAATCTTATTATGTTCAAACTACGTCCATATCGTGTTTTGTAGAAACCAATATACCTAACGGTAAGGAATCGAAATGTCATATTCTGTATGTTCCAAGATAATTTTGTCGATATTTATTAGCAGATGTCGTGTGTCATCTGAGAAATTGACGTGGTGTCGAAGTAAGGAATCATTAAGTTGTCATAGTGAATTAGGGCCATGGGCAAATAAATAGTTTGGTTAACTAATTTTACTTGTGATTGCTACTTCCAAGTAGAGGGTAGTCTACTATGTTAAGTAAGTCTTTGCTTCATTATTTGTAAAGATACATGAGTCTGAATACAACTCTCAGTCTACCTACAACAGGGCCTGAATTCACTATGACCACTTAACGATTCCTTACTCGTAACCACGTCAATCACACACGAAATCTGCTAATATTGTATTAATAATATCGACAAATAGTCTTATAACATACAGAATAGGACATTTGGATTCCTTACCGTTACATTGGTTTCAAAAAAACACGATGTTGACGTAGTTTGAACTTAGTAATATTCCGCGGGGAATCATTATAACCATACAGAATTGGGGCCCTGTCCGTAAATTATAGGAATCGGCCATAAGAGAATGGCTTATATGTCAGTCCTATTCTTAATACTTATCCCTAATCTAGAGTATTTAATTCCGTCCACCCCTGTAAGTAATACTGCATAGTAACATTGCGTCCGGGGAAATATGTTTTAATAATTCGATACGCGATCTGTTGGGGGGAATATCTCGACGTTATCATCGAGTAGATATGATTGAAGATATTGAATTACGAATGTCTATTCTTTTCTTTATTTCAAATACTAGATAAGCTTGCAGCTTGAGCACCAAATCGTGTAAATGCTAAATGAAAAAATAGTGAAAGCGAAATAATTTTGAATTAATTAAATAAGTTTCAAAAATTGCTTTTAATTAAAGATATCAAAGAAGCAAAACACTCAAAAACGACTAGTGTTTTGCTTTTCAATAGATTGATACTATTGTAAAATATACAGGCATCAACTTTGGCAGTTGGGCTTGTATCTATTGTCTATTACTTGGAAGTATAAAATATGCAGGGTCGTCTTATTTGTCGGAATATCAGTAGGTACCCCAAACATGAAATATCATCCAATACTTTTTATTTCTTTTATTCGGGACTGAAAATGAAAATCCAATATTTTTTTTCTTGTTATCTCATCACGTCAGCGAAGTTTATCCAACTAATTGTATTGATCACTGTGTTTTGTACTTTAACCCCCTTATTACAAAACAAGGTTTTTCTTTAGGTATGGTTTAAACCCTCGGGCCTGTTTTTGAAATAAGAACCTAACTGAAATCGAAATACGGCTCCTTTTACAAAACTGAGAGAACAACTTAGTCCAGTGCTAAATTGTCATGTTTGTATTAAGGTTACCCAAATAGTTCTTTATTAGTGATTGATGCCCAAATAGAAGAAAAGTTGGTAATGCCAAAACTGACTGCGAGTTTTAGGCTAGAACTAAAGTTAGATCGCGTTTTGTAATAAGACGGAAGGAGTTATTACCAATGTACAACCGACAACTTTCCCACAGATACACAAAAACCTCAATTTACACCCTGTTAAAAAACTACCCTCAAAGTAAACGAAATACTATCCATTACCACCTAAAACACCATCGACATACAATTCACTTAGATTTTAATAACAAATAATCATAAAAGGTCGAATCCCCATGACAATTGACGATCGCATCGCTGTTGTCGACATTATTAATAGTTACTATTAGATAATCATAGGGTACACCCTAATCGATAGGGCGAAGTTAAATTACTAACATCACGAAGGAATAATTATGTCGTTTGCCCTGATGTTTGTTTATTTTTTAAAGTGATAAGAAAGTTTTGATTTGAAGATTATGTCAAGATTATAAAACTTTTAAATTTTTAATTTTTGTCTTTAAATTCGAGGCTTTGCCTAATTGTAAAAGTGTATGTATTTTATGTTGAAGGGCTCGTGCCTAAGTAATAAAAGCCGCACGATCGATCAAGTTAAGCTACGCTTGCCCCGGTCCGTCGATGGGTGACGATCGTTGTTACATACCGAGATCCTTCCGTGCCTTGGAACACACGTTAAGCCGTTGATACCGACTGTGTTTCGTGGATCTTTGACGATCGTAACGGGTCGCCGGTCATCGACAACTAGTCGTACCAAAGAGTACCGTATTACCCAATAACCCAGATTGTGGTCGTCAGATAGGCAGTTGCGCTGTGTAAAAGACTGGTAATCAGCTGCATCCGTTTAGACTGGAAGGCTAGGCAGATGATGATGTGCAGAATAAACAAGGCCCCGCTACCGTATTATAATTATTTCTTCGAAAAGAGATCTTAATACCATTGTTTAATTAAAATATAATGGTTTTATTATATTTTAATTAAACAATGGTATTAAGATCTCTTTCTCTCTCTTCACTCGGAAGTTGTTTACCTAGGACAAACTGTCCAGTTAAGTACCTAAGTCCAACTTCGAGAAAGAGGTCAATCGTCGAATCCGACTCGGCTGGGCAGCGTTCGAACTGCTTCGCAATATCTTCTCGTCCCAAATACTGCTATGTCTAAAGACGAAAGTCTTTGACCAGAGCGTGTTAGTACTGAATCGTGGTCGCTCACAATGGGCCTTATTAGGAGGCTTAAAGTCACCAAAAGGGCAATGGTGAGGGCTATGCTTGGAGTTTCCCTACGTAATCGAATCAGGTGTGAAGAGATCCGCAGGAAAACCAAGGCAACCCACATAGCCCGAAGAATTCCCAAACTTAAGTGGCAGTGGGCAGGGCATATTGCTCGCAGAGCAGATGACCGATGGGGCCGAAAGGTTCTGGAGTGGCGACCGCGTACCGGTAGACGTAGAGTAGGAAGGCCTCCCCTCCCACATGGACGGATGACCTTGTTAAGGCTGCGGGAATCCGCTGGATGTGGGAAGCACAAGACCGGTCGAAGTGAAGGAGTCTGGGCTCCCCAGCCTCCTCTGCTTGGACCGGTGTCGCCTATGTCCAGCAGTGGACGTCCTTCGGCTGAAATGATGAAATGATGATGATGAACTTGATAATCGTGGGGACAAATAAATCAGAAACTTTGATATTCTAAAAACTAGTTTTTCAAATATGGCAGGACCTTTCCAGGACGTGATAGTGTGACCCATTTGCAACAATAAGCACCCCATAAAGCCTAGGCGAAAATTCAACCAAATTTTTATGTATCTTTTGCAAATTTCACAGAATTCGTCGCTAAATATCGCTTTAGAGATAAACTCTCAAATTGAAATAGCCTTCATTGGTGTTCTTTTCATAACATTTAAATACATCGAAAGGTAAATTTGACAATTTAGAGAAAAGTGGTATTTCGTGACTAATTCTGGGAAATTATTAAAATACATTGAAATCTGGGTTTTCTCGAAGGCCATGAATTTTTGCCTTGGCTTTATAGGATGCTTAATTGTTGCAAATGAGTCACACTATCGTATCCTGGCAGGAATAAGCCAAATTACAAGTCACCCTAAATGTTACTTGCACTCCAGCTGGTAAGGTTTTAAATAAAAATTATGTAATGCTTTTAAGTTAATTTTATAATACTTATTTTCCTCATATTTTCCGATTTTCAACTATTACAGTACCATAGTTCTTCGAAAAGAGCTCTTCAAAAATTTTTTTGATTAATAGAGACTATCCCTACTCTATTAGATAATGTCAGGGTGCACCCAGATCGATGCATGGTTGGATAGCAGGCGGTGTCCATGAATTATGAATGTCGTTAATTTTACGTTTAAATAAATTATCATTTACATTTTATGTTATCATTTAGGCACTTGCAATTAAGGTGCTGACGACACTATAGCATTATGTTATTTTTATGCAAAAAAACGTTGGAAAAGTCTAGAATGATTAGTTCTTAGTTCACATAAATTTGGAACCTTAGGTACTTGAATATAAGTTTCTTGAAAACATGTAGGATAATTGCGAGTATAGGTCGTATCATCGAACGCAGACAAGCAATTTACGTTGTGTAAATTATTTCCTCACCACTGCTCTCAAAACGGTGAAGAAAAACATCGCGAGGAAACCGCCATGCGCTAGAAAAAGAAATCAAAGACATGCGACAACCATCCCGGACTGGGCCAGTATGGTGGATTATGGCCCACTCCCTCAGAGAGGAGACCTGTGCCCCAACAATGGGAAAGTTATAGACTAATTCTGCTGAGGCAAGGAAACTCATGCCGCAGTTAATACATGCCATATAAACCGAACCACTTACTCATAAACTATACTAGTTCAATACAAGCAATTTAATTAGAAAGCGTACCATCAATTACTATGACGCGTTTGACGTGAAGGCGCGGCTACACATCGGCGATAGCCAGTAATTAGTGATGGCTTCCTCGGCTTGCCGACTAATTGACGACACTGTAACGATGTTTACTGAATTTTTGTCTGAAGATAGGAGCGGTTATTGAACGTCATTATAGCGGCAACGCTAAGTATAACGGTTAATCATGTTGTCAGTTCTTGAATATTATCTGTGACTTATGTAAATAAAATGTGTCTCTTTCTGGGGAAATCTATAAGAACGTGTTCATTATGAAGTGAACGTTTTTTCATCGAAGGAGTGAGGAAAATGTCGTCAGGAATGTTCTAAGTATGAATGTGGATGACAATAAGAGCAAAAGAAGAACTAAGAAACAATAGATAGACTGTTGGTAAGATGATATGACTAGCAAAGGGGTGAGATATCGAATAATGGAGAAGTAATTTGAAATGAAAATGGCTTTAGATGCTCGGCTGTTTGCACGTAACATATCTTCACCTGCTAAGGTCTCACAAAAATCGCTGACGCTCATAGTTACATTATATGCATACTATTTTAAACTATCGATGGTTATCTAATAACAAATTATAAACACGCATCTTTAAAATACGCATTACATCCACAATTCTGACACAACATCTCAGCGTAGGCATTCACAACCAACCAAAATGACACATTATTAACCGACTTCAAAAAGAAGGAGGTTATCAATTCGACATGTTTATATATATATATTTTTTTATGTATGTTCGGGCATAACTCCGTCGTATATAGACGGATTTGCAAAATTCTTCTTTTTTGTTCGAAAGGGGTTTACTCCGAAATGGTCCCATTGAAATTTCATATAGATCTGATGATGCGTTTCGGAGACAGACAACGGAACTCTTCAAAAAAATACAGCAAATCAACCGCGAATATTGCTATCGCATAAATATGCATTGTTTTGACGCCAAGGATGATGAAATTTCGAATTGGTGTGAGGTAAACTAAAAAGTGAAAAATAAAAACTTTTTTCAAAAAAATAACAACCGACTTCCAAAAAAACACTACAAAGTGCAAAATAACTTTAATTTCGGAAGGCGGTGACGAATAATTAAAATACAAATCCAAAGTCACCGACTTCCGTAATTAAAATTATTTTGCACTTTGTAGTGTTTTTTTGGAAGTCGAAAAAAGTTTTTATGAATTACAAATTTGCTTTGTCCAAATAATTTTAGAAAGAATGTCTGTAAGTAGTCTATTTGATTTAAACTAACCATTTTTATTGGTGTTGGAATAGCGAACAGCCTTGAAAGGGGACTCTTTTGATAACATTGATTGATGTTCGATTCGGCATATTTTGTTTTAAAACGCTAAGCTGATCCTAATCGAGACTTAATAAACGAATAGCCTTATTCATAGAACAATTTCTTTACCAGCTAAATGTAAGACATAACCGTTATAACTAATTATGATTATTACACCAAAAAACTGCATGTAACATACACATCGCACATGATTCTGTTGCATATTAGATTTAATGGCGCGCTCCGAATGTTTTAATCACAATTTAAGATGGGTTCCTGCTGCGGGAATGGGCGAACGATGTTCGGGGTGGCGGCGAATGCTCGGCGGTTATTGGGTAATTACCATTGTTTATATGTTGTAAAAATCTTGTCAATTTTTGTTGCTTTTTATGTGTTAGGTGTGTCTGCTTAACAATTTTTTGGTATTTTATATGCCAGAAATTGGTAGTTCCAACGAAACTTACTCTACACTTACCTACATAAATAAAACTCACGCTTTCTTCGCATGGGTAGGCAGAAACTACAGAACCTGCTATGATCCTTACATACTCCAGCACCCTTATTGCGTAACTCACGAATAATCATAATCTGTTTCTTTTTTAAACAGATTGTTAAACCATTGCTTCATATGTTAGAAAAATGTGTTTGCTCAACAACTTAAATAACGCAATGAATATTGTTGAGCTGTCAAATTAAAAAAAGATTATGATTAATTGTGAGTTACGCAATTAGGGTGCTGCTTCGTTAACTAACTTCCGTCATAATGATTGTAATTTTTTATAACTATCTACTTGGTGTACGTAGTATCACAAGGCATGATTATTATAAGGTTCGCTTGCACCACATATATAAAAAAAACCAGTTCTATTTCTTTCAACCGTTTTAAATTAACAGAGATGGAATGATGTTTTGAATTTAAAATATTGGTCTTGATAAACCAAATAAGCTCAATTTGAGTACATAATGCTTTGGCATTATTCTTCGATTCGTTGAGCTTATATTCTGACAAATGCTTGCACAGACTTGACAGATCTGTGTGGTTCTTTCCTCAAAAGTCCATCTTAGACATTGAAACTGCATGGTCTTCATATAATCTGATGAAGATTATGTCTGGACTCTAAAAGACACAGATTTTTGAGTTTGTTTCGGTATTTACTACTCAGAGTAGTCAGTTTACAAACACCGACCTTATCATAGTTTTAAAACAAGTTATTATTGACCTGCAAAAGTGTGTTTCTTTTTTTACAAATTTACAAAAATAAATAACATTATTCATAACATATGTAAACCGAATTAATTACTATTTGCGTAAAAAAATGTGTTTTAATTAGGAAATATAGCAACATCCATCGGAACAGCACCTTAATCAGCGCTCTCACTGAGCAGCCGAGGCTCGCTCAAAGCGAATAAAGATATCTATATTCATTAAAATTTAAAACGCGAGCGGGTTATAAGATTCAAAAGGAGGGTGTAGAGGACGCGTGTACACCCTGTATATAGTTCAGATGGGACGCTAATTTATATTTCAGAGCGGAAAAATAACAGTAGATTTTGGTTCGAAAATGGCTGGTGGAAAAGTAGCCCGGATTAGTTTTCAACCTATTTGTAGTTGATGATTTTACTTCTGGAAGAAGGTTTGTACATTTACACATCAATCATATTTCAAAAACTAGATGAGGTTGGCGTTTGCTATCAGACTAATCTGACAAGTAAGGCCGAAACAAACTAGTAGATCGGTGTCTGAAAATGTCTTTTGAGGAAAGAACACAGATTGAGTGGACCTGTCCAGTCTCAGTGCACGCATTTGTTAGTAATCATACAGCTCAACTTGGAACTTAGGGAGCTCAATGATTCGACGAACGATACCAAAGTAAGGACATTTGGGTAGGCCGCATAAAGTACTCAAACCGCCAGATGAAAAAAATACGACCCACATAGTTCCAAAGTCTCATATTTGTAATCATAAGGTGCTACTCTGTATTGCTGTTTAAGGGGAATCTTGTTGCGGGCTCGAACTCACCCGTGGGCCTGGCTAAAAAGCACGCTATCTCACCAGGCATTGTGTCTGACAGAGGTAATAGTATCAGTGATGAGCAGTTAGACGCTAATCAACACGCACTACGTTATTGAGATGCAGGATTATTTATAGTAAAATAGGCGCGTAAAAAATTGAGAAAAGTTCGACGGAAGATCGGGTTTTCTGAAAAAAGCACTGCATAAATCAATGACTTATAAAATTTATTGAACTTTTCGATATTTGAGCTTTGTCGGTACCGACTTGGTTTTGGAAATTTTACACTTCTTTTATTACTTAAACACGCCCAAAGTGAGGTTAAATTAGCAAGAAAAAAGAATCTTTGTTGTCTCCTAACTTTTTATGGCTTTTTATTTTAATATTCTGTTTCAGTACAGACAATATTAATAATGAGACAAAACCATACCATTTAAATTAAAGAACAATGCCCACCTTCCATACATTTAAAAACCTGATAATGAAAGTATATGTATAGTCATAAGATATAGTAGAAATACTTCATATAAGTTTATAAAATAATGTCTTATAGTCATTTTGGCGATTTAAACGCCACGAAGTCCAAAAAATATTAATGTTTCTTTTTAGGTTAGGATTTGGCGTAACCTACCAAAAATAATGAAACAAACGTGCATGAACTAATTAATTACGGTCGAAGTTTTGTCTAAAATAGGAGTATTTACCTAACTATGGCCTAAAACATCCTTTTTACTTTGTTATTTCCTTGAAACTAACTGCCCCTAAGTCAATGCTACCTACTCAATACTTGTTGTCAAAAGTGATCACTTATTACCAACCTAACTACATACCTGTTGAAGGAAACGGGAAAAGTAAATAAAACACAATTTTACAATGGCATGGTTTATTGATATTCATCATTTTCATCCAAATCTCTTATAACTACGTCATCCAGGAATTCTGCTGGAGCAGATATATTGTCTTCGTTCCTAGCCCATCCAAGGTACCACACTACCGTCATCACGTGAGCGCAACATCCAATAGTTCGTCGACCGACCAAACAAGATTTTTAATGGATAGTCAGATGTCAGATGAGGAATATATCGGGGTCCAGGGGCGGTAAGGGTCGTAATAAGAAGAAACACATACAAAATGGCACAGTACACAACGAGACGCAAGCGCAACAATGAAGGACTGCGCCGACCGCCGACGCCGATGCAAATCACAGAACTGTCAAATGTCAAAAATCCATTTCACTTGCGCACACTCAATGAAACACTGAATGATTAATTTAATTCAATTATTGTGTTATTTTTATATAATTTAATTTATCCCATGACTAATAAAGAAATAGTTACTGATCAAATTAAACGTAAAATAAGTATAAAACTACGAAACGAAGTTAAATATGGTCAACCAGCAATGTGTAAAATGGAACGTTTAAAAAAAAGAATGATTGGATGCGTTCAAAATATGTCAATACGATAAGTCATGACGTAGATTAGCTTAAATAAATGTTAAAAAATATTTTTTTCCTGCGTTTCTTTTAACATTGTGAAAGCGTAATCAATATACAATTCAATAAGCTATATTTTAAGATTTATTTCATTTCTATACATAGTCAGGTCAAAAATAAGCATTCTTCTTTTTGTTGTACATTGTCGAATAGTGGAGTAATACACTCACGAAGTTTATATGGAAAAAATGTCGAGTTGTTTCACCTTAAGTATTAGATTCATATTTCGTTTTAAATAATATATCTGATACTAAATTATTTATTATAGTTGATAGCCACACTATCAAATTAGGTCTAAGATCTGTAAATACACGTTGTTAGAGGAAATTTCCTCCTGCGCAGAAATTTTTCGTCGGATACAAAAAAATAACAGCTGTTCCATACATTTTGACCGCGTAGGTAGGTATTGCACTTTTCTATGACACAGCACATTTTTTTTTGGATAAACGACATGATGACATTTGTGAGCAGAGCTAGTATGACATGCACAAACATTGAAGGTACCTAGCAGCAAAAGATTCATGCGAAATAAAAATCTGTGGGCTTAATTACTTGACTGTACTGATCATCAGTTGGAGCACGAGACCTTATACCGTCCCCGTGCTTCACCCAGGTGGAGAACCTAGGTGAAGCACTGGTCCGGATCCGGTAAATTAAACACATTAATATGACATATTAAAATAGGAACACTATCAAATTCGGCACCTTAAATTCAAACAGCCGCCCCGCAAAACGTCGGCAATAACAATTACGATTCGGAATCACGCACCCGTCATTACGCGAACATTTTATCTTTAGAAAACGCAGCGCCTCCCAAACCCTTTAACGTCTAATCGTGAATTATATACGGTAATAAAATTCTTTAATCAAAGAAAACAACCGAGCGCCCATTAAGGCGTGAACACGTCGCCACCTCGAGTCGTTACAGCGAATATTTACATACATGTGTCATTACCTTACACCACCCACCCCCCACCATAATTAAGAGTATAACGGAATCTTAGCGTCTTATTACGCGAACGTAACGATATCCTTTCAGAAAATTGTAACTGTGTCGTTATAACCCCCCACCTTTCCCCTTTTTAAATGATCGCCTCCGTTTGCCACTCAAAAGTTGGGAATATCCTCACAGGGAAGCTAAGAGCACACACGAAACTTAAATGTGAAATATCCTCTAATGAATCAGACAATATTTTAAGGCGTGGGAGGCAATAAAAACACCCTGCCACCCGCTAATGTACACCAACACTTTGTCTCAGTTTAGGGATGGGGCGATTTGGGTAAATAAGTGTCGATGTGGACAGGAGATAGCGCAGGGAGGATGCTTTGTATCGATATCTTGGATTAATTTTGACGATAAAGGACAAATATGTGACTGTTTTTGAATTTTCCTATAAACTACTATATTTACTTTAAATAAAAAATATTGTCATAGTTTTTCTGGCCCACTGAGTTTTTTAAACATTGATTAGTCGGTGAACTTCAACGCAATGTTTTATTATAAGCTTAATTTTTATTTATTTGCTCAAGTAATCAGTATGACAAAAACTGAAGATACTTACAGAAACGAAGCAAAAAATCTTTATAAAGAACCAGATTTAACTCTCAAAAAGTAGTCAAGAAAAGCTGCACTTAATTTGAAACATTAAACGGGTCATAAAAACTACCGATACGCCTACATCACTAATGTTTCGGTCATACTCGGTTTTTGCCACAACGGGGGTCGAAATTATGTCAAGATGCCGATGGTGTAACGTCGTCGAACACAATACGTTTCCAACTAAGACACGGAGATAACTGTGTCGCTGTAACTTTACCCCCATTACATCTTAGCATGGAACCTACGCAATTTTTCTGGGGTTTGCATTAAAACAAACTCGGAATTAACTAGTTTGCATCCTGATTACATACCACTCAGGGAATGAAAATTTATCTTCTATTTTGAAAATTTAAGAATGTTCATAGCAACGTTTTTGGTTTTAAAAAAGCAAACAATTTCGCTTTACCTTGTGTAAATAATTTCATCACCACTGCTCTCAAACGGTGAAGAAAAACATCGTGAAGAAACCGGCATGTCCTAGAACCAAAAATTCGAAGACATGTGACATCTACCAATACACACTGGGCCTGCGTGGTGGATTACGGCTCACTCCTTTTCACTGAGGGGAGGCCTGTGTCCCAGCAGTGGGAACGTTATAGGCTGAATAATGATGAAAAACACTTTCATGTATGTGGACCTAGATTATGGTGTAGTTAAATATACAAAAAAAAAAGCAGTGCAATGATATTTAGAGCCGCTCTAGAGAGTGGTCACATTTTTAATGGAAAATAATACGGTCTTGTTTTATTAGTATTATGATAATTGCTTAAGCATAATTAGCCTATAATGTTCCCACTGCTGGGACACAGGCCTCCTCTCGGTGAGAGAGAGCGTAATCTGAGTCGGGTGTGCGGGTTGGTAGATGTCACACGTCTTTGAGAACAGTGCAGATAAAATAATCTACATCAAGTAAAGCGCCTGCCTGGGTTTGAACCTACGACCTCCAAGTCGCGGCCTAACGGCCACGGACCAGTGGTAACCCACTGGTCCTCCACTGCTCTCAATTAATTAGACCAAACGAAACAAAAGGAGTATGTAAATCGTAGCAGCTGGCAGTTTGTAGTTTCAGCCCACCGGAACTTTGGTTTTCCATCACTATTAAAAGGTTAATCAAAACCAATAATTAAGGATGGCATCATTCGATAAGCTTCACCTGACTCATCCACAAAATTTTACAATCAGAAAGGACCAAAAATCTCCCATCGTCGTACCATCAAACATATGTTCTTGTATATAAGACGTGTAATAAAAACCATGGCACCATGAAGGCACAGTGTACCACCGTGTATCATTGTGTACAACATACGAGCCACTCCCGGGAGGGCGTTTTGTGGTTACACTTGCGACTGACTTAGGCCTACAAGTGTTTGCAGGAAACTTTGTTTCATTAATACATGGATGCGATACTGGTTCTGAAGTTGACGAGCATAGCCAACAGTATGACCATTTAATCTAAATTACGATATCGAAATCTGAATGACATTTGATTTAATTTATTGGATGAAGCATGCTAATAACCAGGACACAGATTACTAAATAGTTACTACGTAAACCAGGATTGGGTTTGTCATCTTTAATTTTTGTGACTGCGAATCGCAGGATAAATTTTGGTGAATGGCAATTTCAGCATCATTTTATCCGAAAGGCCACCATTCGCACCCACTACCACCACTTCTGCCGATTCTGTGCTTTCCGCATCCAGCGGGTTCACGCGTGTCAAAGTCCACCGCTCATCAGCACAAAATATTGAACATAACATCACATTTTATTTACCTTTCTCCCAGTGGATATACTTAAATGAAAGTCTGACGCCCAGGGTGCGTCGGTCAATAGGCTTGGAAATATACAGTCTCGGACTCCTAAATTGAGCCACCCTGCACTTTTAGAATAGAAGTCTATGACTTTTTAAATGGTTCTTAATTCCAATTCGGAATACGACCCCAATGTAATAGCCAGTATAGAACTGCATAAAAACTTTTTCTTCGATTCATAATTCGTTTAATGTTTTAGAGTCTAAAATTAAGACCTTTAAACCTCATATGGAATGACACGGTGACTCTATGGATGAGTCCGGCAGGGTATGTTGTGTGCCGTTTGCGCTATACTGTAATATTTTGTAAACGACCAAGTTCCATAAAACAGTCATCCGTGTGTATCCAACGAACAACCGCCAACATTTAGACGAGATGATTTATTGATTCTAGCGACCACCCGGGATCGCCGAGTTCGCGATTAGATTCGCCCCATTTCATTATCATCTCACTAATTGGATCAGGGAATATATGTGCGTAAACTTACTCACAGTAGGTACTAGGGCATAAATTGACACATTCAGCTCTAAGAAGAGACTTAATGCTTTTCAGGACTGCCTTGCTGGTCTTGTGGTCGCAAGCGCTACTGCTGAGCATGAGGCCCTGGGTTCGATTCACAGGCAGTAGCTAAGCAAAGCAGGGTAAAGTGTCATTGGGTTGTTCTGTTCTAGAACATAACCCGGGTGTGCTGCGTCACCTGAAGCTGTGCGTGCCAGACCGGTACGTGTGGAGGCGGCGGCGACCGCCACTGCTGGCCGTACCTGCTGCCAAAACCAACCTGCTATCAAAAACACCCCTCACCCGCACTATATGTGTATTAAACGAAGTGCTTAAGAGAATTGACATCTTTTCGTGCAATTTGAGTGAATTCGCAAGAGTTTTGTTAAAATTTGTTAGTTAAAGTTAATTAGAGGATAGGAGCTTAGAAGTTAAGTTTGATAGTCTTTTTTTTTTTTTATTTGTGTTACTTTATATTTTTACAGTTTAGATTAAGTTTATTTTCTAATTATTTGGTGTATGTTTGCAAACCACTATTGTATTGGGGTTTTCCTGTAAAGATAGTGTGTGTAAGTTGAATAAATAAATAAATAAGAATTTCTCAGCAGCAGGTCGGATTCTATATTTGTGCAGTAAGCTCGCGTCCGATGACATGGGACATAAACATAACTGGCGAAATGTGGGTGGTAAAGTACCTCTGCTTAAACCTTCGGGGAATTACAGACGTCGTGTTATTACGTTTGATTTTGTTACAATTTTAAATAGAGCCGAAGTCTTCAAAACCGATGTATAAAAATTTACTTACAAAGGATCTTGGATCAGATATAGAAAAGCATTAAGGATTTTCGATAGACTTCCACCACCAACACCAGTCGAATAGCCTGAGCAGCCTCCTCCGGATGAACGATTAGATGAAGAAGTATCTGGAAAATAATTGCAGACCAGTTCTGATCCAATTTTTTATTAAAGTAGTTAGTACTTATTCAAAATTTCTTTATCGGACCCTAAAATATACAAAATAAACCGCACGTAATGAATCAGATGAACTTAAAAACGCCACCGAAATCAACGTAATTCCCGTCAAAAGTCGCCGTAAAGCGATCAAAGATACCAATTAGGCAGGCGGGAGCGATATGACGCGATCGCTGCCGCTTTTTAACGCGTGCTTACCGCGGATCGTAAACTGCGTTAAGTGTTGTGTATGGCACCTAGGTTGGAGGGATGTTAATCGCTTTACAATTTTTAATACAAAAGTCTGACAACAATTCTTATTAATGTATATAATTATGATGTTACACAGTTACTGGCTTGGAGAGGTCAGATAGGCAGTGGCTCCAAGTGAAATACTGGTATTTTGCTACATCCGGTTATACTGGAATCCGGCCCCAAAGTAGTTGGAAAAAGGATGAATACAAAACTGGTTGCATTAGAAGGCCTCCACGACTGACACTATCTAAATCTATCATCCTTGAAATTAAATCCCACTACCAACCACCTACCATCCTACTGATTGGTCAATCTACCTCGACTTGAATCTACAAATGTGCAGCTCATTTATTTATTTCTCATGACAATTACTTATTATTTTAAGCGTATTATCTCCAACAGCAGGGCCAAGTCCCCTGCGTTCCATTTTTCTCCTTGAAAAATCTCATAATAAAGAAAAAAAACCGTCAATCCAGACAATAGTATTTTCATTTCATTTTCATCGAATATACAAGGTACTGGATGGAAATACGGAAAATGATATTTCTCAGAACTGTGCTGGCAATTCCCTGAAGACCTATAATAATTAATAATGTTGCTCTGTTATCCAATCACGTTTCGGTTTATCAATAAGTTGATTAAGTTATAGATATGGCAGCTTCCATAACATTAAGGAACACCATGTTTACCCGTAAATTCATTCTGAGAAAAGTGAAATTTGTGGTTTTGTAACTGTGCAATCATCTTAACCTATAAGCTCTGCTGTTAGCCGTTATGTTCTACAAAATTTTTCTAAAAGCCTCTTGGCAGAATCGTAAGAGGATCATATTATGAATCATTTAAGAAAAATGGTCACAACAAGCTGACAATAATTAATAATATCCTTTAATAATTCTGCTTTTGTGGCCTTATTAGGCCTGCTCTTAATCTTTCTGTGCAATACTCGTTTACAGTGCTGTCATCTTTTCTACCTATCGGTTTCTTTTTTTCCGTATCGGCATGAACTATTGGCATTAGAATAACTCTGGCTAGGCTGAGATAAAAATATAATCGCAAACAACAGGTTGATAGCAGAGCTGACTGTCTAGAGTCCACCTGTTTTAAAGGACTCCGGTGAGGAGTAAAGGTTTTTATACCATTATTGGTATATCGGTATATACATCGGCATATGGTGCAGTGGTGGCCCAGTGGAAACGGCCGCGACTTACGAGTTGTAGGTCGTGCGTTCGAACCGTGACAGGCGCACTACTTTGTGTAAATTATTTCATCACCACTGCTCTCAAAACGATGAAGGAAAACATCGTGAGGAAACGGACACGTCCTAGAATCAAAAATTCGAAGATATGTGTCATCTACCAACCCGCACTGGGCCCGCGTGGTAGATTACGGCCCACTCCCTTTCCGAGGAGGCATATGTCCGAGCAGTGGGAGCGTTATAGGCTGATTATGATAGGCATATCTTGAAACTGACAAAAAAAGACATTGTGTTCGTGCATCCAGCTGATTTCATGGCCTACTATCGCCCTTCGCACTTCAGGTGTCTCATTAGACTGAACAAAAGTATCAGATCAAAGCATAGTTTTTGTATATGCATGTTTGATTTCGCACAGTTATTGCTAGGTCATTACAGTGATTGAAGGGTGCAATGATTTTCACCCTTGTGTTACGAGTAAGTGTGGATTTTTAAATGGTACTAAAGTCCTTGTCTCATTTGTTTTGAGTCGTCGATTTACAATGGTTAATTATTTATATTAATGTTGAAGGAATCTTTTCTATGAAATTTTTATTCTACTTCTCATGTAGGTTAATCATAATTTTATCAATGTTCTTAGAACTAAGCACTACTTTATACCAGATAAGTTATGTTGTCATCGATCTCGCTTATTGTATTACTCACATAAATTGTATTTTGATTTAAATTCAAATTAATATTCGGACCGAAACTGTATTGGATGCTTCAAAGCCGAATAATGAAATTTTTATAAAACCTCTTGATATACACAGAGTGTATGCTGTGTTACTGTAATGATTTTGGGCTTTCATACATAGATCCACTGAAGTAACTCATATAATATATTTTGTAACTACAGTGACAGTTGACAATGTTCCTTCACCACACCTCGACACACATACAGAATCTAAAACCAAAAGCACTTACGGAGGGGGTTAGACATTATTAGCGGCAGGGAATTTATCGAGCAATATCAGCTAAGTAACAGCGCACAAAATGCCCAATTAAAATATTAATTACACTGAGTTGTGACACTTCGGCGGTCTGCGCCCGTTCTTACGCTTAATAGCAGGGGTGTTCTCCAGGAGGTTTAAACTTTAAGCTTTTATGTACTTATCGCCAGCCGAATATTTTCGACGTAATTTTACTGCGAAATATGTTATAGGTGTTTTTCTTGTTTTTGGAACGATTTTGTGTATTTAGGCAATTAGTGCAAGGTAAAGTTTGCTAAGTGTTACAGCTAAACTTTTCTGAACAGGTCATGGAGTTAACTGTTGTGAATACATTTTCTGATACCGGTGATACTGCTTTGAGTATGTGATATAAAACAGGTATGAAATTACTAATGAGGCGTAAGTCCAGAAGTGGTCTGCTGTAGGCTGATGTTGTTGAGGTTGATAATAAACTCTGGAACTGTTATCTATCTAGCCTGTATTTTCCTAGTCCAGGGCAATAGTTGTAATACACATGAATTTGTTATACATACATACATACTCAGCCTATAAACGTTCCCACTGCTGGGACACAAGCCTCCTCTCCATGAGAGGGAGTGGGCCGTAATCTACCACGCGGGCCCAGTGCGGGTTGGTAGATGTCACATGTCTTCGAATTTTTGGTTCTAGGACATGCCGGTTTCCTCACGACGTTTTCCTTCACCGAGAGCAGTGGTGATGAAATTATTTACACAAAGTAATGCGCCTGGCTGGGTTCGAACGCACGACCTGCAACTCGTAAGTCGCGGCCGTTACCACTTGGCCACCAATTCCACCACTGGGCCAATTTGTTCTGTATGATTATTATTAAATAAAGCAAGCGAAATTTATTTTTTAAGGAATAAACTTAGCTTTCTACTTTTAATCTTGGTTCGACTTGTTTTAACCCATATCGATGCTCTCACAAAACATACCATTTCTAACGTACCACACATCCACAAAACAGTGGATAACAGTAACTAAACACACTTCATCCCCCAACACTAAATATTAAGTGTTAATAATGCCGGTGACACCCCCCTAAGATCAAAAATTCACCGATTCGTTACGCGCAACTTGACACGAAGGGGCGCTCTCGATTTTCAAACCCGTTACTTCTACCGATCCGATATTGGGATGATATTAATCTTAGACGTTTGGCTTTTGTTCGGGAGTAACGGATTTAGGGATAATTTGAGCAAACTGATTTAAATGCTAACCCCAGTTTGCGATAGCTTTTAACGTGAAGTTGATTTGTTGAGTCTCGATATTGATCGGAGAGAAGAATTTCTTTGTTTTTGAAGGGGATTGATTCAGAGTGATTTGAGCAGACTGCATTGTTAATTTCAATTTCGTTTTTCATTTGTTGAAAACTTATTTAGGCGCGTTGGGCATTTTTTGAGATGAGAAGAAACAATTGAACTCGCGACACTTACTGACACCACTGTCAAGACAATCGAACAACGTTGTACGTACGTTGAACGTTGTTTAATCTGCCGATTAAAAATATATTTCCTTACGATTCAAAAAATACACACGTAATAATTCAAGTTTTCACTTCTGTCGGCACTCCCGGAGCGCCATTTTTTTTTTTTAAATACATCTGAAGACCAGGTCTCATAAATAAAAACGTTTAAAATCTAGTCCCTATCTCATCTCAGCGACAATCAATGTCAAAAATGTAGCAAACTAGAGGTATTTTTGACAGATTGCGACTTAGATCAGAGTGTAAACGTTCTTAAAATTACGGGACCCCCAGGTCTCTTTTGTATTATTTTTATTTAAAAACAATTTGTCTTTGCTTACAGGTATGTTACCATCTGCCAATAAATGACTGATGTGAACACAGAGGTAAGTTGTATCAAACTACAAGATTAATCTTGAACTGGATACTATGATTGCCCATGTACGAATTGTAATCTGTTTGGTCTGGACGGTCCATCAAGGGGAATCCAAGGATTACAGTTTCAAGAATAAAGTAATGTATAGGAACAGTATCCACTATGCAGTCGTGTACATAGCACATGAATGAGTTCTTTTATAAAAGTTGCTTAAAGTTAAGATACGTTTAAGATACGTAAAAAAATGTATGGCTAGACTTTAATCATAAACCAACTTTAAGTACCTACTCAGCCTATAACGTTCCCACTACTGGGAGACAGGCCTCCTCTCCGTGAGAGGGAGAAAAAAAAACTTTAAGTAACGTTTATGAATAAACACCAATGTTTTAGAAAGAGAGGTTCCTAATAGAGAATAGTACCTATCTGCCACTAAAACCTATGTGACAATCTCTTATCTTACCTACTACAACACAACATGTCATATATGCGTATGTCTAATTTACAGAAATGGGTCCAACCAATACTCACTTAATCACGTACATTTATATTCACCCCCTTCTACCTCTGGTAACGAACACAATCAATATATAATGCAATCAAAACACATAATTAAAATTGCTCCCGAGACATTTGCATATGAAAACCTCTATAATTGATCATTCGTGGGCCCCCACGGCTGAAGACAATGATGGGGGAAGAAGACTAAACAAATTAGGCCTCAGGAAAACAAATAGAAAATAAAGCATACCATGTTATTATTTGCTAGGCTCGCGTGGGTGGAGCGGTTGTACAAAAATATATATTCAATGTAATTGGATATTTGAGTTTTATTTAGAGAGTCATCGAAGAAAAACTTTAGTTGTGTACTCGTAAGTTAGTCACTAAGTAATATTTAAGGATAGTGATCGCTCTGGTTAAACATCTACCATATAGGTTCTAACTCACCACGATGCATAATTCGCTCTCTAAACAAATACTTATCCATGAAGATGTTTAATGGTTGTGCACATAATAGATGAACCACCTCTTAAACTTAGTTCAGCTAGTATTTTAAACTAGCTTTTGCTAGCGGCTTCGCCCGCGTGGAACTTTCATCCCCTATTTAACCTTAGGGATCGAATTTCGAAAAATTCTTCCTTATTCCTTGTCTACATTATAAAGGGAACCTCTGTGCAAAATTTCAGCTTTCTAGGTCCAAGAGTTTGGGCTGGGCGTTGATGAGTCAGTCAGGACTTTTCTTTTTAGTTATACAGATGATGCAGGACATACAGGGAGGCTTTTGCTCTGCAGTGGGGCAATACAGGCTAGTTATTTAGTTAGGACATACACAAACACTTGATTAGATAATTTTGATTTGATAGAGTTGCTGAACAATCTCAATTTGACGAAAGATTATAACAGGAAAGATCTAAAGTATATCGAAAACACAAAAATATTAACATATTGTGAAAGAGAATTCACGGTGAATCCATATTTTGCGCGCATTGCGTTAGTATATTTGTGCGTCCTCCGTAACAAGGCTATAAGAGTAGCGATTATGAAAAATAATACACGTGTAGCAGACACGAAAACTGCAAACTAAATTAAACATCATTAAAATACATACACTCTTTAAAAAGATGATTGTTATGCTATTAAAAAAAAACGGCCAAGTGCGAGTCGGACTCGCGCACCGAGCGTTCCGTACAAACCTGTAGGTAAAAGTTATGGTATTTTAATTTTACCGCCATAATAAAAAATACATGGCAAATTTATATTTTCGCGAAAACTTGTAAGTACCCAAATTGACCTAAAACTTTCATGTTTTTTTTTTTGTAATTTTCCTTTATTTGTGCTGTAAGACCTCGCTTCGTACCAAATTTCAAGATTCTGAGTTCACGGGAAGTACAGGGTTTTGATTCCCTTGCGAGTTTCGAAAATTTGCAGCATAAACGGCTGTATCTTTTGATTGCGTTGGCTTAGAAGTTTGATTTTTTCACAGCTCCAAGGGACAGTAGATTGAGTATTTGATATGAATTTCAGCTTGATACCTCCACGCGTTCCTGAGAAAAAGGGTCTTGAGAGACAGACGACGGACGGACGGACAAATAAGTGATCCTATAAGGGTTCCGTTTTTTCCTTTTGAGGTACGGAACCCTAAAAATTGTGCGTGTTTGCATCAACTTTAACAAAAACAACTTTTTCCATTAAAGTATACGAAAATACGGTTTACATAACGACATGTTCAATTAACTCCTAACAATCATATAATAAACAGCCACCCATTTTGCTCCGTGTGCGAACACGCTCTCGCTCCGCTGGCTCCGTAGCTCACCGACCAGACAGTCGCGTCTACAACACTCGCGACTGTCTGCGACGCCAGCGGCGACGTTTTCAAGAGCACCACTGCACTCGTTGAAAAATTAATATACCGCACGCATCGTCGCTGTGTTGTGTGTGGCTGTGTTTATTTGGTAGTTGGTACTCATTTAGTGTATCTGTAGGCTTATGGTTTTTGAGAGTTATGGAAAAGTAGATTATTTCCAATACTTCCACGTGATGGTGATCGAATATCGATCAGATTTCTTTCTACCTTTTGAAAATAATCTTGTATAAATATGAGCACTATTCATATCAACATTTGATCTCTACCAAGCCTTATCCCCACTATGTTGGGGGCTTCTAGTCTATTCGGATGCGGCTGAATGTATTTTAAATGAAGCCTATCTGGAAAATAAGTCAAGGTAAACTCCAACCTGTATACATACCTACCTATATAGCTTTTAATAATATCAATCAAGAAAATCAAAGCTTCGGCCCAAAATTGAGGGATAACTATTAACTCCCCATAAATAGCAGCGAGGGCCACCGATAACACCTTATCGAGTTGTTTAAGGGCGATATCGGGCCGATGATTGTACCCTGCGGGCCGCCGCTAGTTAATCAAACCTATTATAGTTCGCCTCTGATATTGCCCTTAGAATTAAGTTATAATGACGTCGTGATCTTTGCAAATGGGAATAATGATAGTTGATGCTTAACTATTGGGGCGATCAAGTGATACTCCATCAGTTAACTCTTATTTCATTCAGAAATGAATTCAGTAGTAAGTTAAACTAAAGACGAGTAAACTCTTTACTCGTCTTTAGTTTAGTAGTTCTTTACAAAATGCAATATTCATGCTCATGTTCACAGTTTCGTAACAAGTATTATTCACATGAGCAAAATTTAAATTAACATTATCTTAGCGAAACTTAATATCAAACGTAATATCGAGAAATTCGGACATACGAGCACCCAGAATTAATCTAAACAGGTACCAACAATTCGTACCAATATACGGGTGTTGTAACGTTCAACCCTTATCCAAACATCGCCGACGGTGACCAATAAACACGAAACAGAATTTAATATACACCACAACAAACGTACAACACACATACATATTTTCGTCGAAATAATACGACAGTAGTAATTGAATCGGCCTCAGGCATACTCGGGGTGCGTCGTTAACGTTCCTGGGGAGTATTCTGTACTGCTCTACCCTAGATATGCACTAGAATGCTACTACAAAACAAACGGGAGACCGAGACATCAAGATGAGAAGAAACACTAGAGCGAGCAGGACGCAGATAGGGAAAGTGTTTATTATAAACAAAGGATAGAGTCTTATTGGTAGTAAGGTTTTAATAGACTATTGGACAAACGTGGGTGAAAATTTCACCTCGTATGAAGACACAAATTGTTAGAGGGTCCCTAATGCCGATGTTTAGACGATTTTGCTCTGAGCGTATTTAGATAGTCTTTGATGTTTTGCGGCGTTTGGGTTTGACCGTTAATTAAATGTAGATTGTATCTGCCTCGCCGGTTCAATCGTGTTTTTGGTTGTAGTCATATTCTTTTTGATGTATTGTTATCGGTTGATAGTTAATCCTTTTTGGGGATCTTAGTGAAGTAGGACGTCGACTTAATTAGCATTGTTTAGATAACATTCGTCTGGTCGCGTGTTATGCTTATCATACATAAGCTGCTTGAAGGCATGCATTATCATTATTTATGAATTGGGTTCTTTAATATAATGCAAAGTAATTGGTGTCCATTAACAAATCTTTTTAAGAAAACTTACAACTAAATAAATTATATTTCGATCAACATCAATCTACTTCCCATTTTCATCATAACAATTCGAGGCTCTTACTGTGACACAGAAAATAATGGCCCCAATCGTTTCTTAGCACTCACTTCACGTCAAAGAGCGATTGTCGACGATTGAGCGATGGACCCGTCAAAAGACCATTCGGTCGGTATACCATCCATCATAATACCCATTTCGCACACCCGACACCATTTTATCAAGACCTCAAAACCATCCAAACTCTGCACCGACCAGAGGATTGCTTCGTGCAATGGGGGTCTAAGTAAATTGGATGGTTTCCGGATGAAATTATTTTCACTACTGGTCCAGTCTGACGTTTCGATCTGTTCCTAGATGGATTAATTTGATTATATCAGAACAGATGTTTCTTAGAGATATTAAATGCGATGGATTTTGGGGATTCTGTTATGGAATATTGCTTATTGAGATTATCAATGTGTAAAGTTACATTGATTTATTGTTTTTTTTTTTTAGGATTCTGTTGATGAAAATTAAAATTACTTTCATTGTCATACTGAAAATCTAGTTGGTGAACCCATCGTTCTATAAAACGCAGAACAAAAGATCTGACAACAGTAAAATCAGATTCAACTGATATCACAGTCACTGTCTGGAAAAACGGTCACACCCGTAAGGCAAAACGGCCAAATTTAATTATGCCATTCGGAAATGGACTAGAAAATTGAATGGAAGGTAGGTAGCAGGTATTTGTGGGAGATGGTCTGGGTATATCGGATCGTCGTATACTTGGGTAATTTAATTAGTTGTAGGGTTTTTAGTGTGTTTATTTTTGTCAAAAGTGGAGAGTTCGAAACGGTATAAAACGTGGAATCTAGACTAACAATAAGATTGGCTATAATTTTGACAGTTCATCAAAATTCATTGCCTTATTAACATGGTTTCAAACAAAATACAACAAACAATGGATTATCAATATCTTTTAAAATGATTCAGATTGTGTTTGATAGCGTGTTACCTAATTAGGGATCTGATTATAGGTTCATTTCTCATCTTTATGAAAGATTATGCGTAGGTATGATATGATATAGTATAAGATAAACACAATGGTCAGTGGGACTTAAATTTATAGACCCTTGGAGGAATTTTTGATTTTGCTCTAACAAGACTTTCCTTACATACCAATTCACATCTCCTAGCTAATTGTCCGTCGCTCAAATACCAAGCAAGACAAGCAGCTGTGCGATGCGTTTTGATTACAACCACTGGCTCGAGCACGAGATGGTAGCCAATTGAGGAATACCGGCCGTGTCCGTCAATGGGATATGAAGCTATTTCGGCTACCTGTTGCGGTTTAGTACTTAGGGTGCAACCAGAACGCGGTGGGTCGACGTCGACCCTCGAACTTGGCCTCAAAGTAATATACAATAATTTATTATTATTTATATTTATCAGACGTCTAGATACAATTACAAAAATACTTATATTAGGTCTTTACCTATGAAATTGCCGTTCTGCAGTACTGGCCATTTCAAATCAAAATAATTTTTGTTTGGCTAAGAATTCTAATTTCAAATTAATTTTATTTTAAAAACATGGATTTTTTTTTCTAAAAGTAGTCATTTCTTTATTGATTAGTGTTACATTTTCATCGCATTTCAATCTTTTTCGTCATCATGGATACGTTAAAAATTCGAGTAATTATGGAATATGAGTACCGTCGTGGCAGCAACGCGGCACAAGCGGCACGCAACATCAACGACGTTTACGGAGCTAACACTACAAACCAACGCACCACCTGTTATTGGTTTGCTCGCTTCCGTTCTGGAAATTTCGACCTGAAAAATGAACCTCGCGGTCGTCCGAAGACTTTGGTCGACAATGACGAATTAAAGGCGATTGTGGAAGCTGATGATACACAATCTACGGCTGAATTAGCAGCAGCTTTCGACGTTAGCGTCAAAACAATATTGGTCCATTTGCGTCAAATTGGCAAGGTAAAAAAGCTTGACAAATGGGTGCCCCACGAACTCAATGATCGCCAGCGCGAAGTACGCGTCGAGACGTGCCTTGCACTGCTCAACAGACACACAAATGAAGGAATTTTGAACCGCATTGTTACCTGCGATGAAAAATGGATTCTGTTTGATAACCGTAAGCGCTCAGCAAGTTGGTTGGATCCTGGTTCAGCACCTAACCAATGCCCTAAACGAAAATTTACCCCTAGAAAAGTGATGGTCACTGTTTGGTGGTCTAGCGCCGGTGTGATTCATCACAGCTTCTTACTAAACGGGGTGAGCATTACTGCAGATGTGTACTGTGAAGAACTGAACACAATGATGGAGAAGCTGGCGCATCTCCAACCAGCATTGGTCAATCGCTCGTCTCCGCTGCTCCTGCACGACAACGCGCGACCTCATACTGCACAGCAGACGGTCTCCAAGTTGCAAGAACTGGGGTTGGAAGCTCTCCGTCATCCGCCCTACTCACCAGACCTTGCGCCTACAGACTACTACTTTTTCCAGAATTTGGATAACTTCTTGGCGGGAAAAAAATTTAATACCCGAGAGGCAGTACAAAATGCCTTTGAAGAATTGGTTGCCTCCCGTCCAGCTGATTTCTTTAAGAAGGGCATCAATAAACTGCCACTGCGATGGCAAAGATGCATTGATTGCATGGGTGATTACTTCGATTAATACAAATAAAAAATTCATGAAAAAAATTCGTTTAAATTTTTTCATACAAAACGGCAATTTCATAGGTAAAGACCTATTATGTCGTCTTCTTATATGTCACGTCATAAATCATAGTTTTGTAGATGTCGATGATTAACCGCGGGTCTCAGTGCCCCTTAGATTTCAAGATGTAGTAGAAAATCTATGTTGACAAAATAGACGAATTGTGGTTGGTGCCAAATAAGGTGGGATAGCGAGCGATAGTTGCCTTTTAAATAAACGATTTTATTTCTGTAAGTAGGTTTGTACGAACGCTTTTAAATGTCAATCATAGTTTAAAAACTAGATTAGGTCGCGTTTCCTATCTGACTACTCTACTCTAAAAAAACACCGAAATTAACTCAGAGGTCAGTCAAGCTTGGTCAGATTGGTGTCTGAAACAGTATTTTGAGGAAAGAAATCACCATGCCATTTGTCAGTTTTTCGCAATATCTCATCATAAAAATCTGCCCTTACTAATATCCATTTTTTCAACCGAATACTCCTTAGTCATTTTCGATTTCTTCAGTCACACAAAAAGATTAAAGTTCTCACTTTCTAGCAATCATTAACTTGTATTCAAACTATTGTCAAAGCCACTTGTTCACAAACGATCTGTTTACTTCAGTGACACACACTATCGCTTGATCGCAGCTCGCAACAGATTAGGAACTACAGTTAGATCTTAGTAACAAACTCCCTTAGTTGATACTGAGATACATTGTGTACGCGAAAATTTGCTTCTTGCTTGATTTATTGTTTACCGTCCTTCAAAAGGAGATTTTCAATTCGTTTGTTTTCTTTTTTTTGTATGTAGCTATGTTCCGCGATGTTCTCCGGAAATTGTGAATTGATTACGTAAATTATTTTTTTAATAGATTATGCCTCAAAGGTAGCTTTTGCGAAATCAAAACTAGTTTTGCTTGTAGAATAGTTTTTTTATTTTTCACTTTTGAGTTATGGTACCTACGACACCAATTTGTATACCACTACTTGCTATGTAAACAAAAGTGACAGGATGTATTAGTGTTCATCAACATCCACTATGTGGATAAAAACGTTAGTCGAAGCTCGACTAAGTCGGTTATTTTTCGTGGCAACGAGGTTGCTTTGGATTACAGATGGTTATGTTATGAGGTTGGTAGTGGTTTGTGGGTATATATTTTAATGCGTTGCTTCATCATCATTGACATCATAAGCATACAGCAGTGCACTGCTGGACATAGTGTAGTGATTATTCTTTATACTTACATTTTTGTTAACCTTGAAATTTAAGCATTCGTCCTCTCTATGTACCTTCATACTCATTTTCTGGAGGGAAATTTAGTATTTGCGTGTTACTATTTCTTTAATATCTGTAATAAAATAAAATTTGATCTTTGTAATTTTCTATGTTGTGACATGTATGTCAAGATTTGCCAAACTGTCAGTTACTTTTCTTTTTTTCTCATAGAGTTTCTTACTAGTCTATGAACAATTACCTTTTGGTTTAATTATTATAAATTATTTTTATCAATATTATTAGCCGAAATATTGTATTTTATTAACTATGATTGTTTACTTCTTAATTTTAAATTATATCTTTAAATTCTTTACACACACATGGTTGTATAATATGTGCTGGCTGATTACATGTGTCTGGCCACTGGAGGATATAATTTCAAATGTAAAATGTCCTGGAACAGCTGAAACTGGAGTATAAATAGAGGATGAAGCGCAGAAAGTGAGTCTTTTTCGACGAGATTTGATATGTGGATAAACTAGTTATTTTTCTGAAAAGCCACTTCTACTACTACTATTACTACTACGACTCTACTATTGAACTTCGGAGTTTTCTCGAGTCCCTCCTGTTCTACTGCTCATCCTACTGAGTTGCTCGGAATATCCTGGAAACGAGCACCAGAGGACGACAAGGCGCTCATACCGGATCCTGTCGTCTGACCTGAGAACCCTCCTCACGACATATCCTTCTCCCAGTGTGTGTGACCTGATACCTAAGGACTTTAGTGGGTTAGGTAATTTTTTTATAACTAATTGTATTTTTATTAATCTAAATTAAAATTGTAAAATCTACTTATAATCATTATTTTCTTTAGGTTTAAGTATGATTCGTTACAATAGGCCACTCTAATCAGACGCTATTCATCCAAGCGATGGTCGATAAGTAAATAGTTACAAAAAAAGTATTCTAACAGCAAGTTCTAGTAACCATTTGCATTATTTTTTTGAAAAATTATTTCTGCTCAAAAAGTACCTGTATGCATCATAAAATGAAATAACATTATAATATTGTATGAAACTTCCCAGACTCCCCAAAACTTGGAACAGCCAAGACACTGACATCTTAATCAAAACTCAAGCCCCCGACGAAAAATACAATAAATCAGAAACATGCAAATCCTGCTAATAACATGCACAAAACCGAAAACCATTTCACGGTGCCGAAGCGGGCTGAGCAGTAATCCTGGAATATTTTATACCAGTACGCAATGTGGGGGAGACGGACTCACGGGTGCTATTTCCATGCTGATGTTTAATAATTGATAATACCCCGCGAAAAACGCACGGGAACCGCACCCCGCGTAAGTCTATTGAGTTGCTGTTACCGAGTTTTGTTTTTTGTAAAAAAACATCCCAACTGAAGAACTTCTGCGGACCCTCGAGTATGTCCGGCTATCCGCCCTTGTTGAAATGAAATCTTTACTTCCATATCATCAGTTGTATGTATGTGTATATTATATTGTAGGTATGTTTTATTTAAATTTTATATTTTATTTCAATTTCTTGTTTACAACTGCCGTTTTTTTTTTAATGAAATTGAACGGCTGGCTATCACACAGGTTAACCCTGAAAGGTTTTCGTAGTGTGACTAAAATCACTTGTGTAATAGGTTTTTTTAAGTTTTTTGGAAATAAATAAATAATAATAATAATCATTTGGATTAGTGAATAGTTATTTGGTTTTATGTATTTTATTTTCTATTCTAGTCTCACACACGGTGTCTAGATCTCCATCTATTAAGAAATTTCTAACAAATAAACATCACTTTAATGTATACACATATTATGTGTACATAAACTGTTTAGTTACATAAATAAAATAAATTTAATTTGTCCCAGGTACACAACATTCGAGGTATTCCACTCAGGGCACTGATTTCAACGGCACTTGCCCGAACGGCATCTGAGTACTTCCACTAATGGCACTGAAACAAAATTTCGTAACGTGCCGTTCAGTGGGACAGTTTATTCATTCACACAAAAACAAAAAACAGAAAAATCTGAAATTAGTCTTGTGTGCCTCACGGCACGGGTGCGTCAAATAAGCCCAGTTCAGCGTAATTGCCAGACAACTGGTTATAATAAACAATTAAAGCTGATAGTCACACCAAAACCATCACCACACTCGCCCACTCTATACAAATCCCACGCTACCTGTTCGGTAGCTCCTGGTATCGTATTATCAGCCTCCTCAACTTGTAAACTGAGCAACTCAATCGATAATCATCTGTATACCAACAAAATTTGCAAGAAGAACGCGCCAACATTTATACATAATACGTATGTATAATTTTGATTGAAACGTATGATACTCGTAAGGGTGATGTGAGAATAGGGATGAATTTTGTATCTTTGTAAAGAATATTATGATTGGCAGTGACTGAGGAAGGGGTGTCAGTGGAGAAATCACAATGTATCTTTATTTCTTTCATAATGGGGGCAATGTTTTGAGATCAATATTTAAAATTTACGGCTTCAGAATTCTGTTCATTTTTTTTGTACTTGAATCTGCTTTTATATTTTAATGAGCTGATGTAACCAACAAGATGTATAGACAAATAATTATCCTGGGATGTAAAAAATGCAATAAAAAAAAAACTCCCGAAACTCGGTACTTTGTAAACATCGGCCAGAAATTCTCTATATTTTAAAGAAAAAACAAAATATATTCCCCAGCACACATAACAGTCTTCTAATTATATTCCAAAATTCCTCACGTAATTCCAGAGATATTTTGACCTCGGCCTCTCCGAAGGCTTATTATTTTTCCACAGGTAATAAAATAAATGATTTTCCCTTTTTCATCACTAGGCAGTAATCCTGTTGAAGAGACCCGACGCCGGTGTTCGCGTTTTATTTAACACCGTCGTCGGTAATAATTCCATCTGCATATATATCGGCCGTGAGAACGAGCCTTACATAGATTATTTGTTGAGGGATAAGAACGGCAGTACTTTGTCTTGAAGCCCGCTTTTTGGGCCTTTCTGTGTTAAATTCGGGGTGAAAGATACGTCTTTTGCTACTCAAGACCAGACAAAAATGTTTGTTAAATTATTTCAGCGGTATCTTTTTGAATAACTAAACGTTTTATAGGATTAAGGGACTGTATGAAAATTCTGTATATAATTCATCGTTGGCGACATAATAATCAAGACGGTATCTCGGTATCAAGTCTCGGCAGAGGAAGTAATCCAATGTCTGTGACAAAAATGTCACTGCAGATGAAAATTATCATCATAACTATCACCAAAACCATACAAAAGTATCACCAAAATACACCACATGCACATATAACATTACACATTGAATCATTGTTTACTTCAAACTGTATGTCACAAACCTTTTCCGCCAAAAATTTCCTCCGCATCTCCACAGACCCTCTGCGATCTTTGCAACCCGGATAAGCGTGTCTCACCGCAATTGAAATGTTTATAGATACAATAATGCTCCCGGATCAATCCCCTGCCTTCCAAGGTGGTTGTTTAATTTATTTTTCCTAGATACCCTCGTGTTTCTACCGGGCGTCTTATTTGCAAGACCTTATTTGTGTATTTCGCTCCTTGTTTGAAATTCGAGTAGCAATAAATATGTTTTGATGGATCTTGTGTAAACTGGGAGGTGAATTATGTGTCTACCTACGGTGTTTCAGTTTTGGTTTAGAAGGCAATGAGTTGCAATTTATGTAAAGAGTAATTTTTACCTGTTGAGTACATTTAAGATGAGAGACTTATTTGAACCAGTTAAAGACAACAAAATTAAAGATGACACCGATCAAAGTACGAAAAATTAGTATAGTAAAGTTCTATCTACCCTACTAACTTAAATAAAATATATCACATTCAATACCCTCGCACTAGCATGAAACGGGCTCGTTAAAAAAATATTGTATATATGTGCAAATTGGCATCGCGCGTTTTCGCTGAAGAGTCCTGATGAATAACTAATGAAGCGACCCTGCCTAATGACGATGCATTTATTCTGGCCGCGGTGAGAATGTTCGGTTCTGGAACTCGGCTTTTTAAGTGGTAATTTTATTGGGAGCATGATTTACTTATGTAGACCACTCAGATGAAGATACACAGGGAACTGCTGAAAGTCGAGACTAAGAGTGAGATGAGTCCAAAGCGAATATATTCTGAAGCTATCGAAAACTACCTGAGAACAGACCCAAGACTGGTCATAGATATTATATTCAATCAGGTTTAACCAAAACATGAATAAGAAAAAATAAAACAGATTGCTTATAGGGTCGGAGTAATATATGTAGTACTTATCATAAAAAAGGGGTTTACATTCAAGAAAAACAAATAATCACAACATTTATTTAAAAACAACCACTAATCATGAAGTGGACTTGAAAGAGGAATAGGAAATCCACGCCAGCCTCCGAGTGTTAACGGCGTCTAAACACGAGAGCTCTCGTCACTTAGACGACACTTCACGAGCGAATCCTAGTACGAAATATTAAATAGACGGTTAGTACTGTAGTTGAAAATTAAATACAAATCCAAATACAGATAAACTGCCGGGTATGCCACGTATTAATGTGTAGGTCAACGAAGATAGGTCAAAAAAATTGGAATCTTCCGTTTCGAGTTTTAGTTTGGTGGTATATGGTTCCTCGAAATCTGAAATTACTATATTATTATGTATTTCAAAGCAACAAAAGTGTTAAAACTACAGTTTTATTTTGGCCAAAGAATCAGCGTTGCAATACAATACAACGTGGCAATACTGCCAGCCTTTGGCACTTTTTTCGTTTACAAAACGATGCGGACGAATTTTTTCATGTCCTATGATTATATTTTAGTTTTATATGTATACTAAGTACATTATTATTATTTTAAGACCGTTAGTTTTCAAATTATGTAAATAGTTTTCTTTTTAGTGAATACGATGCTTCTCTAGAACTAAAAATGTGTACCCATTTTCCAACTATCCCGCAGAAACATAATTCTATATTCCGGCGACCCCTTTCATTTACAACCACTATCACTAACAAATCCTTTGAGTACTCAATCGTTAATACTACTAATTCAAATCCTCTTACATTGTACCATAGGCAGTGATGCAGACGGGATCCCGGTCAATTATAAGCTTTGATCATAGTTGCGGATGCCATGACATGGGTTCAAGCTGACGGCTGCATGTGAGACCACTAGGTCAGAATATTCTTTGAGATTAACACAATAACGGAATTGGCTTGTTATAATTTGGGATGAATTCGAAGGGGAGGGAAATTTCAAGTGGTATTTACGGAACTTAGTTAGCAAAGAAGGCTATACAGGCTGTCCCAGAAGTCGATGGCAAAGGCCAAGGCCAAGTCATAAATAATAAGTTATTAGATAAATATTTTTTTTTTACATTATAGGCAAAAGTTATTTCATCTTTTATATATATCATCATCATCATTTCAGCCGAAAGACGTCCACTGCTAGACATAGGCCTCCCCCAGGCTCCACCACTTCGACCAGTCTTGTGCTTCCCACATCCAGCGGATACCCGCGGCCTTCACAAAGTGATCGGTCCACCTTGTGGGAGGCCTTCCCACTCTACGTCTTCCGGTACGCGGTCGCCACTCCAGAACCTTTCGGCCCCATCGGCCATCTGTTCTGCGAGAAATGTGCCCTGCCCAATTCTTTGCCAGTGATGACCTATGGTACAGAGACGTGGTCGCTCACAATGAGCCTTATCAGAAGGCTTTTTATATTTATTAAAACTTATTTATAAGAGGTAAATTGCTGGGGGGTTAGCTGAACCAGTTAAAACGCGAGTAAATGAGGAAGAGCAGGCATTTTACGGCTGTCTTATATAGCTTACATTTAAAAAAAGACCTGATTGTATGATGTAAGTAAAATGTACTGCAGGTACATTTTCTTGCAATAAAACACCAAGATGCCATTCGTCATTACCCTGTTCAAATTCGCCCTTCCACGATGATAACAGAACAATTGCGAATTCTAGAAAACTCTCACCTTTCCTGAGAGATAGCGGACAAACCCATCCGACCCGAGTCAGGCAAGCTACCAACCTACCAATACATCATTCAACTTGGCCGGGACTTTTTATACCGGCGACATTATCAAAATTGTGGAGGTTGCCTCCTCCCGTGTTTCACCTTAATGAGGTTCCCCCACTGTCTCCCGATTTTACAGCTGCCGATAACACGGTTACATTGAATAATTGTCGTAATTTAGTCTGCTTGTTACGCAAAAACATGATACTTGGGGTTTTATTTCGTATCGTTGTGGTGATAACGTGTATCGGGTATAGGGATAATTACCAGTGTTTTGGCTTCGGTTTGATTACATGAAGCAAAGAGAAATTACTCTTGATGCCTGACAGGAGACCTGATTGCTGTGCAAATTAGATTGCTCGCGGTGGTTTCTTCCTGTCAAAGCTCAACTAACAGAATCCAGCGAGCATCATCATTATCATCATTTCAGCCGAAAGACATCCACTGTTATACACAGGCCTCCTCCAAGCACCGCTACTTCGCACTTCGCGTCCAGCGGATTCCTACGGCCTTCACCAGGTCATCTTTCCACCTTGTGCAAGGCCTTCCAATGCTACGTCGAACCGTCGAACATACTAAGAAATTATACCACGTAATATATATGTATATTTATTTCTGCTAAATTCAAAATTTATACATTTTCCGTCATCCAGTGACTGTTAGATGGCATTGGCATCTCAAAAAAACTTTACGTAAAACCAACGAATGTCTTTCTACACGTCAGTTGAGACAAACCTTGTAGCTTACTAATGGGCGCGACTCGGGAACCTACCTTTATAATGTTCATACCCGACAATTTTTCGCATTGGCCTACCCTCATCTGGAACATGTTCGTCACTAATAGGCCACTTGTATGTTTTAATAACGCGAATGTTCCTCTGTATCATTATAATATCGGAACGCGAATTTTTCAATGCTTTTTGTTGAGATTTTTCGCTAAAAAAAGGATCTCTTTTTTGCTTTGAGTAATGAGTTACTAACTAACTGTTGTAGTTATTTATTTACACTTCTTTTTATATCTTATTGTTTTTTGTGTTTCACGAACTGTGTCGAAATAAACGGTATTCTTTCTTTCTTTTTTTACTTCCGGAGGTAGCATTGATGATACTCGCTTTAGCAGCTGTATTTTCAAAATACATTTTAATTTGAGACTTGCACCGTTGTTACTTGTTTGTTGCTTGGCTAGCTTGATCACTTAAATCTACCATTATTTTTTTACTTATGTTAAACAAATGAATAAATGACATATGACTTAATTTTTAGCCAGGCTTCGTTGCGTGTATGGAATGTTATTAATTGTGTCTACACACCCCTCGTGTGTAATAATGTGCCGTAATATGATAATAAGAAAACACATGTCCAAGAACCACAAATTCGGAGACATGTGACATCCACTAACTGAGCCCGCGTGGTGGATTTATAGCCCACTCCGTCTCACAGAAACGAAGCCTGTGTCCCAGCTGTGGGAACAATATAGTTTGTCATATTCCTTATTTGTAAGTCTCAAAAATACTATTGTCTAAGACCCTCTCAAATAACCCAAGAGCTACTTTTATTACCGTACCCATTTAAAAACCTCGCTACCATCCATAAAAATCGATCCAGATCACCGCCCAACCCAATTTGGCTACCAATCTAACTTCAATAACTTAATATCGTTAAATACTATATTTTTTTTCATCCCCACCTGTCCCCCGCGGGCTTAATAAGGCGTTGGTCGTTTGACGCGAATTTTTACGCTACGGTCCTTCGAGCAGCGGAACCCCACTTTTATGGTTTTCATTAATGAAGATGGCTTCAGGGCTGATCGTTCGAGGCCCTGTAAACCTTGATCATGGGGTGATGTTTAATGCCTATTATTTTTTAAGATTGCAACTTGCTTTTGCTGTAGGTATTGCGATTGCACTCCTCATGTGAATGCTCCCGGGGGTATGGAAATCAATTGTTTTGGAAGCGTAGTGTTTTGAAACGTGATTTTTTGTTGGATTTTAAGAATTCGTGAGCTAATGTCTACTACCTAATGCAACCTACTTAAGACTAAAATTTTAAAATATCTCGTTGTTTAATAAGTAATAAGGAAGCAGCATATTAAATAATTTTTCAATGACCTTATTATTTATGTTTGGAAACATAAAAAAATTGTTTTGCAATAGCAACATTTATATCTTTATC
Organism: Polymixis flavicincta; assembly: GCA_949987655.1. Lineage (NCBI taxonomy): Eukaryota > Metazoa > Arthropoda > Insecta > Lepidoptera > Noctuidae > Polymixis > Polymixis flavicincta. Next base: position 21,496,402 of record OX465190.1, on the reverse strand, counting down.
ACTAGTTTTTTGCTCCTGTATAAAATTATATGTGAACAGTTAACTGCTTAATATCTACAAGCATTTTATCATAAAAGCACGGTTGACACCATAGCATTTGACAACATGATACTGATCAAGGTGTGTTCATCAACACATCTCAAATAATCTTGTCCAAAACAAAACATACATAATTAAATTATTCTTTTTTGGTTATTGCCTGCTGCCATGCTTACGCAAATAGGCAGTTGAAAATTTATCCAGTCCTCCAATTCAAGCCGCATAACAAATTGACCGTCAAAAAAACAAATTCAATATAAAGAAACGGCCTTTCAATTATTCACGAATTCGGAACGAGTCCCTGTCCACGGCAGATCTTTATTCAAATCTGATATAGGCCGCCATCTTAGCAGGTTTGCATCGCAAATCGGTACCTACGCAGTTCTTTTTTTGAATTCGTACACTTCACCCCAAAATTGCCAGTTTGATTGCTATTTTAATGCTTTCCCATCTTTTCCTTTGGAAAATTATCTTTCAAATTTTCGGATAATAAGCGATGGACGGTGTATTTTTTAGGATAATCGGAGGCAGCTGACGCATCTTTTTTTTTGTTCGGCTTGTTAATATTGTTAAATAAGAATATTTTTAAGACAACTTGAATGTTTAATGGTTCGTTTAAATATATTTGTTTGATCTAGAATTGATTGATTTATTTATTTTATTTATTTGGATCTCCAACAGAGGCTACACAATTACATGCAAGTTTACATTAAGCAGAGACAAATACAGTGTGCGCTTCCAATTATAGGAGAACACATTATTTACTTGTAATCTAGGTACATTAAGTTTGACAATTTAAAAAAAAAGACAAAAATATTTAAAAAAAAGAAAACAATATACGAAAATCATACTTAAAGGAAACAACGTTAATGACATAAGAAATCAATAATAAAAATAATGTAAATGAACAGTTAAAAAAAAACAATATTTACATAGAGTGTGATTATTTTGGGGCTTAGCTGCCAATAAACCAGGCAGACCTTTAGCAAGATCCTAAGTTTCATACTTCTTCATGAAACTAAAGATGTTGACACGATAAGTCAAGAACGCTTTCGAAATACTTACCAGCACCCTAATTGCGTAACTCACGATTCATCATAATCTGTATCGTTTTGAAACGGATTGATAAACCATTGCTTCATATGTGCGAAAAATGTGTCTGTTCGACAACATAAATAACGCAATGAATATTGTTTAACTGTGAACACGAAACCAATTATGATCAATCGTGAGTTACGCAATTAGGGTGCTGGTTCGTAAAAAGTGAGTCTTATGTTTATGCGCCTTTTAGTGGCTTATTAGTCGATTCGCATGAATAAACTAGCCCGAATCGGGCAAATTGACACTTTAATAAGAGTCTACAGGATAAGTTTTTATCTGGATAAAACTTTTCCTGTATATGCGACTCGCACGGAGTAAATTTATTTGTTGGCGAATCGACAATTCCAGAAATACGTATAATGTAGGCGAGTAAATTCGTGCGAATGGACTAATATGTTGTTTTGAATCAATATTATGTCCACTATTCTCCACATCTTCCCTCTATCCATCATCATTTGCCTAGTCTTTTCTCAACTATGCTGGGGTCAGCTTCCAGTCAAACCAGATGCAGTTGAATAGCAGTATTTCACATCTGACCTCCACAACCCAGTTACTGGGTAATACGATACCCCTTGGTAAGACTGGTTGTCAGACTTTCGGGCTTCTGACGACCTGTAACGATCTTCCCTCTACCCATAGTCTGTTTTGCTTCCATAAAACATTAGACGTCTATCTGGATGATGAATGTGCAAGCGATTGTTATTCGCGTTTGATCTTGATTAATTAGTGATTGCAAACAGAATGCGATATTACCGCGCTGATGGGGCGCGATTACTCGTCAAATTGCTTGTTCAGGTTAATCTAAACCTCGATACTTAAACTGGTGAATAATGTGTAAACAATTATGAAGAAACCAAAGCCCGAAGAATTGCCAAACTTAAGTGGCAGTGGGCAGGGCACATTGCTCACAGAATAGATGGCCGATGGGGCCGAAAGGTTCTGGAGTGGCGACCGCGTACCGGAAGACGTAGACTGGGAATTCCTCCCACAAGGTGGACCGATGACCTTGTGAAGCCGTGGAGATCCACTGGATGTGGGAGCCGACTAATATAATTTGAGTAATTGATTGCTTGCTTCATCATTATTTATAAACTAGTATTTTCTGCAATTTGTAGGCAAGGCACTGAGAATGTTGAATAAAAGATTTGAAATCTACAACATATTGTGTTAACTATCGCTAAATCGTCTACCTAACGCAGTTGAAACTGAAAAACTTAACATTGCGCCCGTATTTAATACAGGAAATTCTTTTATATTTTGTGAATTTGAGAATGTTTTAGGCCTTGCAGACTGTGGATTTGTAGACTATTTTATTAATTACCAGGTACTTGTTGACAGGCCTATTAACACTGTAATTGAAAAAACCAACTTTTCTTAATAGAGTTTCTTGCCGGGTTTTCTCCATAGGAAATAACCAATTTCAAATAACAAACCGTGCACCTAGCTTATGACGTAGCATGTAGGTTTATGTATACTAATATTATAAAGAGGAAAGATTTGATTGTTTTTTTGTTTGCATTGAATAGACTCCGAAACTACTGAACCGATTTGAAAGATTCTTTCACTGTTGGGAAGCTACACCATCCCCTGGTGACATAGGCTATATTTTATCCCCATATTCCCACGGGAACGGGAACTATGCGGTTGAAACCGCAGAGCGCTGCCAGTGTATAATAAAATTATTTGATTTTGTATTTCCCGAAGGCTCAGGTAGAAGTGTATCTACCAATAGTAGGTAGATATACACACATTTCTTCAATAAGTATGTTTGAATCCAGGCTGCGACTGAGGAATCCTTACTTCTAATAAGGAGTATCAATAACAACATAATTTATCACACAATCGTCTCAAAGCTCCCACGGACATAATCGCCCGCCGGTCTTTAAGACAGTCTGCACGAAAGGAGGGGGTGATGATGGCATTTTTTTTTTCAAGTCGTCAGATAGATTGGATGACACTCGATCTCCCCAAGAGGGCGAAATTAAAACAGCGGCGATGAGCCAAGCACGAAACGGCCGGGGAATTATTTTCCGTTGAGTGATTCTTGGCCATAAAATTTCTGATTGATCAATTCATCCGGTGTTTCCATTCCGCTGTAATGAAGAGCACGTTGCTGGTCGCCGTTTTTTTTTCCTCTATTCGTCCCCCGCCTCTATTTTTCCGCCTGTTTTCGCTTTAGTGGGTGTTTTATTAATTTCCTCTGCGTGTTTTTTCGGTCGTTGTCCCTTGAATTTGCATCTGGTATTTTTTTCTTCGATAGTCGAAAACAGATTTGGGGTATTTGTTCCGAAGTTTTTGTTTGCATTGGAATTGTATTAGCGACGTTTCCCTTTTCTCTTCTTTTCTTATAGATACTGAATAATTACCTGTCCTTACTTAGTCACCTTACCTTAAGAAACCACATACAAAACCATACCTTGGTAAGGCAAATGATGACCACATCATGTCCCATATTCTGGAGTGTGTTACATCTCAAAATGTCCACCTTCATTTCTGGCCACACACCAGGCCACCCATTTAATACAATACATCTATTTACCACAAGTTTTGCCCTCGACGTCGTCTGTGATCCGGGATGAAAAGTAGCTTATATCCTTACCCAGGTCATGGTCTAACTGTGTGCCAAATTTCATCCTATTCCGTTCAGCAGTCAGCGTCACAAACAAACAAACTTACTTTCGTATCGACGATTTCAGATCGACACGAAAAGAAGAACGCAATTACGTTATCCACCTACACAAATACTTGTCCCCTTATCCCAGAAACAGGGCAATCTAAATACGACCAAACATATAACGCATCACAAACTTTATCTCCTACTCTAAAGTTGTCACACGATCAGTTTCACGCAACCTCGTCCGAATAGCGAAGCAAATTTTATTGCGGGTCCTTCACGATATTAAGAGGGAAAAGGGGGATAATGGACACCGATCCGACGGACAAAGCTTCGGCGGCCATCATTTCGGTCACATTTCATTAAAAACAACAATAAGCACGATAACGACTGTTCGGGTGGTCTGCGGACGATTTTGATCACATTTTCTTGCTTCTGTATTTATATGTGTGTTGAAGACTTTTATGTGATGCGCTGAGTGGCAGAAATTAAATAAATAAATACACGTTATTTATTCAGAGTACAATGTTAGTAAACAAAATACTTAATAACTAAAACAGTTGGGTCCGGTTTGTAGGCACCTAGCGGGCTGTATGCCCGGGCGGCTATCGATTGAGAGAAATGTTCCTTTCTTTATCATATTTGCCAATAACAGTGGTAAGTTAAAGCTTTATCAGTATTTCTTAGTATGAAAATCTAAAATGTCTTACCATTCTAATTACTCATACAAAGATTGCCACTGATTAATCAGTCGCAATTGTCCGTAGCAATACCTACACTATTTCTTTGCCCTGAGCAAATGTTTGAATAACTTCTAACAATTTTCACGTCAAATTTTTATAACGCAATTGAGCCATACATTTAAGACTTCTTTCAAGTTTATTAAAAAGCTCCAAAAATATACCTGATCCGAACACCAATTCCCCCTCATTACGGGAGCCCATTCAATTTTAACGAGATCGTATACGCCGTAAAATGCCTTTGATGTTAATCTATAACGTGGCTCCTCGATCTACCGATAAATAACGAATAAACAAACAAAAGAAGGAAAAAGCGAAATATGGGCCGTCTCGCCCCACTCTCCCCTCTCGGCATAATTTCATTATTTGCTACGAGCACATCACTTTAAAATATTCTCAATCTATGCGAGTACGAGGAGTCGAGGCCGTTAGTGCCCACTAGTGCTTTTTTCACGGCTTCGCTTCTTTTGTTTTGACGATAATTTTTTTCAATAATTAAATTTTATGTGTGACGTTTTGTCTTTGTTTTTTTTTTTTGTCTTTTGGGTCCTTTCGTCTCTTGTAGGTAGGTCTTGGAAATGGCACGGGGTTTATGAATACGTCGTAACCCAAAAGACTAAAACCACCAAACATCGCAGTAGTTATCAGTCTTTTCTACAGAATAAAGATTAATATCACCACAAAAAGACTTGGGTTGGTAAGCAACAAGTGGTTAGAGAAAGTGGTCCAAAACTTGATTAATTAAAAATACGTAGTAACAAAAAAACTAGCCTATGCTGTCCCACTGTTGGGCAAATGCCTGCCCAAGTCTTTCCAGGAGCTCTTTTTATCATCTAAACACAATTAAAAACACACTTAAATTAAATACAACCTCGAAAGACCAACAAACAAATCGATGTTTTTTTTTTCATCCGCATTTCACCTGTAGGTGTCGCCTCCCTGGAGAGAGGGATGGCTAAGAAAAAATGTGTTCTTGTCGTGTTTTATTAGTGAAAAACAATGATGAATTAGCGGGGACGCGTTTATTAGTCGCCAGCGATTTTCTATTCGAGGGATCTGTTGGAAATTAGAAACCAATTATACAGAGTGTTAGGTTTTAATTTTATGTTAATTGATTTTTGTACACCTATATTTTTTGTACCTACATTTGATTTTATAGGGAAGTGTAGTATACTTCTGACCAAACCTTCGGAGAAACAAAGCGTGATCTTATGTTGTGTATTAGTTTGGCCGATTGACAAGTCACGTACAATGAAATGAGACGCAGTCACAATTCAAATACGTAACCTATACGGTGAATTTATCTAAGTTGAGCTATATGTCAGTTAGCTAAATAATCCGTTTGACTGACGAAAAAAAAAAAATTTATCTGTCACAGAAACACAGACATACAAAAAGATCTTAGCCTCAAACTGCTGAGCTTTTTCTCAACTATGTTGAGGTCAGCTTACAGTCTTACCTTTTGACCTACCCAGTCACTGGGATACACAGTCCGTAACGACTGTGATACATCTACAAATGACAGTCGTGACCACGTGCGCTCCAAGGCACGGAGGGTTCTCGAAATGTAATAGATGGTAACCGATCCATGAACCGACCGCGGCCAGCGTAGCTTAACCTACGATCGACCCGTGTGGCTGATGTCCTGTAGCCACGAACCCTTCATAAAAAGTTTAGCCTGCCAATACAAAAAAAAAAAAATACATGCAGAAACAAAACACAGCAAAGGCGAATTTAATTTATATTTTTTTACAGTTTCCACGTTATAGCAGACTATGGCCCGTGCAAAATTTATATTAACAAGGCGTGCAATATTGGAGTACATCATCGGGAGAGTTCGGGTGTTTCCGGCGTTCTTGTTTTAAATTAAATTGCTCGCCAGGTCTTGGTAGGACATTGGGATTAATTGGCCGTTGGACAAATAGTCATAGGAAAGGTAGTGAATTAGAGTATGTACCTAACTATAGTTCGTCTATACTTATATGTATATCGATAATAACTAGGGATGCATCCGATACTGATACCGATATATCGTCGATACTCGAAGTTTGCTGAAATATCGGCATCGGCGATATTTTTATGGCCGATTCAACGATAGTTTTTCAAATATCGCGTTTTAAAAATGTAATGTAAACGCGCGTGTTGTCTCGTATGTTTCGTTGCAAACGAGGCACGAACGAACCATACTAAAATATACTATTAACGAATCTCAACCTGTCTATAGTTTTAAACGGTTTATTTAGTTTGTCCTGTTATTTGTTATTTTTATGTTACTTAAAAAAATAACCTGAGTTGTGTATTATTTATTTTACCTTCATTTTTGAATTCAATAATCGTATCGGTATCGGTATCGCCGATGTTTTTATAAGAGCATCGGTATCGGTATCGTATCGGCAAAAAGGCGTATCGAGGCATCCCTAATACTAACATATTAAAGCTTAAGAGTTTGCATGTTTGAACTAATATCTGGAAATACTAGTTGGATTTCAAAAAATCTTTGTATCTTGTTTATGATAGCTACATTCATGAGGAAGGCTATATATTTAACATTACGCTACGACCCTTAGGCGCCGTGTAAAATTAAATGTCGAAAAAAAATCACACAAAAAAAGTCAAAAAGAACGCTCAGCGAAAACGAAGTAAAAGTGCGTAGAAACTATTACAGACTAGCTTTTGCCAACGGCTCCGCCTGCGTGGATGTCGGTTATCGCGGAAAAAAGTAGCCTATGTCCTTCTCCATATCCGAGGCTATATCTCTGCCAAATTTCATGACGATCGGTTCAGAGGTTTAGGCGTGAAAGCGAGACAGATAGGCAGACAGACACAGTTACTTTCGCATTTGTAATATTACTAGGGAAGTAGGGATGATTAAGACCCCTGCCCTTCAAACTAGGAAAATCCTGCATCTACCTTTTTTAGAATTATTTTTCTTCTATAGTTCTATATTTGTCGTCATCTCGGTAGTTACGCTTTTCCGAGCCATATCATCTTTCACGTAATCCATCTATCGTTTCTTTGGTCTCTAAAAAAAGTAAGAACTACTGAATATTTTTCGTAAAAATACCTATAAAAATACATTCATACGTTATCGCATAAGCAACATAGTAGTTTCCCCGAAGCAGTTTCCTAACGGAAAAGTCTTTTCCGAGTACTTTATTTCAGGAAACTGATGGGTAAAAAATGTATTCTGAAATAAACCGTAGCTACGTCATAAATACATAGACATATCGAAGTAAACTTGAATAAAATAATCACTTAAATAAGAGAAAAAGTCCTGCCTTGTGCGAAAGAGATACCGTGGCCCCTGGCACACAGGCAACTGAAGGAACACGGTTGGATTTTAGCCAGTAAAAGTCTGACACGTCCTCCCGCTCCACCCAGTGCGGGAAAAGTTATTTGATGATTTCTCATCCTCAAAAAAAAATGCTAACAGTCAGAGAAAATATATGCTCAGCAAACTAAAAATCCAGTCCATAATTACAAATTACAATTGTCACTGTAAAACATGCCAAATTATTGAAGTATGTCGTGAAGTGTGATTTTAGTAAAACATTTTTTAACAGGTAAGTAAACACTTGGGTTCAAAGGTTATTAAAGCAATTTCTCATACGTTTCCACCGCATGCCCCATAAACGTAGTTAAAACATAAATAGCTATTTTCTGGGTCCAATAATTTATTGGGGTTTCAAGTTTCCTAACAAAAACATCCTTAACATAATTCCTTCTGTTTCCTTCAAGAAAACCTACCAGTTAATACACAATAGCTTACATGAACAAGTCATATCGTTCGAGACAAGCCAGACGTGTTCGTTAATATGAAAATTAGCTGGAATGAGGCGCTCCAGGAAATTGGCTGCACCTCCATGCTAAAGCCACGTAGTTATGCATCGATGGTGCAGGATTTTGTAACAGCATTCGTTGAGTCTTCAGGGAATATGTGGAAGGTATTACAGCCCTGTGGTAGTGGAGAGTGAGATATAGTTAATGCTTTGACACTGTTTGTAGCTAAGGTCGATCTTTTTATTTTTGGACGATTTTTTTCAAAAGATATTGTTGTTGGTTTAATATAGCACAGGTCATCAATTCAGCCGAAAGACGCACATTGCTGGACGTATGCTCCTCCAAACATCGCCACTTCGTTCGGTGACCAGGCTATAGCAAATATGTTAAGTATAAAACCAATGCGTCGAATCAACATTGTTAAAGTAATTGTTAAACTTGCAAGCTTTTAAAATTTATTTCGTTCCAGTAGAGACAGAAAAGTTAGCCTCAATAAAAACTTAACAAAACATGCAGTTCACAGAAACCTAACGTATACGAAGTCCAGATTTCGTCAAAACCTTGCAATTACCATACAAAAACAAATAGGTAACACCCACTCATACCGAGAAAAAACAACAGCAACCAATTTAAAATTCGTTCAAAACATTCATTAAATCCTAAAACAAAAAAAACTGTAGACCGACAATCTAAATATATCAAAGTATCTCGTCTCTCTTCCGAGAGAAAACGGTTTCCTATAACATTTACCAAGAAAAATTACATATACGGAACTAGACCGTCACAAAGTGTACGAAGAACAATGTAGTTACGTCGTTTTTCTTTTGAACGCAGCACAGAGCGGCCATAATGGCTCGCTTTGACTTACTAGATGGAATTTTTAATGCAATAATTTCGATAATTTATCGCTAGATAGCGCTCCTTTGTGGCAGGGGCGGTCGGGGGTGGGAGCACAAATTGGTTTTTATTTTTTATCAGTAAACATTAGAGTGGTCGTCTCGATTGACCTCCGGCTGTTGTGTAACACGGATGAGGAAGATGTTTAACTTGTTTGTTTTAATGTTGACGACTTACTTGTATAACCAATTCGGTGAACACCCATATTCGATTGATGATGATGATGAATAGGGTATCTATTCAATACTCTTCACGATTACAGTTTTCTACCTGAAATCCTGTGATCCTTTGGTACTTTCGTCCCTATTTTATCAATATAGTTTCTGTCACAAACTTTCCACATACTTATTAAAGAGTTTCACAAAAAAAAAATAACCCAAATATTGGTGCAGCCAAATTATTGAATCGAAAGGACCAACTTCCAATCCGGGTCCTAAGTCCCTTGCCAATGTGTCCCAAAACTCTAGCTTTCAATTCAAAAGCGTCACTTTTGAGGCTCCGCAGAGCTCGTAATTAAATACGTGACGTTATTTAGCCCTGGCCTCTCCCGGTAATTTGCGGTAATGGAAAGATGGTCGCAACGATTTCGCGAACGGTTCAACGTTTATTTTTTTCATATTAAAAATAATATCCCATGTTCAAGTGGCCGGAAAATTTTGTTTGTGCTGTATTGTTTAGGAGTAATGGCGTTTTGTTTGGGATGTCTTTGGCTCTAAATTGGCTTCGAAAGCCTTGTTATTAATTCAGAAAGCACAATCTTTTCAATTTTTTATACACCCACATTTTTTTGAGTGAAAACACCACCAATGCTTCTCAATAGCTTCATATTTTATAGCAAACCAATTCAAGGCGTGCATCTCTAAAATTTTATCACAAATCAGTACATTATACTGTATGGCGATAAGAGAAGAGAACAAACATATGGATGGTGAAAAAATATTTGTCAAAGAAGAAAATAAAGAAGAATGGAGATAACAATTGACAGAGATGTCAACCACACCACTCACCACAAAAAAAACTTAAATTACTTATTTATTTATTTATTTGGAAACTCAACAGCTTATAATTAATTTACATGAGTATGAATGTGAATGTTCACCTCAATATCAATGAACAGCTCAATGCAATTTCGTCAAAGTTACTAGCATCTAACAGTTTGCTTACACTGCTCAGTGATAGTGAGATGATGACAATTATCTCTTAAGCCAATTACAGAGTTCCGTAGCATTTATAAACCTAGATTAACTATAAAGTAGCGAAAGAAAACATCTACACAAGTACAACTATCAACAATAGCTAAAGTGCGATTCTTGACACATTGTTCACATTACATAAAAGTTACAAAGTGTGTACCTAAATACTATGGCTATATTATTAATTTAACAAAAAGGAAAAACAAAGTAAAATATTTTGTTGAACATTGTGGATATATTTCCACTTACCAATTGGAACGTGCTTTTTGAGATATAGAAAAAAATTAATTAAAAAAAGAATAAGTTAAAAAATAAAATAAAAGAAGAATAATGAGTTATGGCACAACTTGTTTACTAAACAATATCTGCTTGACTTGATTACGATATAAAATCTTTAAAGCACCACGTCAGCGTTATGTTAGGTATTACCCAAACCTAACGTAATGCTGACAAAATGGCTCCGTGCCAGGATATCGGCTCGGTGGTGTGCGCTGCTTAGATACCGTCGTATTAACTGTATGATGAGATAATTTCATACCCAACTTAGGAGTGGGAGATAAAAATATGGGAGGGCTAGTTTTTGACTAGGGCTTGTCATGCTACCAAGAGTTTTTCTATCACAAATGGAGGGTACTGTTCTCGAACGTACCCTACGTTCGAGAACAGTGCGCATAAACATGTGCCCAACAAATGACTTCACCTATCATTCAGATATTTTATTTTCCTGTGAAATATGTTAACCTTGAAATAAGATCTTTCTCTTTTATTCTAACATAAAAGCTCATCTCATAGCGATACTCTTCATGTAATAGACTAGAAAGCAAACACTGATTATATATGCTCTACTGCTTTACCATTTAAAAGTACTATTATGTTAATACATCTGGGGGGCAATTCTACTAATTTTAAGAACGTTCACAGTCTGATCTCAGTGTCAATCTGTCAAAAATACCTCGATTTTTCATACATTTTTGACATTTGCTTGTCGCTGAGATGACACTGCGACTAGATTTTGAACGGTTTTAATTACGAGAATTGGCCTTCTGGTCATACACGCAAGTCAGTTGCCAACACTACATACCTGATCTTTCAGAAGAACATCACCAAAAAGGTCGCAATATGTCCTTCCCCTTCCGGATTCAGTTCTATGTTAATGTAAAACCACACAAATACCCACCATTTCTTACCCCAAAAGTCCCAGAGTGCCAAAATAACCAAGTGTTCGCCATTAGAATAACTAAATAAGTTTTTAATCCGAGCTAAAGTATTGGTCATAATATTCAGAGGACGCTCCCGATAACGTTGCTTGGCAGACCGCCAGAGGAAAACGTGCTGTATCGTGTATCAACATAATATCGCTCGTATTTTTGCTTTAGAGGCAAATGGATGATCAAGAGTAAGTTATAGATAGAGGTATTGTAGAAAAAAGGTCGAAGATGGTGGGAACTTCACAAAGAGTGACATTAAAAGAATATCCGTGGAGATACTTGCCCGTTCTTCTCCAAAGGGACCTACCATACGGAATGGGCAACTAGCTTCATAATTCTGACTGACCACTTGATAATTCAAAAGTGCCTATAATTGGTTTATTTGAAATAAATGCTTTAAATTTGAGTATGCTTGACGAAATTTTTCCTATAACTCTAGAAGTAATCATTTGGTAAACATTCAACAACATGCTTAAGAATAGATTGCATACAAGATTTAGATCTTACACCGTGCATCACCCCCCCCCCCCCCCCCCAGTGGGTTCCCGCGTTGTCGTTGCGGGGTGGCTCAGTAACCGTGAACTTCCAGCCACGGTGAAGCCAAGAGGAACCCAAAGGTGGGGCCGCTCGTCAGGGCTTTTGCTTTCAAGCCAATGACGTAGCGGCCAAAAGTAGGTTGCGGTGAGGTGCACCGCAACTGAGGTGGGCCGCGATGTCGTATGGGAGGCTTCGCGGCTGAGGGTTACGGGCTGCGGCAGAGGAGGAGTGCCGGTGCTTCTGAGCAGCGCTCTTCCCTTCCGTGGCCTGGATGGGGCCGCCACCATTTGATGGCGGACGCGGTGGGGCCGCAGGGGAAGAGGATTGTCGGTATAGCGTTGGCCGCTCTCGCCAAAAAGTAGGTTGCGGTGAGGTGGGCCGCGATGTCGTATGGGAGGCATCGCGGCTGAGGGTTATGGGCTGCGGCAGAGGAGGAGTGCCGGTGCTTCTGAGCAGCGCTCTTCCCTTCCGTGGCCTGGACGGGGCCGCCACCATTTGATGGCGGACGCGGTGGGGCCGCAGGGGAAGAGGATTGTCTGTATAGCGTTGGCCGCTCTCGCCTAAAAGTAGGTTGCGGTGAGGTGCACCGCAAATGAGGTGGGCCGCGATGTCGTATGGGAGGCATCGCGGCTGAGGGTTACGGGCTGCGGCAGAGGAGTGCCGGTGCTTCTGAGCAGCGCTCTTCCCTTCCTTGGCCTGGACGGGGCCGCCACCATCTCCCTATCCCCTGCGGCCGAAAAGTGGTAGACGGGACGGCGCGTTATGTTCCACGCGCGCCATCAGAGATGTCAGCAACCACTGGTGGGGTCCGCAAGGGTCGATGCCTGCCAGGGGAGCGGGTTGTTCGAAAGAGTTACCGCCGCCCCTGGCACACGGGTGGGTTTTAGGCAGTAAAAGTCTGACACTCCCTCCTACTCTACTCAGCAGGAGAAGTCATTTGAAGATTGACCCAAAAAAAAAAAGCACCGTGCATCAGAAACTAGTTAAAAAACATTATGTGAATCTTAGAGTACTAACAAAACAGTTAATGAACCTGTTATAATTGCAACCCAGGAGTATAATATTTATATTTATATTTTAGAAATGCTTTGATCGTTTTTTAACTATTAAATTATTACCGAAACGAGACTGAAAATTATCGATTTTGTGTACTAGTAACATTGCGAAAATCATAAGCATCATTGTTAAAGCAATGAACTACCAAATTCAAATCGTCCAACTTTCCCTGAAATCTTTCAACGAAGAAAAAAAAAACGTTTTCTCCCTTGAAACTTTTTAAAAACGCCCGATGCTCCGATACGTTAAAAATAGCGAAGTAGCACCGAACGTTTCATTTTCCAAACTTTTAATCTCAAAGTGGCCGTGAAAGAAAAATGGCGGCGTTAAGGAAATCGCCAGATCCACCTATTATCAACTCCGATTCGGATAAAGGTGTGTTCACGGCCTTAGCGGGACTTAAGACCAAAAATTAAAAGTTTTTTTTTTAATGTCAATATCCCCTTTTAGTAAACACTTCTTATTTGACATATTATCTGCAGCTCTTAATTCCTCTCAATAGTAATGGCTTTAGTTGCTCTATCCTCGATTTGAAGATACTAGGAGATAAGATAATATTAGGCTTATAATATTAGTAGATTGCACATAAGGCAACGGCACCTTTGATTTAGATTTTTGGCTATTTTGTATTAAAGTACATACAGAAGCATCTCATAAAATACCACCTTAAATAAAAATCAACACCTCACAACACACACCTTAATCCAATCTTAGCCAAAATATTTGTACACTTCACAATTATAGCGTAACTTTTGAGCTAAACTGTAAACGCGACTTAATCCGCGAGCAAATCCACATCCTACCAACTCATTGCCTACAAAATTCACACCTTACAGTATCAAATATAAAGTAGAAATTCGCGTGTCGAAGAAAAGGTGGTTATACGCAGCGATACGAGACGAATTGTTGCAGAAGAGTCATAAAAACTAAGATATTAATGTATCGTGGGAGGCATTAGCCGGTCGCTGGATCGATTCCTATGCATAAAAAATGCTAATGGTTCTGAAGAGAGTACGTAACGCTGGAGTTGGCTGATTTATGTCGGGAGTTTTGTAACTATTCGCGGTTCGATGTCGCACCCTGGAGTTTTTAGGACAGGTGGACCTTACAAGTTGGGAAGAAGGCGCTAATGGTGGCTCCAAAATTTTCCTTTGTTATTTTTTTGGAGGTACGTATTATGTGTTGGTTAGGGTTTTTGTTAATATCGAAAGGAGTACCTTTTCAAAATGAACCGGTTGTCAAATCTACGGTATATTTGCATAAGAGTTACTGACATTTGCTTTACAGAACATCTATTTCAATGAGTTGGATATCGTAAACACAGTTTTTGAAACAGCGCGGAATGGATATTGTTAATCGGACATAATGAAACCGGCTAACTATCATTAGAAGTATGTTATATAATTAAGCTGCTGATCGCTTTATTATCAGTACATAAGAGGAAGTCTGAAAGTTACACCGCTCACTGAAAAGTTGTGTGAATTTCGGTTGTCATAGTATGGGCATGTGATGCGGAGGAATGAGGAAAATGTCGTGCGGAAAGTTTTGAGTATGAATGTCGATGGCTATAAGAGTAGAAACACTATGGATGGACTGTGTGAATGATGATATGGTTAGAAAGAGTGTGACTACGGAGTTGAGTTGACGAATAACAGTAAAGTGTGGAAGAAAACAGACATGTTGCGCCGACCACAAATATAATTAGGATAAAGGCAAGAATATGATGATCGCTTTATCATCGAACTAGCAGCGCTCCGTGGTTTTAACCGCGTAGTTCCCGTTCCCGTGGGAATACGGCGAAAAATATAGGCTTACGTCACCCGGGAATAGTATAGCTTCCCAACAGTGAAAAAAAATTCAGCCTATTCAATGCAAACAAACAAACAATCGAATCTTTCCTCTTTATAATATTAGTATAGATGAATTTATTATCGTTTTATCGGAAGACAAGGTGACCTTTTTTGTATTTAATGACAATTGGAAACGCGGTAAGAACTGCTATGGGTACAAATTCTGGCATGTACAGTAGGATCCAAAAGCGGAGTAACAATTTCAAAAAGTAATAGATTGACACTACGGTTTAACTTACGACCTTCTTATATTAAGTAATTTCTATATTGTAGACACACACACTCTCATACGTCTACAAATGATTGTATTTCATAAATTCAACCGTTAAAGTAAATGACGTGATAGCTTAGTGGCTACTGTACTTGGATTAGCGCCCTCGTGCGCAACGAGTCTCGGGTTCGAATCCCACGCGCGGTGTGCTAGCCTTTTTATTGTTTTAAAAATCGCTTTTGACTATAGTTTCTTGTTCTGTTCGTCTTGTTCACTAAACTCGTAAAACTTTATCAATATACCCACAGAAACCTAAATAAATTTAAATGATAGTTAACTTACGACTCATTCGACGTGACATATAGAACGGTGTTGGTTGTTATTGTGTGCTAGTGACGTGTGTTTAATCTATTAGCGGTCTTCTAGTTCATTTTAAAATGTAAGCAAATTTATTAATAGAAATGAAAGCGAATATTATTGCGCTGCATAAAAGCGGACTTAAATATCACAAATATCTGATGAAACCGGCCTGAGTGTGAGTATTATGATTTAATTATTTTATTAAGCACTTATTTAATTAAAGTATAACTGCTGATCCTTGTAGTAATTTTAAACGTTTTATAAATATCATAACGTCTAAATAGAAGAAAAATATAAAATTTCAAAGTAAATTTATTTCCTAGATTAAATATTTATGAGAAATTTATATTTCAAATAATTTTGTTTCTAAATAGTAATACATATTATTATGTATTTTGTTTAGTAGCCTAACAGTACCCCTTTTTTGTTTTAGTGAAATACTGTGAGTCAGTGGATGAAAAGATATGAGGAAGGGGGTAGCCTTGCCCGTCGAAAGCAAAGTGGAAGACCCCAGCTTATAAAAGAAAGCGACAGCACAAGTGGTTTCAAAAAGACAAGACATTTTGCCAAATTATTCGACACATATTTCCGAACCGTGTGCCGTACACTCCACGCAGAAGGGTTGAAAACCAGCTCAAAAAACATAAACATTAACATTAAGTTAAAAATTAGAAATATTTATTATTATTGACTTTTATTGATTTTAGTAATATTCACATAATATTGTGTCATATCCGTAATATGGATTATTTCGAGGTTTAGTTTCAATCTTCTTTTCGTAATGAAAATGATTACTTAAGCTATAACTTCAATAAGTCCTATTAAATACGATTTGTTAACTTTGAGGTTTGAGAGAACTAAATCGCAGTAGATTTATTCCAGTAGTAGTACTACTGAGTCATTTAATTGTATTGTGACAACTTGTCCGCATTTGTTATTTTTACGTGGGTAGATTTGCGTAGAAAAATGTTATTTCTTTAGAGTACCGCACATGGTAGTAATTACAGCACAATATTATTATATTACTAAGATACAATAGCCTGATTATCATGGTTCACCAATTAGCTACTTTACTTCAATAAATTGTTCTTTATGAGAAAATAAACTGTTAACAAGAAGTTATTAGTAGTTATTTTTATACCTACTTCATAAAATTATAACGAATAAACATTTTGTAATCACATAATATTCTTAATTCTTTGTTTAAATAATAATATAAGTAATTTAAAAAAAAAACATTCTCGTATAACGAATAATAAAAGAACTGATGAAGATTATTTTTGAAAAGAAAAATAAAAACCTCATCGGGAGATTTGAACCCAGACTTGTGTGTTTCTAAATCAATGACAATACGCTGCGAGCTACCGAGACTTGATATTAGAACATGAATTTTAGCGATCGTATGAACCGACCAAGGTCATACGTAGTTACTACGTAACACAGTAAAGACAGAGACAGAGTACTCTGTGCGACGGTATGTTTTTTGTATCTTTCGACGACAGTGCAGTGGTGTGTGAGTATTGTGGTGTGCGGTCTGGTTACATCACTTATACACACAGCTGTAGGTACGGCCTGGACCGCGAGTCATAGCAATATAACCCTTAGCATGAGAATGGACTCTTGACCGCGACCGTACCAAAGTGACATTTTCAATTCAAATCATGAATTGACATCGATGAAGGAAAACATTGTGCGGAAACTTTTACTTATCACTACATATTATAATATAAAGTCCCCTTCCGCGTCTGTCTGTTCGCGATAAACTCAAAAACTACTAAACGGATTTTCACGCGGTTTTCACCAATAGACAGAGTGATTGATGACATGATGTAAGTTTAGGTGTATAACATGTTAAGGTTTTTTGTAAATTGGTCAATGCAGGTGGAGCCACTAGCGATAGCTAGTAGTTAATATATCAGTCCGCCTTCAGCAACCGTGGTGATCAATGCCCGTGTCTTCTCAGTATGAAAACAGGGCTTGACTGACATGAAACTCACATGAATGCCCTACAAGTGTAGGGCATTCATGTGATAGGCGATTCATTCCTTCCAAGTACAAAACGTCCCTAAAAAAAAAACATATTCTATTCTATTCTAAAAATGTATCTATGACAGAAGCTGCACTGCCCTAATTAAATCTATCTTCACACCCTTTCCTTCGAGTACTCCGACTAGTTTCAGTAGTCTAATGAGGATTGAAAAACTTAAGATACAAAGTTAACACTAAAGCAAAGACCTGTTAACCTAATGCTAAAAGGTAATTTTGTAGTTCCTAGAAAACTGTTCACAAAGGTAGACGGGGCTATTCATTACAGTGTTTTTTCCTTAGTTTTCATGTAGGACTAAATTAAAGAGTAATTAAACTTTATGAGTGTAAGTTTCTTACATACACGTGTCCCTATATTAATGTAACCTTTTTTTACTAAATAAATAGTATTAGGTACACAAAATTACTTTTCGTGTCTCACGGGGTTGTTCTTCTAAACTACGCAAAGGATTTTGGTGCGCTTTTCAACATCATTAGTCAATGTATTCCGGAAGTTTTATGTGTATTACATTTATATTAAATTTACATAGAGTAAATAAAACTCGATGTTTTGTCAAGTCGTAAAACCGTGTGAAGCAGGGGGCGATTCGCTAGTAATAATATTAATCAATAATTAAACCAACACATTGGTAACATAACCTCCGAACATTGATATCGTAGCATTCGTTGTGCAATGCTACGGCGTAGGCTTCTACGCCGTAGCGCTCGTAGCGAGGGTCTACGAGATTTGCGAACTTGGTTTGTATGTTTCGGGTAACGCTTACTTTCCATTCGTTTGAGAACTAATAGCGGCTTATTGCAGGTAATTACATATCATTTATATTACGTGAAATGCCCCCAATTATGCTGTGAAAAACTTTTTAATAAGTCTTCGTAAGGAGTGGTTTTCGAAGCAATGTTCTCACTTCGCGAATCACTAATAACTAAACGTAATGTTATTTATTAGTAGGACAAAATATCTACGAAAATAAAACTTATATTATCAGTACAGCAACCAAACAAATCAGCCTATAATAACTCCCGAACAAATCCCTTTAAACACGACTTACGACCCCTAGCGCCATCTAGCGTCGGGTAGCGGTACTAACTATAATGACGTGTCGTCTTGCGAGGTTTAATTCATAATAACTAGTGGTGCACTGTGATTGGTTTATGTGAGAAGTTTAGGTGTATTAATAGGTGTTTAGGTGTATACGACTGCAATATGCTGTTTTTAATAGTTTTGGCATGTTAGGTATAAGAAATCTGTCTAATGCATAGAAAATTGTGGATATTGTAAAAACGGTTGTCTCAAACATTTTGTATTAAGGGGTCGATTTCGCTGATTAACTTGATTTTGAAGACGTACTGTAATTTTTTCAAACCACGTAGACGTTAAGACGATTCGAAAAAATGTGACCAGTTTGAGGAATCAAAATAAAAAACTTAAAAGTAGCTCATTCATTTGATATTGATTGAAATAATCTGTCATGTAGTGCATTAAAACTTAAAGAAATAACTGTTAAATCGCGTCTATAAAATCAAGTAAATCAGCGAAATAAAAAATAATCGCATACGGTCTCTTAATATTCGTCTGCAAGTACTAAGTTCTTGGAAATGTATAATTTTGTATACTTAGGGCCATTCTATCAAACTTCTTAGTAAGTCAGTCAGTTATATAAGTAGTTAGTTTCCAATCTAAATACTGTTTATTTGATTTTGTTATCTATAGTCTCATCACTAAACCTGACTTGGTTCGCCGAACGCCCTTTTCTGGTAACCGCTGATAAATCAGCGCATAGCCTGTGCTATGGAGGACCCACAGCAAAGCGCTGATTAGAAGGCTTCCTTCCACTCAGCATGATGCTGTTATTATGCTGAGTGGAAGACTTCTCGTCACAGTCATGACGTGTAGCTGTCCACTGTTTTTGTTTTGTGCTTGTGTTTACCCATAGATATTTAATTTTTCTTTGTTATTCGTTAATTATCTTTTTGTATGCACGTTTTTCTGGGACAACTAACCAATTTTTTTTTTTTTTGCTTTCTTTCTTTCTTATACTGCTTTTTAATTTAGATTTTCTACAGTTTTTCGGTACTTAAATTGTCAGACGTCAGTTTCCTTCCACGGATCTGGTATTATTAAAAGTCAGCCCGATGAACGATTCGAAGAAAACACTTTTTTTTCCATAACTAACTATGGAGTTTATTTTCCATATCAAAACCTCCTTTTAGACGGGGCAACTAAAATCATTACTATTTTCTTGTAAATTTTGACGTATAAAACTAAAAGGCAACATTTGCTTAATTTAAATAAATGATTTAACTTAACACTGTTAATGATTTATTAGGACTAGGAGTCGCCCAGTGGTCAAAATACGATCATAATTCGTTAAAATTTTAAGTTTGTATTCTATAAAAATGTAAGGTTTCTGCAACTCTTCTCCATATATACTTTAACTGATACCTAACTTAACTCTCATCTCTTCCCGGGGGTGTCGTAGGAGGCGACTAAGGAACTTACTAGGGAATGGGCAGCAACGTTCTCTATGCATTTTACCACCACACTGCAATCGCCAACCCGCCTGCCAAGCGTGGCGATTATGGCAAACCCTCCCAGATTGGGAGAAGCCTATGTCCAGGAGTGGACGTCTTTCGGCTGAAATGATATACTTTAATAACTGTAAATTCGTGTAAATTTCGTAAAAAAGTTTACAAAGTTTTTATTTCACGTATTAATATCTAAGATAACTCTTATAGTAATTGCATCAGTCTTTGTAGTTCATCTTTATAAAACTATGTAATAATTTTGAAATAAACCTAACGGTCCTTCAGCCGTATTTCATATTCTACATAAATCATTGCAAAAAGAAAAACTAAAAAACGGATCTCGTACCTATAAAAACTGACCGCGCTCTTAATCCAAAGGCGATTTTCCTTTTTAATCCTGCTGCGAAAATTTTATATAAACGCTTAGCATCCTCCAATCTTTTATACCAACGCATCATTAAAATTCCACCCGTGGAAGAATTAAAATGAAAAAAACACAAACAATTATTTGAATACATGCACCGCACTGGCAATCTTTGCGAGCCTCCTCGGTCACGTAAACCAGAATGGCGAAAAAAAAATTTATACATATCTGGCTGGGACACCGATCGCGATACACGGACGTACGCCGGTTGAATAATTTAATTTTTTTCTCATAATATTATTATTTTATTAAATATGGTGAATGACCCTTCCCCCGCTGCGGGGTCCCCTTAGACACCCACCTTCGCTTAATTGTTCGAGGTTCAGCTATGTGTGTACCTATCAGGAATTTTAATACGTAACCACAGTAATCCCTGGCTCTTATTTTTATTGTAGGTTTTGTTTGTGAATTTGCATTTATAATTTATTTTTTTGGTATCAAGGGTTTTGTGTTTAGATGTAATTATTTAGGTATTAAGTGCAGTCAGTGCTTCGGCATGCTAGGATTCTTTCAATATTCAATAATGTTATATATGATGGATAAACTGTAAGCCATAATAATTATATAACATTATTGAAAATTGTTGACGTTTTTTGAACATTGAACGTTATTTGGCACTACTAATCACTAAAACTCGTCTTTCGTCAATATTTGATAATAATTAAAAGTGTGATTAAAAATCTTACCGTCAACCATAACCCATATTTCAACCTTCAAAAACCCTTATTTTTTCCGAAAAAGTGCTGGGCCATATTTTAGGCGTGAAATTCGAAGCCACTATCGCGTCGCGTAGGCTACGCTTCGGAACTGTCGGAGGTTTTCGTCGTCTGAATTTATGCCCGCCCCGCTGTGACCACAGCGTGCGAGTTGGTCACACTGTGGGGTGCAAGTGACGGAGGACATCCTTGCAAGTAGCAGCAGCATTTTTGAAGAAATATTCAAGTTTTGTGTTACTTTCCGTGGCAAAAATACCAAGGAAAACTCTTGATTATTTCTTCAAAAATGCCTGCATGAAAGGTGTCATCAAACTATCTGGTAATCCAAGCGCGTATTTTGCGTACGGGTGGGAGAATCGGTCATTCGGTACACCCCAGCTCCTCGAGAAAGGCTAGCAACGCCTTGGTGTTGCTGACAATCAAAATCAAAATATTTTATTTCACATAAACCTGCATGGGCACTTATGAAACGTCAGAAGCTAGGTGCACGGTTCCAAATTGTCGCTTCCTATGGAGAAGAGCCGGCAAGAAACTCCAAGCTCACGTCGGGTACCTGGGTTACCAAAGTATTTTGCCCTGTAATTAGCAACCATCAGGCAGTTTAACAGCACATGAGCCGCTGTCTCGTCCTCCATGCAGGCCCTGCACGGCGAACTGTCTGTTACTCCTAAAACAAAGAGATGTTTTTTTAAATGACCCATGGCCAGTTACGGCTGCTGTAACTGCACGCAGCTGTGGCTTAGTTAAACGGAGAACCTGTAGCCTGCCTGCACTCACTTAGTTCCAACCATATTTTGTGATGTCGAACTATCTTATATTGGACTAGAGTGACTAGCACGTGAGATATATCAGCTTTATCTCTCTTATGACCTACGATGCTTCTGGTATTGCAGTTGTCCATAGACAACGGTGATCACTAATCATCAGGTGGATCTGCTGGTTTGCCAAGCGAATAACAATTAGTTCTTCGCTTTTAAGCAAACCTCTTAAAAAAAAAAGGCAACAGTTTTCAAATTCTGATCCTATTAGGTCTAAATTCTAAATGATGAACACTAAAATATTATAACAAAGCAGTACCTTTGTAATCTTCTATCTTTATGTATTTTTTTCTTTAATTATTTATATTGCTGTCGCTTTTCGTGTCTGTCTGTGTGACCGCATAGTTCTTTTAAACTACGCAACAGATGTTGATGCGGATTCCACCATGCCTTAGACAGTTTATTCCGGAAGGTAAAATACAATAATAATAACAAAGCTATCTCCATGTTTTGTCAAGTAGCAAAAACCGTGGGAAGCAGGGCCGGGTTACTAGTAAATAAACAAAGGTGTTCCCAATAATGTATCTACGAAAAAGATTACTCGCTAACACTTCGACCCCAACTGAATGTTACCGCGTGGGTCAAAACGTTCCGGGTTCCATTCGGTAGGGTTAACCCACTTTGATTCTTTTCGATAATCACCCGCTAATGCACTGTGGCCGTTTTGGGTTTTTCAATGTTTTAAATAATGGCCGAAGAGGGTGAACTTCTATTGTTTTTCGTATAGATATATTTCTACGGTTGGCTGTCTATGAATATACTGACTCGTTCAATGTGAATGTTTTCGCCTACACGACTTCTTTATGATAGATCAAGTTGGTTCTTCTAATGATTATCGCTTCTATATTGTTTACTAGCTTCCGTCAGAGGCTTTGCCCGTGTGGAAATTGAAAATTATCCCAATTTTAACTGGTTATGAGGTACTTTTTATCCCAGTAGTACTACTGGGATAAAAAGTACCTCATAACCAGGTGTGATAAATTTCATTCAAATACATTCGGCCGTTTTTGCATGATTGAGTAACAAACATCCAATATACAAACTTTGTCATTTATAAAATTAATAGGATTTCAAAGTACCTAATATCAAGATTTTTTTTTTCTCATTGTATATTTTACTTGAATCCTAAGAGTAAAATTGTGTTTTCCAACTACGTACGATAGAGATCAGCAGAAAGCTTTAAAACATACATGTAATCATTTTACACTACAAAAAGAGCCTTCAACACAACCACGAAAAATATTCTAACAACACAGATCCAAAGCCAAAGTCAATGACAAACCTTTGACCACCCAAATATTAATAGACCATTAAAGTACATTGAACAGTTTGTAACAGGGGCTGTGCTTGGCAAGTTTGCGTAGCGGTTAATGTACTGGAAACTGCAATAGTTAGTATCACGATTAGACTATTAATATCTGGTTTGGATGGCGCTTCGTTGTGCATTGATTTAGGTCTGTTTTGCTTAGATAGTTTTGATATTTTTCTATGATATTTGAGATGGTAGGTAAAGGCAAATTAGTTTATATAGAGACATTCCTGTCAATTCACTGTCATTAGAATTTAATTTTAGTTATAAAAGAATTGGAAGGTGCTCTTAAATGCCACCATGTTAATTGGCTTTTTTTACAATTAAATTTTACGGTGTTTTTGTATTTTTATGTATAAAAAATCTTTTTCTCAATGTGTGCATGCCTAATTTAATGTAGATTGTACAGCGATCACAAAGTTTCGTAAATACCTTTATTTAACATACTTACTTTCGGATGAGAGATGTGATATCTTTGCATTACACAAAACTATTTAAAAAAAATCTCACCTTAGGGCTGATTTTTCAATAGTCAGATAATTTTTAATTTAATTCTTTATGCTTGAGTTAAGTTTTCATTTTAATGGTATATTGGCATGGCTAGGTCACATATGACTAATTATATAATTAATGTTCTATGTCTCTTATTGTTTATTACTTTGCCTATGTATGTATAGAATCAAGTCCATCCAACTAAACAGACAGCTGTGCTGCTGGGGAGTTTGTTGCGCCACTTCTTCCCAGCTAAAGCACTAGGAAGTGGTGCAGGGCGGGCGTTTTGGGGGACTGTCTTATGTATTTTGACCTTCGTAAAGTGCTATTCTCACCCTAATTTGAATAAATGACTTTTGATTTTATCTGAGGAATAAATACAGCTTTTGTATGGAAAATATGCCTGTCAGATTTATTCTTCAGATAAAAGTTATCTCACCATAGAAAAATTAGCCATTAATTAAAACAAAAAACACCATCCATCAAAATTGAATTCCCGAAAAAATATATCAAAAACAAAAACAATCAACATGAGAATCCACAGCAGCGCCGATAACCTAACTATCTCCCGAGACGAAGGAAAAATATGATTAGGAAAGTTTTTTAATCAATAAAAGGAACAAAAAATAAAGTAGGAAGCGTTCTCGGCTTCCTGGCTTCGTCGGATTTTTTCGTCTTATTTCTCATTACACCGGCGCCTTGCCTCGTTTCCCCTGACGTCATAGTTATAATCATTTATCGTTTGACGGCCGCCCGCGGTCCGCACAGCGCTTATTTCTAAAGGAAATTGAAAAAGTTGCCTTGATCGCGGAGTGTGAAATAGAATCGGGATCGAGTCTCAGAGCTGCTTGTTGGGTTTGATGGCTTGTTTTAAGACTGAAATGTGCATAATCTTGTAGAGCTTATGTACCAGAGGTCTTAACATGGATACAGAAGCATACTTGTCATATCTATATGAAAGGTTAAGCACTTTTTTCGGTGGCTCTTTACATAGAGCTAGCCAAAAATTTATAAAATGGTTCATATTATATGCGGCCTACTTAGGTCTTTATCTTCGAGTATTTATGACACCTTAAAAACCTTTCTGTCTTGAAGCAAAATCATCATACTTTCATATACCTATACACATCTTTTGAATTTTAACCCCAACCCTGATGGTCACCAATCTATAGACCAACCGCGGCAATTGTAGCCTAACCTGATCGATCGACCCGTACAGCTACAACATGTCTCACCATCGTATTACCCAATAACTGGGTTGTGGAGGTCAGATAGGTCGCATCGTGTAAAATACTAGTCCTCAGCTACATCTGGTTATACTGGAAGCCGATCCCAACATAATCGGGAAAAGGCTAGGCAGATTACTAGCTTTCTAACTGTCTCACCAGCTTACTAGCCTGAAATGGGGAAAGTTATGTTTATGTATTTCAATTCAAAGTGACTAGCTTGCTAGCTTACTATTTTTTATTTCCACGAAATCTAGTTTTTTAGTTTTAGTATGATTGTCTGTTTAGTTTTGTATGGGATCTTCCTATGCGTCTGGCAATAAATACTTTTTCGTTTCATAATCGACTTCTGATATTTGATAAATACAGTGACATAAAAAAATAACGCATACAATATGCAAGTGAATTCATGTTCTACATTACAAATCTTTCTTCTTTCATTCCAGAAACTCCTCTTCCTCCTCGCGCCGTCCTTCCATGTGGAGAGGATCATGACCAGCGGCTGCGGCAGCCGGATCTGCGTGTGGGGGTCTCGAGGAGTCACCATCGCTGAACTACCTGCTAGATGGGGTAGAGCAGGTCTTTTTGATTCAGGCAAGGAGACTGTTTTGTGCAAGTAAGTGGTCATTTTTATGGCATTTGTTATTAATACAATGATTATGTCGTCAAGATATATCGATGATGAGGGGATTTGATGAAATCTAATGACTAAGTCCAAGGAAATTAGCTAGTAAAAAAACATATGTGTCACATCTTACGGTGGTTATTAGATGTACAATACTCGTAAGTAAAACACTTCTACCTCTAAAGAGCAACATGTCTAATATTCATCTATTGTCCTATAACAATGTTACAAGATGACTAACTACTTTACCTACATTGACTATCAACCTGATATTCATAAGTAGTATCTTAAACCCATGAAACAAATCAACTCAGCAAAATCTTCTTGAAACCCTATAACCATAAAAAATACTAATAGTTCGCCCCCAACAAAGTTTTAAACAAAGGCCAATATAGTGCAACAAATTTTAACTATAAAATGGAGGCTTAACCACGTCTAGTGAAGTAACTAAACACCTGAAATCTAATAAAGCCTGATAAGTTCCCGAGAAAGCCGGCACGTAAGCATCGTGTATTTTCTACTATCACGGTAAATTTTGTAACCTATTAAGCTCCTCGAAGCGGCTATAATGTTAGCCTGAGGTAACGATTAAGACATAGATTATTGTTTAGATGACAACTTGCAGACGAGACTGTTCTTTAAGGCAAGCTGGTGGTCAAGATTTTGGAAAATCAATGAAGTTAGAATTTGAACTTGACAGAATGATGATCTTGGTCTGTTTTCAGATTACTTTATAGATATACGACATGAACAATCGCATAGATCACAATTCAATTATAGCCAAATATGCACTCAGTTTATCTCCTTCTCATTACTTTTTGCATCACAAGGTAGTGTGCCACAAAAAAGCCAGCTATAATGGCAAATGTAGACCTCTTAGAGGCAGACCTCAATTAGGCACAAAGTTGCCCCAATACCATCACAATATAGTCTAAGTGTTTCGCGCTCGGAGTCACCACTCTTTTGTACATGTTATTAGGCGGCTATATCTCCAAATTTGCATATTTCGGCAGTAAAATTAATTCGAAGATTTGCCCGCATCCACCATCCAGACGGGTGCTCAAGGGGGTGGCTTTTGTAATGTTTTTGGATTTCTGCATTAGAATTTATACGTACCGATACGTATTGTGGCTTCGTCCCTAAGACGAGTATTATACGAGTCGATGACTTTCAATTAAGTGTTTCGATTGAGCGCCGACCAAGTATCAAAATTGTTTCCAAGTTTATGATAAGTAGGTTAGAGGATTGATTTAATTTTTATTCTGTTAGGGGGCGAAAGTCGTTTATTGACGGCAAAGATTGTGGCTGATCTAAAATTTTGTTGAAATATTAGTTATCTCGTAAATTCTTCAGTTATCTTTATTCAGAGTTTTGGATTCAATCAGGTTACACAAACAATGTTTAATTACCAAATCCACAGGAACTATAGCTCTTGTCAAAACTCTTGTCAAAAATACTGTGTGTTGAAAAGTCTCTAAAGAATGTGTATAAAGCATGTTACCAGCATTTAAATAACTTTTCTAAAAAACATAAATTCTTGTTATCCTCGGTAGTGTCATGCCGATTGTCGTTGTTATCTCCCTAATTCAATATTGCTTTCCTTCTTACTTTTCACATCCCAACGCATGTGCCAACTATGAGTTGTATCTGGATTTCCAGTTAGAATTCCTATGGTACACTCTTCAGCCTCTCAATCACTTAAAACGAATCCCGAACCACTAACTTTGTCTACAAAAAAAGTTATAAAAGCACCAAGTTCACCAAATACATCTTATATCCCGCCTGACTAATGGTAATAGCAGTTAGCAGTCCCTGCACAGCTCAGAACCCGTTCGTATTAATCCTTACTACTAATATTAGCAATAAACGGCCCCTTTCGGCTAATTATGCTAAGATGTTCAGTCTTGCCGTCTGCACCGAGGATTTGAGTTTTACACTTTGTTTAAACTCCAGTGTACATGGATGATAGCATGATTTTTGGCACGAGGTGTTGAAGTTGGGTGGAGAAAATATGTGGATGAAATCTTGGGAATGCAAGTTCTAATGTATTGCAACATTAATATGTTACAACATCGTAGACGTAAGATTTTCGACACGTTATCCTGACGTCGCACATACGGCAAAATGACCACTTTAGTGGGTCAAAAATAGATTTTTCAACCTAAAAATAAGGTCTAAAATTGCTTGTATTATTCGAGTCAGTTAGTTGTTCCATCCTGCTGGCCATAAATATCCTTTGTTATGTATATAACAAAGGCGCCCGAAGCTCCCACAGGTAAGCGTTCTGCAGCGCACGGCTAGTTGCATACGAAACCCGAAAGGATTATAACGTGTTATTTTCGTTCACCTCGTGCAAAAATCTCAAAATTCATTATGGACATAGAAGCCACAGGTATGTTTGTTAAATATAACAAAATTAAATATATATTTTTTACCCTAGTTAATAATAAATGACGATTTCATTCCACCCCTACTTTTCATTAAAAAAATATTTTTCCTTAGACTTTCAAAAAAAGTTCCACTTAGTACCGCTTTCTGCCCTAAATATTTACACTTTTGCGTTTGTTGCCTGTTCGTTTTGTGAATTCTAGGAACTCAAACCAACTCATTGTGACACTAGACCCTTTTGTTCACAGGTAGTCGCAGTGGACCAACTCACTCTGAATTAAACATTAGAATTAGAAAAATGGATCTTGTTTTAGTGTTAAAAAGCGAAAACTTTTATAAACAATCGTCATCTCAGTGTTTAGAACGATTAACTAGTTATTTATTGGACAAGTTTAGTGAATATAAACTGTCAAAAGACAGTGTAAATAAGATTAAGTGTGTTCTGAAAGTATTTGTTTCAAAATTGTTACAAAAGTGGAAAAAATCGAATTGGTCTATGGAAAGATTTATAAAATGCAATTCAAAGTGGTTATCGAACGATTTGGTCTTGCCAGATGAACGTACTTCAAGCGCACACAATGATTTTCATGTGAAAAAAACCAGAGGCAGACCGGCAAAATCTTTTGAAGAGAGCTCTCTACGAACAAAACGAAGGGTGATGAAACCAATTGTTTCTGAGACTAGCCCAGAGCTATTATGTTCTGCTGCTCAAGCCAGCCTTACCAAGAGCGGCAAAAGGACAGCCGCCCAACTAGTGAGCTTAGCCTTAACTACAAGCCCTCGCAGATACAAACGTATGAAACAAATTCACGATACGCCATCATATTCGGCTATGAAGCCTTACTCTCCTGAAGAAGCTTTAGCACTCATAATTGACTCAGACATGGGAAAAGAAGATTACATTCATTGGCAAAAAGGAGCTAAATCGCGAGGCGCTAACATCTATCCAGCTTATAACGTCATAGCACAAACAAAAAAGCAGTGTTACCCGAATAATATAAAAATCACGGAGACTGAAGTGCAAATTCCAGTTCAAGATATTTTGGACCATACAATACAAAGACTTGCTCATGTGCAGCAGGATGTACTTCTGTTACACCATGATCACGCGAAAAACTCAGTGATCGAAGTCATTTACAAGTGGGGTCTTGACGGGAGTGGCGGACATTCCATTTACAAACAATGTTTTGCCAATAATTCATTGTATGGAGACACTAACATAATTCTATGTACAATAGTTCCATTGCAAATGTCAGAGGTCATAACGAATGGAAAACAAATTTTCTGGCACAACCCAAGTCCGTCTTCGTCGAGATATAACCGTGTCATTCGCCTGCAGATTGAGAAGGAGACAAAGGAAGCAGTAAAACTCCATTACGAAGCAATAAAGGAACAAATATCCAGTTTGCAGCCTACTCAAGTCACTCTTGGGGATAAATCTTACACATTTAAACATAGTGCTGTGTGTACAATGATAGACGGAAAGACATGCAACGTACTCACAGACACTTCGTCATCACAAGCGTGTAATGTGTGCAAGGCAACACCCAAGGAACTCAACAACCTTGACTTACTTTTGGAGAAACAATATCCTACGACTACTTCATTTAAGTTTGGGATATCTGTACTGCACTCATACCTCAGATGTTACGAGTACCTGCTACATATATCATATAAACTAGAATTACGGCAATGGCAAGCGAGAGGCACAGAAGCCAAAGCAAAAATAAAAATGAGAAAAAAAGAAATAACTACTAAGTTTTACCAGCAAATGGGTTTAGTGGTAGACCAACCGAAGCATGGTGGTGGCAACTCCAACGATGGGAATACGGCAAGGAAGTTTTTTGCTGAGCCTACAAAATCTGGAGCTATCACAGGATTAGATCCTGAAATTATAGAACGATTTTCTAACATCCTGAGTGTTATATCATGTGGATTTAGCGTGAACTACGTTAATTTTAAAAACTACTGCATCGAAACCGCAAAAATGTGCTTAGAACGTTACGCCTGGTACAAAATGAGTGCATCTGTGCACAAACTGTTAATACACGGTGCAGACATAATAAAGGAGCTACCTTTGCCTATGGGGTTATTTTCAGAAGATGTGCTGGAAACCAGTCAGAAAGAATATAAAGGTTTACGACTTTTCCATGCTAGAAAAACCTCCAGAATCCACACTAACACAGATATTGTGCACTGGATGCTAATAGCTTCTGATCCAATTATTGCATCCAAGCGGAAGAGCCATAATAAAAAAAGAAAACCGTTTTCTAAGGAGGTGCTGGAAATGTTAAACGTGCCACTTGTAGAAATGATCGAAGACAATGATGATTACGAAGAAACAATGGATGATCATGACGACAGTGATAGTAATTAACTATTATAAGTATATCTGTTTACAATATAATTGATGTATAATTGACAATTATGTGCTTTAAGTAAAATATACTAAATTTCATTTTCAATACTTTTTTATTTCAAGAAATAAATACCTTTTAGGTAGGTACCTACCTACAAAATCTTCTCAAGTACAACACAAAGTAACCTTTATAGGTCAGAAACATGTATAAGCTTAAATGCAGAGAATATTTCATATCTTTGATTATTGACCCCCTAAATTGGTCATTTTGCCGTATGTGCGTCGTGGCGACAACCCATGTCCTGCTGTAGACATCTTTCCACTAAATGATCATGATAAAAATTAAAAATAAAATTGGCTGCATAAAATTCAAGCGTTTTCTAAAGTAATAGCAGAAGAAAATACAAAGCTGAAAGAAGTAGCTCAGAGGACAAGACAATACAAAGTAATCTATAACCCCCAAACCCTATTTGAGCAATCACAAATTGTCTTCACCTTTATAATAATCTTAAAACACAATTTTCCCAACTAATTTACCCTGTGTCGCAGCATCTTCAGCTCGAGTGGGCTCGTATATTCTTTGATAACCCCTTATCGCCGCCGTTCGGTGCATTTCCGAGCTTCCGAAGCGAATCTCCCGCTAAATATTATGTTGGAATATTTACTGTGTTTACTTCTGTTTTCGTTATGTAAGTTCAGGTATATTTGGAAGGTTATATCTTGATTTGGTAGAGAACAGTCTTGTATTAAGTTTTTTGGAAACTGATTTGTTTCCCGCATTGATTTATGTGTACACAGTAGTAACACAACTTGAATTTCAAATACTAAGTAATAGTAGGATGAGCTTTGAATTCCGTATTGAAAGTCTTCAAATCGGTAATTCCTCGAAATTAACGAATGAATCACGCTGGAAATCGCTGGATGCAAGAAGCACAGAACCAGTCGAAATGGCGATGCTTGGGGAAGGCCTACATATGTCCAGCTGTGAATTTCTTTAGGCTAAAACGATGATGATGATTGACGAAACGAATAATACTGAGTAATAGGGATCTTTGACCAGTATAATATATTTTCAAAACGAAATCACTATTATCCAAAGCACTTACAAATTTTATCCTAATTCCTAGGTAACATTCAAACCTGAAAACATTTTAAAACCTAACAAATAGTGAAACGGCCATTATTGGCACAGACAGACGTCAAACAGCAGTCGATCCTCTTTAAACACAAACGAAACAAGTAGATTCGCACGGGAATAGAACCTACGACCAAGGAGGTTTGTTTGATGTTAGTTTGAAAGTAAGGGATTGATTCTGTTTGTGCTTAAAAGGCCTTTGTGTCTGTGTACTTGAATCTAGAACAGCCAATAAAATACTTTTTTTATTCGCGCTAAGTTATTTTAATGTTTCGTAAACTTTTGTTTAAACATAACATAATTTCACGCTTTGTTTCGCCTAAGGCATGGACAGAGGTGCACGTATTAGTACGCCCACATTTCGCCATATACTTGTAAGTCCCATGTAATAGGGGGCGAACCTATTGCCGTTTACCGGGCACATATCCAGACTCCAGGTTGCTACTGAAAAAATTCAGATAGAAAAACCCAATAACACTTTGTCCAACCTCGGAATCGAACCCAAGACCCCATACTCAATAGTAGCACTTGCGACCACTAAACCAACGAGGCAGTCTTGTTTAAATTGCGTTCAAAAAAGAAATCAGTAATACATCTGAAGTGGTTTATTTTGTCTTAGCACGAACCCATAAATGGACACCAAGATACATTAGAACTAAACTTCACATCAACAAAACACCATAATCTACTACCATAACCATCAAGGACAAATCCCATACATTAACCCAAGATCGATAGATAGCGATACATCGCAACCTAATCCTTCAACCGCGTCGACCTACCCGCAAACCGAACGATCCTGTAAGTCTCAATTACTGGGTAACCCTGATTTACCCGACGACCGATCCAATTTGTAAACGGGACTCGATCGGAGAAAACTATTCACGACATTCACAATCAAAAACCAACCTAAACTCAACCGTAGAAAGTCGAACTTTAGGATCTAGCGTCGAGAGATCACCTTCCAAGTCGATATTGTCTAGTCATGCGAGTGATGACCATGGAAAATGTTTTTGCACCAAATTACGCTTTGATTAGAGGGGTTAGGGTGTGTTTTGGAATGGCCATGTTTGACATCGGTCGGGCCGACCTGAACCCCAATTATAGGCCACAAACTATTTTATCTAACACCCGTGTGACAACACTAATCTTATTAGAATCTATTGGAATCGAAATCGTGCCAGAAAGTAAGGAGTGGATGTCGTATTCTTGAACAATGTTCCATTACCACAGGATACTTGCGTTTTATGAAACGTGAAATATTTATAATTTTAAAGACAACATCTTTGAAATCATGAAGAATTTAATTGAATAGTCGTATACCATAAACATGTGGGAAGCCTTCCAACTCTACAGGAATGCGCTGGATGCGGGAAACGCAACTGGTCGAAGTGGTGGAGCTTAGAGGAAGTCTATGTCGAGCAGTGGACATCTTTCGGCTGAAATGATGATGACGATGATACCATAAACCATCATCATGAGGTTCATTTTTTATATGTTCATGAGGCGTAGCTTTTTATTGCCATTAAGTTTTCACTGATGCAACCATTTTGACTATTGACTCCATATCTATTGCCAATAATAGCACTTACTCGTATACAAAATTAAATTTTTAACTCTAACCGCTTCTATCCTTGCCCTCACGTCTCCAGCGATCGGGATTGATTCTCTTGCGGCGTGATCCGGGCTTGTGGCTTAAACCAATTTGCCGGTTAATCCAAGGTACACGTACGGACGCTTCGGGACCCCAGCGATACACCCAGCTAATACCTCCTTATTCTTTGTCTTTACGTGATATTTTGTTCTTATCGGTGATTTTCGGTGGCTTAATTTTTATGTCGGTTGTGATAGGCGTTTAGTATGCTGTGATATGTCAAGATTGTCGTCTCACATTGTTCACCTCTCAAAAAGTCATTTTAGATTTGATATCGAACTGGTTAAAATGATCTAGACTCTACCGATCATCACAATTTCACCCGAAAGACGTTCACTGCTGGATATAGGCCTCCCCTAAGCACCGCCACCTAGACCGGGTATGTGCTTCTCGCATCCAGTAGATTCCTGAAACCTTCACCAGGTCATCGGTCCATCTTGTGGAAGGCCTTCCAAAGTTACGTCTTCCAGTACGCGGTCGTCACTCCAGAACCTTTCGGCCGCATCGGTAATCTGACTCTACTACACTGGATACAGTCTTAATCACGAATACAAAATGTTAGGGTTCCTGTGACCGGAAAACTGTATGAACACGACAAAAATCTATTAAATATAAAGTACCTAATAAAGATAGGGAGAAGGATGACAAATCAGCTTCCGAAACTAAACCTTGCCCAAAAACAAACTCACCATAAACCCTTAACCAAACTATCACACAAAATGACCATCACGTCTTAGCCAAACTTTATTAACAACATAATCTCACGAACGCCTCAATAAACATGTAAGAGGTCGATATGCAAATATCTAGCCCCCGTCCAGTTTGTACGAGGCTGTTTGAACAAGACTGGACATGGATCGCCAGTGTAAACATGTTTGAGGGATGTTAGGGTAGTTATTGAGTGTACCACTAAATATCTTTGTATGGTGTTGGTAGTCTTTGCTTAGGGGATTTGGGGTGGCTTAAGTGACGAATTTATATTGTAGGATATTTTTTTTTTTTATGATTAACACTGTAATGGACACACATACACATAAAACACTTCTTACACGTCAATATTTTGTTGGTCAATATTTTAAAACTAGATGGCGCCGGCATTGCTTAGCTGACTGCTCCTTGTGAAGAAATTCCGAAACAAACTCAGGTTATGGTCTCTTTTAAAGTCCAAAGATTATATTATTAAAATGTATGTCATTCAATCTGACAATGCGGAGCCATGTCTCGAAGGGCCTTTTGAAAAAAGAGCCATTGCAGCTTTGAGCTGATCTGACCCAACAGACAGCTTACTTGTTTCAGTCATCGTGTAGCTCGATAGCAAGATTATAAAAGACAAAGTAAAGGAAAGCCTAAACTAAATTGCAATCGTTTTTTAAAAGCTTTTGCTTACATCTCAAAACAATACATCAAATATCACAAGATTTTCTAAAATCCTTAAAAATTACTAAACCACAAAATACAAAATAAAATCACGTTACTTCCTCCCTAAAACCGATCAAACGCCATAAAAAACTGAAGAAAAGAAAATCCCTTTCTCACGTCGAACCTAAGTACCTTAATCGCCCCCTATTGTGTGTACACCGATTTGCGGGTAGATCACAGAAAGAATCCCTTTTTTATCCCTTCAGGGAGTCTCGCTGAGCCACTGGACCGTGTTACCGGTATCGATAACAAATTGGGGATGCAATTCTTAAAGGGTTGAAAGGATTTGGGAGTTCCTTACAAGATAGGGGAATCTATTGAATCTTTTGTCAGGTCCCTGTGGATTCGGGTCACGAAAATTATGTGAGTATATGGACTTGTTGCTCTCCAAGTTTTTTATATGGAGTAGTCTGATTTAATCTATAGTGAACCACTTTTTATGTGTATGTATGGATACACCACACGGTTATGTTTAAACATATCCGAGTATTTGAGATCAATTATATTCGAATCTATTCTAATATTATAAATTAAAAGTAAGTGTTTGTTTTGTTCCTAAGCCACTGAATGGATTTCGATGAAATTTGGCAAAGAGATGGCTGGCATACTGAAGCAGGGCATAGGCTACTTTTCGCCTCAAAAATAATCCTAGCGAGAGATATCGGGGATATTTTTTTAATGAGAAACGCAGCATTTCTTAAGTTAAAGATATGAAAATTAAAAAAATGATTCTTATGGTAAGAAATACACTAGTATGAAGAGTTCCAACGGGTTTTTAAAATCATCCCCTTTGTGAGGAATAGATACGGGATTATTTTAAAATGTACATGTAATAATGTTTGTGTAAATGTGTACTTAATTTTAAGCGATTTATGGGATTGAAATATCCGTACTTATTGCGTATCTTGAGGGAAACACTTATTTTAGTCTTTATTTCATTAAAATCGGTCCACTCGGTCAAAAAACTAATAAAACAACTAGGCTTACGGAGGCTGGAGTTTTAAGACTAAAGAAAATAATAAAATGAATTATTATTCTATTTTAGTAAGGATTTAACCTCGTCTTATAAAAAAAATGACTAATTATAACTTCCCTAACAATTTTCCGCATAATTGCATTTGCCACATTATTACTTAGCAAATAAACTCTTCACAAATATTGACACGCAAACCTAATGTTTGTCAAGTGAACGTTTAAACAATAACTTGCTTACCAACTAGTACTTTTACCAATTTTAATGCAGTCAATTATTTCAGTTGATATAACATATTTTACGCAAAATAAAATAAGCCAAAAACTGAGTACAGTGTCAGTTTTCAAGTTACCATTTCTATTGAGTCAACGACAACGTTTTACTACAAGGGTGTAATTTCCACTTGGGACAAATTCTAAACTGGTAATAAAAATAATAATATTAAGATTCTGGTAGTAGTTTCTGGTTTTACATTCAAAAATATGTTTTTGGCAGTCGCCGGCCGCTGACGCGGCACGCTCACTTCGCTCGCTCGGTTCGAGCGTTGTGTGGTCACAGTTCTAACCTAACCTAGTTTTTTCAAAACAAATCATTGGACTAAATGTTTATTATCTAAATATTTTTTGCTGTAATAAATCATTTGATTATAGACCGAATGCGTTAATGAATGCATTGGTAATATTCTGCCGAGTAAAAATTTTACCAAATGAAAATGTGCGTGCTAAAATCATTCCAAGTATTGCATTGGTATAAAACGCTGCTAAAATTTGTTTGGATAATTAAATTTTTGCAAATCGGCAGGATCCCTGAAGTAGGACCTCGGCAAGATTACTTGCATTTATTATCTGTCTGTCTGTTACCTGTTAGCTCAATAGATTTCAATGAAAGCCAAACGGGATAGGCTATGACCTGGGTTAGATATAGGAAACTTTTTTATCCCGGTATTTGTCCCGCAGGAACGCACTTTTGATAATTTCCGACATCCACGCGACCGAAGCCACGGGCAGAAGCTAATCTACTTAAACATCAAAGATGTATTTTTATAAAGCACAATTTTTTCCAATGACTATGAACGTTATTTTATGCTGAGCGGTTTCACTTCTGTATTTCTAGTATAAATGGTGGTGACAGATACAAAGTTAATTTCCAATTAAATTTCTAACAAAGCAAATCGTGCAATATTAAAAATGAGAGCATCAAAACTCCAGTGGGAATTCTGATTAACCAGCAAAATCATGCACATAGCTTTAAAGGACCGGCCAATAAACCACCTGGTCGTAGTTGTGTATAGTAATTAACGGCGCTTGCAATCCGACTGTTTAATTCCGAACAACGCCGCAATAAACGTAACGGTACCGGACCGGTGCCGTGACCACCCACCGAAACGGAATGCGATGAAAAAGGCACGATGTCCACACACACTTGAGGAGGGAAATTACAAACGGCGGTGGCGTCCGCCGACCGTAATATCATTCCGCACGAGTCTTGAAAACGAAATTAAATTTTGCATGAAATGGTACAATATACAAAGAAAGTGGCCGGACAAAGGCAGAGTGGCGCCCAACGTGGGGCCACGGTTGGTTAGCCCCCGCGAGCCGGACTTATCGTGGCCGCGTGTGTAATTTGTTTCTAATCATATTACATTTTTGTTTCGTCTGTTTCTTTGTGATGCGGCTTCACTAGGTAAGATTTAATTTTAATTAACATTTTTTATCACCAGTGTTTATATTGCGAATTCTGCTACGATATTTAGAGCAGAAGGCCTATTCTCGTAATTAAAACCGTTCAAAATCTAGTCGTAGTGTCGTCTCAGCGACAAGCAAATGTCAAAAATGTATCAAAAATTGAGGTATTTTTGACAGATTGACACTGAGATCAGACTGTGAACGTTCTTAAAATTCACTCAAACAATCAATCAATCAATTTCACTCAATTCAATTTTACTTTAAAACGTTATTGTAAACGAGCTCGTCAATTTGGATCGTATAAACAAACAACAATTAAAAATGCCTTTCACCAGACCGAACAAACATGACACATATCGGACAGCTGTTGTCAATAATGTATACCTTATCAAAATTATACAGACCCTGGATTTTTACCCACACCCATCTAACATTAGAACTACGCAGCATCTCCTCAATTATTAACAGTGCCCGAACTCGGCCGGTTAATTAGCCCCCTTCATAATGTACAAACGGTTACAGAATACCTCTAGAAAATTTACGCACTCATAAATACACACCGTCTGGCACCCGGTGATCTCAGCAATTTTCAGTTTTCGGCAAGCACCTTAATAATTCAGAACGTAGGCGCGGCCGTAGCAAAAATGAATTCTCTAATGTGAATGGAACTTAGACTGGCGCCCAACCGGGCCAACGGCAAAATAATTAAAGCATAGCATTAAAAATTCTTCCAGAGAGCTCCACTGCCCGGATATGTGATAATATTAATACGGCCGGCTCCGGCTTTTTGGTTCGGACGGTCTTAGGTCTGACTCCTGATTATTACAATTATAATTGTGAATAATTTAAAGCTCAGACATGTGTGAATTAATTTTAATTAACACATGTGTGCTGATAAGTACGGCCTTTGGACAGTGTTTGGAGTGGTCGAGCTATTGAACAACACGTCTGCTGAAAGATAATGGATCAAAGTTTACTATAAGAAAAGTGCATTTGGAGGTTATTTTCATAATTCGCTATTTTTATAGCTTTAGCTATTGGCTGGAATGGTGACTAAGATTAGGACAAGGAAAAGTGCGTTAGGTTGATGATATCGTCAATGTAGCGAGAAACACCTGGATGCGGGACGCACAGAACCGGGAAGTAGGGCAGAAAAATGGGAGGCCTATACGCAGCAGTGAGTGATTCCGGGCTGAAATGATGATGATGATCATATTGATTGGCTGGATGTAATAATACACCATGGGGAACCATGCCTAGACAGGTTTGTTATGACGCTGTTTTTCTCTTTGATGCCAGTTTGAAATACATGACGCTACTCCATGCCATCCGGTACCGTTGTTTTCGTATTGGGTTACCCAAAAGAATTATTACGTTGTACCCGTCACCTACCGCGGGCTGATACAATTCTTCAGTCCAAATCCTCTCCTAGTAGCATCTAATGCTAGAACCATTTCTACACAAAGAAAGTTCTAAAATATACAGCCAACACGCGCGAAGTTGGTCTAGATTTAGTGTTATTTCGCTACGGACTAGCTTCTAACTTACATTCGGAATATATCGGTAAGGAACTCTTCGTTGAACTGTTAGTACAATGGATGGAGTTCTCTCTGATGATGTTCTAAGTTTCATGTTGGTAATGCAAAGAAAGTTGGTGTAAAGTTTTATTATCATTCGGTGTGAGGGTTAACTCTGAGAAAGTTAGTTATGTTCCAATCAGAGTATATTAATAAACTGTTGCACAATTTTTTACTTTAACCCCTTGAATTGCTCTGTATCCGTCTTTGTACAAAGTCATGTATTTGTAACACAAAGTAACTTAGCTAAACAAAGCGGTAACCCAGCGCTAACTCTCAGGTTAAAACCCGTCTTGCCGAGAAAGTCCGCACAAAATACGAACTACCCGAAAATTGACCACTCCAATATTTCTCCCTCACCTACGCATTGTCACGGCCCTAGTCGTAAAGCCCGTAAGAAGCACGTAACAAGCCACAACGTCAGTCCGTACGTCAGGCCAGGCGTGGCCACAAACCCGCAGCGCCTTGCAGAAATAACCTTTTGCGACAATCGTATGCATGCGTGTCTCGCCTTGCCTGTGTAAGCTCCGAGATCTGTGGCCGCCCTTAGCTTAGCCTGTGATGAATTAAAAAGAGGTTTTGTTTGTAGAGAATGGACACAAGTTGTATCTGCTGAGGAATGGATGGAAGTAGTAACTGTTACAATTTGTACTGATGTTAATGGTTTACATTTTTCTTTTGCGTAATGGAGTTAACCTAAGTCTGTGTGACCAATTTATTTTAAGATGTCATAAAAAATATAATTGATAACACCTAAAATAATGAAATGACTATCTGATTACATAATCAGCCTTAAATGTTCCCACTGTTGGGACACAGGCCTCCTCTGCGAGAGGGAGTGGGCCAATGCGAGTTAATGGATGTCACATGTCTTCGAATATTTAGTTCCAGGACATGCCGGTTTCCTCACAATGTTTTCCTTCACCGTTTTGAGAGCAGTGTTGATGAAATAATTTACACAAAGTAAAGCGCCTGTCGCATTTCGGGGTTCGAACCTAGGACCTACAGCTCGTAAGCCGCGGCCGTTACCTCTTAGGCACCACTGCTCACTACTATCTGATTGAAAATGTGAAAACATAATTAGAATTATTCAAGATCTTGAAGAAAACATTATTAAAACTGAAGAATTTCACTTCCTTCCGTTCCCATAAAGCCCAATTTATCAAAAGTCCCGCCAAAAACTTCACATAACACATTGTACTTACACGAACACTAATCAAACTCACTATTGTACCAAGCTCGGCGTAAGCCCTGTACCTGTCATTTAGCTACCGGATTACCGACCAATTAACGGAATTGGGTGAGAACTCGTTAAATAATCCAGTTAGCCGATCGGCGGCGGCGAGATCAAAGCGGGAGCAATGGGGTGCATCGATAGCTCGATCTTGCACCCTCTGGCTTGGAGAGTGTGTTTTTGTTTCAGATTATGTGTGGATTTGTAGGTGAAGCTTTATTTTCGTATTTTTCACAAATGCAGTCAGTAGCCTCAATGTGCACTTGTATTTCGAAAGCTATGGAATCTAAGTATGATATTCGAAGAAGGTTTAATACCGACGAATTGCTTAATAAAGTCATAGTTTATAACTTACGTCAAAAGGAGAAACTTAAAGAAGGCACCCTTAGAACAAAAATAATTTAGTATGTCAGAGGGCGGAAGAAACTCAAACTATAGAATCGATAGATCTAGTATTTTTCTCACTAATGTGCTCTTTTACAATTTCTAAGGTGACGATATCATCGTGGTCTACGTCAATGTATGTAACGTTATCGTTGACGAAAAAAAAAAACGTCTTAATATATTTCCATACTTTTTATTTCCCTGTGTTACCGTGATGGCGTGGCCGTCCACGAAAAATTATAAAAGCGCTAGCTAGCAAACAGTAGATCTATCGATTCTAAAGTTTGAGTTTCTTGTGCCATCTGACATACCAAATTCTCTTTCGTGCCTTCTTTTGACGTATTATCTGGGTTCTCTTGCATTATAATGATGACTTTATATCAAGCAATTCGTAGGTATTAAACCCTCTTCGAATAACATTATTAGATTCCATAGCTTTCATACCTTTTTCTACAACTCTTACAATATTTAGAGACTCAAAAGTAATCATAATCCACACTTAACATCAAAAATACATTACTTAGCAGGAGACTTAATCAATTTTGCTCGCATAGCCGCTTCACAGGTGACATTAACATATTTTTGCGATGGCCATGTTGTTTCAAAGGGTCTGAATTTCAAAAATACGACTCCAACACATACTCTCATTAAGTTTGGAACACGTAAGGAGAGAGACTGAATACTAATTGAGAACTAAGAGTGATGCAAGTAGAACCGACAGACGGATAATTGGCAAATAACTTACAGACGTGCCGTTGTATGTGCCTACAGAGTCAGGTGGAAGTTGATTGGTGAAGCAGATTATGTAAAGATTAGTTAGGAAAAATCTTAGCTTCTACTTTTGTTAGGTTGACTCTGTAGGAAATAATCAAGCTTGCTAGGCTGTCTCGTTGGTGCGGTCAGAAATAGTAAAAGGAAATATACTTTCATCAATTTCATCGTTTATATTTTTTTACTAGCTTTTGCCCGCGGCTTCGCCCGCGTGGATGTTGGAAAATATCCCACTGTTACGTACTACCGAGATTAAAAGTACCCTATGTGTTAATCCAGGTAAAAAAAAATGTCTTCTCGCACTGCTTATATAGTATCCGAGGAGCTGCGCGTGGATTGATAAACAATTGATGGAGGATCATCATCATCTGCCTAGCCTTTTTCCAACTATGTTGGAACTGGCTTCCGGTTCCATCCGGTCTAACTGGATGTTACTGAATACCATTATTTTACATGGAGCGACTGCCTATCTGACCTCCACAGCCCAGTTACTGGGGAATACGATACCCCCGGTAAGACGGGTTGTCAGATTTTCGGGCTTCTGACAACCCGTAAGGACTGTCAAAGATCGTAGCTTAACCTTATCGATCGACCCGTGCGGCTGTGATAACTTAGAAATAATAATAGAAACGGAATAAATAACGGAACGGAAAACCTACTTGCATGCCAAATTTGAAGGCAACTTTAAAGTTAAAATATTAAATCCTCTTTATTCTCTATCCTGTGAGAATAAGAAAAAAATCATTACGTAAATAATTACAGGTATAGAAATACCGGACCAGACCTCGAAACTTGTCCTCCTGCAGCGAGGGGTGAGACAGGGAGACGTTATCTCTCCGTTGCACTGGAGGATGTCTTCAAAGTTCTGGACTGGAAAGGGATTGGCATCACCATCAATGGCGAGTTCATCACTCACCGTTGGTTTGCCGATGATACAGTAGTCATGGCTAAGACTATGAAGGACCTCAGTACAATGCTCGATGACCTCAGTGGAGCTTCCGAAAGAGTGGGTCTCCAAATGAACATGGACAAAACTTAGAAAATTTCGAATGTCCATGTAACACGCACTGTTATGAAGATCGGAGACTCTACACTCGAACACAAGATTATGTTTACCTAGGGCAAACTGTCCAGTTAGGTAGATCCAACTTCGAGAAAGAGGTCAATCGTCGAATCCGACTCGGCTGAGCAGCGTTCGGGAAGCTACGCAATATCTTCTCGTCCCACATCCCGCAGTGTCTCAAGACGAAAGTCAACACGCACTGGTGTCACGTCAACAGTGCGTGTTGCCAGTGATAACATATGGTACTGAAACGTGGTCGCTCACAATGGGTCTTATCAGAAGGCTAAAAGTCACCCAAAGGGCAATGGAGAGGGCTATGCTCAGAGTTTTCCTAC
This sequence comes from Polymixis flavicincta, assembly GCA_949987655.1. NCBI lineage: Eukaryota > Metazoa > Arthropoda > Insecta > Lepidoptera > Noctuidae > Polymixis > Polymixis flavicincta. Next base: position 21,453,657 of record OX465190.1, on the reverse strand, counting down.
GTGATCGAATCAGGAACTAAGAGATCCGCGGGAGAACCAAGGCAACCGACATTACCCGAAGAATTACCAAACTTAAGTGGCAATGGGTAGGGCATATTACTCGCAGAACAGATGACCGATGGGGCCGAAAAGTTCTGGAGTGGCGACCGCGTACCAGAAAACGTAGCGCTGGAGGCCTCCCATAAGATGGACCGATGACCTTGTGAAGGCCGCAGGAATCCGCTGGATGTGATAAACGCAGAACCAATTGAAATGGAGGAATCCGCTGGATGCGGGTAGCACAGAACTTGTTGAAGGGGTGGAGCTTGGGGGAGGCCTATCTCCAGCAGTGGACGTCTTTCGGCTGAAATGATGATGATGATAACGGAAATAAGGAAAATGTAAGTATTTATTGCTCACTGGATCCCTTAGTAAAGTTATTGTTCTCATTAATTACGAAGGTTTCGTTGGCGATGGCGCAAAGTTGGGCTGAGCGATGATGAGTTAGTAGGGTTTTTAACCGCTTAGTGGATGATTTTACAACAACGCCAAAAGGCTTTTATTACCAATTTTATTGGTAAGCTTTAAAATATACGGGTTTCCTAAAAAAAAAATCATCCCCTGTATAAATTTTTACCCTCTGCTGGGATGATTTTTTAAAAAACGCTGATACATTGTAATGATTAATTATTACCAACCAAAAGACTAAATACAAATTTTCATGGTTCGAACAACAAAACTAAAGGGTTTCTCATTTCCACTTTCATCCCCTATTTTACGCTCTCAGAGGATGATTTCCCGAAAACACTGAAACACGTGGTTTTTTATTTTTAATCAGAATGATAAACACCAATTTTCATGGTTTAAACTACAAAAATTTCAATTTTCCATGCAAACTTTTATCCCCTATTTAACTCCCTTAGGGATTGAATTTCAAAAAATCCTTCCTTATTCCTTGTATACACTATAAAGGGAATCTCTGTGCAAAATTTCAGCTTTCTAGGTCCAAGGGTTTAGGCTGGGCGTTGATGATTCAGTCAATCAGTCAGTCAGTCAGGACTTGTCTTTTTATTTATAAACAGAATTATATAGATATAGATAGATAGATAGAAGATAGATAGATGATGTTAAGGAACACGGACCACCGCCTAATTCTATTATTTTATTAAAGGAAACGTTCATTATCTAGTTACGAAAATTAAGGCATACGGAGGTGTATGAAATTCGGCACTGTTTATATCGAGAAAAATTATTGTTTTTTTTTTTTTTTTAAATGTAATAACGCATTAGTTCAAAGTTATAATTTAAATGAATTATGATTGAATTGCAACCACTGGGCGAACACTACTAAGAATAAATAGGTACCTCTTAATTTGCTGATGGACACACGAGTATACGCGTAGACGCTGAACGTTATTAAAAATAAAATAAAAACCCACACTGAGTTGACCACACTTCAATGAAACCTTTACTATTAATATCTTCATTTCATGTTATCATGTCGCATCTGTGTTATCAACTCTATCGCTCACCGTCGAAGGTTCTCGCGTGGGGTGTTAGCTCCAGGGGCGAAGCTATGGTGTTAATTATACGATTTTCTTTGAAATAAGTTAATAAATATTGGATAAGGCCCACCCTCGCTGCCCTTTTAATGAACCCGCTCGATACCTGGCCATGTTTTGCTGCACCGATCATTTGAAGATGAGTTTTCTTAGTTATTATTTTGAAATCTGTTTTCGTTAAGACAAACATTTTAAGGCTGCAGAAAATTTTTAAATGCGAACAACTTCACGAATTATTTTACAGTCAAGAATGTGGTAACTTGTGAGATGAGATGATAGCAGATTAAAGATTAATATCAAAGATACCTCATCGTGCCGTAAAAGGTGACGTGGGGATCCCTCTATGCGAAAAAGAAAGAAAGAAAATAAATTTATTTGACCCAGGTTAAATCACACATTAAAATAGTATGGTATGCCTCATGGATGCGTCAAACAGGCCCAGAACGTACTGCAATCAATGCTCGTTTGTGAAAACAATATAACCTCTTATCTACTAATGTAACGATTTTAGAGACTCATAAATTAATACCCACTACAGCAGTAAAGTACAAGAAGACATTATCCATAATACTAGATTAGACAGTCGAACAAATCAAAACACCCAATTAAAATACATCAGACAGAAACCTAATAAAAAACCATATTCATAACTCCATTGAGGTGTGTAATAAATTCGGAGAGAGCTATCATAAAAGGGCTCATACAGTACACATCTACATTACAAATCGGCCTCATCCCGCACAATGATCGACACTGACGCGTTATTAGAGCGCCTTATCTCACCGCATCTTGTCATTCAGTTTTTACGATTCATATTCATTGTTTTTGAGAGTGCTTGCTGGGTTAATGTAAAGGGGGATGCAGTAGTTGTAACAGAAGTACCAGGGTTCTATGTTGGTTAAGAGAGTTATGTGTCTCTTGGGACCTTGCCATAATCATTTGCAGGGCAAGTCAAGGTGACAGCTGCACCATACAAAATCTCTAGACAATTCAATTTATTTGCCACATATTGGCCAGAACGGATGGTACCCCATAAAAAAGGTTTCCTCCGTAAAAGAGGTTTTGAGAATCAAGCAAAGAGTAATCGCTCAACCGACCACACTATCCACCAACCACCACCAACAGGATCCAAAATGTAACCAGATAATAATACAACTTTTATTTCAGACTACAATGGCCCATTGACAAAAAAAAAAAACACATGTTTCATAGAAAAGTGCAATACCTAGGGTACGCCATCAAAATGTATGGAACAGCAGATTATTTTTGTATAACCGAAGAAAAAATCTGCGCTAGGGGGTCTAGAATGATATGCTGAATTCATGGTTATAGTTTGCGCACTGGTTAAAAACTCATCCTGTATATACCATACAAGAGAACATATATATAAGTATTAAACAAGACTTGCGTTAGTAAATTTTATTTAATACTCACTTCACTAGCTCACCAAAGCCTCACTTAGTAACATACGAGTAGGACCCTATATGGAGTCACTCAATTATTCTCTGCCACATTTTTATATAGCCACAGAGCCTATAGATACGAGCGAAATAGATAACTACGAAATTTATCGATGATCTTTCATAAAGCATTTCGCTTCGTTCTATTTTGCAACAAAGCTGCAAACTAATTAAACATCCAATCTTCTGAAGCTCTCCTGCATACACGAATTTAAATTTCTGTCCCATACATTTTGCTTATGAGAACACCGATTCGGTTCGACATTTTCGTATAAGAACCTGTAAAAACTCCATACGTTTGCACCGCACTTTCGCCAACACTTCCAAACTGTGACACATTTGAATACAACCCTTATGTGTATAGGAATAAAGGTTAGATACGCTTTAAAAAATGGAGTTTAGAATTTTGCAAAGTGCTACAGAGACTGAATACACGCTTGAATTATTTAGATAGCAATCGTGGGTCCGTATTCTGATCGTTTTTCTCATCGGTATCGGATAGGAGCACTATGTCTGTCCTTGTCTCGGCTTTAGTGATAGAGAGGGATGGCTATATTCATAGGTGGGGCTGCTTTTGTTTCGTTTATTCATAGCATGTGTCATGAAAGTGATGTCTAATACGTTTGGGGTTGAGCGTAGCGTTTGAATGTTAGCTTTAATAATGTACCTGAGGACGGCAGAGGATACCTTCGCGAAATATTTTTGGTAAGTAATTGGGGCTTTATAGGTAGTTTTAGTACCATTGAATTATAGTAGTTCTGATATTCTGGATAAAGGAAGTTAATATTGATTTCTCTGATTGGTATTATGGTCTTCTCATATTTTTTTCTGCTTGTTACTGCTTGAGTTGATGTTTCTTATTGTAAGTATTCTACAAGAAAGTACAACACTATCATTATTTACAAACTTCTATGAATTAAATCTAGCTCGGTTGTCTCTACTCCCATACCAAATTCATCATCTTCTAAATTGCTTCATATTTTAATTTATTACCTATACTATCTGCCTCTTCCTCCAAACCAGTCCATCATCAACATCAGAATTAACATCTAAAACACTAATTGCCGTACAAAAATCCGTCATACCATCACACATACTCCATACAACTGTCGAATGATCGCAAGACATTTTTCCCCGTTGCGACTGGCCAGTGCTGGGCTTCGTAAATTAAAATGTGAATAATTAACACCGACCTCCCCCCTCTACCTGCCACCCTCAGACACCCCCCACTCCAGTCACACGCCACCCAGATGTATTAGTTTTAAGCTCTCAGTTCGTATGAACGCGATTTAGGGTGAATTCAAAAGGCAGATAGTTGACCCCCTCTAGTAGTATAATCGTGTGGACGTTTTTCGCTTTTTTAGTTAATACGGTCTTGGGTGGGCGGGATCGTGTAACCGATTTTGGTCTTTGAAGGCATTGTTTTAATAATCCTTGGGTCGTTTTTTGAGATAGACGGGTTGTAAAGAAGTAAGAAGGTATCTCCTGTCTAAGTTTCATTAGGATTAACGGTACAACAAACTAACTCGTTGATCCTTTTTTTATTGAGAGCAGTTTACAACGAGATCCTAATTTTTTAGGTAACTTGCGCATATGAGATCTGAAAGAATACACGATGTCAATATTTGGACTAAGGACGTAATTTCTTTGGAAGGAAATTAATAGCGCAATTATTTATACCAACAAATCCCTTGTTTGTATATCGAAGCTTGAAGTTCACAATGTATTTTTTTTAAGTTTGATTTTATTTTGTTCAAGAATGGATAGACTTACCGCCTCACTTTCACCCATATCTCTATCCCGCTTTTCTGTTAACTATTGTGTTTGTTGATTTTGACCAGTCATAAAACAGTTCGTTCTGCGATTTTCACGACCTAGATATAAATGCAACAGGATTTTAATTCAAATTGTATTCCCCATTCCTCATTTTGATTATAACGAGAGTACAACATACTGAATTCCCCACAAATAAACAACCGATCTTTACCAATCAACACCCAATTTCAAACAACGAACGAACTTATTACGTCATCAACGTACACGCAATCAGTGACGAATAAAACACGGGGCCAATCAGAGGGCATAACTAATTCAATTTGCGAACGCGGCCGAACCGCGGCGGAAACGGACGAAGTGTTCGGCGATCGTTAATATTGATCAGTATTATCCCGGATCGACGATTTACGTGAAACACCGGACTCCCACATCGCTATACATTTAATTATTAAAAGGTTTACACGGATGTACGTAAACTGGACAAGCCAAACGAAAGGTCTCTTATCTATCTTCAGTTAGCTCTTCATCAGTGTCTATCTTTTCGCCCTGTTATAATTCCAGAAATTCGACTTTTATATTTAATCAAGTATGCTTTGATTGGTTAAATAAATCGGAAATCAATGACAGGCTACAAACTTTAAGTTAAGAAAAACTATTACCTAGTACATAATTAAAAAACTCGAAGTCTTACACAATCTATCTGTGTAACTATTTATTTCCTCGTTTTTTTTTCTATTTATTCGTTCATATTTTGTTTTTCTCTTGTATCTTGTATCTTTTTGTAGAACTACCTTTTAATTAATGCCATAACTTTATCTTAAGTATCTCATTTTAGTCTTATCTCGCTTCATCCTGTAAATTGAGAGGTCTGGTCCTTGTGGTACAAGAACTTCTAGTACAAGAGCCAGGGCACACTGTTGATTTTACTTGAAGTGCAAATATAAAGAAGTTACTGAGTCTCTCTCTGTCTCTAAATTTGTCTTGTCTTAGTCGTACAAAATAATAAGAAACAGCTACAACATAGAAAAAAAAATACACTTCAGTTATAGATAATATTGTACCCCACAACGCTGTTCATAGTTATCCAATAACAGATAATTAATGTATGTAAGTATTATAGTTAATGGTATAGGATACATAACAGTGAAATGAACGTTAGGCTTGACCAATACATAATGACCAACGACCGACCGTATTCAAATTCAAATTCAAATTCAATTTATTTCAGGAACAATTCATATTGTGTTTGAAAACATACATAACAAATAAATAAAAACAAACAATAACAAACTCATTAAAATAAAAACACAAACAAACTCATTAAAATTATAAACTAACACATTCATGCATGATACAATAAATTCAATAACATTATAAATAATATGAAAAAACAATACTAATAAAAATTCAAAATCAATTACAACTATTACATACTAATATTCCCCAGTCTCACATTAACTAATATCAAATTTTTAAAACGTAGATATGTCATCGTCTATCGAATACAGACATTTCTCCAATAGGAACGCTTTTAGTCTTGACTTAAACGAGCTCTTGTAAATTAAAGTTTTCAAGTCCAATGGTAACCTGTTAAAAATCCGAACTGCTTGATATTGAGGACTATGTTCAACAATATTAAGTTGGGGTTTTATTTTGTTTTTAAAATCTTTCCTGCGCGTACTTTCCCTCAACTGTCTCTCTTCATCTGTTTCATAATTATGTAAGTTTTTTTTAAAATTCACCAACAATACTAAAACATAGAGGCTTGGTACAGTAAGAATTTTTAAATTTATAAAATGTGGCCGACAGCTCTCTATTTGTGATATCCGGACCATGGTTCGTATGGCTCTCTTTTGGAGTACAAAGGCTCTCTGGCAGTTATATTTAAAACTATTTCCCCAAAACTGGACACTATATCTTAACCTTGATTCTATTAGAGCATAGTATACCATTTTAAGGTGTTTTATATCAATTTCATCCCTAAGACTGCGTAAGGCATAACATGCTGAGGAAATATATGAATCAATTGCTTGCAATTCCCTTTTCCAATTTAAATATTTATCAATGTATACCCCTAGAAACTTTACCTCATTAACTATATCAATCTTGACTTCATTAAGTGCGATCGTCATGTTGTCTTTATTACGAGCTGTTGTACTAAATAACATAATTTTGGTTTTTTCGGTGTTAATAATTAGCTTGTTACTTTCAAACCAAGAATTAAAAATTGTTAACACTGCATTAACCTTAGCGGAAAGCTCCTGTATGTCGTTAGCTTCAACTATTGCGTTGGTGTCATCTGCAAATACTGTCAGCCGTGTGTCAGAAAATATTGAATTAATGTAATTAATTAAATCGTTTGTAAATAATATAAACAAAATAGGCCCTACAATCGATCCTTGGGGTACGCCCGCTACTATATCCTGCATAGAAGATTTATTGCAAATGCCATTACCATTAGCTTGCATTTTGCTAATATCCACATACGTATTTGATCGACGTCGATGAAAATTGACTATTACTGTTAGTCCGCGTCACCAATTGCTGGGAAAAGGCCTATCCCCATGACTTCCAGTTATTTTGATCCAGAGCTACAGTGGACCACTTCTAGAGCTCGTCCCGCCACGTTTTACGGGGTCTGCCGCGACGACTTCTGGCTGTGTCAGGGCTCCACATAGTGGTTATTTTGGTGATTTAAAATAAGCTCAATTTTATAATATATAAGTTACAGGAGCCTCTTGTTGCCTACTGTTGGCTCTATGAGGTCCATTAGTTCCTATCAGGTGAGTCGTCGGCCATATTGACAAGAAAGAATCTTAACCCCGTCTCATCCAGATCTCCAACATCCATGGCGTTCCTCGCGAAAAATGTTTGTTGTTTCCGGCGTAAGGTGAAAAGTCGGGGTTCGGATGGTGAAAGCCATTTTCACCCCAAATATTTTATTGTGATCATTTCGTTCGGAGCGTTGATTACCGGTAGACGGTGGATGGAGTTGATGCTGTTTACCTGTTCGTGTATTGATGGTTATTTTTGTAGAGTAAAGAAAGATGGCGATAAGAAATTAAGAGAACATTAGTAAAAAAAAATTGCGCGTGCATCACCGTACACGTGATAGAAGTTATAAAGAGTTAGTGTGAGAGACGGAGAGCTACGAGTATATCTTTCCTCACGTTCATGTAGCGAAATGTGCCTAAACTACACACATCCTTGAAATGCTCGTACAATTATGGAATAGCCGTCTAAGAAGATTCACTTCATTAAGAAATGTTGCCTCCTCTAAATTCTAATTGACCCGTGCCTATCAGCTTTAGATCTGCACCGTTTACCACCTAGTTTTTTTACACTAACCTTGACGTATAAGTCGGCGTCGTCTTCGACGTCGTTTGGTCTAAGTTAAGCTGTATGATAACTGACAAATGCGTGCACTGACAGGACAGGTCCACTAAATCTGTGTGGTTCTTGGACACCAGTCTACATGGTCCTCAAATGATCTGACCACGATTATTTCTGGATTTTTTGTTTACAGTGACATGAATATAATACTTTGTAAAGTATTATATTGTTTGAATTTTTGTGAATGTGATGACTATGGGGATGTTGTTTTTGTTACGTTTTTTTTTTTTTCATTTAGTCTCATTCTAGTTCTCATTTAGTCATGATCTGGCAGTTTGAGTAATTTATCCGGCCTACCTAAATGTTCTCTTTGGTCAAATCGTTGAGCTCCTAAAGTTCTGAGTAGAGCTGCATGATTACTAATAAATGTGTGCACTGATTGGACAGGTCCACTCGATCTATTTGGTTCTTTTCTCAGAAGACCAATTCAGACACCAATCTACATGATCTGACCAAGATTATGTCTGGACTTTAAAAGAGACTGTGACCTCTGAGTTTGTTTCGGCATTTCTTCTCAGAGTAGTCAGGTTGGAAACGCCGACCACATCTACGTATATTTAAAAATTTGATTGAAGTGTAATAGTATTTGTACAAACCTACTTACAGAAATTAAATCATTTATCAATAGAAGATTTTATTTAAAATAACTATTTAGTATTTTTACTCGCAACGTGCGTCCGTGTATAACCAGATGTATGAACGTGAACAAAGCAAAAGGAGTATGTAAGGATCGTAGCAGGTGGCGTTCTGTAGTTTCTGCCTACCCCCATGGAAGAAAGGAATGAGTGTATGATGTATGTGTAATTAAGAATTAATTCCACAACCAACTCCCGACTTTCCAACAGAGTGCATCTCGGCGCGTCGAAAATCGAACAGTCTGTTTTGCTGTTCTATTTTCAACTCTCGGTGCAAAAGAACTGCGTTGAAAATCCAGTCATCCAAAATATCCCGCTGCGATTTTATTACGTCTGTGTACCAGTCTTAAAAACGAAACACTACTGTCCGTCCGTCCGTCTCTTCCGAAATACACACATCTTTTAACACCTCCCTGTGTGTTGTTCCTTCGCCAATCCTTTAGAAAGGCATCTCATCCGTCAGGGTGGCGGTTGCTTGACAACCTGCCTTCAACAGTGACGCAACTTCTCAGGTATACTGACCCGAGCCTGTCCTAGGTGGAATATTTTACAACACGCACATGCATTTTCTAATCTGCTGTGAACTTGGAAAGCTTTGGGGAAGAAATGAAACACGTCACTTTGGCCTTCCTACTAGTTCAAGACTTGATCCTCAGAATTCGGTTTATAATACTTTCGAGTATCGTCGGAGATGGCTCGTGGCTAAGTAATTAATCAATAGATCGGGTTAAGCTACGTTTGCCGCGGTTGATCCGTGGATGGGTAGCCATCTACATACCAAAACGCCACTGTGCCTCGGAAAGCACGAAAAGACGTTGATCCCGGCTGTCATTCGCGGGTCTTTGACAGTCGTTACGGACCGTCAGAAGTCCGAAATTCTGATAACCAGTCTTACTAAGGGGTATCGCACTACCCTGCAACTGGGTTGTGTAGGTCAGATAGTCAGGCGCTTTATAAGGGGAACGAGGTTCGTAGAAGCCCTTTGACCACTGTGATGTAACTGCACAAATAAAGTCAGAGTACCATCTGCCCAGAGTCGAGCTTGACATGTATCAAAAATCGATCAAAACATTCAGATAAACATGGCCCACCACATTTAAATCGTCCAGTCCTCATGCATAATTAATAGAAATAGCTCACACACGATGATCCCTAGCATTAAATACGTTATAAATAATAGAAAGCATGTTTCAAGCCCCAGAGAGCCCCGAACAGCGCATGCATATTAACCATCACGCGCAAAAATAGAATAAATTAATAATTCTATTTTTCTATTCAAACTCCCCTATTCATTAGTTGTTGTTACTACGCAAACTCGATAAGGCATCGCGCGTGAATTGTGTGTATGGAAACTTTATACATAGTTTAAGATGTCTTGATCTATGATAAAAACCTGTTCTTCTTGGAGTATTTAAAAAAAAAGTTTGTTAAAAGTAACCGGCAAAAAGGGCTTTTTTTAAGGATGGGAAATCATCAAATAACTTCTCCAGCTCTGGGTGGAGCGGGAGAGCGTGTCAGACTTTTACTGACTTAAACCTACCCGTGTTCCTTCACTTGCCTGTGTGCCAGGGGGCCACGGTATCTCTTTCGAACAAACCGCACCCCTAGCAGAAGGCCTGAGGATATTAGTTCCTATTAACCGTCAAAACCCATACAAATATACCGATTTTAAATGTCTGAAAATGAAAAACTCACTCTTCTTATGCCGTCAATATCCAGTAGCTACAAAAAGCCAGCCATGTCAAAATTTATTATAAAACATAAATATCCCGTATTCCCGTCACATATAAATTTTAACAATAATAAATTAATATGTGCCGACAAATGGTATGTGTTCACAACTCATCTATAAAGTGTCGTTAGGCCGGCCGCACACGTATAAAATTGCCACCGTATATTATATTCGGTTTGTTTAATTAAAACGAGCACGGGAATTGAACCGACGACCCCGTGTAGAACAGGATTTTTTATCACATATGCAAATATATCGTAAATTTTACGTACGAGTTATATTGACCTCTGCCGTATTGGGTTAAATATTTTATTTTTATTCATGTAATTAAGACGTTAAGGCGCTGTAGTGCCCATAATATTTTTTTCCTATTATCGAATGGTTTATTATCCTATGGAATCCTTCAACTGCTTACAACTGTGCCAGTTTTACAATATAATGGAAAAAAAAGAGGATCAAATATGATAGCGTCACTAGCGTCGCCAATTTACAACACTAGATACATTATACATATTTTTAAAGGAATTCACTTAATTGATGTCTAACGAATTGTTGAAGTTACGCATCGCAATCCAATCAATCACTGAATTATAATGTGATTTTTTTCAATATAATATGTCTATCTATCTATAAAAAAAATGTGATTTGTGTTATTCATTTTTTTTAGCATGATGATCAATTTTTCGGTCCAGTCCATAAAACACAGGCTTCAAAATAAAATTGATTAATATTTATTATATTTGCCTTTCAATATTATTCATCGAGGTTCATTACCATAACACACAAGCCTTTTGTTCATTCCTCGATATATCGTCCACGTATTATCGGCGTTAGAAACAGCCAATCGCACAGGCCACCGGCCGTTCAAATAATCGTAAATTCACCAACGGACAAAATATAATAAATTGCCGATGAGATCTGTGCGTACACTTCAACAAAAAAAAAACTGCGTACTAAAAAATCTAACGTGCTTCTTAATTCAAGGGAATAAAGGTTACAATTGAGTGTTAAAAGGATTCAGGGATAGAAGAGTGGTTACCGATGAGTCTATATTTGCACTCTGAACCCTTTGTTGTCGCCTTTTTTCGGTTGTTTCCGAATAAAGGCTGATAGAACACGTTTTTCAAATCATTAAACAGTTTCGACCGCGGACGCGGTTGCGGGCAAAAAGGAGGTTTGTGGCCAAAAAAAGGAGCTGGAATAAAAATTGCGAAGCGTTGGCCTGGGACGAAGTGATCGTTGTTTTGCCACGATAATAATGTAGTGCGACTCGGTGTTGTTGGCGCTGTTTCTTCGATCGATCCTTTTTAAGCAAAAATATGTAACATTTCATGAAACTAATTACATACATTTCTGGTAGATGGTAAAAGAAGTCCAGCTCTCCAAATGGCGCGGATTGGATATATAGATAAACCCGTTTCTCCGCTAGTCCAATGCAATGAATACTCTAGGAGGATTGCATATCCGGTACGGTTCGCAATCCTTCCCTATCCTAAGAGGACGTCTTCCGTACCATTACAGCGCTCCGCGGTCTACTCCACGATATGCAATGTTCTCTGTAGCACCATGAAATATGAGCCTTCAAGGGCTAGTGAAAATCTTGAGGTTAATTCGATCAATCGAGTCTGGTCAAACCACGCTGGGGTCGCTGAATTTAATTCAATCATTCCATATGTGATTTGGAATTGTTCTAGCCATTTAAACAAATACCTGTCCATTAGTTTTCACAAGTTCATTGTTTGCACGGAAAGATTAATTGTAACTTCATTTACCCCTTATGACAAGTAGGAACTAGAAAGATACAAACAGAACAAAATAGGCTAAACTTTAAGAGATAAACTCCAGACAGAAAAAGATTCCAAAAAAAAAACCTCAAGTATCAAAACCGTCAACTCCAACATTTTCACAGCCAATACTTTAGGTACGTCACACGTCGCGGTCGGTTCGACACTTGACGCGGCGTTTTCCTGCTAAACGCGCGTAAACGACACACTCACCGATTCGTTTTTGCAAACGTTTGGGAAACGTACACTGTGTTCAAAATCAACTGTTTGTTTAACAGATAAACAGAGTTTATCGAGTGATTGGGGCACGGTTGACCTGCGATTTTGTCTGTCCTGGTTTACATTTGGGCTGTGGGACTCTTTAACCGATTGACCGCTAGTGACAATTTATATCTATAGGTTCAGGTTAAGCTAAGCTTGCCGCGGTTGGTCCGTGAATAGGTAACAATCTTTACATACCAAGATCCTTTCCGTGCCTCGGAAAGCAAGTTAACCCGTTGGTCCCGTTGTTATTCGTGGATCTTTGACAGTCGTTACGGGTGGTCGTCAGAAGTCCGTCGGTCTAACAGCCAGTAACCAAGTGGTACCGTAGTACCCAGTTACTGAGTCGTGGAGGTCAGATGAGCAGTCGCTCTATGTAAAATACTGTTACTTACCTGCATTCGGTAAACCTGGAAGCCGACCTCGACATAGTTGGAAAAAGACTAGGCAAATTATGACTAATTTGTAAAGGGTCATAAAATAGATGCCCATTTCCAAAGTTTTATTTGTCCTATGAAGAAGAAACAGCAACTCGATCCTGAGGCTCCACAATCAGTTTTGATAATGAACGCGATTTACGTCAATTATTTCAGGCGCCCGGCCGACAGCATTAACATAGACTATATTATTCAGCGAAGGGCTTACCATTACCTCATTTGCACCGTGCTTTAAGCAGCAAATGACAAATTATAGAAGTAATTGGTTTATGCGTCCTAACCGAAGATATTAGATCAAAAACTAGACCGAGTGTTGTGGTGTTAATTGGGGAGGTCTCTTTCTGGAAAAAAACCTCTGCGTAATCTACGACAGACTGGTGAATTTCCGTGGATACAGCAGAAATATATGAACACGCTTTAAAATTTCCGTCCACAAGAACTTTATAATCTGCACATTTCCTTCTACGAATTCCTTAAAGTTATGATGTTTATTAATTTCGACCAATCCTGAAAAATTGCTTATTCTTATCATTTTAATTGATTTAGTTTGTGTCTATTTCCATACATTTAAAAATATTGTCAATTAAGGAATTAAAGAAGCGTACAACACTAGAAGAGACGGTAAAATACAATAGAATTTAAATCGGAAATTGAAACCATACCTAATGTCGTTTCATAACGATCACCAGAATTGAGCTCAAAATATTCAAAATATAACTTTGAACAAAACCACTCGAATTACTTTCCTATTACTTACAACATAACTCAAAAAACAATACATTACACAAAACCACCCCCATTTAAAAGCCCAAAACAAGAAGAACAATATCTTCCGTGACATAAAATTCGAAAAAAAAAGTTTAATGGGACCAAAATCCTGGCTCCAATAAAACATAAAAATACCCCAATATATTAGACGAAATTGATATTGTATAGATGATCCCTATTATAACGGTGGTTTGAGCACAGTACCCTGTTTTGCATATAGAAAAGCGATTCTTTTTTGCTTCAAGTTTTGAGGAACGATGGAAAAAGTGCAGTGGACTGCGCGCAAGAATTAATGGTGTGAAACTTTGGACCGGGCCGTCGTGGGAGCCGGGTATACGGCACGGTCTAAATTTATGTACGTTCACGATTCCGTAGCTGGCTGGTTTTTGGGCGAATTTTTGCTGATCATTTTTTAGCGTTTGAGCATTGATTAAAAGGAGTATGTTGAATTATGTAGTGACTGTAGATTGGCTACAATTTCTTTTACAAAATTAGAACTGTCGATATCTCTGTCATCATCATCAGACTGTAGGAAGGACTCCTCAAAAGTTTTGAAGACGTCAGAATCTTTATTTTACCAAAAGATGATCGATACCCAGTCTATGCCAAAAACCATAAATTATTGGACTCCCCAACTTAAACTGACAGTTTGTTTTCCTTCTATAGCGCCTCCACAAAAATTGTAACCTAATTGTAGCCACAAAGGCAGACCATCGATCACGGACGAAGCCGTCATCGCATTCAATAAGAATCTGCATCAAACGATTGCCACAATCAATCCTCATTTGCCGAGACGCTGAAAAAATCAGCCGACAAGAAGCCACAGATGGCGGAGCATTTTTAATAGTCGCCAAGAACTCGCCAGTCACCAACAGACAAATCTACTGTAATTAATGACTATAAGGGTATTTTTTTTTTTCACTCCGATACCAATAAAGGAGACATTACTGAAGGGACAAAACAAAACATTGCGGCCGGTGTCGAACGAAAGGAGAATTTATCATCTAGACGGCACCGGCAGTCGGCGCACCCGCCAATGTCCATTTGGATAATGCCCAACGCGATTAAAAATATAAAAATACCCCCACCCGACCCCTGTGGGGAGAGGGGGGATTTGACGGAGGACATCGCGCTGAGGACACAAAAGGATTATAAATGAGAAGGAATTTTAGATAATATTTGTACGTTGGATGTGGATTGTAATGTCGGGAGAAATCGGCCGGCGGGGCCGCAAGCGTGGGGCCGGGGGGCGCCTTCCGCGATCCGCACCTAATGAGTGTTTGTATCAATTTGTTAGTATTGTATTTGAATATTTTTATACGTTCGTTACGATTTTAATCCCTTGTGGTTGTGGCAGACTGGATCGATGCTTTTTTTTTAAATTCTCGGCCGTTTGATCGCCGGGTGCGTTTGTGTTGATTAAAGGCGTTGTTCGAGGTTTTGGGGACCCGTGTCTCGACCGCACTCTCTTTTTATACTTTTTACTTGTGTCCGACAATTTGGATGGGTGTAGAATATTAAAAGTGTGATTATGTTGCGACTGCCTGCTCCACACCCATTACGAGTGATGAGGCCGTTATGGAAGTAGTTCATTGTTCACATAACGAGCCCTAACTTTAACTAGGCACTGAAAATACCGAAATTTCCTAATTCAACCCCGCGTTATAAAAAATTAATTAATTCTAATTACTCTGTAGGCCTTAAAAAATACAATTCGTTCGTGTAGGACCCCACGATAGTATAAAGGGTCAGATAAACATGGAAAAAATATAATTCGTATTCATAATTAATACATTTAAAAAATATTATATTTTCCAGGACGTTTTTAGACTACGAAGGATGAATCCGAATGAGCGAGAAAAGAATAACACAGCTCTGAGCGAGCGACACTCGGTGTTTTCAATTCATTATCTCGAAAACAAAAATTTCATTAGCCCCGAGATTTCCTTTTTAAATTTAATTATTCATATTTAAATTAAACAAAATATAATAGAGGTCCGCCAGAGAAAAAAGCGGCTTTATCGTATCATATTTTATTAACCGAATTTATAATTCTACGCCGATTCGAGTAAATCCCCTACTGTGGGTAGATGGAGGGGGTTGCGGGCCTCTCCCTGGGAAATATTTATGAATGCCAAGCAGAAAAATCCACAATAATATTTCAGGGTGGACGTCGGCCGCGGTCTTTACTTGCCAGCCCCTGATCTATTTAAAAAAAGGCCTCCCGGAAGGACAAAAGGGCTGCGGGGTGCTCGTAAAAAAACTGGACACGTATAGAGGTTACCGGCCGTCCGGCCGCTTTGTCTGATTCTTATTTTTTACCGGATCGGATCCTTTTCGCCGTTTTTTATCGGTTTTTGTTCCGGAGACACTACGGACCGGGTCGGATACCCCGTTTGTTCTAATGTCATCCCATTTGTAATTTTTACGTTTCACTGTATGTGTATTTTTTTTAGTTGACCGCCTAATGGTTACCCTTTTCTTTGGTATGTAAAAATTGTTTGATTTATATTTTGGTTGCGGACCAGCGACAGTTTTCTTTGGGTTCTATTTTAATTGTATTCATTCTACATTCATGTGTATCAAGCAGAATTGTTTTATTTAGGACACATTTACTTCCATGTAGTTATGCAGTGGATTCAGAGGTTAACACTTAAGCCTAAATTACAAAATGTTGACCCTGCCATTTCCAAATTGTACTACCTATATGAACTGAGTATGTTTCTGTACATTTGTGTACTACAAGTATTTAAAATAAAACTGAGTGTAGTGATGGACAGGGCCAATTTGAACCTTGTACCTATTACGACTATTTTCTTTAGAGGTCGAAAATAGCACTGCAACTTATTAAGCTTAATGTCTCAAAACTACTACGGGAATTAAGAACTACGAGTGGTCGCCCAGTGATTGAAATTTGACCATAATTCATTTGAAACTTAATGTATATATAATGCAAATATATAAATGAAAGTATTATCCTTCTGCACTTCTTCTCCGTATAAACTTTGATGATGATGACTCCTGCATATAAATTTTAACTGTGCCAAATTTCATACTCCTCCGTTCGCGTCGTTTTCGTACAAAGGTGTACAAAGTTATTATTCATGTATTAATATATAGATAGATAGACTAGAGGTCGCCCTGTAGTCGAAATTCGACCAAAATTCGTTTAGTTTGTAATCATCATCATCATCATCGCAGCCGAAAGACGTCTACTGCTGGACATAGGCCTCCCCCAAAAGGGGGGTTTTGCGCTGTGCATTTTAACTGTGCCAAATTTCATACTCCTCCGTGTGCGTCATTTTCGTTAAAAGGGATAACGATAGTACCTACAACGAACGAAAATACTGTTAAAACAGTAAATCCACCTATGAATGCAAAGTTGTACACAATGAACGGGCTGCTGTAACTGAATCCCGAACGCGGCCGGCAATGGGATTAGCATCAAATTGGACGTGTAGCATGCGCTGTGCCCCAGTGGCGGGACCTATTGATAGACATTGTAATTGTGAAGCAAAAGCCTTTTGAAATACTAGGCTTTTTGTGAAGGTTTGGAGAACCTGTCTAGATTAATCTGGAAGTGAGCTTTAGGATCATATGGACCAGTACTAATATTTACCTTTGGACTCATGTGATCGATCGATTAGGTTCAGCTACGTTTGCCGCGGTTGGTTCGTGAATGGGTGACCATCTTAACATACCATGCCTCGGAAAGCACTTTAAGCCGTAGGTCCCGACTGTCATTCGTGGATCTTTGACAGTCGTTACAGGTCGCCATAGCTCGAAAATCTGGACAGTCTTACTAAGATGTATCGTTAACCCAATATCTGAGTTGTGGAGGTCAGATACGCGTTCCATATAATGTTCAGCTACATTCGGTTAGACTGGAAACCGACCCCAACATTGTTGGGACAAGGCTAGACAGATGATGATGACATAAGGGGTCATAATATGTATGTCAGTCAATTTAAGGATTCAAGAGCTTAGAGTAAGTTAGCTACTAAACCACCTACTTAGTTGTTAATGATTGAGTAAAGACAGAATGAAATGGTGATGTATTTACTGTCACAGAGACACATGTATAAAGACAAGCCAGCTCGAATACCTTATTAGTAAAATAAAACAAGTATAGGTTGCAACTTTAAACATGAGGCACTAAGTCAACTTTAGAAAAATCACTGCTGGAAAACTTATTATTTCGAGCCTTGTTATTCAACCGTTTACAGCTATGTCTGTTTCAGAACCTTTCGCCAATGTTGATAGCCACTGCGCATTACAATTTAAATCCAATTTTTAATATGGTCCGAATAACAACCGCGAAAATATATATACTACATAGGTCTGCCCACAAAATGTGGCTAATTTTGCCTCACATTTCAACTTACCTTCAGTTCGGAATCACAGACCCCATTTTAATATTAAACAAGTAAATCCGACAAGAAGGCGAGTTCTAAACGCACGATTAATCCAGACCGCGTTCCCGCCAAAAAAGAGGAAAAAAAAAACAAAATGGCCGGCGAATAATCAAATTATTAGAAGGCCCACGTGAGGGCACCACAGTCTTACCGCTTATTTATCATAGATGTAATGGATGTTACCGTATTTTTTTTTCGGCCGATGTTAGCAGCTTGTTTTTTCAGTGTAGTTGACTCGGTTGCTGCGTTTCTTTATTGCAATAACATTACTTTGACACGTAATTGTTGACACAGTCAGAGTTTTTGATAGATTTATGTGGATAGGAGTTGCTTTCTGCAAAACACACTACGAGTAAATTAATAAATCTTAATTTTATCCTCACTAAATGCCACATCGGCATTACTGTTGCCTTTCGTCGCCATTAATTTAAGAACAATACAAGATCCTTCAACGGAGAAATGCGCTTTATCTGAATGATCTGGGCCTCTCAAGTTAACTTTGGTGCTTCGCTACCAGTTACTACAATCCTCATTGTTTTCTTCACAGGAGTTACTCGCTCGACGAAAGGTTCCTGTACTGCCAGGGTGAAGTGCGGCGGGTACACTGGCATCCAGGATCTCTGTCACATGTGTTCGTGTTAGGATCCGATAACACTATCAGGTAAGATCACTAACATATTATAGCATACTCGTAAGTCGTTGGGTGATTATTAAGTATGTTTGAATCCTCGGCCTTTAACACTCGGGGGATTTACTTGAGGCGCACAATTTTTTGTACGGACAAAGCCCAAGCTACAGTGATCTTATATCGCTTTGTACACGAGATAAATTAAAAGCAAAGATTACTATGAAAAATTTGTTTTCTGGAAGAAGCAAGATAGCCTCCTCTACATTAGAACAAAAGCTGAAATTGCGGGTATTGAGTGGCTAAACCAAACAAGCCTGCTAAATGCGATCGGCATCAACAATCTTCATAGACTTTTGGTCGATATCGGAGCTAGTTAATGATATCACCATTTACTAGATACAGAATAATTGTACAATTTAGGGCTCACTGGCTACTCCGTTTGAAATAAGATAGATATTAAAATAAACGTTTTTTTGAAGTCCGTTGAACTGATTTTGACTTCTATTGCGTTGGTAGCATGATAAATGGCATCTGCAGTAAACAGTTGGTACTGTAACCACTTTTTTGCTTTTTGCGTATGCCTACGGAATAGAAGTCAAAATCTGTTTAACGGACTGTATAAATGTCTAATCTTATTTCAAATGGAGTTTAGCTGTAGGGAATATTTTAAGCCACATATATCGCCTCTACTTGGTGATAACCTGAGAACCTGGTTACTGTATTATAATTTTATATTATATAGGACTCAATAATAATCTGCTAAATTCAACCAAAACTGACCCATTGTAGGCTCTACAACATAGCCTTAAAAAAAGGCCCCAAGCTGGTGCAGATCCTGAGCATCGGCATCAAGCCATCAGGACAACTTGCTGGTAGGAACATACTGGACAGTTTGGGCGACACGGCGGTAGACTTCACGCCGATACCTGACTCCGAGACCCTGCTGATCTTGAGGGGCAACGGGGATGTTTATATGATGGAGTGTGAACTGGAACGTAAGAGGTAAGATAAAGAAGTTTTTATATGAAATTTCGCTCGTTTTAGAACGGGACGGGTTTTTACCCGACTACGGCAAATGAAAAAGGAGGAATTTGATCGGTATGTATGTACCCTATGTATGTATGTTCATCAGTTTGTCATGACTTCTAAAATCCTTATCATAATTTGACGAATGTGGTATTGTTGGAAGCGTCTTGATTGTCCGCGGGTTATAAGCTATGTGACGTCCCATTAATTGAATATGGTGCCCTCTAGAGGATATAAAGTCATAAACTAATTAAAATAAAACTAAAACAAAGCAATACATTCTAACAGTAGGAAGCGAGCTTTAGGTCAAAGTAGCATACGACAGGGTTTTCAGATGAGAATGTTTTCTTACTTCATACTTTTTAGTGCATAATTATTCAGTAGTCGGGTTTTTAATGACAGATACGACGCTCTATACCTACAGTTATGTTTCAAATTAACGGGCGTGTCCTTTATCACTCATTGACATCGTTATCGATTGTTGAGGATATGCTAATTGGCCACAAATTAATATTTGTGATCGCAGTATTTAAACTTCGTTTCCACGAGTTTTTCGAGCATCGAGTGGGCAGAATGTCGTTGCAAAAATTGTCTATTGAATTATACCACCCAAAATACATGGGAGAAATGTGGTTCTTCTGAAAAACGTATTTTACCGTGCGCGAAACTACTATTACTGCTAGTACTAATGTTTAACATCTTTTTTTTATAGTATCTACAAAATTAGG
The DNA here is from genome assembly GCA_949987655.1 of Polymixis flavicincta. Taxonomy (NCBI): domain Eukaryota; kingdom Metazoa; phylum Arthropoda; class Insecta; order Lepidoptera; family Noctuidae; genus Polymixis; species Polymixis flavicincta. The sequence continues at coordinate 21,433,073 of OX465190.1, read as the reverse complement.
CTATAATGTTCCGACAGCTCGGAAACAGCGGATACAGGCCTTTTCTCGGTGAGAGCCGATGTCTTCGCATTTTTAGTTCTAAGACATACTCGTTTCCTCACGATGTTTTCCCTCACGATGTTTTCCTTATCCGTTTTGAGAGCAGTGTTGATGAATTAATTTACACAAAAGGCTGCTACAACTGCTTTACGTAGTAACTTCAAATTTATCGTAAATAGTTGCTCTGGCATAATCTATCATTCCCTTTCTTTATTTCAGTCCTCTTCAACCGAAACTATCAGGTCCCCTGGCTATGTACCCGCCTGCTGACGACAACTACGGCTCGGAGTCATGTTCCATCACCGCGCTAGGAGGAGGCGACACCCCTCCACTGGTCGTGGTCGCGACCTGCTCAGCGGCACTGTACCATTGCCTGCTGCTTCCTAATGTAAGTAAGAACTGGCATGTTTTGAAATCTGTGATTTGGCTATACATCAGACGGTTAGTTTCCATTTTTGAATAATGCATTCCAATCTGAATCTCAGTAGATGAGGTTAGGACTTGAATTTGAACGTTTTTCATTAAGAGAATTGGTCTTCGGGTCATGAGTCACCGGGAAAAACATCCTAAACATCTTTTACTATTACGAGGAACACCTACTACGAATTACCTCCAGACACATTGTGGCAGGGACACCGCCGCGCAAACTTATACTATGAATTCAGTACGTGATTCTAGACTCCTTAGAGTAGATTTTTGGACCGATTATTTAAAAAAAAAAATGATGTTTCCTACAAATATATCATAACGCCGAAATTAGCCGATTGTCTCTTTCCAAAGGTCGATGTGCAATATTTATCGCCGGGTACACTTTGTAGTGTAGATTTAATATACACCCTGCCACAATATGCAGTTTACATTAATAAAACGTTACATAAAATACCTTTTCTGTTTGCAGCCATCAGAGAAAGAAGACGGCGAAAGTCACGCCCTCTATGTGGTCGAAGCTGTTGAACTGAACATGGTTCTGAACCCTGACGATGACTTGCAGTACTCTTATCCAGTACACCTGTATCCGGTAGGTTGTAATACTTAAATATGATGCGGTTTTGAAAAAGTCACTTTATTAATGCTTACTAGTGAGGTTTAGTTTTCGCTGCAAGTTAATTTTTATACGCGTTTTTGAAAACACTACAGCCAATCGCACGTCGGTAATAACACATGGACCTTGAGCTGGCCGGCTGCAGCGTGGTTCAGTGTTTCAATAGAATATGAGACCAGAGGGATGATTGCGTGACACAGAAAGAAAAAGGAAAAAGATAAATATTGCACCCAAGTTAAGGCACACATTATATGCAAAAAAAGTTAAATAGTATAGTTTGCCTCACGGCTGCGCCAAATAATTAAAACACAATCGCAATGCCTTTAATTTTGACAGTTCAACAGTCATTGCGTTATCCACGTTGTCAAGCAGACGATAAAAAAAAAAAACGTTAAAACCAGGGAATAGCAATTCTCTTCAAAATTCTTATACTGGTTTTGTTGACACTGAAGATGACGAACGGTGGATGTAATTTCTAATCGTTCTAAAATCAACTTAATTTTAAAGGTATAAAGTTGATATTTATTTAACTTTTATTTTCGGTTTCCAGTGCACAAATAACACTTATGCATGCGTGCACGCGGGTGGTGTACATGCGATCACTGTGCCTATGCTTGGACATCTAGTGGATTATGCGTTGGCTGATGAAAGTAAGTATCCATTCAGTCTTGTTTGAAAACATCTAACAATTTTTACTTGTTTTTAGTTTCTGCCCACGACATTGTCCGCAGCGTTTTTAGCTTTGTGGGCAGAGTTCGGGAAGCTACGCAATATCTTCTCGTCCCATATACCGTAGTGTCTGAAGACAAAAGTCGTTGACCAGTGCGTGTTGCCAGTGACGACATATGGAACCGAAACGTGGTCGCTCACAATAGGCCTCATAAGAAGGCTTAAAGTCATTCAAAGGGCAATAGAGAGGGCTATGCTTGGTGTTTCCCTGGTGATCGAATCAGGAATGAAGAGATCCGCAGGAGAACCAAGGTAACCGACATAGCTTGAAGAATTGCCAAACTTAAGTGGCAGTAGGCACGGCACATTGCTCGCAGAACAGATGGCTGATGGGGCCGAAAAGTTCTGGAGTGGCGACCGCGTACCGGAAGACGTAAAGTGGGAAGGCCTCCCACAAGGTGGACCGATGACCTTTTGAAGGCCGCAGGAGTCCGCTGGGTGCGGGAATCACAGAACCGGTTGTGGTGGTTGAGCTTAGGGGAGGCTTATGTCCAGCAGTGGACGTCTTTCGGCTGTAATGATGATGATGCATTTGTCCGCATGTAGTTTCTTGCCCCCCCCCCCCCCCCCCCAACCGATCCTGTCGCGCCGCGTGGCCTGTCCACGCTATTTCTTCGTTAACGTTAAGCGTACTTCCTTACTTTTTTTACTTTTGCGCGGTTCTAAGGGTCTTAGCGTGATGTTAAATCCTTACGACAATTAAAATTTCCACCGTTAAATACTTTTATAATACCTTGTAACAATGCCTTTATACAAAAATATAATGGATAAGTAAATTCATTTCTTCGTATGTTCTTTAAAAATATTGGAATAGAATTTACAAAGTCAATCATTTACGGTCTTATTCATAAAAAGTTATCGAACATCTAAACAGTTTCTAAAGTCTGGTTTTCAAAAAGTGTCATTCATAAACGCATTTTAGCAACGTTCTAAAACCCTACTATAACAGTGTTTAAAGGAAAAAATGGCCGACACTCTACAGCAGCTGATTGATTGCAAAAATTTCATTTGACCATATGACGTATAAATATTGCCACACAATATAATATTGTGTGTCCCCAAATGTCAATTTTCAAGCAACAATGACTGTAACAATTTCAAATTATTTTTCAAATTTAAATAACATTGACGTCGCTGCGTACGTACTGAGTACGTAATAATGTCTATGGTTTTTGGGTGTCAATTATTCGGTGTTATACGATTCGACGTGTTGGTCAATTTGTTTGATGACTTCATTAAAATGGCAACATTTCGATTTATAAACGTCATATTAGTTATAGAGCATTTATGAATACAAAATTGTATCAAAGGTTTTATAAGTTTATCGAGCAGTTTAACTAATGAATGTCTTAAATCTTCGATAAGGTTTTTTTTATGAATAAGACCGTTAGTATTTAAACACAATGTATACATTTCCAGTTTACATTGATCTCGCACTGTACGTAAATCCTATACAATGCGGGTTCAGTTTATACTGGAAATGTATAGCTTGATGTGTAGCCGTGTGTACAACCAATAAGTCAAATGGCAACAATCAATAAATGGTTCAGTGTGACCTTAAACAAACATGGATCTTATTTGATACGATAACACAAGATCATACGATAATATATTTGGCCTAGATTTATTCCAACTATGTAGGGGTCCGCTTCCAATCTAACTAGATTCAGCTGAATATCTCTGCCTATGTGACCTCCGCAATCCAGAAACAGGGTAACACGATACAAATTAGTAAGACTGATTATCAGACTAGCGTACTTTTGACTATCCGTAACAACCACTGTCAAAGATCTATGAATGACAGTCGGGGCTAACAGCTTTCCGAGTCACGGAGGAGTCCCGTTATGTAATGGAGTGTGACCCATCCATGGACTCACCTCAGCTAGCGTAGCTTAACCTTCGATTGACCCTTGCTGCTGCTATAACTTAGCCATGATCTCCTCCGATCCCAAGATCATTGCCGATAACAATACGCTTCATTAGGTGGAGGTGACGTTGGAGCATGAATGGTAAAGAGGAAATCAAGTTCCTCTGAAAAGGTTGCCATGCCTCCTCTCATCCGCCTGGAGGGATAATCCCGATAGGGCTGAATGCCTTGCCTAGAGTCCCAAAGCACTCCCAGCTCTCAACCAACCAAACTCACCTAGACGCTTAAGTCTAACATAGAGCCATCCCGCCTGTTTAAAACCCTGATGATCCTCTGCCTCCCGTCACTCCAGACATAAGAACGACATTATTAAAGGGCTCCTTGCTCGGAAGCCCCCGGTTCGAACCAATAAGAACAGGTACAGATTCTAATTGAATTTCTATTTCAAGCTGATTATGTTAACACAAAAAAACTATTAGTAAGCCAAGCCTATCATAAATACAAACACACATCTCGTATTCTCACACATTCAGTCACATACACCAATTACATCAACACACAACATCATACAAACATCAACACTACATTACATTACATGCTTCTTTTTAAACAATTTTTGTCTAAATATTTTGCATATACTTAACATTTTCTAATTTTACCCACCTTTTTGGTAGTAATGATAGCAATGTATTAAATAATACCGAACTACCTGCTAAATATCTCAAAGTTTTATATTCACTGATAAAGTGTGTGATTATTGGAAAACGAGGAAGACTGACCTACCGTGATACAGTTTCTACTAGTACGGAGGTCAGTGTGAATTACTCTCTAACAACCATATACGCTCGACATGAGATGTGATTACTATTTTTTTCTTTTCTTTTTTGTTTATACAATGTGTAGCATAAGTAACACGGGACCTCATAGACCCCAATATTGAGTATTGAGTTAAAAGCCTAATATGTTCAATGAGCAAAACACTTTACTGTTAATATTACGAAAATCGTATTGCGATTAGCTTTACTTTATGCATTAAAACTTGAGCCTTATCGCCTTGAAATGGGATTGAATTTTCTTTGGCTCAATCAGTGGTAGGTATGGCAAATACATTATTTTTAACAAATTACCTTTCGGGTCTTGCGTCCATTCTGTTACACCTTGTATATTTATTATATTATGTAATTCGTTATTCCTAAGGTTGTTATTGTTTTTTTCCTAGAAATAAAAAATGTTTTTTTTTTTATATTGCTTGTGAACGCCATCTTCAATGGTGCCTTAAGTAACAAAATCTTTCCGCAAGCATGGAAAGAAACCATCGTTATCGCTATCTGCAAGCCACGCAGGCCCAAGCCTGAGCCCAAGAGTGTCATCAGTATACTCAATATTCTCGGCAAAATCTACGAAAGGTTTATTTCTATGCGTCTCAAAGACTATGCCTCAACCTCAATGAACAGTTTAGTTTCCGAACTCAACACTCATGCATCCAACGGGTCCACCGCATTGTAGATCACTTAAGAGGCCTACGTACAATGAACTGTCCATACATACGTAATACCTAAATCATTTGCAACTTATATATATTTCCATCATAATATGATGATATTCGGATTCAGACAGTATTTATCTAGGCTCGTAGGGTTTTTTTTTTCCAAAATACCTACTTACCTGAAATGAAGTTTAAGCGAATTGCATTTCGCACATTTTTACAGCGTAAATGACATGTTTTCTCACTGTTTTTTTGGTATTATAACCAACAATTTCCGTAATATTGTTGTCTCAGAAGCATAGATCATATTATCAAGTTGTAAAATGTCGAAAAAAATATTAAAATACAATAAGTTTTCATTCATCATTTTTGGTATTACGGAACACATCCAAATTCATCATAAATGGTCAGTAGCTAGTAGCGCTATCGCGTCAAGCCATTGTCAATGTGTGTGTGATCGTACTGCTCACTGTAGGTATGTATCCTCGACAGGTACTAACACTAGCGCAACGATAGCAATTTTCAGACGAAATATTGTCTCCGCCCGAATCCTAGTTGCGAGCTTCGGTCGTAGGATTCTTAAGCGCTGGTTTCCAGCGTAACGCGATGACGGACGTGTTATTCTTCGATATAGCGAAAGCATTCGATAAAGTCTGGCACAACAGCTTAGCACATAAGCTTACCAAGTCGGAGTGCTAGACCGTCTCCTGCTCATCATCCAAGACTTTTTGTAGAATTGTACTTTCCGCTATCGCATCGAAGGCTCACTCTCTTCCTCTAACACCATTCGTGAACGTCGTCCCGCAGGGATCCGTCATATCTTCGCTTATCTTCACGCTCTTCATCAGCAACATTCCCATGAGTAAAACGCTCAGTTGGCTCGCTTCGCCGACAACACTGCTATTATCTGTAACTCTGTAACTCTCCACATTTTCGCAAACGTCTTAGCCGCTTGTTACCGGAAATAAAGAGTAGAGGTCAACCCATATAAGAGTTAAGCTGTTCTCTTCTCGAGAGACCACATTGACAGGTTTCCCCCACGTCAGTCCGATCACTATGTTGGCCAGCCGATCCCTTGGGAGAAGCAAGCTAAATACCTAGGTGTGATACTTGATCACCATGTTGCCTTCAAAGAGCACATAAAGGCGACTTTATCTCCATAGGCTGCAGACGCTTGACGACCGTTACCTTAGAAAAGTTACGGGAGCCTTCGTCTATGTCCGCAATCTTCATTCAGATCTCAGAATGCTAACCTGCACGCAGTTCATGAAACTCAAAATGTTTCTACAATTTTACTATAAAGCTCCCCAATCCCCTGGTATTGGCGACCGCCCGATACTCTCCCTCCCTGATGAGTAGGATTCGTCAAAGCATACACCTACACTTTTTTCCGACGACGCGGACGCAACTATCAGGGTAAAGGCCACCAGGACTCCAGAAAGTACAAAATCCGCCGTCTTTCCACACTTGTCGCCCCAATCCATGTTTCCCCCGACCCATGCTCGAGCCAACCAGCGCCGCTGAGCCTCTAGCTATAAATTCGTTTCAAATACCCTCAATTCAGCTACCCTCCCCCAGCAACGCCCTAAGCTGACGTCCGTACGTGGGGTACGGTTTACGACTGCCCTCAACGTGTACTCGCTTAGTTTTGAAGTTTTTTGAGCCCTGGTTGTAGGTTTTAATTTATTGAAGTTAATCAGCCGACAGCCTTTTGGGTTAACATGCGAGAAACGGTTTTAACACAAAAGTGCAGCATGAATCGTTTCTGCACAACATAACATTTACTTCTTTTTCTTTTTAAGCTTTATTTATACTAAGAATAAGTTTGTATGTTTATTCTCAGCCGAAATGGAGGCGGTCCTATCAGCGATGTGTTCCCGCGCCAGCGTGGCGCGCCACCTGCTGTGCACGGGCACGGCGCGCGCGGTGGCGCCGCCCGTGGGCCTGGCACTCACTCCGCCGCCGCTGCCCAAGCTGCTGGTGCTGTGTGCCGAGTGCAACCTGCTTGCTAGGTCAGTAACTTGCGTCTAGGGTGCCTTACCTTACCACCGGTGGCGCCGCCCGTGGGCCTGGCACTCACTCCGCCGCCGCTGCCCAAGCTGCTGGTGCTGTGTGCCGAGTGCAACCTGCTTGCTAGGTCAGTAACTTGCGTCTAGGGTGCCTTACCTTACCACCGGTGGCGCCGCCCGTGGGCCTGGCACTCACTCCGCCGCCGCTGCCCAAGCTGCTGGTGCTGTGTGCCGAGTGCAACCTGCTTGCTAGGTCAGTAACTTGCGTCTAGGGTGCCTTACCTTACCACCGGTGGCGCCGCCCGTGGGCCTGGCACTCACTCCGCCGCCGCTGCCCAAGCTGCTGGTGCTGTGTGCCGAGTGCAACCTGCTTGCTAGGTCAGTAACTTGCGTCTAGGGTGCCTTACCTTACCACCGGTGGCGCCGCCCGTGGGCCTGGCACTCACTCCGCCGCCGCTGCCCAAGCTGCTGGTGCTGTGTGCCGAGTGCAACCTGCTTGCTAGGTCAGTAACTTGCGTCTAGGGTGCCTTACCTTACCACCGGTGGCGCCGCCCGTGGGCCTGGCACTCACTCCGCCGCCGCTGCCCAAGCTGCTGGTGCTGTGTGCCGAGTGCAACCTGCTTGCTAGGTCAGTAACTTGCGTCTAGGGTGCCTTACCTTACCACCGGTGGCGCCGCCCGTGGGCCTGGCACTCACTCCGCCGCCGCTGCCCAAGCTGCTGGTGCTGTGTGCCGAGTGCAACCTGCTTGCTAGGTCAGTAACTTGCGTCTAGGGTGCCTTACCTTACCACCGGTGGCGCCGCCCGTGGGCCTGGCACTCACTCCGCCGCCGCTGCCCAAGCTGCTGGTGCTGTGTGCCGAGTGCAACCTGCTTGCTAGGTCAGTAACTTGCGTCTAGGGTGCCTTACCTTACCACCGGTGGCGCCGCCCGTGGGCCTGGCACTCACTCCGCCGCCGCTGCCCAAGCTGCTGGTGCTGTGTGCCGAGTGCAACCTGCTTGCTAGGTCAGTAACTTGCGTCTAGGGTGCCTTACCTTACCACCGGTGGCGCCGCCCGTGGGCCTGGCACTCACTCCGCCGCCGCTGCCCAAGCTGCTGGTGCTGTGTGCCGAGTGCAACCTGCTTGCTAGGTCAGTAACTTGCGTCTAGGGTGCCTTACCTTACCACCGGTGGCGCCGCCCGTGGGCCTAGCACTCACTCCGCCGCCGCTGCCCAAGCTGCTGGTGCTGTGTGCCGAGTGCAACCTGCTTGCTAGGTCAGTAACTTGCGTCTAGGGTGCCTTACCTTACCACCGGTGGCGCCGCCCGTGGGCCTGGCACTCACTCCGCCGCCGCTGCCCAAGCTGCTGGTGCTGTGTGCCGAGTGCAACCTGCTTGCTAGGTCAGTAACTTGCGTCTAGGGTGCCTTACCTTACCACCGGTGGCGCCGCCCGTGGGCCTGGCACTCACTCCGCCGCCGCTGCCCAAGCTGCTGGTGCTGTGTGCCGAGTGCAACCTGCTTGCTAGGTCAGTAACTTGCGTCTAGGGTGCCTTACCTTACCACCGGTGGCGCCGCCCGTGGGCCTGGCACTCACTCCGCCGCCGCTGCCCAAGCTGCTGGTGCTGTGTGCCGAGTGCAACCTGCTTGCTAGGTCAGTAACTTGCGTCTAGGGTGCCTTACCTTACCACCGGTGGCGCCGCCCGTGGGCCTGGCACTCACTCCGCCGCCGCTGCCCAAGCTGCTGGTGCTGTGTGCCGAGTGCAACCTGCTTGCTAGGTCAGTAACTTGCGTCTAGGGTGCCTTACCTTACCACCGGTGGCGCCGCCCGTGGGCCTAGCACTCACTCCGCCGCCGCTGCCCAAGCTGCTGGTGCTGTGTGCCGAGTGCAACCTGCTTGCTAGGTCAGTAACTTGCGTCTAGGGTGCCTTACCTTACCACCGGTGGCGCCGCCCGTGGGCCTGGCACTCACTCCGCCGCCGCTGCCCAAGCTGCTGGTGCTGTGTGCCGAGTGCAACCTGCTTGCTAGGTCAGTAACTTGCGTCTAGGGTGCCTTACCTTACCACCGGTGGCGCCGCCCGTGGGCCTGGCACTCACTCCGCCGCCGCTGCCCAAGCTGCTGGTGCTGTGTGCCGAGTGCAACCTGCTTGCTAGGTCAGTAACTTGCGTCTAGGGTGCCTTACCTTACCACCGGTGGCGCCGCCCGTGGGCCTGGCACTCACTCCGCCGCCGCTGCCCAAGCTGCTGGTGCTGTGTGCCGAGTGCAACCTGCTTGCTAGGTCAGTAACTTGCGTCTAGGGTGCCTTACCTTACCACCGGTGGCGCCGCCCGTGGGCCTGGCACTCACTCCGCCGCCGCTGCCCAAGCTGCTGGTGCTGTGTGCCGAGTGCAACCTGCTTGCTAGGTCAGTAACTTGCGTCTAGGGTGCCTTACCTTACCACCGGTGGCGCCGCCCGTGGGCCTGGCACTCACTCCGCCGCCGCTGCCCAAGCTGCTGGTGCTGTGTGCCGAGTGCAACCTGCTTGCTAGGTCAGTAACTTGCGTCTAGGGTGCCTTACCTTACCACCGGTGGCGCCGCCCGTGGGCCTGGCACTCACTCCGCCGCCGCTGCCCAAGCTGCTGGTGCTGTGTGCCGAGTGCAACCTGCTTGCTAGGTCAGTAACTTGCGTCTAGGGTGCCTTACCTTACCACCGGTGGCGCCGCCCGTGGGCCTGGCACTCACTCCGCCGCCGCTGCCCAAGCTGCTGGTGCTGTGTGCCGAGTGCAACCTGCTTGCTAGGTCAGTAACTTGCGTCTAGGGTGCCTTACCTTACCACCGGTGGCGCCGCCCGTGGGCCTGGCACTCACTCCGCCGCCGCTGCCCAAGCTGCTGGTGCTGTGTGCCGAGTGCAACCTGCTTGCTAGGTCAGTAACTTGCGTCTAGGGTGCCTTACCTTACCACCGGTGGCGCCGCCCGTGGGCCTGGCACTCACTCCGCCGCCGCTGCCCAAGCTGCTGGTGCTGTGTGCCGAGTGCAACCTGCTTGCTAGGTCAGTAACTTGCGTCTAGGGTGCCTTACCTTACCACCGGTGGCGCCGCCCGTGGGCCTGGCACTCACTCCGCCGCCGCTGCCCAAGCTGCTGGTGCTGTGTGCCGAGTGCAACCTGCTTGCTAGGTCAGTAACTTGCGTCTAGGGTGCCTTACCTTACCACCGGTGGCGCCGCCCGTGGGCCTGGCACTCACTCCGCCGCCGCTGCCCAAGCTGCTGGTGCTGTGTGCCGAGTGCAACCTGCTTGCTAGGTCAGTAACTTGCGTCTAGGGTGCCTTACCTTACCACCGGTGGCGCCGCCCGTGGGCCTGGCACTCACTCCGCCGCCGCTGCCCAAGCTGCTGGTGCTGTGTGCCGAGTGCAACCTGCTTGCTAGGTCAGTAACTTGCGTCTAGGGTGCCTTACCACCTGAGATGTGCAAAGTACGCAGATGGTGAAACTAACCTACGAAACTAAATGTCTTTTTCCACTAAACCTGTTGTCAAAAGAATTATATGCATTTATTTCAGATGATACCGGAGATAGGTTCTGATTTCTCGTTTCCTGAAACAGGTTTTCCATAAATAGCATAGTATGCTATATATATCACTCGATATGCTATATATATTTATATATATATTGATGTATTATATCACTCTGTGACTAATTAAGTACCTCTGCGAAAAATCTCCCTGATCCGTTGCTCCGTTTGCTGGGTGATAGAAGAACATTCTACACATTAAGTAGGAAGGTAAGAATGTTCTCACCTCGCCACCGCTACCAAAGTTATTAGTACTGGGTCCTGATTGCAATCTGCTGTCTAAGTACCTACAACCGCGGACATTAGCAGTGTATCACTTTCCACCCTTATGGCTTAAGCAATAAGGTGGAAAAAAAACACTTTTCTGTATTAGCAATTTTTTTTTTATATATTCGACTTAGGAATAAGAATAGCACCATCCCATTTCTTCCCGTGGGTGTCGTAGAAGGCGACTAAGGGACTTACTAGAGAATGGGCAGTAGCTTTCTCTATGCATTTTACCATCATACTGCAATCGCCAACCCGCCTTCCAAGAGTGGCGATTATGGAAAAAACCCCCTTTTGGGGGAGGCCTATGTCCAGCAGTGGACGTCTTTCGGCTGAAATGATGATGATGATGAACCGACTAAAGTATTGACGCTAGGGGGTCTACCATTAACCCCGTGATTAGCTGCTTATGAAAATTGAGATTCTAGGGAGCTTATTTTATAGCTGGTCTTATTGGCTGTCTGCAAAACTTCAACAAATAATCCTACTAATGTTACAAATGTCAAAGTTTGTCTAAGTAACAATAGCTGCACGGGTCGGTCGACCGGGTTAAGCTACGCTTGCCGCGGTTGGTCCGTGGATGGGTGACCATCTTTACATACCAAGACTCCTCTGTGCCTCGGAAAGCACGTTAAGCCGTTGGTCCCGGCTGTCATTTGTGGATCTTTGACAGTCGTTACGGGTCGTCAGAAGCCCGAAAGTCTGACAACCAGTCTTACCAAGGGGTATCGTATTACCCAGTAACTGGGTTGTGGAGGTCAGATAGGCAGTCGCTCCATGTAAAATACTGGTATTCAGCTGCATCCGGTTAGACTGGAAGCCGACCTCAACATAGTTGGGTAAAGGCTAGGCAGATGATGATAGATTATAACCTACATTAACACATGGGATACTTTTTATCCTGGTAGTACGTAGGTACCCATGGGAAAATTTCCTACCACCACGCGAGCGAAGCCGCTGACAATAGCTTGTTTAAAAAATAAAATAGCCTATCACTGTGGATTCCAATATTTTCTAATACTAGTTTTATTGCTTAACGTGTACCTCGTTGAAACAGGTCCAACTAATAATTAAATTATTTAACAATAATCATTTTCTTCTCCCACAGAACATTGGAACCTTTCGACTTAGAAGAACAGTTATACAAAGAACTGCAGCTAAAGAACCCGACGTTAGAACAAGATGATATCAATAATATACTGAAAGAGGTATGTAGCTTATTTATCACTGAAACTATGAACGGAAAAAAGTTAAAGCTAGGGATTATGTTCTTAATAAAATCTTAAAATCATTCATTCACTTCAATGTACAGACAAACCACAGCCTAAAAATAATATTGGCAATTTCTTTTTTTATCTTTTTTTCTTAAATGCAAATCTTTATGAGTTCTTCTGTCTTATAAAACGAAAACTCATCTCGAGGTTAAATAGAGGATGAAAGTTTGTATAAAAGTTCGTCATTGTACTCTGAGGGATTTCCCATCCCATCGGGCGTATTGTGTGTCGTCATCATTTCAGCCGAAAGACGTCCACTGCTGGACATAGGCCTCCCCCAAGCTCCTCTACTTCGACCGGTTCTGCGGTTCTTGCTTGTTCTTGCAATGTGCCCTGCCCACTGCCACTTAAGTTTCGAAATTCTTCGGGCTATTTCGGTTGCTTTGGTTCTCCTGCGTATCTCTTCATTCCTGATTCGATCACGTAGGGAAACTCCAAGTATAGCCCTCTCCATTGCCCTTTGGCTGACTTTTAGCCTTTTGATGAGGCCCATTGTGAGCGACCACGTTTCAGTTCCATATGTCAGCACTGGCAACACGCACTGGTCAAAAACTTTCGTCTTGAGACACTGAGGGATGTGGAACGAGAAGATATTGCGTGTGCTTGTGTGTTAGTACTAACGCCTACGCTGCAGTGGGTCACCAAACCCGCACAGATGATGTGTGTCATAGCAAATTATTAAATGCTGTGTCTTACGTTGAGGCCGTTCTTGTGGGTGACAATACAACAAAATATTTCTTCATTGACAGAGAAAGCACAGCCTAAGCTAGGTCGAGAAGCATGAAATGTCGCATAAGAGTTTCTTATAAAACGAAAGTTAGTACTGGAAGTATTTTTGAAAAAACGCCCCCAAAGGGGATAAATAGGTTATGGAAGTTAGTTATTTTTGCCGATAGAAAATGCCATCGGATACACGGAATACATTAAGAAAATTTGAATAAATTGCGTGATATCCTCGGTTCGAATTATGGATCGCCTTGTTTTAAAGAAATTCTTACTAGCAGGCAGCTGGAGTCTGAATTTGTGCCTAAGTACTTTTAATAGGCTCGCTTCTTATTACATGAAACTTTAAAAAACTGGCGAAACATGAGTGTACTATGCGTAGGTACCTCTGAGGGTCCCTTCGGGGATTACAGGCGTGATGTTGTGTTATCTTTCTGTGTACTATCAATAGGCTTGCTTCTTATTATATTGTTCTTTAACTAACCTGGCAGCATGTGTGTACTTGTACCTCTGCCTAAGCAGTCAAACTGTCTAGGCTTTTCCCAACTATGTTGGGGTCAGCTTCCAGTCTAACCGGATGCAGCTGAATACCAGTATTTTACTTGGAGCGACTGCATATCTGACCTCCACTACCCAGTTACTGGTAATACGATACCCCTTGGTTAGACTGGTTGGCTGACTTTAGGACTTCTGTAACGACTGTCAAAGATCCACGAATGACAGCGGGGATCAACAGCTTAACGAAGTTTCCGAGGCACGGAGGGGTCTTGGTATGTAAAGATGGTCACCCATCTACGGACCAACCGCAGTAAGCGTAGCTTAACCTGATCGCTCACCCGTGTGGCTGTTACACCTCTGCCTAAACCAGGAATAAAGGCGTTCTCTTATGTGTATTGAGTATGTTTTTTGATTTATAATTCTAGAGACAGAAGTTGACCTTCACATCGATAATACAAGAGATTCTTTCGCGAGACGTGTCTCAGCCAATTCTGCATATCAGCAAGAAAGCGGAACCTAGTCCCAAGGAATGCTTAGAGGTAATATAATTATATACATTTTTGAAGCAATGCTTCATCATAAACTGCTAAAGAGCAGCACTTTGTTGGAGATGAAACTGTAATCTAACATTCAAACATGCTCTGTTTTTTTAGATAAAGGATCTTTTTGGGAAATTTTTGAGATTGAAACTAACAACGTTTGATGGTATGGAACTCTTAGTGCTTGAGATCAACTTGCACTTTTTCCATTTTTCTTTATTAAATGAGTCCGATCTAACAGTCGTTCGTTTTGTTCAAACCCTAACAGGATATTTCCCTGTATTCAAAGTATGGTCCTCTAACAAAATCATCAAAATCTTCCAGTTCCTAACGCAAGCAACTTTGAAACTCCGCGGCGAGTACATCTCTCGCCAACAACGTGCGAGTGACGCCATCGCTCGCAAACTCCACTCGCTGCGCTCGCTCAGCAGCCAGCACCAGGAGTGGTTGCAAGACTTACAGGTTAGCATAAATAACATTGACATCGACGCGCAAACTGTGACCATGAATTCAGCACATGATTCTAAATCCCCTACCATAGAATTTCTCGTCGGTTATCTATACTAATATTATAAAGAGGAAAGATATGATTGTTTGTTGGTTTGCACTGAATAGGCTCCGAAACTACTGAACCGATTTGAAAAAAAAAAACTGTTGGGAAGCTACACTATCCCCGGGTGACATAGGCTATATTTTATAGGCCCCGTACTCCCACGGGACCGGGAGCTACACGGGTAAAACCGCGGAGCGCTGCTAGTCAAAAATAAAACAGCCGTTTCATGGGGAATTACAATGCCAACGCGGTCAAAATGTATTGAAAAAAATCAGTGGCACTCCTTGAGTGCCGACAGAAATGAAAACTTGAACAATTACGTGTGTATTTTTTGAAACGTCGAATACAGGATTTCCGCGGGTGAATTGACGGTAGTCTACGATGGTGTGACAAAAAATGGGGGGATTCACAAGTTGTTGTTATGCCCGACAGGGCCCACAATGCTCCAAAACGAATGTATGTCTTTATGTACCTACCACCTAAGTTCACATTGTGGAATGCAATAAACGTATTGAGTATATTAAGTGGGAGTCCAAGAAAATTAATCTAATTCGATACCAATGAACAAAAAATGTTGGCTTGGCTTTACCTATCAAAGTAGGCAGATAGTAAACTACTCAAAAATAAAATGGGTAAAGTAAAAAATCAAAATTGCTTATGTTTTACTTTTGGTCTTGGCTTGAAAAAATATATTTTTAACTAGTTTTGGGAATATGGAAGAATTGGAGCATCAGCGTCTACCAAAACCAGTAAAATTTTGAAAGGGAATTTCTGATTTAGATCGACAGTTAATATACATGGTCTTAAAAACTAAGGTCGCTCTATATTGCTGTTTTTATTTACAGAAAGAGATAGACGATGTCCAACTTGATTCTACGGTCCTCAAGGAGAAGTGTATGTTAGCTGAGAAACATCAAGATGATCTCAAATACAGGTGAATATATACCAATATATAAATAAAATATTGTTTAGTTTGTCTCTTTCTTTGTTTGAACGTGTTACTCTTTGGAATTGGTATTTATTACCTTTTACCAGTCGGAAATATTTTTGTCTTTGATAGCCCAATTTTCGGGGAAGGCTTAGGCTACATAACATCACGATAGGACCCTTAGGAAAGAAAAATTGTAAGGGAGAATGCTAATCGAAACCGAAGTAAAAGCGCACGCAGGTGATGCCTGACGACTAGATCATTAGCCTACAGCAGTCCACTGCTGGACATAGACCACTCCAAGTTCACGCCATTCAGCTAGATTCTCGGTAACTCATCCAGGTGCTACCCTGTGAAGGTCGTCGCTCCACCTAGCCTGAGGGCGTCCTACCTCAAGTTTGATGATTTGCGGTCTCCACTCAAAAACACGTCCACCGCAACGGTCATCGGTTCTGAACCTTATACGGCTGGCCCATTGCCACTTCTATGCAATTCTTAGTATAAGGACACAATACATAGGACATAATACATTTTGTATACCTTTTATTGAACATTGGCGGCTGGTACCACTGCTGGTTAGAACCCAGACTGACGCTATTTCATGGTGTTCAAAAACAGATTAAAGAAAATGAAATCTTTGAATTGATTTTTAGAATTGATTTTGTTATTTCATGAAATAAAAACTAACATTTTCCAACTGCATTTTGCCTGAGCTATCTCAATAATATATTTTTAGTTTTTTTCTCATATACAGTAAAATATCCTAATATTGTATCACCAATACTCTCAAAATGTTCGTGAGGAAACCGGCATGTCCTAGAACTAAAAATTCGAAGACATGTGACATCTACCAACCCACACTGGGCCCTTAGGCCTAGCTGGATTACAGCCCACCCTATCTCACAGAGAAAAGACTTTTATCCCAGCAGTGGGAAGTTTATATGCTGATTGTGTATGTTATATTTAACGTTACAGATGCTCAGCAGTGATCCGCAACATCCGCGCGTCCGCCTCCGCCAGTCCTGCTGAGCGGGAGTTACTGGCCGAGTTGGAGAGGTACAAGCGCAGCGGGGAGAAGCTTGGAGACCAGATACTCATGCTCAAGCAACACGCGCAGCACAAAACTGAGGAGGTAAGCGACACGAGCGACATGAGCGATGACCCAGCACTCAAGTGTTCTTCCATAATTCATGGTATTAAAACACAGCCGTTATCTTCGCAATGTGTTTACTAGACTTAATAACATTGAGCAGAAAAATATTGCGGGAGAACGACTTCTATTCTTGGTGTAAAAAATCGTTGTTTGCGGCAGCACGCAAGCAACAGAGCAGGAGAGCAATGGTGGCCTAGTGGTTACGGCCGCGACTTACGAGTTGTAGGAAGTGAGTTCGAACCCAGACAGGTGCTTTACTTTGTGTAAATTATTTCATCACCACTGCTCTCAAAACGGTGAAGGAAAACGTCGTGCGGAAACCGGCATGTAGTAGAACCAAAAATTCGAAGACATGTGACATCTACCAACCCGCACTGGGCCCGCGTGGTGGATTACGGCCCAATCTCTCTCACCGAGAGGAGGCCTGTGTCCCAGTAGTGGTAACAGTATAGGCTGATGATGATGATGGGCAGAAAAATATTGCGGGAGAACAACTTTTATTCTTGATTTAAAAAATCGTTGTTTGCGGCAGCACGCAAGCAACAGTACAGGAGTTGTGGATGTATTTAACGTTAACTTACCCCAAGTATAGTCCAGTACAAAAAAATGGTCACAAAGAAAACAAGTGACTCTTGTATGTCTTTCCTTATTCTTCTACATCTTTATTCAAAATCAAAAGTCATTTATCCAAACTAGGCTGAGAGTCAGCACTTTCTGAACGTCAAAATTACATAAGACAGTCCCCCCAAAACGCCCACCCTTCACCACTTCCTAGTGCTTTAGCTGGGAAGAAGAAGTGGCGCAATAGACTCCCCAGCAGCACAGCTGTCTGTTATGTTAGAAGAACTTGATTCTATACATAAAGAAATTAACATTCAACAAAATTTAAATTCCAGTAATAAAAGTTTAAAAAAAATGGTTTATACAGTCAAATAAAATAAACAATGATATGGGAGTAACTCATATAACCTGTCAGTAGGAAAGCTAATTCTGGTGAAAGAACACAAACGTTGTCTTGAGTTAATCACAGCGACCAACAATTCTTATCGTTTAAGTAGTCGTTGATAAAATTGTATGCCTTAGAACAAAGATTTGATTTTACTTTAGCTTTAAACGCATTAAAATGTAAATCTAGCAAAGAAGAGGGAAGATTGTTATAAAAGGTTATTCCAAGCCCAACAAATGAGTTATGAACTTTATGAAGCCGGTGAAAGGGAGCACGTAGTTTATAAGCGGTCGTGTCAGTTAGTAGCCTCCTTTTTCTAACCATATCATACAATCTTCCATCCACTCCATTAATGGTCTCCTCAGCCATCCACATTATTCTCTCAAAACTTTCGTCACATGTTCCTCATTCTTCCACATAAGTTTGTAACTAACACAACTATTGAAACACCTCGTGGCTAAATAATAACCGCCGCACAAGTCGATCGAAGGGTAAGCTTCGCTTGCTGCGGTCGGTTCCTGGATGGATGACCTGTCCATCCATAACATATCGAGACTCTTCAATTCGCGGGAAACCACGTTGAGACGTTGGTCCCGGCTGTGATTTGAACACCTTTGACAGTCGTTACGGTTAGTCAGAAGCCCGAAAGTCTGACAATCAGTCTTACCAAGGGGTATCATTTTGCCCAGTTTCTGGGTTGTAGAAGCAATTGCTCCATGTAAAGGTATTTAGCTGCATCCGGTTTCACTAGAAGCCGACCCCAACTAAGTCTGGTTTAATCCAAGCAGATTGATTAAAAACTATTAAAACACATACTAGAAAGGAAGTCATGTTGATAATGTCATCATCATCATCTGCCTAGCCTTTTCCCAACTATGTCGGGGTCGGCTTCCAGTCTAACCGGATGCAGCTGAATACCAGTATTTTACATGGAGCGACTGCCTATCTGACCTCCACAACCCAGTTACTGGGTAATACGATACCCCTTGGTAAGACTGGTTGTCAGACTTTCGGGCTTCTGACGACCCGTAACGACTGTCAAACATCCACAAATGACAGCCGGGACCAACGGCTTAACGTGCTTTCCGAGGCACGGAGGGGTCTTGGTATGTAAAGATGGTCACCCATCCACGGACCAACCGCGGCAACCGTAGCTTAACCTGGTCGATCAACCCGTGCAGCTATTGTTATGTAGCCACAACCTCTCAATGTATTATGTTGATAATGTATTTATCATAATTATTATTATTTTCAGCTTGAGAAATGGCACTCGGAATATAAGAAGAAGGACATCGCACTCGGCAAGTCTCACAGTGATACGATCTCCTCTATTCTACAACAGCAGTAAGTCATATTTTATTTATTAATAGTAGCGTTTGCCCGCATATTCACTGGTCTATCCCACAGAAAATGTGCATATTTTAGAGATTATACGACCTAGAGTGCTACAAGAATTTTTTCGCTGTCAGGGAAGGCTATGTCAGTGTAATTCAAACGACGAAAAAAAAATGTGTGTTGGTATACATTTTTGAGAAATGGTTTTGTGAAAATATATTGAAAAATCAAAATGGCGGCGTTGGTTCCTTTATTTACGCGTCAAAAGTTCCTTGAACCATTAATAAATGGCTAGTGATTTTATTTCTGTTAATAGGCATGTATAAACACGTTTACACGTGAATCGTATTCTAAAAACAGCCGGTCGGCGTTCGCTATCTGACTACTCTGAGCAGAAAAGCCAAAAGAAACTCAGAGATCACGGTCTGTTTTAAAGTCCAGACATAATCTTGGCCTGATCATGGGAAGACCATGTAGATTGGTATTTGTAATGGTCTTTTGGGGAAAAATCCACAGTCAGTAACCGCGCAGAACATAAGAAGCTCAACGATTCAACGAATAATACCATATAAAGCTCTTTTGGGTAGGTCCTTTCTGTGGTCACAATGTCGCATTATAATAATTTGAATAGAATTTAAATGGAACACAGAATCTTGCATTTTTCTCTCTTTATGGTTGCAAGATTTTTTTGTAAATTCACTCACAATAGCGAAGAAACCAGTGTACTGAAACTATTTTTAAACCAAACTCCAACAGTTATTTAGCACAACATGAAGGTTTTTTTTTTTTTTTTTTTTGAGGTTGGGAAATCATCAAATAACTTCTCCCGCTCTGGGTGTGGTCGTGCTACCACGTGTCAAACTTTTACTGACCAAAACCCACCCGTGTTCCTTCAGTTGCTTGTGTGTCAGGGGCCACGGTATCTCTTTCAAACAACCCGCACCCTTGGCCTAGAGACAAATTACATTTCTGTAAGCGTTCACGCCAAACGCTACGCCAAAATGTATGGGAATGACATTACCTGCGGAAAGGCTACATCGAAATGTGTTTTGTCTAAGTAGGCCTGCTGGGCAGACATTATGAAAGTAAGACAACGGTAGTCATTCGTGGATCTATGACAGTCGTTTCGGGTCGTCAGAAGCCCGAAATTCTGACAATCAGTCCTATCTGTTGGTATGTGATGACAAAAAATTAAAATGATGACTCCCTATTATTTCGTTTTCAGAACCGGTCAGATATCGACGCTAATTGAAGAAACGAAGCTACTCAAAGACCAACTCAGCATTGTTTAGATTTATTTGAATTAGTTATAGTATTTGTTTTTCTTGTTTGTAGTAAAATAATTGTCATAATTAGAACAACATATAATTTTCTTACTGCCTTCGGCACATAAACGCAACTGCGGATGTCTTTTTAGTGACTTAGCCCTTAATTTTTCTTTAAATTCTGTACTTGTTTTTTTTTTTTCAGTTTCTTTGTCGTGTCGCTGGCGAGACAGTATCTTAAGATGTAAGTGACAGGGTAGCTCGCGATTTTCCAATTTTCTTACCTTCTTTGCAATCTGCAGATTATTGTTAGGTTGTATCACAGATTACCAGATGAATCACTCCATGTATTACACGCGCTATCTCCGTCCCGGCCGGGCCGCACACGCCGCATGCCCAGTAGGTTATCGACAGCCGCGAGGCGCATACGCACGCATAATTATTTCGGTCGACCTGACGTACAGAGGCCAGCACATCAAGCTACCCCAATCTGTCAAATTTCTTTGATAGTTTTTCAACTTTATTACAAAGGAATAAGGTTTATGTTCAATTGGGAAAATTTGACAGTTTGGGTTTTAAATTCTTATGATATGGCTGTTTCTGGTATATTATAAGCAGTTGATGGATGTAGATCCAGCAAAAGATGAGATAAAAACTTACCTTTTTCAGTTTACCCACTGTTACAGAAATATGGGGAATCAACATTTTTAACTATCGCTTTTTAAATAGGCAAATTGTTTAAACTTGCATGTTTCGTATTTTGTATTTTATGTTAGGTACGTAATTACTTCTAGAGCATGTCATCTGTGCTTCTACTATGCGTCTAAGATAAGAATAGAAAGGTCAATGACCTCCATTGGTTAACTGTCTTTGGAAATTACTGTTAGTAAAAATCTACTTAGTGCAAATTAATTATCAAAAATATTTAGTATCGTTATTATCTTGTTAATGTATTTTCATATGATCATTGTTTATTTAAAGGCGTGCATGTATTAGAAAAGCGCGCATTACGTCACAATATGGCGCCAGCGCAGGTTTGTTCATAGTGTAGAAGCATAGTAATTGCCTATTACGCTAATTGTGTAAATAAACGAACAAATCAATTAATCGTGTTATCAGTTTCCTCTATTTCGAATTTCATTCGTACTCGTGGCCATGCGGAGTGGTTATGTCACTTAAAAAAAAAAAGATATTTCATAGATTTGTACTACAAATACCGAGTGTCATATTTATCGAAAGAGGCAGCCCTGACAATACACAATAAACACGCGGCGACGCGCAGCTACAAAGCAAAACTTACTTTACGCTTGTAAAGTTAGGTGTATCTTCGTTCGCAGCGTCTAGCGACTCGAAGGTGTAGGCTATTATAGCAGTAGGTATTGAAAATGTTGTATGGAGTGATTCATCTGGTAATCTGTGGTTGTATTTTGATTTAAGTATGATTCGCGGCCCTAACACTTCTGTAAATAAATAATTATTCGCATTAAAGTCACCAATACAATCCTTTCAACGAGGGTTTTCTGGCAGCAGTGAGACGTCAGGTCCGGGCACTTGTCAAGTGTCAAAGCGCCTACAGATTGAATGGTGAACGAATGAATGAAACGAATGACATCAAATGTTTTAAGTTCATTGTCGAACTGGAAGACCCCTTGTCAAAGTGGCGCCAACTGGTGGCTTGAAAATTCAAGAACACCCTTCATTGAATCCCATTGAATGACTTTTTCGTGCAATTATCATTCAATGTGAGTAAATGAAGTTTTAAATTTTAATGATTAACATCCTGTAAAACCATATTTGTTACGCTCGCGAATCATATTCTATTAAAAATACAAGAGATATTCAAGTTGCAATTGTAAGGAAATTTGAATTTCGCGGGTTACCTCAAGGTGCACTTACACAAGCAACTAAAATATCTCCATCTTGGTCATTTCTCGTCAACTATTACATCACGAATACATCCAGCAATTTAGGGCAATGGCAACATGTAGCAACCTGTTGCCAGAGATACAGCCACACAATACCATGCAATATGGAGCAACTTAAAAACCTAGGCAATACGCTCCCGCCGCCTCTGCCGCCGGCCGGTTCCTCTCGCAAAAACGAGGCGTAGTTACGTACAAACGAGAGAGAAAGAAAATTGACTAAACATTTCCAAACCGATTGGATATTCGGCAACTCATGAAATATATGGAGCTATCAGAAGCAATATTCCCGAAACATATCCGCAGTTTATTGTTGTTGCTCCAGATTGCTCCATTTAATTGATCCAGGTTAATCCATTAGTGTTGCCGAGCAATCATTGCTCAAAAAATTGCCCGTATAAGAGCACTTTTAGATCTTGTTGGCCCAAAGCTTCTCCACTTCCACGTCATCGTTGTCAGAACAGAGGTCACCTTGGCTGCATGTTTTGGGATACAGAGGGCAAGATAGGAGCTGAAGCATAGTTTCTGACACAGCTCCACATCTAGACCCTGCGGCTCCGTCGAGGTAGCCCCACTTTACAAAATAAAGACTTATCGATCAGGCGACATGACATTTGACAAGTTTAACGAACTGGGTTGCAAGGATAGGAAGATTGTTGAATACTGGCAATTAATATTAACCATCATAATGAAAATACAACTTATTATTATATAATTATAGAACAATAAGTTATTATTTAACGGGCCTCGACAAGTTTCTTTTTTTTTTTTGTGTATTGTATGTTTTTTTTTTATAATTGATAGAACTGACTTTGATTTAATTTTGCATCGTTTCTCATTAAATGTTTTTTTTAAACAGTTTTTTTATTTAATTCAAATTCAATATCCACTACATGAAAACGGGAATTACGGGTTGCAAACAAATAAAACAAAGAAATTATTTGTTAAAATTGTGATGCTATTCAAAGATTCAACAATAATATTTTTATACATTCAAGTAATGAATGTTGGTCCGTAATATAGGAATGACTTACATTATTATTTAGCGTCATAAAACCGTAATAATAACTATTATATAACTACCATTAGGTAATAACAGCATAAAATAATGAGTTAAAAAAGTCGAAACGTAGGAGGTATAAGTACCAACTGTCTAAAATTAATATAGTAGTTGAGATACGAAGCTGAAAAACACAAATACACGGGGGAAACTGGAATTAGTAGGCCATTTGATCAATAAAAAATCTACTAAACGCAAATGAAATTTTTACTCTGGCAACATTCATGTAAACGTAATTTTCAAAGACCTGCTGTCAAAAATTAACTTCAAAATATCGTTGAAATTGTCGATGCGTTCAGAAACCGTGATTAATAGTATTAGAAGTAGTAGTAATTAGTAGAAATAAACTATTTTATTTAGAATATCCCTTAATTCGGAATTTCCTTAATACAAATAAAATAGGAAGCATCAAATTGACCTGGCCAAAAGCAGTCAAAAATGCTTTGAAGACAAACAAGGATAGCAGTAATCGTCGTGTATAGCTTCAACTCTTTCTCGCAATCATCTTTACGAATGCGCGAAAGAGATAGAGCTCTCCGGAACAAATAACGCCATCTCTTTTTATTAACAAAACACTTCCATAAACGGACACAGTACACATTTAAAGTAGTTGTCTTAATAAACACAAATAAAACACAAAAAGAGCTACACGCACTTAAAAAAAAACGACAGTCGATAGTGACTTTTAAGTCCTAAGCGTAAAGTTAAAATTATAATGACTTAGTTAATCAGGGGTCCCCAGAACATTTTGGACACCCTCTTCTGGTCGTCAGTGCAGAAGAATTCCTTTCCGAGTTTTACGAACTCTTTTTGTGATAGCTTGCCATCCTGTAACCAAACAGATTTTTATTATTAGGTTGGAGGATCTATTTAGATTGTACGATTATTATTAGATTGTTGTTCTCAAACTATTTGAAACTAGCTTTTGCCAGCGGCTTCGCCCGCGCGGAACTTTCATCCCCTATTTAACTCCCTTAGTGGTTGAATTTCGAAAAATCCTTCCTTATAGGAATAAGGAAGGATTTTTCGAAATTCAACCGTCAAGGTTTCCTTTATAATGTAGACAAGGATGTCTACATTATAAAGGAAACCTGCAAAATTTCAGCTTTCTAGGTCCAAGGGTTTAGGCTGGGCGTTGATGAGTCAGTCAGTCAGTCAGGACTTTTATTTTTATTTAAGGTGACATAGGCTTTTTATCCCCGTATTCCCACGGCAACGAGAACTACGCGGATGAAACCGCGGAGCGCTGCTAGTTTATTTATATAGATGTTATTTTAACTTGATTACTCTTAGAAACGATGAGCGACGATCTTCGCGGGGTCGCTGGTAGCAACTGGATGAGAATTACCAAGAATCGAGCTGAGTGGCGTGCAATTGGAGAACCTTATGTCCAGCAGTGGACTGATGTAGGCTGATGATGAAGGATCGATACGGGCCATGAATAACATACCTCCTGTTCCAAATAGAACGCTAAAAAGACATCCTTACCCCATTAACATCGATGACAGCGAAGGCGACGGCCGCTCTTTCGTTATCGAGTCCTAAGCACTGGAAGAACAGCTTGAATTCGTGCACCGATATATAACCGGACTTGTCCTTGTCCACAGCCTGGAAATAAAAACATAAATATTATATCCGGGGGCAAAATAACGGACGCGGTACTCTACAAGCCCTAACATCACACACTCTACATCTTAGTCAAACTGTGGCTTGGCCGTTTCGCTACCGTCACATGAGTGTAAGGTGAACAATTTATTCACTGTTCATTACTTTTTAACCGACGAAAAAACGGAAGAGGTTCTCAAGTCGACGCGTATATTTTATTTGTATGGCCACGAGTAACTTTTTTCAGAGTGGTCCGATTTTGATAATTCTTTTTTTATTGGAAAGGATATACCCCGAAGTTGGACCCACATAAAAAAATCCAACCCTAAGGGTAGAAAACGGGGGATGATTGATTGTTTACTCACAGATTTTAATACTGAGTTGTGTATTACAAAAAGTAATCAAAAATTAAGCATGTAGTAATGAGTAGATTATAGCCGCAAAAAATTATGAAATAAAAACTTAAAAAAAAAAATCTGCCAAGTATTCAATAGTACTTGTATTAAGGAAGGCCAAGCCACATATTTTGACTAAAGTGAAGAGAGTTTTTGATGTTGTTGGGCGTGTAGAATTAGAAGCTTGGCGCTATATGAGATCAGAATTCCAATTCTCGTAAATAAAAATGTTCAAAATCTAGTCGCAGTCTCATCTCGGCGACAATCAAATGTAAACAACTTGTCAAAAATGTATGGAAAGTCGAGGTATTTTTACAACTTACTTAAGAGTTGTACTTACGTCGTACTTTTACCGTCGTGCAGATGATGATCATGACACCAATGATGAACAGTTTACCTTGAACAAGTACGGCAGCCAGCGATGCGCCTTCTTCTTGAGCGACTTGTCATTGAGCACGTGGTGCATGTCCTCGAGGTACTGCTCCACTGTCACGAAGTTGTACGGGTCTATGGCGCCCCACTGCTCCTCCCAAGTCATCTGTTACAAGAGAAAATAAATATGATAATATAGACGTCAACTTCTAAGCCGATTGCCGACTTTTTTATGTTACTAGTCTATTCAGAAAAAATACTGTTAGTACGTTACAGGTGTTGAATGTTGCATGGAGTTTTCCAAAACGCACTTTTTACGTCATGGAGAGTTTGGGAAATTAGGAACCAGTAGACAAGACTGATGGTCCGATAGTGATCTATCTAGCCATGTCTCACTGTTGGGAAAAGACCTTTCTTTCCCTCCACATAGGAACGTCTGTCCTTTGCCATTGCGGGCCGGTCAGATAAAATCCGCTGCTGCGACAGCAATGCTAATTAGCTAAGTTTAGTAAAAAATCAAGCCTCTAATAATTTTCGCCTGCAGGACAACCATTTATCGAAACATCGGTCCTTCGACACACAAATCAGCCTATAACGTTCGCACTACTTGGCATAGTGTGTCAACCTTCTCTGTGAGAGAGTTTGGGCCACAAGTCCACAACCCACCACGCGGGCCCAGTGCCGGTTGGTACCAATAAGTTTGTTAAATTCAACTGCTATTCTTCAATTAGTTTGTTGAATTTAATTGTTTCAGCCACCAACAAACATTAAAATTACCTTAATAATACTGGTAAACTCCTCAGCCTGCTGACCAGTCAAGTGTCCCAGAGACTTGAACCGCTCGCCGAAGAGTAAGAAATCATTGAATGAGATCAGACCGTCCTTGTCGACATCCAGAATGTTGTGAACTGTACGCATCTTACGGCGCCAGAACTCAGACTGAAAGAAGAACAGAATTATTAGTTTAAAAAAGGTTTACGTATAAGCGACAGGTGTACAAAAAGATAATGGTACTGAAGAAAAAAATAAGAGGTGGCCAAAAAAGAGTCAGGTAAAGGTACGTTTTGGCCAATCTGACCCAACATGATACAATGTTAGAAGCCTTAAAAAACTTGAGGTTGTCTTTAAAGGTTATATTAGAAACACACGGCTGCACATCAAGTTACACAATTCCAGTTTACGCTGATCTCGTACTGTACGGAAATCCAATACAATGCGAGATCAGCTTATACTGGAAATGTATAGCTGTGGTACCTATAGCTAGATGTGTAGCCGTGTGTCTACACAGAATCATAAATGCAGAGAACCGTACTAGTGGTAATGTTTTGTTCATAGCACACAGTGAAAGGCTTTTTGAACGCAAACGATCTTTTTATGAGTTCTGACTGGGAAGTTAAAGTTAACAGAATGCTTTCATCAATTTTATGTAGGTTTTTTTTTTTTTTTGAGGGTGGAAAATCATCGAATAACTTCTCCCGCACTGGGTGGAGCAGGAGGGCGTGTCAGACTTTTACAGACTAAAACCCACCCGTGTTTTCTCAGTTGCCTGTGTGCCAAAGGCCGCGGTATCTCTTACCAACCTATGGGGGTTGGTCGTGACAATTATACGATCCTGCTATTACAGTTAGGTATTCATAAAAAGTAACTCACCCTATCATATCCTTGACACTTCGTATCGGAATCAGAGTCAGACTCGCTGTCTGATTGTTTCCGTCGGTCTTCCTCCGGGCGGCCATGTCGTTTGCTGTACCGGCGCAAAATGGAGCCGCGCTCTGATTGGAGCTCGCGGTTTCGGGGCAGATCGCCCAAGTAGCAGACACTGCCGTTGCAGGCTGGCTTCGTAAGGATCAACTGGAAGGAGAAGACAGGAAGGTTAAGCCCCTTATTTATGGGACACAAATGTTGATAAGAAAGATGAAAACATTTTAACAAAAAAATTAAACCGCCGAAAAACCGAAAAGTAAAGTCGGTTGTTTTTTTTTTTTTTTTAAGTTTTTTTAACTTTTCGGTTTTTCGGCGGTTTAATTTTTTTGTTAAAATGTTTTAATTTTTTTTTTTTTACGGCTATAATCTACTAACCACTTACTACATGCTAAACTTTTGATGACTTTTTTTGTAATAGGTACACAACTCAGTATTAAAATCTGTGAGTAAACAATCAATCGTGTTTTCCTACCCTTACGGTTGGAATTTTCCAATAAAAAAAGAATTATCGAAATCGGGCTACTCTGGAAAAAGTTATGCGTGGTCACAAAAAAAAAATACGCGTCGACTTGAGACCCTCCTCCTTTTTTTCGTCGGTTAAAAATTGATCTAATTGCACTAATTTAAGACACATAAAGAATAAAAAACAAACTCGAAGTTTTTATTTGTATCTATACATTGGTGAAAAACATGTTGTCTCAAGAAAATAACAACTTGGAGGAAAATATGACTACTAAATATGATATTTCACGCAAAATAGCCATCCCTAAATACTACTTTGACACTAAGCGTAACATTCTAAAATTATTCCAGTAACATGTTATGTTGCAGAACACGTTGCTAGCAACTTGGAATGTAGCAGTGTTGCTGGCTAAATTGAGTATTATGGTAAAGTTTCCTATCCATGGTAAAGTTGTCAGATGGGGTAGTCATAAAAAATCCTTAGCTTTCTTATTCTTTTTAATGCTGACTGGGCCTGCTCTTGGCCTCAATCACGCCTGATGGATAGCGATGGATGAGTCTATGATGGAACAAGTGTGCCCAGAAGATGCCTGTTCACTCTTGCTTTGAAGGCATACGGGTTAAATGTGGAGGCGTTACCTCTTTTTTGGCTTATATATTTACCAGAATGGGTGTTTATACCGACTTGCTTTTCCTTATTTTGGTGTGGATTTCTCACACGATAATAAATTATAATATTATAATTAAGTACAAATAAACCATATCTAAAATTACTACTACAAAGCATAACGTTATTGTGTTATCAATTACTGATAAACAAAATTATCTATAACTTGCCCAGTCACACTTGGACAGTTTACAGTAGGTACATGGTCGAGATCGATGACCGCATTATGTATGGCGGCCGTGTGCAAGCGCAGCTTATGTGCATATTGTGACATTTGGTCGGTACCAAATAGGGTTGCCAGATAGAAACTTATCAAATACGGGACAATTCTAAGACAACGGTGTCTGGTCGTGGCCATAGTAAAAAGTACCTTGTTTTTTTTTTTGTTTTCAAAGTATTTATATTTGTATTTGAAAAGGAAAATGACATTTATTTTCAAATACATACTTTTATTAGATAGATATCTATGTACATACTTAGTAGGTAATTAACACCAATTATAATTTTAAGATGCAGCTTAAGCTAAAACTTTGGTAGAAAATGAAAACTATTTAAATCGTAGAAAACTTTAAAAAAATAACAATATCTTTCTCTTATAAATCTCTTATCGGCTGTACGAGTGAAGGAGCCAGACAGCGGACGGGTGGTAAGAGAGGGAGCGAGCGCGGGCGGGCGAAGAAAGCACTCCTTAAACTACCTCCACTCCCGCGAGCCGCCCGCGCTCACAGGCAGGCCAGCCGTGTCATTCGTTGTTAGTTTATTTTGTTAAAAAACTATTAAGTTTTTGGAATCCGGGACAATACGGTCTGATTACTGGACACGGGACAAGACGCAAAATTCCGGGACAATCCCGGATTTCCCGGCCATCTGGCAAACCTAGTACCAAATGTCACAAGATGCACATAAGCTGATAGTCAATAGCTATCGGTACTGATATTGATGATCAAAGTTATATTATCATAGATGTAAAGAAAGAAGGTAAACCATACATTCCAAATTTTCATAAATGTTTATAAATAAAGGTGGTTATGTGCGATCGGGTCTTGTGGCTAATTAAAAACAGCCGCACGGGTCGATCTATCCGGTTAAGCAACGCTCGCCGCGGTTGGTTCGTGGATGGGTGATCATCATTCTATACCATAACCCCTCTGTGCCTCGGAAAGAACGTTACGCTGTTGGCCCCGGCTGTCATTTCTGGATCTTTGGCAGTCGTTAAGTCAGAAGCACGAAAGGCTGACAACCTGTCTTACCAATGGATATTGATTATCCAGTAACTAAGTTAAGTAGGTCAGATGGGCAGTTTGCTCCAGTAAAGTACTGGTATTCAGCTGCATCCGGTTAGACGGGAAGCGGACTCCAAAATAGTTGCGAAAAGCTTAGGCAGGTAATGAAATTATGTTTTGGATACCTTTGTTTTTTATTGTAGGTATCTACACTGCTGATGCTTAAGGTGAATCTAGTCTACTTTTTTATACAAACTTCGGGAGTGTATTACTCCACTGTTCGACAATGTACATCAAAAAGTAAACATCCAACAGCGCGATAATCAACGGCGTTTCTCGTAGGTGTAGCCGCACCATAGCTGATCATCACTGATACTACCTCTGTCGGACAAGATGCCCGGTGAGACAGCGTGCTTTTTAGCCAGGCCCACCAGTGAGTTCGAGACCGCGACTAGATTCCCCTTAAGCAACCCACTAAGTGATCGCTGTAGCGACCTTGCAGTGTATTTGAAGATGGGTACCGCGGCTGTGTGCATGCGCATATGCAGGAGTTATAATTGAAAAGTGTTGGTGTATGAGTAACTTGTGGTTAATTACTATTTAAAAGTGTAGTTTATAAAGTTTATCGGTAAGGTACCTTATACCTACGTACCTTATAATACCGTACCTATACTTATTATGAATAATTATGAAAATACAAGTTAATAATTGTTATGTGAGTACATAACAAAGTAGAATAGTGGATAATTATTAATGGAAGTAGGTACTTATCTACTTCCATTACTCTCATTCACGAGACATTAGCATGTTATCTTGGAAGTAGAATATTGAGGTGGAATAATATTTGTTTACAACTTTGTATTGTCGAAATCGTTTTCCTGTTGATCGATACTGTTTACACATTGTATTTATAACTTTTGATAATCACTAGTTAGTATGTTTTGTTGTTAACAAAATTATTAGATGTTAAGTAAACACGTAGACCTATTAATCACGCTAATTTGTGAAGCTCCCATTTGAGTTAGGTAACATAGGACAGACAGACGCGAGAATGTTCGAATTAGGGGTTTTGTTTAAACAGTAATTTTGCAGTTATGAAAAGATTTGCTAATCAGGGCCCTAATTCACTATAACCACATAACGATTCTTTACTTCGAAACCACTTCAATTCCTTAGATCACACACGACATCTGCTAATAAATATCGACAAATTGTCTTGGAACATACAGATTATGACATTTTGATTCCTTACCGTTACATTGGTTTCTACAATGCACGATATGGACGTCATCATCATTAGAACCATACAGAATTGGGATGCAAGGTTGATAGCCATCTACGTATATGTATTCCCCGTAGAATTAGGCAGAGAGGTATATATTTAGGTACACGAGGAGCAGTGGTGGCCAAGTGGTAACGGCCGCGACTTACGAGTTGTAGATCGAGAGTTCGAACCCAGACAGGCGCTTTACTTTGTGTAAATTATTTCATCACCACTGCTCTCAACACGGTGAAGGAAATCATCGTGAGGAAACCGGCATGTCCTAGAACCAAAAATTCGAAGACATGTGACATCTACCAACCCGCACTGGGCCCGCGTGGTGGATTACGGCCCAATCCCTCTCACCGAGAGGAGGCCTGTGTCCCAGCAGTGGGAACATTATAAGGCTGATGATGATGATGATGATGATATAGTACACCCACATTTCGCCAATTATGTTTAAGGCCCATATGATAGGAGGCAGAAATCCAGACCTCGGACCGGTACTGAGAAATTTCAGATGAAAATCCCAATAACACTTTGCCCGACTCAAGAATCTATAACCCAAGACCGCTTGGTTAGCAGTTGAGCTTGCGACCACTGAACCAACAAGACAGGTTGATAAACAACAGCAAATTGCAATCACCAATCCACCTGTGACGATTGTGTAAAAAATCATGAAAATTAAGTGTAACGGTCGTTCACCTTACAGCCTAAAAGTTCATTGTACACACAAATCATAACAACTCGTGTCAATGCGAGTGCTCCTCCCAAGTAGCATTAAGGGTTCTATATCGGTTGACTAATGATACACATTTATGCTTTAAGCTGTCTGAGCAAGCTGTATAAGACACTCTATAGCACCCTACACAGCCCTTATACCTCCGGTTTGGGCACAAATTATTCAGCCTTAAGTTCACAAAAGGTATACAGTAGCAGAATAGTAGCACTTTAATGGCAGTTTAAGAGAGAACAGTGGTCTTAAAGCTGATTAACGACACTATATAAGATTCCATGTGGTTCTTCATACAGACAAGAGAGTTAAAAGAAGTAACGAGTGAACAATTATACAGCCTCTATAGTAATTATACGCTCACAAGTGTACTCTAAAAACTACTAGTAGGCCACTTTTTCTCTAAATTATTACTTGAGTACCACATTTTGTAATAAATATTTATTTTTAATATATGTGCGAGTGATGTCCATACAGTGTAATGTGATTTTATTATTACTGGTAAGTATACTTGTGTTTATTATATTCTATTGTGTTAATATTATGGGTATTGTAAATTTATTGTAAAGTATATACGTATTTAGAGTTAAAATTTTCACGCGCCTCAGGAATAATGCTGTTTTATCATAAAAATATATCTAAATAAGTAGGGACGAACAAAGCGATTTTTCATATTTGTGTTTTTATGGCATCTAAATCAGTCTATGTCTTTGTATTTAAACACTTACTACAAAATTAATCACGAAAACTGTGTAGTATGTGATAAAATCATAATTAACTTAGAAATATTATAGGTTATGAGTGAACAAAATGGTGAACATTTTCTTCAGCTACAGTGAACCATTGTAGCTCCAAATTAATGCTGTGAAATCTTTGAAGTTTCACATGTGTACCATTATAATGTCGTGAGCTCTAGAAAGATTCACATGTGTACCTGTCCAGCAGCCCTGGGCGGGTATGTAGTTCTTCAATAGTTCACGTTTTACCCTTTTAGATATTTTTTACTTACTAAATTTTAGAGATCCGCGTTGAACATGTAATTTTTTTTTGAATACCACAAGTATACCACATGTATAGTCTTCGATAGCAGTAGGTGGTATGATTGAATGAATAAGTTAATTTTAAAAGAGGAGTAGATATTGTTAGAATCCGGAATTATTTAACTAACAAAAATACATATATATATATTATGAAGTTCAAATAAAACACTCAAAGCAGTGCAGTAGGGCTATCCACTTACATAGGTATTTTGCACTTCGTCATCAAACTAAATTATAGGTAGATAAATATACTTATGAATATGTCTATCCACTCAAATGACCAATCCATTATTATGGCAGTATACGAAAATGTACAAATCCATTATAATGGATAAGATTTTTTTTTGTTTTGTGAACAGCGCACTCTGTTTTATTTCTTTTTAATCTTTTGAACATTCCTTGTGAGAGGTGCGCGTGTATTTTAAGGTGCGTAAGGGTATAAGTATGAGAGGTAAGTACAAGCGAAAACGAGATGCCACTAAATTTCGCTGCTCGGTTCCGGTTCACTTGTTTGTTATTGTTAGCAGTTGTAAAATAAACACGAAGTAAACCGCACGTCACGTTGCTTCTCGCTGTCGTCAAAGTCATTGTTTCTTTGGTAGGGTACCTAACTTTACGATAAAGAATATTTTAACTTAAGTTATTTATTACTCAGTGTGTTTTGTATGTATTTTTGTGGTGCTGTGTTAAGGCAAGGTTTGTAGGTATATTTGTGCAGTTTACTTGTGAATTTCAAGTGGTAGAGGTCAACTCCAGATAATTGTATCTGGAGTACTATTCATCATATTGCTATTTTATTATTAATAAATATTAGGTATTATTTACATTGGTAAATAGCAGTATGATGGATGAACGACGACGGCTTCGATATTTTTGATGGAGAGATCGATAATCTGCGAATCCAACTATATCGTGCGTGTCGACTGTTATTATGTCGGCTGAATGCGACTAATTTTACTGTTGTATTTCACATCTTCTTTATCCCTAAATCATCTTTCTCGAATAATTTTGTTTCTTTTATCTTCCAAATAATTAATTTCAGTTTATATTTCATTTGTTGCTATTTACAGAGTATGTTTAATGTAGTCTGATAACTAATTTAATTATTTTAATTGTATTTTTAGACCATGCCGTTCAAGATAGTCCAGACAGTAGAAAAAGGGCGACGTAGACTAAGTATTGTACCTTCAATATGGGCTATTTTGGCCATCAGAAAAAATTAAAAACCGAGCGCGTCTAGTAAGAGAAGAGTCATCATTTCCAAGTCCAAACTGGGACATTCTAGACTGTTCAGTCAAACGAAATAATATTGAGACCTACATGGCAGCGCAACATGAAATACAGATTATGGAAAATCAGCTGATACTGACAATGAAACCCCAGCAACAACAACTTGTAACTGGTCAGCGCCAGTGATAAACAACTTTGAAGATATGGTTCAAAATTTGGTAAGTACGCTGTTTTAGTTTGTATCTATTTATTTGATCACAAACCCACCTTGCTATTTCTTGCTACATCTATACAGACCTACCTAAAACAGCGAAACTTCACTCACTCACACACACGCTGAGTGCGTCGACACAAGCCGTGGCGTGTGGCTGAGGCATTGTTTCGCGCGCATTCGGCTGCGTCCTGGAAGGAAAATTTGTTAATTGCCTAGGAGTTGTTAGACTGGAGGTGACATTATAATTTTTTTGCTATTCAGTTTCATTTTTGTAAACCATTTGTTTTTCAGGCGCCTAATGACAAAAACATGGGTGATGGTCCATCTTCTGAAGCCAATAATCAAATGATAATGGATGAAACCTTGAATTTGTTACCTACGCTCGACTGCGATCAACTTATTGGTAATCAAAACCTATTATTACAAAAAATTAATAACCAGGACAAAATACTTCACGATATTGTAGAACATATGCCAAAAATTCACCCAGAAGGTAGCGATGTTGTCTGTACAAATCAACGAAGGCATAGCAACAATTACGGAAAAAATTGATCAACCAATGGCCGTTACTTTATTAAAAGACGGTAACCCAGAAGAAAATAAGTCGTTCCGTCTTGAAAAGATTGAAAATAAACAACAACTGGACAGTCTAGAAAATACTTTAAAGGATAAAACTGAGAGAGCAAACTTACAAAAACAGTTGTCATTTTTGTTTCAGCCCTGTGAATGCAATGGCTTAACATTTGCCTACAAATTGCTCGACTCATTGATAACACGTGATTTTATGTGTAAATGTTCTTGGTCTGGAGCAAGTCGTGGAAATTATTCAAACATCGCGTTAAAAGATTTTAAAAACTTTATTACATTCTTTTGTAACATGATACGTTCATGGGATTCTACATTTACCATGGGACAGACCGAAAACTTTTTTAAAATGTCTTTAAAAAATGCCGTAAAAAGAAGGGCAATGAAAGATTTAAGATCTTCAACTAAACGAATTCGAAAAACTAAACCTAAAAGCACAAATACAAAAAAAGAACCAAAACAATCCACAAGTAAAGTTTCTACTAACAATCACGACTATCCAAACGAACCATTAGCGATGGAAGTGGAGAAAGTGATAGAAGAAGAGTCTGATGATGAGGATTTATGTTAAAAACTAGATAATTTTGAAAACAATCGTTTTGATGTGAAGTTATTTTGTTGATTGAAATTGTATAAGAATAATAGTTTCCTCAAGTGTTCTATGTGAAGCCTTTTTTGTTACATTTGTATTATTTTGAAAAAAAGATTTATTAGTAGGTATCTAAAGACTAAAAAAAAACATTAAAATTCAATGTTATATTATAATTAGTAAGTACGTGTCAAAAAAGCAGTAATAATACTGGTTAGGGCGATAATATTAGTCATACTGAACAACTTTCCTCATGAGACTTAGCTCTGGCAAAATCTGAAAAAAATAAAATCTAAAAAAAATAAAATCTGAAAAAAATTGGTGCGTCACGTACGCACCAATTTTTTTCAGATTTTATTTTTTTTCAGAATCCGAATCAGAATTTTTCAGAATTCAAAATCCAAAGTATAGATTTTTGAACCTTTTTCAAAAAGATTCTTATGGGAATTGTGAATTTAAATAAATACAAGGTGTAAGAAACTCAAAGTTTATGTGATTTAAAAATAAAAATGATCAAACATTCGTAAAGTTGTATTATTCTTATAATGTATGCAACAAAAGTATAAAGTATTGAAATTCTTTATATTCAACGCACACTAATTTACACTTAATATCCTTACATTCTAAAACAATCAAAGTATGGTCACAATTATGCTGAATTTTTGATTTGTATATTGCAAGATGAGACGATTTTATTGGATATGTAAAAACATCTTCTGTGTTATTTATTCTAATACCTCTTATTAAAATCTTATTGTGGTCATTTGCTATGTGGTTAATTTTAACAACCTCGATTATTTTTGTCAGTAAATAACTATCTCTTTTTTTGGTAGAAATTTTGAAATCTTCAAAATGTATTATATTTATATTGTTTGTTGTGGTAACAAACGGATACTTATTGCCAGAATGTTTTTGGCAAAGAATTTCACTTGTATTTTCTTCCATTCTTTTGGCGACTTGTGACAGCGGCTTTTTACCTGATCTGAGCATTCTTTTGATCATAAATAATTTATTTTCAAAGGGATATGCGTTGAATGTCATCAGTGGACCAAACTTTTCAACTTCGTCAGTTAAGTGCAGTAAGTTGTGAACGTTGCTTGTCATGTAGCCTGATCCGTAAAAGTCTTTGTAATGTTCTACAAAATATTCCAGCAGCTTTTTTGCACATTGTAACAAGTGTTGGTAGGTTCCGGTTGAGCAAATTGTTATG
Source organism: Polymixis flavicincta (assembly GCA_949987655.1). Lineage (NCBI taxonomy): Eukaryota > Metazoa > Arthropoda > Insecta > Lepidoptera > Noctuidae > Polymixis > Polymixis flavicincta. The sequence continues at coordinate 21,396,626 of OX465190.1, read as the reverse complement.
CCGCAATAGAGTGTTAAGAAATGATTATAGGCGTCATTATTCATCACTTCTGGCAAAATAACGATACTTAAATAGTGAAGAAAAGTTCTGAATTCCGACGCTTTCCAATGTGCTAATGAATCTAGGCCCCGCACTGCTCGATGCACTTCTGAAGGCAACGCATACTAAGTATGCGTTGCAACCGTTTCATTGTTTTTGAACAAGTCTTGTTCAAAAACAATGAAACGGTTGAAATGTCATTTGCACGCCATTTAGTAATATAATTGCCAAAATTTCCGTCACGCCAACCAGTTAACAGCCTCTTCATAATACCTAAATCGATCAAATGAAGTGAATCACCGACAACAAATTGATTTACCATGTCAACTGGAAGATTTAATAAGGGCGAGTCATATTTATGATGTAAGCCATATATTTTATTCCGAAATCCTTCATTAGTCCGCTCAGGACACGTTGATTCAGAGAACGTAACGGTGTGTGTAATATGAGAATATTCTCCGACCGTGGTACATTTATGGCATCCATGTTTTCCATTAAAGTTGCAGACTCCTGTAAATAAGAATTAAGCAAGTACAAGGAAAGTTCATTTTCACTTAAAATTTGGTCTTTGGTCTTTTTCTATCATAATCCTACTAATATTTATGTGAAAATTTAGTTGTTTGTATGTTTATACTTATTACTCAATAACGTAAGAACGGCTAAACGAATTGGAATGAAAACTCTACTACTACCTAGATTAACACATGAAATGCTTTATATCCCAAAAAAATCCAGTTATCATTGGATTATAGTAAGAGTATAGCCACGGCAAATATAAATAGCACCGTAAATTCAATTTAGTTCATCATTTTGTTTGAAGCGTAATTAATTTATTGTAACACCAAAAGATTACGTATTTTATCCTGGTATGAGAGTATTAATCCACTCAATGATAATGAGTCGAACTAACCTTTTATGTAGGCTCTAACTGGTGAATCACTTATAAAACACCGTATTTTAATTTTTATATTTTTTTCTAGACGCTCAACTTGGAGTCCTTCTTCTAATAATGTATTCATATCATGTACAAAATCTTCAAAAAAGTCATTTAGATTTTTTGGTTTTCCTTTCCCAAAGTATATTCCAATTACAAAAGGCCTTATTTTCGCATTTTCAAAGATGTTACACATTATAGGCCAAAATTCATTAGAAGAACTTTTGAATATGGGCAAACCATCCACATTTATGTTTATTGAAATTGTATCTGGAACGTCAATCCAATTTTGCAAAAAAATTTCAAGTGGTTTTGCAATTCCATTATGCCAATATTGACCGCCTTCAATATTTTTAATAGTAATTTGTTTTGGAGTACATAAAATTGTTCTAGAATCTGTTGGTAGTATTTCTGGAATCAGTTCGTTAATGATGACTGACAATTCATTTAGAGCGACATGGCTTATATTATTTTTTACAGCCCATATTCTTAAGTTTTCACGAAAAGATACATGTTTTTCATAATCGTATTCATATTCACTTTTACCAGAACAGAAACCACCACACTCAGTTTCTTCTACGTTGTGTACGGAACCGTCATAAATTAAGTTTGGACACACGCTTGAAATCGTATTGCTGGCCTCAGCTTCAGGCAATTTTTCCTCTGTATTATGTACAGAACCATCATTAATAAAGTTTAAAGTCGCACTTGAAATCGTTTTAGATTGATTATTTGGTCTTATTATCTGCAAATATTCTTTTAAGATTTTTCTTCTGATTCCACCGGTCCTCACTCTCTGCTTCCAATTGTTTTTATGCATTTTTATTGTTTTAGGTTATTACATGCACGCGCGTGTTTGTCGTCGTCCAAGTGTTAAAGAAAACCACGTTCACATAGTTGTTAGCTTAGAGGATATTAATGTGGTACTCGTGAACAAATAAACAGCTGTCAGTGTTACTAGATATCAATAGTGGTTCATGTAATATACCTTAAACGTACATCTGAACTCATTAAACGCTCTTTTACAGAATAATATAAAGGCTGATTAATGTATCACAAGACCAGCAACAATCTGAATAACGGTCCACAAAAGGTGCTATACCACAGCTTTTGGCTACATTAATGTTCACATGTGTTATACTAAATTGCCAGCAATATAAAACCATACATGTGGACCTTTAAATAGCCAATGCCGTATTTTCCCCCTCTTAAAATGCTTTTGTTCAGCTTTTAAAATGAAAGCTGACTACAAGAGTAATGTTATCCTATTATAACACCAACAGTTACTTAATAGGCCAATTTTACACTCTTAAACATGCCTTATCTGTATACCTGTGTATAAGTGGAATTGTTTACTTTAATACAGCCAATGAGCCACGTGTGGCCATTGTATAATGCTTAGAAATCACTAGTGAACTGAATGTGAACTATTAAAGAGAACAAAATGCTACTTGGGCTGCGACCTCGCCGCAACGATTTGCGAATTAGTTCACGGACAGAAATCATTTATCTGTTGACTGATGCTTTAAATTTATCGTGATGAATGGACACAACAAGGGGTCTGAATCTAAAGTGTACGTGAGCTGTGTCAAGTCTCAGGATTAAAGAGGTCAAATTGATTGATTGTGGGGTTAAAAAGACGGAGGAGCGTTGGCAGACCAATGGCCAGGTGGAAGGACGACCTATAGAAGATCGCGGGGAAGACCTGAATGTGAATCGCACAGACCAGGAAAGCATGGTATAAAAGGGACGAGGCCCATACTCACAGTGGGTGGAACAAGGCTCCCAATGATGATAATGAGGACATGGAGGCTGATAATGACCTTACAAAAATAAGACACTTGGCAGGAAGGCAAAAACTTCCGAACGGCTTCGGAAAAGCTAGTCAAACCAAAAAGTAAGTCACAAACTGAAAATCCTGATAACACATTGGTTTGGGTGACTTGACCGAAATAACAACAGCCAATCGAATTTCGACGAAGTTTTTTGACATCCTGTTTGCCAATCCTTTCAAAACGGGTGTAAATCATCTGTCCTAAGTTTTTGTTTCTGGTTTTATTTTTGCAAGTAAACAAATTGTTAACAAACTTTTAGATAACAAATAAACAAGAGCATTCCGACCATATACTCGTAACAGTAATGCTACCATACCACAAATTATTGAAGGGATACATTTATACTGTATTCCGGTTTAACCAGTTCCATTCCATAGAAGTAGATGCGAGTAACAGGTAGAATGGGCCTTCATAAAATAGTGAAGATACAAAAAAAATAATGAAACCGAAAAATGTTGATGCAGATGGAGAGATTAAGTTTGAGTGGTTTAAAGATATTCATTATTATAATAATTCTAAAAGCCATCATAATTATGAATTTGATCTGAGGGTGTCGAAGAAAATATGAATTTGATTTCAAATCTCGAATTTAGTGTCATTATAAAACCTAGGTACAGACGCCAGCACATCAAGCTACACCAATCTGTCAAATTTATTTGATAGATTTTCAACTTTATACCGTATACATAAGGTTCAGGTTCAATTGGGAAAATTTGACAGTTTGGAGTAGGTTGACCTGCTGGCGTCTGTACCTAAGTGACACAAAGTTTATATTTTCAGTCACTTCAACCACCAATTGTCCATTTTTAGTTTCCATGTTTTAAGCTCTTAGTTAGGTACTCCCATAGCTCATAATTTCATAATAAAGATAGAACATATCTGTCTGTTTCCTAGATACATAAAGGGCTTCTACTGTGTAACGCAGCAGCATTGAACAATTTATTTGACACACATGATCTGTGTCGGGGTCGATGGCCCGCTGCGGCGTAGGCGTTAAGTAATACCACATATTATACCGACTTATGTAATAGATATTAAGCTTGGGAGCCAAATTGAGATATTCTCCGGATAGGGACAACGCAATGGAAAGAAACGATGACAAGATGACATGGTTTGAAAATCATGTCCAACTACTCTCCCATTGGCAAACTTTGCCTAAAGTATGAAAATTTACTTATCTACACTAATGGAAATTTTTCGAAAATTTAAACGGATTTAAAAAAAAAACTCCTAAATGGCTCATAAAATGCACTTTTGAACGCCAAAACAACATTAATTCTAGTCGCCCCTTTCAAAAGGTAGCTTCGAATGGACAAGAATGGGCAAGAAACTGCAATTAATGTCTCACAACTGGGCAAAGGCCTCCCTTCTCTCTTGTCCACCTTTTCTGATCAGGGCCTGGAGACAAAATACATTTCTGTTAGCGTTCACGCCAAACGCTACGCCAAAATGTATGGGAATGACATTACCTGCGGAAAGGTTACGTCGTAACCTTTCCGCAGGTTGGCCTGCAGAGCTGCCAAGGACCAATCTTTAGTTCTGTTCTGTGCTGCAGGCTTAGAACGAGTACCGATTTATCGACGGAAGAATAGACATGATTATTAACTAAATGATGTAACAATAGGAGAAGATAGCTATGTTTTTCTATTAATTAACACAGTTATGCATTCTAAACGAATCATGATTTTGTAGATAATCGTATATACCTACCTACTTTGTGGCCGTCGAGTAGAAAGTTTGTTGTCGGTGAGATTTGTTGGGAATCATGATCAGTTTGGGAAGAAATATTCTTCTGAAATAGTCTACATTTATAAGGACCTAGACAAATATCGTTAGAAACGAAAGACTAAATGACAGATTGTAGAAGGATATCTACGGTGCGATAGCAAAAATGTAGGAACGAAATGTCACTTTGTATTGAAAAAGCTGAAAAAGCAAAGTTTGAATAAATGACTTTTGATTTTGATTTTTATTTTTTATTATTATTTTAATTAGTAAACCTTAATATATTATTATTGTAGCCGCCATTTTGACACTACGGTTCGGCAATAGCACATTGCTGATAATGAAATAGGTACTACTCAGCAAATAAATAGGCCACTATAGTTTCACGCTGTTTACGGAAATTAATGGTTGATTACATAACAGACGTGTTTTTAATGTGTATTTATGCAGTAGACACATACTTAAACATACGGTAGTTTACACACATAATGAGTCATTGTTTTCAAACAGCTGCAGATTTTTTAGTAGGTAGATAAGGTAACTGTTTGACAACACAGGTTGTGTCGTTGGTTATTGAATTTTGTAATACAGAACGGACAGTCGGGTAAAAATCCTAAAGGTACCTAATGTTTTCCCGAAATGCTATGTGATTGGTTGTGTAGACAGGTCTGGCAACAATTATTTTTTACAAAAACAAAACACTACAATGTAAAAAATAACTTTCATTTCGGAAATCTGTGGCAAAAAGAGAAAATACAAAAGTTTAAAAAAAAAACCGACTTCCAAAAAAAACACTAGGTATTTAGTGAAAAATAATTTTCATTTCAGAGATTGTTGTTAAAGAGAATTTTCGAAATTCATTCACAGTTACCGGATATATCGTGTAACACTTACCTATGCTTACGTATGTACGTAAATAAAAACAGCCGAATTGAGAACCTTCTCCTTTTTGAAGTCGGTTAGAAGGAGAGAAAATCTCAGAAATAGAAGCTGAAGACAAAAAATAAACGAGTATTTGAAATAGGTACAACCCGGCTTGTTTTTTTAATAAAGCCTGGAGTTCTCAGACTCAAAATATACCTACTGTCAAAGCTTAGGTAATATTAAGCCATAATTTATGACAATTTAAACCTTAGATCTTTACATAGGTGCCTACATAACCAGAACCACTTAAATCTTCTATTACAAAATGCCGTTGTATATCCATTCAGTTTGTGTCCTTGCAAAGGGCCAAATAGTTGGTACTTACGATTACCATTCACGACAAACATATTATGTACAACCGATTGTATATAAAAAAACGACCTCGCACACGTAGGCCACACAGCAGTACATAAACAAAGATACAATAACAACATCAAATTATTTCAGGGATAGGTAGGTAAATAAGTTGAGTTATGATAACGTTGAACCTACAGAGATAACTTACGTACCTAGTCAAAATAATCTAAACTTCTAATCTAGTCCAGCCAGGGAAACAGTATCTAGATTTTTTAAGTTTACATAAACCTAAGCAAAATCAGCCTATAACGTGCCCACTACTGGGATACAGATCTCTGAGAGAGGGATTGAGACGTAACCCATCGCGCGAGCTCAGTGTGGGTTGGTAGACTGATGTCACATGTCTTCGAAATTGTGGTTCTAGGACATGCCGGATTTGCTCTCGATGTTTTCCTTTACCGTTTTGTGACGAAATAATTAAGACAGAGACTGAATCGGGTTTGAACCTACGACCTACGACTAGGAAGTCGTTGCCAGATAAATCTAAGATTAGTGTAAAATTATAGTTTTACTACTTACTGTTCTATAAAATGTCATATGAAGTAATTGTGTGCACAAATGGAAGAGTTATAATTTTTATAAGAAAAAAATGTATGGAGCTGACATGAAAAATGAGGATATTTCTGGTATCGCTAGGATGGCCGTTATATCCTTGCACACTGTTATAGTACTATTTATTTGTGAATTTTTGACATACTTAATATTGCGGCATCACTTGCATTTTTTTTTATCGTCAAAATTAAAAAATTAAAAAGTTTATGATATGTACATTTTAATGCTTAAATATGGCTAAGTTATACCAAGTGTAACTTACAATATTTTTTATGCTTAGACCAAAACATTCTAAGAAATCACAAAGTCGTATTTCCTACTTATTTGAAATGACATGATAATTTTGAATTACATAATATGTAATCTTGTCTAATGCCTCAAGTCCACATTAGCTAATGATTAATAAAACTTAATACCTTTATACCTGTTAAAAGGATACGTACCATAATGAGGCTAATTAGATAAACGTGATCATTAGTCAATAACAATAAATGGTAAACTATTGTATGATTAAAAATAAAAGCAAATTATTAAAAAAAAAATAACTTAACCTAACCTAACATAAACAATAAAAGTTAGTTTATTTTATACTTCGTCACCATCAGAATCCACTTCAGAATCAGGCTCTACAATAGATATAACTTCTAAGAACTCTGTCGGAGCTTCCTGATCCTGAAGTTTCAGTAGTTCTACTGTTTCCTTAAAGTATGTCTGCCTCTTGTGGGCATTTAATTTTGGTCTTGTGGAAGAAATTAGAGGATCAGAAGAGACGATAAGCATATTGAGGATATCCTCGTTTGATGCTTGTCTACTCTTTTTCCTCGAATGGTGTTCTCTGAACCTCCTAAAGTCTTTGTTTCGGGCCTCTGAAGCTTCTTCCGAAAGACTTCCAATTGGTACAATAGCATTTTTTGCAATTATGTCCCCTCCGTGATTCAACAATTTGTGGATGGTTGATGACATGTAGTACCAATCGTACAGTTCCACGTATTTTTCAGTGGTTGTTCTAGCGTATTCTTTAAATTTCGGCACGTCTACAATCTCTCCAGATGTGATAGCTTGCAGAATCACAGCAAATCTGCGTATTAGGTCTTCATCTAATCCAGTGATCGCTGCAGTTTTATCAGACAATTCAAAAAACCGCCTTGCTGTGTTCCCGTCGTTAGTTGTGCCTGATCCTTGCTTAACGATGTCAATCAAAAGGTTGAGATCATCTTTGAATCGATCTTGAATAAGTTTTTTTCGTGAATGCAATAACTCTTGATGACCTTCTCCTCTTGCAGACCACTTTTTGAAGTCGAGACGATACGCTATGTGTAGAAGACATTCCATCACATTAATGCGGGCATGAAGTGATGATAATCCGAACTCATACACACCAGAAGAAATGGTTTTTGACTCAATGACATCTAACTTATTCATTTCTGTAGGCTTAGCCAAACACAGGTAGCAGGCCGCATTTGACTTAGCTTCAGACAGATAAGTACAAATTTTGCCGTCAATCATCGTCATCATTAATTTGTGACTAATTTCATGTCCTTGACATTTTGAGGGAACGAGAGCATCAATTTCGTTATCCATTGCAGTTTTTTCATTTATGACAACGTCTTTGGTTTCTTTCACAAAACTAAACTGGACGGCAATACCTAGGTGAGCAGGGTTTTGGATTCACCCATACGGTATCACCGTCAGCTGTCAACTTTAATGGAACCAAATAGGTAATAAATATGCTGGAATCATCTTGACCACTCTCTATGTTTTGCTTATATCTACTTTGGTTAGATGCACCGTCAAATCCCCACTTTGATATTAATATCAATTGTTTATCTTGTATCGCATCAGGACTACGAATAGTTTCAAAAATTCTGTTCACTGTTAAATGTAGTAACGCTTGTAGTGCAATCTTAGCAGATGAATCCGTTACAGTCACAAATGTCTTCGGAGGGTAGCACTGTAGCTTAGCTTTTTGCACTTTATAGTAAGACGGATATACCTCCTTTGAACCTTCTCGAACAGTCGTTTCCGTTAATGTGATATATTGCCATTTCGATAGTTTTAATGAAAGTAGCAAACCCAGTGCTTTTTCTGGTGAAAATATTGTTGAAGGAGCTGGTTTGTTCAACATTTCCTTGATTTTTGCTGCTGCTTCTGGATTTTGGAGCATATGTTCAATAACAGATGCAATATCCTCACGACCATCTCCTTTCAAAAGTGCTGCAGCTGAATAAGCTACTTCATTAGGGTCATCGCCTGAATGTTCATCAGATCGTCTCTTCTTCTGCTTGTTACTTAGATCTTCAAACGGCTTTCGAGATCTTTTTGTCATCTTTGAAGTTGATTTCATTGTTGAAGTTGATGGTACAGGTTCAGGTACAGGTTCAGTAGAAATATTTTCACTTGTTGATTCTTGAATGAGCAAATTGGTTTGCACGCAGTTTGGCCAGTCAATATTTGCCTCAAGCCAATTACTGTAATCACGTCTAAAAACTTCACTTTTCCTGTGGGATCGTAACCATCTCTTTTGAACTGCCCGTGTAAATCTTCGACAAAATTCTTTCACGGTAACACTGTCTTCATCTGAAAGGCTAGAGCCCAGTCGAATAACAAGTGTGTTGAACAATATTTCATGATCGAAAGACGAAGCATCCTGATTGCTCAGAATAACAAACAAATCCAAATTTGTAATAATGCTTTCCATTATTCACGATCACTGAGTAAAAAGACACGGTAGGATAGATGTTAGTATTAGAAATGCTCTAAATGAACTGAAGTTGTGAATCCAATGTTTGACTATTTATTGTTATTGACTAATGATGGTATCACATTTATCTAATTACTTTCATTAATTAATCCTGCACTAATTGCTAAATTAGCGAGTACCCCAAATTATTTTGGTATCCTTTTAACTAGGTATATAGGTATTAAGTTTTATTAATCATTAGCTAATGTGGACTTGAGGCATTAGACAAGATTACGTATTACGTAATTCATAATTACCATGTCATATCAAAAGAAAATCACAAGGTAGGTAATACGACTTTGTGACTTCTTAGAATGTTTTGGTCTAAGCATAAAACATATTGTAAATTACACTTGGTATAGCCATATTTAAGCATTAAGATATAACGGCCAACCTTGCGATTCCAGAGATATCCTCATTTTTCATGTCAGCTCCATACATTTTTTTCTTATTAAAATTATAACTCTTCCATTTGTGCACACAATTACTTCAAATGACATTTTATAGAACAGTAATGATCAGCAGAAGTCATTTCCAGCAAAAAAAATAACATTTAAGAAATCGAGATCCTATGTCTTCTACAGCCGATTTTCGATCCACCGTGCGGCGAAGGAAAACTTCGTGAGGAAACCGGCATGTCTTAGAACCAAAAACTTCGAAGACATGTGACATCTACCAACCAGCACTGGGCCCGCGTGGTGGATTATAGCCCACTCCCTCTTGCCGAGAGGGAGGCCTATGTCCCAGCAGTGGGAACGATAAAGGCTGATGATTTTGATATGTTGTGCTAGTACAATAGACTCACCAAATTAACCCTATTACAAGGGATTTGTACAGGGTTAGAGGTTAAGTCGACGTAGATCCTTTAAGAGGTTGTACTTTCCATCATTCCGACAGATTAAGTAGGTACCTAAACGAGGCAAAAGTAGTATGTAAGGATCGGAAATGGTGGCGATGACGCTCTGTAGTTCTTGCCTACCTCCATGGGAGTAATGCGTGCTTTTTAATTTAATTTATAATAATGTGTTTTTTAATAATGTGTATAATTTAGTACAATAGATATTTGCACACCTATTTAGGTAGGATATGGTCATCAGCACTTTTATTATTGTATATATCACCTCATGTAACTACCCATTTCCAAGCAAATAAATGATTTGATTTGATTTGAGATTTCACTATGAAACATCGTACCCCAAACTTAACCATTTCAAGATATTGGACAATAGGCGCAACAAGGAACTCAACGAATTATTGTTATTTACTACCTGAGAGCCTTTCATCAAAGTTTTTTTCCAAGAATTTTGATAATACCCTAGCTTGTTATACCTTGTTGGATAGCTAATGAAACGTAGATATATATCTATATATATAAAAGAAAGTCGTGTTAGTTACTTCACTTATAACTCAAGAACGGCTGAACCGATTTAGCTGAAAATTGGCAGGGAGGTAGTTTAGAGCCAGGAGAAGGACATAGGATACTTTTTATAGGTAGGTAGGTAGGATAGGTAGGTAGGGTAGGATAGTGTAGTGTAGGGTAGGTAGTGTAGGATAATGTAGGGTAGGATAGTGTAGGGTAGGGTAGGTAGGGTAGGTAGGGTAGGTAGGGTAGGTAGGGTAGGTAGGGTAGGTAGGGTAGGATAGTGTAGGGTAGGGTAGGGTAGGGTAGGTAGGGTATGGATTTTGTATGAATGACTTTTGGATGGACAGGACAACGTCTGTCGGGACAGCTAGTTTAATCTATAAATACATCTGCAGCATAACTGTCATAGACGTTTTTTTTTTAGATTTCGCAAAGAAAATAATATTTTTGACGAATTTATTACAATTTATAACTATCAATCGTCTACTAGGACCCAGTTTGTTCATTTAACTGAAATTTTAGTGTTTAGAATAATAGAGCAACTTATCACTACACAAACATCACAAAGACAAATAAATTAGAGGCAAAATACCCAAAAAAATAGGCCAATAAACAAACAACCGGCAACTTTTTTTCTACCTTAGTAGACTGTAGCCGATCTTATTTTTTACTTGCTTTTCCAACACCTCTGCGGCTCTGCCTACCCCTTTTTAGATTATCATACGACTGTAAATCCCTTAATACTGAACAGCAGATCTCTGCCTACCCACAGGGCCACAGTAGGTAAGGTAAGTAAGTAGGCACCTAAACCTATATGTGCACTATCTGCCCAAAGAAGCAATAACTGCGCAAGCGCACCGTTTTCTTTTTTTCATTTATCTTCTCCCGCTCTGGATGGAGCGGGAGAGCGTGTCAGACTTACCGTGACGTTTCACAATTTCAAATGTCCTTTTGGTTGTAATCAGCAAAGCAAGCTAAGTACATACCGTCCATGTCCCTAAACATAGCCTTCTTATCAAAGACCGTCATGGGAGTACAACCTTTGCACACCATAACATGATAAATAAGCGAAAACACCCAAAACATTTTCAACGATGTACAGAGGCCAGCACATCAAGCTACTCCAATCTGTCAAATTTCTTTGATAGTTTTTCAACTTTATAACAAAGGAATAAGGTTTATGTTCAATTGGGAAAATTTGACAGTTTGAGATAGCTTGAACTGCTGGCGAGTGTACCTAAACTATTTGGCTGTGTCTCGCTTAGGGTCGCAGCATTATGTAGAGCGATGGCCATTTTGCGTGGATGAGACACAAATTTTCCTCCAACTTTTTCTTTTCGTGTTCTTTCTTTGCGTCATGTTCAACAAATGAACGTAGGCTTTTTCTTTATTTTTCTAATAAAGTACCATTTTTTTCAGATTCAAAGATCAAAAGTTAATCTATAGACTACAGGAGACCATTATCTACTTATTCTACTTTCCTAGTATTCAATAATGCTCCTGTAGACTAAGTTCTAAAAACTGTCCAGCAATATGTTTATTATTCCATCTATTTTCCAACTATTATAGATTTTTCTCAGACTCAGTAAGGTAATTTTTGTCCTAGACTCCGCAACTGCGCCAGATCAAAGTTACGCTCCAAGCAACAAGAATGCAACGCCCGCAAGAAGTCAGTGACACTTGACTTAGAATCAAACAACCTATTTAAAATAAAACCATTTTATCGATTACTTACTTTAAATGGTTTCGGGACACTGGTCACTGGCGAAACTGCTGCATTCCTCTCAATATTAACAACAGATCTTAATACCAACCGCACGATGGAAATCGCCATTTTGTTCACAGCTCTCAATTCAAATAGTTCACATAAACAAACAACTTTCTTTTTTCAAACAATTATTTCGACATATCCGAACGCATACGGACGCGCGCGATGCACTTCTCGATAGCTATTGGACTGAATTGAATTTAGAACGCGCGGTCGGTTTTATTCGTGGTTCGTGGCCCTTTGGAGGAGAAACGGGAGGGAGTGTTTATGCCGGCTGGATAGTAGATACAGTGTTTGGGGTCTATGACCATTTAGCATTGCAGCAAATGCAGCGCTTTATTTAGAAAGAAAAGCTTGAAAGTTAAAAGTGACATCTAGCTACAATTTCAAGCCTGTGCCTAATTTTCTCCCGCTTTTGAGAGGAATCTACTTTGTAAACTTACCAAAGAATGACCTCTCTTTTGAGTTGTTTTGTAGTATAAATTCTTACGTAAGGGTTCCTGCAGACCTGCGCAACGCTACTGAGAGACCAATTTCTGTGATAACTTCATGGAAATTGATCTGCTAGTGCTCGAGTCCCGTTGCTGTCACATCGCGGCGTTCTGCGAATGCCTTAAACTGAGGACTCGTTTCTTGATCGAAAAAAAAACCTTATTAAAAATAAACTTGATGGTATTTCATGCTAGGTTCAAGGGAACGGGGCTTAAAATAACTGGCGATGTGTTGGTGTAAATACTATACACCAAGAGGTGTATGCTTCTGCCTTACCTTCCCCTCGGGGATTACAGGTGTGAAGTTATGTAGTTGTTCATAATGGACTGAGAAAGGGTGAAGGAAAACCGATTCAGGAATGTGAGCGTATTGCTTTTTTCTCTCTTCTCATAAGTATTACGAAAGGCAGGAGAAACCAAAAAAATATACCTACATTGGTGATACAAATCTTTAATTCACTGACACAATTAAGGCACAACCTAAACCACTGGGTCTAGATGTTTATAATTTAGCATGTGTTCTTTCTATAACAAACTATCTTTTGCAGGTGGCTTCGGTCGCGTGGATGTCGTCAAATATCCCTTTTATTCATTGTTTTCAAATAACTCCTTGGTTTACGCGGCGTAGAGCCTAAGTCAGCATGATGTTAATCATCGTCAAATTTCAGCCAATTTCTACAAAATTTTAATGAATTATACACCTGTCTTTCTCATGAATCACTCCGTTCATTGGTGAAGGCCGTATGAAAACCCGTTCGGTAGTTTTTAATTTTATCGTATTCAGACAGACAGATGCGGCGGGTGGACTTTGTTTTAAAATAATATATTGTAAGTACACTAAGGGAGGATTATTGAATATTCATCACATAAAGGAGTCCAACATGGAATGCCCATCAAAAAAGCTTGACAAGAAATAAATTAATAAAGAAAAATAAGAAAAGAAAGTGCTAACTTAAATGCAGCAGCTTTATGTGCATGAACACAACAAGACGCTCATAGTAACAAAGGACACAGACGTTTTTCAACTCTATGGGTTGGCATTACGAGTTATTCGTGTAAATCCAGTAGACACACGTGAATCTGCCATATCATAATAGATAGGAAATAGACAGTTGGGACAATAATAGGAGATTTTATGACAGTGTTCAGATGAAACAAGTTTAGGAACAGTATTTTTTTGCTCTATAAGTTTCTTGCACCGCATCATGGTAACGAATGAATCTATACTGGAGGAACTCAATATTACCATGCGGCTATCTACAATATGCTAGCAGCTCGCCCTCAGTTTTTTTACTTATGATACTGGGCCGGTTGAGAGAAGAGACTGTAGGTAAAAGGAGCTCAAGGCAGAGCACCGGCGAAATGGTCAGATGCGACTAAGAAGACTCCAAAGGCAGCATGTACGGAGCGGTCCACCCACAGTGCAGAAGATTGCATAACCTGAAGAAGCGTCCTTTATGGCACCGATTCTCAGTATAGGAACTATGAAGAAAAACCGGCCAAGTGCGAGTCGAACTCGTGCGCCGATGGTTCCGTACCTACCCATTAAAAAGATATGGGCAAATTTATATTTTCGGGAAAACTTGTAAGTACATACTAATGATTACCTTAATTTTCTAAAAAATTTTTTTGGAGTTTTTCCTTTATTTGTGTTGAAAGATCTTTTTGGCAAATGTGATTCTAGGTCAATGGAGTTCCCATTGACCTAGAATCACAAAATTTGCCAAAATGATATAGGTTTTCGATCCAAAACCTATAGGGTACTTCCGGTTGACCTAGAATTGTCAATTTTGGTTAAAAGCACTACGGTGCTTACAAGTTTTCGCTACAATCTGAATTTGCCCATATCTTTTTATCGTATTGACTCAGGACCTTGATTTTAATACACCTAATAGGGACTATAGACCTCAGTATCTGGTATAAATTTCAATTTGCTAAGTCCACCCGTTCCCGAGAAAATCGGTTGTGACATACGGACAGACAGACGGACAGACGGTCAAGAGACTGATCTTATAAGGGTTCCTTTTTTTACCTTTTTAGGTACGGAACCCTAACAAGGCCTCTTAGGGCAGAGCGGGACTAAGATTGCTAAGATGGGGCATTCAGTGTAGGTAGAGAAGGACACCCACATTTCACATCCCAACAACATTGATGTCCAACTCCCATATAAGACTGTGTTGGTATAGTGCTGCTACAAAGAAATCGCTGATTGAAAAATCCAATCTGCCCGGGAATCGAACCTAGAATCCCACGCTCAGCAGTCACGCTGATTCATCGATTAAACGACGCGGGATTTAAATAATCTTTATAAATATTATAAAGAGGAAAGATTTGATTGTTTGTTTGTTTGCATTGAATAGGCTCCGAAACTACTGAACCGATTTGAAAAATTCTTTCACTGTTGGGAAGCTACACTATCCCCGGGTGACATAGGCTATATTTTATCCACGTATTCCCACGGGAACGGGAACTACGCGGGTGAAACCGCGGAGCGCTGCTAGTTCTGCTTTAAAAAGTGCTTAGATCATCCTTATCTTGCCCTCATCTGGGTAGGTATCTAAATTATTTAGGTTCCGAGCAACATCTCTTTTTTTTCTTCACTATTTCTCCGTTAGTCGTCATTTCAGTAAACCCTATTTCTAAAAACATATATACATATTTCACAAGGGGCTGGCATCAACATCAATGGCGAGTACATAACTCACCTTCGGTTTGCCGATGATATAGTTGTCATGGCTGAGACCACGGAGGACCTCAGTACAATGCTCGATGACCTCAGTAGAGCTTCCGAAAGAGTGGGTCTTAAAATGAACATGGACAAGACAAAGGTGATGTCCAATGCCCGTGTAACACCCACTCTCGTAACAGTTGGAGGCGCTGCACTCGAAGTTGTGGACGAGTACGTTTACCTAGTACAAACTGTCCAGTTAGGTAGGTCCAACTTCGAGAAAGAGGTCAATCGTCGAACCCGACTCGGCTGGGCAGCGTTCGGGAAGCTTAGCAATATCTTTTCGTCCCACATACCGCAGTGTCTCAAGACGAAAGTCTTTCACCATTGCGTATTGCCAGTGATGACATATGGAACCGAAACGTGGTCGCTCACAATGGGCCTCATACGAAGGCTTAAAGTCACCCAAAGGGCGATAGAAAGGGCTATGCCTGGAGTTTCCCTGCGTGCGTGATCGAATCAGGAATGAAGAGATCCGCAGGAGAACCAAGGTAACCGATATAGCCCGAAGAATTGCCAAACTTAAGTGGCAGTGGGCAGGGCACATTGCTTGCAGAACAGATGGCCGATGGGGCCGAAAAGTTCTGGAGTGGCGACCGCGTACCGGAAGACGTAAAGTTGGAAGGCCTCCCACAAGGTGGACGGATGACCTTGTGAGGGCCGCGGGAGTCCGCTGGATGCGAGAAGCACAGAACCGGTCAAAGTGGCGGAGCTTGGGGGAGGCCTATGTCCAGCAGTGGACGTCTTTCGGCTGAAATGATGACGATGATGATGATTTCACACAGTCCAGCCATCGTTTCATTTGGTTGCATATGTATTGTTTATATACTCTTTCATTACAAAACCAATACCTGTGCGTATGGAGAGTTTGTTGCGTCACTTCTTTCCAGCTAAGGCGGGACTTTTAGGGGACTGTCTTATGTCATTTTGACGTTCAAAAAATGCTGACTGTCTGCCTAGTTTGAATGACTTTTGAATTTTGTTTGTATAATTACCCACAAAAAAACCGGCCAAGTGCGAGTCGTACTCGCAAACGAAAGGTCGGAACCCTTCGTTGGTACGGATACAAGGCAAAAAATGCCGAAAAATACATGTTTCTTGTAAGCCCCTTCGGGGCTAAACAAAAATTACGTCACACGTTAGGGGGGTAGCAAAATGTGACATTGTGTGACAAGGGCTAGGGGTGTCAAAAGCTTTGTGACATCACGTGAAACCTTAAATACTAAAACTCTACTTACCTACTCTTACTTCTAAATATAAAATTAAAAAAATATGTGCCGTCATACAAGGGGGAGGGAAGTCTGACCACCTCTGACAAGGGCGGGGGGGGGGGGGTGTTCAAAAAACCATAATTTTGTGTGAAGTAATTGTAAGGATGGCCCCTTTAATTTTTAAGTTTGTTTTTATTATTTGTTGTTATAGCGGCAACAGAAATACACAGTCTATGAATTTTTTTACTGTCTACCTGTTAGGGATCATGAGATACAGCCCGCTGACATACAGACGGACGGACCGACAATGAAGGCTTTGTAATAGGATTCCGTTGGTTACCCTTTGGGTATTTAATAGGTACTTGACAAGTAGAATCGTAACGTTCCGGCTCTGGCTCCGTCTGTACACAGCGTTATCACATACACTACCGTCCCTACGCACAGGGCACCACGTAGGCTAATACTATGCAATTTAGGTTAATTAAAAACTACTTACATAACTAACTAACGATACTTATTCTTAATGATAACGACAGATTTCATTTTTCCTTATTCAATTATTATGTGATTAGTTTGGTGTGTGTAACGTAAACTGTTGTTGAATGTTGATTGTTTTTGTTGTTTGTTTACAAACGAATGGTGTTTTGTTTGAAAGGTTTTGCTTGATGTATTTAGGGGTCAAGGGAAATACGTAATTAAGCTACAGGAAATCCTCTAGCTAGACAATTATCAGGGGTCAATAAAATCTAGTTTGTTGTTCGAAGGCGCAGTAGGGCAATGGGCAATTTGCTTACTGTACAGACGCCAGCACATCAAGCTACTCCAATCTGTCAAATTTATTTGATAGATTTTCAACTTTATGTCGTAAGAATAAGGTCCATGTTCAATTGGGAAAATTTTACAGTTTGGGGTAGGTTGACCTGCTGGCGTCTGTTCAAAACGTCTCAACTTCGATACTATTAACCGACTTCAAAAAGGAATTGGTTATCAATTCAGTGTTTTTTTTTATCTTTATGTTTGGGCATAACTCCGTCATAATTATACAGACGGATTTGCAAAAACCTTTTTTTTTTTTGTTCGACGTATATTAATCCGAAATAGTCCCATTTCAATTTCTTAGATCTGATGATAAGCCTCGGGAGAAATACAACGGAACTCTTAAAAAATTACAGCAAATCAACCGCGATTGCTGCTATCATATAAATAAGCATTGTTTTGATTTGATTGACTTTGAGAATACCCCAAGGATGTGTGGGGTAGGTACTGTGAGAACTCTGCCGAGTTCTCAAGGTACCAGTGACTATGGTATATCTATAAATCAAATACTTGATGATCTTTAACCAGTGCGACTACACCTTTAATTTAAGAAATTACCTTACTACAGCGTCGCGAGAATCAAAGCTTCCGCAACAAAACCTATGTAAAAATATTTGACATTCTAAAGATAAAAACTTCCCGATCATTCGAACATAGACACAGCCTAACCATTGGCTGCCAGTATGTACGTGAGGTTCCTTGTGCGACCAACCTCTACCTGAGCTACGCCCCACCCTTGAATAAAAGGATGAAGGAGCAGTCCCACCGGTTAAAGATCATCAAGTATTTCATTTATAGATACCATAGGTAGTCCCTGGTACCTTGAGAACTCGGCAGAGTTCTCACAAATGTTGGAGGCGCCATACCTGTAGCCACAGCCCATTTGCAATTTTTTTCGAAAATTATAAACTTATAAAGGTAGTTACTAGAAATATGGGCTCCTTTTAGGTATAGTTTTTTTAATGCTTTCCGGTAAAGGTAACTGCTTCTACTTTAACTAGAAATCACAGCTCTAGTGTACAGACGCCAGCACATCGAACCACTCCAAACTGTCAAATTTTCCCAATTGAACATAAACCTTAAATTTACGCAATAAATTTGAAAATGTATCAAATAAATTTGACAGATTGCGGTAGCTTGATGTAGGTACTGGCGTCTGTACATGTTATCATAACGCTGTTGTAAAAGGAGGTCAAGCAGAAAAAGTTAAGTCAAATATCGTGAACAAAACGTCACTTTCCTGAATGGAATGTGTTCGTTGGGAGTTTTTCCTAATAAGTACAAACTTAATAAAAAAGTTAAGCTTACCAAAGATACGCGCTTATTCAATTAGTAGGTAAGTATGTTTACAAAAATATTTTCAGTTGCTATGTGTGCAATCGGTTCTATTTTTAACCGACTTCCAAAAAACACTAGAAAATGAAAAATAACTTTAATTTCAAGTCCGTTGTTTTTTTTTTTTAAGTTTTTGAGTTACGAGTTCGCTTCCTGCTCGTGACAAATATTAACTTGGCCTACAGGTAATGACATCTACAAAAAGTTCCTAAACACCCTCTGTGTTTAAGAGACGCTTTAATTGATGTACCTACTCGTATGTCAATATCTTGGCTGTACTCGACGAGCTCGTCATGTAACAGCCTTGAGATCGACCGAGCGGTCAGCGTTGATCGAAACGGTAGATGCCTACCTATTCAAAAACGCAGTCATGATCGTCGACGAACTCTTGGCTATAACCTGCTGCCGTTTAGGCCTTGCAACAACTCGAACAATCTCGACTGAGAGTACCTATTTTATGGTTTGAAATATTTGAGTTGAGTAGTTCTCCGCAGCCACCGCAGCCTTGAGCGCTAGTGTAGCTACTTACAACTGCGCGCATAGTTTAGGTAGTTACTAATAGATGCTGCGCGCAAGGTACGAGTAGGTACCTACAGCCTAAAGGTGCGCTTATACGAGCAACTAAAATTGCTCCATCTTGGGCAATTCTCGTCAAATATGACGTCACGACTACATCCAACAATTTAGGGCAATGGCAACATGTAGCCACAGAGTACATTGAATATATAGAGAATGTAGCAACCTGTTGCCAGAGATACGGTCACACAATATGGAGCAATATTTAGATATTTATTCATCACACACATGTACCCTTTGTCATTACAGATAATAAAATCGAATGCGACAAACTAACTTGAAATATACTTAACTATACCTTACATGCTACACAGTATGTGGCCCTTGTGAACTCATCCAGAGAATATAGAGCAACTTAAAAAAAAAAAAACTAGGCAATGCGCCTCCCCCGCCGGCCTGTACCTACCTCTCGCAAAAACTAGATTTCGATAAATACAAACAATCGAGATATAAAGAAAATTTATTAAAATTTCCAAAACGATTGGATATTCAACTCATGAAGCTCATAAGCAATATTGCCGAAACACATCCGGCAATTTATTATTGTTGCTCCAGATTGATCCATTAGTGTCGCCGAGCAATAATTGTTCAAAAAAATTGCCCGTGTAAGAGCACCTTTAGAGAATAGCACTAAACTGATAGGAAAGTAGATAGGTACGGCACGTACAAACGTACAGGTAAGACATGTAGGTAAGCCAGTCAGCTAGGGGGACCCTTAATAGTTACCTTTATAGATATTTTCTTGGCTACCGCTAGGCTGATTTCCGGTAATTGGTAGGTATACCAGACGTACTCGTGGAGGTTATTTTATTCAAATCTGTGTCATTTTAACAAATACATTGAAGGCAAAATATACATACCTACATAGGTGCCCTTTGATAATAAATTGCTGATAAGCTGACACCATTGCGATATTTTGACTCTAGCAACATTACATAACGTGGTGTCAACGAACTATAGGCCTTGCTCGAAGTACACACATAATGAGGTAGGTACCTAATATGCAAATGAAATTGAACTTAAGTATTGAGTTTTAAAGGTGATTATTGGTTGGCCTCATTGGTTTAATGGTCGCAAGTGCTACTGCCGAGTGTCCTCATGCTCAACAGTATTACATGCTACCTTTCGACCCGGGATACGACCCTAGGCCATCTCTCAGGTTCGATCCCAGGATTGGGGAGTGGTTTTTGGGGTTTTCCAACAGGTATTTCTTTCAGGAGCAGCTCGGAGTCCAGATGTGTGGCCGAATTTTTTTTTTGAGGCTGGGTTTCCCTATATAAAAATGTACTCTGTGGTGAGAAATTCTCAAATAATTTCTCCCGCTCTGGGTGGAGCAGGAGGGCGTGTCAGACTTTTACTGACTAGAACCCAACCCGTGATCTCTCAGTTGCCTGTGTGCCAGGGGCCACGGTATTTCTTTCAAACAACCCGCACCCCTGGCAGGCAGCGGCCCTTGCGGACCCCACTAGTTGGTGCTGACATCTCTTTGAGACGCGCGTGGAACACAACGCGCCATCGACTCGGGCTTGGTCCTTACCGGACAGCGAGCTACCCATTCACCGTCCGCAAGCCTACGGTGGCCGGGAATCAGCCTGGGATTCCCGACGTTCAGGGCGTCTCCTGCGGAGGCTAGGGCCGTGAGGGCGCATATACCTACTGCCTCTCCCTCACGTGCGCCGCCTGCCTCTTCGCAAGCATCACTGCTTCGCAGGAGGTGACGGCTACCCATACACTCTCGCCCCGTACCATGGCCTGGACCAGGGCCGGACGCGAGAGATCGCCGCCGCCGATCGCCTCCACTTGGACACGGCGGTGCTCCGCCCAAGCCGGGCAGACCTCCACCGTGTCCTCAGGGCAGTCTTCGTAATGGAAACACCCGGGCGTTTCCTCCCGCCTTATCCGAAACAGGAACCTCGCGAAACAACCCGTGTCCGGTGAGGCCCTGCGTCAGGCGAAGGTGAGGACGCCGTGGCGCCTCTCAAGCCACTCCTCAAAGAGGGGATTTACCGCCGCAATCGTGGCGTACCCACAGTGAGCCCGGTTAGTGGCAATATTTGTTCATTTAGTATTTTATCTATGGACAATGTAGGTACACATCACCACACATCTCCTGAGTGTGATTCCTGGATCGGACTAATTGTTATTGGGTATTTCAAACAGAAAGAATGATGTGCAAGTTTGTATGAAACCTGGCACAACTGGAACTTGGAACAACTGGCACTAGTTGCAGTTCTGTTGGTCTTACGCCCGTAACACCAACATAACTGCAACTAGTGCCAGTTGTTGGGACCCAGTGCCAGAATCGTAATTATATAAATAACCCTAGGTTTCCACCGGGTTAACTTGAAAATGCAATAAAAAAAAAACACGAAACGCAATAATGACCACGTATCGTTTTATTGTAAATAAAACAATACAACGATACGTACTTACCTAATTATTAACAGGGAATCAGGGATATAAATATATTTACAAAAAAAAAAGTTATTTGAACGGTCAATGACAACATCTAACAAATGACACGCAAGGGCGATAAATAAAATAAAATAAATCGTGTTTTATTGCAGGCAAAATATACCCACCCATATATACAAAAAATTACAGTAAAAAATAAAGCAAATAATATTCAAAACATAGAGGTATGTATAAGTAGGTAACCGTTCTCCGGCGACTTTGGTACTTTTTGCGATAGCATGAAATAGACTACTAATTATTAGCTATAATTTGAGATATATTTCAATTCTGTTGGATTTACGCCTTTTTGACCGTCATCCTTTCTCAGTCAATCAAATCTGCACCCTAATTGCGTAACTCACGATTCATCATAATCTGTATCGTTTTGAAACGGATTGTTAAACCATTGCTTCATATGTTCGAAACATGTGTCTGTTCGACAACATAAATAACGCAATGAATATTGTTTAACTGTGAAGACGAAACCAATTATGATCAATCGTGAGTTACGCAATTAGGGTGCTGGATTTGCACAAAAAAAAAGAAAGATGTTGCACATAGATATAAATATTTATTACATACCCTTTTTACAGAAGCCAAATATAACAACACATTTACATAATGTTCAAAGAAAAATAACATTTTTAATAGTCTATGACATTCCCATTTATTCCCGTTGGGTAGAAGGCGACTAAGGGAAGTCCCTTAGTCGCCTTCTACGACACCGCAGTAGTAAGTAACTACTAGAGAATGGGCAGCAGCGTACTCTATGCATTTTACCACCATACTGCGATCGCCAACCCGCCTGCCAAAAGTGGCGATTATGGCAAATCCCTTTTGGGGGAGGCCTATTTCCAGCAGTGGACGTCTTTCGGTCGAAATGATGATGACACATTTTGTCATCAAAAGTTCTCTTACAGGTGGAAATGCAGCTTGAAGTTGAAAACTACTTAGTATAGGCACGTACGTAAAAATATACTTGTGGGATTTTTTCTGTGATCTTCAAAAGCACTGCTTATGGCGGAGTTGAAAATTGAACAGTATGTTTTTTCAACACGCTGGATACACACTGTTGAATTCTCAACGCTCGGTTCGACACCGAGACTATAAAATCCATTGCGTGAAAAAATCCCACCGCGATATTTTTTCGTCCGTTCGAACGAAATTTTACAGTAGGTCGAATTGCAGCACGTGTTTTCATAGTGCAATTTAAATTACTACTGTTAAGTTTTTGACGCGGCCGCGGGTAGGCAAAGGATATCCCGTGATAAGCTGGCTCGATTGATAGATTGATACAATCTTAACTGTATTATTAAACTTATTCAAAAATACATTATAATTTTCTTACAATATATTATGTACAGAGGCCAGCACATCAAGCTACCCCAATCTGTCAAATTTCTTTGATAGTTTTTCAACTTTATTGCAAAGGTTTATGTTCAATTGGGAAAATTTGACAGTTTGGGATAGCTTGACCTGCTGGCGACTGTACAAACAGGGAAAATAATTGTTAAGTAATGCGTCGATTTCTTGTATTAGGTATATGTATAGCCATTTCAGACAACTGACAAAAAAGACAATTGTGGTATGAATAAACAGACAATTTAAGTTATAGTCAATTTGCTTCTTAATTTATTTCTCTGACTTTACTTGAATCTATTATGGAGGTATAATATTCACTCAATTACTAACTAAATAAAATATCTTATAGGTATGTATTAATTTTTCGACAAAACGGTCATCCTCATATGTATTAGATTTATTACTAAATTACAGAAACTAACTTTACACACATACGTATTTGCTCCGTGCATTATACTTATACTTTTGATCATTATAACTATGTAGGTACAGTAACTCACTTGACATAAAAGTGAAGAAATAATTACTACTATTGGTAATATAACAATTTGAAAATCATTGTCTATTGTGCATACACACGAGAGGAACACGTCAACGGCAGAGGCAACTTCAGCCGACGCGTCGACACCCGTCGATGTTCGCCATCGGCGACTGCCGAGGGATCCACCATATCGAATTTCCATGAATGTTATTGGATGATGTAAGAAACTTAGATCTCAGATACAAACATACAAAAACCGTGAGATTCATAACCTTACTTTTATAGTTACCATAGTCGGGTATTTCATTTATACTATCTATTTCATCCACCTGTTTATCAAACAGGGTGTTAAAAATACAAGTATAAAAAACTAAGTTGCCTGAAGCCCTACATAGGGCTCTCTAATTGCACTCCATTCAGCTCGATTCTCGGCAACTCTCATCCAGCTGCTAGCAGCCACTTTGCGAAGATCGTCGCTCCACCTAGCCCGAGGGCATCCTACCTTACGTTTGCCGATTCGCGGTCTCCACTCAAGAACACGTCAACCCTAAAGTTCATCGGTTCTAAGGCTAGTGTGGCTGATCCATTGCCGCTCCAGCTTACTTATTCTGTGAGCTCCTGCGACAACTTCATAACCCTTTATTTTTAACTTTGTTGTCTATACTAATATTATAAAGAGGAAAGATTTGATTGTTTGCATTGAATAGGCTCCGAAACTACTGAACCGATTTGAAAAAATATTTCACTGTTGGGAAGCTACACTATCCCCGGGTGACATAGGCTACATTTTATCCCCGTATTCCCACGGGAACGGGAACTATGCGGGTAAAACCGCGGAGCGCTGCTAGTTTTAACATAATTTGAATCAATCAATCAACTCAGTCTATCACAGACCAAAATATCTTTCTAGGAACCCTCACAAAATATGGAAAAGGCCAAGTATGCGATTTCATAAGGGTTATTTATCCAGATACTATTTATGATGTGACACAGATTACGTTTATTAACGTGGTTAAATAGATTACGAAGATCTGACATCTTCCATTTACAAGCAGCACCGCCGTTACATTTACGAATTGTTTGTTGGGCTATAATTTTTGTTTTTCCCTTTTATACTTATACTTTTTATACCTAAATATGACCATGAAAATCAAAAACATACATATGTTTTGTATAAAATAATTACTCAGAATAAACATTTTATCTATGATAATATAATATATTAATTACAGCTATTTTACAATAAAGTTAATAACTACGCTTTCTTATACTCAATTCGTTCCACTTTAACTTCATCGCCCAACAGTTTGTAGACATATGTCACTACAGTCGAGCTTTGGATGTCCATCAGCACAAATGATGGGGTGGCATTCCTGTAATAGAAGATAATGTTAACTATGAGATTCAAATAAAACAGGTAAAAATATTTACGATATAGTTCTTGCCCATTCTTCTCCAAATATTATGAAGCTACCTGCTGGAAGGTGCACCTAGAATCTGAATTCTCTATACTTGTGAACTGCGTTTTAATACAAAGAAAAAAGTGATGAGTTTATCTAAGTGAATTATGCCATTTTTTGTATTTCTCACAAGTGATTACAATATTTTATTTAAAAAAAAAGTTTTAGGAATGCCTCACTAACCCCAGTTTATTATTTTAAAGAATGAAATGACCACTCATGCTAAATGATGTAGTAGTAGTAACTTAAAATAGAGCATCACATTAAATATAATTGCAGTGGCCACTGTGGCAAGCATTCCCTTGAATTCATTTATATGTAGAATATAAAGGGTTAAACAGAAACCCTATTCCTATCCTTAAACACTAAAGATAACAGCTGATATAGAATCACTATTCATAGTTTCAGCTGAAAATAAAAAACTCTAAGAATTGATACCAAATTTTCAGTTTCATGTTTTTTCAATTCAAATCATAACAAATGTGTCACCGCACTACTTAGGTCAATAACTTTCCACGTTACTTGCCAATATCACGATAAATCTTTTCCGAGCGATGTGTTTAATTTAACTGGAAAAGTTCGGTTTCTGGTATCAATGTATTAAAAATTCTCATAACTTCTGAACATGTATAGATAGGATTAAAAAACCCTTCCAATGTCGTTTTATATCATCCAAAGAAGCCATGCCCTTGGTATGTATATAGGTACACTTTCTGTTACATGTACCTGAACAGTGGACTATAAGCTCCAGTAGCTGATCCTGGGTTGATATAGAACTTATTCTCATGCTCGTACGCCTCAAACCGGTGTGTGTGGCCGGATATCAGGATATCTACATCAAGCTGCCTTTGTACCAGAGCGAGGGAC
The DNA here is from genome assembly GCA_949987655.1 of Polymixis flavicincta. Lineage (NCBI taxonomy): Eukaryota > Metazoa > Arthropoda > Insecta > Lepidoptera > Noctuidae > Polymixis > Polymixis flavicincta. The sequence goes on along the minus strand of OX465190.1, from coordinate 21,370,608 downwards.
TCTTCATCACCCCATGGTACAACTTGGTGACCATGGATAAGACCAATGCGGAACTGGCCAACAGTTATCACTTTCTGTTCTGGGTAGGTTGAGTTCTGGAAATGGAAAAGAAATAATTAGCACAACCTTGAACTTTAGTAAACTTATCAATTTCATCATCATCATCATCATTTCAGCCGAAAGACATCCACTGCTGGACATAGGCCTCCCCAAAGCTCCGCCACTTCGACCGGATCTGTGTTTACCGCATCCAGTGGAATCCTGCAGCCCTCAAAAGGTCACAAATGACAACAAAATTTAATATCTAACGGAGATTGTGATCATTTACATTTCAGTTGGAGAAAACTTGTCTAAAATTCCTTTTATTTTTATATTAGGTTAAAAGTTTAATAATCCAATTCAAACCTCATCAAAATCTCCTCTAACAACATGTACGTCACTGGCTAGCGTCTTCAGATAGTCATATGACTCTTTTGTGCAAAGGTTGCCTGTACATAGTATATGCTGTATCCTGCCAGGTAACAGCAGCTTCTTGAACTTCGGAGGCAGGCTGCTGCAGCGGTGGGGGATGTGCAGGTCACCAAGTACTAGGACGAGCTGGGAAAATCATTAAAAAGATGTATTTGGTAATTTAATAGGCAATGGCATTTGGTATCTATCCTACATAGGAGAATAGAGGATAAGTTTTAGTATATGGGATTCCTTTACATAAAATAAAGGTCAGTATCAACTCTAAAACTGGAATTTAGATCCTTTACTTTGTCTTTTAACTTTTTGTAGATATACCTATAACATTTTTGTTAGGACTTGAAATAACTCTATACTCTGAAAGAGCGAGCATGAAATATATTCTCGGTCCGAGCGGCTTATTGTAAATCATTTGAAAAAAGTGGGTGTACAATTTGTAGAAGTTCCGTGTTAGTAATCAATGCATAAAAACTACTTACCATGATGTTAATAGAGTAGGATATTGTTACAGAAAACCGTTAGTTACAGCGCTGCAATAATTGCGATTCGCGGAAGTATGATTGAGAATGAATATAAGCAATTGTTACTGATTACAGCAATCAAAAATCGCGAGAACACTAAAATCGTTTGACAGTTAGTGGTTAGTGGTCACTGGTTTTTTTTTTGTTTGACGCAAAGGTTGACGTTGACCAACATTTGCGTTTAGTTTACGGTGATTCCAATGAGAGTTCAAGAAACAAAATTGTAATCAATGTGGTTTTTATTTTATTAAATTTTCATTTATTTTTGTTACTATCTTTTATACATCCATTTAATTTGTGTGTATTTGATTATTTGTGTTTTATATTTACGACTTCTTCATGCATTTGTACCGTAACTGTGTACTCTATGAAAAAGTGATGGAACATTGCAAAACTAAAGTTACTAAAGTAATTACAAAATAAAAAAATTACAATTGTTGTTAAATCTATTAACCCTAGGTAATTGAATCAATTTTATGTTACCGAAAAAACGTTTTTACTGAATTTTATTGTTTGTGTGTTGCATCTTTGTATATTTTTAACGACTTAACTAATGAGTATGAGTACTAATTTAATGATTTCATAACGTCAATCATCCAATTTTATCAAGATTATGTTGAATAGGTAATGCTACGTTGCGGTTACATAACATTTTACTTTGATTTCTTTTCGACGTCATGAGTTTTTAGTAGTTTGTTTTGGTATTATCAACTCATCACTTCACTTTCATCTATAATCTATGGTTCAGGTGCGGATAGAAAAGAAAAATTTCATGGTGTTGTGGGTGACACATATACGTAGAAAATTTTAGTTTAAGTTAAACACAATTGGCACCAACTGCAGGGAAATGGAATCAATGGAATATGAGCTCGCTAGGAACCTTACTCTGTTGTTCTTCGTGGAACGCCTACTCGACAAAGGCGAGCCGCGCACGTTGCACGATCTTTCCTGCCAGTTTGGTGCCAAAGGATTCACTAAGGAGATGCGACAGATCGCTGGCGGGTCACAGTCGGGCTTGAAGAAGTTCCTGGCTCAATACCCGGCGTTGTTCAGCATAGACGGGGACTATGTTGATATCAACACGTTCCAGAAGCATTCTTGCGGGGCTGGCGCTTCGTCCAACAACGACTATATCGAGGAAGCGAAGGAGTACTTCGCGGGCAAGATGGTCCAGTACGGCGAGGGCACCGAGGTGCCAATCAAGAGCCTCCTCGGCCACCGCAGCCAGGCCTCCCCGCAGGTGCGTCACATCTCCGGCCAGAGGATCAAGGAGTTCAAGGACTTCCTGCTGAAGCATCCTGACTCCTTCCAGATCATCGATGACAACGTCGTTCTAGTCAGTGAGAATCATAGGAGAGGTAACGCACACACAAATTCTGAACAATTCCACAATCTACCTGTAGCTAATATTAATACAGACACTGCCCAACAGTTGTTAGACTATGTTGCACAGTGCATAGAGGCTAAGGGCCCGGTGATGGTCGACCAGCTCTTCCATTTAATTGTGTCACGTTTCCCACAAGAGTATTGGTACCAAATGTTCAAGTCGCCTGCAGATTTGAGCGCATTCTTAAAAATATTTTCAGACTCATTCCATGTTCAAGCGAACTTGGTCACACTTATTAGTAAACCAAAAATACCTGTTATGTATCTTAATGCAAAAGCTAAAGTAAAGACTGATGTACCAAAGCCTGTGGTCGAGGAGAAACCTGTGTCCCCAATTCCCCCCACAGTTGAGAGTCCGACTCCATCAGATGGCAAAAAGAGTCCGGTAAACAATAGAATACTCAGTCCTATTGAATCTCCCCGAGGACCTCAAGCTAACATTGCAAACCAGACTCTGAAGCAAAGAATCAATTCTATTGTCATAAAGAATTTGGCAGAGAACATGGTCCGTGACAGGGTCAACAATCATTTAAATGCGCGAAGTGCTGAAGAAACAAATGGTACTCCAAGCTTAAGGAATAATGTGATGGGTGAGGCATGGCGACAAAAGGTGCTCCAGTGCACAACTGTCATAGCGAATGTAAGGGAATGCGCCACTCTAATTGAAAGCATTATGGTGCCCAAACGCAATGGTAAAAACATTGTTTCTTTTGACTGTGAAGGAATAAACCTTGGCCTCAAAGGAGTGTTGACACTGTGTCAAATAGCCACCATGAATGGCGAAGTGTACATACTAGATATAATGGCATGTCCAAGCATGGTTGTGGAGGGTAAAATTAAGGAATTACTAGAGAGTGAAAATGTTGCTAAAATTATACATGACTGTAGGAATGATTCAGTCAATTTACACAATCAATTTGAGATTGTTTTGAAGAATGTTTTTGACACACAAGCTGCTCATGCTGTTTTACAGTTGCAACAACAAGGTGTGCCTGTATACAAAGTCAAGAACCTAAGCCTCAATGCCTTATGTGAATTGTATAATGCACCTATGAACCCCATGAAGGAACAGTTGAAAAATGTGTATCGCAGGGACCAACGTTACTGGGCAAGGAGGCCATTGACAAAAGATATGATCATCTACTCTGCTTCAGATGTCCTCTCTTTGGTCAATCCAGCAATTTATGCTTACATGTCAAGCAATATTAAGCCCGACAATCAGCAGCTATTTGAAGAACTGAGCAATGAGCAAGTATTTATGCATATTCAGCCAACTGAAGTTAAATTGCGCAAGAGGCAACGAAAAATTAATACAGAAGTTGGTGAGTTGAAGCAGAAACTGGCTGAAACAACTAAAAATATTGTCCTGAGTAACAGAGAAATTAGACTGCTCAGGTACATTGAACTCACTGAAGAAGAAAAGGAAAAATTGAAGGGTTGTCACAAAATATCCAAGAAATTGGAAAAACTAGAAGCTATTGGACAAGACAAAGACTCTGATTCAGAAGATGATGAAAGGGAAAATGAAATGGCTAGCTTAGAGTCCAACCCTTCAGATCCAATATCATCCCCACACTCCACACAGCCACCAAGTCTCACTGAGTCCATGCAGATGATGGATGAAATCTTATCAGACACAAACATGGATAAAGTAGAGAAAATTAATCGCCTTGAGGCTATTCTGTCGGCTGTCGCCCCCCTCAGTGGAGAGTTGGAGGATAAATTCTCACAAACAATGGAACAGACACTGCCATTGCTCAAAAACAAGGATTGGTCCAATCTAAGCCAAATTTTGAACTTAGGAGAGCCAGACAAGAAAAGCTGTAGCTGCAGATGCCATAATTCCACTTATGATGAAATTAAGTGCAATGATCTCATTGAAACTAAGAAAACCGAGGTTGGCTCGCAAACTCTTAGCACAGGGGACATTGTGATCACACGGATTCACTTCAGGGAGGAAGACAAAGCAAACGAAAGAATCCTTGATGCATCCCCTTTGAGCAAAAGGGTGGGTATCAACAACATTTCTTGATCTACACTCAGGCAATTGTTGTACTTCCATATACTGAGTGCCACAATTTAGTTTCGGAACTGTGTACGTATGTGATCATTTTATATATTTTTTTAAGTTTGATGGTATTTCGTCCGGCCCTGGCGCGTCTTAAATCACTTATTAGTTTGAACTAGTTTTGCGGGGGTATGATAGCGGTGCGGTTGTACGAGATAGAATAAATTAAGCGTGTTGTGAGGTCGTGCATTGCCAAGTGTATAACGCCTACGCTATATGTTCATTTGAGCGGAGACGAACGCGTACACTCGAATAAATGCAACAGTAATTCGCATAATAGAACAGCTACTTAATTCCTTCATCTGGAAATGACAGTATTTGCTGTTTTTCAAGTTTTATAAGTAATTTATTTTATGCTGGCTATTGCCTGTTAAGTATCCCAAACTTAAATGTGATAGATTTCAAGGCCTCTTTTCTCGATCTACTCTGAATTGTAAATAAGATAAATTTTGATAAGCATGCATAATCTTTTAAATCTTGCGAATCACGATATGATCGAGCGTCTTTCCGTTATCATTAGTAAGTCAAGTGTATATACCTATTTATTTATTTATACGCTATGTTTAGTAGCATCGACACTACTGAACCTATATCGAAGAGGGCAATAATAGGTGTATACAATAATGTTTTTTTTTAATTATTATTGTAAAATATTTATAAAACGTTAGAATTACTAGTAGATTAATTATTAATCACGTTTAAAAAAATATTAAAAAGTGGTATAGGGTTAGTGTTATTGAAAGAGATGTTTTATCGTAGTATGAGGTGCTTGGAGAAATCAATTTAAAACTTTATTTCACATAGAATGTTATAGAGACATACGGTAGACGAGTTTGTTACGTAGTTATGCAAATTAACGTTATATTATAACGTACTTGTGATGGGTAACCGCAACGGTTATATCCTAACTTTTGTTTAAAAAATGTGCCTTCGAGTCATATCCGACGAATGCCTTTATATTCAATTAATATATGAATTGGTAGGTTTTTATACATATGTATTTAGTAGTCATTCTGAAACATGAAGTTTAGATGAGATTTGTTGTCTGTGAATAACACTTTGATAGACAAGTTTTATATAGGTAATGAACTAAACTGACCACCACGATACACTAACTAGTTAGGTAGTTCTCAGAATCTAATAATGTTTTCATCTAACCCACTTTCGTGGTTTATTAAAAGCTTTGTAATAGATAAACGAAAATATTTCTTAACATGTTGAATTCATTCGAATAGTTTATTATTGTGTTATGGTTAAGTAGAAATGTGTTAAAAATTAAGTGAAATTTTAAAATGCTTTTTGCTTATTATATAGCAAAACTGTTGCTTTGTATTGAATTTGTAGGTACCTTACTTACTACACTGAACAAAAACTAACTGCCACTGTTGGCATGCCGCAAAAACAGTTTTCCTGCACTAGTTTCAAAACTTTGACTAAACGCAATAAACATGTGTGATAATGATAAAATATATTTTGTAGGTAGGTATTATTAGTAAAAGCATAATTAATGACATAGGTATCTCCTTCTAAAAAAGTCAATTGTTTTGTGCAATGAACCATGGCAACGAATTTTGCCAGATTTCAACACGATTCCTAAAGTGCGACGATGTTCTCAACGCATCGGGCGTTCAGTTTCATGAAATTGAGTTCGCGGCATGTTTACAGTTCAGCATATTATCGTTGTTTACATGAGGCTTAACAAATAGGTCGCGATACCCGGTGGTATGCGATTACGTGTAAAATAAGTGCAATTACTACGTGATCATGTTTTTTGTTGCTTACTTTGTAAAGTTTTAAGTAATAGCTACATGGTACAAATTGTTTAAACGACAAGTTGCTCTCTCGGTGCCGTCCGACGATCAATCTTGTTAGGCCTCATTAAATATGGCAATGGATGTACCGGTGTAGATACTCCGTCATGTATTACTCATCAGTATTGTTTCCTTTATTTTGGAAAAGTCCACTCGCTATCATGTTCAAATCGTTAACAAATGCAAAGAATGTCCACTGTTTGTATTTGCATTTTCCGTCACATATACTCAAGTTTACCTCCTTTTAATTGTATCTATGAAATTATTAGGCACTTTTATAAGCATAATGAACTGTATTTTTTTAAAGTTTTCGGCCATATTTGTTGTTCGACGTTTAAATTATACATTTTGTGCCTTATATTTGCACAATTTACTAAAATATTCTGTGTTCTTCTACACATTTTGTATGGTTTTGTAGAACGTTAATCAGTGCCACTAATAATTTTTGTACTATTTGTAAGGAGCATTTTGTTAGTCAATATAAGCGTAACCACTTTCAGTTATTTTTTATAACTTAAATCTTTAGAAACTTTTATTTTACCCTACTTACCAAGAGTATAATTGCTTACGACGTGAAAGTCGGTAATATTGTAATGTGGCAAATCGACGGTTAACTCATTTGCGCATTGTTTAAGTTTATTATGAAATAAAAAGTTGTAAAATACCTGTTCTATAATTTCTCATTTACCTACCTTTTTTCTGCCTACCCGCGAAATATCCATTCAATTTATAACACCACCTGGCACAAGCAAGCGCGGCCAGTGAGCGTAAGGATCTCGATTCAAGTTAGTTACTTTTCTGGAGTTTTAGTGGAATGTAAGCAAAACCAGAAAAAAAGCTGTAGTAAATAATAAAATCATCGGTACCTAAATCAAATCGAACATAAATAGGGTTTAGTTTAGGTAGGTACCTTACCTACCTACCCACTATCAACCAAAAATCAAGCTGCTTACGGAGGGTAAGCAGCTTGATTTTTGGTAACAGGAAAATAATACCTAGTATACCTACCAGTTTAGTAAAAGTGACATTCCTACATTGGACTTAGTTCACATTGTTGTGAAAGTGCGTTCCATTTACGGCATCAAAGTACGTAGGATGCGGGTACCTCTTATATAAAACGATGTTTTAAATATGTATACAAGCTTCAACAGGTGTGTACAACACAGCAATGCAGTTTGCATAATACAGTATGGAATATCAATGGCGTTGTCTAATTAATATTCTTACGTCTTAGTAGCTGCAAATAGAAAGTTCGACAGAAATACACAAGGTACACTAAGCTAATTGCAATTAATCAGCACGCGATTTCTAGAACTGTAACGTGTTTTTACCATGAAATAAATTACAAGACTGCTTTAATTTCAGAAAAAAATATATGAATAAAATTGTTCTTGATCAAGATTATCATAATGCTAGAAATTATTACTGTGCGCTGGGGTTATTATAATTTTATTTATTGCTTCAAAACGATCCGAAATTGCCTAAATCTGTTTCGTCTTGAAACATTGTTAAACCATTGCTTCATATGTTCGAAAAATGTGTCTGCTCAACAACGTAAATAACGCAATGAATATTGCTGAACTGTCAAATTGTAACATTAATCGTGAGTTACGCAATTATGGTGCTGCTTACGGATCGGAACGCAATTCCTTTAACTAACGGATTTCGAAATGTCAAATTAGAAGCAGTATTAGCATTTTTAACAAAAGCTTGTCTTCTACCTTTGTCGTTATTAAAGACATGAAAGGGACAACAACAAGCGTGTGTTCCCGAATGATGTTAAAGGTTTGGAACGCAAATCGTAATGTCAGATTTGAAAATTTTGAATTTTGAAAACATTGTACAAACTATCACAAACGCTCTGGAATTCAAATAAAAGTTTAAAAGTGCCTAAAACTATGGAAGATTTCGATATATTCACTAATGAGATTAACTTTACGAAGCCCTTGTTCAAAAACATATTGAATAAATATGTTCATGAAGTGCCATCGACTCCTAACGGGCCGAATTATCAAAGTAAGTTTTTGCCATCACATTTTTGTTTTTAGTTATCCCAAGCAATCTTTTTAAGAATTTAAACATAATATCTAGTGTAAAAGATAAGTGTAGGAATGAATAAACTAATCAATCAATTATTTCCATGACAAAAGATCTTTGTTTTTTTTTTCTATGAGTGATGTGTAAAGATTTTTTAATTATTCTGCCTTTCAAGGTGGTAGGAAACTTATGGCTGAAGAATGTCTAGCGGACAATGATGACGTGGGGTGTGCATTCCATTTGAGTGAGGCATCATCAGCCTCACTAAGAAATATGGCTGTTTATAGAGATGAACAGTTGAAGGCCGCTGGTATGTATAATGTATAGTATTTTAAACAATGTACCCCATAATATAAAACAAGATTTTTATTTAGAACAGGTTTAACCACCAAGTCAGTTTTTGAATTATGAACTAGTCCGGTGCTATGTTGTCATTTTTGCATCAACAACTTTACCGAAATTGAAATAAAGTAGGAAATGTAATAACTGGCTCAGAACTTCAGGCTGGAACTAAAGATAGATCGCGTTTTGTAATAAGACAGTATAGCTACCAAAGTACCTACTTATTTCTACAAACAAAATCATAACATAAAAGAAGAAAAAATGTTATTGTATAGCTCACTATTTTCCTCCATGGGGTTAACAGAGTATACCTACTCACATTTCACTGGTTATGTACTCCCATGTAAAAGAGGCCTAGAGAGTGAGCTTATTGCCAATAACAGTGACCAATTCAGATTTTGGCTGCTACTAAGGAATCTCAGCTGGAATAACCATTAATACTGCACAACTTGGAAATCAAACCCTGAATGTAAGACATATATTACAGTTGCAAGTGTAACTGCTAAACATGTGTTACATATTATAACAGTTGCGCTTACAACCTCCACTAGTTTTTCTCTGGAAGGATGGAGGATGTGTAAGCAAAATTAAAATAGCGACCTTTGACCATATAGAGGTATGAGGAACAGGGTGTAAAGTTCACTGATACTCTATGGAAAAGGGAGTATCCTCCGACCAGACGGGTGTTGTGTAGTGTAAATACGAGTCGCCCGGTAAATCTGCTTGTTCGATGTAGGATTTGTGTAACGTCAAGTCTTTCATGCCTAGTTCACATGTGGCGTTATAGATGCCGCCACAACCATATTGTCAGAAGGAGTCATTGAGATTTACATTGGTTGTGCTGAATCATCAACTGAAGGCAGTAAAACTCCTGGAACTATAAACCCTTTACACCACTATTCTTATTTTAGTTTCATGTTTTGTGGGGTAATTCCTGAAATTTTAAGAATGGCTGCATTCTATTGACATTGTCAGTGAGATGAGATTGAGACTAGATTTTAATTTTAATGTTTTTAAATATGGGAACTGGCCTTCAGTAATCTTAATTGTTTGATTTTAGCAAATAAACTGCACAAAATTACAAGTTACATAAAACCTGTACAAGATTTAATAGATGCAAATCCTATGTAAGTAGCTGTTTTATTTACTACCAAGTACCTTACTGACAAGTGGCCCATCATTATTAAAATATTAATAATTGTTTTTCGAATGTGTATCTAATAAATTAAAATTTTATGTATGGAAGAAAAAGACATGTTGCGCTGATCACAAACAAATTGGGATGCCAAGAGACGGAAATGATTTATTTTAACGTTTTTTGCATGCTATACAAACACTATCCAAGGTTCAAACAAAATGTGAATTGTTCTACCTGAGCATGAGCTATGATTGCTGAAAAAACTCTAGAAAAAGCATTAAACCAATGGCCAGGCGGGTGGATGACCTATAGCAGATTTGGGCAAAGATCTGGATGGTCTCATCCAGGTCTTCTCTGAGTCAGTGTAACTATGCTTCAATGGTCTGCGCAAAGATTGGCACAGACCATGGAAGTGTGGCACAAAAGGAGGGGCTTATACTCCGCAGTGCGTGGGACAAAGCTTCCAAACTCCTGATAATAATGAGCTATTCTAAATTATGCTATGCTACCACAAATAGCAATTTAATTTTAAATTATTGTGATTATTTTTAGCCCAAACAAAGAAGCGAAGATTTTAGATTTGCTCTCAGATGGTACAGACAACATAACAAATGTGTTGGAGGCATTTGCAATAGAAGAGGAGGTGCCATTCCACAAGAAATATCTTCGTTTCTCCAAAGAGAATAATGTTGACAACTTTCAGAAGATTCTAAAAGAATTACCTAAAGGTAGGTACTGTGAACTATTATTATGACCACGGAAGAGAGAGAACAGTGGAAGTGCAAATTAAAATTAAATTAAATTAAACTTTATTTCAGACTAAGGTCCATATTTTTGTTAGTATTTTGGCGTTAGTAACAATAGTGCTTAGAAATATAGGTTAGTATTGTTAGTTTTCACAAAATGTATTAATTATTTAAACCTAAGACTGTCGCCACCCAGTGACCCTGAAAGAGACAGTCCGCTCTAGGAGCGATCATTTTTAGAATGCTGTTGTTACTACCATGCAAACGCTGTAGCATGGAGCCCGCTCTTTCTCATGATGGCATGGAAACCATCTGTGCGGGTCTCCGCGAACATTCCCGAGGCGCTACAACGCCATGGCAGTCCCAACAGCATCCTAAAAGCATTATTAAATTGCACACGCAGGACGCTGTAAGCTCGACGCGTGTATGCCACCCACAGGCCACTCGTGTCAAACGGTTGACAGAACGCCTTAAAAAGAGTAACTTTGACGTCTGTAGTACAACGAGCGAACCTGCGGGCAAGCATATTGCTCCTCACTGACAACGCGCTGCGCTCCCTTTCCATGTGTAGGTCATCTCTAAGGTCGCACGTGACAATGTGGCCAAGGTACTTAAAACTATCAACAACCCTAAGTGCTACGCCGTTAAGTGTTATGGGTGGAACAGTGCGCGGCTGCTGCTTAGGTGCTTTAAATACAAGAAGCTCGCTCTTCTTCGAGTTGTAAATTAAGCCATGCTCCACTGCATAACTCTCGCAGGACGATAACAACTTTTTCAACCCGCCTATCGAAGAACTGAGAAGCACCATGTCGTCGGCATAACTTATTTTGTTGACACATGTTCCGTCAATGTGGCAGCCGACATGTGTACCGCTCAGTCGCTCGATAAGCCGGTTGATATAGAGGTTAAATAGCAGAGGCGAGCTTAACCCCCCCCCCCCCCCTGTCTTACTCCGCATTCCAGCCCGTAGCCCCCGTACTCGTCCGACATAGTACCCACCCACCTCACCCGGTTCTTTTGGTTAGAGTACCAATATTTGAGAAGGGAGGTGTACTCCGCCGACACACCCGCGTCCCTCAACTTGTCCCACAGTACGTCATATGCAACCAGATCAAATGCTTTTGACAAGTCGAGGAAACACGCATATACCGGCGTCCTCCTTGATGTGTGTAGTACAAAGCAGGCGTGGCACGCGTGTCACAAATAAGCGTTGTAACGCTTACTTGGTCCCAGTCGTGTTCTAACAGCGCGTCGAGTTGCTAGTCTCGCGACAAATTTATTTTTCCGTAGCTATGCCGTATTGTTCAATTTTGCAGCGCAAAAATGATAGTAGGAGAATCAATTTTAAAAATGGAGGTGTTTTGTATCATCGAAAAGTACGGTTTTATTTGTTTTCTCATAAAATCTTACTTAATTTCAATTTACTAATAATTTAATGTAACGTCTAGTTAAAATCAACCTTATGCTTATAACATGTTTATTATTCACCATTTTTGTGTAGGTACCTAGTAAAATATGATAAAAATACTATTTTCCACTCAACTTCTTCCAGAAACTATCTTGTTAGTCTCTAGCAGCACCTGGTAGATAATAGGTAAAACGGGCTGTTGTCCGCAACTCCACGTCGAAGCGCGTATTAGGTTTAGCCTGCCTGCACTTATTTAGGTTTAGGTTCAACCATATTTTGTGATGTTGATCCCTGGTTCGTTTCCTTACCAGAGTGCGTAGATACCCGAAGGGGAGTGGCGCAATGGGTTCTGGTCGAATGGGGGTGGAGTATGGTCCCACTGGTGCTATACTCGACCCCCTCCTGGCAAGTTCATCGGCTGCATCGTTGCCTAGCGTACATGGGTGTAGCCAGCCATGGGCTCAGGGTGGGGCAGCAGTCTAAAATAATATGTAACTAGCAAACTATACCAGTGGTCTTACCCCGGTTAATTTTTTCATACAAAAAGGTTACACCCTATAGCAACCTGTATCTGTATGTTCAATTCGAATTATCCAAAACACTTTCTAATTGCTCCACCACCACGAAATCATCCATCCAAAAATGTGTCTCTAACTTCAGCCGTTTGGGCTCTGGGCGTATGCCAATTTGTTAATCAGTCAGTTTACAGGTTTTTCAAATTCAAATTTTAAATTGGTGTGAGGTAGGTACTGTAAAAAGCAAAAAATAAAACTTTTCCAAAAAAAAAAAACTACTTGACCGGAAAACAGGACAAAGTCAAAAATAATTTTAGGTCGAGTTTTAGCTATCACATCTAAGTTTCACCATCCTATTAATATTATAAAATATGTGAAAGTTTGTGAAGGTATTTGGATGTTACTTAATCACGCGAAAACGGCTGAATGGATTTGGATGAAACTTGGCACACAGAGAGATTATAACCTAGAATAACACACAGGATACTTTTTATCCCGGTAGTACGTTTCCACAGGATAATTTTTAGCTTCCACGCGGGCGAAGGCGCGGGCGGAAGATAGTTAATAATACTCGTAATTTCCTAATTGATTATTTCAGAATGGACCGTGGTACAATTGACCGTACCATATAATCCCAACGAGAACTTGAAGTCATTGATAGAGTATAGAACAGAGGTAGACTCAATATTTTTGAGCATGTTCACCAATGATTACTTGGAGGATGCAGGCTTAGGTCCCATGACTGTGCATATACCTGCTAATGTTACTAAAGGTGAGTTGAAAAAAGACATCAAATCGAAAAGCAACCTGTATTATTTAATGGCGCCGAAAAACAGGTACCAATTTTGGTCATTACCTTTTTAATGTGCTTACAATTAGGTATAGCATTCAATAGGTAAACAATATTTAAAAGTCCATGTATGACCTTTCTATACTGGTTACCATACAAAGAGTTAATCTAACAACAGAGCTACGAAATAGATAGGTTCAGAAGATTGGCTCCATACAAACAAGTGAAAAAAGGCGCACGCTCACATAGACGACACGATAATTCTATTCTTGCCTGAGCAATCGGCAGCAAGTTCGTCATGCTCCCGTAGATGTCACTGCTTGCAGTAGCGTCGGGGGTCGGGTTGCCTCCTTCCCTCAATGTAATGGCGGTAATGGCTCGTGAACGGGTGGTGCTTGGGGTCGTCTTGCTGACCATGATTTTGTTTTTTTCTTACATAATACGTTAGCTTCGTTTACCTTCATAGATCTGGTCAAACACGCACGCCTCCGCGTCGGTTGCGAGTATTAGGTACACACCAAACCTTTCTGTATAATATCACCAATAAGGTCACTATATGTCCTTCTACGTCGTCCCCTTCCCGCGTGTCCACTTATGTACATCTGCCTTGTAAAAGTACCTTTTGTTAGTCGCCTTTCACTTACTTCTCAACATGACCAGACTATCGAAGCATACCTACTCTTTTTAATTTATGTCTCTTCATCTATGTGCGTCTGTTTACCCTATCACAGTAAGGCTGTTTGCACATGACACCGTTTTATATACAGTAAGGCATATATACTTCTTCGGAGAAAAAACTTTTTTGTCAATAAACTTTCATAGTGATCCATATAACACTGGCGGTGCCTCCACACGGCGTTCAAACAGTAGTTATACACGGCAAAAAAAAACGCGTGTGTTCAAAGGGCCTAAAACTTCTATACATATTAAATACAAACTTAATTTTAATATTCAAAGTTTCTTTAACAATTTCAGAAGGCGAGAGACCTCTGTTCACCGAGCTGTACTCACTACTAGACGAAAACTACAAGACTATTGATAATGCTCAGTTTCTGAACAACAAACGCCTTGTTCAGAACTACTGGAGTCGAAGAGAGGACATAGATTTACGTATGAAGGTAATGCGTGAAATAATATGTTAATTTTGATTTATTAGCCTACACTGTCCGACTGCTGAACAAAAACCTTCGCGAACTCCTTCCAGGCATCCTTTCCAGGGCCAGCTCGATCCAACCCTTGCAATACGCGTCTAGTTCGTCTTGCCACCTCATCCTGGGCCGAGCACGGTGGCGCCGGCGCTAGCCATGCTCAACACACACTGTGTGGAGAGTATTGCCCAGCGGTCACTCTGCATGCGGCTGACGTGACCAGCCCACTCCCAGTTAAGATCTACCCTTACTTTTATACATTAAAGTCGGTTTTCATGTCTTGTCTGGGTGATCGCGTTGTTCTTCTAACATAAGCAACGGATTTTGACGCCGTTTTCTTCATCATGTAGATAATTTATTACGGAATGTTTGTATATAATACACTAGCTTTTTCCAGCGGATCCCCGCGCGTATCTTCCATCCCCTATATAACTCCCTTAGTGGTTGAATTTCGAAAAATCGTTCCTTATTCCTTGTCTACATTATAAAGGGAACCTCTGTGAAAAAAAAAGACGGGTTGCACTCCGGGAGTGCCGGCAGAAGTGAAAACTTGAATATTAACATTGTGCATTTTTGATATTTTGGAATGGTTAGGGATTAATTTTGCAGGAATTGCTTTAATTATCAGTATAAAAGTACTATCATTTATGTGGTAGAATACAATATTTATTTATTGCGCTATCGTACACAAACATGCCACCTACCCATTAGTCAAGCTTGCAACCTCCCTCACGGTGCGCCGCCGCTTGGAGGTTTGGGGTAATTTTTTATAGAGGATTTCTTCCTCGCGGCCCGGGCGGTTAAGCCAAGGCCCTCGATCCCCGTCAAAAGTCAGAGACATGACCGTGACAATCTTCGGGGCTACGAGATTAACGGTGGCAGAAGGAGAGCACTCCTTCTTGCCTGCCCGGTGGCAGGGTGAGTGCACACCGAGCCCGCTCTTACTCCGCCGCTGTGCGTCTCTGCATGAGCGCAGAGATACACGCGTTGGAGCGTCCCGCCGACAGGATATTGGCATACGGGCAACGCCACCCATTAGGCACACAGTACCCAATGGGGGATATTGCCCGCATCCCAGGGTGCACCGTCCCGGAGACTGGCCTTTCCCCCAGACGTATCCAAGGGAAACTCCAGCCCACGGGCACACGGGGAGGTTTTCCAGTTCCCACTTCGCTGGAAGACGGGGAAACTGGTCCTCATTAAGAAGCCGGGGCGCCCAGCGGACTCTCCGTCCGCTTACCGGCCCATTGTGCTGCTCGACGAGGTGGGCAAGCTCTTTGAGAGAGTAATTGCAGACCGCCTCGTCGGGCGGCTGGTGCGGGTGGGGCCGGATTTGGCGGAGAGCCAGTTTGGTTTCCGCAGGGGGCGCTCCACGGTGGACGCCATCATGCGCGTGCGAGCCCTCACGACGGGGGATGCTGTAGCCCGGGGTGGGGTCGTCTTGGCGGTGTCTCTAGACATCGCCAATGCCTTCAACACCCTGCCCTGGAGTTGCATAAGGGAGGCACTCCGGTATCACCGGATGCCGACCTACCTCTGTCGTGTGGTCGAGGCCTATCTGACGGACAGGGCCGTCATCTACCCCGGTCACCTCGGAGAGTGGAACCGGCGAGAGATGTCGTGCGGTGTCCCACAGGGATCGGTCCTGGGGCCGCATCTGTGGGACATCGGGTACGACTGGGTGCTGCGCGCCGACCTCCCTAGCGGCGTCAGTGTAGTTTGCTACGCTGACGACACGCTGGTCCTGGCGCAAGGGAGGTCGTACCAGGCGGCGGCCGACTTAGCTACACAAGGGGTTGCGACAATCGTCGATAGGATCCGGCAACTGGGACTCGAGGTGGCATTGCACAAGTCCGAGGCCATGTGGTTTCATGGTCCTCGGAATGCGCCACCGACGGGTTCCCAGATAACGGTGGGAGGGGTTCACATCGGCGTCGAGTCGACGATGAAGTACCTGGGACTCGTCCTCGACAGCCGGTGGAACTTCGCGGAGCATTTCCGCCGTTTGGCTCCCAGACTGGAGCGGGCCGGGGCTGCGTTGAAGCGGCTCTTGCCCAATCTAGGGGGGCCAAACGCCTCCTGCCGGAGGCTCTACGCGGGGATCGTGCGGTCCATGGCCCTATACGGGGCGCCGGTGTGGGCGCCTACATTGAGGCGCCAACCAGCTCGCAAGCTGAGGGCGTCCCATAGGGTCATGGCGATCAGGATGATCCGAGGATATCGCACGATCTCCGGCGAGGCGGCGGGCCTCCTTGCCGGATTACCGCCATGGGATCTGGAGGCAAAGGTCCTCGCGCAAATCTGGGAGTGGCGCGAGGAGGCCAAACGCCGGGGCGTAAGTCCGCTGCCGCAGGAAATCGCGGCACAGCGGACAGAGCTCCGGCGGGATCTCATGGTGACATGGAGAGAGCGATTGTCGCAACCCAGTGCTGGGCACGCCACGATTGCGGCGGTAAGTCCCCTCTTTGAGGAGTGGTTTGAGAGGCGGCATGGCGTCCTCACCTTCCGCCTGACGCAGGTCCTCACCGGACACGGTTGTTTCGGGAGGTTCCTGTTTCGGATAGGGCGGGAGGAAACGCCCGGGTGTTTCCACTGCGAAGATCGCCCTGAGGACACGGTGGAGCACACGGTGGCGGTCTGCCCTGCTTGGGCGGAGCACCGCCGTGTCCTCGTGGAGGCGATCGGCGGCGGCGATCTCTCGCGTCCGGCCCTGGTCCAGGCCATGGTACGGAGCGAGAGGGCATGGGGAGCCGTCACCTCCTTCAGCGAAGCAGTGATGCTCGCGAAGAGGGAGGCGGCGCACGTGAGGGAGAGGCAGCATATGCGCCCTCGCGACCCCAGCCGCCGCAGGATACGGAGACGCCCTGGGCGTCGGGAATCCCAGGCCGATTTCCGGCCACCGTAGGCATGGGCTTGCGGACGGCGAGTAATGGGTAGCTCGCTGTCCGGTAAGGACCAAGCCCAAGTCGACGGCGCGTTGTGTTCCACGCGCGCCTCAAAGAGATGTCAGCACAAAAAATGATGGGGCCCGCAAGGGCCGATGCCTGCCAGGGGTGCGGGTTTGTTCGAAAGAGACACCACAGCCCCTGGCTTAAGGGCTACTGAAGGAACACGGGTGGGTTTTAGTCAGTAAAAGTCTGACACGCCCTCCTGCTCCACCCAGAGCGGGAGAAGTTATTTGATGATTTCCCACCCAAAAAAAAAAAAAAAAAACATGCCACCTACACACACACAATTTATATTACATTAGCTTCCGCCCGCAGCTTCGCCCGCGTGGAAGTCGGAAATTATCCCGCAGGAACGTACTACCGGGATAAAAAGTATTATATTTGTTAATTTGGGTTATAATCTGTCTGTGTGTCAAATTTCATCCAAATCCGTTTAGCCGTTTTTGCGTGATTGAGTAACAAACATCCAATCATCTTCACAAACTTTCACATTTCTAATATCACGGACTACCCTTTTTTACTTTTAGGGGTAGATTTTCGAGAAACCCTGATACATGTTATTTTTTATTTTTGGTTTAAGGTATAAATACTGAGTTTGGAGTTAATCAGACCGCGCTTTAAAATTCTTCCATACAAACTTTGACACCCCCCAATTCCCCTTTAGGGGGTAGTTTAGAAAAACAATAAATGGCCAACCTCATAATTTACTTAACTTAGTATTTGTGCCAAGTTTCAAGTTTATTAACTCAAGGAATAAGATTTTTCATACAAATAAAATCCCCCCTTTTCATCCCCTTAAAGGTCGAATTTCCAAAAACCCCTTCTTAGTGCTCCCCTACATTATAAAAGGAAGCCGTGTGCAAAATTTCACGTTCCTAGTCCTAGTAGTTTCGGCTGTGCGTTGATTGATCAGTCAGTCAGTTTCTCCTTTTATATATATAGATATAGATTAAAAAGTAAATCTCAAAGTAAATCAAGTCATCAGCTGTCACCATCCATGGATGCGCGTGGCACGCTGTAGCATAGACATACGAACATTCGCACAAGTGCCCTGCGCCGCCTAAACGAAACAGCAGGCGCAGGCATACAATTTTAGCCGCGCCGTAGAAAGAGAGGGGGATACTTCCTCTCCTATGCCGCGCCGGCTGTCTACTCTCCATCCGTCTTACGAATTTTCGATCAGGTCCTGACGCGAGTTAACATTTTTTAACCATTACAAAAAAGTGTACAACGCCGCTAAAGAAGTTTTCACTTCAAAATTTCAGCTTTCTAGGTCTAAGAGTTTGGTCAGGGCGTTGATGAGTCAGTCAGTCAGGACTTTTCGTTTTATTTATATAGAAGAAACACAATTTTATTAACTGTTCTGTAACTCTGTTGCTTATAATTATTGGTGGTGTTATGTGCGACTGCTGGGCTCTATCTTAGGTTCGTTCTCCAGGTTCGATAAATTGATATTGCGTATTTCCATCAGGAATTCATCAGTAGCAGCCTGGTTTCTGGATTTGTGACCAGTGAATTGTAATTGTCTCGGCCCCCTATTACGTCATAGGACATAGACAACAGATTTTTTTTTTAAGACGAATCTTGCCATTGGAACTGTGTAGCTAGCTTCTCACGTTTCATAACTGCCCATGTAGGTTTATGTGAAATCAAATATTTTAAATGACTTGAAATTACTGGCAAAATGTTTAGAAAATACAGGCGTAATATTCGACCATTGACAGTCGTTTTAATATGTTTCTGAATCTCAAACTGTAATAGTGATATTGATAGCAGCGCGGTGCGGCTTGCATTGCTAAATGACATCATTTATACAATTGATTCGTCCTTCATATAACTAAAGGAATGCAGTGCACTGTCGGACATGAATAGCTCATTATTATCATTATGATTGCTTGCAGTCTTTGTCTGTCAATCTTTTTTTTTTTTTCATCCATTTTTATCCCACCAGGGAAAAGTCTCCAGAAGTAGAAGTAGGAAAAGACAGAATTTGGCTCCCATCAGCTGGATGGGAGTAGACAAAGATTGCTAAAATTGGCGTGCGATTGGAGAAGCCTATATCCAGCAGTGGACGGCTATATGCTGATTACGATGATGAAATATTTTCTGTTTAAGTAAAGTCAACATAACATATTCGATATTCTTACAAATAATTCGACATGTTGCTTCTTTGTTTCATTTTATAGCTAAGAATTACCCTTAAAATTGTATATCGATACGTACAGAGTTTAGTAGTACAGAGTATTTGGTTCAATAATTCAGTATTAGAATTAATTATTACCAAATGCTGCGAAATGTATGTACTAACATTGGTGTTTAAGTTGTATAACCATATCTAATAATAACTCACAAATAAGATTTGGTGATGTCATACTACTTGAGTCAACTAATGAAATAATAATATTATTTGCAGAGTGTAATTAATGTGATGGACAAAGAATGGCTCGGAGGCTGGGGTTGCTTGCTCACCGGCAAATTGGTGGACAAGACTTTGAAAGAAAAAGTCGTTAAATTAGTGGACACCACTATATTGGATTGGGGGTAAGTTTATACAGCTGACGAGTATTTTTTTGTGTTTGTACGCGCTAATCTATCGAATACCCCCTGATTTCTGATAGTAAAAGAGATTTCGATTTTCCCATTAGATTATGTTTAGAGGATTTAACTAGATTTGTTACAATTACGATCACAGCGTTAACGTAGCTTCAATTTATTGTCAAATATACATGGTGGTACACCGACGCGCAAACTGTAACCATGAATTCAGCACATGATTCTAGACTAGACCCCCTTAGCGAAAAAAAATCATCGATTATTTAAAAAAAAGATGCTGTTTCAT
Source organism: Polymixis flavicincta (assembly GCA_949987655.1). Taxonomy (NCBI): domain Eukaryota; kingdom Metazoa; phylum Arthropoda; class Insecta; order Lepidoptera; family Noctuidae; genus Polymixis; species Polymixis flavicincta. The sequence continues at coordinate 21,350,443 of OX465190.1, read as the reverse complement.
AGAAGCGACCTCCGAGGTCAAAATGTATGAAACAGCATTTAAAAAAAAACAATGAAAATTTTTAGCGAAGGGGCGTGCAGAAAAATGTACTTACTGAATCCATGGTAACAGATCACTCGTCAATTTCCCTGTATACGAGAGAAATAGCATCGGTATTAGTAGTTATAATTGTTTCTAAACTTCATCATTTCCTTTCCAGTTTCATCAGACTAACACAAAAACAGAAAATCCTTCTATACAACCTAATAGAATGTTGCCAAGTGTTGCAATCACAACAAATAAAGTCCTGCATCAGAAGAATATTGACCGAACATGGCAACACTGAGGACGTCCGTCAAGTTTTGAATATAGAATGCGGCAATTGCATCAAAGAGTTTAGATTTCTAAACGAACTTTGTTTAAAATGTTTGTCGAAGTGTTTTGAGAAGATCCATCGTTTTAGTATAGTGGATGGTATTAGGGCGTTTTCTCAGGCTGCGTCCCAGGTCAAAGATAATGATGAGTGGGGACTGAAGAAGGCTAAAAGACATCCGGTCATCCTGATTGTAGATGAGGTGTGTACCAGCCTTAATTCTATAGCTAAAATCGAAACTCAGTTCAATATTTTAATCATGAAAAATAGACAAAGTGTACATATTTAAACCAGAAGTAAGTCAAGAGACTTACTTCTGGTTTAAATATGTTTACATTGTGTTCAAGAAGAAATCAAATTTTAGTGATAGTCGAAACAAGACAACTCTAGACTGCATCTGAATAAAATAATCATCTGAATTGCGAATTAGTAACTAACTAGGATTTATCTTCCCAAAATGTAAAATATTTAGTCTTCCATACTTTCGCTTACTAAAAAATTATATACCTGTTTCTGAAGTTCTGAAGTCAAATCAAATCAAATTATTTTATCTATATAAATAAAAAGAGAAGTCCGGACTGACTGATTGACTGACTCATCAACGCCCAGCCCAAACCCTTGGACCTAGAAAGCTGAAATTTTACACAGAGGTTCTCTTTATAATGCAGACAAAGAATAAGGAAGGATTTTTCGAAATTCAAACCCTAGGAGATAAATAGGGGATGAAAGTTCCGCGCGGGCGAAGCCGCTGGCAAAAGCTAGTTTCACATAAAACTATGAAACGTCAGGAGCTGGTGCACAGTTCCAATTGGTTGTTTCCCTATGGAAGAAGAGCTGGCAAAAAACTCTATGGTTACTCTTTAAAAAAAAATGGTCTTAGTGATACTGTAATTTGAAAACATTGTACGTTTTCAAATAACATTGTTAATAGGTATGGGAGGACATTGTAGGCCTGTCAACAAGTACCAGGTACTTAATAAAATAGAAAATGGTCTACAAGTCTAGTCCACAAGGCCTACATACTGCAGAATATCAAAAATTTCCAAATATTTCAGAGGCTAGACACATTTCCTTGGGAGACTCTCCCCATAGTGAACCAGCACCCCGTGTCGCGGATGGAGAATATTCACTTCCTATACTATCTGTACAAGATACACGAGAGTGACGTCATTGACGGGTACTTCGCGGCCAAGTGTGACGTCGGTAGATACGTCATCAACCCAGGTATGGCCTTACGGCCTGGCCACGGGGATCGGCGGTGCGAACGGCGGTGCGGCAGGCGGGGCGACAATTCGCGCGGCATCGTTTGCAGGCCACGGGGAGTCACGGTCGCCGCCGCGACCAGTAAGGAAGTCCGAGAGCGAAATATTTTTATCAAAGTTATCTCGATATTGCTTAGAAAGTAATAGATTTTTGGTGCAAGATATAATATTTTGAAGACATTGTGGAGTATAAAGTTGAATAGGAATCGAGGTATAGATGGAAAATTCCACAAGAAGTACGAGAAAACCTGGAAATTTTATTTTAATTTCTTCCCACAATCACTTTACTATATGTTTTTATTTATGCTGTGGGTGGCCAGACTTCCAAATAGGTGGCCTAGCTAGTATTTCAGCAATAAAAGTCTCGGTGTTCATTATTCGCGGTGAAAACAACTAAACTCGCTTGATCGCTGCCCTAGTCGCCGCGACTGCCGCTTGACGCCGTGGCTCGCGCCGTACTGATTCATGTATTTGTTTCACTCGCCGGCCGCGCCGCCGGTCGCCCGTGCCATTCGCTTGGTACATTTCGCCGGTCGCCGCCCCGCGTGGCTTGAAACGTACATTTCTATGCGTTTGTTTCAGTCGCTAGACGCCTCGGCGCTCGCACCGCGCGAATTTTCGCTATGGCGAATGTCCCGTGGCCAGGCCGTTAGCTCAAAAAAATATCGACTTTACTGCAGTGTTAATTAAGTTGATTTCAGAATGACTAGTATCATCATTAACCTAGCCCTTTCCCGACTCCGTCAGGGTCAGCTTTCAGTATAACCGGAAACAGCTCAATACCCGTATTTTACATGGAGCGACTGCCTATCTGACCTCCACAACCCAGTTACTGGGTAATACAATAAATACCCTTTAGTAAGACTCGTTGTCACATTATCGGACTTTTAACGACCCGTAACGGCTAAACGTTCTTACCTAGGTATAAATGGTCACCCAACCAAGGACCGACCGCGGCAAGCGTAGCTTATCCTGATCAATCGACACGTGCGGATGTTAGTACTTAGCCACATATCAAGATAACCCCATGCCTCGAAGAGCACGTTAAGCTGTTGGTTCCAGCTGTCATTTGTTGATCTGTGACATTTCTCACGTCTAAATCTGACAACCAGTCTTACCCCGGGGGTATCATATTACCAAATAACTATCGGACCTCCACAAAAATATACGAGTACATAAGGTCTATATATATTCATACACGAAATATTTGAAGGGGTAATTGTACTCATCGTTATGAACAACTTTTAGTATGGGACCAAACCTGAAATCGCGGAAATAAATCAGCTGTTCCCTACATTTTGATGAGTTATGCGAACATAAATATAGGGAATATCTGATTTTTTTTTCACGATTTCAGGTTTGGTCCGATAGTAAAAGTTGTTCATAATGATGAGTACAATGACCCCTTCAGATATTTCGTGCATGAATATATTATAGACCTCATAAGTATATGTAAAATATTAGTACTTAGCTGCATCCGGGTTGACTGCAGGCCATTGTTAATGAGTGATAACTGTGCAGATCATTAATAATGAGTGATAACTGTGCAGGCCATTAATAATGAGTGATAACTGAGCAGGCCAATAATAATGAGTGATAACTGTGCAGGCCATTAATAATGAGTGATAATTGTGCAGGCCATTATGCCGGCCATACACGCTACGGTCTAACGGACGTCTACCGGAGAGTTTACCTGTGCAGGTTTGCCACCCACGTGTATGGGGACGTTCCGGTCTACCTGAGCGGTCTTCAGTTCTTTTTGCGATGGCATTGATTGAGGACATACGATGCGAGCGACGTGACGACCGTCCAGACAGGACAGATACTAGAAAACAAATGACGCGGCCTGCGCAGGCGACCGGAGTACACGCACACACACACAGATACACCGTACGGTGACATTAGAAATAATTGATTTTCGATTTTGCTCCGGTCGCCTGCGCAGGTTCAAAAAACTGTACAGGTCTACTCCCATACACGCTCCGGTCTACCTGTGCAGGTATGCCTGCACAGGTAGACCTCTCCGGTAGACCGTAGCGTGTATGGCCGGCATTAGTAATGACTGATAACTGTGCAGGCCATTAGTAATGACTGATAACTGTGCAGGCCATTAGTAATGAGTGATAACTGTGCAGGCTATTAATAATGAGAGATAACTGTGCAGGCCATTAATAATGAGTGATAACTGTGCAGGCGATTAATGTTACTTCCCGAAATCACATTTAAAAACTAAACAATAATGTGAAACAAAAACTTACAGAGAAGAATCTGGACCGCATGGAGAACCGCATGACGTCTTTCGTGGAGTACTGGTGTCCTGACTGGAAGGGACACGTCGGGGAGCCCCCTTCAGCGCAAGACTTCATCGCACACCTTAGTGAAGCTGATGTGTTCTTGTAAGTATTATATTGTTATTTTTGTTCATTACATTAATTATTTATTACTTACTAAAATATTTCATTTCGTTTTATTTCTTAAGGTGTATTACTCCACTGTTCGACAATTTAAATAAAAAATTAAACATGGTATGGTTTTGTCTCATTATTAATACTGTCGGTGCGGAAACAGAATACTAAAATAAAAAGCCATTAAAAAGTTATGAGCCAACAAAAAATCGTTTTTCTTGCTAATTTAAGCTAAGTTTGGGCGTGTTTAAGTAATAAAAGGAATGTAAAATCTTCAAAACCAAGTCGGTACCAACAAAGCTCAAATATCGAAAAATTCAATAAACTTTATTGGTCATTGATTTATGCAGCAATGATCTTCCGAAGGCGCCTGTTTTACTATAATTGATCCTGCGTCTCACTCAATAACGTTGTGCATGTAGACTGGCGTCTAACTGCTCATCACATACTATCTGTGTCGGACACGATGCCTGGTGAGATAGCGTGCTTTTCAGCCAGGCCCATCAGGGAGTTCGAGCCCGCGAATAGTGTCCCCGATAGTTTCGTCTACCAAACGGACCGGACCGGACGACAGTCATATTACAAAAAAAAAAACGGACCTCCAATGAAACTATTCGGTGATCCCTGCACTAGGGCCACGTCCGGCCATCAGACCCACTCGGCGGTCAGTGTCTACTTCGTTTTTTATTAGTCATCTTCAAGCAGTTGGTCGAGTCTTTACGTGACCAGAGCTTGGTCCGCAAAAATTGTTAAGAATGTTATTCTAATTATATAAACTTGCACTGATTCTGTGATGAGAAGAAAATTGTGCACTTATTTCAATTTAGCATGCATTCCGCCTATGTATACACGGCTACAGATCAAGCTATAAACTTCCAGTTTACGCTGATCTCGCACTGTTGGAAGTCCTATATGTCAGATCTGTTTATGGTGGAAATGTATAGTTTGATGTGTGGCCGTGTGTACCAATTCTGTACATACAAAGAAATATCTTATGCTGTCCCACTGCTGGGCAAAGGCTTCCCCTAAATCCTTCCAGGTGTTATTTTCTACGGCAACCTCGATCCAACTCTTGCAATACTCATCTAGGTCGTCATGCCACCTCTTCTTGGGCCGGCGTCGGCAGAGCTGAGTCTCCAAACAGTGGATGCTGAATCCTCAAGCACTGACATAAACTTACGGACTGTACATAACACAACATTGCAGATACTGCGGCCACGGCGACGGCTGCCAGCTAGGGGCGGGCGGGGGCGGCGGCGCCGGCGTGGAGGGCGCGCGCGGCGCCGCCGTGTGCGTGCTGTCGGGCTGCGGCTCCGTGCGTCTGGCCGCGGCGGCCCCGCGGGCCCCGCCCGGCGCTGCGCACCATCATCTGCACATAGCGGGCTGGTGAGTGGCGCATACCTATCTATTCTAATATTATAAAAAGAAAAGAATTGATTGTTTCTTTGTTTGCATTGAATAAGCACCGAAACTACTGAACCGATTTGAAAAATTATTTCACTGTTGGGAAGCTACACTATCCCCGGGTGACATAGGCTAAATTTTATCGCCGTATTCCCACGGGAACGGGAACTACGCGGGTGAAACCGCGGAGCGCTGCTCGTCATATAATTAAATCACATTTATAACGCCTTAACAGATTTCTCCAAGGTGATCTATGCTTATCTATACTAATATTATAAAGCTGAAGGGTTTGTTTATTTGTTTGCTTGAACGCGCTAAACTCAGGAACTACAGGGCCGATTTTAAAAATTGTTTCAGTATTAGATAGCCCATTTATCGAGGAAAGCTATATAACACGCTACGGGCCTTAGGCCGAGAAAAAGAAAAAGTCACGAATACGTAGTACTCGCACGGGTAGGTGATTTGAAGCGACGGGGTGGATCGGAGAAGCAAGGAATTTGACGCAAACGAAGTCGCGAGCAGAAGCTAGTATATATTATTATAAAGATGAAGAGTTTTTTGGTTTGGTTGAACGCGCTAATTTCAGAAACCACAGGTTCGAATTGAAATATTATTTTAGTGTTGGATAGCCCATTTATCGAGGAGGCTAGTAAGTCCCTTAGTCGCCTTCTATGCCTTCTTACATTTAAGGCAGGTTGTAGACTTGAACTCAGGCACCTTGTGCAATTCATGTAATCACCTACTCTCAAAACTGTATATGACTGAATGACAGACTTGTGACTTTGTAATAATTGCACGGGTCGGATCGATCAAGTTAAGCTACGCTATCCACGGTTAGTCCATAAATGAGTGACCATCTTTACATATCAAGACCTCTCCGCACCTTGGAAAGCACGTTAAGATGGTCCTGGCTATCATTTGTGGATCTTAGACAGTAGTTACGGGTCGTAAGAAATCCAAAAGTCAGAAAAGTAGGCTTATCAAGGGGTATCGTGATACCCAGGAACTAGGGGGGCGTCCAATAACTACGTGAGGCGTTTAGGGGGGGGGGGGGGGGGGTCGAGTCGAATCTCACCCAATCTCACGTGAGGGAGACGGGGGTCTTGGCAAATATCACGTAAATATTTTTTCCGCAAAGAAACGATGTAACATTACGAGAAAACCGGGTTAAATCATGTAAAACATGTATTTCCGCCAAAATGGCAAAATCCTACAAAATTATATTCATCGCGGATATGCGAACGCCACAAAGTAGCTCAGTAGCTTCTCGCTGGTTAAACCGCCACCGGCCAGCCAAGCCAGCCAAATGCAACGCATAAATCCAACGCAAATAAGCACAGATTAACGTTTTTACACTAAAAACACGTATTTGAAATATCTCACGTGAGATTATGTTCGAGCCAAATCTCACGACATCTCACCGCAGCGGGGGTGGGGGTCGAAAAACCCCCAAAATTGCCTCACGTAATTAGTGGACGCTCCCTAGGCTGTGGAGGTTAGACAAGCAGTAGCTCCATGTAAAATTCTAATATTCAACTACATTCGGTTAGACTGGAACACATGATACTCTGTGAATGATAAACTGAGAATAGAGTGAATGATAATGTGGCGGTTATCAGGGAAAATTGGAAGAAGAAAATGTAAATGAAAATAATTAATGATACTCTCGAAACTGTGAACAACAAACAACCGACATTCGTAGTATACATTACAGAACACTCCCTAACTGCCTCGTTATGATCACAATAGCATACTCAGCCTATAATGTTCCCACTGCTGGGGCACAGGCCTCCTCCCTGTGAGAGAGAGTGGGCCGTAATCCACCACGCGAGCCCAGTGCGGGTTGGTAGATGTCACATGGCGTCGAATTTTCGGTTCTAGAACATACCAGTTTCCTCACTATGTTTTACTTCACCATTTTGAAACCAGTGGTAATGAATTAATTTACACTAAAAGGTAAAGCGTCTAAATGTGTTCGAACCTACGACTGACAACTCTAAAGTCGCGGCCGTTACCACTGAGCCACCACTGCTCGATACAGGGCACCGGTGTGGGCGCCTAAATTGAGGCGCCAACCAGCTCGCAGGTTGAGGGCGTCCCATAGGGTCATGGCCATACGGATGATCCGGGGGTATCGCACGATCTCCGGCGAGGCGGCGGGCCTCCTTGCCGGATTACCGCCATGGGATCTGGAGGCAAAGGTCCTCGCGCAAATGTGGCGCGAGGAGGCCAAACGCCGGGGCGTTACTCCGCTGCCGCGGGAAATCGTGGCACAGCGGACAGAGCTCCGGCGGGATCTCATGGTGACATGGAGAGAGCGATTGTCGCAACCCAGTGCTGGGCACGCCACGATTGCGGCGGTAAGTCCCCTCTTTGAGGAGTGGCTTGAGAGGCGGCATGGCGTCCACACCTTCCGCCTGACGCAGGTCCTCACCGGACACGGTTGTTTCGGGAGTATTCTGTTTCGGATAGGGCGGGAGGAAACGCCCGGGTGTTTCCACTGCGAAGATCGCCCTGAGGACACGGTGGCGGTCTGCCCGGCTTGGGCGGAGCACCGCCGTGTCCTCGTGGAGGCGATCGGCGGCGGCGATCTCTCGCGTCCGGCCCTGGTCCAGCCCATGGTACGGAGCGAGAGTGCATGGGTAGCCGTCACCTCCTTCAGTGAACCAGTGTTGCTCGCGAAGAGGGAGGCGGCGCACGTGAGGGAGAAGCAGCATATGCGCCCTCGCGACCCTAGCCGCCGCAGGATACGGAGACGCCCTGGGTTTCGGGAATCCCAGGCCGATTTCCGGCCACCGTAGGCATGAGCTTGCGGACGGCGAGTAATTGGTAGCTCGCTGTCCGGTAAGGACCAAGCCCAAGTCGACGGCGCGTTGTGTTCCACGCGTGCCTCAAAGAGATGTCAGCACAATTTGATGGGGCCCGCAAAGGCCGATGCCTGCCAGGGGTGCGGGTTTGTTCGAAAGAGACACCACAGCCCCTGGCATACGGGCTACTGAGGGAACACGGGTGGGTTTTAGTCAGTAAAAGTCTGACACGCCCTACTGCTCCACCCAGAGCGGGAGAAGTTATTTGATGATTTCCCACCCAAAAAAAAAACCACGGCTCGATATAACAAGGCAATTTATGAGAGAATAAGATAATTTTCTTTTCATAAGCAATAGCATAAGCTGCAAGAGATCGTGGATAAGAATAAGTCCTTTACTGTCCAGGCCGCTCGTTTGTGGAATACATTGCCAGTTGAAATTAAACGTGCGTCACAGTCGTTATATTTGTTTAAAAGACTCGTAAAGGATCATTATCTGTCGTTGTGATCTGGTTCTCTTACCTAACTGTAATTTTCTATGTGAAGTCTTCATTTGTTTTCGTTGCTTATAGATTTAGTATGTAGGTATTTATGCATCTATTAATAGGATATGTATATATATTAGGTCTTTACCTATGAAATTGCCGTTCTGCAGTACTGGCCATTTCAAATCAAAATAATTTTTGTTTGGCTAAGAATTCTAATTTCAAATTAATTTTATTTTAAAAACATGGATTTTTTTTTTCTAAAAGTAGTCATTTCTTTATCGATTAGTGTTACATTTTCATCGCATTTCAATCTTTTTCGTCATCATGGATACGTTAAAAATTCGAGTAATTATGGAATATGAGTACCGTCCTGGCAGCAACGCGGCACAAGCGGCACGCAACATCAACGACGTTTACGGAGCTAACACTACAAACCAACGCACCACCTGTTATTGGTTTGCTCGCTTCCGTTCTGGAAATTTCGACCTGAAAAATGAACCTCGCGGTCGTCCGAAGACTTTGGTCGACAATGACGAATTAAAGGCGATTGTGGAAGCTGATGATACACAATCTACGGCTGAATTAGCAGCAGCTTTCGACGTTAGCGTCAAAACAATATTGGTCCATTTGCGTCAAATTGGCAAGGTAAAAAAGCTTGACAAATGGGTGCCCCACGAACTCAATGATCGCCAGCGCGAAGTACGCGTCGAGACGTGCCTTGCACTGCTCAACAGACACACAAATGAAGGAATTTTGAACCGCATTGTTACCTGCGATGAAAAATGGATTCTGTTTGATAACCGTAAGCGCTCAGCAAGTTGGTTGGATCCTGGTTCAGCACCTAAACAATGCCCTAAACGAAAACTTACCCCTAGAAAAGTGATGGTCACTGTTTGGTGGTCTAGCGCCGGTGTGATTCATCACAGCTTCTTACCAAACGGGGTGAGCATTACTGCAGATGTGTACTGTGAAGAACTGAACACAATGATGGAGAAGCTGGCGCATCTCCAACCAGCATTGGTCAATCGCTCGTCTCCGCTGCTCCTGCACGACAACGCGCGACCTCATACTGCACAGCAGACGGTCTCCAAGTTGCAAGAACTGGGGTTGGAAGCTCTCCGTCATCCGCCCTACTCACCAGACCTTGCGCCTACAGACTACTACTTTTTCCAGAATTTGGATAACTTCTTGGCGGGAAAAAAAATTTAATACCCGAGAGGCAGTACAAAATGCCTTTGAAGAATTTGTTGCCTCCCGTCCAGCTGATTTCTTTAAGAAGGGCATCAATAAACTGCCACTGCGATGGCAAAGATGCATTGATTGCATGGGTGATTACTTCGATTAATACAAATAAAAAATTCATGAAAAAAATTCGTTTAAATTTTTTCATACAAAACGGCAATTTCATAGGTAAAGACCTATTATACAAGATGTTGATTTGCATTCTAGTCAAATTCAAGGACGTTATTATGCTAATGATTCTCGACCCAAATCAACAATAAAATGGGTAGGTATTTTTTTAAATATTTTTTCCTGTTTACTAAAATCCGTAAGTGTGAACCAGCCGTATTTAAACGCGGCCCGTCTGTTACTAGCCTAACCGCGCTTTCACACACAAACGCAAACAATACATCCATTCACAACGCTTGCGCGATCGTTCGATCGGGCGCCGCGTGCGCGGCCCCCCGCCCGCCCCTGAACCAACAGTCTGTTTGATGTCGCCGAAACGTGCGTGCGCGCTTCTCAGTTCTCGGTAAATTGTTGAGACGTCATTCGATACAAAGTGCAAGATGACGGACAATTACACTAATGTCGAGTTGGTGGAGATGGTCCGCCTGTATGCCATCAGTGGAGACAGCCTACGTGGAGCCGTCCGGATGTTCACGGAAATGTTTCCCGATCGGGAACCCCGGCAGTTTGACGTTCCCCGGCATGCTCAAGCTCGCGGCAGCGTAGGTAGGCCTGCCTGTCGCCTTGCAGGAAGACATCCTGGAATACTTCCAGCGAGAACCACGGGCAAGCACGCGGGAGGCTGGTCGACGCTTTGGAGTGCACCACACCACAGTGTACGTGCAAGGATCATTAGTGCTTTCGACACTTTAAAACGAATGTGTTAGTGTTACGTAAACTAAAGGAAAACCAGCTACGTCGTGCTCGATTGTGCCAAGAGTGTGAAGGTGGCAACTTTGAACAACTCCTCCGGGTAACTTAAGTAGGTAGGTAATTTATTTATTTGTCCATTTTGTAAATACGTTGATAACTTAATCAATTTTATTAGTGTAAAAATAAGTTGATTTTAAATTTTTAACTACGCTAATAATACCTAAGAGTCGAAAGTATCACCACCTACTTACACTTAACTAGCAAATCTTTCCATTTCCATCAAACCTAAAAAACATTTTTAAACTTAGTAGATCGGTACATCAACTAAGGTAGGTAGGTATTATTACCGGTCCTAAGCCCGTTAAGTAGTAAAGAAAATTTCAAATCAACCAATTTAATCCACAAATAAAAACAAAATCATTACGAAAAGTTTAGGCTGAACGATAGCATTAGAGCAAAACGAACATTTTATTAATCATCTGATACCAGGTCAGTGAACTTTTCTTTGGCGCACTTGTATTACTGTCATTAGTAAGATTTCCGTATTCTAATGATGCTTAAAAAGAGGTAATTATCAAACTAAATTTATGACAATAATGTAGGTGATTATCGAAATAAAATTAGGTAAAATTATTGCTACCGGTCGCTCAGGTCATTCATTGCTCGCCGCTCGGTCGCGCACGCTTGAATTTGGTTCGTAGGTAAGACGTCGACACTCACGCACACAGCTGCATTGCGTAGTCGGGTGATTCTCTTTTATTTGTATTGAATTAAGGGTTTAATTCTGAAATACTGTTAAATTTCAACAACAAAAAAAAGCAGCGCTTATTAGTTATTGCCCGGTACTGTACTTTCAATTGATTATTTATGTCTTTTATGACAACTACCTGAAATTTGACGAGGATGCAAAACAACATCTTGTATGTGTGTAACTATCTATAAATATAAAATTAGAAACTGACTGACTGATCAATCAACGCACAGCCGAAACTACTAGGACTAGGAACGTGAAATTTTTCACACGGCTTCCTTTTATAATGTAGGGCCGCACTAAGAAGGGGTTTTTGGAAGTTCGACCTTTAAGGGGATGAAAAGGGGGGATTTTATTTGTAAGAAAAATCTTATTCCTTAAGTTAACAAGCTTGAAACTTGGCACAAATACTTATCTAAATAAATTATAAAGTTAGTCATTTATTGTTTTTCTAAACTACCTCCTAAAGGGGGATTGGGAGGTGTCAAAGTTTGTATGGAAGAATTTTAACGAGCGGTCTGATTAACTTGAAATTCAGTATTTATACCTAAAATAAAAATAAAGAATAACGTGTATCAGGGTTATTCGAAAATCTACCCCTAAAGGATAGTTAGTTTTACAAGGGATGATTTTACTGCGTGTCTTGATTAACTCGAAATTTGGTATAAATAACTTATAAGTCAAATCATGTAAAAGAAACAAAAGACAAATTTATTTTTTTACCCAATTGAGGTTGAAAAGGTGATATAGTTTGTTTTAAGAGTTTTCTGTAAAACAAACTATACAGAGAAGTAAATAATATACACATATACCTGAGCCATATTATTATAATCCTGAAACTTGTTGAGGTGGTTTTGTGTGATGGATGGTGATCGAATCACATTACATTTTTGACGTCAGAAATGTTTCCTGCAGATGTTTGTTACTCAATCACGCAAAAACGACTGAACGGATTTGGATGAAATTTGGCACACAGATAGATTATAACCTGGATTAACTAATAGGATACTTTTTATCCCGGTGGTAGATACGTTCCCGCGGGATAATTTCCGACATCCACGCGGGCGAGGCCGCGGGCGGAAGCTAGTTTTAGTATATTGTATATTTATTATTTTGCACCAACGACATCCATTTAATGTCCAGACTAATCGCTGTCCATGCTAAGGTTGCCTGGAAGAGATCGCGGAAAGCGATAAGGCCGCCCATTGTATATTTTGTAGTGTACCTTGTTTTTTTGTTATGTATTTTTGTGGTTATAAATAAATAAATAAGTCGCGAAACGAAACGGGAAATCGATTAGTATCATAAAATAAACCGTGAGAATTGACGTTTTTCGTTTAGTAAATTAGTTAAAATAGATTAAACCAACTTCAAACAGTAAGTCCTATAAAATCTTACATTTTCCAGTCCGATGGTAGTGGGTATGCTGTGGGAGGTGACAGACTTAGAAGTTGATAAAGTGATCAGCACCCTGGTGTCGCTGTACGTGCCTTCTGACGCGGAGGTGCCCTGGCACAGTGTGGGCAAGGTCAAGTGGAGCAATGGAGTGTTGGGTGAGAATCATAAACCTGTTCCGACTAGTCATAACATGGACTGTGTACCATGAATACAGCACATGATTGTACCTAGCGTAGAAATTTTTAGTCAGTTATTATCACAAAAAATAACAGCTGTTTCATAGAAAAATGCGATACCTGCGAGGTCGAGATGAATGGGACAGCAAAAGCTTTTTTTAAGCGTCTAAAAATTTAACGTTAAATGGTTCAGAATAGGGTATTTTCCAATTTTTCAAAAACTATTCTAATTTGAAGATTGGAACGAGATATTTAACAGAAAAATATAAATAAATTGATTTCTATCCATTTTCTCAATTAAAAACGATTTTAACCAAATTTATTTTTAGTTGTTTTGAATTTACCGCCAAAACGCTTCTTACGATGACATTTTATCACGTGACGTCAACTTTGTGTAAACTAAAGTAGTTGGCAAGTAAATAAGTGAATGTCGAGTTTATAATTAACCAGATTTTTTATGGATATAAAGTGATATTACTGGTGTACGGTGCCTCTGTGCAAAAATACTTCTAAAACGGCGCCAAACTAAGTATTTGTACCGGTGCCGTATAAACAAAGTTGACGTCACATGTCACGTGATAAAAAGTCATCGTAAGGAGCGTTTTGGCGGTAAATTCAAAACAACGAAAAATAAATTCGATTTTAATCGTTTTTAAGTGAGAAAATGTGTATTAATAAATTTATTTTTATTTTTCTGTTAAATATATCGTACCAATCTTCAAATTAAAATAGTTTTTATGAAATCGGAAAATACCCTATTATGTACTGATTCCATTTATACATTTTCGGGACCGACTAATCTCCATTGTCTGTTATCTAAAGCTTCTTGATCAAACGCGATATTTTCGCCGTGGAAATATACGAATGATTGGCAGAGTGTATAGCGTGTAGACATACGTGTGAATAAGAGTCCAATCGATCATCAACATTGTTTTTTTTCCTCCACCAGTCTTACCAAGGGGTATCGTATTACCCAGTAACTGGGTTGTGGAGTTCAGATAGTCAGTCGCTCCATGTAAAATACTGGTACTCCAACATAGTTGGGAAAATGCTAGGTAGATAGTGATGATGAAACTCTCCAGCCTTTTTTTTTTTGGGAATGCCATCTCGGAGATCAACCTACGAGGTGGTCGGCTGCTTAACCGGACTTGCACGTGACTACCTTAACAAAATTAGGGCCCCCAACCAGGGCTAAAAAACTTAAAACTAGAGCGACTAAACGCTATGTGCACCCCTGCCGGGTACCATCAGTAGCCTAAATACTTATTACAATATTTTTTATGCTGACTTGTATTGCATTATGCGGTTAGCTAGCGACCTCGACAATTGATCAGTATATTCTTGCCTGAGCAACAGGCAGCAAGTTCGTCATGCTCCCGTAGATGTCACTGCTTGCGGTAGCGTCGGAGGTCGGGTTGCCTCCATCCCTCAAATATGGCGGTAATGGCGGATCTTTCCGTTATGCTCGTGATCGGGTGCTGCTTGTGATGACTGGTCGTCATGCTGACCATGATTTTGTTATTGTTACAAATTATTACCTATGTACTATCGAGGAAACTAACATCTATACACCGTAAGGACTATTATTGCTTGTAGCGCTCACCCGCTATAGTAACGCTCTAACAGATGTGGTCATTTTGTTTTCAAATTCGTCAGATGAAGTTTCCTCGATAGTAAGTACCTGTTTATTTATACTAGCACTTGGAAGTGCTGAACGGAGGACGTTTTGGGGGACTGTCTTCTGTAATCTTGACGTTCGAAAAGTGCTGCTTCTCGGCCTAATAAGGTATTTTCCGATTTCATAAAAACTATTTTAATCTGAAGATTGGGACGATATATCTAACCAAAAAAAAAAAAATTTTTTTTAATGCACATTTTCTGAATTAAAAACGATTAAAATCTAATTTATTTTTCGTTGTTTTGAATTTACCGCCAAAACGCTCCTTACGATTACTTTTTATCACGTGACATGTGACGTCAACTTTGTTTATACGGCACCGGTACAAATACTTAGATTGGCGCCGTTTTAGAAGTATTTGTGCGCAGAGGCATCGCACACCAGTAATATCACTTTATATCCATTAAAAAAACATGTTAATAATAAACTCGCCATTCACTTATTTGCTTACTAACTACTTTAGTTTACACAAAGTTGACGTCACGTGATAAAAAGTCATCGTAAGAAGCGTTTTGGCGGTAAATTCAAAACAACGAAAAATAAATTTGGTTTAAATCGTTTTTAATTGAGAAAATGGATAGAAATCAATTTATTTTTATTTTTCTGTTAAATATCTTGTTCCAATCTTCAAATTAGAATAGTTTTTGAAAATTTGGAAAATACCCTATTTGAATGACTTGATTTATTAACATTATGATCACAATTTCTATGCCTAAGCAACCCTTCTACTTCCTATTTCCAGACACAACATCATCAGAACTCAAAGGCCAGTTCACACCGGAGCGAGACTTACTCCGCGCCGTGAGTCGCGCGCGTGGTTCCACCAACTTCGTCATGATAGCTAGCAGTGTAGTCGCTAGGGGACTGCCTGTTAGGATACGAGACTGAAACAAGAAATTGGAGGTAAGTCAACTTTTTTCCGTTGTCAAAACGGTGAAGAAAAACATTGTGAGGAAACTGGCATGTCTTACCAACCCGCACTGGGCCCGCGTGGTGGATTACGGCCCACTCTGTCTCACAGAGAGGAGGCCTGTGTCCCAGCATTGGGAACACTAAAGGGTAGTTATGTAGTCAGTTATTATAAGGCATGTATTATTTATATTATTTAATTGAATCTCTTCTCTTTTTGTGAATCTAATATATTTCCTATTTTGGGGTCGACTGAGGGCGACCAACTTGGATGGAGCGCGCGCGGTTAGTCGGGGTGCCCTAGCTAGGTTACTGCGACCAACTGTGAGAAATGGCCAGAAAGTTTAAAAAAGGCACAATTATTTTAAAAAGTGTATCATTAGAGGTGCATATACTTTTTAAGGGATTGGTTAAATATTTCCCTTATTATAACTGCCCTTTATTATGATGACTAGCTTTTTTCAGTGGCTTCGCCCGCGTTTTGGTAAAAAATATGCCACGGGAGCGTTCTACCTGAATAAAATCCAGGTTATAAAGTAGGTATCTGTTTGCCAAATTTCATCTAAATCCGTTCAGCTTTTTCTATGTGAGTATTGAGCAACAAAAATCCAAATTTTTACATTTATAATATTAGTAGGATTTTAATGTCATGAAAAAAAGATGCAAAAGTAAAAGAAGAAAAAGAAGAGAGATGAAGATCTAAAAGTTAAGTTTTCAAAACGTATTGTGATACAGCAATATTTTTTGTTAGGGTAAGAAATCATCAAATAACTTCTCCCGCTCTGGGTGGAAGGGGAGGGCGTGTCAGACTGTTACTGCCTAAAACCCACCCGTGTTCCCTCAGTAGCCTGTGTGCCAGGGGCCACGGTATCTTTTTCGAACAACACGCACCCCTGGCAGGCATCGGCCCTTGCGGACCCCACCAGTTCAGTGATGTCTCTTTGAGGCGCGCGTGGAACACAACGCGCCGTCGACTTGGGCTTGGTCCTTACCGGACAGCGAGCTACCCATTACTCGCCGTCCGCAAGCCCATGCCTACGGTGGCCGGAAATCGGCCTGGGATTCCCGACGCCCAGGGCGTCTCCGTATCCTGCGGCGGCTGGGGTCGCGAGGGCGCATATGCTGCCTCTCCCTCACGTGCGCCGCCTCCCTCTTCGCGAGCATCACTGCTTCGCTGAAGGAGGTGACGGCTCCCCATGCCCTCTCGCTCCGTACCATGGCCTGGACCAGGGCCGGACGCGAGAGATCACCGCCGCCGATCGCCTCCACGAGGACACGGCGGTGCTCCGCCCAAGCAGGGCAGACCGCCACCGTGTGCTCCACCGTGTCCTCAGGGCGATCTTCGCAGTGGAAACACCCGGGCGTTTCCTCCCGGTGAGGAAACAACCGTGTCTGGTGAGGACCTACGTCAGGCGGAAGGTGAGGACGCCATGACGCCGTGACGCCACCTCTCAAGTCACTCCTCGAAGAGCCGCAATCGGCCGCAATTGTGGCGTGCCAACAGAACTGTTCAATTAATGATTACGTTATTGATTGTTTCAGGTAGCGTCATGGAAACTATATTACATAAGGAATGACTGATGTTAATAGCAATAAAAAATATTTTTAAGAGATGTAATTATGATTTTAAGTAATACTAATAGATAACATTCACGGAGTAATGAAATAGATGACATTATTTTTCGTGTATAGTGTAATTTTGAATGAATGTTATAAAAACTACGTTATGTACTCGAAAACTATGTGCCATCCAGTCTATTCGGGTGCCAAATTTAATCCATATCTGTTCAGCCGATTGTGTATTTGCAAATATTTCTTTTCCTCTACTTTTAAAATTTTGTTTGGTTAGTAACCTTGTCTTTTTCCAGTTTAAAGCCTTTGTGTATTTTTTCTCTTTCTACCAATGTCATTGTAAAATCATTTGTATTTTTATGATTGTAAATATTTTACACAGCATAGTCTGTTACAAGAATATCAGTCTGATATCAATGCTAAAGTAAAATAAAACTAACATTTTAAAAAAGCTTTTTATTGTTTCTTCTACAAGTGACGTAAAATGTGTATTTAAGATAATGACGTTTGACATATAATCAATTTTTATTACGTTTTCTGGGTTCGATGAAAATTTTACGAGTATACCTTATTAAACAGTTTGTGCAAAATAGGCTAGAGAAGGATCCTCCTAAAATTAAACATAACTCATTGAGCTTTTTTGTGAACTGTGTATTGTCACAGCTACTTCAGTAAGTAGGTACTAATATCCTAAGAAAAATATTTGCTACAGAAGGGAATATATGTCTGACCATAGAAGTACCTACTTGCCTATTTTGTATAACCATGATTACAAAATTATAGATTGACGTGTAATAGTGTTTGTACAAACCAACTTACAGAAATAAAATTATTTATCATTTATCAATGTAATTCCAAAATACTCCTCACAAAAAAACTTAGAAGCTTCGTCTTTGTGGAGGTTACAATGTGGCGGGAAATTCATTCTACTTTGAATACACGAAGCGCACACCTTTTCTGCTTAACTGTACATCTAGTGCAATTCATCGTTATGAATAGAGATCGGATATTCGGATGCATATTCACCTAAAGTTGAGATGTTGGCTAATGTGGAATGCGCTTTTGCATCGAAAAAATCCGCACACAAATTTCCATCGGAGGTTAAAAATATTTTTTAGGTAAATATGCATCTGAATAGTAGATAGTTATGCTATCCCGGGGCTATTTATATTAAAAAAAAAACTACCATACTATATAGCCGACTAGTTATGTATTCTCGGTGTTCCTGGCATCCTGAGATTTTTTTAAATATGTTTAGAATCAGCTTCCACACTTTTCATAGCAAAAAATTAACTTTAGGTAAATATGCATCCGAATATCCGATCTCTGGTTATAAAGCCGTTAGTGTTGTACAAAAGGAGAAATGTATGGTCCTAAAGTGGTGTCGCTACTGCACGGCGACACCCTCCCGAGGCCGTTGGCCGGCCGCGGCGCGCGCGCGGCGCCGGCGCGTGGAAGGTGGCGTGCGCTCCTTCGACTCCATTTGACGCTGGATTAGCTGCGAACGATATACTTAAAGTTAATTTGAAACCAGAAATTTGTAAAAACTGTCTCGTTGATATATTGGGTGCAAGTGCTACTGGTGATCTTGGTTTTGATTTCCAGGTCTGGCAGAGTTCAAAAACAAAATATTTTGTCTGTATAAATAAAAAGTTCCCTTTATAATGTAGACAAGGTATAAGGAAGGATTTTTCGAAATTCAACGCATAAGGGAGTTAAATAGGGGATGAAAGTTCCGTGCGGGCGAACCCGCTGGCAAAACCTAGTTTCACATAAACCTGCATGGGCGATTATGAAAAATCAGAAGCTAGGTGCACGGTTCCAATTGATTATTTCCTATGGAAAAGAGCCAGCAAGAAACTCCACAGTTATCCTTTAGAAAGTAACTAGATGTTGCCCGCGGCTCCGCCCGCGTGGATGTCGGTTATCGCGGAAAAAGTAGCCTATATTCTTCTCCATATCCCAGGTTATATCTCTGCCGAATTTCATGACGATTGGTTCAGCGGTTTAAGCGTGAAAGCGTGACAGACAGACAGAGTTACTTTCGCATTTATAATATTTATAGGGAAGTAGAGATCAATACTCTTACAATATTTTCGAATAATGTATACTTTCTGGAGCTGGCCCGGAGTCTTTTATTTCATTGCCCCTTACAAAAAAAAATGTCTGACGAAATGTGAGCATACTTTACGCCTCTGCGTAACCCTGTAGGAAGACAGGCTTCATTTTGATGCTATTGTTTACCTCATCAATTCTGATGATATCGATGATCTCAAGCACCTTCTTCTCCAAGCTCTTGATGTACAGCCGTGCGTTGGTCACGTTGATGTCAAACCGTCTGCCCAGTAGCTTTAGGAGAGGCAGCGAGTCGCACTCCGAAGATCTGGGAAGATTTAGTTTTCTATTAGGACAGAGCTATTCTAGAACATACGCCGTCAAACCGAAAATAGCAGGGCTGTTTGAATGCAGACAGGTATGTTTTTTCTCCATACGAACCTTAGTGTTGCAACTGGAATTGAATTTGATTTACTTGTACATTTTGACATTCAAAAGTGCCTTTTAAGGCCCTACCTTGGAAATGTAATGCGCGGGGAGTGGCGGTTCAATCTTCGCTGTCGGCCCCTAGAAGCTTAGTGAACCAGTGACCAAAAGTGGAACTTATAAAATCACTGAGCGGAATTAAAAACTTTACTTACATAGCCTCGGCTTATGTGGGCTAAGCATTATTCACCGTCGAACAAATTTCAAATCAAAAGTGCAAGATAAAGTTGGGAACATTATTTGAAAAACATATAATTGATTTGATTTTGACTTAGGGAGTAGTACAGACGCCAGCACATCAAGCTCCCCCAAACTGTCAAATTTTCCCAATTGAACATGAACCTTAAACTTATGTTATAAAGTTGAAAATCTATCAAAGAAATTTGACAGATTGGGTAGCTTGATGTGCTGTATTTTTCACGAGGAGGTCCTTCACAAAGAGGTTTACTACTACTGATTGGGATACTGACAGAGCCAAAGTATGTATCTGCTGCAGCAACGTGGCCAGCACTTGTGAGCTCCTGTCGCACGTGGCGCGCACGCTCGCGGTGGCCTTGCGCTTCTCTTCCAGAGTACTGCGCAGCGATTCGATGCTGTCCTGCTGCTGCAAGAGCTTGGCTTGATGCTTCGCGTTCTCTTCCTCTGTGGAACAAATTAGTGTACTATTAAACAACTGTGTACTTCAATATTGGCGGCACGGTTGGCGCCGTGGTTAAGCGATTGACTGCTGCGCTGCGTGTCGCGGGTTCGATTCCAGCACGGAACTAATATTTGTATGAGCTACAAGTAGTTGTTCCGGGTCTAGCTGTTTGTGTATGTGAGTTTAAATGTCGCACCCACAATACAGGAAAAATACCTAGTGTGGGGCAACGTTTAAAAAAAAACATACTCTGGACAAAATAAATGAAAACGTTCTATGCAAATTACATTTCCGCAAGCTTTTATTTAGCGTGGTGATTAATAGCTTGCGAAAATCGCTTCTTTTCAGTGTGCGACAAAGGCTTCTTTAAGTTGCCAAGGTGTAGTGATAGCGAGTGTAATGATAAAAACTGGTTTCCGTTTTCTAAGAATAGGCCTACGTTATTTTCCTGCTGGACCAACGTTACTCCAGCAGGAGTAGTTTTTTTTCCAAAACCACAACGCGCACAAATGTTTAATTTGGCGCTCATTTACAGCAGATTACGCATTAATTATACGTTCCACTCAAATCACTCTAGGAGACACTTTTCTGCTGGAGTAACGTACCCTATTAAATAAATGGGGTATAATTGTTAAATACCAATTTGATATGTGAACGATCATGTTCTCTTTCACAAAGACCTTACCGATGCTCACACTCAGCATCTTGACGTTATCGCTGAGGTTCTTCAGCTCAGTGCACACCTCGTTGATGTAGTTGAACAGAGCGTAGTTCTCTTCCTCACGACGAGTGAACTCCTGGATCAGTTTATCCACGTCCTCTTCCCCGGCAAATTCCTGAAATGTACGTATTTCCGTTAGAAAATGGGTCTAGGGTCAAAACTATTATGCTTATTTAAAACAAACCAGTGCTCGACAGCTATTGTCGTTCTTGTACGTAGACGTAAGTCGCCCACCTACTTTGCTAAGGAGCGAATGTACCTATATCATCAAAATCAATATTATGTATCTTTAGACCATGGACAATTTTATTTTCAGTAGGTAGCAGTCTAGAGTATGGATTTATCAGAATGGCAATCGGATGGCCAAGTACAAATGGAATTTCTAAAATTACTGGTAAAATATTCTTGTACCTACTATGCACATTCTATGTAGGAATACAAGCGTGGTATCATGATGTCTTCCTTCCTTACCCTGATAGCATCCAGGATGTTGACGTAATTATTGTAGATCCTCATCTCCTCCTCCTGTTGTTCCAACTTCTTGGCCTCGGCCTTAGCGTCGGCCGCCGTCAGTCTGACCGTGCCCTTAGTGCGGAGGAACTCTTCGAGCTTCAAACTGTGGTCTAATTGACGCTGGAGTTCGCGGACTTCCTGTAAAAAACATTTAAAGGGGTTCTTGAAATAGGTTTACTTGTGACTAAGAACAGCTGGTGTGTCTATTTACTGATGGCTTAGCTAGTATCTTCGCCAGGCTACTTTGTCTGTACGTTCGTAGCGTACAGAGGCAATGTATTGGCTGTAAACCTACCTTGGTACAGACGCCAGCACATCCTATCCCAAACTGTCACATTTTCGCAACTGAACATGAACCTTATTCTTTTGTAATAAAGTTGAAAGAAATTTAACAGATTGGGGTAGCTTGATGTGCTGGCCTCTGTACTTACCTGTACCTAATAAAAAATGTTTTCAATCAATCAAACCTGCGTCTTGTTGCTATGAGATCGCTGTGCTGGTAATTTTGGCTGTAATTCGTGGTTTTTGTTAGTCTTTAGGAGCCGTCAGAAGCCCGAAAGTCTAGACAATCAGTTTTGGAGATCAAAACCAAACTCATGAATGAACACTAAATGGAATAAATAGATATGTCAAAATTGTAGGTCGTAGGAACCTACTCGTAGTTATGATCACGCCATCTACAATTAACTTTGTCGATCCTTCCTCATTGTCACAAAAAAGGTATTGAGAAAACAAGATGGCGGCGTTAGTACCGATTTTGGCCACACGCCTAAATATCCTTGTACCGTTGTACTTAGCTATCCACTATTCAGTCTGCTTACCAAGCAATGTTTCCTGTAATCAACAGCTGCCTTATCCTTGAGCGCGTCGAGCTTGGAGCACCACTCCTCACGCTGGTCGTACGTGGAGATGGCTTGCTCCAGTAGCTCGATGATCATCGCCTTTCCGTCCATCAGGCGCTTCAGTTGGTTTTTCCAGAGGGTGTTGAAGAATTGACTTGGAAGATGAAGAATATCAACTGAGTTTCGCAATTAGCATAATATACAATTTACCGACCTCATTAGTCGGGAAGTAGACCCAATACCTACCTGTCTGGTTGGGATTTCCTGCCTTATAGGTACGAGTATACAGCGGCTTCGCCTGCGCGGAACTTTCATCCCCTATTTAACCTCCTTAGGGGTTGAATTTCGAAAAATCCTTCCTTATTCCTTGTCTACATTATTAAGGGAACCCCTTTGCAAAATTTCAGCTTTCTAGGTCCAAGGGTCTGGGCTGGGCGTTGATGAGTCAGTCAGTCAGTCAGGACTTTTCTTTTAATTTATACATAAGAGAGATAGATTGAGTGAACTTCCTCATATCTCTAAAGCCATGTAACAACTCAGAAAATTAAATGGGCATATTATATATTTTGGGTATTCTATCCTTTTGTAGACCCATTAATTATAAATTGCGCTTCTTAGCGAACCAATAAAATTGAGAAACAAAACGAGTGAGTCCAATTTGATACGAAGCAGAGCGTGCAGTCTCGTTGGGCGAATATTAAGACGATCCTAGTCCAGAACTTTAGATGTCGTCACGCTTTTTAAACATAGGGCCCATTTCACGAAGTAGGATTACGTTTATTAATTCAATTTCACATAATTATCCACTATACTTTATAACCCTGACTGGCGATATACCTATAGGATAATTTGTATATTTCATCACCACTGCTCTCAAAACGGTGAAGGAAACATCGTGAGGAAACCGGCGTGTCATAGAACCAAAAAATCGAAGACGTATGACATCTACCAACCCGGACAGAGCCCGCGTGGTGGATTGCGGCCCACTTCGTCTCACAGAGAGGAGGCCTTTTTCCCAGCAGTGGGAATATAGGCTGGTTATGCATTGTGCACTAACTATATTTTACTTTATTATTTGCTTCTTGCAAATTACCCTACTGGCAGAGGCCGTCGATCACAAAGGCGTTAGTTTGAATCTCATCCATTGCGATTACCATTGACAGCTCTAATTGATGAGCAGAAACGGAAAAGTAGGTAGATATTTAAGTAGAAAATGTTCTTAAAATCCGCATTATAAAGCATCCAAAGATGAACTCGTGCTTCTAAAAGTTTGCCAAAGAATCCACGACAGATTTGAAACCATAGATCTATATTTTAGGAACTGTCGTGCAAGCACACCGCTTGCACGACAGTTCCTAAAATATAGATCTTCACTAGAAAATAAACGTTTTCAAGTTTACAATTGTTGGTTGTCCAACAATTGGAAACTTGAAAACGTTTATTTCGTCATCTGCAATGCTTTCTGCATGCCTATGATTAAACACCACCGGGTTTCCTCGAGATATGACGGTATATAATTATGTTCTTCTAACTAAACACACAGCTGTGCTGCTGGAGAGTTTGTTGCCCCACTTCTTCTTCCCAACTAAAGCAATAGGAAGTCGTGGTCAGCCTACTTAATTTGAATTAATGCCTTATGATTTTAAATGTATTTCTTCACAGCAGCGTGACGTAGACCAGTTACTATCAATATATTTAGTTACCGATCCCTCAATAGCCGGTCGATCTCGAGCCTCATACAGTAGTTTTCGCTGTTGACCGTGTTGAACTTTTTCATTGCTGTGTCCAGACGGTTCTCTAGCTGACTGAGCAACGTCTGACCGGTCAGCACGTTAGCGTAAGCCTGTGGTCAAAGAAATAAATAACTATTATTAGAACAAGTAAGAACAGACGACTAGTACAAAATCGATCGGGCAATTAATATCACCTTAGGTAATTAGACCTTAGGTTAGGTCTTATTCTTAATATTTATAGGAATGTTGCTGTGTTTCAGCTTGAAAGAAAATATTAGAGCTCATGTAATGGATTCTTCTTACTAGGGAATGGACAGCAGCGTTCTCTATGCATTTTACCACCATACTGCGATCGCCAACCCGTCTGCCAAGCGTGGCAATTATGGCAAACCCCCCCTTTTGGGGGAGACCATGTCCAGCAGTGGACGTCCTTCGGTTAAAATGATGAGGATGAATGGATCTTATGGTATGTAGGTAACGCATCGTTGATGCCCTAAGTGTACCTGCTGCTTCTACACTGAAGAAGTAACTGTATTGTAATACCATAAATCGTCGCCTTGGAGGGTAAAGGAGCTAAGCCACAAAACTACACTTTGAGTAAGAGACGTTTAAAACATAAATGATGCGCCATGAACAGTTATTTTAATCAACGTAACGTAACACAATATTATTATGTCATAATTTTTGTGCTTAATTAGTTTCATTGACTAATATAAACTATGGCTAAGTCGGCCATGAATGTGGATATAACATGTAGATATTTTGTTCTTCTATGCATACATTCATTCACAGAAAACGCACCAAATGCAAGTTCATATTAAATTAGCTAGCGAAACTCCGCAAACGTGATGGAAATCGAGATCTATGTTTTTTTTTGGGGTCAACGGTCGTTGGTGGTGTTGTGCTGTGGAATTATGAGTTGAGAAAATCTTTTTTTGTTTTATCGTGTTTTGATATCGATATCCAATTATACATCACGTCTGTGAAGTTTACACAAAGAAAACTATTTTTTTTATATTGATATTTCAAGTGACTACACTAGCTGCGGTTGATGACCAGTGATCGGAGTAGGTAGATTGATTTGGGGTCAATGAACTGGCACGTATATATTAGTATGGATATGCCTCCGGGATTTTGAAATGATCTAAACTGCTTTTTATATAATTTTCACCTGTTTTCATATTCATAACTAGTCATTGCATTGAATGCTAAAAAATAAATCTATAGCATTCTATAAATTTCTAATGTAGTAGTTTAAAAATACAAATTTCACAATATTTGATTCAATCCCGTAAGTACCAAAATGAAATCCCGGAAAAAAAGCTTATCCATGTTATGATTTCTATGACTATTCATGATGCGAGTACGTAAAATCAATCTACCTACTCCGATCACTGTTGATGACCCAAAAAAAAACTCATCAAATTAATTTCTTCCTGTTTTGTTCGATCATTTCCCATTACGTTTACGGAGTTTTGCTAGCTGATTCAATCGACCCTGTATACTTATATTACGGCCATGCATCAATTACAATTTCAAACCCGGTGACTTTGGTCCTCAACGACTTGGTCTCCTTCTGCACCTGTTTCAGCAAGAAGTCCAACTCCTTGATGTTTTCTCTATGCTCTCGCACTTCTGTTGAGTACTTCTCGTGGTCTTTCAGAAGAGCTATCAGCTTCTCCCGACTTCTGGCGCCCTCCATGAGGTTGGAGGTGCTTTTGGTGAACTGGTGAGGTTTAAAAACTGATTAGAATAATTTGTGAAAAATGTCTGCAGAACTATTAATGTTGCTAAGGTTTTACGCTGTAGAACTATTTCAGCAAGTTATCCAAACCCGCTAAGGTAACCCGTTTTTTGCAGTTCAGCGCCAGGAATCCGATTGAATGACTTATTCATGAAATCTTCTAATATTATTAGAGGAAAGATTTAATTGTTTGTTTACATTGAATTGGCTCCGAAACTACTGAACTGATTTAAAAAAATATTTCACTGTTGGGAAGCTACACTATTCCCGGGTGACATAGGCTATATTTTATCCCCGTGTTCCCACGGGAACGGGAAATACGTGGGTGGAACCGCGGAGCGCTGCTAGTTAATCATAATTCTGTAAATTTAGATAAGTACGTGTTTCGGTCGCGAATAATAGACCACCTTATTACAAAACGAGCCCGATTTTGACTAACTAAAATTGAAATACCTATGAGTTCCTTTTCCGTAACTGACAACTTAGTCTAGTGCTAAATTGTTTTTTTTTTTAAGAACTTTATCCAAATAGAAGAAAAGTTGGTAGTGCAAAAACTCACTTAGAGTTTTAGGCTAGAACTAAAGTTTTGTAATAAGACGGATTGTGTGATGATTACGTAGTCACACGACTAAGAGTGAGTCAGTTACAGAAAATAAGTAGACATCATTTTGTTCGTAACCTGTCGTGCTAGCCTCTGTATAAACTGCAGAAAGTAAACAATGAATACGGTAAAAGGGTCTGGACGTATGCTCTTCCAAGCATTCTGAATAAATTACCTAAGGAAATATTCAAAAAATTGGAAGACAAAAAACCTCGACAAATAAAAATAATCTGAATCGATAACTTACATAATCTTGCCTCTAAAAGATTGAGCGTTATTTTATATAAAACCTTAAGAATGCATGTACCTACTGCCAGGGGTGCGGGTTTGTTCGAAAGAGATACCGCAGCCCCTGGCATACATGCTACTGAGGGAACACGGATGGGTTTTAGTCAGTAAAAGTCTGACACGCCCTCTTGCTCCACCCAGAGCGGGAGAAGTTATTTGATGATTTCCCACCCAAAAAAAAAGAATAAAAAGAATGCATGTAGATATTTTTTTTTTTCATAGACTACTCCCACTAGTTTGAACTTCACCATATAAGTTAGCCGACACAATAGGCGCGAATGAAGTTTGTCCCTCGATTGGAATAGTTCTTTACATTGAAGGCTGACGGAACACACGGGTAGAATAAGTTCCACACTCTTGCTGTGCGAATAATCAATATGGAGGAGAAGCGCTGAATACGACTTGTCGGAAACCATCAACCAAGTGCGGATGGTACTGGTTTTGAGGTTTGAACCTCTCTAAAAAATATTGAATACCGTGTCTATATTACTCACCTTAAGCTCCATCATGATCTTTTCCAGATCCTGGTTGAGTGTGTTGATGATATTCTTCTGCATCCTGAGGGTTGGCTGCACGCTGGTCAGTACCGTCGCCCGGTCTATTTCCATCACCCTGAACTGTTAAAATACATACAAAAACGTGACGCTTGCATCTGCAGAGTGCAATCTTTGAAGTGGTGGGGTGTGTAATGTGTCTATTTTATGTGTGAAGTACAGACGCCAGCACATCTAGCTACCTCAAAGCTCAAACTGTCAAGTTTCTTTGATAAAAAACTTTTTTCAAAAAAATATCAACCGACTTCCAAAAAAACACTACAAAGTGCAAAATAACTTTAATTTCGGAAGTCGGTGACTTTGGACGTGTAGGTATTTTAATTCTTTGTCACCGCCTTCCGAAATTAAAGTTATTTTGCACTTTGTAGTGTTTTTTTGGAAGTCGGTTGATATTTTTTTGAAAAAAGTTTTTATTTTTCACTTTTTAGTTACCTACGCCACACTCATTCGAAATTTCATCATCCTCAGGGTCAAAACAATGCATATTTATGCGATAGCCGCATTCGCGGTTGATTTGCTGTAAAGTTTTGAAGAGTTCCGTTGTCTGTCTCCAAAACGCATCATCAGATCTAGGTATATGAAATTTATATGGGACCATTTCGAAACAAACCCCTTTCGAACAAAAAAATAATTTTGCAAATCCGTCTATATACGACGGAGTTATGCCCGAAAATACATAAAAAAAAAAAAAAAAAATATAAACATGTCGAATTGAAAGCCTCCTTCTTTTTGAAGTCGGCTAAAAATTAGAAATTAGATTTCATCTTTATCACATAAGCATACGGTTCATGTTCAAATGGAAAAAAATAACAGTTTGGGGAAGCTTGATGTGCTGACGTCTGTACCTACACCCACATTTCACCAGTAATTTGTATGTCGTGGCCATATCGTAGATTTGCTCACTTCATGAAATGCTCGAGAATTTCTTCTCGAGAAGTCGGTTGACCTCAGGGGCACCCCGAGGTTCGGTTTGGTTAGGTTCCTTTAAACCCTACAGACTTAGGAGCTCCGTCAACCTGACGTCGACCGTCTTCTTCTGTAATATAAGAACCAGAAGAAGACGAGAATTTCATGAAATGCGACCTTTTTATGAAATTCTTGAGCATTTCATGAAGTGAACAAATCTACGATACGGCCACGGCATGTATGTATATTACGTTATGGACTGCCTCTTTGGACTAGTTGTTACAAGCGCTAGTGCTGAGCATGACATTCTGGGTTTGATTCTTAGGTCGGGCAAAATGTTAAGTATTTTTAACCAACTAAAAAAAAGGAGGAGGAAATTCCGGATAGAAAAAACATGCAGTGAAACATATGTTCCACTATATATTTTTTCTAACTGGAATTTCTCAGTAGCAGCGCGAGTCAGAATTTGTCCTCGGTTGATGGCAATAGGCTCGTCCCACATTACATGGGACTTAAACATAACTGGCGAAATGTGGGTGTACCTACTATAGGTACAAATCTGCCCAACCCTTCGCGGAAACAAGGCGTGATGTTAGGTATGTATGTGTGTGTTTATTACGATATAAGCCTCGTAGTAGGGGCAGCATTATTATTGTTTCTTTGGAAAAGAAAAACTTATTTGACCATCCATAACATGTCAAGATTCCTCCTTTGGTCCCGGGTTGTCGTTACGGGTAGTCAGAAGCCCGAAAGTTTAACAACCGGTCTTACCAAGAGGCATCGTATTACCCAGTAACTGGGTTGTGGGGATCAGATAGGCAGCACTCCATGTAAAATACTGGTCTTCAGCTGCATCCGCTCAGAAAGTTTGAATAGAACACGAACTCAACATAGTTGGGAAATGCCTAGTCGGCGTTTCGTTTTGTTGCTATCGATATTTTTTAACCGACTTCAAAAAGAAGAAGGTTATCAATTCGACATGTTTACATATATTTTTTTTCTATGGAACGACATCAGAGGGGCGATTCTACTAATTTTAAGAACGTTCACAGTCTGATCTCAGTGTCAATCTGTCAAAAATACCTCGATTTTTCATACATTTTTGACATTTGCTTGTCTCTGAGATGACACTGCGACTAGATTTTGAACGGTTTTAATTACGAGAATTGGCCTTCAGATTATTTTTTTACTCTTACAGCGATTGGTATGTTTTAGCTGCATGACTGAAGCCCTATGTTTAAGCTTCCGAATCCATAAAATTTTCTGGTTCAGATTATTCATTTATGACAATAGGCAATCTACACTGCCTTTTAAATTGGCGGCAGTGACCGTTTGCTATCAAGTAGACCACCTATTTGTTTGCCATCCAATATGTAAAAAATCGGAGAGCAATCAGAGAGCAGTGGTGGCCCAGTGGTAAGAGCCGCGGTTTACGAGTTGTAGGTCGTGCGTTCGAACCCAGCCAGGCGCATTACTTTGTGTAAATAATTTCATCACCACTGCTCTCAAACGGTGAAGGAAAACATCGTGAGGAAACCGGCATGTCCTAGAACCAAAAATTCGAAGATATGTGACATCTACCAACCCGCACTGGGCCCGCGTGGTGGATTACGGCCCACTCCCTCTCACGGAGAGGAGGCCTGTGTCCCAGCAGTGGGAAAGCTGTAAGCTGAGTATGTATGTAAAAAATCAAAGTTTACCTGTCTCTGCAACTTGGACAACTCATCCTCTGCAATCTTCTCCATCTCCATATCATCAGCAGGGGCTATCAAAGCGGCCATTTTGTACTATTTCTTCTTGTAAACTTTGCTATGAATTGTGAATATTTGAGTAGCACACTGACGATTGTTTGTTCAGCTGAATTTCAGTGTCGTTGGATCGATGTTGTCGCTCGGTTACGGCATGTAGCGCTATGTTCAATGTAGATATTTTGTATTACATAGCACCTGCAAGTCTGGTCCCCGAAGAAATTGGCAGAGATGTAATAGGAAAGACGTATTTCGCCAGTTATTGTAATAGGGGGGGTTGTAATAGCTTATTGGCATTTAACCGGGTATATAACTAGAATGTAGGCTGCTACTAAAAAACGCTTCGCTGAAAACCAGTGCTGGGGCTCTTTTTTGCATAGGGTCGCAGCATAATGCTGAGAGATAGCCGTTTTGCGTGGATGTGACGCATGTTTCCCTCAACCTTTTTTTATTATTTTTTTTGTGTTCCTGCTCTTTTTTGCGTCATGTTTACCGCAAATAAACGCAATTTCTTTCTTTCTTTCTAAAAAATAAAACCTAATGGAAAAACTCAATATCACTTTGTCCAACAAGGGGCCTAAAGACAAAACACATTTCTGTTAGCGTTCACGCCAAACGCTACGCTAAAATGTATAGGAATGACATTACCTGCGGAAAGGACACGACGTAACCTTTCAACTAAAGAAGTATTTTTATATTGAACTAGCTTTTCCTCATGGGTCCGCCCGCGTGGATTTCGGTTATCGCGTAAAAAGTAGCCTATGTCCTTGCCCATATCCAGGCTATATTTCTGCGAAATTTCATGACGATCGGTTCAGCGGTTTAGGCGTGAAAGCGTAACAGACAGACGGACAATGTTGTTTTCGCATTTATAATATTAAAGTAGAGATAAAGTAGGGATTAATAGAGATACTGAGATACCTAGTGGTAGGGATTAAAGGTACATACATGACGGTTTTAAGTGTGAAGTCTAATTGCGCAGTATAAATATATACTTATGTTGTGAGAGGCAGTAGTCATTTATGGATATCGTAAAAGACAACGACACAAAATAACACCCTGTATTTGGAAACGCGGGTCAGTCGCCAAAAAAAATAATGTAGGGTGCACGGAAGTGTATCTATCTATCG
Organism: Polymixis flavicincta; assembly: GCA_949987655.1. Lineage (NCBI taxonomy): Eukaryota > Metazoa > Arthropoda > Insecta > Lepidoptera > Noctuidae > Polymixis > Polymixis flavicincta. Next base: position 21,319,178 of record OX465190.1, on the reverse strand, counting down.
AAAAGTTCGCCGAAAATTAAGTACCTACATGCAAATATTTATGAATATTTACTTAGTCAAATAAATACAACATTAAATCCAATAAAATCCCTCTCTCTACATAAAAATAAATAAAATTGATGTCTGTTTGTAATTTCAAAACAATTTTTTTTACTAAATGCGTATGAATCCGGTAATTTTAACAAAAACTATTTTTGATTTATTGTCTGTCTGCTTACTCTGTCTATTCTCCGAAATGGCCGAACCGAATTTGGACTGAATTTCACTGACCGATTACCTGGTGTTATACCTAAACAGTAACAGACAACTTTTTACTTTTAACCCGATAGCCCGTTCCCGTGGGATAGTTTCTGACAGACACGCAGGCGAAGCCACGGGCAGCAGCTATCTCTCAATAAGAATCAAGGTGTAACGGAAATACATCCTTTTTTACGAGATATTTAATTAAATATGCTAAAGAAACTCAATCTGTGCATATTTTTCTCAGAGCTACTCAACACAAAATTCAAGGTTTGCTTTTTACGAAAAAAACTGGTTTAATTTAGATGCGAATTTTATAGGATCACTATGAGATCATTTCCTGACGTTTACTAACAATAAAAATAAATGTTTCGACATTTTGTTTGACCACTCTCTTTATATCACCTTGATGATGTATAGCTGTCTTTGTCTGGCTTGGGCGTTTGGCGTTTGGCATCTCGCTCTGACGCACGTGTTGATTTACACCAAAGATTAGATTAGGGGCAGGTTTCAATATGACGGTGTTGTTTCTACATACGCGGACGGTTTTAACACCGTTTGTTATGGAACTGCTAAGGAATGCAGTGTGTTTTGATTCATCTTAAACCTGTTGTTAGGAGTTTAAAGAAATCCTAAGATTTGCCATTTTTACAAGACATGAGTTTATGGTTTTGCACTTTCTATTCTAAGCTTTAAAAATACTTACTTTATTAAGTACCAAATAATATAATATTAATCATGTGGCATTTTTTAATGGTTCTTAATTATTTGAGTCTTATCATCACTACCTTATTGCATTTGTCATTAGATGTAACAAATGAATTGATAATGTATTGCATTAATCACCTGTCTGACTAATAGACTTAACTATTTTATGGGTGTAACTATCTAATGTCTGAAATACCAAAACATAATTATGTTATTATTATTTTCTTAACAGTTTTATTTTAAATGCTTATAATTTACTCGTTTAAAAATATTGTTTAAACGAGTAAATTAAAAAACATAACATGAGTTATGTTTTTTTGTAAAACTTTTGATATTAAAAAAATAAAAATAAAATGTATTTTTATCATCTTTTGAATCCATGGTTACAGGTTGCGCCTCGATGTCCCTGCATCCTTTGATTGTGTTAGTTTAAAAAAAATTTTTACTGCCGTGGTTACTAAACGCAACTATTTTTTGTTGTTAAATTTAGTTTCCTAAATCGGTACTATTGCAAACGCCGTTACCATGCTTCGCTCACGGATTAACTGAACTAATTGCGGGTAGTGTTAGTCCAGAACTATCTATCCTCTTCATAATGCGTTTCCTTGACTTGGTGTCCCATATTTTTTTTTTAGTTCTTGGTATAAACTATTTCTTTACCTACTACTTGTTGGCTTGTCATATTATCATTAGCTAAGCATGTAGTTACAATACAATACATTATTTTAAGCTTCTCATTTCTACCTATTTCCACCTCTTACCGCTCTCATAATCTTTGGCCGTCGCGGGCTGTTCTACCTCGAAGGTTTCGCAGGCATTCTGTTGTGTCCGCTCCGTTGTCGAGGCAACATCTGTGGCGTGCCTTCCCGCGAGTGAATCGACATAACAGTGCAGTGTTGTGAGTGCCAGTGAGCCGGAAATGTTACTATTGTGATCCGCCAATTGTTATAATGGCATTAAAAAAGGATTTCGACATAAACAAGAGCATATTCAAAATAAAACTACCCAAAACTGTCAAGTTTCAACAGGCGATCGACAAAATATTCAAAAAGAACAACTACACCAAAATAGTGCAAAGTTAGTTCCACTAATTGTTGAATAGACTTGTCTGATTAAATGGCCGGTGAAGTTAGTGCAAATATTTGTAGAAGTAGACAACACAACACTGAACCAGAACCACCGGATCGCAACAAGTCACCCAACTTTATAACAGACGAAACTGAATTTGTTGGCAAAGGAGACATAAGAACATCAACACCCATTAACAAGCACAGGCGGAGTAGAAGTAAGAGTGGAACAAGGAAGACTCCTGTGCCCCTGAGTTTTTCAGACGAACATTTTATCGAGGATTTAGAAGCGTATGTTAGAGAGATGTCAGCGACTAGGCAGACGACAGGGACGATGGACGGGGGTCAAGAGCAAGACCTATGGTCCCAACTCCAGCAGAAGGAGTCGGATCTACTGCTGGCCGCAGAGTTAGGGAAGGCCCTTCTGGACAAGAACAAGGAGCTCGAGAAAGAACAGGAGCGCGTGACGGAAGAGTACTCCAAAAAAGTTGAGGTGAGTCAATCAATTTCACTGTTTGTTACTGATTCAGGCACGCGATGTGCACTGATATTTTTGCGGTCGTTCAACATTAACCACAATCGATTTTCAACTTTAATTCGATCTTGATAAGGTATAATTATGTTTTTGTTGTGGTTGTTCTATTTTTTAGAAAGACTGGCTGGTGTGCGGTTGTTGAAATTGTGCAATTTATACTCTTTGTTTATGTCCTTTCATTTACTGACGTCGTTAATGTATTAGTTGGATTAAAGCGAATTTTTTGGTGTTATTAGATCACTTTCATTTTGTTGAATAAGTTTTTTGTTATTCTCATCTTCTTATTCACAAACTTTAGGATTACGGAATGTTTTGATGTTTGTTTGGAAATGTTTTGACAATGGCAGTATTTTCCTCTTGTCTTATTCAAGTTCTTGACTCATGATCACGAAGTGCAATATGTTAATTTGTTGTAGGTACAAAAAATTATGCAAATTAACTACTAAATGCCATTTAGCAATTACCAACAGTCGTTGGGTTTTTTTTTTGTTACAAACATTTAGCAATCACTTAAAAGGTGTCAGCTAAATTCTCGACGAATCGGCGAAGATCGGGCATTTTCGTAAGAACTTGCTGCATGGTTTTGTCAGTCAAACTTTTTGCTTATTAAATACCAAAAAACGTATGAATATGCAATTAATGAGGCTTCATAATGTACTGATTTTCGTAACAGTTGTATTTACAGATACTACCTACTTTAAATAATTTCAGTTTAAGCAAGACCTCTTTTTCAGCAGTCGGTTTTGTTTTAGCCAAATGTTTGCTTTTTATTACGTTTGTAAACTTCTTGAAGTAAGTACTACTCAATTATCGATTATTATAAAAATAAGGTAACGAGTTTTATGAATCAGACAATTTTAATTTTTTTTCCAAATGGCAGAATAGTCACGATTATTTATTTTTATGATTTGAGCACGTCTTACTTGTTCGAGTCAATTTTCCATTGATTATACAGACATGATTGTGTGACGTGGAAAATGCGGATAAGGTGGTTAGATGTTATCTATGGATTTATTAGATGAGAACAGCTGTAATACATAAGATGAGCCTGTAATGTTTTCATTGCACCTCTCTCTGAGATGGAGTGGGACGGTTTCCTCACGGTTTTTTCCTTCACAGTTTTGGGAGCAGTGGTGACAAAATTAAATGCTTACACAAATAAATTGATACCACTGGCCCACCGCTGCTCTGTTTATTCCTTACTATCCTTACTGATATCATAAACGCGAAAGTTTACATATCCATACATGCAAACTTTGGCGTTTATAATCTATATATATAAAAATAATCTATATATATAAAAAACTAGCTGACCCGGCAAACGTTGTTTTGCAGGTAATTTCTAGTGAACAACCCTTATCACATAGGGGTATGAAAAATAGATAGTAGCCGATTCTCAGACCTACTGAATATGCATATAAAATTTGGTAAAAATCAGTAAAGCCGTTTCGGAGGAGTAAGGTAACTAACATTGTGACACGAGAATTTTATATATAAGATGAATCGCCGTAATTTATGTACGCGCATAACTTCCAAACGACTGCACCAAATTGGATGATTCTTTTGAGCTAATGCCAATTCAATATTCATAGCTAAGATAGGACAACGTCTGTCGGGTCAGCTAGTACCTATATTATAAAATAATATAGTATGGATATTTGTTACTCTTTCACGCAAAAACGGCTGAAAGGATTTGGATGAAATTTGGCACACAGATAGATTATAACCTAGATTAAAAAAAATTTTATCCCGGTAGTACGTTCACGTGGAACAATTTCCGAACTACACGCGGGCAAAGCCGCGGGCGGAAGTTAGTGTTACATATTTTATATTATTTGCGAAGCCATTCATCCGCTTAGCCTTTTCCCAAGAGTCACTAAGTTAAGGTTGGCCACCAGTCTAAGCGGCACCCCAATTACGTAACTGGCATTATGAAAGCGATTCCTACTAGTAGTGTGTTAGGTTACCCCTCTGTGGCAGCTGAGTACCACCAGCCGGCTTAGCATGACGCTTCCTGTTTCTACGAAGAATAGACAGTGCTTTTTTAAACAAAGTCACATTTCGTTCCTCCATTTCTGACATCTCACCGTAGATATCCTTCTACAATCTGTCATTTCGTCTTTCGTTTCTAACGATCTTTGTCTAGGTCCTTTTATATGTAGACTATTTCAGAAGAATATTTCTTCCCAAACTGTCAAAATTACAGTGGCAACAAACTTTCTACTCGACGGCCACAAAGTATACCTACACGATTATCTAAACAATCATGATTCGTTTAGAACGCTTAACTCTTAAAAGAAGAAAACGGAAATCTTCTCGTATTGTACATCATTTAGTTAATAGTAATGTCTATTCTTCCGTCGACAGATCGGTGCTCGCGCTATGCCTGTATGTTTTTAAGTATTTGCATGGAGCAACTTCCTTGATCTCCAGGGAAACTGAAGGAACACGGGTGGGTTTTAGTCAGTAAAGTCTGACACGCCTCCCGCTCCACCTTGAGCGGGAGAAGTTATTTTATGATATCCCACCCAACAAAAAACCCATAGCTCGGGAATACAACACCTCTTGATAAGACTGTTCATCAGACTTTGGGCTATCAGTAGCTATGGTCGTTGCAAAAATAAACCAGAAGCATTGCCTGGAAGAGATCGCGGAAAGCGATAAGGCCGCCCATTGTATATTTTGTAGTGTACCTTGTTTTTTTGTAATGTATTTTTTGTGGTGTACAATAAAGTATATATAAATATAAATAAATATAAGCATTGGATCATTGAAAGTATTCCTATCTATTACTACTACCTAGTATTCCTATATATTCCTAATTATTTTCTCGTTAACCTCATAACGAGTGCGTCATAGCATCGCACTCATACCAACACTATCAGTGTAACGGGTCCCTAGTGAACATATGGATAGCTACTCCATACAGGGGTCATCTTCAGGTCGTTTTAGAGTAGCATAGTATAATGTGCCCAGTTCCCAATGCTTGGACTCAGGCGTGCTCTCTGTAAGACGTAGTAGACGTAGACGGCTGTAATTTACCACGCGTGCCCAGTGCTGGATGTCACATGTCTTTGAATTTCTGGTACTAGTACCAATTAGTATCAATATATTTTTCTTCATCGTTTTCTGAATAGTGGTGATGAAAACAGTAAAATTACATATAGTAAGATCAGAATCCGTGTCAAATTCGATCGCCTACAAAAAACATTTTCTTCTATAAAACAATACAATATTTACCTTTCGGAAATTCCAAAGTCAGTCACGGCAACCATCATTGTGTTATCATTATCATTGTATATCATGCTGTTATCTTATCACAGTATCGATACATCAGTATCACACTGAGATGTACCGGTGAGTACCAAGGTGATATCCGTGCAAGATGTTGAGATGAGATCGGCAGATCGAACTGGAATTTGCCATTTTTATACCTATCCGAAATATTCACGGGCACGTATATAAGTGCATAGCTCTGTCTAAGGTGCATTACGAGCAAACGAGATACATTAGATAGTACTTTTTGGGTTGATTTTACCAACGCCAGATATTTTTATCCGAGTAAAAATTTGTTATCCTGTCATTTTATCCGTAGAAAAACTGTTTAACGCCAATGTCCGGAGTCTTGAATCATCCCCGGTTGATGGCAATAGGCTCGCCTCCTTTACATGGAACTTAACCATAACTGGCGACATGAGTGTACTATAGGCAAACCTTTGCTTAACCCTTCGGGAAAAACACGGGTGATGCTATGTTAAATGTGGATAAAAGATATCTCAGTTTGGAAAATTTTGCCCTGTTTAACACCTTTGTGATTTACAAACTAATGAAATGTGTAGGTATGTAGCTAAGTATGTATCAAATGTGAAACGATATTATAAATTGTTACACAATATGGAATTTTATCTAGAAAACTGCAATGCAGATAAATTGACATTCCATTGAATATTCTACAGCATAGTGGTTTAGAAATATAGACTTTATGCATTTTACGTAAGCCTACTATTCGCTTCTAACTTAGTGTATTCTATAAAAACGCAATATTGCGTTAATGCAGTGTGTCAAGACTTCCACTGATCCCAATTTAGTAAAAAAAACACGTGTCGCACTGATTTATACCATAACCGCGGTTCTTAGAACGGCGAAGGAAGACAAACAGCTTCAGAAAACTGTCAAATCCTGAAACCCCAAACCAAGGCATTCAAAAACTTGTGACACCCCCCTTTCCCCCAATCTCCGAGGAACTTCCTGCTGAATTGTGTCTTTATATCTATAATCTGGGAATCTTAGTGCGTATGTGGCACCTCCCCACAGATAGTAGCCAACTTTCCATCCTGCGCCGCATGCGTTGTCATCTGTTCATTTGATGATTTTAGGACTGCGTCAGTGAGCGGAGTTCACGCAGTTGAATTTTGGGCCAACGACGTTTGAACTTTTTGCCATCGATACGCTAAGACGAAGAACGAAAAAATAACTTCTAGGAAACCCTGACCATCGTTGACCGAATTATAGCAAATCGTCAAGTGAGGTGGTCGTTAAACATGACGAGCTTATTCCATAGAAAAAGAAGTTTAACTCAAATCCCGATCATGTAATTACCCTATTAAAAGAAAGACATTTACAACGAAAGTAATCTACATGACAAAAGATGAGCATTTGTACAAAAAATCTCTTCCTATAGCAGTGGCTACCTTCAAACAGATGAGCATCGTTTTTGTATACTACCTGCTTGAGTTTTAAGTCATCTATTGTTCGTTTTTGCTGCCCCTCGGTCGGTAAAGTTGATGATTCCATTAGGGACTGTCTAACTTTTCTTGTGTTTATGGGTTTTATGGTATCCCATCCGTACTGTTGGACTGTTGCTGCAGTAGTCTGTTTGTTTATTAAAGGTAACCTTTGGCTGTTCGTTCGTGCGTTTGCTTATCGAGACCGATTTTATTTCCTTTATTAGCTGCTGTGCCAATTTTGCGCACATGTTTTCCTCCATTCCTTCCATTTCTCTCGATTTTGTGTTTGCCCATGCAAAGTCTCCAACCATCTTCTTCTCAATCTGCACTTCTCTTGACCCCATCTAGCTATAAACTATCCGATTAACGTGTTTTAAATTCAAAGACATTATATCTCTGGCTAGGCTTCAGAATCTAGTAGTATCTGAGTTTATGTACCTGAAATATTTATAGTACCTGCGAAGGTTCCTAGGAATTCCACGGCAAATAAAGATGTACTTTTTAAAATAAATATAATAATAAATTCGTTTTCGCTCCAAATTCTAGAACTAATCTACTAACAACAATAACTAATACGCGAAACTGACAACTAAAGTCATTGTTCACAATAACCAGGTCAATAATTTGCCGAATCGGGCGCGTCTAGACAGCTATTGTATAGTTTAACCCAAATAGCTGATAATGATTTAACTGTGTTATCTTCGAAGATGCTAATCTGTTGGTAACTGAATTCGTTTAAGCTGTTACTAGCTAGATGTTAATTGTTAGATGGAACAGAAAAAGTTAAGAAACGTTGCATAATAGGAGAATCATGATATTAGCCCTGAAGAGCTCGATATTCAATGATTTTAAAAACGTTATTTTCAATCAGGTTCCCATGATATGTTACAACTAAGGTATTAATCCCACTGACCTTACCCATTTTCATTTTGGGAATGGTGTCAGCGCTTCTTAACTCCTTCCATACATTTCTATCAGTCGTAATACCTGTAGTCACCTCCCCCCCATTTGTGGATCTTTCTCACAGTCCATGAATCTATTCGTCATCCTATTCTAATCTTGTATATTATTACCATGTTCTACTAATCCTACATCGTACCTAAATATGACAACGTTAAGATAAGTTCACGTCAATTTTGCATCGGGTGGGTATCAAACTCACGATGTTCACTAAGCGTATCCTTTACTATACAATCAATCGTGCTATAGATGACTATCGGGAAACAATTAATTAAAAATAATTAATAGTTTCTATGCAATAACGAGGCAATAAACCTTTGCTACGATAAGATCGATTGTGATACGTACAGAGATTGATCTTGAGGTTCAGCCATGCTTGCTGTTACCAGACCTTGGATGGGTCAGACCTCGCCCTGCTTTGAAAAGTATGTGGCTATTATCTCTCTAGTCAGGGGACTAAAAGGTTGAAAACCGCTCTAATCTTATGTTCTTATCACCAATGTCCACTTCTTCTTTCTCTTATGCTTTCTAGTGCCTTCATGTAAAATCCGACTATATGTCTTTTCTTCGTATTAAGAAAGTTTCATAGCTCAAAATGACAGCTCGAAGTTATTTTTCTTTGCAGTCTTAGGTTGTTCATTATTTCAGCCGAAAAACGATCACTGCTGGAGATCGGCCTCGCCAAGCACCTACACTTCGACCGGTTCTACGCTTCTCACATCGAGCGTATTTCTGCGGCCATTATCGGACTATCTTGTGGTAAACCTTCCAAAACTAAGTTATTCGGTACGCGGTCGCTACTTCAGAATCTATCGGCCATACATTGCCATACATTGAAACTGAAATTAAAAGAATTTTTACTAAATCACCAAAAGGATTTTGAAAACGTTCGAGCCGACATATCTGCCATTTAAAACAAATTATTTTATCAATTTTGATCATTTTATCATTATTATTATTATTTTTATCAATTTTGCTCATTTTATCAATGTTATCATCATGTTATTATTTTTTATCTATTCCAATGAGAATTTGCGTTATTTCTTATTCGTCAGTAGTTGTTGTCTTTACACTAATTGAAAAAAGAGTTCAAAAATGAAATCAGCATGTAAATCTGTTTCGTAGTTAAGAAGTACAACGCAGTCAAACGTTTTTTGCCAAATAGCTGGGTAGGTGCTTTCTAAGTTTCTACTTAGAGATTTCCTATATAATGTAGGTAATATGCAGAGTATTTAATTAATTTTTCATTAGTCACAAAAAACACATTCACGCACATGTATGCCACAACATTTTATTTTATTTATTTTACTTTCTTATTCTTTCTTTTTATTTCTTTATTAATTTATTACGGACATACACTTCACTATGTCTTTATTTTATTATTCTAGCGTATGGTACTCGTGGGTTGCAGCTGAAAATCAGCGTCAGGTGGTGCATACTGTGTTGCCATCTGACAATATGCTGAGCTGAGGCCCTTTTGGCATTATTATCATTGTTGAGGTCATTGTTTTCTGTTTTTTTTTTATCTTTTCCTTTTAAATAATTTAAGGTTTTTACTACCGATATAATGCCAATAAACGCAATTTTCTTTCTTCTTCTTTCTTTCTTTCATTGCTCGCAGAACAGCTTCTGCGAGCAATGTCTGGCTGTTTACTCCTACCGGCCTTCCACCTCTCAGAACCAATAATTTAGATAATAGTTACCGATCTAGTATAACTTGAATCCAATTTATGTGGATAATCGTTGGATCAATAGATAACAGAACACTTAAATGCTAAAATACGCTATAATGGTGAGTTCGATAAGTGTTTGTTGCCAATATGAGTAATATATGAATCATGGCGTAAAAATGAAGTCAATAACACAGAGTTATGTTGCTAAACATGAAAAAACTTTCATCACACGATAATATTAATTAGTTAGTCACTGATAACAGTTGATAACGCGGGTGATTTCCCACGTATCAAGCAGGCTGTCACTGCTGAATATAGACTATGCTCCTTTACGCCTATATAAGCATTGAATGGACTAAGCCACAATTTGTGAAATGAGGACAAAGTTGAAACCTTTAATAAACACAAAATTAAACTTGTGTTGCTCGAATTATGTTTTATTTCCGTAAATAGGTTAAAAAAAACACTTTCAAACGTCAAAAAACTTATAGCCCTCCTTCTGGCGCAGTCGGGTAAATACCCGACTGCGCCAGAAGGAGGGTTATGTTTTTCGAGTGTACGTATGTGTATGTATGTATGTATATTTCTTTGTAACGCTCTGTAGCCTAAACGGCTTGATCGATTTTAGCTTGATAGGTGCCGTTAGATTCGTCTTAATTGTGAGAGTGACACCGGGTATATCAAAATTGAAAAAAAAATTATGGCCTGTTCTTGGCGCCATATAGTGCCTTCAATTTTTTTTTATTAAGATGTGTGTCGGTGTGTCCTAACCTATCACTCTGCGATGAAAGACCAAAACAAACTCAGAGGTCTCTTTTAGAATCCGTGCTGGAGTTTTGTAATAGACCCACTTTATTACATTTGTAGACTAATCAAATATTTGATTCATGTGAGAAATGAACACAGGACGTTGAAGCAAATATTGCTCAAACATGTGCAAATCGGGTATTTGCCATTTTAATCATACGGCTAGAGAGCATGTTCATATTGTTCTACTTTTTGTGTCAATGGTTCTTTTGACAAACCAAACTAATTCTTTCGTTTCCTTCATTAAGATCCTGAAAATTCTGAAAAGAATACTTAGAAGTCAAGGTCTCTTATGAGCGAGCAATAGGTAGCTGGCCTGTTTAAGAAAGTTCCTGGGCATTACCGTTAAATCTTAACGTTTGAGTTTAAAAACACATACAAACCTACATATATACAAGTTAAATGCTTTTTTAAATTCGCTTTGAGAGCCGACGGGCTCTATACCGTTATCGTGAATCATGCGCCGACAAAGCCTAACTTGGTTTATACGAATTATAAAATTGTTTCGTCTGCAAAGGTCAGATGTTCATTCAGGGCAGAGTTTTAAATTTAAAATAAATGCAAGAGTTTCTATTTTATGTAGCACACAAGATCAATGCATTCAGTGTTTATGTCCAAAACTCACCAGTTTTGGACATAAACACTGAATGCATTGACCTTTTGTGTTTTGTGGGTTTGCTAAACTACACCTAGTTTAGCAAACCCAGCTTCTATTGAAGGTGTACTAGTATTTTGAAGAATAAGAAGGACATTTTTCAACGCTACTAAATAAAGACAGTCTTTTCAACAATGCCAACTTCAATATTGGAGAAGATTATGAGACTGCATTAAGTATAGGTAATGCAAAAAACTATTACAAAGATTATCTAGGTCCAATGAATAAAATACAAAAGTTCGTTGCACGGAAAGATAATAAATGAACACAATACATGATCAGCTGATTCATTATAAAAGGTTGAACTGAAAATAAAGAAACATTCGAAGGCTAGCAACCAGTCACTTTTTACGCTGATTTTTACGAAGCAAGCAGCTAAACGATTTGGCGGTTTTCTTCTGCCGCTTAATCTTTAAGCGACACACTAGCAACATAACTGGTTAATCTAATACTGGGGAGTTCTTTTCGCCATGTCTTCACTAAGAAAGCGCTAAGAAATGGTGAAGGGCAGACTTGTTAGGGGACTGTCTGATGTAAAGATAACGTTTCAAAAGTGCTGATGCTCAGCCTTCTTCGTAGATACTTACACTTTTCTTTTTTGTAGGTACGCAATGTCACATGAAGCTATGATCGTTTGTCATTATAATGTGCCGTCACAAAAGTGATATAATATTATGAAACACCCAAGTATTCTATGGTCTACATTACAAACCCTATATCTTTTGTTCTGCTACTAAAAGACCAATAATTGTCCAGTTCTAAAAATAAGTAGGTAATCTAAAATCGTCTCCCAAAATCCCACTAAAATATAATCTTAAAAATAACTCCCAAACAAATCACAACGCACCTACTACAAAACCCCCTCCTCTAATATATTTCAAAATCAAAACAAGATACTATTACCATACTGTCCATAGAATCGTAACATGTTAAACTTGCCACAGCCTGATCACTTGACCCGCAGACCGGTACGACCGGTTCCAGATTACCGCAGCCCTTGCTCGCTCAAACACTTCCTGGAGATGTGTGCAGATTTACTAACTGGTTTTTTTATTGATATTTATTTATGCTGTGGTTATCAGTTGTCACGGGTGCAGTATATAGGTTGTTTTACTGTTATGATTTTATTTTTAAAGGCATGTACCATATTTGTTTTTATTTCCCACTAGGTAGACGAAAGGTCTTGCATTTTGGTGTTTGCTTTGCATAGAAAGTGCTTCCATTTTTGAACTGTTGTAGTAAAAAAAACATTAACACTCGTAAATCAAATCCTCCACCATAAATTGTATCTATAACATGCATGTCATATAACATCAAAAGTACTCCAAAACAATTACATCCACGCAGCCACGCACCATGCAACGAAGTTTGGCAATACAACCCAGCAATGATTACCACGGAAGCAAAATACGTAACCATCAGAATTCACCATGGTTATAGTAGGTATAACTATAGTTATTAACTATGGGTTTTTGAGGTCATTCGACCATGCGGGCAAGAATTATGGCGATTTTGACCTCTAGATTAAACCTGCGGCTATGTGAGATTGCTTTGCGTATGTAGTTCAATATAACATCAAATCTGATAAAGTTTTTTTTACTGTTTGGTGTTTTTAAGTAGATTACAATAATATTTTAGTTGATCGTGAGTGTGAATGTGAGTAGGGTATAAGAAAACAAAGATACATACATACGAAGACTACTAAAATCATAGTCCTTTCTTTTGGCTTTGTCGTAGTCTGGTAAACATGGGAAGACAATCAAGGAAACGATGAATGGGTTAGATCATAGATCATATGATTAGAAAAAAGGTGACTACTTAGATACGGGTGGCTAATAAAGATAGATCGAAGAAGAGCCGGGCCGGCAATATTAGCCGTAGAACCGATGACCGTTAGGCTTGGCGTGTTCTTGAGTGGACACCGCGAATCGGAAAACGTAAGGTAGGACGCTCTCAGGCTAGGTGGAGTGACGATCTTCGCAGAGTGTCTGGTGGCAGCGGGATGAGAGTTTAAAATATTATTATTTTGATCCTCAAAAAGCTTGTAAGATCCTAAACTGTATTTTACCTACTTTGACTACAACAAATACACAATGCACAATTACATAACAATTCCTTAACCTATTATTTCGATATTCTCTCCGAAGCGCATAATATAATGCCACCAAATTGACTGGTTTCAAATACTTAGAACAGACAGATGGACTAGTTGCGATATAATTTTGTATATACTTACATGTCTGTAATGTACCTCTATTGTTTTGGTTTTCAATAGAAATATGGAATGCATTGCATTGTAATGTCTCGCTTACAAAGATGTTAGTATGATTTGTAAATATTTTGTGGCTTTGGATGATAAAATTACTGGGTACTAAATATGTGTTGGCTGGGAATGAATAATGGACTACTTTGTATATTTCCTTATTATTATTATAAGTTGAAACATATCTGTGTACATTTGAATATAGGCCTCTCCCGATCATTGCCATGACGGATTATGTGCTTTCCGCATTCGGACTCCCACATATTCCCATTTTCCGGGGTGGGTAAAAATAATCCTTCTAACCATGGCTATCGCCCAAGGAGAATTAGACACAGTCCAATACGATTTGATGGCTAATATGCACCCATAAACCAAGTCTGAAAATAAATGTGGTAATAATGGTATATAATATTGATAATGCATTTTGGCAGACCCAACTTGAGTTGTGGGTATTAATAAGATTTCAGGACTTGCGAATTCACTACTCGGGCATAGCAGCAAAAAGTCGAATGACCAGTATTTCTCCACTGCCACTAAGCTCAAAGATGGCCCACACAATTTGCCAGATTATTGACCTAGATGCAATGCTAAATAGCCCATTATCCTCAAGCTACATGACCTAACATCCAATGTTGTCTCATCAGCATGCATGACGGATCAAAGTTGCGACAAGCACGTAAAGCTGTGATGACTCATAGTAACGAAATATTCTGGTGCTGTGTAGTGATTGGTATCGATAGAAAATGATATATTTATTATTTTAGCTTTAAGTCTGAAATTGCTAACCTATCTTGAGCAAGCGTGGTGATCTATGCTCTTGCCTTCTCTGTACGTAAGTGGGATAGTAATGAGCTCACCATTATTATTTTGAAGAAATCAGATCTTTAAAAGATGAGAGAGGATCCAATCCAACTTAGAGTATTCAGAAAATAAATCAAAATCAAGCAGAAAAACTACATGACATTTTTGATACGACATTCCTGTAGACTGTAGTCCATTTTGTTCACATTTGACTAAAGTGCGTTGAAATCATTTTGATGAGAGATTATAACCTCATGTATCCTGGACAGTTTAATCAGCTACCATGCTTATCCTATAAGAAAATTCTGGTCCTCACTATCGTACTATATCGTATATTACTTCGTCGGTATTTAAAACCACGAAGCAATCACTCAGTCTGTCTGTACAAAGTGAGAGTGGCGTTTTGAGGGCACGACCTTGTACATCTAGCTCAGCCGACGAATCTGATGTATTTGAGTAATTAGGTTTTTGTTCAATATCTTTTTGATCGGAAGTGTTGTTGATGTTAGGTTATATGATGTCGATATTAAAGGAATTTGTATTTTAAGAAAGTGAAACGCCATTGATGTCAATGAAGCGATCGTCAGAATGTTAAGTAGCTACCGCACCATAGACACTATGCTTGACTGTAGCTGATTATGCTACTGCTACCTATAGTCTGTTCTAAATGTTTCTGGTGAAAATGCAAACACATCGATCAGAAAACGTACCCGTGGTTGTCTTTTTGTAGTGCCACTTACAAATTGAGTGATTTGATTCGATTATTCCAATACTTCACACTGAAATTCTAATGTTAAATCGCTTTAAAGATGATCGTCATTCAACCTAAATTTTCTTTCATGTTTAAAAAAAATACTATTGAATAATGTTATTAAAACAATAATAGTCGGTGAGATATAAAGTTGAAACCTATTAAATACAGATGAATGTATTACTAGTTCCTTTTTGAGAGTTATTGCGTAGGAATTTCACTTCAACATGGTTTGTTTACCCTTCCATTAGATAGTTTTGGAACAGATTATATTTTCACTCATGTTCTGCTACACTCATCAAGGCCTTTTCTAATTCAGTGTTTTAACAACCAAACAGACGATTTGTCGTAATAAGACCTTATGAATTCAACGAGTTTTTGCATCAATAAAGTCACGCTTTTGACAAGACTGCAGCAAGACAAGGTCGTCGGTCAAAATGAATGGCTAATGGCTAACGATGCTAATCCGCGACGGTCGCCAGTCGAGGTACTGAGGTTTGGCTGTGATTGGGAAACGAAGGAAACACGACCGAGTGAACTTAGATGTGGCTAATTGCGTCTGCATGTAGTTACAATTTTTAGTTCTAACGTGTAGTACATTAATTCAAATTAAGCCAAGAATCAGCACTTTTTGAACGTCAAATTTATATAAGACACTCTCCCAAAACGCCTACCCTCCATCACTTCTTACTGCTTTAGCTCGAAAGAAGAAGAAATCGATGACTATTTCTCTTTTGTGTTTATGCCAACATGGGATTAAAAAAAACAATTCAATAAGACCGTTGATTTCAAGTTGAGGGACAATGAAGCTACTACATTTTAGTAAATGGTAGGATCTAAAAGATGGATCATATAAAACACCATTAGTGGTCTAATGGTGTTTTATATGATCCATCCATGCAAAAGTAATATAAAAATGCATTGCATAGCTGACATTGCCATCCTAGATCGTCACTTAATCACCACCATGCACATATTCCTCCAGTTACAACTCAATTCACATACCGATGTTAAGAGCAGCAATTCAGCAAAACCAGTAATTACATACGAATATCATTTAACGACTCTGAACTTGCGACCTTTCGCGGTCATTTCTAACTTATAAATAATTGAACTGACGATGTGTCTAACATATCATGACCTGCAGCGATCCTATGGAGTTCGTTTAAAAGTACTGGATTTGGTATTTTTTGATAGCTTGTGAAGAAGCTTCTCCGCGGAAGTCTTCGGAACTTTCAGAACTTCCCAATTTCTGGCACCAAGGATTGTTGCTGGGTTTGGTTAAAGGGTAGGTAACGGCGCCGTGCCGGTGTAACAGAAACCGGGTACCGAGACAATAGGGACATGAGAGTTTTATCTCCGGGATGGCAATGTACCTTCGATGCCTCTTATATATTGAGTAATATTGACCTGTTAACATCCGTTGGACCGTTTAATTGTTACGAGAATCTACATACATAAGCATAATCAGCTTATAGTGTTCCCACTGTTAAGACAAAAGAGAGAGAGAGTGATCGTAAGAATTATAATCACACCTTTCAGCTTTGTCTCTGCTATTTCATTGTACTTGTGGATCCTTCTGTATGGTACTGTCCATTTTCCACCAGGTAGACCGCCTGATTGTCGCCATTCAATCATATAGGTATTATGTTGTTTTAAATTGTCTTTGCAAGCAACGTCTCCACAAATGTCAAGATAAACTGGTCAAGTCTCCAGCTCGTCTAGACGTTAATTAGGGAGATTCCACACACGTGTGCTGACAAGTCGTTAACTGTAAAACGATAAACTTGACATAACTGCAGTTTAGTTTGACGTCATTTCTAATGGGTTATTGTTTCGTTAACTATTGTATATGTGTCATTTGACTAGCCAGGCAATGATTGACACAAATTCATGCAATGCAATGGTTTCTTCAGTACCGAAATGTTATCACTTTTTTATTGTTTTGGTAACTTTTTTGTTTCTCTGAAATATTAAATGAACCAAAATTAAAAGTCATTTATTCAAATTAGGCTGAGTATCAGCACTTTCTGAACGTCAAAATTACATATGGAAATCCCCAAAACACCCGGCCTCCAACACTTCCTAGTGCTTTATTAACTGAGATTCATTAATTTAGAACTCATCTGGCAGTTTGCAGTTACCGTCAGCTATAGGCTTGTAACACCCTAAAGGATAATATGTGGATCCTTGAAGCACGCAAACTCCAAATGTCTCATGTCACCTATTCGTAATTTCATCGACGCCCATAGAATACTCCTAAAACCGGCACGTTTTTAATGCTGCATCCTAATTTCGTAACACACTATCAATCAGAAACTGAAGGATGTTGCTAATCTACTGCTTTATATGATCGAGAAAATTGTCTGCCCAACAACGTAAATAACGTAAAAAATGTTGTTGAAGTGTCAAAGTGACAGTTCCTAGCTTCCTACAGTTAGTTTGTTACACAATATCCCCTTTGGTAGTAACTCTTTGAGAAAAATATTGATTAAAATACGAAACCAATCTGTTTACCGTCGACCTACTTCTCAAGTTTCACCAAAAAGCTGCTCTAGATAGACTACCCTTGGCGTGACTCCTCTATATTAAACTTAAAACGGTTTCACTCACTTAAACGTTGAGAGATCAAACCACGTTGTTATCCAATTAGTAACTGCACAGTGTTAGGTAATCGACCTGTGTTTTTACACGTGTTCAACGATTCTACACGATTGTCTTATACAATGTACGGTTTTATTATCTGTGGTAATCGGTTCCTATTTCAGAAAACGGAACGTTGTTTTCGAATCGTGAATCTTTTTGAAAGATGAATTTGTGCTAAGATTTCATTACATTTTCAAACAATGAAGGTTTTGATATTGGGAAGGCTTATAGACAGTCGCAAAGCATAGACATTGGTGAAACACTGAAATTTTTGGCAAATCAAAGTAGTCGTAGAGTGGAAAGCGAAGGCGATTCTTTTTATAGCCTAAGGATATATATCTGTTTCAACTTTGAAAGGCTTTATGAACTTTTTTTTAAAGACCGTGAGTTTTGAAACAGTCAATAGTTAAAAAGGAATAGTAAGTGCAAGAAGAGCGTCTCGAGTTTTAAGGTCTGTATGGATAGACCTTATTAACTTAAAACTTAACAACGCAACATCTAATGTTACTAAGAGAAAAGATTTGAGATTTTGTGTTTTTGTTTGTTACGCATTCTCGTTAAAACGGTTGAAAGGATTTGGATAGAATTGGACACATTGGTACACCATGACCTGGATTAGGATAAAGGTCACTTTTTTATCCCGATATTCACATGTGATCGAGAATTATGCGGATGAAACTGCGGGGCGCGCTAGTACGATCATCTTTTTAGATAAAGTCTCAAACGTTGAAAAAAAGTTCCTTAGTTACCAGTAATTTTATCAATCTGCCTAGCGTTTTTTCAACTATGTTGGGGTCAGCTTCCAGCCTAACCGGATGCAGCTGAATACCAGTATTTTACATGGAGCAATGTATTATTTACCAGTTATTATTAAAGCACAAAGTGAACAATTTCTTACAATAATACAATTAAAGTGTGAAATCGTTGGATAACCACATAATATATGAAAGTAACTACGCTTCCGATTTCTCTACGAAAATACTTCACATGCTCGTATAAAATTGTTGTTTCGTGAAATACGCGTTTTGAGAGCACCAGTTTTATTTGATTTCATCAATCCAGTGTTTTTTAATAAAATTCCTAATCCATTGCTTCATAGGTTTGAAAAAATCGTCTGCTCAACAATGTAAATAATGCAATGAACGTGGCTGAACTGTCAAAATGAAAAATATTGTAATCAGTTTTCTGTGTGTTACAAAATTACTCTACTGGACTGCCCTGAGGAATATTTGCGTTACACACTAGCAGTGGTGGCCAAGTGGTAACGGCCGCGACTTACGAGTTTTAGGTCGTGAGTTCGAACCCAGACGGGCGCTTTACTTTGTGTAAATAATTTCATCACCACTGCTCTCAAAACGGTGAAGGAAAACATCGTGAGGACACCGGTCTGTCCTAGAACCAAAAATTCGAAGACATGTGACATCTACCAAACCGCAATGGGCCCGCGTGGTCGATTACGGCCCATTTCCTCTCACAGAGAGGAGGCCTGTATCCCAGCAGTGGGATAGGTTATAAGCTGATTATGATGACACTAAAATTCAATATTCATTGCGTTATTTACGTTGTTGAGCAGACACATTTTTCGAACATATGAAGCCACGGATTAGCATATAATATTTCCTTCAAAATTGTTCTGATTCTAATTGATAGAAAGGAGTTCCTCACTTGGTAAATTTTTACTTATTAGTAGAATCCAAGAGAGTTCACAATTCTCTATATTTCTGTCTAACAAACATTTTTACAATTGAAATAGTTCTCAAGATAAAATATGAGAGTTTGCAGGCCGTTAACTGGATAGGGTTTTTAGGATAAACAGACAGAAATATCAATTCATGTTTTCTGCAATCAGTAACGTTAGTATCACAGTTTTTAAGAAATATAACGATTCGCGTTTTTTGACGATTTTCTCGGAAACAACTTTTAGGGCTTAACGCCTGTCTAGTTAAAGGACGGCAGAATTAGGGTGCAGGATACATTCTGGGTCGAAAAAAATCCAGTAACAACTCATTTGTTGGAACTGTTTTTTTCCAGCCAGCATGGTTTTAGGCTCACAGCCTTCAAGTTAAACCAAGCTATAAATACTAAAACTTTCTCGTTCGTGTACTAAGTTTTCTATTACCTAAGTAAAGGTTACCAAGGTCACCCCAAGGGTGACGGTCTGACCCCGCTCAAGGGAAGGCTGTGACATTTAAACAAACATGTTTTATTATACATCTTTACTGATTTTCACGCACATTTTTCACATGTAAACTTTTAGAAAATCGTGATAAACAATTCGTGGACTTAACATTTTTAATTTAGCGTTGGATCTTCCTAATTGGACTAGATTAGGCCTAGGCTCGTGTTCCGTTTGGAGCCGGACGTAAAAAAATAGCACCAGCCATTTCTTCCCGTGGTTGTCATAGAAAGAGACTAAGTGACTTACTAGAGAATGGGCAGCAGCGTTCTGTATGCATTTTACCACCATACTGCGATCGCCAACCCGCCTGCCAAGCGTGGCGGATTATGGCAAAACCCCTCTTGGGGGAGGCCTGAGTCCAGCAGTGGACGTCTTTCGGCTGAAATGATGATGATGATGATTACGCGTAGGCCATTAATAATTGCGGCCGTAAATAATTGACATTATTTTTAGTTTAGTAGTTTAGTTAGTATTTTCTAATTGATGTACAATATAAGAAGATAGCTATGTTTTTCTATTAATTATCACAGTTATGCGTTCTATTGTGGCCGTCGAGTAGAAAGTTTGTTGTCATTGTGATTTTGACAGTTTGGGAAGAAATATTCTTCTGAAATAGTCTACACTTATAAGGACCTAGACAAAGATAGTTAGAAACGAAATACAAAATGACAGATTGTGGAAGGATATTTACGGTGCGATGTCAAAAATGGAGCAATGAAATGGCACTTTGTATTGAAAAAGCACTGTCTATTCTTCGTAGAAATAGAAAGCGTTATGTTAAGCCTGCAGGGTACCCGAACGACTCCTGTTGCAAACTGTGGCAGCTAGATATTAATACGGGCAGGATACTCTTCCGCTTCCCACTTACTATCTACTATCAAAGAAGCATCTTCCTACAGAGTGTGTGTGAGTGTGTGTGTGGTGTGTGTGTGTGCGTGGTGTGTGTGTGCGTGGTGTGTGTGTGTGTGTGTGGGTTGTGATTTTGACAGGCTATGATTGTACATGTTTGTATGTAAGTATGTACATGTAATATAAGAGGGGCGAGGGTATGAACATTTATATGTTTACAACTCATCGTATTTTGACAAACGAGATTTCGTTAGAACTTGGATGCATCATGTTGTTCCGCGGGTTATAGGCTAGACAGTGTCACATAAAATCTAAGATGGTGGCTCAGAGCGGATGATCGAAATTACAGAAAAAAAAAACAACATTTGTATTGAATTGCGATTAGGTAATTCAGCAGAACGTATTGTGTCAATCATTTACACAATGCATTTGCCTGACTGTATACAAAACAAATATTTTTCTGAGTAGGAAACCTATTGATAAAAGTTGGTAAGTCGTCTTGTTTTGATAGAGGTGTTACTTATTGCAAACAACTCAAAAGAAATGTTTTCACAATACGATAGTGATTTTAAATTATTATGAAAGCATTGTGCGTATTACAACAGTGAATAAAAGCGATTGTTTTCTCTAAACACTGGGATTATTATGATGCTGAGCCGATATTGAACTCTTACTTAGGCGTTTATCATGCGATACGAAGATGTTTTAAGATCTTCACTTCTCGTTCGTTCATCGGATTGTTTCTGGCTTTCAAAAGGCTTTTTCCTTTGTCAAACCTAGATATACGTCAAACTTATCTTCAATAAAAACAGGGTGCTAAAGATTTCGACGAACCCACTAAAACTATGAATTCATCACATGATTTCAGACCCCAAGCGTGGAAATTTTTAGACCCCCTAGCGTAGAAATTTTTAGACCCCCTAGCGTAGAAATTTTTAAACCGCCTAGCGTAAAAGAAAATCGTGGGTTATCGAAAAAATATCAGCTGTTTCATAGAAAATTGCAAAGTCTGTATCCTACTTATAATATTATAATTGTGAAAGTTTGTATGCTTAGATGTTCGGATGTTTTGTAACTCAATGACGCAAAAACGTCAGAACGGATATGGATGAAATTTGACACACAGATAGTTTATAAACCTGGGATATCACCAAGGAAACTTTTTATCCCAATATTACGTCCCTGTGGAATAATTTTCGAACACTACGCGGGCGAAGCCGCTGTGGAAAACTAGTAAAAAATAAATAATTCTTTATATCGTCTGATTAGGAGACAAATTATCTGCAGAATATTTACGAAGGACGAGCGAACATAACTTGCATAACATAACTTAACTTGCATGTCATAACTTAACTTGCATAACGTAACTTAACTTGCACATCAAAACATAACTTGCATAACATAATTTAACTTGCATATCATAACTTAACTTGCATAACATAACTTAACTTGCATATCATAACTTAACTTGTATAAAATAACTTGCATAACGCGACTTGCATAACACTAACAGTAGGAATGGCTTTCATTTTGACAGTTCAACAATATTCATTGCGTTATTTACGTTGTTGAGCAGACAAAATTTCGAACATATGAAGCAATGGATTAGCAATAAGTATTCTTCAAAATAGTTCAGCACCCTAATTGCGTAACTCACTATTCATCATATCTTCTTCGCTTTGAAATAGATTGTTAAACCATTGCTTCATATGTTCGAAAAATGTGTCTGTTCAACAACGTAAATAACGCAATGAATACTGTTGAACTGTCAAATTGAAACCGATTATGATTAATCGTGAGTTACGTAATTAGGGTGCTGATTTTGATTGATAGTGTGTTACACAATTAGGGTTTTTTTTTTTTTTTTTTTTTTTTTTTTTTTTTTTTTTTTTTTTTTTCTGGTAGGTAAAGTCTCGTCGTATTGTGTATCTTCATCATCATCATCATTTCAACCGAATGACGTCCACTGCTGGACATAGGCCTCCCCCAAAAGGGGGGTTTTGCTACAATCGCCACGCTTGGCAGGCGGGTTGGCGATCGCAGTATGGTGGTAAAATGCCTAGAGAACGCTGCTGCCTGTTTTCTGGTAAGCCCCTTAGTCGCCTTCTACGACACCCACGGGAAGAAATGGGATGGTCCTATTCTTTTACGTCCGGCACCACACGGAACGTTGTGGATCTTATCGACTTAAAAGTATTTTCTGTAATTCCATCGCCATGATATCACGAGATGACTTCCATCTTGGTACAGATAATGTTTATCATTATCAGTGATGCGCATAACTTCTAGTTTTATCAGCATAACTCTTTCGCAATTTGTCTTGCAAAATAATCTAGGTATTTAATCACGATAGGAAATATTTTTAGCGCACCTCTGTGTTAAAAAAAAAATAGATTTGAATCGACCACCCCTTTTTGAAGTTTCTAACAAAATGTGTACTTAGATCATCATAATCAGCATAAAATGGTCCCACTGTTGGAACACAGGCCTATCTTTGAGAGGGAGTACCACGCGGGCCCAGCGTGGGTTGATAGACGTGTAACCAATGTCACGTCTTCGAATTTTTGGTTCTAGTTTCCTCAAGATGTTATTATTCACCGTTTTGTAATGTAGGTACTCAAATTGATTAATTGAATTTATTTTCAATTACCTATTTGTATTTTATGTACTTATTTGCACTATAGTACGTATTTGCATTAATTTATCGATTGCCTCATCATGATTAGCATAGTCTTATGTGGATAAAATAGTTCTGCAAAAAGTTCAGGGGTTCTTATAATTTTTATACCTTTGACTGGTTTCATATTGAGGTGATAATGAAATTGTACATTGCTGTTCATATAGTACCTACAACCAAAAAGTGTTTAACCTCCACATAAGGGATGTTTATATATATAAAAAAAAACATAGTGCATAAACATCAAATACAATACACTAATTAACGTATCAAAGCATAGGTAGCAAGGTAGGTACTATGATAGATATGTAATAAAAACATAACATATCAAAATAACATATAATATTACCTACTTATATTTACGGATACTGTTGGTGTGTAATCCATCATTTATAATATGACAGAAAGATATAGCTACTGTGATTTTATTCAAAGAATACCTTTTTTTTTTGGGTGGGAAATCGCTCTGGGTGGAGCAGGCGGGCGTGTCAGACTTTTACTGTGTACCCGTGTTCCTTCAGTAGCCCGTATGCCAGGGGCTGTGGTATCTCTTTCGAACAAACCCGCACCCCTGGCAGGCATCGGCCCTTGCGGGCCCCATAAGAATAGCTTCTGATCACGACTTCGCCCGCGTAAAATTTCTTGTTTTAGCATGCAGGCTTTTGGCTACTTTGTTTAGGTGCATTTTATGTATCATATTTCTTTTGTATTTTTTTTTTGTGCAGTTTAAACATATTATTTTTGTTGTATTTTCTATCTATAAAATATAAAAATTACCCGCGACATTAATATTCCTGGTACTTCGTTTTCTCTCAGCGTTCCTTCTGTTTATTTTATTTTGTATCGACTTCCGTTAAAAATCAAATGCAAAATATATTTTTCAAATCCGACTGGTACCTAGTTCCAGAAATACCCCCTTCATACAAACAAACAAATTTTACCTCTTTATAACAGTTCCTAGTTCGTATAGAAGTAAGCATATACAAAGTCTATGAGTGTGTGCGTGATATGTAAATTGACTGTCGCAAGGAATCGAAGGGAACAACAGGGGCACGTCTTGGCATTGTCCACTGCTTCCGGTTAAAAGGGGTTAGGAAACCAAGGTAGGTTTAGAGAAACTGCGATCAAAGCTAATGCAATACTACTACTGCTTCTGTTAGCCTGCGTCAGCCCAGTGCTGGGCAAAGGCCCCTCCCCCATGATTTCAAGCGTCTCTCCTCTTCCCACAATGGTTTTAAAATTGCTAGTCTCTAAGACGCCTTCCAAAGAAATCTAAACAAGATAAGTTTTTAACCAGTGCGCAAACTGTAACCACGAATTTAGCATATTATTCTAGACCTTATAAATTTATCGTCAGTTATACAAAAAAAACATCGTGAGGAAACCGGCATGTCTTAGAACAAAAAATTCGAAGACATGTGACATCTACCAACCCGCACTGGGCCCGCGTGGTGGATTACGGCCCACTCCCTCTCACTTAGAGGAGGCCTGTGTCCCAGCAGCGGGAACGTAAAAGGCTGAGTATGTATACAAAAAAAAAATCAGCTGTTTCATAGAAAAGTTAAATACCTACGCGGTTAAAATGTATGGAACAGCTGATTTTTTTTTTAATAACCGACGAAAAATTTGGGGCACTAGAATGATATGCTGAATTCATGGTTACAGTTTGCGTACTGGTTAAAAACTTATCGTGTATATTTTTTTCCAATCAAACGGCCGTCGAAGTAATCAATACTTGACAAATATGTCATAATGTTCCGGCAGTTAAATAGGCCGATCAATTTGTTCGATATGGAGTGACTATAAATATGTTGCTCGTGTCCTTTTATGGTGAAGTATGTGGGTTGTCAAAGCTTATGGCGTTATGGGCTAACCAGTTAATGAATTTAACTTTTTTTGGTTGCTTAGAGTTCATATTTTTTTTACTTTTTAAATAACTATGTCGTTTCTTTCTCACTATTCTTGGTACATTCATGAGTAAGGATTGAAACCTGTTATTTCGCAAAGATTAATTCGTAGGAATTTGGATATGTTCATTTCAGCGTTTCGTCGTACTGGATACGATCATTTTATATCATAAATATAATATTATTTTCATTTTTCGTGAAGTCGTTGCCAATTTAATATCAAAAGAATATGCAAAGAACTGTTTAGAATTTAGACCCTCACAATGTGTAACGGGAAGAGTAAAATCTGACCACTTACCGATAGTTTACGCAAATTCTCTCAGAGATCGCGTGGGTGCTGATACGGAATAAGAAATTCTTATGTAAATACAAACATCTCTTACACATAATTTGTAGTTGCATTCCTAAGACGTGGGATATCGTGTTTATACGAAGAAAGATGAACATCTTTAGTTATTATACTTGAAGAATTGGCAGCTGCATCCACCTGTGGGAATTTTGTAATGGAATGATATAAGAATATATTCTGAAGCTTGCGAAGGTCGTAAGTCAATTGTTTCTTGGTATACAACTTTTTCTCAAAGATATTTTAGATACAAGTCGATAAGGTAATTTTTGGGGTATCTAAAAGTATAAGCCATATAGTATGAGCAGTGTCTCGTTGATAACGACCGCTCTTACGAGTTGTAGGTCATAGATTCAAACTCAGACAGGCACTTAACTTTGTAGAAATTATTTCATCACCACTGCTCTCAAAACGGTGAATGAAAGCATCGTGAGAAACTGAACCTAAATCAGAAACTAAATCCTAAAACCACAAATTTCGAAGACATCGTTTTTCTGATAGCGTAAATGTAAACCTAAACCTACCGGAAGTTTAGGTTTCCGCAGCCTGCCTTTATAGTTCCAAATCCTGTTTGTCAATTCTCGATTGTTTTGAGTAGTCACTGATGAAGTTATTCGAGCCTGTCTCTCAGACCAAACATACTTAATTGACATTCCATACAAAAACGACTTCTTTTTACATTGCATAGTAAAATGGTATTGTAATTTGAAAAATTGAGGCGCTTGTTCAACTCAGTCGAACAAATAAGGCTTTTTACCAACCGTTTTAGCATAAAGTCGCATATCTTCATGCTATGGATGTAATCACGGCAGTGGAAAATCGTTTGAATAAAATTTGAATGAACAATGAATTGCACGTCAGGTAGATACTTTACGTAAAACAAAGTTTTGTAGAAATAAAATTTATGAGCCGTTCAACGAAAGTGAATTGAATAGGGCTGATTTCGGGGTTTGAGTATGGTGCAATGTAGGTACTTGGATTGCAATATTGCATAGATATTTAATGTGAGCCACAATTCTAAAATTATCTTTATTTGTAATATCCTCCTTTAAATAACTATCAGCCAATCAGCTATTATTTCGTAAAAATCACACCGTGAAAACTTGAATGAAGTGAACTGTCAATAGTGTCAATCACATGACAGTTCACTTCACTTGTGTTTTTCGTTCATAGTGCGTTTGTACATCATAGACCGGCTGTTCAGAAAAAACTGAATTAATCGAACTATCATTTCACCCATGACCCAATGTTAGCATAATCAGAATATAACGTTCCCAATGCTTGGCCACAGGCCTCCTCTCTGTGGGAGGGAGTGGGCTGTAATCCACCACGCAGGCCCAGTGCGGGTTGACAGTTGTCGCTTGACTTCGAAGTTTTGGTTCTAGAAAATGCCGGTTTCCTCACGATGTTTTCCTTCACCGTTTTGAGAGCAATGGTGAAGTAATTTACACAAAGTAATGCGCCTGTCTGGAATCAAACCTACGACCTTTAAATCCTAAGTCGCGGCTGTTACCATTGGGTTACCACTGTCGTCAAGTTTAGCCAATGTTATGGATTGCTAATATTGACAGTTCACTACAAGCTTACTTCATCTAAATTTTCACGGTGAAATCTTTACACAACAGACCAACTGATCTGGAGAAGGATCATCCCTCCAAATTGTAACAGATTGTACAATCTAGAGGTAACGCCCATATGTTGAAGAAATACGTTCGTACTCAAGATAAAACCTACTACAATATAGATTCCACGTTTGATAGCAATAAGAGTGAGATAAGCTCACAATAATTTGGAATTATCTCGACATGGGGATTGTAAATAACGTCAATACAACATGCAATGCGTAAAACAATGTGTGACAAATGCGTGTTCGTTATGGATTTTAAGATGATGTGCGAATGATAAATACATTTATAAAAAATCGTGGTACCTACTTAGCAACTGGAGTTGAGGAGCTTTATGCAGTCGCTCCATGTAAAATACAGCTGCATCCTCACAGCAGACTGGAAGCAGACCCCATTAAGTTGGGGAAAAAGGTTAGATTGATAATGTTGATGATATAAATATAACTGTTACCATGGTCAACATGTCATGTATAGCTTAAAGTAAACCAAACCGTGTCTTAGACGATGCACACCTAATACCTATGTGTTAAAGTACTGATTGGCGGAGAATTATTTTGGTGATACCATTTCATGGAAAGATTGACCAATTGCACTCATTTTACCATGTAATACCTACATTATAATAGTGGCTAATGCGACTACAGGCTCTGCAGTTTCAATTAGGGATAATATAACGAATAACCGTGCAGAGATGAAGAATTCCAAATCCGATATTTATCCCATACCTTCCCATACCACTATTCCTTGGGAGAATATTTTTTATATCATAAATCAATGGCATACTAAAAGTCAGCAAAATAATGCAGACAATATTGGAAGATACGTACTAACGCAAACAAAAATGAAAGTGATAATTGAATCTATGGTCAGAATTAGTAGCATTCATCAGTTAGTAAATTGCATAACTAACTAAATGCTTTTAATAGCGTGAGGTTAATTAGTATCCATAATCAGGAAAGGCGGTTGCGTGCCAATAGGGATGGGATTACTTGCAAGATGATGCAAGAGTAAACTTTGCAAGAGTCCACGTAATTTACTAAACCATTTTGTAACTAATCTTAAAGATGTTTTTGACAAAAAAATTATTGAAACAAGCAATGGGCAAACCAAATGATGTAACATGGGAATACTTTTGAGATTTCTTCTTCTGTCTAGTATTCTTTCAGTCTTTCACTGTTCCCCTTTTATCTCACTCAAACGAGTGCCACTGCCCTTTTTCTTTTGTATTCCACACTGATTTCAAAATCGTCTTCTAAGCAACTTTGTTTGAGCGTTCTTCAAGGTTACATTCTAGGCCCCTTAAAATAAAATAGTAGAGTATTAAGTATGAGTATGACTACCGTTATGAAATATTATTGTAAGTCCATCACATCGTGATGATTAATACCTCATTATAACTATAATTACCTACTGAAGTCATTAAACCTGTAAAGGCTATATAAGATGACCAACATATAGCGTGGGTGCTTTAAATGTCACATTGACTACTTAATAGCCTCACCTAGCTAGGAAAACAGCTTTTTGCTCAACGTCGTCATAATATCGATCTTAAAGTGTATCCTATTATGGAAGACCATGACATTAACATCGATGACTACAATACTACAAAGATTTTTATAATAATTGATGATGTAAAGACTGATTTGATTAATATGCTTCCTTATAATGAATTGTTAGACCATATATGACTAACGATAGCTTGTAAACCTTGAAGATTAAAATTTAATTTCGCAATCTATAAAAAAATTAATTTGCTTTTGAATTTTTTAGATTACTCCTGAGTCATGTTGAATGAATTGTTGTCTTAAATCTCTGCTAATAATAATTTTCTGTGTATGTAGTTGAGATTTTGTATCATCTTAGACTAACGCGTTGAATTCAGTAGCTTCACAGTTAAATTGCGCAAATTCTCTCCGGCCAACGATTACGTGAGTATTTCTATCAAGCAGATGCTTTCTACATTATCTTTCTTCAGTGCAAGTACGATACACTAGTTGGCTTGCACTATGATAAACCAAGTAGACTTTGCATTTGTCTCTTCAAAAATGCCATTGTTCACGTTGATATTCTCTTCATGTTTCGAGTCTATTGAAAATTTCTTACCGGCTGGCTGGAACTGCGGCTGATGGAATAGATTCGAACTTTAACATAACAGACGAAACGAGGATATTCCACAAACCTTTTCCATTCTCTTCTTCAAATAATATGTGTGATGTATATGCTTTCTCTGATTGCACTCCAAGGGGTAATGGGTACACTATTACCCCTTGAAATGGTGGTTTGGTGTTCCTGGGAGTATAAGCGTAATTTTACGTTGTAAAGTTAAAATCTAAAGTGACTAATCCGTCTTGCTCATTACAGTCTAGACTTGCGCTTGCGTCCATCACTATCGGAACAGAGGCGCACGCGCCGTTTTCACCGCGTTCCCTATATGGTCGGGGCCGTGAAATCTATTGGTTTACATGTTATCTTGCGTTTTAGTTGGTACACTGTTTTTGTTGGGGGTATTGTCTTGGTGCAGAGTTGTATGTGCACTGTTGTTGCTGAGAAATTATGATATCTAATGTTCTGTAGCTATGGCATTGGCAATATATATATTATATTGTAACCTAGCGTAGTTAAGATTTTAAGCCACTCATGTCGTCTCAACTTGGTGTGAACATATGCCTGATACCTGCAAACCTGATACCTGTATTACCTGGACCATACATATTTTCTATTCAATTTTATCGTTTTCTCTGTAGATACTTCTTTGCAAAATTAATAATTTATTATACTTTGAGAAGTGTGTTAGATTATGGAGAGACTTGCCCAGATATGGGACAGTAAAGGATAGAGCTTTGTAAAGTCCTTTTGAGATATTGTTTTACGAATTCATCTTTGAATGAAGGTTGAAGTGAAGGGCGGGCGTTTTTGGGGGACTGTCTTTTGTAATTTTTGACGTTCAAAAAGTGCCAGCCTAGTTTCAATAAATGACTTTTGATTTTGATTTTTGAATAAGTTGCGATTGAAATTATTTAGGGCGAATTTCACCAATGAATGTAAACGTGATCAGTATCATCAGGATCATCTCCGTTCAAGAGTTGTCAGTGTCAAATATACCAAAACAATGGTGACTCAGACAGCTCTTGAACGCCGTTTAGATGTACTGATCGCGTTCAGTTTCGTCGATGAAATCCACCCTTAGTGGATTAGTAATTATGGCATTTCTTAATTTAACAATACAATAGCGATTGGTTTTGCAAGCAATCATGATCATTTTAGTTTTCCTAATATCGAACAAGAATGTGATAACTGAAGTACAATATGTACTACAGCCACAGCCTAAAAATATGCCATTAGTGGCAGTATGACTAAGGACATGACGTACAAACGAACTTTCTCTTTTTTCCTCCATTTTTGATATCCCAACATTTTTTACATTAAAAAATACGACGTCGTTTAACATTTCATACTCAGCCTTTTACGTTCCCACTGCTGGGACACAGGCCTCCTCTCCGTGAGCGGGAGTGGGCCGTAATCCACCACGCGGACCCAGTGCGGTTTTGTTAGATGTCACATGTATTCGAATTTTTAGTTCTAGGACATGCCGGTTTCTCACGATGTTTTCCTTCACCGTTTGAGAGCAGTGGTGATGAAATTATTTACACAAAATAATGCGCCTGGCTGGGTTCAAACGCACGACCTACAACTCGTAAGTCGCGGGCGTTACCACTGGGCCACCACTGCTCTCAACATTTAGCAGCTAAATAACCTTGGAAATATCAATACATATCGTTAGTGCGGTTTATGGTCGATAATTTCACATTAATCATACATTTGCCCTTGAACTAGTCACGGTGACATATCGATATTCGATGGCTATGGAAACATGTGGAAGGCCTAATGGTTCTTTTTGAAGGACAATCAATACTGTGGAGTGTTTGTATAGAAAAGTTGGTGTGGGCGTCGTTTGTGGGCACCTAATTGATTCTTGATTTGATGTAGGATTATTGAAGAGAAGGCTTGCCTGTTTTTTATATTAGGTTAGTACAGTTTAAGCGAAACATATTGATTTAGTGTCCCTGAGTTTTTTTGATATTATTTCAAACCAAATACCTATCTCGTATTTTTTAAAGTGTGAAGACATCCTCTTGATTTTTTTCTCTGCTTAGTTGTAGTTGTAGCTACACAGCAGGTTTGAGAGGAGGTAGATTGTGCTTAATTGGAAACTCTAGGATTTGGCGACGCCGATATATGTTCGCCTGCAAGCAAGTTATCGGTTTTTTAAAATCTTCGAACACAGCTTCAAGTAATAGCAACGACACTTTCGTACGTATAGGTTTATCATACTCAATTCTTTAATGGAAAAATCGTGTCGACATTTCGTCACGTAAAAAATGCCCGTACGTCCTTGTCGAAAAACATTGATGAGATCATTGTTTTGCTGGGTAAATAATTTAGAGAAATTACTCATCAAATTAGCACTGAAAAATGCTGTTTTTTGTTCTTAAAGATGTTCAGAAACAGACTTTTTAAAATATTTAAATATGCAATCATCATTCACTTTCGCAAGGACATAGGGGTACGCACACACTGTATTGTCACAGTCTAAAAAAATGCATTCATAATTTTACCAGTAGATTAATCTGGTACATGTTTTAGTCTTCCGGGCACGTTTCACATGGGTAACCTGGTGTCAGGGACCCTGTGTTCATTGTACGAATGGTTGTTAGGCACAGTTATAATCGCATCATCTGTGTGATTTACCTTCCTCGATTTTTGTTCTGATTTTTATTCTTTAGGAGCATTGTATGTTGCTGTCAGTGTAACTATTATTTGTTGATATGAGTTTATGTAATGTAAACTGTTGTACTGTGGCCTCGGATATACTGTGATGGGTCGTGGCTGTAGCCATTTTGAGCTAGGTTGAAGCTAGGGAATGCAATCTCGTACGAGATTTCCGCCTAGCGAGATCTCGCGAGACTCAAAACCCAGTCTCGCGAGATCTCGCAAATTACGGGATCTCGCGAGATTGGGAGAATCGCAATTAAAACATATGCAAATGCTTGTTTTAAGAACTAGTAATTGACACGATATGTAATTAAATAGAAACTGCGTTGCTTAGTTATAAAAATAATGTAAGTTTTATTTTAAAAATCAACAGAGTACTTATTATTTTGTCTCTAACTCTAATAACATTTGTTTATGTCTATAATTATTATACCTACTGTAGCTAATCAGTTCAAATTCTTACAATATTGGTAACAAAACAATAATTATCTATATTTAGTCTTTTGTAAATTATTACTTTAGTTTCAATAATTAAGAGTAATAGGAACATTACTTATGGTAAATAAATACAACAAAACAAAAACTTATCTTCACAAGTTCTTAAATAAATGTTGTGAGATCGTTTTAATCAAATAAAAGAAGTTTAAAGTAGAAGTTAGATGAAGTTATCAAGGTACGGAAAGGCAAGTTAGTTTGTCTGAAAATGGCTTCTCAATAAAAACTTTTTTTCAAAAAAATAACAACCGACTTCCGAAAAACACTACAAAGTGCAAAATAACTTTAATTTCGGAAGTCGGTGACTTTAGATGTGTATTTTAATTATTTGTCACCGCCTTCCGAAATTAAAGTTATTTTGCACTTTGTAGTGTTTTTCGGAAGTCGGTTGTTATTTTTTTGAAAAAAAGTTTTTATTTTTCACTTTTTAGTTACCTACCCCACACACCAATTAGAAATTTCATCATCCTTGGGGTCAAAACAATGCATTTTTATGCGATAGCAGCATTCGCGATTAATTTGCTGTCATTTTTTGAAGAGTTCCGTTGTCTGTCTCCGAAACGCATCATCAGATCTATATGAAATTTGAATGGGACCATTTCGGAATAAACCCCTTTCGAACAAAAAAAGCATTTTGCAAATCCGTCTACATATGACGGAGTTATGCCCGAACATACATAAAAAAAAAAAAACATGTCGAATTGATAACCTCCTTCTTTTTGAAGTCGGTTAAAAAACACATCATGTCGAGAGTATCATCTGACAGACGACTGAAAAAGCTCGTTCTGCCTCAACACTTGTGGGAACCAAAGTTGAGAGGCAGTTATGTACGAAGTTTAAAAGTTCCCCTCTTACTCCACCAGCTTCGTACAAATTCATTTCTTTTTTTATTAAAATGTCTAAAGTATTTGTTGTAGAATTTGTTGAGCGAGCAGTGAGCTGTTTCAGTGCTTTCAGCGATTTTTGCAGCTTTTCATGAAGTGTGATATTTTTTACCGCGGAGACGGCAGAAAGAGGCATTGTAGTGTCTTCAATATCGAAGCCTTCATCGTCCTCTTGTGCAACCGGTGCAACAACATCGACATCCTGCGTCTCGTTATCTCGCGAGATCTCGTACGAAATTTGACGAGATACAATCTCGTAAAATATAGCCGGGATCTCGCGAGATCGGGATCTCGGCGAGACGAGATTGCATTCCCTAGTTGAAGCTGTATTTTTTGTAGTACTTAATTAGGTATTTTAACTTTTACAGAAAGCATTTGGAAGACTGAGTTTTAATTGAATTGTCACAGAGAACTTGAGGATAATCGTCACGGTTTTTTGAGTGTTTTGCAAAAACTGATGCCTCTTGCATTTTTATAATGTTCCATTGTATGTGAGCTAGAATTTAAGCATGAATAAATAAAGCTAAGCACACAGTCAATAATCATATTATTACATTTAAATTTCTTGCTAATTTGTAAGGTCAGCACAACACAATATGGATAATCAACGATGCGTTCGTTCCATTGACATTTTACTTCACAAACGAAATTAAAATTGATATTTATACATATGAAGACCTTTAAAGCAAGTCCACCTGTCATATTCTATTAGCAAATAGTTGGCTAAAATGTCTAAGTATAGTCATCATAATCATTTATATAAGTAAATGTCATGTAATTATGTTACTCTGTGACCAGGTCATGTCTTACGGTCTATTGTTCTGTTGAGGCCCGTAATTATTTCTGTTTTAAAGGGAGAAAGGAGTGGCCATGAGTTTGAATTCTTTTAATTAGTCGCCCTTGTGAGTTGGCACGGATATCAGTCGTTAAATCGGCAGTTTGTAAACGTTTTTGTAGTTCAGTGAATATTTGGAGCATTTATTTAAAAATTACTTAATTATTTATATTTTGTTGGCAAATGTGAGTGATGATAGAACTGTCGTTTATATGGTAATTTATTTAAAATAATATTTACATTTTGTTTGCCAACAAATCTTTAGTTGGCAATTGGCATGCACTTTAAAAAAATACTGTAGTCGCTATTATGTATTAATATACTGACCCAGTTTTTTTTCCAACTATCTTATAGCCTTGTAGGTTCTAGCGAAAATTCTAGATACTTAAATATCATCTTAAGCAATGATTGTGGAGGTCTTCAAGAACCCCATATTTTGTAAAATAAAAAAAAAGTAAATGCGAATTGCTATCTAAGGAACGTTCCCAATGATGCAAGAAAAAAATATGAAAGACATTAAAAACTAATTTGCGAACCTTACATCTTTTTCTCAAGTGTCATAACAAAAACATTGTGATTAAAAGCTATCTAAGACATCCTATCAAGGGCTGCTTGCCAAAGGCGCAGTTCAATTGCATAGAAAAAAGTGCGTTTAGTCGCATATGTCGGAAACAGATGTCTGTAGTGCAGTGTGCGGTCGTCCTTAACGGTACACCTGGCGGACAATATGGAAGGGGCTGGTCTACTTGCGTTTTTTAAAGGGAATAAAAATTAGGTGAGAGAGACGGATATAATATACACGCATTACATAACTGTTTTTGGGTGTTTTTTGCTATGGATAGTTTATTGCTGTTCGTTTGTGAAATACCAGCTGCTTCTTATCTATATAAATAAAAGAAAAGTCCTGACTGACTGACTCATCAACGCCCAGCCCAAACCCTTGGACCTAGAACGCTGAAATTTTGTACAAAGGATCCCTTTATAATGTAGACAAGGAATAAGGAAGGATTTTTCGAAATTCAACCCCTAAGGGAGTTAAATAGGGGATGAAAGTTCCGCGCGGGCGAAGCCGCTGGCAAAAGCTAGTTACGAATAAGATCAGCACAATCACAATCTGAATGATTTTGAACGATATTGCTAGTCCATCATTGCTTCATATGTTCTGTGTCTGCTCAACAACGTATATGAAAGACGCAATGAATGTTGTTGTTTCGTCAAAATTAAATCCATTGGTAATGAAACATAACGTTTGGTCATTATCTTGAAAATGCCATTTTTTTATTTAATAATAATGCATTTTTATTCAACCAAAATAAAATATACAGGATAAGTTTTTAACCAGTGCGCAAACTGTTACCATGAATTCAGCATATCATTCTAGACCTCCCAGCGCAGAAATTTTTCGTCGGTTATACAAAAATATCAGATGTTTCATAGAAAAGTGCAATACCTACGCGGTCAAAATATATGGAACAGCTGATTTCTTATGTATAAACGACAAAAAAAAATCAGCTGTTGCGCTGGGGGTCTAGAATGATATGCTGAATTCATGCTTACAGTTTGCGCACTGGTTAAAAACTTATCCTGTATTCATAGGTAGGGAGATGAACATAGCTTTAATTTTTTGAGGTAAAGCTGGTTATATCAAAATTGATAAAAATAATAAAGTTAGCGATTTTAAACAAAAGATGCCTTCTTTGGTGAAAATGGTATTCAATGTTTTATGCACAAGCAATAAACTGCACAAAGGCGACTTTGATACCAAAGCCATATGATTTGATCAGAATATCATGTTGCCCAGAAAATTACCGAAACAGTTTATTGATTTCTGATATTTACCTAAACGTTACGGATAGAAACGAATCTAATGTTACGGGTTACTTCGCAATTTAACGAGTTTTGTTTTACCACCGTGAAGAGTTTTGTCCAAAATAGTAAAAAACTTGAGTAATCGACCAATGCGTAAAACTATTTTAGGAACCTACCTTTATGTAGAAGTTTGTGGTTGCTAATGCAAGGATTAAGTAGGTAAGGTAGTGTGATTTGGTTGCAGATTATTTAATGAAATGGTCACATTTAGTACTGAGGAAATCAGAATTCAATTTTCAAGGATACAGGCGGTCTAGGTTTACCTATAAATTTTAAAAGTCTTTGGCAAGAGTTTTTTTATTTTTCCCATTTCCATTTTGTTAATCATCATCTTCTTTATGACGTTTTACGTATTTCCTATTTTGGTTCTTTAGACCTAAAGTCTTCTAAATACCTAGCATTATATAGCGTAATCAGCCTATAATATTCCCACTGCTGGGACAAACGCTCTCTTGGAGAGAGTGTGGGCAAATAATCCACCACGGGGGCCCGGTGAGGTTTGGCGGTTATGTCTTCAAACTTTTGGTTCTAGGACATGCCGGTTCCCCCACGATGTTTTCCTTCACCGTTTTGAGAGCAGTGGTGATGAAATTAATCACAAAAAGTAAAGTGCCTGCCTGGTCTGGAACTCACAACCTACAATTAGTAAGTCGATGCCAATACCACTGGGCCACAACTGAGCTCCAAATACCTAATAGTATACGATTCCAAACTACCTTACCACAACCGATTCTCCTTGCGCATCCCTTCCACGCTAAACCAAAACAAGATTTTATTTCATTTCAACAAATCCCTCTTTTACTTTCTACCATTGTTATTCTGCTTCTGACTAGTATCTACAATCAAATACCAAACAAAAGGGTTTTCAAAATCGAAACCTCGTTATTGTTACTTCATCACGACTCACGGCGTTAAGGCGTCAATCAGAACTGTTGCAACGTTCTCGCTTGATTTGCGATGTTGAAAAAATATCCAAAACTCCGATAAGTAACCCGAACTAATCAGATTATCAGATTGGCAATATTTTGGCATCGCACTCCTACTTACTTGAGTGTTGCAGAGGTTACAAATCGTAGTAATATTCGTTCTTACTGTGGTTCATCGCCAATTCATTTGTTATGCTTATGACTTGTGAAATATGTCAAAAATTACGTATATGATAAGTTGACAGACTGCAGGGAATAAATATTGGTAGGCTGTGGCATCGTGGAATGCGTGACATAATTAAAGAGCTTTTGTTTTAATTTTTTTGCTAGACAAAACCACACCCGGAGTCGGTCGCCATTATCACAAGTGACCATGTTGAAGACTTATTTAGAGGCACATGCATTTTGTAGGTGGATAATCGCCATACATTGTCAGGGTGATAAAACTACCTATGCGTTTGGTTACAGGCGTTTTGGGGGACTGTCTTCTGTATTTTGACGTCAAAAAGCTTTTTTTGAATAAATTACTTTTGATTTTGAAATAATTTATTGGAGAAAACAATGCAAGGAATGATAACAGTATCTAAGCGTACCTATTTATAAAGACAGACTTGCTTATCGACTTCGTCCGCGTGGAATTTCTTGTTTCAACCTATTATATCCTAAGTACGTACTAGTAGATTACCTCTCCATATAGAAATTTACAAATAGGTATGTGTTTATAAATTAATAATTTTTTACGCCAACAGTTTGTGTTTTTCCTGAAGCCTGGCCGAAAAAACTCTTCTCGTTTCATTTGTCTAACCGAAAATTGTTTCAAGTAAATCACTCTTTCAAATAAGTTACTTCAGACTTGTCCATTCAATAATATTAAATGTCCGAGGTCAATATTAAAATGTGACCTTAAATTTCGATCTAATGGAAAGGCAGACTGTAGCATCGTTACCAAATTGATATTTAAAGAATTTGAGCGTATCATTAAATGGTTTTTTTTTATTACTTGACGATATCAAAATAACTGTTTCAAACATTGAAATACCTAAATATTAGCAGCAGTTTCCTTCTTTGGAAAATCATTCAAATTTTGTCACTATTGCGTAGGTAATGAGTTGAAAATATCGTATGGGTTTGAAAAATTCGTTCGCTCAACGATGTAAATAACTCGAATGAATGTGGCTGAACTGTGAAAATGAAAGGAATTGCGATCAAATGTCATGTTATTTTCTCTTACAATAGTTTTATAGCACAAGATTGAGGCAACCCCGGTAATATATACTATAGGATACTTGTGATGGGGTTACTAGCTACAATATCGAGACGGTTAAAAAAGCAAACAAAAATATTATGATGATACTTTTGTACATCGTGACGTTATCGGTCGCGCATCAATCCAAGACAGTTTTATCAAGTTGGGTATTCGTGCTATTTGGACCTAGAATCCTTCTTGAGAAACTACTGACATATAAAGATGTTTACAGAACATCATAGAAATATATGCAGAACATACTCACTGCTACTAATAACTCAACCTACTCTTTTTAATTATACTATCCACTATATAATTGGCATGACACTCGTCAAAACATAACTGCAAATTCCTACGGCAAAAAAGCAGTGTCCTACTCACAAATCAGCATTCTTTCAAGACGTTCCCAGGCTATAGAACTACAGTATCCTGTCTGTCATTGTTCACTACAGGTTAGACCTGCTACGTGTCTACAGGCATCACTCAGTTTTTTTTTCAGCATGGCCTTTATTGGTCAATTGTAATGGCTGGCATTTGACGTAGCAATAAATGAC
Source organism: Polymixis flavicincta (assembly GCA_949987655.1). Lineage (NCBI taxonomy): Eukaryota > Metazoa > Arthropoda > Insecta > Lepidoptera > Noctuidae > Polymixis > Polymixis flavicincta. Next base: position 21,280,180 of record OX465190.1, on the reverse strand, counting down.
CCTGTTAAGTCCAAGGACGTGGTCTACGTGGCTTGTAGATTATACAGCGTGTTTCAGAAATGTATAGTCATAGTTAAATGTGCTGTAGAGCTTGGAGGTTATGTTTTGTAGGCAATTTTCTTATTGATTAAGGGGTGTATTTTTAATTGGTTGGAATGTGGGATATAACCTTCCGATGTTGAGGTCGTTTATTTTTCTTGGTAGTTTTGAGGGTTCTCTTTTTGATTTGGCTTTGGCTTCCCTGGTACCTCATTAACAGCATAACTATGTGAAAGTCTATTAACTGCTCTCAAATACAATGTTCTTTTTTATTATTTTTATTTTTACAATGCTGACATAATCTCGTCATTAATTGACACTATACATCAATTTTATTTAGGTTCATTTTATTTATGTAGATTATTTTACATATTGTGAATGAGAGAACGTTGTAGGCCTTACAGACTGTAGATTTTGTAGACGATTTTCTATTCTGTATTCGTCTAAGTACCTGGTACTTATTGACAGGCCTGCGCTGTCCTCCCATACATTTAATCTCTGTAATTTGAAAATATTGTTAAAGCCAATTATTTTTAAAAGAGTAACCGTGGAGTTTCTTGCCGGCTCTTCTCCATAGGAAACAACAATTTGAAACCGTGCACCTAGCTTCTGACGTTTCATAAGTGCCCATGCAGGTTTATATGAAATAAAAATATTTTGATTTGATTTGATTTGATTGTGTTAAATTTTCTCGGCAACCACTGCTGTCACTTAGAAAACTTTTAAATACTTAATATAATATTTTCTATTGGCAACAAGCTCGATGTTAATTTATTTGCGGCATTCCAGAAGTACGTATTAGGCAATTGGCAATTCATATTGTGTAGTAAAGTTAGTGTAGTTTTCCTTAAGTTTTCGTTGTTTCCTTGACGTTTTGTTCAAAATGTGCCAGTTGCTTATTACGTATTTCTGAAATTGTCGATTCCCCCACAAATAGAAATTGTGCGAGTCGCCTAATAGAAGATGTTACATTTTTTTTAAATGAGGATTCGCCCGGTTTGGGCGAGTAAAATCGTGCAATTAAACTTATTTTTCTTAATATATCTTTGACAATGATAATACAGTCTGCTCTAAACTTCACCGAGTTTTCAACCCGTACTTAATCCTGTGTACATCGTGCTCTAAGTAGTCTACTCCGCCAGTCTCTAGCTGACCCCGGGGAAATCATAAACATGAAACCTACATAAATAACTAATACTTATTTGTAACTTTTCCAAGTACGTACAATACCAAGCTACTACAGTACAACGCAGGGCTATAAGGCTATACCTAAGTTTCCTTCCGAATTGCTTGAATTATTGGAAAATCGTACAAGGACTAACATACAATCACGCACGATTTAATTCTTATACAAATAGCTTATAAGCGTTATATCAGCCTCAATTATTGAGCAAAATTATCAATCGTAATATGTCCTGATTAGGTTTGAAAATTACATGTATCAATATCGACACTTGCGATTATTTGCACGCGATTGGAACTAATTTGGTGTACCTAAGTAGTAGGTAATTTACTTTATCCTTAATCGGAACCTGATACTTGGTATGTTTTACAAATTAAACAATATTTTAATAACGTTTTTCCCTCCTGGGCCCCAATTCTGGGCCAGAATTCACTATGACCACTTAACGATTCCTCACTTGTAACCACGTCAATTACACACGAAATCTGCTAATATCGTATTAATAATATCGACAAATTGTCTTAGAACATACAGAATATGACATTTCGATTCCTCACCGTTACATTGGTGTCTAACAATAAAAAAAGAATTATCAAAATCGAACTACGCCTGTTAAAAGATATGCGTGGTCATACACAAAAAAAAAAAAATTGGCCTCGAATTGATTAACCTCCTCCGTTTTTTCGTCGGTTAAAAAACACAATATTGACGTAGTTTGAACTTAGTAAGATTCAGCGGGGAATCATAATAATCATACAGAATTAGGGCCCAGGTCTTCTCCGTGATCTTCTGTAGGTTGTCCACCCATCTGGCTGTTGGTCTGCTAACTATTAAGGAAACTTCTTGAAAGTACCTAAATGGGGCCAGTACCCTAACGCGGTTCTAAATTAATTGTAGGCAACGACCTCCTACCATACATTACTGGGCTTTTCTTCCGTTGACCTCGAAGCGTCAGCAGTAGTTAGAATCCATATTATTCAACCCAAGCTAATGTCCTAAGACTTACCTACCTTCCGAAAAGTAGGTTACTCTCACCTCAATCAACTCAGCCTATCGCAGTCCACTGCTGGACATGGCCTCTCCCAGGCTGCGCCACAACACTCTATCCTCCGCCTTCCGCATCCAGTCTGTCCCAGCCACCTTTGTAAGGTCGTCGGTCCATCTAGCTGGGGGTCGTCCCACAGTACATTTGCCGATACGTGGTCTCCACTCCAGGACGCGTCTGCTCCACCGTCCATCGGTCCTTCGACTAACATGGCCAGCCCACTGCCACTTTAGCTTGCTCACTCTAGAAGCTATGTCGGTAACTCCGGTTCTTTTCCGGATAATGTCATTCCTGATTTTATCCTTCAAAGAAACACCAAGCATAGCCCGCTCCATAGCGCACTGAGCGATCTTAAATTTGTGGACCAGCCCAACCGTCAGTGTCTCACCTACTATTCTGTTATTTAGGTAGCGTAGAGCCCAGAAAATAGACAACAAGTTTTTCCAAGGGGTATCCAGTATTGTGCTTAGTAATGGGTTATGGAGGTCAGATAGGCAGTCGCTCCATGTAAAATACTGCAATTCAGCTGCATCCGGTTAGACTGGAAGCTGACCCCAACATAGTTGGGAAAAGGCTAGGCAGATGATGATTAACTATAAGTCCGGGTTTCCATTCTATCGATCCAAATGATTCAATTTCTGGGTAGTAGGTGGCTAACGATTTATGGTAAACGGTTAAGAACAGGCAGTTGGCCACGCCTCCAACTGACCTTCTACTTTCACTGTCATTGCTATTGTTAGAGTGATCGATTAATATTATGGACGTGTTCATAATATTCCACCTTTTTATAGGTTACATTTTTTGTCATTTCTTTTGTGGAAATAAATTACTTTTTATGAATTACAGATAAAATACCTTTTTAAACTTTGCTAATCATCGAATAACCAATCGTCGAGACATCAACAAAATGTTGCAACATTAAGAAGTCGGTTAAAAAATAAACTCATTTTTTTTGTGTTGCAAGTTTTAAAACATAAATTATTAAATCAAAATAAAACATTGTCAGTAAAACCCAGGCAATTTCCCATGATTACTTACCAGTGTATGAAATAGCTTACGTTACAAGATATTGCTCATACTTTGCACTAAACATTTCTTGCCCCAAGTAAATAAATTAGATTTAATATTAAATATTTTACTTGATGAGAGATTGATGTTCACACATTATAATCGATCATCGATCATTCGAGAAACAAGCTGATTTACTTAGAAACTCAATAAACAGTGGTGGCCCATTGGTAACGTCCGCGATTGACGAGTTTGTAGGTCGTAGGTTCGAAACCTTCGCAGGCGCTTCACTTTGTGTAAATTATTTCACCACCACCAGTCTAAAAACGATGAAGGCAAACATCGTAAGAAATCCGGAATGTCCTATAACCTAAAATTAGAAAGCATGGGGCATCTACCAACCCACTTTGGGCTCGCGTGGTGGATTACGGCCCACTCCCTCTCATGAGAGAAGGCCTGTGTCCCAGCAGTGGGAACAATAACGGCTGATTATGCTACTAAGATACTCCACATACCACAATTTAACTGGGGCAGTAAGTAATAAACTGTAATGTTACTTTCACTATTACATTACGATATAAGAAATACCTCTGTGTTCTTTCATAATTTCTTCTTTATCTTGGCCTTGTTTACTCACAAAATAATCATCACCATCCATCCGGATGACCTCAACTGCCGGAGTCTTGTATGCAGGGCTTGCATGGAGGCTGAGGAAACCGTTGCGCATGTACTCTTTGCACAGGCCCAGATCAGGACACTTAGGGCTTACCCTCAGGGCACCTGCCAGGGGTGCGGGTTGTACGAAAGAGATAAATAATAATAAATAAAATAAAATATTTTTTTATTGACACAAAATACAGGTGGAACATACTTAATTGAAGCCCTGGCTCCTGAGCTAGGTAGCAACCTGTGTTACAGGAGCCAGTGTCTTCACCGTGGCCCCTGGCACACAGGCAACTGAGGGAACTCGGGTGGGTTTTCATCAGGAAAAGTGTGACACGCCCTCCGGCGCCACTCCAAGTGGGAGAAGTTATTTGATCATTTCTCACCCTCAAAAAAAAAAACCCTCGGTGCACCCAGATCTTTCACGGACGTTCACAAAAGGCCAGGAGATATAATCAACTTCTGGAGATAGGTGGGCTGGTTGGTACAACCACCGACGGCTGCCATGGCCCACGCACACTGGTCCACCTGAAGGACTAAGTGCGGAACCCAAACCCTTTAACATAGACCTCCACTGCTGGATATAAGTCCCCAAAGAATCGTCACAAGTATCGGTCCTGTACCTCCCGCATCAAGCAGAATCCCCCGACCCTCCGCAGATCATCAGTCCATGTTATTAATTCTCAATTTTGATACAAGAGTATGATTTAGCATATTATCATCATCTGCCTAGCTTTTTTAGAAGGAGGGTTATGTTTTTCGAGTGTATGTATGAATGTATATTTCTTTGTGACGCTCTGTAGCCTAAACGGCTTGATTGATTTCAGCTTGAGAGGTGCCGTTAGATTCGTCTTAATTGTGCGAGTGACACTGGGTATACCAAAATTGAAAAAAAAAATGGCCTCCAATTTTTTTTTAGTAACTAAGTATATAAAGGTTTCATTGTTAAATTTAAGATGATGCCTCCGACTACATGAGATTGCTTATAGTATTCAGTCTAATAGTCATCCTTTTAAAAACAGTTTCTTGTTTCCATCTTTTTTAAAGTTCAGTTTTTAGGCAGTCGGGTTTTATGATTTTGTAAATTATAATTTTTTCTCAATCGTATCGGAGTTGGCTAGCAACCTTACTGAGTGCAGTTTAAAATCTATATTCAACGTCGAGTGATTGCCTATCTGACTAACTGGATTCTGATTAAGCAAATCAATCCATCAACTCAGCCTATCGCAATCCACTGCTGGACATATGCCTCTCCCAGGCTGTGCCACAACACCACCACCGCCTTTCGCATCCAGTCAATCCCAGCCACTTTCTTAAGGTCGTCCCAGGGTCGTAAGTCCATCTAGCTGAGGGCGTCCCACGCTTCAATTTAGCACATGCGATTCAGTAATTTTTAACAGTTTTTGATCTAGTTTCTATCACCTTAAAACCACACAATTGCAAACACCACAAAAGAAACGTAAAGCGGACACCCAAAAACCCAACAATACATACATGATCCGTTACTAGGATACCATAGTCACACACACACCTCATTCCCATAAAGTTCACTGACACACACAGTCTCACCCACAATGAAAAATGAGAATAAAGCAAGTTATCGTGATTTAGCGTTGCCACGAACAGTCCGATGACCTCGACAGAGGTTTTTAGACTAAGTTTCTCATGCACTATCGGGCAATCAGTAATGCTGGAATTGAAGGCTCGCTATTGTAAGGCATTTGACCTTTTTCATGAAATTGGCATTCGTTTGACGAGTTAGCGGGGTTTTATAGTGCTAAATGAGCTGATGTTAGTTGGAAGTCAAATTGGCCAAGTTAGTCGGGCAAATAGGTACCGATATGGAATAGAAGTAGACACCTTTTAAATAGATAGAACTTGTCTTAAGAAGTAGGTATCCTACTTTGCTGAAAATAAAACACCACGCTTTAAGCGCGTTTTCAAGGGCTAGGCAGAGGTGCATGACCAGATTATAGGGTTGAGCGAGATTTTGCTGAAATAATCTGCATGAAATAAGATAGAAGTGGAGATCAATGAGACGTCTAGGGAAGTCTGTAATGCCTTAAAAATCTCATCTTGCTGATAAAATCAAACGTAATTTAATTCAACAATAACATAGTGCCTATGTACCTATACGTTTGTTCTCATAACAATGAACCAAGTCAAACATACGTGCGTTTAGCACGGTACTGATGCTATAAAACGTGTTTAGTTTTTAACACCTTATTACTAAGTTAGCAGTGCTAACTTTAAAGTGTAACTTAGCTACTCAGTGCAGTTTCTTAGTAATTTTCGGAAACTCCCAAACCGAACATGATTTTTTTGAGAAAAGTGATTTTTGTTTTACCGTTTTAAATTTTTCCTTCTATTTGAATTGACGCATACATTTCATGTAATTAAGGATCTGGGTTGGGTGTTATTGGGTTTTTCCATCAGGACGTTCTCAGGAGCAGCCTGGGGTCAGGATTTGTGCCCGGTTGATGACAATCGCTCCCCCTATTACATGGGCCTAAAACATAACTGGCGAAATGTTGGTGTTAAAGATACAGCTCTGCCTTTCCCTTCGTGGATTTTTTTTTGAGGGTGGGAAATCATCAAATAACTTCTCCCGCTCTGGGTGGAGCAGGAGGGCGTGTCAGACTTTTACTGACTAAAACCCACCCGTGTTCCCTCAGTTGCATGTGTGACAAGGGCCACGGTATCTCTTTCGAACAACCCGCACCTCTGGCAGGCATCGGCCCTTGCGGACCCCACCAGTTGGTGCTGACATCTCTTTGAGGCGCTCATAGAAATCCCTTCGTGGATTGCAGGTGGATATTATGCGTTCTTATTGTAGTAATTGTTGTGCCCGTTCAATCCCTGTGAACTTTATTTAAAAAAAAATACTGATACACACATCATAATCTGCGTAGCCTTACCTAACTATGTTGGGATCGGCTCCCAGTCTAACCGGATGCAGAATGCCAGTATTTTACATGGAGCGACTGCCTATCTGACCTCCACAACCCAGTTACTGGGTAGTACGATAACCCCTTGGTAAGACCTGATCTGATACACACATGAGATATACAACAAAGATTTGAATTTGTTACTGCTCATTCACAACAATTTCAAAATAATGCCCAATACAAACGCAGATAGTTTCGTGTAAAACCAATTTACAGCCAAATATGTATTATATTCATTTTTTAGGCACAAACCTAGATATTTACCGATAACCTTTAAGCTAATTTTGTTCGCATGTCCAGGTCATTGAGCTGACGGGTCGGTTGCATGCTTCACGCTATATACGCATACAGAGTAGGCAGGGCTTCAGGCAATGTTTAAAATAAGTGAAGATGAGAAGTAGATGCTGTTTTCCCGTACAGGTTTTTTTATGTTGCTAAGTATCTTTTTTGGATGTTAATAATTTAATTTAGGTACGTAAAATTTCTGAATAGTCCAGTTCATTTTGGACTCATGTAAAGGCTTTGTTGATATTGTAGGAGCTAGGAGCTATTTACCTACGCGGTTGAAAATCTATTATACCTCGGGGAAGCCCTTAACCAAAGGACTCGACGTAAAATATCTCCTTCCTCCATATCCTCTAATATTCATCCGTGATTTCCGAGGCACGGAGGCGAAAAATATGTAAAGATGGTCACCCATCCAAGGACCAACCGCAGCAAGCGTAGCTTAACCTGATCAATCGACCCTTGTGGCTGCTATTGCTTCATCATCCATTGTATGTACAAATCCGAAAGGGCATTTATTACAAACTTTCTTCAAACATTTTGTTCTCTCTAAACATTTTGCATGTTTGCAAGCTAAGCATTTTCACGCTATTGTGAGTGCCCCAGTTTCACAGTTACGTGTGTATAATTGTCTAGTTTTGCACCGGTTTAGGCAAAGACCTAGATTTCAGTAACCTTTCAATGTATTTGTCTGGCTTAACTCGTACCACGACAAATTGATGACACACACTTTTAGGCTTGAATAGTTTGAATGGACTATTCTAACTCGCCTGAATTCTGATTTATTAGGTCATCTGAATCTTTATTGTAAATATGTATTTTGAATATATTGTTATGTCATTTATTGTATCTAACTATATTCAATTGCATTTTGAATCGATTGTTTTTATCAATAGAAATAATATTATGAAAAGTAGTAGTGTGAGTTTGTGTGTGTAGATAAATCTATTCCTTTTGTTTTGCCACTCGATTCAAATTTTAGGTCATTACTGCAGACCAAAACTATCTAAATAATTAGAAAAAAAAAAGAAAGAAAAGAAAGCATATAATTATAGAACCCCTAGCGCAGAAATTTTTCGCCGGTTGTACAAAAAAAAAATCAGCTGTTTCATAGAAAAGTGCAATACCTACGCGGTCAAAATGTATGGAACAGCTGATGTTTTTTTGTATGTTCGGCGAAAAATTTCTGCTCTAGGGGTTCTAGAATGATATGCTGAACTCGTGGTTACAATTTACGCACTGGATAAAAACTTACCCTGTATAGCAATCGATTCTCCTGTAGCCCAGAGGGCAAAAGTGGCAATCGATTTCCAAGTATTTCGTATTTCTACAACGACATTTAACAGGATTGACAGATTGATAGCTTGAGCTTTTCGGTAGCTTATATGTCAATCTGATATATTTTTGACTTTTCCATCATCGTTATCGCTGATAGAAAGTAACTTTGTATGGGCCCTCTGGCTCATCATCATCATTTCAGCCAAAAATGTCCAATGCTGGACATAGGCGTCGCTCAAGCTCCGCCACTTCGACCGGCTATGTGTTTCTCGCATCCAGCGAATTATGGGAGGCCTTGCAACGCTACATCTTCTGGTACGCAGTCGCCACTCCAGAACCTTACGGCCCCATCGGTCATTTGTTCCCTCTGGCAATTCTGAAGAAACTATTGTGCAAATTATAAAGTAAAATTAACCTTATATACCTACTATGACAACTTTCTTCCTAGTTAGTGCGTGTCACAGGAAATGGTCATCCTTTGCACGCACACCTGGCTAGAATTCTAAGAGGAGCAACTGCATTAATATGTTTAAAAGGTAAAAACAATTGCAGTATATACCTACTTGTAGCTATGGAGTGTTCAGTGCAGTACAGCAGTAAGAAGCTGAAGTAAGTTCAATAACCCGACAATGGACAAGTTGCAAGTCACACCCAGTGTTTTTAACTCGTTTTAAAATAATTTACTACATTTACCTATTATTACTTGGCTGGCGTGTGGACTTAACTCAGTTATTTTATGTGTTGAATGGTGTAGTTCTAATTCATTAGGGTACTTGTATATTTACACGGAGTAAGGGATATTGACGAGCAAACTGTTACCATCAATTCAGCGAATAATACTAAGTAGCATTTAAAAATATCGTGACGTACACGATCAAAACGTACGGAACAGCGATTGGACCAGTATTCAGGAAAAGTTTTTATCCAGTGCGCAAATTGTAACCATGAATTCAGCATATCACTAGCGCAGAAATTTTCCAAAAAAAAAATCAGCTGTTCCATACATTTTGACCGCGTAGGGTCTTGCAGTTTTCTATGAAACAGCTGTTTTTTTTTTAATAACTGGCGAAACATTTCTGCGGTCTAGAATGATATGCTGAATTCATGGTTACAGTTTGCGCACTGGATAAAAACTGACCCTGTCTTGGATCACTGGATTCTACCATAGTAGATCCCTTCAACTGTGTAGGAGGTGTTCATAATAGCTAAAATTACACTTAACATCACGCAGTGTTTCGCGGGTTGCTGTACCTGGAGCACACCCACATTCTGACAGTTATATCATAATAGGGGGCAAGCCTATTACCATCAGTTGGGCACTTATCCAGACTCTAGTCGAGTCAGCAGTAGCGCTTGCGACCACTGGAGCAATTAGGCAGCTACTTAATACTTTTAACCGTAATACCACAACACTGCAAAGGTACCTTAGAACGTGTTATTTATAATGAATGATGGTTATTTCATGCATGCTATGGCATTAGTGCTGGTTTACATTTGTTTTTACGTAATTAGTGACTAAGTGCAAATGATGTGATAACATGAAGTGATAATTGCAAAACTTTCCACAGTGCTTTCAAAATATTGGTTTTCAATGAGCATGATTCAGTTGATTCTTTACAGGAGAATAATGTATTAAGAAGAGAGACAATCAAAAACGTAGACTAAACAATGATTCGAACAAAGAATATTATGCAATAAGCGAAGGAAAACGTTCAATACCATAATTGATGAATCTGAAACCATTCTCCTGATAAAACTAAATAACAATTTACGCAAACCTAAACATTAAAATAACAATTTAAACGCAGTCATTACAGATATACATTACCTCAATACTGATCCAACAAAAACTAGATCCGGTGTTACACCTGAAATGGACAAATTATATCCTAATGACGATAAGAACAATCATTTCGATCCAATCGATAACCAAGGTCGAGAGAACGTTTCGATTCTACTAATCGTTTATATTTTAGTTCCAATGCCTTTACTGGCAATGAAAGAAGCAAAAAAGTATAATTTATATCCTTTTAGAGTTGGCTATATCTAAGCTATATATAATGATTGTGCGTAAATGGATAAATGAGACCAAATATAAATAATAGGAAACATAGAGATAGTAGTTTAAATAAATGGTGGTAAATATATTGGTTTAAATAGATTGTGATTTTGGCTTTTGGTTATGAACTGCTGACCCATTTGTAGGTAAAATAATATTAAGGATCGTGGTTCTACATGCTTTGCTCATTTATGAGTCTGTAGGCTTCCGGTTTATCCATAAATATGATGTATGTCAATCTTGGACTTGTTATTTAAATTTGAAGTTAGCACTGCAGGTTAGTAGTTCTCATCTTTCTAGCCTTATCCATCTTCAAGTTGGGCTTTATCTAGTCTTATCAAAGCATTTTAATATCAACTTTCCTTAGAACATCTTTCTTGTGTTCAGGTTGTGTAATCTAGTTTTCCTCTACATTATCCTGCATCCAGTGAACCATAAATGGTTACTGAATTGTGGTCTTGGCTGCCCTTTGTGTGCAAGTTATGACATTGTTCAAAGATCTTCTATAAATGACAATGTGGAAAAACCCTCGCGCATTATGATTAATAGCACTTCGCCGGCGTGAAATTTTTACCCCGACCCGCCGCATTGCATTCAATCGCTCACTTACGGTATTACTTCGTTTTGACTTAACGTTCTTTCTGGCTTTTCTTTCTCGGCTGCAAAGGGTCGTAGCGTGATGATAAATAGCATATGACCCTCCTTAAGAATTGAGCTATTAAATGTAAAAACCATTTTTTTTATACGACAGGTAGTTCCTGAGATTACCCCTACATACAAAATTCCAAACAAACAAATACCTCTTTAGATGGCGTAGTTGCTTATTTTACAAACAATAATACGAATGAACAACTACTTTTTTCCTAAATTGAGATGGTTCAGCTATCGTAATTAGGAGTTAAAGTTTCACAAGGTCTATTTTCTCGAACTTTTTTAGACTTTAATCGTATAGTACCTACATAATTATCGGCCTATAAAGTATCAAGTTTCTAATTATATTTGTCAACTGCTATTGTTATAGTTTTATTCGCACAAGCAGTGTGGGAAACGTGAATGGGTGCTTATTTCTCGTCCATTTCCTCATGCGTTGCAATCGCAGCTCTATTATCTGTCGCAATACTTATTGTGTGCCTGCGCTTATTTTGTCGTCGGCTTATTGATATAGATGTTCTTTTTTATTTTAGTAGGTATTTCTTTTGTGCCTGTACATTTTATAATAGGTGTAATACGAATTTCAATTATTGTTATTTGAATTAAAAGAACTGCTTTAAAATTATTTTTCAACACATTTGCTCAAAAACTGCATTTACGAAGCCTGTATACATGGTTCGAAAGTTAAAAATTACGCACTAATACAACGGAACGTGCGGTAAAATAGGTACTCTCACCTAAGTACCTATTTTACCGCATACCTCGTTGTATGGCACCGTGCGTATTCTTTACGGTTTTTTTTTTAATTTCCATAAAATATTATAAGAATTTCGTCCAAGGAGTTTCACATTACGAGAATAAATAAGCTGACTGATCGAACCTCCTTGGAAGCGATTTTGCTCAATACGTTTGTCTCACTTTAATAATAAAGAGTAAATGAGATGAAAGATGTAGTTCCAATTTTCACCACGGGCATGTGGCGCCATTTGTAAATTCGCGCCATTTTCATATTAGAAACGTCAAAGATTGTTGCGAGTTTCCGACTGATATTTATAAACAAACTTTTATTATGAGTTCAAGCGAGGCAACTGATATTAATATGGAATCTACTCCACCTGATAATTCGAATGAGGCGCAAATTACAGGAAACTGTCTCTTGCCGCCAAAATTGGAGAGCGCTATTTAATGATGTATAAGTTTGTTTAATTACATATTGTACTGTTTTCTCGCAAATGTGATGAAAAACATTGTATGACACACGTGCAGAAATTGGTTTTTACAAACTCGTGACTATGGTAAGCCCTCGACTTCGTCTCGGGCTTACATTTGTCTACTCGTTTGTAAAAACCAACTTACCGCACTAGTATCATAAATAACTATTATTGATAGTTTATCAATGTTGTTCGTGTTAATTAAATTATTTGTATTTGTTTTAATTAGTTATTCTTTTAGTGTTGCCACATTATTATGTTTCAGGAGTTCATTTTGAACCATTACTACTTAATGTAATTCTTGATTTTATTGTTTCATTAAAATAATTCGATTTTTGCGTTTATATCCAAAATATTTAACATTGTTGGCGGAATTGAGGGGCCATCGATACGGAATGCTGTCGAGTCAGAGACAAATATGTCTCCAATTTCACTTATAAACCGAAAATATACATTTACTTGTATCATATTGAATCATCATCTGCCTAGCCTTTTCCCAACGATGTTGAGGTCGGCTTCCAGTCTAACCGGATGCAGCTGAATATCAGTATTTTACATGGAGCGACTGCCTATCTGACCTCCACAACCCAGTTACTGGGTAATCCGATACCCCTTGGTAATACTGGTTGTCAGACTTTCGGGCTTCTGACGACCCGTAACGACTGTCAAAGATCCACAAATGACAGCCGGGACCAACGGCTTAACGCGCTTTCCGGGGCACGGAGGAGTCTTGGTATCATATTGAATAAGTATAATAAAATAACCAATTACCTATTCTTTTGCATATCTAGAATAATACTTACCTAACTATTTTCGTTATCTAGATGGATATTGACTTGGCAATAAATCAGAAAATTCGTCTGCATTATATTCCACTCGAGCAAACGAGTGGAGTATTATTTATGCAGACGATGCAAAGACGAACGATTTACGATGACGAGATATGTAAACATCGTAATTTAGATTTGACTTATTGCAGACAGAAAATAGATTTGCACATAAACTACAATGACCTATTTTTTTTACTAAAAAAAACCTGGGGATATTTTGAGTAACAATCGATCATAGTAAGTACAAAATTAAACGCTACATATTGGGGTTTATTTATAACCACTGCTAAAAGTTAAGAGACGCTTAAACAGTCGCTAATTATTACTTTAAGCAACGTTTATAAATAAAGGGGATTATTATTACAAGCTTGAAAATAGTGTTGGAAATATTTATTTTTATATCCATGTTTACTAATAATTATAAATAGGTACGAAGGCAACTTGGTTTGTCTGTTACCTTTCTACGACCAAACCAAATTAAAAAAAAAACACCGAAAATGTCAACGCCAGAGGGTTCAGAATTATGTTACCTACTGAACCCATTGTACCGGTATGCAGATGTTGGAAAACAAATAATCCGACTGTGATAGAATCCAAAACGAGAGTAATGTTTTAAAGACTAATATGGTTTTGAAACCAACTGTAAAATCAATGAAATACGTTTAAAACACCTGGCAAAAAAACACTACAAAACAGAAATTACTTTTTTATTCCTTTTAAAATTCATATTTCTTATCAAATAATGCAATTTTCACACGAGTGTTGTTAAACAATCATTAAACTAAACATGCAAATTGGCAGCACACAAAAATCTACTCTTTCATGACGCAATAGAGTTGAAATTGACTTTCACAGTCAGTATTTTGACCACTGCATTTGACAGAGGAAAATGCATTCTTTTGTTTTCGTGATATAAGGGTGATATTACTTTGTCCAGTGGGAATCAGAAAAGTAAAATAATTCACCACGTCGATGTCACTGTCACTACTGGTAGAATTTTAATCAGTTTATATTGGCATGCAATGTTGTTGGTCAATGTTAATCAACAGATTTGTTCATCCACAAGCAACAGTGTTTTAACTGCATGGTTCGGAGTTACGAAATGAAGACTAAGGTCTGATTTTTCAACAGTCAGTCAATAATCATAACTTTAACTGAAGAATAAAACTGAAAGTGTGGAATATTTTCTATAAAAAAGCTGTCAAAGCCACATATTTATTCCTCAACTAAAAGTTATCCGATTATTGAAAAATCAACTCTACGTGAAATATAATGGAGTTCAAAAATACTTGTCAATTTGGTAATTCATCTTTATCACTATCACGATGACTGATGCATACATGCCGTCTACCGACAGGTCAGCTCAAATCTGCAATGGCTCCTTCTTCAAAAAGCCCTTACCAGACATGGCCCTGCATTGTTAGACTCACATAAAATCGTATTAGGTATTGGCGTAAATTTTTAAACGTTGATTAAAGTTAAGAGATGTTTAGACGTCAAAAATGTATGGTTAAACTTTTGCTATCATTACATAAGTTTAAGCAACGTTTAAAAGAGACCATTACCTTTGAGGTTGTGTTGGTATTTCTTCTCAAGGATCAGCTGGGAAAAGCGCGCGCCATCTAGTTTTAAAATATTGACATGTAAAAATGTCTTAAAAGATCTACTTACTTAAATAAACATTTCATGAATACCGTCCACACAATAGTGCTTTACGTATCATGCATAGCGTCCATTACCCAGAGACAAAGTAAAAAGTCTTCATGTGCCTGCAACTTGCCGCCACTTACAGCTAACGTCTATTGTCTTTACCTCTAACAAATGTTACCAGCACCAAAAAACGCACTTGACCTCATTTTTCCGTCGCAAAAATCTCGTAAGAAAAACTGCAGTTAAAAAAACCGCGAGGAATGTTTTAGTTATGTCAGGTTTAGCGGCTAACCACAGTCATTGCGTGTCAACCTGTCTAGATAACCACGTTATTTGATTAACGTAACGTAACGCTAACTGTGACGGTTGCGTTTCATCTCATCTCTTTATCTTTGGTTTTAGATGTTTTGTGATAGTAGTGTGTGTTATAAGGGAGTTACTAAGTAGGCCTAAATGGCTGTCTCGTTGGTCTAGTGTTAGCATGCGCTACTGTTGAGCATGAGGTTCAGGTTTCGATTCCAAAGTCGGGCAAAGTGTTATTGAGTTTGGCTATCTGATTTTTCTCAGTAACAGCCCGTAGTCTGGATTTCATCATCATCATCATCATTTCAGCCGAAGGACGTCCACTGCTGGACATAGGCCTCCCCCAAGCATAGCCCTTTCCATTGCCCTTTGGGTGACTATAAGCCTTCTTATGAGGCCCATTGTGAGCGACCTGATTCGGAGTCTGGATTTGTGTTCTATCAATGGCAATATTACGTGGGACTTAAATATAACTGGTGAAGGACCTACTATAGGTACACCTCTGCCCTAAAGGTGAAGTGTGCTTCAATATGTACACCAGAGTGTACCTACAATAGGTAAACCTCTGCTCTACCCTTTGAGGAAACAGGGTGTGATGTAATGTTATACTTCAAATGGCAATGAATTTTGTAGAGAGTATGTTTGCAGCGGTCGTTCTGAAAGACCATTCTAGAACGATGCGAATTACTATTATTTTTTCACAGTAAATAATGTGTGTCTTTTCCTCAATTTTGTCCTGGCAACATTTTAAACTTTTGTTTATTTTTTCACAGGTAAGAAAAATGCTTGTATTCAGCCTCCCGATACGTAAGTAATTTTAAAATAAGAACTTTGTGCAACTGTATTTTTTCAAGGAGACTTAAAAATATAAATACATGTGTAAGAGCCAAGTGTTGAAAGAAATAAAACCGTAAATATGATATGTTTTCAATAAAGTGTTCTTAGAAAACGTTTCATTCGACAGAGTAACTGAGTGCAGTTATATTATCTTCTTGACATTTTTTAAAACGGTTTACGGTTATCTATGTTTTATTGCTTTTTACGTAGGTATAATTGATTATGATAACATCCTTTCGATTTATTTGGAATTTTCTGATGAAATAGGTAAGTGCAAACACTTTTTCATGGATAAATTAGTTTCTTGAGTAGTGGTAGGAATCGCAGTAAAATCAATAAAATATGTAATAGATTGATAAATTTGGACCAATCATCATCATCTGCCTAGCCTTTTCCCAACTATGTTGGGGTCGACTTCCAGTCTAACCGGATGCAGCTGAATACCAGTATTTTACATGGAGCGACTGCCTATCTGACCTCCACAACCCTGTTACTGGGTAATAGTAAATTTGGACCAATATATTCAAATAATATTTACTGGAACTACTCATACATACCTACTCATTTGAAACTGTACAGAATTTTATTATGATGAGGTAACAAATTTAACGGTCTGCTCCCTGCTACGAATATTATATTTTCATACTTCAGTATAAATATCAAAAGCTACGTCACATTTCATGCATTTTGACGTTTCTCTATTGATATGAGCCGCCATGTTTTTTTTATGCTGGTGTTCCATTTTCAAATGGAAAACCACAAACAAGGTTACAGGCCACCACTAAAGTTTATTGGATTTATTAAAAATGTGAAGTCAAACTGATAGTTGGCATTATTAAATGGCGAGAGTTTTGATGTTTGTTTTTTTGAACAGATTGATTCACGTGCATTTCAAGATTGAGCCACATTTACGAAAACAAATGAACATAAATTATTTTCAAGTTACAACTTTTATAAAGTATTAGTAAATAGTCGAGTATTCCGTTGTTTATTTTATATATCTCTGCTCTTAAAATAACACAAGAATGTGCAAGGCGTCCATTTTGAAACTCGTGACAATCATCAGAAGGAAACGGGTAGTTACGGTGGCCATAAGCGATGGTGACAGAACACATTACTGTATGAGCATGTAAACTTTCACAATACAATTAAAGAAACATTTTTGTTATGGTTTCTTTGCCATAGACGTCAGGTTCCACACCAAAGATATGTTATTTCATAGATTATTCTTAGGGGCAGGAAGAGGAACTCCCTCGCACAGTTCGTCAGTTAAGTTTTAAGTCTAAGGGCCATATTAGAAAACTAAAAGTCACTCAAAGGGCATTGGGGTTTCCCTACGTGATCTAATCAGGAATGAACAGATGTGGATGAGGCATAGCCCGAAAAATGGCCAAATTTAAGTGGCAGTGGGCAGGGCACATTTCTCACAGAACAGATTGCCGATGGGGCCAAAAGATTCTGGAGTGGCGACCGCGTACCGGAAGACGTAGAGTTGGAAGGCCTCCTACAAGGTGGACCGATGACCTTATGAAGGCCGCAGGCATACGCTGGATGCGACAAGCACAGAACCGGGCCTATGTCCAACAGTGAACGTCTTTCGGCTGAAATGATGATGACGAACACATTTAATGAATTAGCCGAACACTACTCCAGATTCTAGGATACTATTTAAACAAACCGAATGGAAAAATTCAATAACTTTTTGCCTGACCTGGGTGCTTACTCTCGAATATAATTCCAATAGATCGTCATTGGAATTATCAGTTAAACGTCAGGGATTGGCTGGACTCACTGAGTCTAGCCAATCCCTGACATTTAACTGATAATTCCAATGTCGATCTATCGGAATTATATTCCAGAGTAAGCACCCTGGTAGTGGCACCTAAAAGTCGTGTTCGAACTGCGATTAAGTTTTAAACATTGATTTCTACCCTCCAGAATAATATGACATAAAAACTTATATGAAATTAAAACTTATTACGTACTTGATTTACTTGTAAGACAAACCTTATGGAACAAACCTTGATTTCTGCCGAGGTCCGGTTACATGAAGACGTAAATTAGATATAATTTGATCTATTTGATATTGAAATTCGATTATATTGTCAAGTCCGCGGTTAGCGGCACGGCGACATGGTTTTGACAAAGTATCATAATAACAATGTGTTGAAATCGATATGATCAACATTATTCGTCGTAGATATTTACAAATATAGAGTTATGTTTTTAAAGACACAATATTAGTAAAGGTCTCTAAAGATGTCGGGATGCAGGTGGCGTGCTGTAATTTCTGCCTACCGCCATGAGAAGAAGCCGTCAGTTTATGTATATATGTCTCTAAATATAGTCTCTAATGACAGTCTCTGAAAATAGCCTCTAAAGATAGTCTCTGAAGAGATATCCGAAGATAGTCTGTAAAGATATTCTCTGAAGATACCCAAAGATAATCTCTAAAGATAGTTCGTAGAGATAGTCTCTGAAGATACCCAAAGATAATCTCTAAAGATAGTTCGTAAAGATAGTCTCTGAAGATACCCAAAGATAATCTCTAAAGATAGTTCGTAAAGATAGTCTCTGAAGATACCCAAAGATAATCTCTAAAGATAGTTCGTAAAGATAGTCTCTGAAGATACCCAAAGATAATCTCTAAAGATAGTTCGTAAAGATAGTCTCTGAAGATACCCAAAGATAACCTCTAAAGATAGTTCGTAAAGATAGTCTCTGAAGATACCCAAAGATAATCTCTAAAGATAGTTCGTAAAGATAGTCTCTGAAGATACCCAAAGATAATCTCTAAAGATAGTTCGTAAAGATAGTCTCTAAAGACAGTATCTAAAGATAGTTAACAACTTTCCTGTCTAAGTAAGTAAGTTGTTAGTTGGTAGATAAAGCTTTTACTTTACCAAATAACATAAAAGCTAACATGTCCAAAACCTGCAAGACCTCGGGGCTGAAGGCCCAGAGTGCGTCGAATGTTATCTGTCATTCTTCCTACCACGTCAGTTTCAGAAATTATCATAAATCCTTCAATTTGATTGACTTAAGCTAAATTTTTTTTTATTTTCAAACAGTACTTCAGGAAAATTTAAACGAGCAGCCTATTTTCCCACCAACTAATTTCAAATAAATTATTCAAAGCCTTTATAAGTATTGAAATATTTTGATCGTAGGAATACCTAGCATTAGTATTCCTCGCACTAATTATATTAGCATACAATTAGTTTGAATGTCCTTGGTACTGGACATAAGGCTGTGTTTAATTATAGCGCGACAGGGCTGGCTTAGACTGGACAAAGAACAAACTAATTTACTTTGAATTATTTAATTCTAGCGGTTGCATTCAGTTTTATTTATACCCTATGGGTTTTGTTTTATGTGTATCATCAATACCAATATTCCAATGTATTTTTTTACTATCGGAGAAAACCGGTATGTTCTAGAACCAAAAATT
The DNA here is from genome assembly GCA_949987655.1 of Polymixis flavicincta. Classification (NCBI taxonomy): domain Eukaryota; kingdom Metazoa; phylum Arthropoda; class Insecta; order Lepidoptera; family Noctuidae; genus Polymixis; species Polymixis flavicincta. Next base: position 21,260,739 of record OX465190.1, on the reverse strand, counting down.
CGAAGACGATGAGACATACACGAACGCGCACTAGGGTAGTGCGTTCCCATGATATAAATTCTGACCACTTCGCGGGTGAAGTCGAAGAAAAAAACTAGTATACCATAACGATTTATATCTGAACAATCAATGCGTTTTCCTTACATGGTAATTGAAGCAAATTAGGCCCCGAACCATATTAACTTTGAGGGCACAAGTCGACAAAGTAGGAAATAGCTACAACCCACATGGTTCATAATCCCTTGACACTTCACATGACCCCTGAATGTTCTTTTTTTACGAATTATTGGCCTGGTGATAAGATCTGAGTGTATGGTTCTTTCCTCATTCTGCTCAATTGCACATATTTTGCCTTCCAAGACTGAAATAATTTTCATCCCCGTTTGGCGTGATCTTTAAAAAGAAAGAAAATACATTTATTTAGCACATACTAAAAGGGCACAATTTATACAGCAAAAGAATATTTAAAAAAAAGAACAAAAAGTGTAAAGTGAGAAACTAGCATTAAGTGGGTCGTGGGGCTTTTGGAACCGGGACCGCGGTCCCAGATGCCACCTTTAAATATCATTAAGTGTGTCCCACGGCTGCCCTAAAAAGGCCCAGTTCAACAAAAATGCCAGACAAGTAGTGTCTGACGCTGGTTTTCAACTGAACCTGACGTGTGAGCTGACGGATGTAAATCAGCTTTATACCAATCTAAATCCGTTTCTGGTGCCCCATCTAATTATATACATAGTGTTCGTACAATAGTACATTTTGTAAAGGTGTCTAGTAAACAATAAATTGATAGGAATTTATGACTTATGTCAATGTGGAAGATTTACTGTGATCGTTATAGGTAGATACAGTACCTGATACATATTTTATTGGCATGACCAACATGACTTTAAATTAGTTTTTTTTAGTCCAGTAACATTTATGTCGTGAATAAAATACCTTAAATATAGGCCTTCTTTGTTTTCAATCATTTTGGACATAGGTTCTTTGATTATATTTGTATACGTATTTCTTCAAAGTGATTGACTTGGCTTACCTATAATATCTAAAGAATGTAAGTACATTCTTCTGTCAAAACTACCTACGCTAAAATATTCATCTTTAAAACAAATATTTAAATAAAAAGTAAATTGAAAACTCGTACCAATTCCAGTCATATAAAAGTACCATTGTAAATTCAATATGGCCGAATGCAATTTATTGACATATCGGTACAATAACCATTGTTTAACCAATTTATACTAAAATATGCCCCATTTTTGACGACATTCACTATCAAGTAAAAAGCTAACCCTTTAGGAATTCTGGGCAGCTGCGCATGAGATCAAGTTGGTCCTTAGTTGGTCTTTTGTTGAAATGTCAGCAAACGCACCTTGACGCGTGCGCAAGGCAGCTGTCAAGTTTTTGTCTAAAAATGACAAGAGTATGTTCCTATTATGGTATTAAGAAAGTAACGGTAGTGTATTTCTATTCAGCTGGTGGAAATAAGTTCAGGCTAGAGTGTTAAGTGACATTTTTGTTGAGAATTGTATGCTGGACCGTTGTCCTAGAATAAGTTTTGCGTTCATAGTGCAAAAGTTTTAATATCGTGGCTTGTTTCTTGATTAGAAGTCCTGAACTGTCAAATGAATTCCTGTAGGTTACTTCTTCTAAGCAAGCAAGAACCATTCTCTTGTTGGTAAGGCCAAACTATACTGGTTAGAAGGGACATTGACGCGCAGACCGTAATTATAAATACCTACAGCACATTCTGGACCCCTAGCGTATATTTATTACCGTAGTTTATAAAAAATAAAAAAACTGCTATTTCATAGAAATGTGTGTGTAAAAATACCTACGCGGTCAAAATGTATGGAACACCAATTTTTCTTTTTTGGGAACCGATGAAAAACTTCAGCGCATGGGCGTTCAGAACCGTAGGAAGTATTATATGATCTACGATAACAGGTTTCGCGTCTATGTCCCTGCCATACTGTTTAATTTGAAGAAAATTATTTATTCCACACAACCCGCACTGGGCCCGCGTGGTGGATTACGGCCCAATCCCTTTCACCGAGAGGAGGCCTGTGTCCCAGTAGTGGGAACATTATAGGCTGATGATGATGATTTATTCCACAAACATTACAGACAGATTCACACTTTCCTAGATATACTTTTCCATAACCGTACTCAATTACTTACGGCTTTTTTTTTTAGGGTCGGAAATCATCAAATAACTTCTCCCGCTCTGGTTGGAGCAGGAAGGCGTGTCAGACTTTTACTGACTACTTACTTTACTTTTCCTTCAGTTGCCTGTGTGCCAGGGGCCACGGTATCTCTTTCAAACAACCCGCACCCCTGGCAGGCATCGGGCCTTGCGGACCTCACCAGTTGGTGCTGACATCTCTTTGAGGCGCGCGTGGAACACAACGCGCTGTCGACCCGGGCCTGGTCCTTACCAGACAGCGAGCTTACGCATTACTCGCCGTCTGCAAACCCGCGCCTACGGCCTACGCCTAGGGCGTCTCCTGCGGCGATTAGGGCCGCATATACCATTAAGGCTTATTTCGTTACCATTCTCACGTTAGAAAATCTTCTTCATTCCCTGTCAATGCGAAGTTTCCATATTTTAATGCCTTCCATGTTGCCATCATATGACATCACCAACCAGCCTGTATATTATCTATTGTTCAACACAATAGGTAATTAATTTTCTTTGAAAGAAAATCTTTTAATGAATCATTGAGTTTTATAATCGCAGATATAAGGAAATTCAGATTACATAATCTTTTTTTGCAGTTTTTCTTTGCGGGAAGTGTGACTTAATTACTCGTTTGTGTTTGTGATTATAATTACAAAGTAAGTATTTTATACTTGAATAGAATAGAATAATTTATTCGTCAAACATAGTAATTACATACGAAGATCTTAAAAATAAGGTAGTGCGCTATGTTTTGCCAACAAATGATTAGAATTAAATAAAATGATAAATAAAATAAGAGCTTAGCATTAAATTACAATGATAAAATTACAATATAATAATAATTGTAGTGGAGTAGCTAATTGTGCATGCAGGCAAATTTAATTAATTACAATTCAAAGTCAATTTCATTTCATGTCAAAAGTCAATTCAGAAAATCATTAAATGTGAAGTAGGTACTTATTTACTTTGGTTATGTTTACTTTTCTTAATCTTCATTCTCTATCACTCATCACAATTTCTTTTTTTGGGGTCAGCAGAACATCACTAGCTTCATCTTTCTAACTCACCGACCTTGACAATTCAAAAGTGCCTGTAATTGGTTTATTTGAAATAAATGCTTTGAGTTTGAGTTTGAGATCAAGAACAATCGTTTTCTTCCATTTTTCTCGATTAGTCGTCATTGCGGTGGTCACTCCCTTTCTAGCCATATCATCTTTCTCACAGTCCAACCATCGCATCTTGGCCTTCCCTTCATCTCACAGCCATCCACATTAATAATCAAAACTTTCTTCACCTCCACCATCTGCCTAGCCTCTTCCCAATATATTGGAGTCGGCTTCCAATCTAACCTGATGCAGTTGAAGGCCAGTATTTTACATAGGGCGACTGCTTATCTGACTTCCACAACCCAGTTACTGGGTAATACGACGCCCTTTGAACCTTGGTAAGACTAGTTGTCCGCGGATGGATGAGAGACACCATTTCACGGACCGCAGCAACCGTAGCTTAACCTGGTCGACTCATGTGGCTGTTATAATTTAGCCACAAGCCCAGCTTCACCTCATCCGTGTACGTAATAGTTATATCTACTTCGCCATCGTTTTGCTCGAGGTTTTTAGATTTGCTTTTGTTCACTGAACGGAATCGAAACAGTGACAAATAGTGAAGAAGCAATTGAAAGCTTGTTGTCAATTCGACCAGTTAAACCTTCTTTTTTTTTTTACGTTGCCCCCACTAGGAATATCTCCTGTATTGTGGGTGCCTTTACAAACATTTAAACTCACATACACAAACGGCCAGACCCGGAACAACTACTTGTAGGTCATACAAATATTTGTTCCGTGCGGGAATCGAACCCACGACACGCAGCGCAGCAGTCCATCGCTTAACTACTGCGCCAACAGTGCAGCTATCCCTACTAATATTATAAATGCTAAAGTAACTCTGTCTGTCTGTCACGCTTACACGCCTAAACCGCTGAAGCGATTGTCATGAAATTTGGTAGAGATATAGCCTGGGATATGGAGAAGGACATAGGCTACTTTTTTACGCGATAACCGACATCCACGCGGGCGGAGCCGCTTGCAAAAGCTAGTAATAGATAATTCAGTTCAAATTGCATAGTTTTTATGTGCTTGATATTCTTGAGTGCTTTGAAGGTAAACATGAATAATAAGTAAGAAAATATGCAAACAAAACTCCCCAACATTCTTCACTCCCTTACATCCACTTAATTAATATTGTTCTCGAGTATAACTGGCATCTGTTTATCCTCTTATCCACAATCTATATTATTAGGGCGTCAAATAAGATAAAAGCTCTCTCCTTGAGCTTCCTCTCACAACTTCCGGCCGACACTTGAGCTTCAAGTTACTTCCGGTTTCAAGCCGTTAAAGTGGCGCTGTTAAAAGCTTGTTTACTTAATTTAAGGTTGAAAATATTTATGAACTGTAGCTTTAATTAATTGTATGGAGTTTCTTTCTATGCTGGGGAGTGAAAATGCATGTCTTGGGAAGACATGTAGTGACCTCATTAGTAATATTTTTAAGAAAGGTGAGGTGTAATGTGCTCGCAGCCGGTTAGCGTGTATAACCAGAGGAGCAATTCTGGTAATTTTAAGAACGTTCACAGTCTGATCTCAGTGTCAATCTGTCAAAAATTCCTCGAGTTTCCATACATTTTTGACAAATTTTTGAAAATCGATTGTCGCCGAGATGACAATGCGAACGTTTTTAATTACGAGAATTGGGCTTCTGATGTGATATGAACGGAAACGTGGAATAGTGCAAATCTTCGGTAAATCAAGTTTGATCAAACCACGCTGGGGTCGATGCATTTCATATAATACTATTATGTATGCTGTGATTGTGTTAGAAAACATCTAGATCCAATATAATGGGACAAAATATTAATTACAATAAAAAAATATCTGTTCACAGAAAAATTTAAAACACATTCCACTGCATACGCATAAGAACACCCATCACTGTTCTTTATCTTCATTATATCAAAAGCACATGGTACACAAGAGGGATCCTGGTTCAATTCCCCGGTGGCACATTTTTTATCAAAACATTGTGGGTAGGACAGCTGATAGAGCGGAAGGAAGTAGGGTAGGGAAATACTGTTTTGTCTATGACAAATGGCGGACTTATTCAAAAATAGTATTAATAAGTTTGGGGGTTGAGCATCTGTTTCTTTATTGAGATTTCTTAATTTTAATTAGCGTGTTATAAAAATTAAAACTACAGACGCACGTAACATCGCACCGGCATTTACCTTAGAGGTAAGCAGAGGTCAATGGCAAAAACAATGTTGTTTTTTTAATATAAAAAAATGAATTAAATAGCTCTCCGCGCTTGAGGTTGCAATTTCACGGCGTTCGGCTAAGGCTAAGTACAAGATATATTGAAAATGTTGGCAAAATAAGACATTATCTTCAAGATAAATTACCGGAATAAAACATGGCAACAATATAACTTACACGTCAATCGCCTCACTTTTCCTCGGTCCGAATAAAACCTCATTCAGATTCAGGTCCGGTATGAGGGCAGCCTCCGTCTGAGTCACATCATGACATCATCAGTTACTCATTGGTATACTGTAACTAAGTAGGTATGCTGCTATAGAATATAGAATCTATGGTCGCAGCCTTGAGGAGTGGCCGAGAAAGTTTACGAGAATGGGACTTGTTGTCTTTGGTTGTGCTGGCTGTTTTGAATAAGGATGTTAAAATTTGAAATTATTTAGAATTTCGAATTGAACTTGTTGTCTAAGACAACATTTTGTTTTGCCACCTATTGTTACATCATCTTTTAGTTTTGTATTACAGTTCTGTGCGTTTGTGGTTTTCATTTTCCTTCTGATGGTATGGTACAAGATATTGTATGGGATAATCTATAGTGCTAACACTAAGCATGTGACGGACACACCGCATGTATGTTTACTATAACATCAGTTTCTTAATTTCAGGAGACGATAAACTAAGTTTCTCGTATCGATAGCAGTGTTGGCCCAGTGGTAAAGGCCCTAACTTACGAGTTGTAGGTGGTGGGTTCGAACCTAGACGGGCGCTTTACTTTGTGTAAATAATTTCATTACCACTGCTCTCAAAACGGTGAAGGAAAACATCGTGAGGCAACCGGTCTGTCCTAGAACCAAAAATTCGAAGACATATGACATATCTACCAACCTGCACTGTGTCCGCGTGGATTACATCCCATTCTCTGTCACTGAGAGGAGTCCTGTGTCCCAGCAGTGGGAACATTATAGCATTTTTATAAAACTAGCAGCGCTCCGCGGTTTCACCTGCATAGTTCCCGTTCCCGTGGGAATACGGGGATATAATATAGCCTAAGTCACCCGGGGATAGTGTAGCTTCCTAACAGTGGAATATTTTTTCAAATCAGTTCAGCAGTTTCGGATCCTTTTCAATGCAAACAAACCAATCAAATCTTTCCTCTTTATAATATTAGTGATGATGATTATTATTAGTATGGATAAACCAAGTTCATGCATCGCAATAACTTATAGTTTTGCTTGGATATCTAACTATTGCGAAAAGATTACAAAAACAGCAGTTTTGTCCCTTATAGAGAGTTATTTATCCGTTTTTTATAATCTAACAACCTGAGCGTTCTTTGTGAACGAGATTGATTGAAAACTGCGGAACAAATTGTAATCTATTGGCTATTCTATTTTAGGTTATCTGACCAATCTTTCCGGTTGTTGGTGGTACTGAATTAACATTTCTGACTATCAATGAACCTTGTTTGGACTCGAAATCAGTTCCGCTCAGTAATTATGTAGAGTATCAAGAAAATATCCACGAATACGAATTCTTCTCCTTTTTTCAGGCTCCTACTGAGTAACACAATACTGCCCAACACAGGGATCAAACTCAGGACTCTACGCTAAGCAATCCCCGTTAGATAATGCTGATGATGATCAGCTAAACGCCAGCAGCAAAATAGCTGAAGATGTTCTACGAATTCCCGAAAATGACACAACGCCCTAAATTATACCCTGGCATTGTCTCCTTCTTCTATTCATCATCAACATCATAATCTGCCTATCCTTTCCCAGCTATGTTGGGATCGGCTTCCAATCTAACCAGCTGATTACCAGTATTTTACATGGAACGACTGTCTATGTGGCGTCCACGGGCTCCGCAGCCCAGTTACTGTTTCATACGATACCTTTTGCTTACCAAAAGGTATCGTATGAAACAGTAGTACTTGTCAGATTTACGGGTGCCTGACGACCCGTAACGACTGTCAAAGATCGACTGTCTCCTTCTTCTGTTATATATATTACATTCACCAAATTATCAATGCACCTTACATCCGTAAGTGCATTTCCATGCATTTATTAATAGTCTATCTTAAAATTCATGCTGGCTCAGTGTCGGTGTTTCTAAATATCATTACGTATGCTATGAGTGTGAGTGTTCCTTTGAAGTCTGTTGCTAATGTCTTCGACGCTCGTGTTTGTCGATGTACTGTCGAGTGTATCACTTTTGATTTAACTTTGAATTTAGTTGTATTGCGAGTCAGATTTCTGTGTAGTTTGTTAGAAGTAGTAACAAGAATCGATTTGTGTTTTAACTAGTCGTCTGTGTTTCCAATTCTACACCTGGGTTTTCTTCATTTGTTCAAAGATAAAGTGCTTTATGATTGTGTTTTGTAATGGCATTTTATTCGTGAAGAATGAGGCATCCGGTCTTCCGGCGCGGCGCCAGCACACACGAAAACATTTAAACAACAAAAAAGCGCTTTAGATACTTGCTGAACGTAATTCTTCCGTAAATAATTCCCATAAGTACCGTAAAACTTTATCGTTCAACTAAATATCATAGATAGTTACCAAAACAGTAGTTCGTTAATGCGTTGCGAATTAAAATTTTGCGTGACCTTCTTTCGTGCCCGTATGTAGAACGAACCGCACGGCGAGCAGAATTCCGTTTGTTATAAAACTGGTTTCACCGTCTATAATATCGAACTTACTAGATATAGTCTGCTACTGTTGGAAGAATTTCTAACTTAGATGCATACACATAAGTATAATCACCCTATAATGTGCCCACTGCTGGGACACAGTCCTCCTCTCTGTGAGAGGGAGTGGGACGTAATTCACCACGCGGGCTCAATGCGGGTTGGTAGATGTCACATGTTATCGAAATTTTGGTTTCCAAAACGGTTTCCTAACGATGAGTTCTTTCATCGTTTTGATAGCAGTGATGATAGAAAGAAATCATCATCTGCCTAGCCTTTTCCCAATCACGTTGGGATCGGCTTCCAGTCTAACAGGATGCAGCTGAATACCAGTATTTTACATGGAGCGACTGCCTATCTGACCTCCACAACCCAGTTACTGGGTAATACGATACCCCTTGGTAAGACTGGTTCTCAAACTTTCGGGCTTCTGACGACCCGTAACGACAAAGATCCACAAATGACAGCCGGGACCAACGGCTTAACGTGCTATCCGAGGCACGGAGGAGTCTTGGTACCTATGTAAAGATGGTCATCCATCCATGGACCAACCGCGGCAAGCGTAGCTTAACCTGATCGATCGACCCGTGCGGCTTATGCTACTTAGCCACAAGCTAACAGAAACAAATACACTAAGTAAATCGCCTACATAGGATCGAACCAACTTCAAGTTCTTAAGTCGGGGCCGTTACCACAGGGCCATCCAGTCTGCATAGCAGGGCGCATCAAAATAAAATTACATCTGCAGGACCCTGGACAGTCAGCTACGCTTCCATTCCACCATACTGATTAGGAAACGAAAGTCAAAACTGAAACGGGTGGATTATAAAAACTAACCTAACTTAACTAAAATATGTCCGACTTTTATTCATCAATATCTATGAATACGAGTAACAGCTGAGACCAACGGCTTAACGTTCCTTCCGAGGCATGGAAGAGTCTTGATATGTGATAGATGGTCGCCCATCCACGAACCGACCACGGCAAGCGTAGCTTAACCTTTGGTAGACCCGTGCGGCTGTTTAAGTATAATAATATTTAGCCACGAGCCCCTATAAAGGTATAATAGATATATCCATTAATACTGGTATTGCGTAGAACAATAACTTGCCAGGTTTATTCTCCTCAATAATGCAGAGGCAGGTTGCTAGTTCGTACATTGTTTCAGTCAATCGATAACTCTTGCTGTTTATGTTCAATGGTTTATAACTTGTACATAATTCTCCAGTTTGTCACAAAGTAAAATACACGCTTTACCTTGTGGTTCTATTTGTATTAACCATGTTTCATGTTTACAATATTTCTTGTTTCGAATTCTTATTCATTTATACGTTTTTATGAAATAATAGCTTTGCAAGCGAACTTTCATCCCCTATTTAACTCCCTTAGGGGTTGAATTTCGAAAAATCCTTCGTTTCAAAGCTTTCGACGTCCAAGGGTTTGGGCTGGGCGTTGATGAGTCAGTCAGTCATTCAGTAAGGACTTTTCTTTTTATATAAATAGATTACCATAACCAAGATACTCAATCATTTAACACTCTACAATGTGGACATAAGATAGTTACACAACCTATTACCATAGATTTTCAGTAAACGATTCTGGACATCACTACGTTGCAAAATTTGTCAGTTATTTTAAAAAATCTGCTATTTCCTACAAAATGCAACACCTGCGCGGTAAAAATTTATGAAACAGATTTTTTTTTAATTACTGACGCGAAATTTCAATGCAGAATTAGTCAGAATCATGCAATGTATTAATGGCAACAGGTCAATGTTCTTTCTACCTTTTATTGAGATCACTATCAACCCTGTCGGGGACCCCCCCCGAGTGGGTTCCCGCATTGTCGTTGCGGGGGGGCTTAGTAACCGTGGTCTCCCATCCACGGTGAAGCCAAGAGGAACCCAACGGTGGGGCCGCTCGTCAGGGCTTTTGCCTTCAAGCCATTGACGTAGCGGCCAAAAAGTAGGTTGCGGTGAGGTGCACCGCAGCTGAGGTGGGCCGCGATGTCGAATGGGAGGCATCGCGGCTGAGGGTTACAGGCTGCGGTAGAGGAGGAGTGCCGGTGCTTCTGAGCAGCGCTCTTCTCTTCCGTGGCCTGGACGGGGCCGCCACCGTTTGATGGCGGACGCGGTGGGGCCGCAGGGGAAGAGGAGTGTCGGTATAGCGTCAGCCGCTCTCCCTATCCTCTGCGGCCGAAAAGTGGTAGACGGGACGGCGCGTTGTGTTCCTCACGCGCGCCGTCAAAGATGTCAGCAACCACTGGTGGGGTCCGCAAGGGCCGATGCCTGCCAGGGGTGCGGGTTTGTTCGAAAGAGATACCACGGCCCCTGGCATACGGGCTACTGAGGGAACACGGGTGGGTTTTAGTCAGTAAAAGTCTGACACGCCCTCCTGCTCTACTCAGCAGGAGAAGTCATTTGATGATTTCCCACCCAAAAAAAAAAAAAAAAAAAAAACCCTGTCGGGGACAGCAAAGTAGACGGAGAACCCTCATTCTTGCGTAGAAGAAGAACGCTCACTCACTAATATTCTTCTAACAATTCTTATTGCAGCATTTCTCTAAGGATGTTCTTTCAGTTTTCTCTTCATCGTCATCACCATCATTGGCAACCTTGATCCACCTACTTCCTACTCCTTTTTGTGCCTTTTTTTCTCTTGGGTTGATATTTAATGAATGGTCTGTATGTTAATATCTCGCTTCGACACTAGAGACGGGTTAACAATCTCTCACATTCGCTGGTATTTCTAGGTAGTAGATGGTATGTATGTATCTACTCGTAAATCTAGCATCCTAATGTCCTCAATGACATTAGATCGTGTTGAGAGCTTACTTTCTATTTGTTCGTGATAGGTTACTTCAGATTCATGACTGTTATTTATTTAACCATTCGTTTGATATAAAAATAAATTCGGAAAGTAGTGCATGCATCTCTGTTGTCTAGGTAACACAATAAATGAGGTGATCGCCGAAAAAAATAGCATGGATTACAAAGATCAAAAGTAGGTTAACTTTACTTATGAAAAAAAAAAAAGAAGTGGCACTTAATATTGTGACCCGCGTGTCCTGTTGTCTGCACGTTACAGCAACTGATGGACGCCACTGAAAGTGCTCAGTCTCATCCATCTAAAAACAACTCATAGTACCCAGTAACTGGACTGTGGAGGTCGGGTAGGCAGTCGCTCCATGTAAGATACTGTATTCATCAGGTTAGACTGGAAACCGACCCCAAACTAATTGGGAAAAGGTCAGGTAGATGATGATGAGGAACACCTAAAGAGGATGTCAACCATGCCGCAACTATAACATAAATTCACTCCAATGATTCCTTACATCACAATATTAGTCACACTAACCACATTCAATGTAAAAATCACATTATTACCTTTTGTAATTCACGTGTGGAGCAATCGGAAGAGGCAGCCGGGAAAAACGTGAATATGATTGCATTATAACAAAATACGTGACATTCTATGTTCTAATTCTATACAGTTCCGATTTTGTGAATGACAACTTAAAATTATATGAATTAGTTCATGTTACTTCATTTTGATTTGATATGTCAGTTTTTTTTATTGTAATTTGATTCTTTTGGTGAATTTGAAGTTTGTGATGTGTTTTGTAACTAAATAACTACGTGTAAACTCTGTGGGTAATTTCATTTGTATATGTCCTTTTATTTCCTGTAGGTTTTTTTCTTAGCCCATACTGTCCCACTTCCCATAAATGAAAAGCCTTCTCCTAAGTCCTTCAAACCAGCTCTCACGGTACGCTTCCAGGTTGTCGCGCCATCTTTTTTTAAGCCGGTTTCGGCGGTGCCGTACATTGCGCAAAGCGGTCGTTGTGCATGTACCTGACTTCAACCGCTCTTGATTTGAGCCTGGCAGCCTTCTCGCCTACGTCATTATCATTATTATTTCAGCCGAAAGACTCCACTGCTGGACATTGGCCTCTCCCAAGCACCGTCACCTTGACCAGTTCTGAGCTTCTTGAATCCAGCGGATTCCTTGCTACCTTCACAGGTCATCGGCCCATCTTGTGGAGGGACCAATGGGAGGGATGTTCATATGCCCGTGCAAATTTTTCTCTAAGTGTTTATTCATCTTGACATGCACCAAAATACTACACAAGTTTTTAGAGAACGCAAGTAATCCTACAAATGATGACATTAATTCCCTTAATCAACACCATCATCAGTCACACTTTTATTTCTCAATACCCCATCACTGTCAGAACAAAGTAGGTACTAAGTACAGTCATTTGATATGAAATGATAATTACGAATAGTATTGCAAAATTGAAGTAGACGCTGATTGTCTGAGTAATATTATTATACCTTTAATGTAATATATGTGCAAGGCTTTTAACTCAAGGTTTGCGAGTGACGTCAACACTTTTAAGTCCATTAATTATAATGGATTGGGTGCAAACTGTTAAAATTGTTTGCTTAGCTGCGTAATTAATTTCTGCAGCTGCTCTGGTGTTCTTAATGGTTTTATTCGTTATCGGTATATGTAATAACTATCTGCCGTCTTGCTTCATCTTGGTTTCTGTTCCTCTTTTCTCTTGCTATATGCTTCTCTTGCTGTTCCACATTTGTGTAAAGAACTGGATCTAAGAATGTTTCAAGATCATCTAATTCAGTGATATGGTTTTGTATTCACTCATTGTCGGTGACAATTTTCTTCTTCTTAGCGTCTCGATAGCAATCTAAATACAGTCAGCCCAGAATTTGGTTTCGAGCTTGGCACTTTCAAAAGCGTCCATCAACTCCTGTAGCGTGCAGACAGTAGCACACGCTGGACAAGATATTAAGTGCCCCATTTACACTTCAGGGCGGAGTCATTTCTGACTCTCCACCGTAGCAGGTTCTCTTTACTTTAACCTATCTGAGTCTGGAGTATAAAGACTTCAAGTGTCGGTTTCAATATCACCCAATATTAACATTGTAGAGATCAGCAGCCTTAGTATGATGGCTCGAAGCACAACTCTGTTACCTGGCGAAAAAGAGATGGTGCTGTTTGTCCTGCACGTCTTTCTTATATTGAAGAAGTATGATTAAACTTTATGGAGGATACGCTAAGGTAGCCCACAATATTTTTGTTTTTATGCCGGTCAGTGTCTTCCATTGAATGACTTTTTCATGAAATAGTCATTTAATAGGATTAAATGAGCTTAAAGGGTTGTTTAAATGATTATAATTCGGTGCATACAAACGTCTTACGGTCACCAATCATATTTTGTTCAACATACAGCCTGGATACAGACCTATGTGTTTTTTGTTTTGTTTTTGTACTTCACCTTTCTCATTTTGTTGTTAATATTAATCTAGCAGTTTGAGTACTTTATGCGGCCTACCCAAATGTCCTTTCTTTGGTATTGTTCGTCAAATCGTTGAGCTCCTCAAGTTCTGAGTTGAGCCGTATGATTACTGATAAATGCCTGCACTGAATGGACAGGTCCACCCAATCTGTGTGGTTCTTTCCTCAAAAGACTATTTCAGACATCAATCCACATGGTCTTTACATGATCTGACCAAGATTATGTCTGGACTTCAAGAGACTGTGACCTCTGAGTTTGTTTCGGCCTTTCTTGTCAGTGTAGTCAGATAGGAAACGCCGACCTCATCAGAAATAAAATCATTTATCATTTATGCAAATTTCAAAATACGCAACAAAATTTTAAACTTGCCACAGGTGCCAGTGAACTCTTACATGAACTTGATGATGAGTTGGCATGCTACATGCATGACTTGAGATCGCCATTGTGTAGGTTGGTGTTTTGCACCTCAGACTCAAGTGTGTGGTCACGACTGTGACTGTATGAGGTCATACATATCCGTGTGGAACTGTAGGCACAAAGTCAAGAGTTACGAGTGATTCAGACTAAGTTAATGTTAGCCTAAGTTTATAAAACGTGGAAAGAAGCTTGAAGGACCATAATTTCTTGTATAGGTACAAGCTGAAGGACACTAGTAGATGAGTTCGAATACTAAAAAACTGCGGGGTGATTGGGTAATATACTGGCAGTAGGTAAGAATGGCTAGGTAGGTACCTAACTGGGGCAATAGTCCTTTTGATTAAGTGATGTTTAGGTACCATTTTTAGGGTTCCGTACCTCTAAAGGAAAAAACGGAACCCTTATAAGATCACTTTGTTGTCCGTCCGTCCGTCCGTCCGTCCGTCCGTCTGTCAAGACCGTTTTTCTCAGGAACGCGTGGAGGTATCAAACTGAAATTTCTATATGATACTTAGTTCTGCTGCCCTGGAAGCTGTAGAAAAATCAACCTTCTAAGTCAACGCAATCAAAAGATACAGCCATTTAGGCCGCAAAATTCCGCAAATTTTCGAAACTCGCACGGGAATCAAAACCTACAGGGTACTTCCCGTGAACTTAGAATCTTGAAATTTTGTACGAAGTCACGTCTTATAGTACAGATATAGGAAAAATTACGAAAACCGAAAATTTTTAGTTTCGTCATATAAAAAAAAAATTTTTTTGACAATTTTGAACTTTTACTTATATACCCACAGGTTTGTACGGAACCCTCGGTGCGCGAGTCCAACTCGCACTTGACCGGTTTTTTCAGTAAGGCTAGACTTTTATGTAAACTCATCGACGCGCCAACTGTATACCTTGAATGCACATTGCACATGTAATGTTTCATGGTAAAGGTCAGGTACTTATTGAATCTATGATATCTGGTTGTGCATCGATGTCCCTACAACCTTGTATAGTCAGTGAGGCAGTCAGTCATTCGCCAATTTGTCCATTCAGTCTTATTATTACTAACATCACAAAGGGGCTAAACAACGAAGGTAAACGCGATCATAAACAGGTTTCATAATTTTATGACTAATCCAAGAGATCGTGTAAATAAATACGAATGCAAAAAGGATCTCTCATAAAACCACAACATACATGATGTCATCATTGGAAAATACATCTTAAGCAAGTGAGATTTACCGTTATTCTTAATTTAGGTGAGGCCAAAAGAATAAGATAATATGTAATGTATAAAGTTGACCACGTCAAACACGATAGATATATCGTGTTTGACGTGGTCAACTTTTGAAAATCGATTTTATATGATAAATGATAAATGATTTTATTTCTGTAAGTAGGTTTGTACAAACACTTTTACACGTCAATCATATTTTTTAAACTAGGTGAGGTCGGCGTTTCCTAACTGACTACTCTGAGAAGAAAGGCCGAAACAAACTCAGAGGTCACAGTCTCTTTTAAAGTCCAGACATAATCTTGGTCAGATCATGTGAAGACCATGTGGATTGGTGTCTGAAATGGTCTTTTGAGGAAAGAAACCACACAGATTGAGTGGACCTGTCCAATCAGTGCACGCATGTATCAGTAATCATACGGCTCAACTCAGAACTTGAGGAGCTCAACGATTTGACGAACAATACCAAAGAAAGGACATTAGGGTAGGCCACATAAAGTACTCAAACTGCCAGATTAACTTTAAAAATGAACTGAGAAAGAAATGAAACACAAAAACAAAAATACCAAATAGTCCTCACATTCACAATAATTAAAGCAAAATAATATTATACTTCTCAAAGTAAATATTCATGTCAAAGTGTATATAATAATAATCAAATGTCAAAGTGTATATAACAATAATCGAATGTCAAAGAGCAAAATAAAAATACTAAAAACTAAAAAAAAAAACTGTATACAAAATTGGAGCAGGTCAATCCCAAGCTTTTTTGTCCTCAATATAATCTTTAACGGTATAAAAGGCTTTCAGGCACAACTTACGTTTAATGAATGATTTAAATTTATTGAGACTTAGATCTTGAACATGGCTTGGAAGTTTATTATAGAAGCGTATACATTGACATCTGAATGACCCACCTATTTTCTTGAGCCTTGTTGATGGTACAACAAATTTGTGTTTGTTCCTAGTATTTATACTATGGATATCACTGTATTTTTTAAACAATTTAATATTTTTATGGGCATATAAAAGATTTTCATAAATATACTGTGAAGGCACAGTCATTACATTAATCTCCTTAAATTTATCTCCGAGAGAGTGTCTCGGACTTAATTTATAAATTGATCGAACAGCTCTTTTCTGCAAGACAAAAATAGTCTGAATGTCGGCGGCATTTCCCCACAATAGAATACCATACCACATTACACTATGAAAATAGCTAAAGTACACTAAGCGGGCTGTCTCTATATCAGTTAAATTACGAATTTTTCTAACATCGTATATATTACTAGCAGCGCTCCGCGGTTTCACCCGCGTAGTTCCCATTCCTGTGGGAATACGGGGATAAAATATAGCCTATGTCACCTGGGGATAGTGTAGCTTCCCAACAGTGAAGGAATTTTTCAAATCGGTTCAGTAGTTTCGGAGCCTAATCAAATCTTTCCTCTTTATTAATAGCATAGAGTATAGATAGATTTAGATGTAATTTCAGTACAACACCTATATTTTAACATCTGAACATCCAAATATACAAACTTTCACATTCATAATATTAGTAGGATTAGTAGGATTTATGGGGTGGAATTCTGCTCAGCTATAACATTTATTTTATACTAGCGGTCCGACCCTGCTTCGCACAGTTTATGCAGCTTGACAAAGAGATTTCGTAAATATATGTTATTCCGGAAGAAATTCTCTAAATGATCGTGCAAACAGTATCGAAATCTGTTGCGGGGTTTACTAGAATTAAGCAGAGAAACGGATAGACGAAAACAGTGACTTTATACTATTTCGAAATCACAGCACAGTTCTCCAGGAAAAGGCTTTCCCCAAGGAATAACAGGCTTCCCATCTCGCTTTCCGTTTAGTCTTAGCTTGTCACCGTCTTTGTATAGCCCTTTAGAAGAGTCACCGTCCAATTCCAGCCACAAACTCCTTCTGGGCCCAAAGAATTGGTAGGTACTTCAAAAGGCAAAACTACTGATTCTATTCTTAAATTTAAAACACAATTTAAAAGTGTATTCCAAATTCTGCGTGCCAATCCGAGTAACAGACAGAACAATACGGTCGGCTAAAATCGAAAGTTTAATCCTTACTTCTCACGCGATCTTGTACTGGTTGTTTTGATCAATTCGTGCTCAAAACCACAAATAAGAAATAAACAGAAGGTCGGCTCCACACTATGAGCGAGATCTCACGCACACATAGACACGCTTTCACGTACTTGCAGTGAGTGCACTTGCACTCGCGACTTGCATTTGTTTGAGATCGTCGTACGTATGCGTCAATGTGTGCGTGCGCGTTTTTCGCGCTTTATTTGGAGTCAACCTTCTGTATATATCTATTTTGTAATTCCCGTATGTTCAGGCTTACCGTTATTTTAGTAGGTGAACAGTCATCATGGATGATCTGTTTCTAGTACCGTTTGTCTAAAGCCTAGATTAATCGATTAAGGAATCGGTTGCGCATGAGTCGACTTTTGGTTCGGTGGACACGGTGTTCCGTTTTTGGTAAATTTTGCTAGACTTTTTTGCAATGTTTTGAAGATCCTGATATAGCTGACTGATTCTTTTGTTGTCAAACGAGTTTTTTTTTGTGTTGGTAATCGTTCTATAAAGATTGATGATGTGTTTGGGGACTTTTCATTGTGTAATGAAAAAAGCATTTTATAATTGCTGTTTTTGTCTTTGTTCCGATGAGAGATATTAGAGAAAAGTATGGATGAATGATTGTTGTATTAGCAATTAATTTCACTGATGTTAAATTTTTTATCCAAATACATTCTAATCTCGTCGCTAATTTCTAAAAGAACACAACTTCTTTAGAAAATACCAAATTAATGCTCTAGACCGTGCACAAATCACGTCCTTCTAATAATAGTAAGAAGAAAAATGCGATTTTAACTTTAATTTACCTCAACGTTACTAATTTCAAATGCTTTTTGGACAATACAAAAAGGAATCGTAGACTAGAATTATATTTAAGTAATTCTGTAGAAGTGACACTGTTGATTATTTCCTAAAACTTTCCTCTTAGCCAAATCTCTAAGATAAAATCTTAAATTCAGTGATGTCATTCACTGACAGAAGACGCACTGTCTACACCGCTGGGTCTAAAAGCAAGAAATGTTGCCCAAGAGTTCCTAATGTAAAGAAAATTACCACTAAAGAAGGATTTTTGAAAATACACTCCCCTAAAGAGGTTAAATAGGAGATGAAGTTTTGCCATTGGTAAATACCATCGGCTCACGGGTTGTGTTTAAGAAATGTATTGGAGACTTCTTCATGAACCACAGGATACAGATAGTTCAAGTAGATCAATAACCTAAACACAAGGCAAAAACTACTAGCAAGTTAAATGAACTACAAAATTCTAAAAGCCAGGTGTAAAATTACCAATAAATAACAGTTATGTATCGAATGATTGGTTTAGCTGACCCGGTTCTGAAATTAATGTGTCTATGAAACAGACTGTGAGTCACAGAATGGTACAGAAGGTCGAATCTGTACAGAGTGAAAATGCACGCAAATATAGACACGCTTCACGCACAGTGAGTGCAAGCGCACTTGCGACTGGCTTTCGTCTGATATCTCAGACAGATCGCTGTATGCACGGTGAGAGCAGTGGTGGCCCAGTGATAACGGCCCTAATTTACAAGATGAAGGTCCTGGGTCTGAACTCACGATGGCGCTTTACTTCGTATAAATTATTTCATCACCACTGCTCTTAAAACGATGGAAGGAAAACATCGTGAGGAAACCGGCATGTCCATGAACCAGTGTCCAATTTTTCGAAGATATGTGACGTCTACCAAGCTACAAAGCCTATGTGTTAGATTATAGCCCACTCCCTCTCAAAGGGATGCTGTACGCACACGTCCACAGGCCTTTCATAGTTATATTTCCTCTAACACCAAAAATGCAAATGCAACCTTAGTGTAACGTAGATAAAAATCACTATGATTTTGACGGATTTGTCAGTGGCAGCAACCTTTTAGTTGCGACTATGAAGATCATTTTGATTTTGAACGGACTGTATGTCAGCTCCATACAACGAGCGAAAATCATTTTTTTGAGATCGCCGGACATGCGTCTATGTGTGTGTGCGTCTGTTATCGATCGTTGTTTTGAGCTGGCCTTCTGTACAAAGTTATTCTGTGGTCTGTGAGTCATACAGGTTGTTTACCCGATTGTGCCGAATAAGGTGATGTTATGTATGGTAGTGAACTCGTAGGCTCAGTATTTGGTGCATGTGGGATAGGATTATGGGCGGAGAAAAGTATGTAATAATGGTTTTTGCTCCTTTTGAGTGTTTTGCAAAATTATGTTGATGGCGACCTCTTTAAGTTTGAATTTTAAGGCAATACAAAGCAGGGCTATGAAGACAAATACAGGGTCAAATTAAATTAACTGGCAATACTTTCACCAAATCGTTTTCTTTTTTTGTTCCATTTGTTTTCAATATCGATCCTCAACACATGGGTAAAGTATTACCAGCTAATTAAATTTGACCCTGTATTTTAAATACTCTCCATTAAACAATTTTGCTCTTCAGAGCCCTGTCGTTACTAAAATCAAATGGGACATTTCTAAGTAAGGAGCCACTTAGATCCTGATACCAGATGGATCATCAATATCTTTCAGTATTTATCCAAACTACATGTTAAATGCGGCTTTTGGTTTTACTAGGTGTGGCAGCATCTTGTATAGTATTTGTTTTAGTTCCCGTGAATTTTAACTTGGTTTCATATTTGATCTTCCTTCTCCCAGAACTCGGTACAAGTCGGTTGCAGGTTTATTCCCTTAGCATTTTGCAATTTATTAGAAATGCGACTTCCTTTACTCAGTTGTCACTTCCCACGATTTCTATAATTTCAGCTCATCCTTCAGAAACATCATTTTAAAGTACAATGGCGTCTTAACAAGCTATAATAACATCTATTAAAGTTGACCTTGCATTCATGTCTCCAAAATATAATAAAATAAACTGATTTCGAAAATCCGCTACAATTTTCTTGTCATCGGATCACTTTCGCTTGCCCCAGTTACATTGTCTTGTCAGCTCTTTATTTCCCATCTTGCCATTCGAATATCATCCTTATGAATAAGACAATAGAAGTGATGACAGACTCAGTCGTTGTGATCTAGAAAAATTGCGACAGTGTGCCGTCAATCAAACGAAAGGGAAGATGTTTTGTCTCTTTCTGACTTGTATGTAAACAAATAGCATTGTTGATGGTTTGATTATATAATGAATGGGGGCAGAAAATGTTACACTGACAGTCTATGATATGCCATTGTTTTATGTGATTGTCTTTTGTTTGCCGAAAATGTCCTTGTGCTCTTAATTTGGTTAGAATGACGTTCTCGTCTCGTTGGGGTCTAGTGGTCAGAAGCGCTACTGTGTAGCATGAAGTCCTGGTTTCGATTACTATGTCGGGCAAAGTGTTGTTCTGTTTTTCCTCAGTAGATAGACCGCGCGTAACACCAAGAGTGAAGCCAAAACACCAAATTCCGATTCAAAACTCGAGTTAGTACGTCACGAAGCGTCACATTGTATGTTACATACAATGCGACGCTTTAGTATTTGGTTATTTGGCCTCACTCTTGGTGTTCCGCGCGATCTATCTGCCTTTGTTTTATAATCTGAGTGTTTTTCTATCAAGAATTACTCAGTACCAGTTCTTAGTTTGGATTTGTACCCGGTTGATGGCATTAGGCCCGCCCTTTATTACATGGGACTTAGACATAATTGGCGAAATTTGTAGTAGGTACACACTATAGTTGCCTCTCAGCCTAATCGTTCGGGGAATGCAAGTATGTTATGTGGATATTCCTAAAAGATACAGTCCTGAAAAAACAGATGCTGCCTATAAAAATACTCTAACTTTGATGACCCATTAAACATTGGATATAGCGGCCAACGACTGTTGTGAGTCGTAAAATAAAATGTCTCTCACTGTAGCAGCAATAAAAACATTTCATAAATGTTACAGCATTTCTTATAATATTTCTCTAAGGACTATAGTTTTCAGCTAACGTAAAACGTTTTTCAGCGCTTACTATCGCTGATTTCAGCACTCTAATTGTGTAACACATAATTAGATTTTTGAAGGTTAATAGGCTCATCCTTTGCTTCATTTGTCCAAAAAAAAAAATCTGCTTAGCAACGTAAACAGCGCCGTGAATGTTGTGAAACTGTTAAATTACAAGCGATTCCTAGTGATAGTGTAGGTGTGCAAGTCTGCACAAAGCTTTTTAGAATATTTTACCTTTTTGATACCTTTTGTCTATGTTTTTATATTTTTTCTGGTTGACAAATATACTTTTGTTTTACGACTACTATGAACCAGCGCCTATATTATTTCAGTAGTTAATAGTAGGTATTACGTAATTCCCTCTCTGTATTGTTTATGAAATGTGTTAAACCAGTTTTGTTGGTGAGCTTGAGTTTTTACAAAGAAACCTGTATGCTAACCTACCCCGACCTGTCAAATTTCTTTGATAGATTTTCAACTTTATAACATAAGCCTAAGGTTGATATTCAATTGGGAAAATTTGACAGTATGGGGTAGCTTGATGTGCCTTTACAACCAAAATCGAATTCCACTTTAATTATTATACATTACAACCGACCCTTTTAACAACCAACACACGTTAAACGCGAAATCGAACAATCTATGTGTGTACAATATTTACGCAGTAATATATTAGTCAATTTTGTACAATTAACATTTAGCAATAGCAATAAATTGTATTAAAGACACATAAAGACTTTCAAATTCCATCTCCATTTATCACTAAGAGAACGTTCTTCGTTCAATAATAGGTCATATTCACATAAAGGTGACCACTCACTATAAGGTAGCTACCACAAATATTAGCCCTTCACTCCATTCCCTGCTATATTTACAAGGAATGTGCTACCAATTATATTTCACATATAATTGCTTTGGTATTTATCTTGTTTGACGCGTGTAGCATAATCAGGGCGGTCGGTTGTCTTATTATTTATTCTTGATCTATTATTAGGACTTAATAATAACTGGTACACAATAATATCAAATAAACAGCTACAAACTTATAGCAATTTTATCAGTACTTCAGAATAGCGTCTTGTGAAGTTGTAACAAAAACGCATTCAATCTTGAGTTTGGTTTGGTCTTAAATTACATAATTATATTACACACACACACACACACACAGACACACACGCGCGCGCGCAGTCGTGAATATTGTAAATTAATTAGAAAAAAGTCCATGTTTTTCTCTCATTGTCAATATTTATCTTTTTTTTTTTAATTGTTTTTCAATGTTTAAAATATTGTTTTTTTTTTTAATTATTTGTAAAATCAAGGGAAAGAAAAAAAAAAACATTGTGATTGTTTTTTTTTTTTTGTCATGTTTGTTTTATTATAATTATCTTTATTTTTTTTAGCCTGGGCTTATGGTTTTGTGATTTTTTTTTTCTCAAGGTTGTATGTTCATTGTATTTTTTTTTGTTGTTTACTTTGTTCTTTTTTTTCTTTACTTTTTGTGTTGTCATTAACACTGTGTCTATGTTTTACGGGAGGACACTGGCTCCTGCAACACAGTTATATAACTAGCGCAGGAGCCAGGGAAATCTACAACTTGTGTGCATTCTTGTTTGCAAATAAATAAATTTTGTATTTTTGTATTTTGTATTGAAATGCTGAAGAATCCTTACATGTTTGTAAATACAGGGTGGCAGGGACATTGACGCACAGCTTGCTGTTCTTTATTTTTATAACCAACGAAAAATTTCTTCCTTACAGGGTCTAGAATCATTTGTGATGAATTCATGGTTAGATTTTGAGCGTCCCGCCACCCCGTATAATTCGCTAGTCGGTTGAAAATGTTGTCAGGCTGTAGTAGATACTTATTCTAACATAAAATCACGCCTGTAATCCCCTAAGAGTTAGGCAGAGGTGTTCCTATAAGTTACAAATCTATACTTTATATTTTTATAAAGAGGAAAGAATGGATTGTTTGTTTGCATGGAATAGGCTCCGAAACTACTGAACCGATTTGAAAAATTATTTCACTGTTGGGAAGCTACACTATCCCCGAATGATATAGGCCAGATTTTATCGCTGTATTCCCACAGGAACTGGAACACGGGTGAAACCGCGGAGCGCTGCGAGTAAGTAATAAGTTACCCAGATTTCACCGTACCATGTAATAGGAGGCGATCCTATTGCCATCACCCGTGCACAAATTCAGATACCGAGCCGCTACTGAGAAGTTCCAGATAAAAAAAACTATTTGCCCGACCCAGGAATCGAACCCATCATCACCTCTGCGCTTGCGACTACTAAACCAACGACGCACTATTTTAAAGTTGTTTATAAATATTGAAAAGCTGTCAATTTTCTCCAATTGAACATGAACCTCATGCATTTATAAGTGATAATGTTGAAAATGTATCTTTGACAGATTGGGGTAGCTTGATGTGCTGGCGTCTGTACCTTAAGGTTAACCTATGATTATTTATTTATTCTCTTTATGATAAAATATAATGTTGTATTGTTATTACTTTGATACTTAAATCGTTCTCTACTGCTAAAAATCTCTGCTCCTAATAAACTAAACTGTATTAATCGCAATTAATTCGTCACAGTATTTACCGGTAGCACTATTTCCTTTCCACACTACACAAAAACCATGTAATAGATACAAAAATGGAGTCAAATTACAGTTACTGACAGCTAACGGACATGTCAGACCAGTCGCGTATCCTATCGGTCGTAAAAACATGCTGGGAAGTGTGTAGCCTATGTATAGCGGCGCCGTGGTAATAAAAGTCGTTTTAGGGCCAATATATGATACTAGATGCTGTTTGTCAGCATTTAGGTTGGAGATAGAAGGTGAAAATGGTTTTATTTATTTATTTAGGATCTCCAACAAAGGATACACATATACATTATAAATTAAAGCAATAACAATGTTCTTTTACGTGTGCTCCTTCAATTACAGTAGATCACAGCATGGACGTAATATAACTTAGTGTAAACACGATAAACACGAAGAAAACAATGATTAATGATGAACAAAAAAATGATGAGATTAGAGAGAAAAAAAAAACAGTTTAACATGTAATATTGAACATTTAAATATCGATTCTGCAAGTAGGATAAAACATAAAAATACATGATTAAATTTGAGTAAAGTTAAGTGAAATTTAAGTTTTCAGTAAGGTTACAGGATAAGTTTTTAACAAGTGCGCAAACTGTAACCATGAATTCAGCATATTTTTTCGTCGGTCATACAAAAAGAAATCTGCTGTTTCATAGAAAAGTACAATACCTACGCGGTCAAAATGTATGGAACAGCTGATTCTTTTTTGTATAAACGACGAAAAATCTGCGCTGAGGGGTCTAGAACGATATACTGAATTCATGGTTACAGTTTGCGCACTGGATAAAACTTATCCTGTATAATCTATTAATTTGGCCATAGTAAGTTCTTCTTGCTTGAAGCTTGCTTGACGAACGACGAACTTCTCAATGGGTCGATCTGTGATGTAATAATTACAGGGTTGATTCAAGAGATTCGCTGTTATTTGGAAAAAGTGGATACTGAATAATTGAAATGTGATGGAAAATACGACGTCAGGGACAGGGGGAGGGGGGTGTTATCACAGAGACGTTAGAATTCCACAAGGCCTCAAGCGGAGGACAGGACGTCTTGTTAGACAAGGAGATCGCCGATGGATTATGCTGTGACCGAATGCTGGCCAAAGAAACCAGGGCCGTCCAAAAGCGCGTTCTGTTCATGTTATGATGATATATAGCAGCTGGATGACGGACACATGGAACCGAGCAGTATGGCGGACGAAAGGGGAGGCCTATACCTCGCAGTGGGTGATCCTGAGCTGAGATGATGATGATGATGAAAAATAGGTCGTCGACCTATCTCACGGTACAGTGACGGATGTGTCAAATAAACGTCAAAAATCCTTACCTCCTTACTAATATTATAAACGCGATGATAATTTGCGACTTCCACGCGGGCGGAGGCTTGTATGTTATAATAATTAAGTAGGTATTGTAAACCATTTTGCTCAAATTTTAACAAGAAGTTCTTGCAAACTAAAATATTTTTTATGTTCTTGTCAAGAACACAAACATTATTTTTGTTTGTTCAAGAAAAATCTCTTATTATTCGCAAAGGAAGTGCTTTTTGCACATTTTTATTTAATTTTGCAACCTCTTAGCACTTCGCTGTAAAATACTTGATATTCACACATTAAAGTAGGTATCCTGTTTCATTACCGTTGTTCCTAATTTGAATTACGCTCGGTTCTTATAAACAACAACGGATCGTTTTGCTTACCAATGGTAGCATTTTTTATTTCCAAACTGGGAAAATAAATAGTTTGATAAGTTTATTTAACCTGTGATAGCTACTTTGAAATAGATCTACTATGCGAAGGTAATAGGTTTTTGCTTCATTTTTAGTAAACATACAAGAGTCTTAATTTTAACCTACAACTATTCGTATATTATAGGAATCGGCTATTAATTGAGACCTACAACAGTTTCATTAAACTACTGACTGCTATAGCTCCTGCTGCTCACATTGCGCCTGCGCATTATACGGTTTAAGTCCCGTATATTTCTGATACTCGTCGGGAATTATACATAATGTAGTGTTAACTAGAAGACGTTACAATTCCACAGCTCTAGGAAGCCGTGAAGGGTACAAAATAGTTTGCGTTAATTAATTGGTTTTTACTTTCAGATGCCATTCTCGCCAGACTTGCTTAAAATCCTAGAGGCGAGAAAGAGATGAAAGAGAGAGATATATAAATTAAAAAAACACATAACGTAATATCACGCCGAAATTTCCCAAAGGTTAAGACTGAACTGCGCCTATAGTACACCCCCACATTTCGCCAATTTTTTTTTTTATTAGCTTTATTTTTTTATATCCCTTACATATAGTTGTGTGGTGCGTACTTATTTATTTATTTGTTAGTAATGTTAGTTTTGTTCTTAAATAAGGTTAGTATTTTTAGGTGTAAGGGCCGCCTATTGCGGTGAAAGCCTCCTCCAAACCATTCCAGGTGTCTCTATCTTTTGCCTGTCTGGGCCATAAGTTTCCGGCTATTTGTATAATGTCGTCACTCCATCTTTTAGAAGGTCTACCCTTCCTTCTTTTTTTATCTCTTGGGTACCAAGTTGAAATTATTTGTGACCATCTTTCATCCATAGCTCTCTGAATATGGCCTGACCATTTCCATTTTAGTGTCAGCACCTGTTTGACTGCATCTATCGCCTTTGTTCTTTTTCTTATAAGAGAACTTTTGACTCTGTCTTTCAGTTTGATGTGCATGTAGCTCCGTTCCATTCCTCTTTGACAGCTCCTGATTTTATGCAAGTGTGATTTTTTGAGCGACCACGTCTGACATGCGTAGGTAAGAACCGGTGTTAGGCAGATGTTCATCGCTTTCGTTTTCAGTCTTGTGGGTAAGGGACCTTTGAAAATTTCCTTCATAGCCCAGTATTTGTTCCACGTATTCTTCACTCTACGATCGATTTCTTTTTCTGTACAGGATTTTATTGCAATTAGATGTCCAAGGTAAATATATTCTGCGACGTATTCTATGGGTTTAGACTGTATAGATATAGGTAATTCTTCACGATTGGTCATAATTTTCGTTTTCTCCCAGTTAATTTGTAGCCCTACGGTCTCACTGTGACGACTGAGGGACTGTATCATATGGTTCAGTGTGTGCGGGTTTTCCGCCAGCAGTACTATGTCATCCGCAAACCTGAGGTGGGAGAGGTATTTGCCATTGATGTTTATTCCCACATCACTCCAATCGAGATTTCGGAATATGGATTCTAGAACTGCGATGAAAAGCTTTGGGGAGAGAGGATCGCCTTGCTTTACCCCTCTCTCGACTTGAAATGTTGGTCCTCTTGTGTCTAGACGTACTCTTGTTGTACTTCTCAAATATATCGCTTTGATGAGTTCTATGTAGTCGTGGTCTAGCCCTTGCTCATTTAAAGCCCGCCATATGGAGTCATGTGAAATTGAATCGAAAGCTTTCGAATAATCTATAAAAGCTACGTATAGGGGGAGGTCATATTCCATGTACCGTTCGATTATAACTTTCAGTGTGTGTATGTGGTCATTGGTAGAGAAATTTTTCATGAATCCCGCTTGTTCTATAGGTTGGTTCTCGTCAATTTTCGTTGTTACGCGTCTTAGTAGGGTCGAAGCAAATAATTTATACAGGCAGGATATAAGACTGATGGGTCTGTAATTGGAAATCAGTTTGGGATCTCCTTTTTTATATAGTAGAGCTATTTCCGAGCATGTCCATGGTTCTGGTAGTTCTTTTATTATTAGGATACGGTTAAAGAGGTTAGTGAGTGGTTTTATTAACTTTTCTTTCGCAGCTTTTATCATTTCGTTTGACACTCCGTCAGGTCCTGGACTCTTTCCTGCCTTTAGTTTTATTATAGATATCTCTATCTCGCTTTCTAAGAAAGGTGGTACTGTTTCCTGGGCTGGTCCGTAATTTATAGACAGTGGGTTCTCTTGACTTTTATTTGCACATGTGTATAAGTTCTTGTAAAACTGTGTAGCTATCGCCATTAGGTCTTTCCTATGCGTGACGGTGTTTCCTGAGTCATTTTGGAGTTGTGTCATGACATGTTTGGTTGTTTCTAACTTTTTATAAGCCTTTTTTATTCCTCCTGTTTCTTCTATGAATTTGCTAATTGTATCGAGTCTTCTCTTTTTTATACTTTGTTTAATTTTTTTGTGTATTGTCCTGTATAGTTTACTCAGTCTTTTCTTTTCTTGCCTTGTTTTCTTTTTCTTGTTTTTTAATATACATTTTTCGTTTTTCAAAGTTTCTATTTCTTCTGTTATAATTTCTTTATTTCTTTTTTCAGTTCTGTCTTCAGTGTGTTTTTTGTAGCCTTTTAGTAAAAACGTCTCTATTGTCTTGTTGAGTATGTGCACGCTGTCAGATTCGCAGTCGGACAAGGATAATAGGTCTTCATTTTCCATTTTCTTTTCTGTATATGCTTTGCCTCGATAATGAGCCCGAGATTTTTTGTTTTCTTCTATACACAGAGTAATCCTAAGCATTCTATGGTCACTAGGGTGTTGCAATTTACTCATTACATTAACGTTTTGTATCATTTTTGTAATATTTGTAGCTATAAAGTCGATTTCGTTCTTTGATTTTTCATCAGGTGTTCTCCAGGTCCATCGAAGCTTTTTAGATTTATTGAAAACTGTATTAGAAATTTTTAGGTTGTATTGAAGACAGAATTTTATGAACATTTCTCCTCTATCGTTCCTTTTTCCGTAGCCATACCTTCCCATTACTAATTCTTCATTTTCTTTTGGGCATCCTATTTTTGCGTTCATGTCTCCCAGGAAGATTATATTTTTGGTGCATTTATTCATAGCTCTGTCCAGATCGGCGTAGAAGTTTTCCATTTCTTCTTCAGTGGCTCTGTTAGTAGGGGCATATGCTTGGATGATAGAGAATTTCTTTCCATTTATACCTACTTGTAATACAGCAGCTCTCTCGGATATTGCGATGAAATCATGTACTTCTGTACTGTGTTGTTTTTTTACTAGGAATCCAACACCTTTTTCTCCTTTTGTTTCCCCGTAGTAGTATAGAAGATATCTTCCTCTGTCTTCAATTTTATAACCTTGTCTTCTCACTTCAGCTATACCAATAATGTCCCAACTGATTTGCGATACGGCGTATTCCAATTCGACTACTCTTGCTTCATTTGCTAATGATCTGAGATTGAATGTAGATATATAGTATTTTTTTAGGTTTGGAGGGTGGTCGTCTACAACCCCCGCGGTGACGAGCCGTTCTGGGGGAGGATATGTAGGTTTCGTGTTTTTCTTTAAAATATTCGGTTTGTTTTTTATTTTAGAGGGTGAGGTGTTTCCGGTTTTCTGGAGTGACGGTCTTAGTTGCTATTCATCTGAATCGTTTGAAGAATAGAGAATTTCCCCTTCTACAGGTTTTTTAGTTTGACTGACATTTTGTTTACTGAGGAAATTTTCCATAGAGCTCTGATTTTTCCCCATTCTATTTATGTGAGTTTTATTCTTTTTTATTGCTTGATGTTGTGCGGGATTTTTGTCTGAACTTAATATCTGGTGGGGAGGGGTAATTTCTAGCTCTCTCTTTTTCCTAGATTTTTCTGTTTCGTTTTTGTTTGTCCTTCCTTCTTCTGGTTTTTTACTGTTTTCAACAGGTGGCTCTCGAACTATAAGTTTGTCGTATCGCAGGTAGGCTATTTTTCCGGCTTCCTTCTCTTTTTTTAACTGTTCTTGTAATTCTCTCCGCAATTCTAGAATTTGAGGTGGGAAATCCTCTTTCATGTAAATAGTTTTCGTTTTAATATTTTTCTTGTTTTTCAAAATTGTGGTCTTTCTGCCATACGTTGTAAAAGTTACGACGATAGGTCTCACTTTATCTTTTAGGTATTTGCCCATCCTGCGGACCATCTCTAATTCATTTTTGTCACAATCTAGTTTGAGCTCGTCTTTAATAGTTTGTAATACGGTTCCTTCCAACTCCTGATATGATTTTTCACCTTCTTCTACCCCGAAGAATATGACGTTTCTTTGCCTAATGTGTTTTTCTATGGCACTAATTCTTTTGTCATGTTTGGAGTTCGTTTCCTTAATTTGTTCGAGTTCCCCTTGTAATAAGTTAAAATTTTGGTCTATTTTATCGTTTATTTTGCTCGTGATACTTGTCTCTAAATTCAGCAGCGATTTTTCTGTGTCTCGTTTGATATCTAATCTTAATTCCTTTAAAAGTTTTTCTATTTCCGACATGGTGGCGCCCTCTGTTAAATCAACTCCGTACTGGTTACCAAAGATCTGTGTTGTGGGCTGGTGCACCTCTTTGTGTAGTAGTAGGCTTTGGAAGTAGTTTCCCTGAGCGGGGATAGATGTCGCTCTTCCTTGTGACTTTTTACTGTTTAGTTAGTTCGCTAGATGTCACTATCCGCCTAGATAATTATCGATTTTTGTGCTATGAATGACTGGTAATTTGGTTTGTAGGTTATGTTTGCGCTTTACGGATTTTTCAGTGTGATTACAAGCGGAAAGCCTATTTCTTTATTAGCAGTACAGTTAAAAACAATGTTCACACGATTTTAGAACACAACCGGCTAGTGTTTTTTTCTACAAAGTCATTGTCATTCACCACTTCACCACGCTTTCTTTTATTGGATTTCACTTAGTTTTTGGAGTAATTTTCAGTTGATTTCACTTGTAATCAGAGTTTTCACTGTTCGGCACTGTTTCAATATAAGTTTATCCTGTTTCTTGTCGTGTTTACGTTTTTAAAATTTTAGAATCGACGAGCGTTTACACAAACAATCATTTCGCCAATTAGGTATGTTTAAGTCCCATGGCCCCGTGTGTTGCCGGATGTAAAGAATAGCACCCTCCCATTTCTTCCCGTGGGTGTCGTAGAAAGCGACTAACGTTCTCTATGCATTTTACCACCATACTGCGATCGCCAATCGCCTGCCAAGCTTGGCAATAATGGCAAACCACCTCATTTTTGGGAGGCCTATGTCCAGTAGTGAACGTTTTTCGGCTAAAATGATGAAGTCCCATGGCAGGGGACGACCCTAATTGTTATCAACTGGACACAAATTCATACTCCAACCTGCTACTGAAAAAGAAGCGTTATTCCAGGTGGAATAACACTTCGCCCGACCTGAGAATCGAATCCAGGCCATCATGCTCAGTAGTAACGCTTGCTACCACTAGACCAACCAAAAAAACAATACTAAATAAAAACTCTCCAATTATTGAAATCTTTTTGGAGTTCCATAAACCAAGCAAAGACTTTTCTCATCTAAATGAACCTTCTGTCCATCTCCCTTACACAGTGGCTCAGCTAGACGGCGTCGAGTTGATCACAGAGCGACCTACATAGTCGTGAAGGCTGTGCTAAGAATTAGAGTGTAATGTTTCATTTCGTTTTTGTGTTTCTTGCGAAAGGCAAAGGGCTTTGGCAATCTGATGTTAAAAGAAAGATTAATTGTTACCTAGTTAAGAGTTATTGTTTTAAAGATAAAAACAACGTTTTTTAAGTAGTTCCTGCCAGAGTATGTCCTCTCGCCCCTACACAGAATGACTTAAGATAGACCCACCCTATAAAGACTGACTTTATCAACGTCTATTAAGAAATGTGATGTAGGTTATTCTAATAAACATACTCACCATTTGGCTTGGTTGTGTTGTAGTATGTTTTCCATCGATATTGCAATCAAAGATTAGACGAAGATAAGGATGTGCTATCCATCTTAGTGCGTGCCTAATGCAAGTAGTCCACGCTCACGCGGACGTATCGCAACGGGGTTGGTGAATTGCAAAGTGCAAAGTTAAGCAAAGCAATACTATCGTTCTGCAATCGG
Source organism: Polymixis flavicincta (assembly GCA_949987655.1). Lineage (NCBI taxonomy): Eukaryota > Metazoa > Arthropoda > Insecta > Lepidoptera > Noctuidae > Polymixis > Polymixis flavicincta. Next base: position 21,229,149 of record OX465190.1, on the reverse strand, counting down.
AGGCTGATCCTTGTGTCCCTTCCTTTCATTAAAATGCGGACAAATGTCCCGATAGTGAACGTAACGAACTAATTCCATGACATTTGACTTCATAAGTACCTATGTACTTATTTAGTCAAAGCGTTCACTCTTGTACGTCGTATGTACCGTATACCTAGTTACATCGTGTAGCCATCATAAACTGGGGATATAATACCATTGCCAATGTCGTACTCTTGAATGATGGTATTTTATTAATATTACCACTTTGTAGGTGAAGGCTCGTTCATGTGCAAATCGATATCGTGGTGGGATTTTTTCGCACACGGATCGTCAACGCTCTGTCTAGCGCCGAGATGAAAATTGAACAATGTGTTTCGGTGACGCGCTGGGATGGACTCTATTGAATTCTCAATGGTCGGTGGTTTAACACCGAGAGTTGAAAATTCAATGTACAGACGCCAGCACATCGAGCTACCCCAAACTGTCAAATTTTCCCAATTGAACATGAACCTTATAGAATTATGGAATAGAGTTGAAAATCTATCAAAGAAATTTGACAGATTGGGATAGCTTGATGTGTTGGCGTCTGCACGAAAAAATTCCGTCGCGATATTTTTACTTCCATGCATACGTGGTCTTAGGAACTCCTATGAGTGTCGATTGAAGTTCTAACTTAGAGACAGCTGTGCTGCTGAAGAGGTGCCACTCCTTCTTCCTAGCTAAAACACTAGGACAGTCCCCCAAAACGCCCGCCCTTCACCACGAAGGGGCGTTTTGGGGGAATGTCTTATGTAATTTTGATATTCATAAAGAGCTGATTCTCAACTTCAATTGAATATTTTTTTATTTTGATGATATGGCCACAGCTTTTGATCTACAAAAAAAAACGATCAAACGTGTCTTCCTTTCTATTTCAACTACGGGATCTAGTCTTAGACCAACAAAGGCAGTACAAACAATACAATACTATTGTTAGCTTGTGGGTGCATTTTAAATAGACTCTATTTAAAATGCACCCAGAAATTGGCAACAAGTTTGGCACCTTCAGTAGCATCCATCAGTTCCAGTAACCGGCAGGCTGATGGCTGACACGCTGGGCTAAACCGTAAAAAGGGATACAAAATTCACATAATAATATATAGATAGATATGGTAATTTAAAACCTGACCACAGAAACTGCCAGTGGAACATACCCCGTACTTTCAATTTCTCTTTGTTTTAACCGTGCCTGACATATCAGTTATCGGCTCAGTCGCAACACAATCGGGCTCAAATCAGATCATGTTCAATTCAATGCGATCATAATCTGTAAATGTATTCCGAGTAAGATTAACACGCAGTACACTTACTGAAATTAAATGGATCTATTATTTCTTTTTGTAGATCTTTTAAGGAAAAGGCATCCTCCCAGTAGGTATCCCTCCCTGAGACTTTTACTCGTAATTTTTTTGAACAATATTTTAAAACTGTACGGCGCCGGCTCTTCGTGGTTGACTGATCCAAAACCCGAAACAAACTCAGAGGTCACGGTCTCTTTTAAAGAACTGGTTATCGTCTTTTGTGCTTTGTCATTATTATGGAATCAAGATTGGTAGCAGATTAGAGTTTCGTACCATAAGGCTGTCCGTCACAGGCTTGAAACTTCAGAATCGTAAGATCTAGCCAGTTGGCATTTTCACGGAAAGTTTATGTATGCTCGTTATCGTGGCAAATATTAAAAAGAAGGAGACTGCTAAAAACTATTATTGTAGGTACGAAACCCTTGTCCGCCTCACAATTGGCCGGATTTTTCGTAATCTATAATTATGTACTAATATTTTAAAGTGGTATTTATTTGTACGGGGTAATCTTCGGAACTACTGATCCGATTCTGAAAATTCTTTGATTAATGGTAAGGATAATCCTTTTTAACACTCGGCAATATTGTAGCTTCTATTAAAACAAGCAATTTCACGCAAACGAAGTCACGTAGAACCTAGTAGGTACTAAAATGTCCGTACCTGAAATAACTCTTTCACAATGGGTTCTAGTAGGAAAATAAAGTTATACCTGGCAGTCATAATGCACATAAATCAAAGTCTAGGAAATTAACAGCTGTATCGCAATCAGTATTGACAAGTAAATTACTTCGTAGTGCTTTGATAGCTTATTTGTAAATCGACTCAACACTTGAAACAATATTTAAATCACTGAATAATACTAATAATACAGTTTGTTTAGCGTTTTAATTTCCTTTCTGACTTTATTTTCTGAATGTCTCTTAGACCAACTAAAATACACGTTGACATTGATTAATATCATATGCAAAATACAACGAATATTTACTTTGTAAAGTATTATTTTACTTTGATTATTGTGAATGTGAGGACCATGTGTGTCACTGTGTTTTTCTGACTCTGTCTGTCAGTTTGAGTAATTACTTTCTGCGGCCTACCCAAGTGTCCTTTCTTTGGTATTGTTCGTCGAGTTGTTGAGCTCCTTTGGTTCTCAGTTGAGCTACACGATAACTGACGAAAAATATCAACGAAGGTGGTCCAGAATCTTGTGTTGAATCCATAATTACAGTTTGCGCGTCGATGTGGATGCTACTCTGTTTACTCCTTCTAAATTAAAAGTTAAAATTAACTCGAATACTAGAATGGGTTGTATGCCCATGTTTGTATGTATCTAGTTGCAATGTTAAAATAAACAGGTGAACATTGGAAAGTTCAAAGTATTCAAACACGTGTTTCGGCAATAAAAACAAACTATAAAAATAACACCGATACTCCAATAAAATCGTGAAACTCATTGAGTGTTAAAATAATTGGAGAAACGAGTGAAATGTTTCGACTTTGCTCGGATATTTTCGGAAAACACAACATGCTTGTGTGATATGAAAGGGTACAAAGAGGTGTGTAGAACCCGGACCGAGTGACAGGAACCGGTCGTAGTGGTGATGCTTGGGGAGGTGTAAATCCAGCAGTGGACGTCTTTCGGCTGAAATGTTGATGATAATGATGGGTCATTGGAATAACACTCTACAAAGCCAAACGTTGTCTAAAACTTGGTGAGAATGACCAGGTGTTTTTATGGCGGTGAGATGGTCAGGATATATTGAGACTGTGCTTATATCAATTAGTCATCATCTAAAACTAGATAGGCACCCAACTACTTCGTGTGACTACTTAGATCATCATCATCTAGGCAGATGAAGTAGCCTTTTCCCAACTATGCTGGGATCGGCTTCCAGTCTAACTGGATGCAACCCGCAACCCAGTTACTGGGTAACACGATACTCCTTGGTAAGAGTGGTTTGTCAGACTTTCGGGCTTCTGACGACCCTTAACGACTGTCAAAGATGCACGGATAGCCGAGACAAAGGGCTTTTTCTTGAGGGTGGGAATTCATCAAATAACTTCACCCGCTTTGGGTGGAACAGGAGGGCGTGTCAGACTTTTACTGACTAAAACCCACCCGTGTTCCTTCAGTTGCCTGTGTGCCAGGGGCCACGGTATCTCTTTCGAACATCCCGCACCCCTTGTAGGCATTGGCCCTTGCGGACCCCACAATTGATGCTGACATCTCTTTGAAGCGCGTGGAACACAACGCGCCGTCGACCCGGGCTTGGTCCTTACCGGATTGCGAACTACGAGTGAGCTTAACGTGCTGTCATCGTGTGACTAAATAAATAACGACTAATTTTTATATGAATTATGTAAATAGATGTATGGAAGAAGCAGAAATGTGGAGCCGACCAAAAATAAATTGGGTTCCCGGCAGGGGGGAATGATGATGTTGACATAATTTCAATGCTACCTAGAGACTTTCACGATAGCGGAAGTTTTAGAACACATCACACCTCATCATATCATACCTTTACTCCCGATGAAAATGAAAACCCGAGACTGACGCGTAATGCAGTATATGCAACACAATCTGCCAATGACAGCGGCGACGTCCGTAATGTGATATATCAATAGGCTAGAACTTGCGTAATTCTATGCAATAGTGTATATGCTTGCCTACCGTCTATGTAAGTTCGATGTTATTGGTAAAGGTGTTGTGGTTGACGATGTTTGAAGATAGAAGAATGAAGGAGACTGTTTTATGTGAAAGAAAGAAACGAAAGTTTAAAACTAGAAATGGTGAGACATTTCACCTACACGATAAAATTATTGAAAGAAGCTTCATCATCAACATCGTCATCCATAGCTCCACTGCTGGGCATCTCTTTTCTTGTGCCAGTTCTCACGCTTCAGTGCCAGTCTCATCCAGGATTTGGCCGCGATGGCGACAATGTCGTCCGATGGAAGCTTATTACATTATTATTTAAATTTTAACACTAGCTGCGCTCAGACGTTTAACCGCATAAGTCTCGGGAATATCGGGATAAAAGTATCCCATATACTGAGCCATGCCTCATGCCCTGTTCTCTTAATAATATTAGTTTAGAGGAAAGAGAAAATATACCTAAATAAAGATGAAAAAAAGAGAGGTAATCGGACTGAATGCAATGATCTTTCAAAGATTCTGTTTTACAGCTTGGAGATAGGTGATAAATAAACAGGATAAGTTTTTATCCAGTGCGCAAATTGTAACCATGAATTCAGCATATCATTCTAGACCCCCTAGCGCAGAAATTTTTCGCCTGTTATACAAAAACAAAATCAGCTGTTCCATACATTTTGACCGCGTAGGTATTGCACTTTTCTATGAAACAGCTGTATTTTTTTTTATAACCTGCGAAAAATTTCTGCGCTAGGGAGTCTAGAAAGATTTGCTGAATTCATGGTTACAGTTTGCGCACTGGATAAAAACTTTTCCTGTATATCCGGCACAGCCAGGTACTACCTAGATGCGTTTAATAGGAGGCATATTTTGCATATGTGCAGCATAAGAAAGCTGCCAGGCCAGAAAACCGAGAAAGAAATACAGATTGCACATCTTCTTTAAAATGTAATTTAAATAAAGGCTTTGTCATTCCTTTTTACTACGTTTGCTAACACAAATTGTAACACATTTGTGTGGCATTCACCGTCTCATGAAATACTGTCTGAGCGACTGTGACTAACAGGTATTCACACTTTGACCAATAACACAATATTTCAAGCTTAGCTCTGCTGGTTCATCCATCATTGTGTAATATTATGTTCCGTCATCTGAGTCGGCAAACAAGGCACTGAACTGACTATGTTACTCAACTTGCCCAATATTCGTCACATTAATATAAAATATAGATTGATTGTGTCTGTCTGTCTGCGTTGTAAATAGGATAGGAGAAGAACTAAAGGCTTGAATCTGTTTTTCAGCCCTTAAAGTAGTACCGAACTAATACTCTGCCACTTTTATAAGTGTCTCTGCCCTCTTTATCAGTCAAGTATTAAAAAGTTAATTTGTTTAAGATACTTTTAAGGCTGCTAAAAAACAGGCGCGACACAACACTTGTAAAACAAATTCTATGAAAAATTCATGGAAATTGTTTTCTACAATTGTCGCGTCGTGCCTGTCTCAAGAAGCCTTTACGATAGTTTCTTGCGTTTATTATCATCGTTTCCTCCTTATACCAATTTTATATGGATCGTTCTTCAAGATTCTATGTTTGTGAAATCAGCACCCTAATTGCGTAACTCACGATTGATCATAATTGGTTTCGTCTTCACAGTTAAACAATATTCATTGCGTTATTTATGTTGTCGAACAGACACATTTTTCGAACATATGAAGCAATGGTTTAACAATCCTTTTCAAAACGATACAGATTATGATGAATCGTGAGTTACGCAATTAGGGTGCTGGTTACTTTCTTATATCATCTTCCACAAACCTAATATCGTACAATCTTACGTACCACGTAAAATCTTAATTGTCAGTTGGAATAAATGAAAAGCGGTATAGCCAATTACCACAAAACAATTTCACTTTTTTTTTTTGTTGTTTATCGCACCTTTATTTACTAGAATACAAAGAACCCGCCTACGCAACCCGCTTTAAAAATGCAGTTAACGAACCGTTTATCTAGAAACTAACCATTAGTCAGTGATTACCGCCGGAGTTCATGTATCAAAGGCTTTCTTATCCTGTGCTTACCTACGGCAAACAGCTTCCTTAACATATTCTGTGAAAAACTTACAGGTTTTAGTAATAAAAGGGATAGGTAGCCACGTAATATGTATAAGAAGAATCTGTAATTATGGCATACGTTGATGGAAACTTAATATGGATTTTGGATGGAAGAGTACCTAAATTGGGAACTGTCCACCTTGACTTAGGGCGTCATAAATTACATCAATTGAAATAAATATATTAAATTAATAAAAATCTTAAATTATCTGACAGACAACACACAGCTTAAACCACTGGGTCTAGAATGCTATCAATTCGGTGACTTCACAAACATTGTGCTTATTTCCTTTATAGCATAGTGTTTCAGGTGTGGTTTCATCTATACATATCTATATACTATTAACAAAGAGGGAAGCTTTGATATTTGTTTATTTGCATTGAATAGGCTCCGAAACTACTGAACCGTTTTGAAAAATTATTTCACTGTTGGGAAGCTACACTATCCCCGGGTGACATAAGCTATATTTTATCCCCGTATTCCCACGGGAACTGGAACTACGCGGATGAAACCGCGGAGCGCTGCTAGTGAATAATAAATAGATACTTCGCGCCAGCAGATGCCTAAGAAGGCAGATTTTTTTTGTTGGATTTTACTCTCAATCTTATGTAATTTATAATAACATTTCATTACATCACGCCTGTACTCCCAACGAAGAGGTTTTGGTATCTATAGCACGCTCATATTTCGCCAATTATGGTTACGTTCCATGTAATAGGGTGAGCCTATTGCCATCATCCGGGCACAAATGGACTACTACGCCTACTACTGAGAAATTATTCCTGATAGAAAAACCTATTAACACTTTGCCTGACCTGGGAATCGAACCCAGGATCTCAGGCTCAGCGATAGCGCTTGCGGCTACTAGACCAAAGAAGTAGCTCATGTAATTGTCATTTAATTTGTACTTATTTGTATCATTTGACAATATACAGTAGGTTCTGACATAGGTATGTCCGTATTGTCTTAACCATAGGACACAACGAAATTTTTTCTTGGGACTTATGGAAATCACGGCCTTTTCTACCCCAGTACCACACAAACCGTTTCCCAGCTGTAAATGTTGCAACAAAAACACAAAAAATCGAACAATGCTGTTTGTGCGTGATTGTGGCCGGCCGTATTGTTAGCCGATAAGACTATCGATTCGAACTTAATGACGGAGATATACGATTGTAACGTGTTACACGTGCGCTTTATGGGATGTGACGTAGTGGTGTGTACAACTGCTTTAAGAAATATACTGATCTATGGAGATAGAGAAGAGGAACGGAGTGGTGTGTTGGTACAAGGAATAGGAACTACAGGAGTGATTTTTTCTTTCTCTTTACGTGTAAATAGGCCAGAGCGTGTCACTTACTCCCTAGGATAGAGTGCACAAACAAAAATGGATGAAACCAGACAAAAAAACGTTATAACGTTTTGTTAAAATAATAATAACGGCTGATGATGAGGTTGAATGTTAAATAAAAGAGACTCTCAAAAACAGTCATTAGCTCAACGAAAGAGCCAGGAAAGGGGGAATATAGAGTGCGAAGATGAAAGAGACAGCTTCATGAAGGTAGAAAACAGAAAAACCTCAGCGTCATTGTGAAAACCTGGCAGTTCGGACTGAAATCATAGATAAAATGAAGCCTGGCAAAGTATCTTACTTATCTTATGGTTGCCTACCTACAGGTGGACTAAAATAACAACAATATATTTTAGGTAACGCAAGGCAAGATATAACAGCATCAAAATCTTTCAGAAAACGTGATCACAGCTGACCTTATAAACCCGTCATGTCTGAAAGTATACCATCACAATAAGACCATCTCCATCTATGACATAACACATAACAAAAGCCCAGTTTTTATCGTCAAAATGAAATAACAGTTAAGCTTCGCAGTTAACGCAACAGTTTGAGATAAGCTCGTTCCCAGCACGACTCCAGATGATCTAACTGTTACTGCAGATCGTGACCATGTAAAAGATGCTGTGAATCTTATGGTACTGACGTTTTTTGTGCCATCGAAGTGGAATTCTAAATTGAATCGTGGATTTTCTGTAAATTCTTTGGTTGATTCGGAAGATGATTGTATTGGTTGATTTTCTTAGTCAAGCATTATGCAAGAATCGTTTGCTGGCAGTGATCACTGGCCAAAGTTACCACAAACGAATTTAATCTATAATATCATAACAATAAGAACGGCAGAGGTAGATAAAAAGAGAACAGTAAATAATTCTGGGCTATCAGCTCCAGCTTCCTATAGTGACCGTTGACCGATGATCCTGGCTCAGGGGGCCTACTCCGTCAACGAAAATACGGGCCCGTCCGAAAGTAGTTCGTAAGTTCTCAGTGAATCCTACAGCCAATTAACTAACTTTTGGACGGGTAAAAACATATCGGAAGTAGTGACGGCTCAATCTTAGTTCGTTCGGGCTCCAAAAGAATCTTCTGTTCGTTCTTCTGTCCGTAAGTGATACGGAGTTGGAAACGCCCATTACTTCAACCGAAACAACGGACTTCGTGCTTAGGGAGTAGGCCCCCTGGTTCATGGATCTCTGACAGTCATTAAGAGTCGTCAAAAGCCCGAAACACTGACAACCAGTCGTATCAACGGGTATCGTATTACCCAGTAATTGGGTTATGGAGGTCAAATAGGCCAGTCGCTCCACGTAAAATACTGGTATTTAGCTGCTTCCGGTTCGACTGGAAGCCGACCCCAGAAGATGATGGCTTGAAATATATTCGGTACCTCTTCGAGAGTGCAGAAGGAAAATAATGTCAAAATTAATCATTTTGACATTTGTGTTGCTTCCTGTTCCTCAAAACTCAAACTGACAGTATCTAACCTAACCTGCAATTTACAAAATATGTACAGACTTGAACAATAGTAACAAAATATGAACAATTTGTGTAATTTACAGATATGATCGAAGTTGTTCTTTGTTGCACAAGGACAATGCTTTGTTCTTGATTTCTTTTGCTCCGAGTTTATAGTTCCGCTTGGAGCAATATATTGTCTACGCAGTGTGATTATACTTATTATAGGTTGAATCTAATAATTGAATCAAGCGGACCGATTCTACTATTAGAGCCTTCTTCCCCGCACTGACCTAATATTATTATGAAAGAGAAATCCTATTTCCTACCCTACTAATCCTACATAATATTACAAATGTGAAAAAAATTATGTTTGGAATCAACTCAATCACGCTACAACGGCTGCACAGATTTGAATGAAAGTTGGCACACAGATAGCTTATACCTGGATCAATACATAGGATACTTTTATCACGGTAGTACGTTCCCGTGGGATAATTTTCGACCTCCACGCGAGCACAGCCGCGGGCAAAAGCTAGTATGATATAGAACGAAAATATAGCGTTAGTAAAGTATTATCGATCTGAAAACAATATGCTTTTTTTCTTCTTTTTTTATGGGTGGGAAATCATCAAATAACTTCTCCCGCTCTGGGTGAAGCAGGAGGGCGGGTCAGACTTTTACTGACTAAAACCCACCCGTGTTCCCTCAGTAGCCCGTATGCCAGGGGCAGTGGTATCTCTGTTGAACAAACCCGCACCCCTGGCAGGCATCGGCCCTTGCGGGCTCCGTCACTTTGTGCTGACATCTCTTTGAGCCGCGTGTGGAACACAACGCGCCGTCCACTTGGGCTTGATCCTTACCGGACAGCGAGCTACCCATTACTCGCCGTCCGCAAGCTCATGTCTACGGTGGCCGGAAATCGGCCTGGGATTCCCGATGCCCAGGGCGTCTCCGTATCCTGCGGCGGCTAGGGTCGTGAGGGCGCATAGACTGCCTCTCCCTCTTCGCGAGCATTACTGCTTCGCTGAAGGAGGTGACGGCTACCCAAAACAATATGCTTAGAATAACAGCGTCTGCGGTCCTAACTGTAGTCGGCGAAAAGCGTTAAGTTCAAAAGTCGGTTTAGATGGCTATATTAACTTTGTGAGGGTAGAACATGTGTTACTTCCTAATTTATTAACAAAATATATGTTTAATTACAGGTAAACCAACACTACATCTACAATTAAACCTGCGTAAGTCAACCAAAAAAATTACTCACTTGGAAAACCCAATGTTTGAACAATACAAACTCCTAAAAAATAAATACTCATAATTAAATTGGACCTACTAATAGTTTTTGAAGGAGATACATATTTGAATTAATGGCATTTATAATCTGTGCTGAAGTTCGTTGATCTAAAGTGCGACAAAAACACGACATGGGAATTGGGCATGGATATCAAAATAACTTTAAGTCACTTCTCATGTTAACTTAAAACTAGGCAAGATGTTATCCTAAGTTACATGTATTCTCTAATAACACGTACAAACTAAAAGATCCTGCTAGTTTTTCTGCTAACTTTGTGGCGGCATCTACAAACTACGCGTTGAAGACCTGACGTCACAGAAATCCGGCATCGCGCAATGAGGGTTTTCTGAAATGACGTTTACTGAAAGACGTTCTGTCCCAGAAGTGGAAACATTATAGACTGATTATGAAACCCCAATATATAATCAACAATATGGCGGCGCTAGTGCTGCCCCTGATGACTAGTGCTGGGCACATTTCTAGTAATGTGACATTTGAAGTCGGGGTAACATGTCTTTTTGTTCCATACATACTTCTCTGTTAGTCAACATCTCCGTAATCACTCGCTTTCTAGCCATACAGGATAAGTCTTTTAACCAGTGCGCAAACTGTAACCATGAATTCAGCATATCATTCTAGACCCACCAACGCCGAAATTTTTCGTCGGTTATACATGGTTACAATTTGCGCACTGGTTAAAAACTTATCCTGTATTAACATTCAGTTTTTTCACACAAACTTTCCATTTTTCTTTGGCCATCTTCAAGAAGACATGTACAGTCTCATCATCATCTGCCTAGCCTTTTCTTAACAATGTTCCAGTCTAACCGGATGCAGCTGAATACCAGCATCTCTTGCATAATTTGCGAAGACTCTTGATGATTACCAGCAACATGTAGGTTAGCTCGCAGAAACGACATGCTTTTCTATATTTTTGTGCCCAAAAACATCATTAATTTATATTTTACGATACAACGTGAGAAATGCTTGCATATAATAGAATTCCTTATTGCGCTGTAGCACGACAGCATCAATTAAGGCCGCTCGTGCTTGCTAGCTGCTGATTGCCTTGCGACATCGTATTGTTGAAGGGACGTCGAAACTTCACGACCATGCATGTGTGTTCATTGCTTAATGAGGAAGATTTTAAATTGTCGTTGTGAAACTGGATTTTTGTATTTCCTTTTTTAACGCAGACCAAGCTTTAAGGAGCTTTTTGATTGGTAAAAAAACACTAGTGGAAAATAAGTTTAATTTTGAAAATTGATGTTTTTGATTTTGAGAGGGACTTGTGGCTAAATAATAACAGCCAAACGGTTTGATCGGTCAGGTTAAGCGACGCTTGCCGCGGTTGTTCCGTGGATGGGTGACCACCGTTACATACCAAAACCCTTTGACAGTCGTCAGAAGCCCGACAGTCTGACAACCAGTCTTAGCAAGTGGTATCGTGGTATTCAGTAACTGGATTCTGGACGTCAGATAGGCAGTCGCTCCTAGTAGTAGTAAAATACTGTTATTCAGCTGCATCCGGTTAGACTGGAAGCCGACCCCGACATAGAACAGTTGGGAAAAGGCTAGGCAGATGATGACTTAAGGTGCATCTAGTCGACATTTTTTCCATACAAACTTCGAGAGTGTATTACTCCACTGTTCGACAATGTACATCAAAAATTAGACATGGTATGGTTTTGTCTGTACGGAAACAAAATACTAATATAAAAAGCCATCAAAAAGTTAGTAGCCAACAAATATTCATTTTTCTCGCTAATTTAACCTAACTATGGGCGAGTTTAAGTAATAAAAGAAGTGTAAAAACTCCAAAACCAAGTCGGTACCGACAAACTTCAATTATCGAAAAGTTCAATAAACTTTATTGGCCATTGATTTATGCAGTATTTTTTTCATAAAACCCGATCTTCCGTAAGACTTTTCTTAATTTTTTACGCGCCTGTTGTACTATAAATGATCCTACATTTCAGTCAATAACGTTGTGCGTGTAGACTAGCGTCAAACTGCTCATCACTGATACTACCTCTGTCGGACACGATGCCTGGTGAGACAGCGTGCTTTTTAGCCAGGTCCATCAGTCAGTTCGAGCCCGCGACCAGATTCCCCGTGAGTTATCAAAAGAAAATTCATGACATAATCTGAATGCAATGATATGCCATAATTCCAAGTCGAAACAGTATCTCTAGTCATGGCTATAGCATTTAGATCTTGGAAAATACTTGTTTTTCTACTTTCTCTAAATAATTGCGCTGCACTTGAATTCGAACAGTTTGTGCGTAAGAATTAGTAGCACTCTTACTGACGGAGGTAAATCATTAAATGTGTGATGTAATGTAAGTTATGTGCGGTGACGTCATATTTTAAGGTACTAATACTATTTAAAGTAATTTAAAGTTTATTTCCTTCTTTTTTGCTTAAGTCTTCCGACATTAAAGTACGTTTTCACTTTGAAGTGTTAGTCTAGCCATCTCGTTGCACAGTTTAGCTAGCTATTATAATTTGACGTTACATAGGCGAACTCGTCCAGTGGCAGTAATAAAAAAAAGCTTTAAACGACTCAAAACCATAATCTCTAATTGATTTTTAATTACACATCACATAACAAAAATAAAATAATTACACAACGCAACATGTGTGAATATCTCGGTAATTGTACCGTGCTACACAAAACTATTTCTATTGGTACCGAGAAAGCGGAAAACAGTACGTTTTTCACTTTTACTTCTTAGTAACGTATGCGGTATATGCCGCTTCATTAAATCTGATAAACGACTATCACAATTAGTGCTGAGATACACGGGAAATTAATTATGTTGATAAGTTGTGATAGGTAGTTGAAATTAGCGTTAGATTTCTGGAGATCAGACTAGAGATGCTGAGTAAGTATACATTTCAATTAATACATACAAATCATTTACAGCGTGATAACACTGAAACGTGGTCGCTCACAATGGGCCTTATAAGATGGCATAAAGTCACCCAAAGGAGAGGGATATGCTCGGAGATTTCCTACGTGATTGAATCAGAAATGAAGAGTTGCGCAGGAGAGCCAAGGCAACCGACTCAAAGAATTGCCAAACTTAAGTGGCATATTGCGCGCAGAACAGATGGCCGATCGGGTCGAAAGGTTCTGGAATGGCAACCGCGTATCGGAAGACGAAGAGTGGACAAGAGTCCACAAAGTGGACCTATGATTAAAAAAACACGAAGCTGATCCAAATCCACATATCACGCTGATCAAACATAATAATTACTTCATAATCATTTCCTAGAAGTGTGAAGTGCTAAGTAAATGTAACTATTGACGATGTCTCGCAAAAACCATATCTTACGTATTACCTGTATTTGGTAACCACATTATCCAATATTGGCGTGGGATAATGTTCAGCCAATGTGTTGGACATAATGTTGGTGTTGTGATACTGAAAAGTAGGTTAGAAATCGAGGTCATGATGATGGGAAGGAATGACGAAGAATGAGAGAGGGATATAATAGCGAAAAGTTTACCACTAGTGATGGCGAGTGTTGAAATGATGTAAGCCTACTGGTGTTTTTTAAAGACAGGAAGATCAACGCATTCCTTAAGCTGCCTTTAAAGATGATATAGTGGACCTTATTAGTGAATAAAATACGTATTTGAGAACAGACCACAGATAGAAGACTCACTCATGACTACTCACAACCATTCGACAGGTTATCGTATCGAAAATGACGTTCGATAACCTGATCTGCCTTGCCCCCGACAGCAAAGAGCTGTAAATAGCGATCGTCTATTTGATTTAGATTTTGGATTGACTAAATTTCAGGTTTTGAATTTGTGAACAGCGTTAACCGGGCTCCTACGATAACAGTGATTGATGTTCGATTCGGTACGGAAGCGTATACTTCAATTTACCATTCAAACCATTTACTTCAATTGAACCATTCACAGGCTCTTTTGAATTATCAAGCAGTTGGTCAGTCAGATATATGAAGCTAGTTGCCCACTCTATGGCATTTAAGAATGAATGATTAATTTTGCATTATTTCCTGTCCGAAACAACACCGAATTATGTAAAATTCTGATATTCAACGACACCTACTTAGAATAAAAGCCTTCCCCAACATTGTTGAGAAGACACAAGTCAAGACTTGTAAAGACATCCTAGAATGTGTCAATTATCCGGAACCTCATAACTTGGACACATATGCCCATGAATGTCCCATTATACTTTATGTAAGACGTGAGAAGCAACGTAATCGGTGCGTACAGTCGTCCATTCAAGTTGCCTCGGATTTCACACAAAGATTATAATGATAACGTTGCAACTTGCGTTGATAGGTGTACGTGAGTTCGAGCTAAATGTAGCCTTATATGAAATTAGCATGTTTCTGCATTATTTTAGCTCTCTCCGTTAAGTGGCTGCTAATTAAGAGTAAAGTTGTTTGCACGGTATGCTGTTCCGGATTTATGGTTTCCTGGTAACTTATGTCTGACTGCTGAATATGGTCTTCCTAATAAACTGGTAGAACGTTCGTATGGTATAATGATTGCTATTATGACCACGCATTGCAACAAAAAGCCTGAATATCAGTGGCCCTAGTGTTCAAACGCATCGAACGCGTCCGGCGCTCCGATTGGTCCGTCACCATTCCAGGACGCTCGATGCGTTTGATCGAGATGAAACTCACGCCAAGGCCTCTGAATTAGTTTTGCATATAGTAAGGCAACCAGCAGCAATTTTTTGTCTGCTTTCTTCACATTTTCGGCAAGAAGGAGACTGATTATGCCTATACGCAAAACCTCCGCCAATTACTAGTATGTTTGTTGCTATACAGTGCATCTATTCTTTAATAGATACTCTATAAGGGATGTTTTTATTTCATGTTTTTCTTCTGTATGTACCTACCTACAATATTTCTTGGACTTTTGCTTGGTATCGCTGCACCAAACGTTTATTTTCATGCTACTGCTGAATATAAAACAACATATTACAATGTTACAGTGATAACATCGTTTGCGAAACAACTTTAAAACAAGTACACAAGTGAGCTGGTATTACAAAGAACACTTGCAATGACAATAAGCATTGCATAAAATGTTCAAGTACAATATCTTAGTATATACCAGTTATAATCGACGTGAATACGTAAAGAGCCAGTCATATTGATGCTATCATCTGAAAGTTTTTAGAATCGTAAAACAATTTTATTCAGTTCCTTAACTTATTCCAATGTAAAAAAAAAAAAACATAAATATTTGTAGACGACCTCCACATTGGAATGACATTGTGGTGCTGTACTACAAACGATGATGTCCTGTGTGTCCTGTCAGCTGCACGTCACAGGAACTGACGGACGCTAGTGATGGCACCAAACACATAGCCGAATTCTGGGGCGAGTCCATACGGATTGCCATCGACACGATATAAAGATTGTAAAATAATTTTCCTGGTCAATTTAATTATGTGGTCTATCTAGGTACTTACTTATAAGTTTAATTGTCATACTGAAAACCTGAAAGGGATCATTGTACTCACAAATAGGAACAAAAACAGCTGATCCCCACATTTTTTAGAGTTATGAGAACATGTATGGAGCAGCAGAATTTGTTTTTTCGCGGTTTCATTGTCTGTCCCATACCAAAAAATGTTCATCATAATATGTACAATGACCCATTTTCAAATTTTCAGTTATAAAAAAAAAATACACACATTTTTCTATTCAATTCAAAGCGACAAAGCTGACTGTTCTCACGATAGTTTGTTTACTAAAATTCCCCATCTAATTTGGATGCACTATACCTAATGAATAGCCACGCTGAACGCTGTGTGGGTTCCATTATATGTAAAAGCTCAAGACTTATAGTCGATTGTCTAAGACTCTGTAGGCCTTCAGGAATGTAAGGTATTCTATTGTGATACCTGGCCAGCCTCAGTGTAAGGGTCACCTTGGGTAGCTAAAGGCCACTTGGGGTTGGTGACCAGTGGTATTGGGGCAAATGTACTGGATCTATGCGGTCAAGTACCTATTTGCTTTGGGTGTTAACTACATCATATTAGAACCTGATAGTAACGCTCTTTTCGTTGATTAGCATATATCAGGATAATTAGTTAATTGGGACACTGAAGCAAATACTTACCTAATATTGTCTTTATTGCTGAAATTCATCATCATCATCACAATTTCAAAGATGTCCACTGCTTAACCCGGTTCTGTCTAACCATGTGTGTGTGTGTTTGTTACTGTAATTACCTGATCATAATCGTAGCGAGTACGTATCGCTCGAAATCATTATTTATAAATAAAATAATTATGTTATTATTTTATCCAAAATTTTCTCTAAACTCTAATTTTAATTTTATATTATTTATTTCGGATATTTTTTTTGAGGTTGGTAAATCATCAAATAACTTCTCCCGCTCTGGGTTGACTTTTACTGAATAAAACCCACCCGTGTTCCCTCAGTTGTCTGTGTGCCAGGGGCCACGGTATCTCTTTCGAACAACCCGCAGCCCTGGCAGGTATCTGGTAATGGTAGATTGATGCGGAAGACTTTAACAAGGCATCATATAACCTACTAAGAATCGATTCGTACGTTTCCTGAATAGCTTTAAATCTTTTTGCACCAACTTAAGTAACGTAATTCTCATGCATGTAAGCTAATTATAACACTTTGTCAAAGTGTTTGTCATTCGCAGAAAATGGGGAAATCATGGGAAAATGCTCGTGTCACATTGTAATAGACATATTATTTATTGCACTCACTGGCGTATTCTTAATAGAGTTCGATGACAAAGCTAATGGAAAATTTGCTTATCCAACCTCATCTATGTACCATGATATTTTTTGGGTCCAATGCACTTAGGCATTTCAAAGGCATGACATTAATTTCGCTTTTTCTCCCAATGTTTCATCAGTACGATTCTCTTAAAATGAAGAAATCTAAAACACAAAATAAATCATAATGTTGAATCCTCAAAAAATACTTTCAAGCGAGATTTTTTTCCCAATGTGAGTTTTTCCAACTTATTTTAAGTTTCTGCCTTTACCAAACGAAATTCATCATCATCATCATCATCAGCCTATAATGTTCCCACTGCTGGGACACAGGCCTCCTCTCTGTGAGAGGGATTGGGCCGTCATCCACCACGCGGGCCCAGTGCGGGTTGGTAGAATGTCACATGTCATCGAATTTTTGGTTCTAGGACATGCCGGTTTCCTCACGATGTTTTCCTTCATCGTTTTGAGAGCAGTGGTGATGAAATAATTTACACAAAGTAAAGCGCCTGTCTGGGTTCGAACTCACGACCTACAACTCGTAAGTCGCGGCCGTTACCACTTGGCCACCACTGCTATCTATAAACGAAATTGAATATCAGAATTTCGCCCGCAGTAATTGACCGAGACCTCCCCAAACTAGTTTGTGCAGTCATAGCACCATCATTAGCCACCTTCAGAAGTCATCCAACACACCATCCCATCACGACACCTCTCTAAAAGTATAGTTCGTTCTTAATCCCAGAGACAAATCTGACATTTCTTTCGTGTTTTTTTTTTTTACTATAGGAGTTTGACATGGCTTTGATTTCCATATAAAAAAAAAAGATTTCACATTTAAGATTTTGCCATTACAACTGTCAAAATAGTCTCTGATATTAAGATCTAACTGTAGTGTTCATTACACGTATCTATTACGAACAGTTAGTACCACCGATCGTTAACTGATTACCAGGCGTAGTTAGTAATTACAGACACAGCTAATACTCTGTGAGGTTGTAATTACTGTTGCGACTTGCGACGCTAGACTGTTAGGGAGATGAGATCTTGTTAGGTTTATGCTATCTGTTGATAAGCCGCACTAATGGGATACGAAGATCAAGAGAAGATTAAGAGTGTTACAATATACGGAAAACTAGTATCTGAAAATTAGTTGAGACCAGAAAGCCAATTCTCGTAATAAAAATAGTTCAAAATTTAGTCGTAGTCTCATCTCGGCGACAATCAAATGTCAAAAACTTGTCAAAAATGTATGAAAAATCGAGGTGTTTTTGACAAATTGAGACTGAAATCAGACTGTGAAAATTCATAATTACAAAGAAAGAAAAATTATTTATTGGACTTGCACAGGAATGTCACAAACTTACTACAGTAGGTACAATACGATTATTAAACACATAAAAAAGAGAAACTAAAACACTAGGTACTATGCTACACTACTATTAAAATTAACGTAAGATTTAAACAAAAAAAAAAGGAAAATAGAAAACAAAGTCCTGTACGAAGCCAAAAGGCCACTATCTCAGCATGATGCTGCGACATTTATTCAATTACGAGAATTGCCCCATCATCATCATCATCATCATCATCATCATCAGCCTTATAATGTTCCCACTGCTGGGACACAGGCCTCCTCTCGGTGAGAGGGATTGGGCCGTAATCCACCACGCGGGCCCAGTGCGGGTTGGTATAGAATATGGTGATAGAATTGCCCCACTGATGATTTTTTAAACATTAATAAGCCCACTGAGATAGCCTATTTTTATCACCGTTCTCCCGAAGGACGTCTGCTGCTGGACAGAGGGCATCCCCTAAGTATTACCACATCGACATGCAGGTCTTATGCTTCTCGCTCGCATCTAGAATATTTTCGCGATTTTATATTCCTATGTGTCTCAAGACGAAAGTCTTTGACCAGTGTGTGTTGCCAGTGATGACCTATGGTACAGAGACGCGGTCGCTCACAATGGGCCTTATCAGAAGGCTTAAAGTCACCCAAAGGGCAATGGAGAGGGCTATGCTCGGAGTTTCCCTACGCGATCGAATTAGAAATGAAGAGATCCGCAGCAGAACCAAGGCAACCGACACAGCCCGAAGAATTGCCAAACTGAAGTGGCAGTGGGCAGGACACATTGCTCGCAGAACAGATGGCCGATGGGGCCGAAAGGTTCTGGAGTGGCGACCGCGTACCGGAAGACGTAGAGTGGGAAGGCCTCCCACAAGGTGGACCGATGACCTTGTGAAGGCCGTGGGTATCCGCTGGATGTGGGAAGCACAAGACCGGTCGAAGTGGAGGAGCCTGGGGGAGGCCTATGTCCAGCAGTGGACGTCTTTCGGCTGAAATGATAATGATGATGATGATGATATTCCTATGGAATTTTTGGCAACTTTGGTCATATCAATAATTGATGGACCTATATCAACATCTGCCTAGCATTTTCCCAGCTATGTTTGTTTCGGCTTCCAGTCTAACCGGATTGAGCTGAATACCAGTACTTTACATGGAGTGACTGCATATCTGACCTCCACAACACAACCCAGTTATTGGGTAATACGATTTGGTGAACCTTTGTGACAACCACTTTTGCTAACGCCATACATTTAATTACTGTAATATGTAGGTACTTATACTGTACAGCAGATATATTTTTGGTGGTGTATGCAATGGCTATGTTTTACCAAGTGTGTTGATGATCATTTGTCATTCCACCATGCCCACTTATTATAAGGCATGACCATGATCAGCCACAGACGATCCGAAAGGATATAAAACCCCTCAAGCTTCATCACTTTTACGATGATTGTACAAGCAAGAAACGGCTAAGTAATTAAACTTGTAACGGGGAGACAGTTAAGAAGATTGGGAAGGCTTTATCTCGTTAAATACGCTGAGAATATTGTCGCATTCCTATGGAAGTGAGGACGGGAAACTTGGAGATATAATCTAACCTCACAGTTCACATCTTTTGGTGGGAAAAAATAAATACTTAAAATTTATGATCTTGACGTGGTAGTGATAGTGTCATAGAAGATGAAATGAAACGTTATCTGTAACGTTCGTGTCCAACATGGAATTGACTTAATGTTTTTGACTCTCAAAAAAACTACAAAGTGCAAAATAACTTTAATTTCGGAAGTCGGTGACTTTGGATGTGTATTTTAATTATTTGTCACCGCGTTCCGAAATTAAAGTTATTTTGAACTTTGTTGTTTTTTTGGAAGTCGGTTGTTATTTTTTTTTTTGTTATTTTTTTTTTCACTTTTTGTTACCTACCCCACACCAATTCTAAGTTCCATCATCCTTGGGGTCAAAACAATGCATATTTATGCGATAACAACATTCGCGGTTGATTTGCTGTCATTTTTCGAAGAGTTCTGTTGTCTGTCTCCGAAACGCATCATCAGATCTATATGAAATTTTAATGTTACCATTTCGGAGTAAACCCCTATCGAACAAAAAAAAGAATTTTGCAAATCCGTCTATATACACAACTGTGTGTCTTCTCCCAATCGGTAGGTTCTGGATTTTATGCAATTTACAACATTTGTATTTACTTTACAATATTCAGAATAATAATTAAAAAGCAAAATAGTAGTCACATTAATTATCAAAATAAGTTAAAATGATAATGAAGACTAAAATAGTTTTTAAATACATGACAAAAAAGAGAAGTAAGCGTTGTGCATTGTATTAGGGCCTAAGAGTTTAGCATTTATTGTTGGATTGAAATACATAGAGATGAGAGGCAGAGGTGTACCCGTACTTCCAAATTTTGCCAGTTGGCTACCAAACTTTTGGCAAGTATGGTTGGACCAAGGTGATTGCAGGCAAATTAAGGAAGCACTTCCAATTATTGATGGCCACCTCACGAAACAGGCTCTCCGACTAACTACACAACAGCTGCGTAGAACAGTAGCCATAACTGGCCATGGGTCATTTCATAAACACCTTCTTGTCATAGGATCCACCACAGGTAGTCCATGTCCGTGCAGGGTCTTTAAGGAGGAAGACAAGGCAGCAGATCATGTGCTTCTAAAGTGCCTGTCGGTTGCTACGTACAGAGCAGACTTCGGTAACCCTGGTACCCTCCGTGAGAATGTAACACCAAGGCGTTGCGGGCTTTCCTTGAGGACCTAGAGACTCACTTACGCAAAAACCGCGTTTTGTCTTAAGACAGAGCGCGGTATTATCGTAGTTATCTTGGAATTTTACTCCACCCAAACGTAAGCTGGATATGTGCACATAAAATTAAACTTAAAACCGATACAACACAATGATCGGCCAATCTGTTTCTCACACGAACAAAACAGTTGAATGCTTGCTCATGCGCATGTTGTAATGAAACAATGCTTCGTTTTTACGGAAGCCATTGCCCAAGCGTTTCGTGTGACCTTAGTAATGTGGTGTAAGGCATGGGAGGTTTTGATGGTGGAAGGTTCAGAACTTCGTGGTGTAAGGAATTTTGATTGTCTTTTTTGGTATACCTAATGGGGTAAAAATGTTAATGGGTAATGCGGAAGTATGTAGGTATAATTATTGCAGAAGGGTTTTGTGAAATGAGGAAGTACTTATACGGAAATCTTTTCTAATTACCTAGTTAATTTAAGCTAGAGATTGATAAAGTAGGTGAGTTAGTTGGTTTTATTTACAGGACAAATTGCTTATGTATAAATTCTTATATTCTGTTCAGCGTAAATCTCGAGTATTTCCGTACTCATTTTGTGTCCTAACCATTAAAAATTTAAATTTGACCCATGCATACCACAGCATAATTAAAACTGTACAACAAAAAAAAAGAACAATTTCAAAATTGGAACCAACACTACACCTTTTCTCAAACTTCTCCCGCCCGCCATCGGCGTCACCCATAACTTGCGGCTATTTTAATTGTATTGGCAGCACAGATTGTAACCAATGGTGTCCCTAATTCATGCCAGGAATGTAGGCCGCCTAGTTCTAAAGATGAAAGTGCAGTTGCTGTGAGTACGAACAACAAAAAAGTTTGTAATCGTGAAATAAATCAAAATGTTTGCCTTCTGCAGGCTATATTATCTATTTGCTTGTGCAATACTTTTTTGAAGAATAGATTTGACGCTTTCAAAGATGTGATTACTTAGGTCAAATTTAGTTATAGGGTTTTCGTAGTACTTAACTGTTGTGTGTGTACACTCTGTTTAATTTAGGGTAATTATAATTACCTAAGTAAGTAATTAATTTTGACACCCGCAAAAACATTTTTTTTACCAGTTTACACAAAGCGTTTAATTACAACGATAGTAAATTATTAATTTTAATTAATTAATATGTAGACCAACATTTATTTTATAAACACTACTCAAAAATAACATACGTGTCATATCAATCACATAGCTGTCTTTTACCTACCTATTTTGTTGACTGTACATAATTACGATTATTTACGCTGAAATTAATAGTCTGTGGTTACTGGGATGTAAAAAAGATTAAGTGTAAATGCGTCTGAATGAGTTCGTGAATGAATGAAAGTGCTTGCTGTTTGCGTTGATAAATCTTTGTAAATGATTCATTAATTGCTGTGTTGCTTTTTAGGAAGTCTTAATTGCACTTAGTGCTGGCAATTTAATATAAGTAACGAAATGTTAACCTATATTTCCGAACGCTGAGGCAGGCTTGTAACTATAGTACCATCAGATCTTGCTAGTTATGTTTAGGTCCCAGTCCCAGTAATAGGAGCGAGCCTATTACCATCAACCGGGTACAAATCCAAACTCCGGGACGCTACTGAGAAATTTATTTTTAAAAAGCCCAATATCATTTTGCCCAACCTGGGAATCAATCAAGGAACTCATGCTCAACAGTAGCTCTTGTGACCACTACACCAACGAGGCAGTTAAGTCGAAGTGGTGGTGGGGCTATTATAATAAAAAAAGTTTAAAAAAACTAAAAAAACACGCTTTTATTGCTGACCGAACTAAAAAGTAGAAAATAATTTTTAATTACAAAGAGTTTTATGTTACAGTAGTAGGAAGTCAATAATTCAATTCAAAGTAAAAAGCGTGGGGTGCTTGATATTTTAATTATTACAACTATTCTATTGGCAACCATGTATGAGAGGAGAGTCATGAAAATATTGGAAAATGCACCCCACGATTTTTACTCTGAATTGAATTATTGACTTCCTACTACTGTAACATAAACTCTTTGTAATTAAAAATTATTTTCTACTTTTTAGTTCGGTCAGCAATAAAAGCGTGTTTTTTTAAACTATTATTTATTTTCCATTTTTTAGTTCCATCAGCAATAAAAGCGTGTTTTTTAGTTTTTTAAACTATTATTTATTTTCCATTTTTTAGTCCGATTTATGAATAAGTTTTTTGGGGACATGTGATATTGAAATGTCAAGTGCCACAAGCAGAGTCCAAAACTACGCGCCTGCGCAGTTCACGTTCACGTGCTCTGTCTTTGTTACTCTCATGCAAAGGATCCGCGAAGAGATTTATTAATCCTGACGATCCTAATCAGGATAATGAAAAAAATTATCGGGTTATTGCATTGTCATCGGCCCTTAAGACGTGTGCAAAGTTTCAAGTTGATCAGACGTCTAGAAACCAGTGGAAATTAGGCTCAAAGATTCCGTTACATACATAGATACATACATACATACAACCCGAGCTAATAAAAGCGTTATAAAAACTAATCAAATATTCATAACGGAATCAGTAGCATAGCACTATTATTCTGGAAAAAAATAATATGCAAACTGTAACCATGAATACAGCATATGATTCTAAAACTAGACCCGTCTGATGTAGACATATATCGTCATCAAAAAATACAGTGTCATAGAAAAGTGCAATACCTATTCGGTCAAAATGTATGAAACAGCAATTTATTTATTTTTATAACAGACTAAATATTTCTACTTTTGCTGTAATCCTATGCTGAATTCATTGTTACAGCTTGCGCACTGGTTATAATTTTATCCTGTTTTACTTGAGATTCACAAACAGGCGCGAACCGTCTCAAGTAGACCAATTTCTATTGAAATTGCTCTACCAGAATCGCGTCGTCGCACCGTCGCGTTGCGCCTGTGTGTGGGAGCCTTTATAAACATCAGCACTTAACAATCAAATATATATTATTATGTGATTGAATGTCATTACAATGGCAGTGTAGAACACATTGTGATATTGTTATGGTAGTACGGTCTACCAAACTATAATAAAGTTTATAAATATAACGCAACTTCTTGTTCCATAATAATATGGCGTTATGTAGTTTCTGCCTACACCATGGGAATTAAACGTGAGTTTATGTATGTTTATGAAGATAAATTAACATTTTAACAGAATTGAACAGTATTCAAGTTGCAATTTGTACAAATTACAATTTAATATTATATTAGAACATGCTTATTTATAACTTCGTGACATGCGGATAAAAAAGGATTGGCTCATCAACTCATCACGAATTTGTAAACTTGGTTATTTACAACGGACAGAGAATCTCAAATTTTTATTTCACCATTAGGTATTTAAATGATAATCTAATAATCAGATTTTCTCATTATGATTTTTGACTATACAGGAAAAGTTTTTATCCAGTGCGCAAATTGTAACCATGAATTCAGCATATCATTCTAGAACCCCTAGCTCAGAAATTTTTCGCCGGATATTCAAAAAAATAAAAATCTGCTGTTCCATACATTTTGACCGCGTAGGTATTGCACTTTTCTATGAAACAGCTGATTTTTTTTTTGTACAACCGGCGAAAAATTTCTGCGCTAGGGGTTCCAGAATGATATGCTGAATTCATGGTTATAATTTGCGCACTGGATAAAAACTACCCTGTATACGCTGCATATGACCACTTAAGTGCAGTTAGCGATGAAGATATTATAGGTATTTTTAGTAGAGGTAAAATTGTTTCCTCGTAATATTGAATAATTTCGGGTTCTTGACTATACAAATACCCTTCGCACTCACACACACCATTATGCTACCTCTTCTTACACTTCACTCGCACACTATACACGCATTACACTTTACAAATTATAATTTTATTATTCAACTAGCTGTGCCCGCGACTTCGTTCGCGTGCATGTCGGAAAACAATAATGTGTCGCTTTGACGGTGTAGGTACCACTCCTCCGATCTTCCGATCTATCCTGGTAGGAATCTACCACAGCTTTCCATTACTTTTGGCGTTCACGCTAAACGGTACGCCAAAATGTATGGGAATGACATTACCTGCGGAAAGGTTACCAACACAAAACACCTTTCTGTTACCAACGTTAACAGAAAGGTGTTTTGTCTAGGCCTGCAGGCGTCTTTAGGGGTTGTAATGATATTGCGACGAAGTCTCACTCAGATTTTTAAGAATAAATATAGACCAAAGCGCCTGGTCGAGGCTCATTTTATAATAAATGTGCACCTGCCGTAGGTACAGTTAAAGCTCTTTATTCGCGAGGTATACGTTCCGTAAAATACCTACCGCGAATACAGAAACCGTGACTATGGAATGGTAATTTATATGGAATTATAGGGGATACGTTCCTAAGTGACAAAAAAAAACAATTTAATTGAAGTTTTTGACCATATTAATTAATTGTATGAGCGTGATATGGATGCAAGCGACTCTCCAAGGCGTAAACTATCAAGCATTTCTATGCGTTAAACAGATTTTTTCGCGTCGAAAATCGTTTTTAAGTAAAAAAAAAAAATTCAACATTTTGCAATAAATGGAAAGATGAAACAATAGGTAAAACACGCAAAGCGGCTCGTACCAAAGGATGGTATGTCTATTAAGTCGCAGCATTTATAAATGTGGGGGAGGCCTATGTCCAGCAGTGGACGTCTTTCAGCTGAAATGATGATGATGATGATATATAAATATACTTTATGGTGATGAGGTTGGTTTCATTATGTTTGTTTACATTCTCAAAAAACTGCAACACTACAAAGTGCAAAATAACTTTAATTTCGGAAGGCGGTGACAAATAATTAAAATACACATCCAACGTCACCGACTTCCGAAATTAAAGTTATTTTGCACTTTGTAGTGTTTTTTGGAAGTCGGTTGGTATTTTTTTGAAAAAAGTTTTTATTTTTCACTTTTTTGTTACCTACCATACACCAATTCGAAATTTCATCATCCTTTGGGTCAAAACAATGCATACTTATTTATGTGATAGCAACATTCGCGGTTGATTTGCTGTAATTTTATGAAGAGTTCCTTTGTCTGTTTCCGAAACGCATCATCAGATCTATATGCAGGGCCCAATCTAAGGGGGGGCAAGCCGGGCAAATGCTCAGAGCGGCAAAAATGAGCGGCGGCAAAATGTATACTTACAAACATACCTACTCTCATGAATTTTTGTATACTTGTTCAGAAGCCGTAGTAGACTAACGTATGTGAATATTATATAGTTAAAAGAATATCACATAATTATGGTCATACCATCTTTGATGGTGTTAGTGCAAAGGGCGGCGAATGTTATTTTTGCCCGGAGCGGCTAAATAGCTAGATCGGGCCCTGTCTATATGAAATTTCAATGGGACCATTTCGGAGTAAACCCCTTTCGAAAAAAAAAAGAATTTTGCAAATCCGTCTATATACGACGGAGTTATGCCTGAACATACATTAAAAATATAAACATGTCGAATTGATAACCTCCTTCTTTTTGAAGTCGGTTAAAAACACCGACCGCGGCGAAGGCGGCTATTGTAGATGTCAAAGGCCGAACCAATACAGCGGCGATATCATTTGACAATGTACTTTAGGCGGAGTTGTAATAAGGTCTATTTCACTTTTTTATAGTCCATCTGACGACGCGTTTACAAAGGATATTGGGTTGGATACCTATTGGAATCCTTTTTGTTATTTGTTAATATGTATGTACCGATGTACCGATTAGACCCGCAAATAAATAAATCGTTAGCCGCGGATATAGGAATTGGGTCGCATTTTTTTAATCCGCGAATAGTGAAAACGCGAATGAAGGAAGCACGAATAAGGAGCTTTTAATGTACTTACTCAATAAATCGACTGCGCGTCTGGTTGAGTGTGCTGAAGCATTATTCCACGCGGGGGCGGGCGCCTATCTCGGCCCGTACAGGCGCGTGTCTTTTAGCTTTGTTTATCAAACGTTGACCACTGAATAAAACCAAAGCAGTGGGAATGCTCTGCACGGACTGCGATAGGCCTCGACAGGTAGCAGTGCAGTAACACCTGACGCCACCTGTCAGTTAACGGCCCGTAGGACCATTGCGTTATCACGATGAAGAAAGATCACGCTGTAAAGGTGGATACTGACCGGCGTCACGGGTCAAAATGCACCTAATATGTTACCAAG
Organism: Polymixis flavicincta; assembly: GCA_949987655.1. Classification (NCBI taxonomy): domain Eukaryota; kingdom Metazoa; phylum Arthropoda; class Insecta; order Lepidoptera; family Noctuidae; genus Polymixis; species Polymixis flavicincta. Next base: position 21,201,862 of record OX465190.1, on the reverse strand, counting down.
CAAGTATTCGTGCAGTCAGTAGTACCTACGGCAAAACACGCGAGCGAGCAACACTGATTTTAGCACACGGCGTAAAGACATGCTCGCTGCGAATGTTACCATTACCTACGCCCCGTAACGTCGGTCATTAACCACATTAAAAGCGCTGTTGAAAAAAAACCAAACCAGGCAAAAAAAACTATTTAATTGTATAGCACGGGTTTTCTATGAACATAGTAAGTACGATGTTGTTGCTACGTAGTGCCATACCGCGCGCGCCCCCACCTCTCTCCCCGCTGCTGACGCAGGCAGCAGGAAGAGAGAGAGCCCGATCCCGAGGATAATGGACGTAACAGAGCGATCCTCCGCGACTCTCAGTTGCGATGCCTTTTTATTGTAAATTGTAATCAAAAATGTTTCAGTGTTTCTTTTGTTCAGCCATACATTTATTTGTGGACCAATAAATAATTATATTTAAAGAAGCGACTTTAAAATTGTCAATATTTTACTATTGTGATTTCTATTGTTCCTGTGTAGGTAATGTATCCTTTGTTGGAGATGCCAAATGGATAAATAAATACATTTTTAAACTTGTTTTAACTAAGAAAATGCTTCTCTGTAAGCGATGTTGCTCGGAAGAGCATCGACATAACTACAGTTGCCCGTGTGAAAACCTATCTATTTACTCAAATCCACCAGTAGTTATGGTCGCAATTTTGGATTTTTTTTCCTGACTTTCACCATCCGACCTCGCTTGAACCCCTCCCCACCTCGAAAACTAACATCACGAAAATTAGCACATAAGTATTTACAACTCTTTACTCCCAAAACTCCCATTATTTGAATCGAGTAATACTGTAAACACGCATTTAAAGTTAACATTATCAAATTTCGCGCGAAATCAAGTTGTTGTCTTTGCATGTTTGCTATTCAAACCTAGATGGCGTAACTGACGCTAGAGATTAAGAATTTCTATGGAGATGTTCCTCTAGCCGCTCTAATTTTGCTATATTATGCTAGATGGCGCTACTAAGACTTTTATCACAATTAAAAATGAGATTTCTTCCCCTCTATTTGTATTAATTTGATTGATAAAACTAATAAATATTTATCTAACATTGCATTCTAGGTATATGACTCAGAACACCACGTCAGTTAATATTATCACAACTTTTTATTTGAAATTCTTTTAGCTTTTTTGATTCGTGGGAATCAACCACCAACGGAAAGCGATTTTAGTAATCAGTATCATTACTTTTTGAAATAACACAGACACAGTAAGTAACTTAAATGAGAATGACGTGTTAATATTAAGTATTCGTTAGTACCGTTTCACGCCAATAGATGTCGCTAAGTGTTTCAACATTACGTAAATAAATTCTTCTTGAACACTTAATTATTTAGATAGGTTGACCGAAGCGATTGCGATGAAACAAAGACTAATATAAACTCTGAGTTATAAACAATATTTGAGTATGAAAGATAACCATATTAGTTTCGTTCTTTTGACGTGATACTTGATCTATTCAACATAGAAACTGAAAAACCGAGCTACAGACAAAAACTTTGATAAGGGTTAAAATGTCATCTGTTGATTATCCCTTACCACCCCAAGCAATTATTTTCGAAATATTTTAAATGTACAGAAAAAGTTCCTTTACAGATTTATTATATGTATAGATTTAATTTATTAAAAAATGTCTGGTTTTTCCTTCATTATTAAATGATTTTCCTAGAATTTGAACATTGACCTCTGTAATGTCAATTAGGTTATTCGTTGTGAGAGCCTAGTATCCATCACACAGGATATCCTAGTACGGATGCCATTTTCTCACAAAGGATCATCATCATACTTTCATCATATTTTGTCAAAATTCTATAATTATTGTCTCAACGTTTTTACTAGGTGGTAAACCTTTGTGTAGAGAGAAAAAAAAGATATGTAAACTTAATAAAACTTAACTTGTACCTATTTATTCTTAACGATAATTAACTTATTTTATAACAATATTCAACAGATGCTTTACAAAAACACAATAATTTATGAGCGTTTTGTAATAACTGCTGAAAGATTTGTCTGAAATTAACCCTTAAAAGTTTGAAAAACTATGGTCTATAATGTTCGTTACACTTCCTGGTCATTTATTTAGTGTTTAGCCTTGACTTTTGTGCTAAAAGATGGCTTTGAGATATGACAGGCCAATGCCACAGCCTGAACAAAATGTGCAATATTCAATGTACTCATGACAAATGGTTAATTTGAATAGATTTAAACATAGTGGACTGTGTTCCGGGATTTGAACAGAATTTGCAACGAGTTACAATTTAACATAAAATGTGGCACTGACTATAAAGAACAGGTTTAACTGAGTTTTAAGATACTAGTTAGGTTACTTTGAAACGTTATTCTTGTAATTTGTCCTTACCGGAAGTTCTTATACCAAGAACATTAATGTGGTAAAATACTAAGAACTCTATTTTTGAGAGTACTTACCTACAACAAGAACTACACACATACAATCAGCCTAAAATGTTCCCACTGCTGGGACACAGCCCACCTCTCTGTGGTTGTGAGAAAGTGAGTTGTCAGAGAGAGTGGGTTGTTATCTACCACGAGGGCCCAGTGCAGGTTGGTAGGTGAGAATGTTTCTAGGACATTCCGATTTCGGGACCAACAACTTAGTGTGCTTTCCAGTCACGGCAGAGTCTCGATGTGTTTTGGATGGTCACCCATCCACGAACCGACCGCAGCAAGCATAGCTTTACCCTTGATCGACCCATGCAGCTTTTATTACATAATAGATCGTGGCTCTTCAATTTTATCCTATGTTCACAAAATGAATTTGAAAACAAAAACAGCTTGAATAAAATACATTCTCTACTATGATTGAAACTATTGGTGCATTATTAGAATCAGTGAAAGTGTATCAGGCTGGACAGACAGTTGCGTAGTAGATATGTATGCCGTCTGCGCATGAGTCGATGTATTGTATGCTACGTGCGCCCCAGTCGGACAGAGGCGGATTAGATTCGTAGATACCTAAATAATAGATGGAAATTATAATAAAAAAATAAATAAAAATATACTGGGGAAATTCTACAGATAAACACATCGCATTCAAGGCGCAGAAGAAATGTATACGATCTATCTTTAAGCTACAATCAACCGACAGTTGCTTGCCATTTTTTAGAAAGTATAAGTTGCTGACCCTACCATGTTTGTATATTTATGAAGCGGCAGTTTTCATAAAAACAAACATACATCAATTCGAACTACTCAAGTCGAAACGTCGCAACAATGAAATTTGCGCTAATACACACAACACAGCATTCTACACAAAAAGTTTTTTAGGTATGGCACCCAGATTATACAACAAAATACCGAAGCCTATTCGAGACAAATGCGATTTGTGTGATTTTAAAAAACATTTAAGCAGCTTCTTAGCGCAGATGGCATACTATTCAGTTAATGAATACCTAGAAGATTATAATGTTAGCTATGTATAAGGATAAATATGTGCAATAATAATCATATCTTTTTCGTTATTTGTAAGTAGTAGCAGTTATTTTATTTTAAGTACGTAGCTTAAACGCAGTATAAATGTAGATTTAACTAACCATTAGTATATAAATGATATTTGTACGCCGTCAACGGCAAAACATAGTGTACTTGTACATATTTTATACACAACACCTTTTTTACCTATGTTTTACAAATAAAAAACTTTGACTTTGACTTTGAAATTGACCTTAATATTGAAATGAATATTGTCTTCTATGAACCAACTTATTGGCTACGGGTTGGACTTGAAATGAAGTATCTGAATGCACATAATATGTAACATTGGGATGTTAGATATTTAGATTACATAATTTGTTGGTACACACGGCTACACATCAAGCTATATTTTTCCAGTATAAGCTGATCTCGCATTGTATGGGATTTCCTTACAGTGCGAGATCAGCGTAAACTGGAAATTTATAGATTGATGTGTAGCCGTGTGTATATGTTTTTTTTTTCAACTTTTGTGTAGGCATAAGCATATTATATTTGTCTAAACTCCAAATTGCAAGTTACAGAATCCAAGTTGATTTCCCTGTTAAAGAATTAATTGGTGTTCTTAAAAAAAATATTAGAAATATATCGAATTACTCAAATTCGTACCTGCAACATGTTTTACATAATGACATCGTAGTGACTGACAGTCGACACCAGCGCATGACGCGTCTTTCATAAGCGATGCGTGGGCATCCTAATTCCTAATCGATCTTCTAGAATTCTGTACGAAACTAGTACTGCTCTCTCACTCACCCGAAAATAATTTTATGGACATAATCAACCTATAATGTTACCACTGCTGGGACACAGGCCTCCTCTCTGTGAAAGGGAGTAGGCCGTAATCCACAAGCGGACCTAGTGCGAGTTGGTAAAATGTATACAATTTTTCGAATTTTTGGTTTTAGGACTAAGTTATTTCATTTCCACGTTTTACACCGATTCTGAATGCAAAAACATAGATAAATAAATGTGATTAAGTATACCTATTCTTATTTTTATTACATAATTTAACAACAATATTGATTGCCAGTGATATTACCTACATAACGTCATACTTTTTCAATACACTCACTAAATATAATTGCTATTTCTTTTCCGACAACAGAAAAGAAATAGCAATTTTGCCATCACAATCACATCTCGTCCTAGACAATACAATTTTCTCCGTCATTCACAAGTCACAACAGCCATCTAAAGTTAAAGTTGTATTGTTAAAGTAAAAGTTTAAAAAGAGATGTGAAAATGCCCCAGTTCATGTACCTACTCATCGTCATCGCTATCTGGTATGGTTCAGGGGTTCACATAAGTTGACAACTTGGTGCACATAACTGGGTCAGTGCGCTTCTTAACAATGACTTTCGACAACCCTAGTTTCCATGTAGTTTCTAATGTCAAAATGGTTCTTTAGTCGGTAATTAATTGTGTGTTGTGTTGATTGTTAAGAGCAATTCTTTTGATGAGTTCACGACTTGCCTGTGGTCTTACTGTAGATCTAAATGTTGCTGTATCGTTTGCTTTCATGTTACGGAAAACTTTCAATAATTTGTGTTTCTATTGGCATTACTCATCTGCCAGGCCTTTATCCAACTTTGTTGGGATCGGCTTCCGTTCTAACAGGATTCAGCTGATACCAATGTTTTACATGGAGGGGCTGGCCCTCCACAACCCAGTTACTGGGTAATACGATACCCCAACGTAAGACTGGTTGGCAGCTAGGGCTAACAATTTAACGTGCTAGTATTTACCTGATTCAGATTCTAACTGAAAAAGAAATAGGAATTGGCAATTGTTAACGCTAATTGTTCATATTTTCCAATTAGACTGTAGCTTGCTGAAGAATAATTAAAAATAAATAAATACTAGGGATCTTTATACTAGGTACCAGTTTCAAGTAATGATGAAAACATTAACAGCCGAGTCCTGTATCAATGTTATCACTAAACATCATATTGTAGTCTAAAGATGATGTCATATTAATAACGATATAAATCTAATCTTTTGTTTAGCTTCAAACAAATGACAAGTATTAAAGATTTCTTTCATAGTGATGCCGTAGTCTCCTTTCTAGAGCCACACATTCAATCAGGCTTTTCATACCAACGTACAGATTAAATCTTAAACATAATCTGTATTATTAGGTATAGTAAATCCGGCCATTTATCTAGATATTCTAATCCGGTGTTAATGGAAGGAAATTGTAAATTATCATGTCTTGCAAACTAAGTATTATTGGATAAGTTGAATGCACAGGTTTAATATTCGTATAATCGGTTCCAATCCATTTAGCTTGTCGTTTTCTTACTCTCTACATAAAAATATCCAGATCACCGGAATTCTTTCAGATTTTAGCAGCTTTCTTCTTTTGATAACTTCTTTTTTGTTAATTCCTTATGGAATTTTCATATTTCGTAAAATTAATTATGTTCTTTTTTTGTTTCATTACGAAAACTTAATATTTTCGAATTTATGAAATGAAATGATTTTATTTATTCTGTAAATAGCGTACCTATTATTATATTGGAACCACTTTGACACGTCATATACATCGTTTCGCCCATTAAAAAGATAAAGCCCACATCGACTCACTTTCAGTATCGGTCACAACTCACTCTCACTTGTCATATAATTAGGAAGACATGAATCATGAAAGTGATTTGTGTTGATATATAGCTGGTATCTGGTAAAATAAATATGATTAGAATAGAAATTGGACTCGTGTTACGGTAAAGTTTTTGTAAAGAACATGTTCGTCACAATCGTCACCGTATTGTAAACATGCGATCCTGTTGTTTCTCATAAACGGAATAAAGTTTATTAACCGACTTCACAAAAAGGAGGAGGTTTCAAATTCGGTTGTATTTTTTAGGTACCACAACTTAAAAGAGAAAAAAAAAGTTTACAAAAAAAAACGACTTCCAAAAAAGAACACTACAAAGTGAAAAATAACTTTAATTTCCGAAGTCGGTGGCAAAAATTTTTAAATACAAAACCAAAGACATCGGTTTCCGAAATTAAAGTTATTTTTCACTTTATAGTGTTTTTTTTTTTAGTTTTGCCTTAAAACCCTCTTGCATACTGTTATTTTATTGTAAAGAAAGACTGCACACATTGACTTACACAAATGCAAAATTGTAACAAATACATGCTGTGACGATGTATTGTCTGTATTCTGATTTGTTAACTGTTGTATTTGTTCAATGTAGTAAACTGACGCATTATTAATTATATCCGTTATTGTTGTAAAAAACTATTGTTTTTGACAAAAGATGTTGGCTTCTTAACTACCACTATTAATAAAATAACCTTCTTGCACTGTTTTTAATGTAAATAATTACTCCCTCGTTAGTCTAATGGTCGCAAGCGGTTCGGCTGAGAAGATCCTGGGTTCAATTCCCAGGTCAGGCAAAGTTTTAGTGGGATTTTCTATCTGAAGTTTGTCAGTAGCAGCCCGGTTTCTGGATTTTTGCCCGGTTAATAGGCTCATCCCCAATTACATAGGACTTACTGGCTAAATGTGGGTGTATTATGAACTGGCTAAATGTGGGTGTATTATGAACTGGCTAAACATGGGTGTAATATGAACTGGCTACATGTTTTTTTTTAAAGATGTACAAAAAGAGAACATTTTCTCTTTTTGTACATCTTTAAAAAAAACCAAGACATGCAGAACCCCCAACTAGCAAAAAGTGGTTTTTAAACTATCCTAGAACCATCATTTATCGAGGACTATATGAGACTTATATCCTCATATAAGCCTGGAAAAGGGCCCACTTTATAAGTCTACTTTTACTTATAAGGTATTTATATTAGACCGCTGAAATGACATATACGACTATAATGCTCCTGTAATTGAGTTACGTCAATGCAATTACTCCTGTAAATCTCAATATAAGTAAGTTATAGTCAAAAATGAGATTAATACGCGCTTAGAAATGTATATTGTCAATAGTCGAAGTGAAGGTATCACTTGTTGTGCTCTGTAAAAAAATATTTTAGGGTAGTATTTATATGAATCAGAATTTATTAATGTCAACCTTAGTAGAAAAACAAAATCTTATTGTTGTCAAATTGTTAGTCTTATAGCTTAGTCGTCGGGGAATGTAAATTTTCTGTGAAATCTATCATGGTTTTGATAAAAAAATAAAGCGCCTCTTGAAATTTGCTTATTTACATTTTAGTATTAATTAATATTAAATAAATATTATTAAGGCAGCTGCCATTTTCTTGGTGAGCATTTCCAAGTACGATATAGTGCTAAAATAAGTAATTTTAGCATTTCCAAGCGTGACATAATACCAATATAAGTATATTGGTTCTATATTGGGTTATCTCAAAACCGAAAAAGATTCGCCATTGTTACCGATTAGGGTTCCGCAATGCTCAGATGCAAATCGATTGATATTTATAGATAAGTAAGTTAAAGGAATAATTTAAGGGTTTGTTCTACGTGCAAGGTTAAACATCAGTTTAAACATTGTTTTTATTTGTCTTAATTATATAGGTAACAGGTTGCCGATGGTTTAAACAAGACTATGCCGGATATGTTCCTGGATATCGATCGATTTTTAACCAAAAAAGATTTCCGACCTTTAAAGAACTTAAAATGGCCTCGGAGTGTTACACATTTCTTGTTGTCTGAGATATGTCCCGGTTGTCACAGCGTGGTTTCTATTATCAGTGTACATAATATAGGCCGAAACTGGTACGTCGAACTGTTGAAAACTGGTAATCCATCAACATTTGTTTAGAGAAATCTCATTTGATAAACAAGGAACATTGTGATAAAAATTTCAAACATTTGATCAAACCGTTGTGCTAATAGTGTCCTGGGGCTGAAATACTGATGTGTTGGTTTTCTCTATTGGTATCTAGTAATGTTCGTGCGTCTTTAGGCAAAACATTGTTTATATTATTATTTAAAATTTCAAGTAAAGAGTTCAATGCAGCATGAGAAATATTGAAATCTAAGGCCAAGTTATTAATAGAATCACGCAGTTCTAAATTTTGTTATAATCTGAAAGTTCTTCCTGATGATCACTTTCAACATCGCTCAAAGATTTGGTACTTTCCTAGTCTGAACCTCTTCCATCTAAAGTAGTACTACAATTATCTTGCCGGAACCCTCGCTAGAATTCGCGATACGGTCTTCACCAGTTAAATTTAAAAAATCGTTGCTCACTGCGGTTAACATTTCTTTATATGTTTTTTTTTTACTTTTCTTTTATCAGATCAACTTTTTTAAACTGCTTCCACTTATTTAAATCCATTTTCAATATTTGTAGACAAAAACAGTTCTAATCAAAATGGCTGATGTTAAATCCTACAATAGAATTTGCAAAACTATATAAAGCGTGTTTTCACCTGTACTGGTCGTTTCAAGCAAAAGTGGCCTCTTAAGAGATTTAACCAGGATTGTTTGAGATTACTTAGACAATAACACTACTGTGGTATGCCTATATAAATATGTCTAGGTTTAAAACGGCATACGATAAATCGATTTAGAGAACACTTTATCCTACCGAGTGCTGTTATAATCTTGGTGATCAATTATTTTTTAAATGTGGTTATGAAATTCATTTAACGCTTACTTTTAAGTTTCTGTAAAACCAAACCAGATACATAAATGATTTACAGTTATTTAACTTTAATTTACTTAAATTGGTCATACATTATAAGTAAAAATAACAAGAGTAATTGCTCCTCAGTGTATATATTCCTGATACATGCTCCTACAGGAGTATAAACTATAAAGATTTAAATGGTCCGCAGATGATATCTTATAGGCACATATAAGTCTGAGTTACCGGAGTAATTACTCCTGAGTGCAATTACTCTTGTTTCATGCTTTTATAGGAGTCTTGATCCTATATTTGTCAGGAAATATGATCCTATATACCGATATAAGTACAAATTTTAGGATTAAACGTACTTGAGTAAAAACAGCATGTATTTATGCTGTTAAAAGCGCAGTAGCGGCCACCAAAACTATCATCGGAGTGTTATAAGTCCACGTAGCATTATAAAATCGCATTCCAGGATTATTTTGCTTGTTGGGCCATCACTGGCGTATTGTTAGGAACGGTAGAATGACTTCAAACCATTTATCACAATTTCTCTCAGTAACTCAGTAAACAGTTAAGTACTCAATTAACCTCGCTTTTAGAATTTACTTACTTCAAACTGACAATAAAAATTTAATGCACGAATCTCTACATAAAACTAAAGTGATTCAAATATTTCCCATAGACAACAATTATTATGTTTATTTGCGATAACGCGTAAACTATGCTTTCTAATAGCACATTTTACAGCCAGAGACAATGGATGGGAATGAAGATGGCGGCCGGAAATGCTGCGTTCACATTGTTCTTCCGGCGCGGAAATGATAAAACCTTTTTTGTTGATTCTTGTGTTTGAATTAAACCGTTCAGTGCTTTTTAATTAAATTGTTTACTTTATTTATGTTATAAGTAAATTAAGTATGAGAATGTTGACGTACTTAGTTCAGGATTAAGATTAAATTAGTAAAAGTTGGTCCTTTCTGATCGTACACGTTATCCATATCTTCTTATATACAAAATTTCCATGTCACAATGTTAGTTACCGTACTCCTCCGAAACGGCTTTACCGATTTTTACCAAATTTTATATGCGTATTCAGTAGGTCTGAGAATCGGCTACTATCTATTTTCCATACCCCTAAGTGATAAGGGTTAAGGCAAAACAACGTTTGCCGGGTCAGCTAGTTGTATATAAATCTAGCTGATCCGACAGACATTGTCCTGTCTTAACTTAGTATGAATATTTAATTCGCATTTGCAATACTCTTAATTTTTTCTTTCACAACAACCTTCTCTTGACAATGAGAAACACAACAAAAAAAGAATTAGCAAAATTGGTCAAGCTGAACTCACGTGTGATGCCCGTGACCAAGGGAAAAATATAGATACAATAGATATCTTTACACGAAGATAGTATGTCCACATTTGAACGGTCGTGAAAATATTTCAGCGAGATTTTATGTCGCACTGGATTTGAACTCTCAGTGTGGACCCGAAGTATTGAGAATCCAATAGACAGGGGATACCAAGCTCGTCGAAAAAAGCACTGTTCGATTTCCAACTCACTCGTTATGCAGAGCGTTGACGATACAGGATACGAACAATCTCACCGCGATATTTTTACGTCTGTGCGAATGTGAACTTAGACAGAATTAACCCCATAAGGCCCTGGTAATTTTGAATGTACTTATCGTTTTGTCGTTACGACCGATAATAGTACTTACTGCAATCCGATACGGGTTAAAATCTATTGTAATCAATTCGAACAATAAATGAGCAAGCATTGTCGTAAAAATGCAAATAAAATCGTATAAAATTAGATAATAGGTCTTTACCTATGAAATTGCCGTTTTGTATGAAAAAATTTAAACGATTTTTTTTCATGAATTTTTTATTTGTATTAATCGAAGTAATCACCCATGCAATCAATGCATCTTTGCCATCGCAGTGGCAGTTTATTGATGCCCTTCTTAAAGAAATCAGCTGGACGGGAGGCAACAAATTCTTCAAAGGCATTTTGTACTGCCTCTCGGGTATTAAATTTTTTTCCCGCCAAGAAGTTATCCAAATTCTGGAAAAAGTAGTAGTCTGTAGGCGCAAGGTCTGGTAAGTAGGGCGGATGACGGAGAGCTTCCAACCCCAGTTCTTGCAACTTGGAGACCGTCTGCTGTGCAGTATGAGGTCGCGCGTTGTCGTGCAGGAGCAGCGGAGACGAGCGATTGACCAATGCTGGTTGGAGATGCGCCAGCTTCTCCATCATTGTGTTCAGTTCTTCACAGTACACATCTGCAGTAATGCTCACCCCGTTTGGTAAGAAGCTGTGATGAATCACACCGGCGCTAGACCACCAAACAGTGACCATCACTTTTCTAGGGGTAAGTTTTCGTTTAGGGCATTGTTTAGGTGCTGAACCAGGATCCAACCAACTTGCTGAGCGCTTACGGTTATCAAACAGAATCCATTTTTCATCGCAGGTAACAATGCGGTTCAAAATTCCTTCATTTGTGTGTCTGTTGAGCAGTGCAAGGCACGTCTCGACGCGTACTTCGCGCTGGCGATCATTGAGTTCGTGGGGCACCCATTTGTCAAGCTTTTTTACCTTGCCAATTTGACGCAAATGGACCAATATTGTTTTGACGCTAACGTCGAAAGCTGCTGCTAATTCAGCCGTAGATTGGGTATCATCAGCTTCCACAATCGCCTTTAATTCGTCATTGTCGACCAAAGTCTTCGGACGACCGCGAGGTTCATTTTTCAGGTCGAAATTTCCAGAACGGAAGCGAGCAAACCAATAACAGGTGGTGCGTTGGTTTGTAGTGTTAGCTCCGTAAACGTCGTTGATGTTGCGTGCCGCTTGTGCCGCGTTGCTGCCACGACGGTACTCATATTCCATAATTACTCGAATTTTTAACGTATCCATGATGACGAAAAAGATTGAAATGCGATGAAAATGTAACACTAATCAATAAAGAAATGACTACTTTTAGAAAAAAAAATCCATGTTTTTAAAATAAAAATTAATTTGAAATTAGAATTCTTAGCCAAACAAAAATTATTTTGATTTGAAATGGCCAGTACTGCAGAACGGCAACTTCATAGGTAAAGACCTAATATTAACTATTTGACAATGAATAATCCATCACTGGATGCAGTTTGGCATTTGGAATTATATGGTTTATTTTTAATTAAAAAAAAATTGTTATTGAAGGGATAAACTGGTTTTAAAGAAAATTAAGAGGTGACTTTGATGCATTAAAGTATGTTTAATTATGTTTTGAGTTCCATCACTGTATGCAAAAAAGACTTGAAAATATTATATATTTTTTTGCTTTCAAAATTATTTACGGTTAAAGAAACACACTGGTTTAAAAAACCACCTTTTTGAGCGTTTTCAAGAAATCTGCGCCTTAAGTTAGGTAACCCCCAATGTATCTGGACAAATTTGGATGACATTTTAACACCACTTTAATGAACCTTTTACTTATATCCTCTCTTTCTTCTCCTCAGGAACTAGAACAAGAGAAACACCTGCTGAGACGACGGCTGGACACAACACAAGGAGAATATGAGGCGCGGATGCTGGAGCTACAGAATGATATCAAAGAGCTCACGACGAAGATCGACTCCAGAGACAATTCTGTCAAACAGGTAAGTTATACCCCATATTGGTTTAAAGGAAAATATCGGTAGTTGAAGGATTTCAATGCTGTTAATATTGCCGAATCTTCATGGGACCAAAATTCCTAACTGCTTATCATGAGTTCGCCGTGGCCCTGTTTTTTTTTACAGTTATATAATTATCTTACCAGAACGCCTGTATTCCCTTAACGGTTGGCCAGTGGTGTACAGTACACCATATATGTATGTTTAGGTCCCATGTAATAGTTAGCGAGGGGCTTGTGGCTAAGTAACACTAGCTGCACGGGTCGATCGATCAGGTTAAGCTACGCTTGCCGCGGTTGGTCCGTGGATGGGTGACCATCTTTACATACCAAGACCCCTCCGTGCCTCGGAAAACACGTTAAGCCGTTGGTCCCGGCTGTCATTTGCAGATCTTTTAAAGTCGTTACGGGTCGTCAGAAGCCCGAAAGTCTGACAACCAGTGTTACCAACGGGTATCGTATTACCCAGTAACTGGGTTGTGGAGGCCAGATAAGCAGTCGCTCCATGTAAAATACTGGTATTCAGCTGCATCCGGTTAGACTGGAAGCCGACCTCAACACAGTGGGGAAAAGGCTAGGCAGATGATGGCAGATGATGTAGTAGTTAGCGAGTCATTTTCCGTCTACTGGGAACAAGTCCATTCTCCGATCTGTTACTGAGAATTAATTTAGTCTACCTTGTTCTTTCAAAAGCCAATTATTTTTAAAAGAGTAACCATGGAGTTCCTTGCCGGCTACTCCCCATAAAAAATGATCAATTGGAACCATGCAGCTAGCTTCTGACGTTTCATAAGTGCCCATGTAAATGTGGAAAAGTATTTTGATTTTGAGTATTTTTTCTCGATTAAAATTAATTAATAATTTAAGTATGTGGAAATGGGAAAGGGACGCCTTTGCCCAACAGTGGGGCATTACGAGCTAAATAGATTGAGTGATATAATTTAATTCAAGTCGATGTAAAACATACTACAGCTGATTCACTTATACAACATCTTAGTCACTGAAATGAAGTAATCCACTACAACATATCTCTTACTCAATGAGGACCATCAGCGATCTCCCAAGAATACTTGATTAGGTAAATAGTCCATAAATCTATTAGGTAAATACATATAAATTCAAATGACTAATACTAGCACTGTTTAGGATGCAAAGGCTGTTTTGCCTAACGTAAGTGAACGAGTTGCGTTTGCAAATCATTTTTTGAATGTATTAAAAAAGGTTACGTTGAAATGATGCTGTCTTTGTTTTCTATATTGAATTATTGATGTTAATGGCGATTGGCAAGTCTGATCTAAATTATAATTGCTACGGGAACCTACATAATCCGGATAGGATTTTTTAGGCTTTTGAAGTCACTTTATTGCAAGTACACTTGTACACACAGCTCCACAGAAAACTTATCCCCTACAAAGGCGACATGCCTGTGTAGGGGATGAGTTTTGTGTGGAAACGCCAGCACATCAAGCTACCCCAATCTGTCAAATTTCTTTGATAGATTTTCAACTTTATCACATATGTTTAAGGTTCATGTTCAATTGGAAAAAATTGACAGTTTGGGGTTGCTTGATGTGCTGGCGTCTGTATTTGTGACCGTTTCTCATAATTTTATTGCATACTAGCAGCGCTCCGCGGTTTCACCCGTGTAGTTCCCGTTCCCGTGGGAATACGGAGATAAAATATAGCCTATGTCACCCGGGGATAGTGTAGCTTCCCAACAGTGAAATAATTTTTCAAATCGCTTCAGTTGTTTCAGAGCCTATTCAATGCAAACAAACAAACAATGAAATCTTTCCTCTTTATAATAATAGTATAGATAACTCAAAACGTGCTAATTACCTAATACATATTTCTGGAGTTGTAGATTTTCCTAAAAATAAATTAAATTCGTGCTAATCCGTTAATAAACCGTCTTTCTAGATCGTTCTCATATCTATAATTTCAACATGAAAGATGTTACCATTTTTTTGGTAACAATATTATTATTTAAAACTAGCTTTTGCCAGGGTCGCCCGCGCGTTTCTTTCACACCCTATTTAACTCCCTTTGGGGTTGAATTTCGGAAAACCCTTTCTTATTCCTTGTCTACATTATAAAGGGAACCCCAGTGCAAAATTTCAGCTTTCTAGGTCCAGGGGCTTGGGCTGGGCATTGATGAGTCAGTCAGACAGGACTTTTATGTATATGTAAATATAGATTTAAAAAAATGATTTTGATTTTGGCTACTCTCCATAGATCTACGACCAATTGGAACCATGCAGCTAGCTTCTGACGTTTCATAAGTGCCCATGTTTATGTTAAACTTTTTATTTAAATAGATAGTGATTCGCCTGATTCGGGCGAGTAAATTCATGCGAATTGTCTAATAAGCCAAAATTAGTATTTTTACATAAAGCAGGGTCAAAAGGTAGAAAAAACATTTACGCCTTATTTATAACAAATTCATGACAATGAATGTCATAAAAAAGTTAAGGTACTTCTCTGGCACAGTCGATATCTTTATGTTGATGTAGTTTTAAAAGCGAATCAATAATAATTGAAGCGTGGTGACCTTTCACCTTTATTATCTAGTTAGAGAGAGTTACGACATCAACGTTTTTTGTACAATTTCATGGGCAATTTGCGTAGCGTTTTTGACGCACTTGACTACGCATTCTGTAGTAAATCTAAATAACTGATAGTTTAGCGAGCATTAGAAGTTGGCTTAAGCATTTCTTACGCCTTTTTTTTCTATTCGATTATTATTGAATTTGAAGAGAGATTGAGAGATTTTTGAACGTCAAAAATGTATGCTTTAACAGTCGCTAATCATTACTTAACTTTAAGTAATGCTTACTTTTATCTAAAGCGGTCATTGCGTTATTTACGTTAATGATCAGACACATTTTTCGAACATAATATTGAGCAATGGATTTGCTATATTCTTCAAAATGATTCAGATTCGATTGATAATAAGTATACGATTACGCAATTAGGGTGCAGAACTTACCATCCTTAAGGCCTACAAATTGGTCCTTGATCCTTTTCTCAGAAGGTCCAATCTCAAGCTCCATCTAATACAACTACATTAGTACAACTATTCAGATTGACATTCACTTAAGTAGATAATAAATAGTGTCATTTAGACCAGTCAGTTCGAACACCTGCTGTAATAACTTGGACATTACGCATAATGGCTGTTTTGCAATATAATGTAATGCCATTTGATTGTCAACCTGTCTTTAGAGAGAATTACTATAATTTCTATTATGATTTTATGTTTTACTTAATAAAACGTCAGATCTTGAAGAGTTATTAAACGCAACAAGAAATGTTATTATTTCTAATATTACTGTCTCTGCGATTGTTATCGATATTACTTCGGAATCGTATTACCGGATGATGACCGTGTGCGATCTTAATTAATTACATTAGTCATTTATTACCTAGCTCTTTCTAATTTAGATGTTCATTAATTTCTTTACTTAAGAACATTGGAAGTTCAATAAACCTAGTCGCGGGCTCGAACTCACTGGTGGGTCTGGCTAAAAATCACGCTGTCTCACCAGGCTTCATATCCGACAGAGGTAGTACCCGTGATGAGCAATTAGCTGCTAGTCTACACGCACAACATTATTGAGTGAGCTGCAGGATCAGTTATAGTAAAACAGGCGCGTAAAAAATTAAGAAAAGTCCTTCGGAAGATCAGGTTTTCGGGAAAAACCACTGCATAAATCAATGACCAGTACAGTTTATTGAACTTTTTGATAATTGAGCTTTGTCGGCACCGACTTAATTTTGGAACTTTTAGATGTACATTATCAAACAGTGGAGTAATTCACTCCAGAAGTATGTATGGAAAAAATGTGGACTAGGTTCACCTAAACGAAGCCGCGAGTCCCTTCATCGTCTGCCTTGCCTATCCCAACTAAGTTGGGGTCGGCTTGCAGTCTAACCAGATGTACCTAGTTACTGCATTTCTGACCTCCATAACCTAGTTACTAGGTAATACGATATCCCTTGGTAATGCTAGTTGTCAGATTTTTGTGCTTCTGACGACCCGTAATGACTGTCAAAGGTTCGTGCCTAGATTCACATATACGCCCTGTAATTGTGATACTTTTTTGTACGGGACAATACTGGGGACCTTCTGGTTACGGAGATATTGCAGATCACACCTCCATTTTATTTTTTACGAAATCTAGTTTTAAATGTCATAACTTTACTTTAAACCCCCCGGGGCCCAAACTCTAGTATCGTAGCATGCATCCATTAGCACAGTTTTTCGCGTAAGTTACATTTTGTTCGCAAAACATGCGCAAAAATAAAAGTCGTTTCCCAGTTATAATTTTGGATCAACGTTACGTTGGGTCCAAACTCCCTGCAGGAGACAAACTTTCGCATCCGTACACAAAAAACACGCTTTGACGTAGGTGATACCAGCCTGCCTCAATAAAACTACGTAAAACCTTCTGAAATCTCTTAATAACATACGACGATCACCAATCTATCTGCCAATCGTGTTAATTACAGCAATATCTAATAGCTAGTCATCGAGTAAGCCCACACTCAGCTGTTGACGTTTTCAGGCCAATACGGCGATGATTACAATTACTGCTACTGCCCATTAACTTATATTTCACGTAATAGTATGCGCAAGAGTTTCTTAAGTACCTACTAATTTGTTAACGTCTTCATGGAGCTTAGGTAATAATTTTGCAAGATAAGTAAGTTGTTATTAGCGACATTATTATCGTGCTTAGCAGATTGTCTATTACATAGTTTTTTTTTTTTATTGAGTGGGAAATCATCAAATAACTTCTCCCGCTTTGGGTGGAGCAGGAGGGCGTGTCAGACTTTTACTGACTAAAACCCACCCGTGTTCCCTCAGTAGCCCGTATGCCAGGGGCTGTGGTATCTCTTTCGAACAAACCCGCACCCCTGACAGGCATCGGCCCTTGCGAACCCCATCATTTTTTGTGCTGACATCTCTTTGAGGCGCTCGTGGAACACAACGCGCCGTTGACTTGGGCTTGGTCCTTACCGGACAGCGAGCTACCCATTACTCGCCGTCCGCAAGCCCTCGCCTACGGTGGCCGGAAATCGGCCTGGGATTCCCGACGCCCGGGGCGTCTCCGTATCCTGCGGCGGCTAGGGTCGCGAGGGCGCATAGACTGCCTCTCCCTCACGTGCGCCGCCTCCCTCTTCGCGAGCATCACTGCTTCGCTGAAGGAGCTGACAGCTAACCATGCCCTCTCGCTCCGTACTATGGCCTGGGCCAGGGCCGGACGCGAGAGATCGCCGCCGCCGATCGCCTCCACGAGGACACGGCGGTGCTCCGCCCAAGCCGGGCAGACCGCCACCGTGTGCTCCACCGTGTCCTCAGGGCGATCTTCGCAGTGGAAACACCCGGGCGTTTCCTCCCGCCCTATCCGAAACAGGAACCTCCCGAAACAACCGTGTCCGGTGAGGACCTGCGTCAGGTGGAAGGTGAGAACTACATGCCGCCTCTCAAACCACTCCTCAAAGAGGGGACTTACCGCCGCAATCGTGGCGTGCCCAGCTCTGGGTTGCGACAATCGCACTCTCCATGTCGCCATGAGATCCCGCCGGAGCTCTGTCCGCTTTGCCGTGATTTCCCGCGGCAGCGGAGTTACACCCGGCATTTGGCCTCTTCGCGCCATTGCCACATGTGCGCGAGTACCTTTGCCTCCAGATCCCATGGCGGTAATTCGGCTAGGAGGCCCGCCGCCTCGCCAGAGATCGTGCGATATCGTCGGATCATTCGGATGGCCATGACCCTATGGGACGCCCTCAACCGGCGAGCTGGTTGGCGCCTCAATGTAGGCGCCCACACCGGCGCCCCATATAGGGCAATGGACCGCACGATCCCCGCGTAGAGCCTCCAGCAGGAGGCGTTTGGCCCCCCTAGATTGGGCAGGAGCCGTTTCAACGCAGCCCCGGCCTGCTCCAGTCTGGGAGCCAAACGGCGGAAATGCTCCGCGAAGTTCCACCGGCTGTCGAGGACGAGTCCCAGGTACTTCATCGTCGACTCGACGCCGATGTGAACCCCTCCCGCCGTTATCTGGGAACCCGTCGGTGGCGCATTCCGAGGACCATGAAACCACATGGCCTCGGACTTGTGCAAGGCCACCTCGAGTCCCAGTTGCCTATCGACGATTGTCGCAACCCCTTGTGTCGCTAAGTCGGCCGCCGCCTGGTAAGACCTCCCTTGCGCCAGGACCAGCGTGTCGTCAGCGTAGCAAATTACACTGACGCCGCTAGGGAGGTCGGCGCGCAGCACCCAGTCGTACCCGATGTCCCACAGATGCGACCCCAGGACCGATCCCTGTGGGACACCGCACAACATCTATCGCTGGTTCCACTCTCCAGTCTATTACATAGTTGAGAGGCATAGTTACCTATGCGAATTATCCTAAACACGGAAGGTATTGGAGAACAGTTGGGCCATCCGAAAGGTAAGGAAAATGTCAAAAAGTAACTGTGTTTGGTACGTTTTAACTAAACTTTAATAGGTTTCCCAACATAACCAAACCTGCCCATAATAGCCCCACTGCTGCTGAATCTCAAACTCTTCTCCCTGTGAGATGGAGTAGGTTTTGTGCGGGTTATTTGATGTCTTAAGTCTTTAAGTTTTAGTTCATGGATTTGCAGGTTTCCTCACAATATTATCGTTCAGGGTTTTAAGAGTCTATGTTGAGGTTGGCTTCCAGTCTAACCGCATGTAGCTATATGCCAGTATTTTACATAGAGCGACTGCGTATCTGACCTCCACAACCCAGTTACTACAGTTACAGTTACTGGGTAACAAGATAACCCTTGATATGATTAGTTATCAGAATTTTGGGCTTCTGAATTCCCGTAACGACTGTCAATGATCTTCAAATGACGGGACTTTACGTGCTTTCCGAGGCACGGAGGGGTCGTGGTATATAGGGATGGTAACCTATCGACGAACAAACCGCAGCAAGCGTAACATATCCTACGATAGACCCGTGTGGCTATTATAATTAGGCCACGAGTCGATGGATCAGGTCAAAAAGCAGAGATTCCTAATGAGATGGAAAGATCATCTTCATTCGAAACCTATTAATAGACTAGACTATTACATAGTGTAACTTAGTTATAAAATAAGACCATTACCCTATTGCAATGGTCTTACTTCAGGTGTGCGGGTTGTTCGAAAGAGATACTGTGGCCCCTGGCACACAGGCAACTGAGGGAACACGGGTGGGTTTTAGTCAGTAAAAGTCTGACACGCCCTCCTGCCCCACCCAAAGCGGTAGAAGCTATTCTATGATTTTAAACCTCAAAAAAAAAAGTCTAACTTTTTAGCTAGACTTTAGTCTAATAAAAATACAGTTTAGATGACCTATCCATTTCAGACTACAATAAAAGGACAGTTTAAATATTAGCTTTTTCACATTGTTCCACTGTGTATAATGCAAAATGTCCACAATTTAAAACAATAAGCTTGTCTCCTTGACCCTACAATTGGCACAAAAAGGCTTTGTGTCCAAACTTCGTAGTTTCAATGTAATTAACATTGAAAACGTGCATTACCACTGTTAGTGAACTGAGTCAAGGCTGAGGCGAGTTGCCTGTGTTAGCGAGTTGTCAGCAAGATTTGAATAAAAAAGGATTTTTATGGAAAACTAGAACTCCTTACCTTCTCTTAGTATTCCCCACCTGTTCAAAAGCCTCCCACCAAATCAATTACACTTTTCCTACCTTTGTGAATCTTATCTATATTAAGAATAGAGCAGATTTGTTTTTTCGTTTATATGAACACGCTAATCTCTGAAACAACCGGACGGATTAGAAATTCTTTTTCATCATTTGATAGCCCATGTTTTGAGGAACGCTATAGGCTATGTAACATTACTCTATGTATCGTAGGATGCAAGCAAAAATAAAAGTAAGGAATAACGCTATTAATAATAAAGTTTAAGAGTTTGTTTTTTGAATGCACTAATCTGTGGAAATACCGGGCTTTTTTTTTGCGTGGGAAATCATCAAATGACTTCTCCTGCTGAGTAGAGCAGGAGGGCGTGTCAGACTTTTACTGACTAAAACCAACCCGTGTTCCCTCAGTAGCCCGTATGCCAGGGGCTGTGGTATCTCTTTCGAACAAACCTGCACCCCTGGCAGGCATCGGCCCTTGCGGACCCCACCGGTGGTTGCTGACATCTTTGACGGCGCGCGTGTGGAACACAACGCGCCGTCCCGTCTACCACTTTTCGGCCGCAGGGGATAGGGAGAGCGGCTGACGCTATACCGACACTCCTCTTCCCCTGCGGCCCCACCGCGTCCGCCATCAAACGGTGGCGGCCCCGTCCAGGCCACGGAAGGGAAGAGCGCTGCTCAGAAGCACCGGCACTCCCCCTCTACCGCAGCCCGTAACCCTCAGCCGCGATGCCTCCCATTCGACATCGCGGCCCACCTCAGTTGCGGTGCACCTCACCGCAACCTATTTTTTGGCCGCTACGTCGTCGGCTTTGAGGCAAAAGCCCTGACGAGCGGCCCCACCTTTGGGTTCCTCTTGGCTTCACCGTTGCTCGGAATCCACGGTTACTGAGCGCCCCCGCAACGACAATGCGGGAACCCACTCGGGGGGGTGGAAATACCGGTGGGATTTGAAAAATTCTCTTGGCGTTTAATAACCCAATTCTTGTGGAAGACTGTTGTCTATTTAACATCACACTAGGACTCTTTGGAGTCGAGCAAAAACTTAAAAAAGCAATAAAGCACGCTAAGCGAAGACGTAGTAATAGCGCAGGTAGCAAGCGATGCGATGCGACGCCGTGGGACGCGGACGAAGTCGCGGGCACGGCGGGTATGTAATATTTTCGGCTTCCCTTTGTAACTGTCATGTATGTGCCAACATGTTATGCACGAAAGAACACAAGGATATGCTAGCAGCCATGAGCAACGACATTGACGAAATTCTTAAATAACGTGGTTGACTGTTTTTTTGTGGTTTCGATCCAGGGTTAAATTGGGTTAAACAAGTAATACTTCTATTATCTAAAATAATCTTTGTTTGAGGTGTTGAGAGTTCGAACCCCGTCTACACGATCTTAATTACAAGCGCACTTCCTTTGTGCGAAGATTATTTTTTAAATTGCTGCTTACCAGAACCGCCTAAGATGGTATGGACACATTAAAAGACGCAATGAAGATTATTTGTGATATGAATTTCACTAAATCTGCCAGAACAAAAGAGAGGCACAGGCCGCCCGCCATTGACCTGGTGGTCAAATAAAAAATAAAACCTCAAAAAAAGCCCAATTGCCAGAATCAACAACCTAAGACAGAAGAACTTGGCGCAGTAAAGTCAGGAGACCCGACCTCAAATAACGCGACCAGGGAAGGAAGAAGAAGAGAGAAAAAAAGAGACTAAAATCTACAAGAGTCATTGTTAAGTCTACATAAAAATAAATAACAATTCCCATCTTATAATTATCGTGAAAAGCATCACAATAAGAAAGCTAAATCTTTCAAACCGCTTACAACAGCACCATACCACAGCCGAAACCTTAGTTTTGTCCAAAAAAACGTACTAGAGCTTAGCTTCGTTGATCGTAATCCTATTACCATACGAAGGATTACCCTAATGTCCTTCAACTGGTTTCGTTTAACGTGCATATTGTTAACTAACTTATGTTATTAACATTATGTAAATGGTTGAACGTTAAATAAATCCGTTTATGCATGATTGGTCACCACCTGGTACGACCTTATCTTTAACATTGTGGTCTACTAATGGAGCAATTCAGTTTTTCTTGGCATTTTGGGACAGGACTTTAAGAAGAGAGAATATAAAAGAGCGGTGACTTTTTACTTCTCAATTCGGACATCAATTTAATCTCTCTGTAGATATAGCCTACTTGTAATTCGACCCTATCTGTTGTTAATCCGATATACATCGCAATACAATAACCCGGTGATGTGGCGACGCTTGGAGGCCACGAGTTGTCGTGGTCTAAGACTGAAATGATGACGTCTTGCAAAAATAGGATTATTAGCATAGCACTATCTATGCTAATAATACTCTTTTTGCAAGACGTACACAAATCTTGGTTTACGGTTTAAAAAAAAAAATCTTGACGCCTTAGGTCACGCTTACTCAGCCCAGCGCACGTTTCGTGAAAGCCCGTCCATCACTAAAGGGCTGTTTTTACACCAATCAACTGGCAATGGACGTAACCGACAAGAGTGGCGAAACTCCGTTAGATTCCGATACTAAGCAAAAAACCCAAATACTCGAAAAAATGTGAGTACGTGAGAGGTCGACTGTCAAATTCTCCGTACTTTCAACATTCTGATGAGGATATATGTACGTGTAATGTTGTGTTTAATTTTATTTATTTGGGACAACACATACCTATTACAGAAGAGTTCAAAGTTCTTGAAAATGTTATTGGTAATGTGTATAAAATAGATGTTGCATCGATTGTAAGTGACGTGAAGAAAGCGTTATGAAATCTTGAGATTATTACTTCGCCATTAGTGCTTGTTTCTAATAGTTATAGTAAATAAACGGTTCGCAGTCTTGCAAAAAGACTTTTTTGAAATTCTCAACAAATTCCACTTTAACTAAAGTGGAATTTGTTAAGAATTTAAAAAATACACGTACGTTGAGATTCAAAGACATTTATGGCAGCCACCAACCACGTCTGGTGGATTCGGATTCGGAGGAAGCCTGATCAATAGGAACATGAAAGACTGATTTTGTAATAAATTGTAATGTACAAGTATACATTCAGATTTCAATTATTTACAAGAACGTTATAAATATACATATACCTAGACCTAACCCAGACCCTGATTCGGAACAATGATACTAACCGTGATACTATAAATTAAGTCACATCGTCTTAATGTTTCGATTTCGACAAAGTGATTGTTACACAATAACTGACTCACATATTATGTAGATGGGAAGTTGCTAACTTATCCAGCCAGCGATCAACCTTGGTTCCAAACAATCTGATCTTGATAGCCTCGCTCTCTCGTCGATTTCGTCTGTTTTATAATATTTAAGTGGCCAAATAACAAAAAATAAAACATATTTGATCATAAAATGTAGGCTGAATAAAAAATAAATAATGTTTCCTGGATATATATATCTATTTGTCAAGGTAAATAAGGTGATAATTCGAAAGACTACACAAATATTCCCATCGGGGACATTCACATTGGTATAAACAAGTCTAACACTGAACATAAAGTACCCTTTTCCAGGAAATGTCAAATATATCATTATAATAATCGTAGGGTACGTCAAGCTACGTTAGGCCAACGAAAATGGCGGAAAAGTCAAGGTCTAAGTGATATTACACGTTAGAATTACGCAATTCTAGGGAATTTATAGTCATCGGGCCGAACCTGAAAGCTTTCAGGGCCAATTAGTCAATTAGCGCCACACCCTGTTGAAGCACTTTTCATTTGATTGTCTAGCAGTCGTTTGTCATTTTGACCTTTCGTTATCTATTTGACTTGCCGATAAGCTTAAAGAAATGGATTTTGAATAGACAGTTTGTGACTGCGAATCATGGTTTTCTTTTTTAAGACCACAACATTTGCTTGATAACATATCACCATGCTTGTATTCCCCGAAGAGTAAGGCAGAGGTGACCTATAGTACCCACATTTTGCAAGTTATGTTTTAGTCCTAAGTAATAGGGGGCGAGCCTATTGCCAAATTATCCTGCTCATGTGGCGGCATCTACAATGCCACATGTGAACTACGTATCAAAGACCTCACGTCACCCATACGTCTTTATCTAGATCTTATTCGTTTGAAACGTAATAGCTCGATTTATTGCTGTTTTCTCATTAAAATTCATTAGGTATGAAATTCCTATTAATTCAGTGTCACACAAGACAATGGGCATTCACAACCTTCACTATCTCTTCCATCCTCACAAACCGACCATCAAAATAATGTGTCTTTTTCTCTTTAAACAAAAAACCATCAGATTCTTCTAGTTCAAGGCATTATGTGAAGACCTCGTGGTCTTCCTGCCAGGATGCCATAGCTTAGCTTCCGTC
Source organism: Polymixis flavicincta (assembly GCA_949987655.1). Lineage (NCBI taxonomy): Eukaryota > Metazoa > Arthropoda > Insecta > Lepidoptera > Noctuidae > Polymixis > Polymixis flavicincta. Next base: position 21,177,045 of record OX465190.1, on the reverse strand, counting down.
CCATCACATCCTCAGCAATTACTGTATGTTGGCAATTGGCATCCAACCGAACTGTTGGGTAAAGAGCTTAGGAAAGATACTTATATGTTGTTAAGTAAATATTGTTCTGCGTAATGATTTTGATAAGCATCGTTTCAATTTGATGATGCATTAAACTTGTCTGGAAATTTAAGATGTTGAAAAACATGCGTAACTATAGCCTTCCACACAGAACATCAGCTAGGGCGACAAATCTTAGAGGAGACTGGCCATCTACGCGGGAGATCTTATAGTGCACAAGTGTGTGCACAGATACAGGTGCACTTCTCTTCCCTGACTGTCAAAGTCCGATGGGACAGCGATGCGTCAACGGAACTAGTTAGACGTAAAATCTGCAAGCCTTATTCATCGTTTTCACCTTGTGGTTTTCCAAACGGATGTACATTATGCTAAAGCAATTTTAAATACGAGGCCATATCTTATTTGGTCTTTCTTTTTATAGGTAGAGATATACAATACAAAATTATTAATGGATCAAGGAAAGGGGTACTATCAGATCCCACTACATCATATTACTGTCCAATATTGTCTGTTTCAAAACATTAACGCAGATTAAAAACATAAGCAAACAATTTACCAAAAGACAATGTTGAAACGCGTCACGTCTGTTGAACTGACGTCCTTCCAAAATGACTGGGAAAAAACTCTTTCGCAAAATAAGTAGATGATATAATGATCTCTAAAACTAGTAGATGAAAGTTGAGATTGCTCTAACTTTATGCTGTTACACCTATTAAGACGATTAGCCACGCTTGATGTTAGGAACAATGTGGTTTAGAAGTATGGTTAAATGTTTGATTGCGGTATCAGTAAAAAGTATTATTAGTCATTTGTTTCGCTCGTTGCTGTGTTTACTGGCAAATTTCGAGGGTCGGCTCTTATGTTTAATCTAGATTTAAAGATAAGATAATGTTTGCGTTTTATTTCTAGGTATAGTCAGTTAATTTTTACGCAGCTCATAAAAAGCGATAGATACTTCACAGAAATGATACTGATCGATATCACTGTTTGTTTAGTTTAAGAGTTTACTTGTTATGTTCGATAACTGGTATTAAAATAATATTATGAGTTACAGTACGTATGACAGAACTAGTTTTCATAACTATGCATACTCAGCCTATAATGTTCCCACTGCTGGGACACAGGCCTCCTCTAGAGACTAATACCACGCGAGTTACTGACCACGCGGGCTCAGTGCGAGTTGATAGATGTCACATATCATCGAATCTTTGGTTCTAGGAGATGCCGGTTTCCCCACGATGTTTTCCTTCACCGTTTTTACAGCAGTGGTGATAACTAACGCCTTATTCCCATGAAAGAAGAAACTACAGAATTACTTACTATGATTCTTTTATACTCCTTTTGTTTCATCTACCAAAAACTATATTTACAAAGAATCATTCAAAAATGAATATTTAATATGATAGGCATTATGAATGGTATAGCGAGTCTTGAAAACAATAATTTTCCATGGTTATAAATAAACAACCAGAACTGCTATTTTACGCTTTTTATGATTTCACGTATCACAACCATGAAAATGTTCTGGCCTTGGGCTTTATGTATCATAAAAATACTTCCAGATATGACTCAGTCACAGAATACTTGTATAAGGTTCTATTTTGAGGTTTTGTTGACTTTCCCAATTCCTACGAAGAAGACTGTTAAAGAAACATGAGATGTAAAACGTTTTAGTCTTCCATCTCATGTTTCTTACTTAGAAAGATTTAATCAATAAGTGTTTGTTTTATCACTTAACTAGCTTTTGCCAGTGGCTTCGCCCGCATGGAGGTCTGTGTATTGAATATAAACCTTCCTCTTGAATCACTCTGTCTATTGATGAAAACTGCATTAAAATCCGTTGCGTAGTTTAAAAGATCTAAGCGTACAGACACGAAAAGTGACTTTGTTTTATACTATCCAGGGTACATTTTTAACCAGTGCGCAAACTGTAACCATAAATTCAGCGTATAACTTTTGCGTCGGTTATACAAAAAAAATCAGCTGTTTCATAGAAAAGTGCAATACCTACGCGTTCAAAATGGATGAAATAGCGATTTTTTTTTTGTATCTTCGACGAAAAATTTCTACAATTTGGGGTCTAGAATGATATGCTGAATTCATGGTTACAATTTTATCGTGTAACATAGAGATATTGTTACAAAAACCGCTACAATTCAATAGCTTAACCACAAAACAATCAATCTATTTAATTGCAATCAGCCAAAGGTCAATTATTTATACTGCTATCCATTTGGATGATAGCTATCATACATTTTGTTTCACCTCGTAATGCTTGCTTTCCTAAAACAATAAATTAAGAATATAATTGCATACACATACTCAATTATTCATACTAGCTAACGTATCTAATTGTTTAGTTATTTCTATTAAATGAGATTTTAGTGTGTGAATAATTCTTAACACCTTTCGGGTAAAAGAATTTGATTGTGTGACCTAACAGCTTCCATTGCACAACTTAAGACGTAATAATTATTCATCTTCTGCCTAGCCTTTTTCCAACTATTTTGGGGGTTATCTGACCTCCACAACCCAGTTACTGGGTAATACGATACCCCTCTGTAAGGTAGGTTGTCAAACTGTCGGGCTTCTGACGATCCGTACCCGTACAATTCTCAAAGATCCTCGAACGACACCCGAGACCAATAGAAGTTATTTGATGATTTTCCACGCTTTAAAAAAGAGACCAACGGCTTATCGTGCGTTCCGAAGCACGAAAGGGTCTTCGTATGTACAGATGGTCACCCATCCACGGACCAACCGCGGCAAACGTAGCTTAAGACAACATAACAAAATGCCTTGTTTCCCCTTAGGGTTGGGCAGAGGTATACTTAGCGTACTGGGTGTACAGGTTCACCTTTGCAGTTCATCAGTTAAGTTTAAGTCCCACGTATCCACCATGTGGCCATGTCCGTGTGTCTGTATGTACCATGGGAAGTGTGTGTGTCTCCTATGTGTACCTATATGCGTAGTAATGAATAGTTGGTAACAATACTTATCTTTAAACTTTGTTCACAGCGCGATGAAGAAAAGCAGAGCCTAATAGCTGAGCTGACTGCCCAGAACTCCAGGCTGACAGTGCAGCTTAAAGAGTCATCAGCCACAGAAGCCCTCCTATTGGCCCAACTTGAGGGGCTAAAGGACCAATGCTCTATGAGGAAAACCAGCTTACAGGTTTGTGTAAAACACCTTTTATTGCATAACATCGTACGTAGCAGCAGCAGTAATCGAGCAGTGGTGGCCCAGTGGTAACAGCCGCGGCTTACGAGTTGTAGATCGTGCGTTCGAACCCAGCCAGGTGCATTACCTTGTGTAAATAATTTCATCACCACTGCTCTCAAACGGTGAAGGAAGACATTGTGTGGAAACCGGAATGTCCTAGAACCAAAAATTCGAAGACATGTGACATCTACCAAACCGCACTGGGCCCGCGTGGTGGTTTACAGCCAAAAACCGTTGCCAAAGATTCGAAGATATGTGACCTCTATCAAACTGCTTTGATATAGGTCACGTGTCTTCGAATAGCGAAAATGGCAATAATGCGAAATAGGCAATAATTCTACGGTCAACTGAAGTATTCAGTGTTAATATTTATTTCAACGATTGCCAGTATTACTTAATACATCGGATTCGTTCCAACTAACCAGGACAAAGAGAATTGACTGTCTAAAGTTAACAAATGCAATTGCACTTCACTAATTGATGACCCTGAAGTCAGAACCTTAAAATCTGTTAATTGGTGAGTGGTGCATGGAATGCTAATTATGCAATCCTAAAATCCATACATGGTGCAAGCTTTGTACATCTGTCTTCGTTTGTATGTAATTTAAACAGGCTCGCGTTTGACCACTGTATTACCTAATGGTAAACGATGATAAATATAAATATATGTAAATTAACGTAATTACGGCATCGGAGTATACATTTGAGTAAAACCTGCCGAAATTCATTAAAATGGCACAATTGGTAATTGAAGGAAGTCTGAGTACCTAATGCTTTGTAATTTTGCATAAATTATAGTTTATTATTTTATATTTCTTTTTAAATACTTTATAATTTACTTAAATTACTTTTATTAAATTACTTTATAATTTATATAAATAAAAAGAAAAGTCCTGACTGACTGACTGACTCATCAACGCCCATTCAAACCCTTGGACCTAGACAGCTGAAATTTTGCACAGAGATTCCCTTTATAATGTAGACAAGGAATAAGGAAGGATTTTTTGAAATTCAACCCCTAAGGGAGTTAAATAGGGGATGAAAGTTCCGCGCGGGTGAAGCCGCTGGCAAAAACAAGTATTATAATATAACATAGTCTTGGATGAGTCTGTAAAGGTGTTGTAAACAAATATTATGGTCGACTATGGTGCACGCTTGTTTAGAAGAAATCCATTTACTCGAGACTTCCACAGGGCAAAAAGTTAGTATCTACCTTAGAGATAATGATGATGGGAAGTCAAAAATATACGGGACTGACAGAAGCTAACGAAAAACCTATATCAATGCCGTTAATAGCCTTTGTAGAAAAACGAAACGCTTTGAAAACAATTGCCACTTGTCTATAGGCCTTCATGTAGCTTATAGGAAACAGCACCCTAATTGCGTAACTCACGATAAATCATAATCGGTTTCAATGTGACAGTTCAACAATATTCATTGCGTTATTTACGTTGCTGAGCAGACACATTTTTCGAACATATGAAGCAATGGTTTAACAATCTGTTTCAAAACGAAACAGATTATGATGAATCGTGAGTTACGCAATTAGGGTGCTGGTTCCGACAGGAAACTGATCAAAGAAAATTATAAATATTCTAATCAAAATCGTTTTCCAACAGGACCATGTACAAAGTCTGGAATCCTTGAAAGCAGAGCTGGCGATGGTGACGGACAAAAGGACAGACCTGGAGAGAAGGCTGACGGGATCACTACACGATAAGGACAATCTGATGCAACAACTTGATGAGGCAAACGACAGGATCGTTGCGTTGGAGAGGCAGCTCAAAGAACAGGTATGGAGACAGAGATCATTACTAATAAATATATTATAAACGCGAAAGTTTGGATGTATGGTTGTTTGTTACTCTTTCACGCAAAAACTCCTCAATGGATTTGGATGAAATTTAGCACACAAATAGATTATTACCTAGATTAATACATAGGATACTTTTTAATCCCGTTAGTATGTTTCCGCGGGATAATTTCTGACTTGCGGACTGCCCTTATTCCAATTTATTTGGGATCGGCGCAGACGCAGCATATCTTTTTAAAGCTTCCATCCGACTTCAAAAAGTAGGAAGTTCTCAATCCGTTGTTTTTTTTTTTTTTTGTTGTATTTCGATATCTTCGGCAATTGAGGATAGATTTCTAAAATTCTTATTTTATTGATAGGGTATGACTTAAGAGTTGTCCCATACAAATTTTATTAACTTTGCTTGAGTAGTCTTACGTTAGATAAGAGGATACGTATTTAATAAACTTTGTGTATCTTGTCTTCCAATAGCTATATAACAACATAAAAGTACGTGTGGTCACGAAAATCTCTGTTATAGGAATAACTACAAACTTGATGGTACGCCCAGTGGAATGCGACGTGCATATGTAAAATAAAACAATCAACATTCCTAGATAAAGTAACGTTTAAACCTTTTTGACCTCAATGACAGCCCATCATGAACACTTTATGTGATTAAAACCCATTGTTAACTAATGTCAGTAGATAATTAAGACTTAATATCATAATGGACCGTCATACGCCCTATCAAATTTAGAAGCACATAGTAATGTTGGATGGACGGCGCCGCTGAGGCCGGCCCAAGAAAAGGGGGCGTGACGACCTAGACGCGTATTGCAAGGGCTGGATCGAGGAGGCCCTGGAAAAGGATGCCTGGAAGGATTTGGGGGCTGGCCTCTTCTCAGCAGTGGGAAAATGTAGGCTACAAAAAAAAGGAAAATTAAAAAAAAAAATGAAATGTTAGGTTAGGAGGACGATACCACTCTTGCCTCATGTGACTACCCTTTTCCCAACTATGAATGTTGGGGTGGTCTTCTAGTCTAACCGGATGCAGCTGAATACCAGTGTTTTACATGAAGCGACTGCCCATCTGACCTCCGCAACCCAATTACTGGGTAATACGATACCCCTTGATAAGATTGGTTTTCAGACTTTCGGGCTTCTGACGACCCTGTCAAAGATCCACGAGTGACAGACGGATCCAATGGCTTAACTCACTTTCCGAGGCACGGAGGGGTCTTGGTATGTAAATCTGGTCACCCATCCACGGACTAACGTCGGCAAGCGTAGCTTAACCTGATCGATCGCACTGTGTGGCTGTTATTACTTGCCACAAGCCCCTCTTTCTAAAACGAAATACCAGGATGTAGGTTCAAGCAGGCCGTTTTGTAAAGTAAGGAATATATAAGCAAGGAATATATTCCACCCTTTCCGGGAAATGCGTGTTTAGAATTTTATAACTCTAACGTGCATTCGTCAGTACACCTTTTACAAGAAACACTATTCCATTTCGTTTTTAACCGACGAAAAAACGGAGGAGATTACTCAATTCGACGCGTATTTTTTTTTTATGTATGACCACGCATAACTTTTTCCAGAGAAGTCCGAATTTGATAATTCTTTTTTTATGGGAAAGGGCATACCCCGAAGTTGGTCCCATATAAATTTCAACCCTAAGGGTAAGAAAACAGGGGATGACTGATTGTTACTCACAGATTTTAATACTGAGTTGTGTATTACAAAAAGTAATCAAAAATTAAGCATGTAGTAATTAGTAGATTATAGCCACAAAAAATTATAAAATAAAAACTTTTTAATAAAAAATTAAACCGCCGAAAAACCGAAAAGTTAAAAATAATAAACTTGCTTTGTCCAACCCCAATAACTAAGTTCGGAAGGCGGTGACATATAATTAAATACATATCCAAAGTCACCGACTTCCGAACTTAGTTATTGGGGTTGGACAAAGCAAGTTTATTATTTTTTTACTTTTTGGTTTTTCGGCGGTTTTACAGTGGGAACTTCTAATAAAAAAGGCTTTGATGATAATGATATTGCGTCTTACGAATATTAAGAGATAAATGACGTTTTATATTCAATACTTTCAAAATAAACTTCACACAGTCAGCTGATTCTATTGAATAATTGCTTTTAGCTTCGCATTGATCAAAATCTACGTATACAGTGCGACCTCTAAAGTAAGCAACAATGCTTACTACTCTATCTATTGTAATAGTTTATTATTGAATTGACTTTCATAACTCTAATGACGTCGGTTACAAGATTAGAAGTACCAAATTTGATTCAGATCTAAACAAAATGATGGATGATATATAGCGTTGTGCAATGCACTTGATATTTCAATTTCTCAAGTGTCTTGTACAGTTGTACAAGGACTTCCTTTACTGAAATAAAAATATTGATGATTGTTCATTTGGAGCAACATTCACTTGGGCTTGTTATTCTAGATTGAAGTTACGAATCTTATCTTTTTGTGTTTTGTTTAGTATAGTGATTTTGTTCGTAAAGTTTCTTATTTTTAGAGACATGACATTGTTCAGTTATTATGTTTAACTTGATCAAGTAAGAAGGAAAAGGAAAGGAAGGAAAGAAAAGAAAGAAAAGAAAGAAAAGAAAGAAAAGAAAAGAATTAAGCAATAAGTAGAAGAAGGTTTAGGAATTAGTCAAGCTTTGTTTAGGTCTATGAGAGTTTTCGGTCTATTGTCATCTCTTCGTCTTTATTTCATTACCTCAGTTATGTTCATGCGTAATATGGTAACATGATTTCCTGTGGAACTTGCGATATAATTCAATTGTGAGAAATATCATCAGTTTTGTATGGCTTCGTAAGTAGTTGTATGGGAAGTGCTCGAAGTATCGCCTTATTACGTACTAAGCCCTTGCTTAGGGTTTGAAGTTGGCGACGGTATAGGTATGTATGTACGAGTATTATGAGGAAGTAGATAATTATAAGTATCACGATGGAAGAAGATATAAATGTCAGACAGATACTTTCAAGATTAACAACAAATAAACGAAGTTAAAATTACAGGGACTGTCAGACACAAATCAACATTGAACACAAATTTTAAATTAAAAGACTTTAAAATACCCTGGGATGAATAAGTAGATGCAGAAATACAAAGGTTCTAGTTTAAAGTATGTTTTTCAAACCCAAAATCGATTGTCAAAACAAAACAGACACATTACCTAATTAGACATTTCATTCAATTCTAACCCGAAACAAAATAATCCTTTCACCGCGTAATATCCGGCGGATTAGGCAAGAACAATGGACAGTAATTAAAAACTAATCTCGGCCCGAAGGTCTTTCTGTTGGGCAATGCTTTGGGCTCTGATCTGTTGGTAATAGTCCTTCCATACGGAACCTTTTGAATGACTCATTGTGTGAAACGTGTGGTTTTATTTGTAGCAAGGTTATTTAAGATCTTCATTGTAGCCTAGAGTTTCTTTTTATATTACTTGAACTATTGAAGCAACAAAGACTAAGTTACAGACAGAGATTTTTTGGAATAACTTTGGCTCATTCTTGGTTTTGTGTAATTTCTTAGACGTTACCTAAATCTTAACGTTAAGTTAGTTCTGCTGAAGTAGGTTAGGTATTCGTTTAGCGTAATCACAATGGGACATTATAGGCATATAGGCCATAGGCCTCTCTGTGAGAGGAGACGAAGTGGGCCATAAACCATCTCGTGGGCCTAGTACGGGATGGCGGATGTCACACGCCTAAACATTTTTGTTTCTAGAACATATCAGTTTCCTCACGATGTTTTCCTTTGCCGTTTTGAGAGCAGTGGTGATGAAACAATTTACACAAAGTAAAGTGGTTGCTTGAGTTTAATTAATAGCCCACGATCTACAACTCGTAAGCCGCGCCAGTTACCGCTGGGCTACCACTGCTCTATGGTACCTATTCTCTGTGTTCTTTTATTTCTTTTTAGTTGTCCTTAGTCGTCATTGGTTTTTTGATTGTCTTTTTTTTTATTCAACTCTTTTCTTTCTTTTTCTTATTCGCATGAATGATTTACAAAATAACACTAGTTATTATTTTTAAATTATTTCTTGGTGCCCTCACTTTGCCCATATGGTATTTAAGTGTATCATTGTGCTTGCAATTCAGTTAGTTTATAATCGTATAGACGTGACTATTCACAGTACAATATAAATTGCTCAATGCGTTGCTCAGGTGGTACGTTTTCCAAGGCTTTCGTATTTGTTTTCAGAACACCTGTTTTTAGTACGTACTTGTTATTCTGCGCATATGCCCCACAACCTTCACTGACGTCTTTTGAAGTTTTTGAAACAATATCCTTTTTTTTATTTGACCAGACACGAACAGACAGACTGAATTTTAAAATGTTTATTTTTTGAATTGTTGGCTGTTGGTTAAAAGGTTTGTGGCTAAGTAATAACCTGCACGGGTCATTCGATCAGGTTAAGCTGCGCTTGCTGCGTTTGGTTCTTGGATGAGTGAACATCTCTTATACCCCTGCGTGCCTCAAAAAACACGTTAAACCATTTTTTTTTTAGTTTGGAAATCAAATAACTTCTCCCGCTCTGGGTGGAGCAGGAGGGCGTGTCAGACTTTTATGGACTAAAATCCACACATATTCCTTCAGTTGCCTGTGTGCCAGGAGCGACGGTATCTCTATCGAACAACCTGCACCCCTGGTAGAAGCCATTGGCCCGGCTGTCATTCGTGGATCTTTGAGAGTCGTTACTGGTCGTCAGAATCCCAAAAGTCTTGCAACCAATCTTGTCTGAAAGTGGTATCGTAATACCCTGCAACTTGGTTGTGGAGGTCAGATAGGCAGTCGCTCCATGAAAAACACTGGAATTCAGCTGCATCCGGTTAGACTGGAAGCCGACCCCAACTTAGCTGGGAAAAGGTTAGGCAGATGATAATGTTGTAAAAGCATCCTATAACACTGTATTGTTAAGATTGCAAATAAGATTAGCTGGATTTCACGTATTGGTACCCATTTGGTTATGATATTTTAAAACTAAATCATTCTGTCATGTAGGTGACCTTTGCCCAACAGTGAGATGCTGCAGGCTGCCTGTAACCTATGAGTAAAATCCCATATAATTCTAATAAATCCCTATAAACCCTCAATTTTTCTCCAGGAACATCTGTACCAGAACACACTGAAAGAACTGGAACGCCTGCAAAGGTCCCACGACACTCTAGCCGAGAGGATTGGAGCCCCAGACCCCATCGACACTACAGACACGGCCAGGTCTCTCCATGCTGAGATGGAATCCGAGCCGGAAGACCAGGACGACGGCTGGCTGAGGAGCGAGGCTGTTCAGGTCTACAAGCAGCTGAGAACGCTGGCGTTACAGCTTAATACTGGACATGATGACGATTCAGGTACGTGCGTATGATATTTCATTAATGGTAGGAAGTATGTCGAAGAAATTCCCAATGTGTAGTTTTTGCACTTAAACTTACTTGGGCAATTTTGGAACGTCACAAGTTTGTTCCAAGATTCTAAAATGACCATTTCTCAAGGAGAAGGTCTGGCAAGAAACTCCAAGGTGGGAAATGATGGTGAAGTAGAACTCACACAATGGCAGAATAATTACCATCTTCTTCTTAGAGTGTTGATGGAAAAAATAACACGAAAAAATTATCCTATAGTTTTTTTATAATTTGTGTTGCCCAAATCTCAGTAACGCAAATACCGGTAGCTGACGTAGCCATTAGGTCCTCACGTGTGTAGGAGACAAACCATGCGGTGCAAGATGTCCATTATATATTTATACAAAATTAATGCACATAGCTTTACAAAAGCGGATTTAGTTCTTAAGGCAATTTCTACTAGTGTGCAAAGCAATTTATGATTAAAAAAAATCTCAATTGTGTTAAGGTTAAGAATCGATAGAAAACTTTAGCGAGAACGGAACGCAATTTCAATAAAATAATGGAAATTGATATATTTAAGATTACGAAGAGAATCGAGATAGAGCAATAAAAACAAAATGACGGTAAAACAATAGTGATTTTATCGGTCGAAGTGAATCATCGGGTGCTTCTTGTACTTCCTTTCCGTAGTTTACCTTCTACGGTCTTTGATGTGAACACTCCATCTTCTCCTACTCTAGTCCCTTGTTACTTGGGGTTGACGCAAAACATTTTTTTCTTCCATTCTCCTCTACCAACCAGGTTCAATCCTGGTTCTCTTTCATATCATTGCTCACAAAATCCACCCATCTATTCTTTAACTTTCCTCTCCCTCTCCATCCATCAATATTTTATATTCATCCCTCTTTTAGTCACCTGCATTTCCTTCCTCCTCATATAATTTTTTACTATCCATTTACCCCAAAGAAGTTCAGTGTATCCGAACACCAATTTTGTATAGCAAATACCTGTATACCATGACACGTAAAAATCGAAGGTTTCAGACGTATACGTCAAACAAAATACCTAATAACCTCAAAAACTAGTTTGGACATCACGCGACCACATCGATCGGTATTCTTCAGTGTTCTTGGAATAACTGCGTACAAATTATGTATGGGTGTTAACATACATTTTTCGAAGTTTGCTTTCGAAAGAATGGCTTTTAGGCATTTCTGATATTATTCCATTTGGTCTGCTGTATTTTAATCCAGTCTGAAGGCGCAGTGCGAATAAAATAAGGGCACTTGCAAACTTGCAAAACACCTTTGAAAACGGTACAAATAACAAGGGAAGTGATCCTAAGTGCCAATTTTTTTTTTTTTTTTTTTTGTGACTTTTGATGTAATCCCAGGCTTTACAGACAATATGCATGTTCAGAGACTCAGGAAATCCTCTGAAGCATTTCCCGTGAACATAAGATAGTTTTTGCGGTGGTAGCAGATCAGCAGGCTGCCTCGGCACATAAAAACTACTAGTTTCGACTCGCGACTTCATTCGTTTTTGTGCTCTCCCAGCCTCCTCCCTGTCGTATCATATCGCCGGCCCGCGTTGTTAGTTCCAAATCAAATCAAATCAAAATATTTTATTTCACATAAACCTGCATGGGCACTTATGAAAAGTCAGAAGCTAGGTGCACGGTCCCAAATTGTCGCTTCCTATGGAGAAGAGCCGGCATGAAACTCCACGGTTACTCTTTTAAAAATAATTGGTTTTAACAATGTTTTCAAATTACGGTGATAATAGCTTCCTTTTCGCTCATCGTTGTTTATGACCGTTTATGTTATTGGTCGGTTCCACAGGGTCTTAGCGTGATGCTAAGTCGCCCAAAGCCTTCCTCGAGAATTGGGCTATCAAATACAAAACTAAACTACAAAAATCCGGCTGACAGTTCCAGAGATTAGGGGGCGTCCATTAATTACGTGAGGCAATTTTGGCGATTTTTCGACCCCCACCCCCGCTTTGGTGAGATGTCGTGAGATCTGTCTCGACCCTCACCCCCTCCTCATAATCTCACGTGAAATATTTCAAATACGTGCTATTAGCGTAAAAACGTTAATTTCTGCCTATTTGTGTCGGATTTATGCGTTGCATTTGGCTGGCTTGGCTGGCCGGTGGCGGTTTAATCATCGAGGAGCTACTGTGCTACTTTGTGGCGTTCGCATAACCGCGATAAATATTATTTTGTAGGATTTACCCACATTGGCGGAAAAACATGTTTTACTTTATTTAACCCCGTTTTCTCGTAATGTTACATTGTTTCTTTGCGGTTTTTTTTTTTAATTACGTGATCATTGCGTAGAAACCCCCTCTCCCCCACGTGAGATTGAGTGAGATTCAACTCGACCCCCTCCCCCCCTTAAACGACTAACGTAATTTATGGACGCCCCCTTAGTGCGTTCAACCAAACAAACAAATTCTTCAGCTTTATAATATTAGTGTAGATATTCGATTTTCAATATTTTCAGTGCAGTTTGATGACATCATCAGGCCAGTCAGTATTGACACAGGTGCTAGTATTCCAGTTCTAGACAAAACATAAAACCATCAGTTAAATTATAGTAAATAGGTAGGAAAGGTGAACGTTGAATTTACTTCTAAAGAAGTGCGTCATACTCTAGGAAGGCTATTAACATTTGCCACCCCTGTAGTTATTGCGTCATTTTTAAGTAGAGTAATTTGTTTGGGGCACAGTTTTAGAAAAGCGTATGTTCATCAGAGGATATTTATGGAACAATCTTTATAGACCCTGATTTCATATAATAATTGTCAATTATAGACTATCTCCAGCCTCCTGACTGGCGAATGAAGTCCATTGCTGGACATAGGCTTCCAGGGCCGAGGCCTATACCGAGCAGCCTATCCAGTAGGGATGCCTTTCGTATGATAAACTATCTTACACCTCCTATTCCATTACCTACACAGCCTTATAAGAGCAGGAGAAGACCAAACAAATGATGGATGGACTATGTATAAGCGTACCGGAAGACGTAGAGTGGGAAGGCCTCCCACAAGGTGGACCGGTGGGAAGCACAAGACCGGTCGAAGTGGAGGAGCCTGGGGGAGGCCTATGTCCAGCAGTGGAAGTCTTTCGGCTGAAATGATGATAATGATGATGATATGGCTGGAAAGGGGGTGACCATCGAGATGATGATACGACGCGACAATATGACGAAGGCGAAGTATGAAAGTCAAAACCATGTTGCGCTTAACCTAAATAAATCCAGTAAAGGTTGAGAGAATGATGACAGTCTTTATCACATACGGTTTTTGTTGGAGATAACCAGACCCCTTGTAGCGGCACTACAAATAAAAATGCTTCGCAACAATATAAAGAAACGCAAAAAGGTAGTGGCGCCATCTACAATCCCACAGACGAACTATTCTAAGAAATCCTACATCGCGCAGTCAGAGTTTTCTACGCAACTGAACTATATACAAAATCCCGACATCAACTGTCGGGCAGTTGCCCACCAGTCACAATACCCGTCTGGTCGGAGAATCCTCCTTTATCAACAAAAGGTATGAGCGAACTTTACACCCTATTCCTCATACCTCTAAACCCTGATCTGCCAAAAAAACCTAGCAACAGTATTTATTTTTGTATATAAAAGTTGGTTAGCTAAATAAATGGTCCACAAGCACACTTCCTGCACGGAACGGCATAAATATCCAGTTGAATGTAGCCTTAGCTCGCGTGACCGTTTTGTAGGGCAACGATACTGTGAATGTGTGACAGAAGCTTCAGTTTGCACAGCTTTCGAAAGATGCTCAACTGTTTTAACACCTTCTTTTTTTAACTTCTTATAAGGCCTGTATTCCTCAAAGGGTCGGGCAGAGGTGAATAGTAAGATACCTACTTCCCCAGTTATGTTAAGTCACATGTAATAGACTCAATAGACGAGGAGACTATTGCCATCGAGCACAATTATTGCAGATTCCGGGATGCCTTGTAAACCTAAGAACTCAGGACTTTATCCTAAGCTGTTTTACTAGCGACCACTGGGCTAACGAGGCAGGAGGTTTCTTCTTTTTTTTATCAGAAATTATTTTCCTGGTCTTTAAAGTTGTATGTAATGGATTTTGAATAATCCAAATGTCTTCAAACTTTTACTCTTTCTCAAAAGTATTTTGCTTCCCAGTTAGTCCTGATTTCCTATTCTGATCTTTTTATCACGATTTATGCTAAATATGTATAAAAGATCCAGGTTTTGAATAGCCACTGCTTATCGCTTTAAAATATTTCTTTGTAGTCTGTTTTATAAGGAAAAAAAACTAAGTATTAATTAATCCAAGCCGAGGTTCTCACGTTAAAAGGGATGTTAAACATAGTGATGACAACAAAGATAACAATCGTAATGTTATTGACACCGACTGTAACATAGGTCACTTGATATAGACATAGGTGACATATCCCAAACCATCACGCCACAGGGATGTTATAGAAAATGATAGCTACAAAGATAACAATCGCCATGTTATTGATAACAAATGTAACATTAGGTCATTTGATGAAATAAGATGACCTCAACTGTTACTGAATGACATGACATCACTATTACCCTCGACACATTGTGGATGAAGTCATCATCAAATCACTGTTCTGGCCCCAGTGACGTGATTTGTTTCGTGAACTGTAAAATGAACTTACTTTACCTTGGATTTCTATTTTTTTTTTCATGTGGGTATGTGTATTTTCAATATTATCTACTAGCCTTACAGACGTCTTTTTGTATTTTTAGACTCTAATTCCTATCACAATAAAGCCGAAAACTATCCAGCTGTACGCGGAATAAAAAGTTTCTAATTCAATTTTATTTGATCATCAGTAAGTTTCGTTTATCCCATCACGCTTGCTCACTGTGAGTTGGCAATTTTAAACTATAGTATCAACTTCATCTTTCTTTTGTATTCTTCCATTGCTAGTGTTGACCTCTTGGTCTGTTAAAACATGTGGAGCTGGTCCTGCACCTGACCTCTCCAGTCGAGTCGAATTGTCTCGTACTATGAGACTAAAGGAATAGAGAGTGCACCTGTATCTGTGCACACACTTATCACTACAATATCTTGACTAGACACTATTGAGATTGACTATCGTGACGGTAATTCGGTGGGCTGATGGCCTCTTTGTTTACCTACTGCAAGTATTTTGCGCAGTGGTAAGACATCGGCAGTATACGCAATTCTGCAGACAATTGTGTTCGACCTTCGTAATCGGTTCCTGGATCGTTGGCTTACGGAAAACATTAGAGCATTAGACGATGTATGAAAAGCATTAAAATTCGATCCGAATCACGATCTTGAAGTTAGATTTCTTTGTGTAATTATTTCACGTTTACAGCGTAGAATGCTGATGTTTAAAAACCTGTTTCATTGGATAAATGATGCCAGTAATTTCAGAAATCTCCCGTGGTATTTTTTACGACACAGTGTCAAAATTCTGAGGTCTCAATAAGAGCTTTGACTTCCAATCAATCTAGAGCGACTTTCTTCCTAAATTAGTATTATATAGGAAACTGATAAATAACTCAGAAGTGATTCAGAAGAGATTTCTACATGGCGAATACGGAATCCAGCAGGGTTGTAGCGGAATCTACACCGCGACATGCGAACTAAGCACTGACGTCACGAAAAATCCTGCATCCCGCAAGCACAGTTTGCACATGCATCGTCTCGACCTCATTCGTCGGGCAGCAACACCCGTCTGGTCGGAGGATCCTCCCTTTTCTATGGAGGATAAGTAAACTTTACACCCTGTTCCTCATACCTCTATAGGCTTTCTCAATGTAAAATTTTTTAAAAAAAAACACTGGACGCTCTCCCTTATCTCTCTTAAATTGCAGTCATCCAATGATATTATAAGTGTATAAAATCATTGCAGTCATCCATCACTTTCTTGCCAATCGACAATCGTGAGCTAACTCCTATTTATTTTTGGCATTATTTACCAACATGCGGCGTTTGACTGCCGTCATGCCGTGGGTTGAGGTGTCACGGCGTACCATTCTCCAACCTGACGTGACCGTATATGACATCATTTTGCAAAGCAACGCTTGGTTAAAATTGTTTCAGAAGCTTATTGCTAGACGTTTCTCGAACTGAAGTTTGGAAGATCTATTGGTGTCACTTCATGGTTTTAGTAACGTCGTTTGAATTTGCATTGAGTTTAATATATAAATCACCTATATGGTTTTTTTGCAGATAGAAAAGGTATCACACTCAGCTTTTGGCTCATAAAACGGTTTCAAGTTAGTTTTTAGTCCCAATGACTAATCTGATATTTCAAGTATTTTGCGTTTTTTATTAGGTTTGATATGAGTTTGTCATTACACCTGTCAAATTGGTATCTGGGTTTAAAAAAAGATCTATACATACAGATATATTACTATTTTAGAAAGAGTGTCTTCTTTTGCAACTCCTCATCATTAATGTATTCATTCAATAGTGCATCATCAACATGAAATTCTGTTTAAGTCCCAGGTCATTAGCCTTTCGAGACAGTTTTTATACGTCTCTCAATATCAGCCGAAATCAGGTGTGGTGCAAATAGCGGGCTCATTTCGTAACCATTGTAGTTGGTTACTAAATCGAATGCACTTTGCAAGTGCAGATTTTTCGCCAATGCTTTTTCGGCGGTTGTTCTTGAATGTTCGACTGTAGAAGGTGTGTTCTTTTCTTTTTTATCTAAAATTTTACCAGTTGACTCCAGTCACCCTTAGGGTTGCCCTTTCTTTGTTTAGTTCCATAACAGCTTTGCGACTATTCTACATAATCAATCAATCAGAATCTGAATCATATCGACGGATATTGCTAATCCATTTCCTCAAAAGTTCGACAAATGTGTCTGCTCAACAACGTAAATAATGCAATGAATATTGTTGAACTGCCAAAATAAAAACCCAATCACCCCGCTGTTCTTTTCAACTTACTTTATTTGTCTGCATCTTCAGGAACCAGCGGCTCATTTTGCACCGAAAATCACTAAGCATGAGCCCATTTTAAGTCGGTTCAATCTCCAGACCCCAAATAGATAATTTCTATAAGACTCCAAACGTTCTTTCATATTAATACGAACAAAGAATACAACAACACAAATAACATTTTCTATTTCTAAACCACAACATTATAAAGCAAATTACTTCTCTAACTATTAAGAAGTCATCATCGATCAAGTCACTTGATCTGGTTGTAATATTTCCGCGATGTCTGATGCGGCGTGGACAATACGCGAAATTGTGAACACTTTAGCTATGGGAAAGTGTTAGATGGTGAAAGTGGTATCGTTACAATGTGCTGTTATATTTTCCTGGGATATAGATGAGTGTGTAATTAACAGTTTACTGATCTGAAGTGTAAACCACGAGTATACACGTTATGTGAAAGAAAATGTGGGTAAAAACTCAAAACTCAAACTCAAACTCAAAGCATTTTTGAATTGTCAAACAAAAATAAAAAAATGAGGTGAATACTGATATGACGGCTGATAGATATGTATGGAAGATGAAGATGTCCACAACTTAATGCTCTCAAAACAGTGAATGGAAAAATCGGACTAGAACCAAAAATTGGAAAACGTGACATGATGGATTACGGCCCATTCTCTCTAACAAAGAGGAGGCCTGTGTCCCAGTGGGGTCATTATAGAGGCTGATTCAGCTATGCTTACATATAGTTTTCCCTTAAGGTGACACTTGTCCACATTTTTTCCGTACAAACTTCGGGAGGGTTTTACTCCACTGTTTGACTATGTACATCAAAAATTAAACATGGTATGGTTTTGTCTCGTTATTATTATTGTCTGTACGGAAGCAGAATACTAAAATAAAAAGCCATTACAAAGTTATGAGCCAACAAAGATTCGTTTTTCTTGCTAATTTAACCTAACTTTGAGCGTGTTTAAGTAATAAAAGGAGTGTAAAATCTCGAAAACCAAGACGGTACCGACAAAGTTCAATTAACAATAATTTCAATAAACTTTATAGATCATTGATTTATGCAGTGGTTTTTTCGTAAAACCCGATCTTCTGAAGGACTTTTCTTAATTTTTTCGCAATTTTTTTACCAAAAATGCTTCTGCGTCTCACTCAATAACGTTGTGCGTGTAGACTAGCGTCTAACTGCTCACCATTGATACTATCTCTGTCGGATACGAAGCCTGGTGAGACAGCGTGATTTTTAGCCAGGCCCACCAGTGAGTTCGAGCCCGCGCAAAGTGTACCCTTAAGGTTCATTAGAAAACCAGCGTCAGGCAGTATCTGTCTAGCATTCATGATGAAATGAACCATTTTGTCGCTGCCTGGAGTCACATGAATTTTGTTAAAACATTATTTCCAGTTTTTTATTTTGTTTTGTTGTGTTTCACGAACTGTGTCCAAATTTACGTTGAGCCTTTTTCTACTTCTTCTTCATCTTCATATTCCTAATAAGTTTCCAGTAAATACTAGCTGTAGCGAGAGTAGAATACCTAATTAATTCAGTCATGGTCGATGTCTTTTCCAATAATATTCTTACTACAGTTTAATATTTTACTACTTCAGCTCTCGGTTGTTATTGTAACAATGTCCGTTATTGATAGTTAGTATATGAAATAAAGATGGAATAGTTATTTCTTAGTTTTCTTTGTTTAACTTTTGCTTGAGCTTGGTTGATAATTGGCCCATAATTGTCCTGGGTTTTAATGAAAACCAGCAGGTAACCTCATAATGTTTCTGAAAATCAATAAGGATAATAATGTCACCCACGGTGTGGCCGAGTGTTGTTTGCCTGCAATTACTTAGTTTTTGCTTTGCGTTCTTTATGTTGTTTTCCCCTGACTGTTAAGGGTCCTAGCAAGACGTTGGGCAGAGATGTATCTACTGTAGATCTTGGTTATATCTCAATGGTAAACGCACATTTATCCAGTTACCCATATAATAGGCGGCGACTTTATACAGGATAAGTTTTTATCCAGTGCGCAAATTTTAACCATGAATTCAGCATATCATTCTAGAACCCCCCTAGCGCAGAAATTTTTCGTCGGTTGTACAAAAAAAAAATCAGTTGTTTCATAGAAAAGTGCAATACCTACGCGGTCAAAATGTATGGAACAGCAGATTTTTTTTTATGTATCCGGCGAAAAATTTCTGCGCTAGAGGGTCTAGAATGATATGCTGAATCCATGGTTACAATTTGCGCACTGGATAAAAACTTTTCCTGTATACCTATGTCTAACTCAAAAATTCCTTCTTCCAGGACTCCATTCCGACTTATCACTCACATCACTCGACGGCGAGGAAGGCGAGACTCTTCGACGCGGTGCGCTTGCTGCAGCATGTGCAGACGCAGTTGCCGCATACGCCACGCTTGAAGGATCGCGCGTGCGAGACTCGATAGCGGCGCACGCGCGCAGGGCGATGGAGAGAGAGAGACAAATAGATGAGAAGAATGAGATTATTGCTGATTTGTCTTCTAAGGTCAGTATTTTATTAGGTACATTCTTGGATAGGGCACTACAGGATTTAGATGTCTTCAAGTATCTAAGGCTGAAGAGATAGGTAAGGAGGGCCTATCATGTAAGGAGGGCCTTGAAAGGTTGGTAATCAAAGAACGGAAGCTGATACAAAATGGAGTTGGGAGTTGCAAAATAATATATTATGTAGAAGTTTAGGGTACGCGTAAAATTAAATAGGTTGGTACGGACTCTGGGTACCTAATATTAGAATAGATGACGTTATGGACCACGGCATTTTCACAAAAACTATTCTTAAGGAAGCTTAGAGATTTTTAGGTCTAAGTATATGGATATTAACAGCAAATAAGCAAATCAGGGTTACGCCGGTAATACGTACTGCCATATTAAATTCGCCCTTAGCGGCAAGCATCCTCAAAAGACAATCTTATCTATGTTGGGATCGATTTCTAGTCTAATCGGATGCAGCTGAAAACCAGTATGTTAGGTACATGGAGCGACTGCCTATCTCACCTCCACAAACCCGTTTACTGAGTAACATGATAGGTACCCTTGGTAAGACTGTTGGCAGACTTTTGGGCTTTTTCACTCGACTGTCAAAGATCTATGAATGGCATCCGGGAACAAACGGCGCAACGTGCTTTATGAGGTACTGAGAAATCTCGATATGTATAGAGATGTTCACCGCGTAAGTGTAGCTCCAGATCGATCGACAAACCTATGAAATTCGATACACGGTCAACCACGTGCTAAAATCAATCAGCACACAATGCCACTATAGCTAACGGTAGGCCTAGGACAACAAAAAATGACAACAAAGAGATATTCAATGAGGCTTTGACTGATACGCATCGATTTTTACCGTAAGGACATGACAATGGCCCATGATAGAGCAGTTTTGGCGAACATTACTGCCTCGTTGGTCTGCTCGCATGCGCTACAGCTGAGCATGAGGTCGTGAATGCGATTCCCAGGTCGGGGAAACTGTTATTGGATTTTCCATTAGGAAGCCCGAAGTCTGGATTCGTGCCCGGTTGATGGCAATAGGCTCACCCCCTATTACATGAGACTAAACCTAAGCCGACCCCTTCGGTTAATACAAGCATGATCTATGTGTGTGTATGTTACATTCATTGATTTTATTTTAACTTTTCTAACTAACAATCGCAAAGCGCACGACCACAAAATGGAGAACAACACACGCGTTAAACACATTACCCTCCTTTTGTCTTTTCCGTAGTAACGTAAAAAAAAGTAGAATAAAAATGTAAAGCCTAACTACTGCATGGTACTTAGATGCTTAGCTAGCTCACACTGCCACTTCTGTCAGTTTCCTTGTTCAGATTAAAGTTTCTGCGCCAAGCAATGAGGGTTTTCTGGCAGCACTGAGAAGTCAGGTCCGGGCACTTGTCAAGTGTCAAAGCGCCTACAGACTGAATGGAGAACGAATGAATGAAACAAATGACATCAAATATTTCAAGTTCATTGTCGAACTGGAAGACCTCTTGTCAAAGTGGCGCCAACTGGTGGCTTGAATATTCAAGAACACCCTCATTGCGTAGTTGTTGTGTAATACACTTACAGTAGGAACCGCTTTCGTTTTGACAATTCAACAATATTCATTGCGTTATTTACGTTACTGAACAGACAAGTTTTTCGAACATATGAAGCAATGGTTTAGCAAAATCCTTTAAAATTATGGAGATTGTGATTGATCGTGACTTATTTGGCATTTTTTTCACCAGTTTTTTTGCTGAATTTGTGCCAAGTAGGTGCACATAACAGCAATAGGCCCACAAACTATAAAAAAGAGGCGAAATAAGGGTGAACAAGATAGGGTAGCGAGTAAAGATGATGTTATACAAGGAAACTTAAAATAACTGAAAAACTTGGAAACTCAATACTCAACTTCATTAGCGAGTAAAGACATGATGTTATACAAGGAAACTTAAAATAACTGAAAAACTTGGAAACTCAGTACTCAACTTCATTATCAATTTTTATAATGGGATCAACTATGAAACAGAAATCATGATCAGCTGTTTGGAGTCAATAAATATAAGTACAAAACCATCGCAGAAAGTGCCATAACATGATAAGAACTGTTAATAAAAGAGACATTTAAAGCTACACCATTGTGGTCAAAGCTAGGCCAGTGTGTAAATCCCACAACCCATTCACCATCAGTAACCCCATAGACCAAGAGTTGTCGATTTCATCGATACAGTTAACTTTCGATACCAATGCATCAGCTACACAGTTACTGCACGTTAGTCCAATTGAAATACCGTTTGTGCTCTAAACCGATCTAAATCGATTTAATGCGAAATCGATTCGGTTAGATCGATGATCGGTTGGCGTTTAGTGTTGTAGTTGGAGATTTTATTTTTTTATTTTGAAGTAAATAGAGCTTGGTTGTAAGTGGGTAGCTGTGGATTGAGAACGAATGGATTGGATTGAATATGATTGGGACCAGAAATTAACCTATCTCTGAAATTCAGGAAGTTTACTACTTCTAGGCCGAAGTTACTAGAGATATATCCTATCCCTAAATAGGATATATTAAGGCCCTGGTAATTTTGAATGTACTCGTCGGTTTGTCGTTATGAGCGATAATAGTTCTTACTGCAATCCGATACGGGTTATAATTTGTTGTAATAAATTCGAATAATAAATGAGCAAGTATTGTCGTAAAATGCAAATAAAGTCGTATAAAATTAAATATTAACTATTTGTTAATAAATAATCCATCACTGGATGCAGTTTGTTTAATTATGTTTTTAGTTCGATCATTGTATGCAAAAAAGACTTAACGAGATACACTGGTTTAAAAAACCACCTTTTTGAGCGTTTTCAAGAAATCTCCGCCTTAAGAGCTAGATCCGACCAGTAACCACTTGGTCATAGCTATCCTCCTTACCAATGAGTTTAAAACTGAAAGTTATGTTTTCAAATGATTGAAAACAATTTTCACAAAATAGTGAAGCTGTAAAAAACGGGTGCAAAAGAAAATATCAACAAATTACGCGTCGGTTAAAAAAAAATAGGTTAAGTTGGCACTGAAGGAAACTTAAGTAGACTTACTAGGCACAAAACCTCCCAATTTGTGCGTCAGAACCAGAAGTCAAGGGTACAGATTATTTATAAGTAAAACGTGATCGTCTAACAGACTTATAAGGCTTATCTTGTAAGGAATTTAAGTGGTTTCCTTAGTTAGTGACCAGACTATGTCACGTGGGCGGTAATAGGATCAAGACCTGTGAAATGGACGCTTAATTAAACGAAAAATGTAACTATTCTTCATCATTTTTTTAACGCAAGTTAAAGCTTCAAGCTGAAAGAGAGAAGAGATTTTTTCTTTGTCTACATACTTATTTAAATCTTTACGTTATTTCGCCATTAATGTTTTTAACCCCCGACGCAAAAACGACGGGGTGTTATAAGTTTGACGTGTCTGTGTGTGTGTATGTGTGTGTGTGTGTGTGTGTCTGTCCGAGGCAACGTAGCTCCCGAACGGATGAACTGATTTTGATTTAGTTTTTTTTTGTTTGGAAGGTGTATTAGTCGGGAGTGTTCTTAGACATGTTTCATCAAAATCGGTTCAGCCGTTTGAAGATTATCAGCTCTTTTCTGGTTGAAAAAGGGATTTTAGCCTCTTCCATGGGTCTGATTAACTCAAAATTTGGGATTCTATTACTTCAATGATATTAGATGAAAAAAATAACCTTGAACTGATGCTGGAGCAACACCTGGAATTTCCAGGAAACCCAAGTTATTCACCAACAAACAGCAGAAGTATCGTGTTTGGGCTCATTGAAAAGGTCTCAATGAATAGATTATAGATAAATGGTGATTTAGGGGAGACATTAAGTTTAAAAAGCAAGAAATAAAAATTAAATTAAAAATTTAAAAAACCCCCGACCCAAACAAAAAGTAAAAAATAATATTTATAGGCCTTTTAATTTGAACGTAATATTTTGACCAGGGCATTGTCAAGTCGGGGGACGGTCAATGAAAACGCCAAACAGAGGCCTAGCCGTCCCCACAAAACGACATAGATATTTATAAAAACCATTTTATAAAGGCTCCCGCTTACACACATTTCTATGGATGAAACTTCATGGAAATTGATCGCCGCTCTGGCGCCGTTCTGCGGGAACCTTTACACTACCTACACAAATAAGAATATTGCATACTTCCCCATTATACCGTCGCAATAACTGGCCCATTCTAGACTTATCTGATAAGAATATTATCTAAAGATTGCAACGTAATCCCAATTACGTAATGTACTTTACCATTAAAGACTCTCTCTGCAACACTTCAATTGAGAGCAATGATAAATAATATCGCACAGTAGATAATTAAACTAAGTGCTGTTGATTAAGGAATTTTTGAAGAAATCCAATATATTGATCAGCCAAAGATTAGCTTTGTAATTTTGATCTTGTCGTGATGCAGAAAACACGTTCGTTAATGATAATAAATAAGGTAATTGGTTCTACTTTTCGGATTGAAGTTCTATGTCTAAGAGACTAATAATGTAGACGAAGAATGTAAAAAATAATTATAAGTACTTGTTAAGTAAAAAGTGTAAAATAAAAAATAAATTTTAAAAAATCTTCGTAAAAAGTGAACTTTAAAATAAAATAAAAGAGAAACAAGATGCCTACTTTTGTCTTAAAAGGTTGAGTATTAAACTGAATACGCAGAGTATTAAAAGCAATCTCATGCAGTCGGTGGCATAATAAATACCTTTGCTGCCTCCGATATTGAGATTAAAATAAAGTACCCACTTAAGTGAAATGGAATGGAAGGATTTAATTATATTAATTAAAGATACAGTAAAGTGCGTTACATTCGGAGTTGACGAAAAAGCGTAAGAAACGTTCCTAACGAGGGTCCCCTGAATGCTTTTTTTTGCACGACACTATATTTGCAAAGAATATTACACGTTCAATATAGACCCGGAACGCAAAGGCTCGGCACGTGCATTGAAATGCACTTTGCGTCACCCACCGTTACGAACATTAATTTGTTACGTAAACTCATTTGCTTAAATACTGTTATGTAAGAAATATTCTTCTGTTTAATAAGTATAGTGACCATTTTTGGGGTCTACTTGCCCATTGACATAAGATTAGGTGGAACGTACACAAGATAGCCGGCGAAATTCAAATTTTCTTCCGGTTTTTGTACTAAATAATTCCATTCAATGATTATTACATGAAAACTTCATTCAATGGAATTATACGAATTTAGATTGATGATAAGCTCATTTGCTGTTTAAATACTGTTATGTAAGAAATATTCTTCTGTTTAATAAGTTTAGTGACCATTTTTGGGGTCTACTTGCCCATTCACATAAGATTAGGTGGAACGTACACAAGATAGCCTGCGAAATTCAAATTTTCTTCCGGTTTTTGCACTAATTAATTCCATTCAATTACTATTATATGAAAAGTTAATTCAATGGAATTATACGAATTTAGATTGATGTTTTTCTATAAATACATACGTGTTATGCTCGCTTATCATATTTGAATCAACAAACAATCTGGCAAAAAAAAACGAAAAAAAAAATGCATTTGGCAGGGTCCGTGGGCGATTATACCTTAATAACACACTTCTTCAAACTGCAATCATTCATTCATTACTATTCATGCTTTGCATATTGTACTGACAGTCCGTAACAAAAAAAAAGATTGAAAAGAGATGAAGAAACTATTCAGTACTCAGTCTGTCAACTTTAAGTTAAGTTGGTTACAAATGGACTGACTATGTAAGTTTTTCGCTTTAGTTACTTCGTAAGTCTCTGAGGACCAAACGCGTTTGTGCCTTCAAACACCATTGATCCTTAGCTTGTGACCAATAGCATTTCATAGAATTAGGGTCCTTTGACTCTAAACATAAGGCACAAACACAATGTTGGTACAATCATTTTATAAATCCTGTAACCGTCACTTTGGCCTACTTGCGCGTTCATGGTATCCTACATAACTCGGAGTTAACAGTTAACTCAGGCTTGATCAAATAACTCCTCTTGCACCACCAATATTTAGAGGCAAACCTAGATTTAAACTTTTAAATATTTAACCCACCGATGTGGAAGAGTTATGTCGCTAGACTCATCAATCGCTTCCCATCAGGCGTGATCGAGGTCAGGAGCAGGCCATTTAGTAAAAAAAAAGACTCCAGGTTAATCTTAGTAAATAAATTGACGGTTAACCCTTGTTTTACTTTTTAGTAGCGAACCGCGTAATAAGAGTTAAAATATTCATGTATTAATTTAACCCGATTACACTTACAAGTGGGCCCTAGAAAATATGTAGATTCGTTGAAAAATATATCGTCCACGTATTTGAATTCAACTCATCTGCAATTATCTGTATAACGAAACTTTTGGCATTGTTAGCTATTCTAAAAATCTCAAAGCCAAAGTCAAAAGTCAAAGCATTTATTTCAATTAGGCACTTAAAAGGCACTTTGAGACCCACTCTCTACCCCAATTTCGTGTAAACCAAGGTTAGCCGAACAAAAGTCTAGATCTTGATATCGAATGAGTAACACGCCTACCCACACCCACGCGTGGGCAATAAATGTACTCTTATGGCCATCTTTGGGCAATCTACATGAGGAGTACAATCAAGAACTGGTTCTCGCTTTATGGCAGGATTTGGAAACCGATGAGGTCATGTAGTGGAACAATGAGGACATGCTGTGGTAGTTGAAAGGAGGCGAGACTAGAATTTAAAATGCTAATTGTGCGGTTTTTATTATGTGTTTAATATTAATAGTCTGGATCGTAACTTTGTATGTGAAGAGTAGGACTTGGAGACTGGGCAATGATGATGTACTACTGAATGTGCAAACGTGTAACAATTTTTTTCTCGGGTAAAATAAAATTGTTAAGCGTTAATCCGCGAGAGATTTAATTCCAGAGACCTGAGAATTGAACCCAGAACCTCATGTTCAGCGGTAGCGCTTATGACCAGACCAACGAGATAGTCGATGATTTTCAATTACTATACAGGACAGATTTTTAATCAGTGCGCAAACTGTAACCATAAATTCAGCATATCATGCTAGACCCGCATATAAATTTTTCGTCGGTTATACAAAAAGAAATCAGCCTAGCTGTTTCATAGAAAAGTGCAATATCTACGCAGTCAAAATGTATGGAACAGCTGATTTTTTATCTATAAGTATATTAAATTCATGAAGTATAAAACTGAGGGTACAAGTTAGGTACGTTTTACGAAAATTACGCGGAGTACCTAGTATGAAATTTGACACAGTTAACGATTTTGTGGAGCAGGAGTGCTGAAGGCTAATATTTTTATGTAACAATGCATTAGAAATAAATTAAATTATTAAAAAAACATAGTTAAATTTCGACCGCTGGGCGAACAATAGTTTATAAAATTTCCCTTCATTCAATCAATTTACACACATCAGCAATTTTCGGAGTGAAATTTTAAGAATGAAAATGAAAGTGTGTTCGACTTTTTATATAAGTAATTATATTTATACTTAACTTTAATGACCTTAACTGTTGTGGAAAAGTATACGCAAAGATTATGTACCTCATTGCTTTAATTGCGTGAATATTTAAAACACCTAACGACTGAACATGGTTTCAATTAACACTATTTTAACTTGCGTTATCTATTTCGAAATCCTGCATGGCGCAAGCGAAGTTATCCGCACGATTAGTATATAGGCATACAACATCCCGATAAAAATCGTCGGTCAGTACCCCACTAGACACAACACTCGTCTGGTCGGAAGATGCTTCCTTTTCTATTCGGGATAAAGAACTTGACACCCTTTTCCTCATATCTCCATAAACTCCTAGAATTGAAAACTCAAAGGAAAAAGTGATGATCCGTCTTTTCCTGATTCCCGATAATCTGATCGAGATCTCATGTTAGAAGTTGTGGTTGCTACATCAAATCAAAAACCAACTTTAAAGTTTACGACAGAATAGGCAATAGGGGAAAGGGTAGCACAGAGCAACTGTGAAAATCACAAGTCTCTTCAGATGGATAAAGGCCTTTTGCAGGTTCCACTATTTTACGTTATTTAAAAAAAAACGGTTGAAGAAACATGGCATGGAAAGACAAGAAAATCAGTCACTGCATAATTACTGTTCTGAAAAAATATACAACCTTGGGTTTCCTCAACCAATTCGAATAAGCTAAAGAGTTATCAGATCTTGAAGCGAAAATACTCAGTTCTAAATAAAGTATAACCTTAGGTCTGCATCATAGCCAGCTATCTAGAATTCTAGCCTAATCACTAGACTGCAAGCTAACCGCATGGCGTGACCCTTGTGACGTAGCCACACGTCACAAAGGTTAATCACCTCAGCTCGGACGTAGTGGAGGCATTTTGTAGCAATTCCCGCGTTTTTGTACCGACGCCATTTTGATTCGGTATTCAAAATGAGTGATTGGTAATTTAGTTTCTACCTGTAATACCTAGTTGCTTAGAAATGATAGCTGTATGCTATAGGCATAAACAATGAATCATCATCATCATCATCAGCCTACAGCAGTCCACTGCTGGACATCATGGGCCTCTCCAATTGGACGCCATTCAGCTCGATTCTCGGCAACTCTCATCCAGTTGCTACCAGTAACCCTGCGAAGATCGTCACTCCACCTAACCTGAGGGCGTCCTACCTTATGTTTGCCGATTCGCGGTCTCCACTCAAGAACACGTCTACCCTAACGGTCATCGGTTCTACGGCTAATGCGGCCGGCCCATTGCCACTTCAGCTTGCTACTTCTGTGAGCTATGTCGACAACTTTGGTTCTCTGCCGGATCACCTCATTCCGGAAGAGAACCTTTCCTCAATCTTTCAGAGAAACTCCGAGCATAGCTCGTTCCATAGCTCGCTGAGCGACTTTGAATTGATGAACCAGCTGTACCGTAAGTGTCCACGTTTCAGTTCCGTAGGTCATAACAGGTAGGACACACTGGTTGAAGACTGTAGTCTTCAGGCTCTGTGGAATACGCGACGAGAAGACTCGACGAAGCTTCCCAAAGAATGAATAAGGTTGATGAACTTATTAACACGGTTTTGTTGCAATGGTTGAACTATTCGGCTTCTGCGCTACGGGTCGCAGCCCCATGCGATGTTTTTTTTGTTGTTTGGATATTTTATAACCAACAGTTTCAGATTATATATGTCTACCTACCTATACAATAGAAAAACCTCACAGTCGTGCAATTATTTTTATGAAAACCACGAATGAGCGACGATTAAACGCTCTGGTCCTTCGAGCGTGAATTTTTGAGGTGATTATCCTAGCCATCTAACTAAAAATTCAAATTAGATTTCGGATTAACTAGGCTAGGTACGTATTTTTAATATAATAGTAGGTATTACTCATTCAGTTCCTGGAAATGATGATTTAGAAACGTTTTTGAAACTGGGAAAAACATTTTCCGATCACGACTTCGCAGCTTGATAACACATCGATGTCAATTAAATGTCATAATTAACTTCTTGCAACACCATAAACCGCATAACCATACCGCTAATGTATCCCAAGCCTTACAACAAAGAGAATTATTCTTTTTTACACGTACTTTTAATTATGTATTAAGGCTAGTTCTCACATTAGCTATGATCTACCATAAATGTGTGGGTAACATGCAATGGCCCACTTTCTTTTTTTTATTTGGTCATTTAATACGGCCGCGATCATATTTTTGTTAAATTCTGTTATTGTTCCGTTCAAGGTTGAAAGTTTAGAGCCATTTTGTTTAAAGTATTCTATGTTGGCTTTCTTTTGTCTATTAAAATCTCATGGGTTAACTTTGGGACGATTTTTGCTGCAGACTTTAAGATAAAACATTTTGATTGAATTCCAGATTCTTAGTTAAACCAATAAAAAAAACAAAGAAAGAAAAGTTATTTTTTTTTGTTCACAATCATTGCCGAAACAACCAGAAGAAGTGTGGAACTAACAGAAAGAGCGTGATAATTTCTTTACCTAAATCATCATCTGCCTAGCCTTTCCCAGCTATGTTGGGGTCGGCTTCCAGTCTAATCGGATGCTGCTGCCTATCTGACCTCCACAACCAAGTTTTTTCTTGTTTTGGCTTCGCACGGTTTGTTCATTTAGCCAGTGTCAAGTAGTTTTACTTTTCAATCAAGTAAATGGCCTGATATCAGGCACGAAGTTACAAAAAAGTCATAGTCAGTCAAGTCAAAGTTAGGTCAAAGTTATTGTAAAGAAGTAGTAACTTTACAACAACCTATTAGGAGTTTTTGGGGGGAACACGAAAAGTCCACGTTAGTCACTTATTTTCACCTTCACTACACTTGTGCACTCACACGTAACTAAATTGAATAATTCACTACCAAAATTACACAATTTAATTCGCTATTTCACGAAATTTCATGAAAATGAAAATTCGTGCGACATGTTCCAACGCGATCCCGCGCATAACTCCCAACTTTGTTTGTTTCTGGAGCAAGCAAGAAGCCCACAACCAAGTTATTGGGTAATACGATACCCGTTGGTAAGACTGGTTGTCAGAATCTTGAGCTACTGACATCTCGTATCGACTGTCAAGGATCGGGGAATTACAGCCGGACAAACATGGAGCGGTTTTGGTGTGTAAAGATGGTCACCCATTTATAGACCAACCTTCGAAAGCTTAGCTTAACGTGATCAGTAGACCCGAACGGCTAATAATACCTCAGCCACAAGCATAACCTAAATCAAAAATATAATTAATGCAAAGTATAAATACAAAATAAATCCTGCAATAGTACATTATGGTACAAGTGTGTAACGTTGGTGATTATCGCTGAGGCGTCTTAAGAGAGCCGAGGACGATAATCATCAATACACACGTGTATCATACGACGTTTTTCAACACACTTGCGAAGAAAATAATACTAAATCATCATCATCATCATCACCCAGCATCATCCATCATCATCATCATCATCGTTTTTAAGAACAAAGCAACTCAACCAATTCTATAACTCACTAGTGAATAATAGTAATGAAAAAGTCACAGTTTGATAATAGGTGTCATTATGTGCCTAACTGTAGTGAAATTAGAGCCATTTTATGAGCAAGTGTGTTGAAAAATTATTTCCTTGGTAACACACGAAATCAGAATACGATGCTTTACGATGCGCGAGCACAAACAATAGTGGTTGAACTGCGCCCGGCAATTCGCGGAACGATCGGTTGATGCGGAAATAAACCGCCGTGGGAGATACGGAGAAAACAATGTTTGTGCGAGGAGTTTATGAAATATCATTGTTGTGAATGAAACGTCTATAGATCTGTTATGTTAGTTAAGTACCTAGGTAATGTGTAAGTTTATAAGTAGGTTCCTTTTGCGTCCTGGCTTTCTTTGGGTGTACATACCTATCTTGATCCGCGTTCCGTTTAGGAATCAGTCACGGACTCGTTGGCATACGGGCGAGGCATTACTTTGCCCGTCTTTTAGAAAGTTTCCGATGTTATGGCCGATAGTAGGTTGGTATCCTTTGAGGAAATCCGTTTATTGCTAAATGAAAATATTGCATTTCCAGTTGGTGCTACATTTTCAGAGCAGTAGTGCCCCGAATGAGAATTGCGGCGACTGCGGCCACAATTAACTCCTACCGCGGTCCCAGTCGTCGGATACATTTAATTTTAATATTTTCTTAAGGCGACTGGGACCACTGAATAATAAAATCGATTGTTTGTGAAGTCAAAATAGTACCTACAGTCAAACGAAAAAGTTTTAAAAGTAGTAATTAAAGAAAAGAACTCTTTTATTCGAAAAATATCATTTTTGTATTATGTAAATAAAACAAAGTAAGGTTAGTTACACCATTTATAACTCAATAAAAAAACTAAACTCATTTCATGGGGAAAAAGAGAAAATTAAAAATAATCAATGTACAGAGGCCAGCACATCAAGCTACCCCAATCTGTCAAATTTCTTTGATAGTTTTTCAACTTTATTACAAAGGAATAAGGTTTATGTTCAATTGGGAAAATTTGACAGTTTGGAATAGCTTGACCTGCTGACGACTGTACTATACAGTTGTGGTTTATTTCAGGGACCGGCCGGATACTCGTTGAAAGGGTTTTTGAAGGGGTTTTTTTAAGCGCTTAAAAAATAAACCCTTTGATACATGTTACACCGTCGAATGGGTGCAATGTAACCCCTTCCGAACAAGTTAACCTTTTAATACCCTGTAACACTGTAACAGGGTAAGCCATTCCATTCCAACACATTGTAATATCCACTCTTTGTAATCGACATTAGTTTGAAAATTGTATAACCACGACCGCACGTGACATCTTTCTGCCCGGCGGCGCCATGGTTGCATGTACCGAGCGACTTGTAAACATGGAATTCTAATTATTGCCTATATGATTTTACAGTTCAATTTTGTTTGTCGCACATGCTTAAACATTGTAATAGACGTACTTATTTCTTTTTCGTGTCTATACTTGTTCACATTCTCATCATTCGTCATTTAATTTGAAACTCGGACGGAATTACTTAGCTGTGTTTTTGTTTAAGTGTGTGTGGTATTACCACATGAGTAATTACTGCCTATTATATTTCTTATTATAATATTTAATTTCTTTTTCTGTGAAAATGCCACAGCCGAGTCGAGATGCTGGACACCGTATATAGCCCAGTCAAATTAGCCCGAAAAATAGGCGTACTCTTGCATAAATTCCCAAGAAACATAATTTTTGCATGAACGTTAGGGATACCATTATATTGATACTGTGAAAGTCGTCCCCATCGTTCCTCTGTGTGCATTTTTTTATACAAGGTCATAGTTCGCAAAGATGTTTTATTTTTTGCGAAACTGTTAGTTTTATGATAAAATTAGCTCACTCACATAAAATGTAGATCACGCAATTATCTAAGTACAGAGGCCAGCACATCAAGCTACCCCAATCTGTCAAATTTCTTTGATAGTTTTTCAACTTTATTACAAAGGAATAAGGTTTATGTTCAATTGGGAAAATTTGACAGTTTGGGATAGCTTGACCTGCTGGCGACTGTACATACATAAATTATCCTTACACTTTATACCATAAGATTCAACATTTCTGAGAAAAAGCGATTCTAAAATATACTCTTTGGCCGTCAGAGCACCCCCTACAGAAACCAAACCGGTTCCGATCAGGGTGCTTACTCTGGAATATAATTCCGATAGATCGACATTGATAAAACGTCAGTTGGTTGAGTTAAACGTCAGGGATTGGCTGGACTCACTGAATCTAGCCAATCCCTGACGTTTGACTGATAATTCCAATGTCGATCCATCGGAATTATATTCGAGAGTAAGCACCCAGATTAGATCCGGCCCCTCTCTTGCCATGTGCTGAATGAGAAGGTTTGCAATAATTCTCTCAAAGAGTTTTTCCACCTCATCCAGCAACACAATGGGTCGGTAAGCGGATGGAGAGCCCGCAGGATGCCCTTCTTTTTTTTTAGCAGGACCAGCTTTCCAGTCTTTCACTAGCGTGGAAACTGGCCCCTCTCCAGACATGCACTCAAGAGTCCTACTTAGCGGGGCCAGAGAGCCTTGATGGCTAGAACCCATGCACGGCCAAGAATGCCATCTGGTCCTGAAGTGTTTTTGGCCTTAAGCCTTTGTACTGCCGGTCTCAGTTCTACCTGGGTCACTTCAAGCGCGTCGTCATCTTCGTTTTCCGTGTTGGGCACTATAGTAGGCGGAACCATATTAGGTAGTGTGTGCTCCCCTTGAGAGGGGAATAAAGCGCTCACCACTCTCTCTAGCAGCGCTGGACCTAACCAAACCAAACGGTATGGTCACCCCCACGTATCCCTTTCTAGAATAGCCAGCAATGTATCATGAGCTTCGGCCCTTGCTCGCTTAATTTCCAGCTGAAGAGCCTTCTTAAGATAAGATAATTTTTTATTTGCCAAAACATGAGTATACACACACATAGCATGCAAGATGTTACGTCAAATTATGATTAAGACAGTCATGTTTTGCCCGAACGGCGTACAAATATAAGATGTCGGATGCTACACACCATCAATTGATTCTAAATTCGTCCATTAGACACAGCAAATTATATTTCAATTAGCAAACCAATTTACCACCCACCACCACCACTCCGCCACCGCCACTTTGTACACTTCACACCGTTCCGCCTCTCTTACTAGCGCTTCTGGTGTTCGTCGGCGCATTCGTCGGTGCCTAGTGTATGGGCGCCACGCCGCTACGCATGTTATGTGCAACTGCGCAATATCTTGTGACGTCCAATACACCTGGTGCCTGGTAGATAGAGACTGAACGCGGACCAACACAGCATCACAGATTTGGGTTATGGCCTCCCGGAACCATTCTGCTTCGTCGTTAATATCGATAGACCTGACTGGTGAGTCTAACCAGGCATGCACCATTGAGGCCACCAGATGAGCTTCCTGGTTCAGTCGCTTGACCACCCATCGTCAACAGTCATCCTCAACCCTGGCCGGGGCCGCTTGGACCGGTCCACTCGAAGTCTGGGCGGAAACATCAAACTGGATGTATCTGTGGTCCGACAACGTCTCCACCTCCTACAATACACGCCAGTCCTGAACAGAGCGTGCCACAGCAGGACTAGCAAATGATAAGTCCACTATAGACCTACCCCACTTCTGCACACATGTCTGAACGGATCCCCGGTTTAGGAGCAGTAGGCCTGACTCCATCGCCCACTCTTCTAATAACACACCCCGTGCATCCGTTGCTGGGGAACTCCAAGTTGTGAACTCGGCGTTGAAGTACCTCACGACAAGGACGGGGTGAGGACGGCTTCGACTGACGACTGGGTTCGATTCCGAAATAAAGTCTCAAAGTCAGCGAGAGGTCGGTTGGGTGAGAAATAAATCTCCACGACCATATTTTCGACTAAGGCTGCCACAAAGCCCCGTCCCGACTGAAGGTCTCAAGGGATAGAGTGTCAGCGGCCAGCCTCAAGATAAGTGTCACCAAGCCATCAATGTCACCCATCCTGTCATCCTTGGGAGGAACAAAGTATGTTTCGGCGGCGATGGCAACGTTGATCAACCACTTCGCCTTGCCTGGAGCAAAAGGTCCTGAGCCCTGGTGCAAAGATTGATATTGGCTTGGAGAAGTCGAAGGTCTGGCAATTACTCAGTAACTACCGCTTCCCCGTCAGCCCTTTCCTGGGCGTTATTGCCAGCGGGCGGTGAGCGAGCTGACATCGAGGGCCCCATGTTACAATTTGAATCAGCTTTTTTATCCCTCGTGCATGCCTTGCTGCCCGTCTGGTGGTCAGCCGGCCTGATCAATGGCGCTTAAAAAAAACGCGTCAAGTACACTACCTCGTAGGTGGCGTGGAAATGTGTGCATATTATGGGGAACACAACTTAAGTAAATTTTAGAATCGATTTTTCTCAGAAATGGTGAATCTTAGGGGATAAAGTGTTCCGGCTAATCCCGGGATACCGTCCGAACTCCGGTGAGGCAGCGAGCCACTTTGCCGGATTGCCACCCTGAGATCTGGAGACTTCGC
Source organism: Polymixis flavicincta (assembly GCA_949987655.1). Taxonomy (NCBI): domain Eukaryota; kingdom Metazoa; phylum Arthropoda; class Insecta; order Lepidoptera; family Noctuidae; genus Polymixis; species Polymixis flavicincta. Next base: position 21,141,544 of record OX465190.1, on the reverse strand, counting down.
ATGTGTGAGAGCGGCGCGAGGAGGCAAAACGCCGGGGCGTAACTCCGCCGCCGCAAGAAATTACGGCACAACGGACAGCTCCGGTGGGATCTCATGGCGTCATGGAAAGTGCGATTGTCGCAACCCAGTGCTGGGCACGGAGGGAAAGAAGGGTCTCGGCGGCCTCACCTTCCGCCTTACGCAGGTTCTCACCGGACACGGCTGCTTCGGGAGGTTCTTGTTCTGGATAAGGCCGAAGGAAACACCCGGGTGTCACCATTGTGTGGATCGCCTGGACGGAACGATGGAGGTCTGCCCTGCTCGGGCGAAGCACTGCCGCATGTCCTCGCGGAAGCGATCAGTGTAGGCTATCGGCGGCGACGATTTCTCGCGTCCGGCTCTGGTCCAGGTCATGGTACGGAGGAAAGTGCATGGGAAGCCGTCACCTCCTTCAGCGAAGCAGTAATGCTCGCGAAGAAGGAGGCAGAGAGCGTGAGGGAGAGGCAATCCTTGTGCTGTCGCGCCCTTAGCCGCCACAGGAGACGGAATGGGCGTCGGGACTCCGTAGCGGACTTCCGGCCACCGTAGATGCGGGCTTGCGCAGTGCGAGCAATGGATAGTTCGCCGTCTGGTACGGACCAGGCCCGGGTCGACGGTGCATTGTGTTCCACGCGCACCTCAAAGAGATGTCAACAATAATGAAAGGGGTCCGCTAGGGCCAATGCCTGCCAGGGTCGCGGATTTGTTCGAAAGAGGTACCGTGGCCCTGGCACAGGCAACTGAAGGAACACGGGTGGATTTTAGTCAGTAAAAGTCTGACAAGCCTTCCCGGTCCGTCCAGAGCGGGAGAAGTAATTGATGATTTCCCATCCAAAGTAAATTTTTATAGATTCATAATTGCATGATCTACAATTTTTATCATAAAACTAACCGTTTCCCAAAAAAAAAAACCCATTTTAGCGAACTTTGACCTTGAAAGGAAACAAATTGCACTCAGGGGATCGATGGAGAATTATCATTATAATGGTATCCCTAACATTTATGTAAAAATTCAGCGTCTTAGGAATTTATGCAAGGGTGAATGTCTATTTTGACCGGACTATCGCTTATCTATCGTCACTTGTTGTCAAATTCGTAATAACTAAATAAAAATAGTAAGTAAGACAATGAGGCGCCACACCGCCGCGCCGCGTCGTCGCTCGGGTACAAGTTTATACATGCAGCTCAAGTGGATTAGGTAATTCAGGGTAACACGAATAAAAGCTTTTCGTGAAGGTAACCCCTTTAAAGGCTTAAGACATTGAAGGGGTTAACCCCTTCACGTGGTTACCATAATAAAGGTGTTAACCATTTCGCTGGGTTTCGCGCATGAAACTCGAACAAAGGGTAACACTGCGATATGAATTACCCCATGTACGGGTTACCCTGTCAAAAGGCTTAACTCTTAAGCGGGGTTGTCCGGTCCCTGGTTTATTTATTTAATTATAACTTTAAACATTTTTTCGCTTGACTGTACCGTTTTTCGCTTTAACAATAAACTTCTTTATTTATTCATGGCTGTTCTCAGTCGCCGGAAGTTAAAAATCAAATTAAATGGATCCAATGACTAGGACCGCGGTAACAGTGAATTGCGGTCCCAGTCGCCGGAATCCTCCCCCGACTTACAAGTTGTAGGTCGTGAGTTCGAAACCAGGCAGGCAATTTACTTTGTGTATATAACTTCAACAATTACCATTGCTCTTAAAACGGTGAAGAAAAACATCGTGAGGAAACCGGCATGTCCTAAAACGAAACATTTGCAGCATCAGCATTTTGAGGAAACCGACCGTATGTCCTAGAACCAAATTGAAGACATGTGAGATCCACCAACCAGTACAGAGAGTATCCCAGCAGCGAGAACATTCTAGGATGATTATGCTATGCTACGAGTATACTTCCATTTGCACAAACAGAAACGTTAGTACAACAACAAGCGTTGATAGTTGAAGGGTGACAAAAAACGTAGTTTATGGCCCAGAAGAACAGTTTTTTCTTAAAATTCCTTACCTTAACAGTACCTACCTTTAACAATACGATACTTATAATCTTCTCATTTTCCAGCTGTCGGTGGCTGAAGTAGAACTCCGCGCGGCTGCCGAAGAGCGTGACAATCTGATGAACGACGCCAACTACAGCAGTCTGCAGAACGACGAGGCCGTCACGAAGGCAAGACAGGAGAGAGACGAGGCCATGGAGAGGAAGAAGGCTGCTGAGGTAAGACCCATTACTTCCTATATCTGGACCTTGCAGGCCATTCAGTAATTTCCTTTAAGTTTCTGAACAGACGTCGGTCAAATAAAACCAGTTCTTTTAGTTGAAGTAGCAGTTTGAAATTCATACACTAGTTGCTAAACAATATACTACTTTGGGCAGGCATTAAAATTCAAATGGAATAATAGAAACTCCACAGAATTAGTTGACCAGCACCCTAATTGTGTAACTCACGATTCATCATAATCTGTATCGTTTTAAAACGGATTGTTAAACCATTGCTTCATATGTTCGAAAAATGTGTCTGTTCGACAACATAAATAACGCAATGAATATTGTTTAACTGTGAAGACGAAACCAATTATGATCAATCGTAAGTTACGCAATTAGGGTGCAGATTGATGCAATTAGTGATACAAATCTTTTGCCATATCCCAGTATAGGTCGCAATATGAAAAATATTTAATGTGTTCTCCTAACTTTTCAGGTGGCCCTCGCCAAGACCAGGGTGGAGCTGATGCAAGCTAACAGTCAGCTGTACGAAGCTGTTCGCCAGAAGGTAGACCTTGGGCAGCAACTGGAACAGTGGCAGGTACGTAACAAAGCCTGGATGGTTTAACTTTATGCTTAACTAGCAGCGTTCCGCGGTTTCACCCGCGTAGTTCTCGTTCCTTAAGGGACACTGGGATGAAATATAGCCTATGTCACCCGGGGATAGTGTAGCTTCCCAACAGTGAAAGGATTTTTCAAATCGGTTCAGTAGTTTCGGAGCCTATTCTATGCAAACAAACAATCAAATCTTTCCTCTTTAAAATATTAGTATAGATTATCTGTTTCTTCATCGTGTTGATGGCACGACAGTATATACATTTTTTGACCTAAAACTTCGGCTTCCCCTTCCACGGCTTCGACGCGACGGTGGCATAGCATGCTTGTATGAAGCCAAGATATTGTGCTTTTATTCGCACAACTTCTTGACGGTTGAAAGTAAGATGACGACAAACAGTATCTCGATTCTTTGTTAACTTTTTCGTTGTGGTAAAGTTAGGTATTAGGTCTAATAGCTTAGATCCATAATTGTTTTCGCGATAAAATCACTAAATAATTAAAAGGAAGGCAAACGTTAGGACATTTTAACAAAAAATCTTGTGAATCATACCGAGAAATTATAAAATGTGCTTTCCAAAATTATTCGCGGTCTACTAACTCCTAATCTTAGGTACCTACTGGATCTGACATTTTATTTAAAATTAACGTGAAGTATATAAACCTTTTTTGAATAGGCTTGACTAACTTTTGAAGTACCTAGCTGTCTGTCGTTAAAATACCAAGCAAATAAATGTTAAGTTGTGGAACCAAATGAAATGGCGCCGTGCAGTTCTGATGATTTTCAAGTTTTTATTTGGCTTTTTGGTACATGTAATTCAGATTCAGATTATTTTATTTGTATTGTGTACCTTATAATTATTTGCTGGTAAGTGAATATCGTGCAGTTAGGAACATGGGATCCATTACATTCGATTTATTTCAAGACGCTAAACTGTACGACTAAATTAGATTAATATATCTAAAATCTTACTTAATTACTATTCTAACATTCCAGATGGACATGCAAGAGCTCATCGACGAGCAGATGAAACACAAGCTGACCACGCAAGAGAAGCGAAGGAAGCTCCCCGAACAGCCTCCCCCCACCAGAACCTCTCGACTCCTTGGATTTTTTCACCGGTGATCTGTTGTACCCCACTCTTGGTACGCCTCTATGAAGCCATAGACAACTCTACCATATCAACTCTCTACCTTATCATCATCAAATATTACCATCCATCAACATTACCAGCTGCCTACAGTTTATTTTTAATACTTTTGTACAAAAATCTATCAAAATTAACCGCAGCGACCGCCATCTTGGCTTGCCGTATGGACGTGTTCGCGATCACCGAGTTTTTAGGTTATTTTCTAATTTTATTTTTTAAACCGTGTGATGTTTACACTATCGCAGTGATAGTTAGTATCCTAGTTAGGTTGTTCATAGTTAGTTTACGTTTAATTTTTAATGTTTTATTGTGTCTTTTTAGTTTTTCACTGTAAAATGGCTGGTATAATGGCATTTGGGCATTCTTATTACCCGATAGGGCGGATTTAGTACAACAGATAAGTTTATTTAGACGGACAGATCCAAGAGATTCAACATCTTTTGTCCGACTTACGATAAAATTATAAATACGATTCGATGTGAAACGAAAATGAACTCTAACGTAAAATAAGTCATTAATAATCCGCCATTTTAATACGTCAGCCATTTTAAAACTTAACTTACTACCCATTGCTTTATTTGTAAATAATGTTTTATTAAATTGAGATTACCTTTAACTATGTGTGTATAGTTGGTACTTATACATAGGTAATTATACGCAAATCTTCACTTTAAGTGAGATGTTTGGTGCACCTAAAGCGTATAATTAATTTTACCGCCTGTTTCTACTACGGAGAAATACGAATTAGGTAGTTGAATCCAAATAACTTTTTCAAAGAGGCTGAGTAGTACTCACCTACTTGCTTATACAGAATAAAAAAAGACACGGATCGGTTTTGCATGGTCTTGCAAGCCTGTAGGGTTTAACGCCTGAGTCAGGCGAAATTATAATTAGATTTTTCTATTAGAAAAAATCTTAATTGATAGTAAGCAAGCGGGAAAGATTGACACACTTATATTTAAGGGACTATAGTTTCCCTTCCCTGTCAATTCTGACCAACTATTTTTATTTAAATAATAATAAGCAGTTTTGAGCATCAAGGGATCCTAACTGTACCTCCCTTACGCAGTCTTTAAAAACTGCTAAACGTTAGGGTTGTCTTTAAAAAAACCAAGGTTTTAGAACCATTTACTAATCTAGTACCTATTACTCAGTCTCTTTAACTAAATAAGTTATTAAAAAGTGGTAGAACAGGCCTTTAAATATATTAGAAATAGATTGCTAAATAATGAAGAACATTTAATAGCCATATTATTTACATTACCTACTTACTAATGTTTTACAGGATACTGGTACGCTCCACTTAGACGTCTAGTGTTCACATTGACCGGCGAATGTTGATATTGGTGCCGCTCTGTTATATGCTAACCTTTATTTGGGCTATTTCCATCCATTTCTCCCTAACAAATCAAAAAAGGAGACGAACATGTATTAGAGCTGTCAATTTTAGTTAACCTAAGACTTCCATACATGTCATCATTATCTGTATAGATTTTCCAAAAATGTTGGTGGCTTCCAGACTGCAGCAATAAGATGCAGCTAAATATCAGTACTTTACATGTAGTACTACCTATCTGACCTCCACAACCCAATTACTGGGCAATACGGTACCCTTTGGTATGACTGGTTGGCAGACTTTCGTGGTTTTGCCAGGATCTCCAACCTCCACACAATATAGGTACCTACAGTCGACAAATCAGAAAGCATAGACTAACAACATGGCAAAATTCTAGTACTTAAACTAATTTGACAGCTCCAACTAAGTTCTCTGTCACCGGTTATTTCTCGAACTTTCTGTCAGTATGATATCAATTCTCCGCTCTGGATTTATTAGAGAAATAACACGCAGCTTTATCCCCTTGGTGAATAAGAAATCGGCGCCATTGTCTTGTCATTGATCCTTATTGATTACGTCATTGTAAACGTGATATCTCTGACTAAACCTTGTTTATAATAACCAAGACAATGTCACACTTTCGCCAGGTAATGTCGACATTTACCAGTAGTATAAAATAGACGCGAATTTAACATGATCTGGTGGAAATTTTTAGAATAATTTGTGTGTAGTATAATTCACGAATATTAGTAAAATATCACATATATTTAAATAAATATATATTTTGAATTGTTTTGCAATAGTAATGTAGTTGGTACTTAATTATTGTTCTGTGCCTTAAAAGTACCTGGCCTTGTAAAGTGCCTTTTCGATAGAAATGTCAATTGTATTTACAATAATATTAATATATACCGATACAGCCTTAGAAAACGTTCTGGTTTATTTTCATACTGACATCAAAGAAAACTGTAAGGATAAAGTCGTGTCCTAACATAAGCGAACATGAAACCGATGCGTTCGCCGAAAAATATCGCGACGGTCGTTTATTAGGACACGAGCTATCAAAATCAATTAATTGTTTCTGGAACTAGTACAGTCTATTAAATAAAGTATATCTAGATTTAAAGTAATCGATAAGTCGCGGATGGCAGTGTTCGACCCAGCCAAGTTTGAGAACAGTTTTCTAAATGTATAGAAATGAATAAATGAAAGCACATTTACTTCCATCACAAACAGCCGGGAGAATTATTTTAGCTCTCTTATCAGTGCATTTATGCATATAATAAAAATCTATGTGTGTAAAATCTAACCATACGATTGTCAGTAATAATAGGTTCAGAATAATAAATATTATACACAAATAATATATTTAAATATCTATAATATAAACATGCTCAAGTATATAAAATAATTTATTGCTCACATTTACAAAAATTGAATACATGTTTTAAATTTAAAAACATACCTAACAATACAACATAGTGCAAAACATGTTTTTTTTTGTAACTTAAAGATCTAGCTCTTGTAGTCTAAAACTATTTATATTAACACAAAAATTTCAATAATTATGATTTTATAAAAATATGTTTTGCTCTGTCTGTTTAGATCGAAAATTTTACTAAACTTTTATAAGCATTAATAATAAATTATCAAAATGTATACAATTGGAAGAAAATGAATGAACAGAATCATAAAAACATGTTTTAAACACAAATGAACTTCTATAGCAAATATATTTATTGACAATTTATTAATAACAATTAATGAATTCAATTATTATTGCGTGTAACTTGTTTTTTAGACTATAAAAGTATGGGAAAAATAGGATACTTCGGTACCTACCGAATTTCATCTTGCTTGGTTCTACAACTAACCGGTAGGGGCGTTGGTGTTATTGTAATATTTTTTTAAACCAGCACGAATTCTTTTCCATTTTTCTATATTCTATGATATTGATATTTTACTTAACAATGCAATAGGTTAATGCAAAAGCAATATAAATTATTGCAAAATGTATTTATGTGTATATAGTTGCACGATCAAATTTATACTAACTTTATGTCATTGTTAAAAGATTAAAAATAAAATAATTTTCATCACTTATTCGGAAGAGATATTATTGTACTTAATTTATTTTTAAGACTGAACTAATAATTATTGAATTAAAATATTGATTTTAAAGTTGCTGTAACCGAAATTTAATTTGCAAAACATTTTATTTTAACAACAGTTTTCTGTATTTTTACTTTACTTTCGTATTTAGCACAAAACACGTATGGCGAGTATAACTTCTTAGTCATTCCATATTTCTATAAATTCTTTGGACTTATTACATTAAGTACCTACTATACAAACGACCCAAATTCCTTATTAACGTTTTGAAATTCAGGACCATTTAATTATACAAAATTAGCTACATTTTATTCACTCACAATGAAACATTTTCATTTTTAACATTTAAAAATGACTGATTGTTTTCTTGTAGAGAAACATTAAAAACAGTACCTATTTAACGTTTCGTTGCAAAAAAAGAACAAAAAACAACGTCTATTTTTGGTAAATGTAATAAATCCATAAGAATTATTTATGTACATTAATACATATTTTACTACATGAACCAATCCATCGTTTTGTTAGTGCAAGTGTACTTAATAAACACATTTTCATAAGTACTTAAATAATCGTAATTTATAAGATCTTAATAGTGACTAGAAATATCATTATAAAATAATTAATTATGTTTATGGAATTAATAAATAAAGAATGAGTTTAAACTGAAAATCATATTTTATTACCTCTGCCTATCCTAATTAATGTAGTATCGTATCATGGTAATGTAATGAACCTTCAAACATAAGATAATCAGCCTCGTTGGTCTAGAGGTCGCAAGTGTTACTACTGCTTAGCAGGAAAAACTTAATGACAATAACACAACAGTCAGTTGGGTTCAATTCCCAAGTCGGACCAGTATCAATATGAACTGACAGTATTGTGCTAGTCATTTGTATCAGCCTATTTATTATATTAAGTAACAATAGAAAACCTAAAATATTACAAGTGTAATTAAATACTACGTAATCATTTATAGTAACAACATCCAAGTTATTTTCACAAGTTGAGACCGTTATTTTTGGTCCGACTTGGGAATTGGTACCCAACTGACTGTTGTGTTATTGTCATTAAGTTTTTCCAACAGGAATTTCTCAGTAACAACGCTCGCACATGGGACTTAAACATAAATAGCAAATTATACATAATGTTCCTGGCTTGCGGACCAAGCCCGGGTCGACGGCGCGTTGTGTTCCACGCTCGCCTCAAAGAGAATCAGCACCAACTGGTGGGGTCCGCAAGAGCCAATGCCTGGAAGGGGTGCGGGTTGTCCTCAAAAAAAAAAAACATTATGTTCCTCTGTGAATTCAGACCGGGTGTAATAACAGGAGGGCTGCCTGTGCCCCAGCAGTGGGAAACATTATAGGCTGATCGTCTACATAACTTGACATCACGCATGTTGCCCCAAAGAGCTGGGCAGAGTTGTACCAATAATACAGCCACATTTCACCAATCTATATAAAAGGAGAAACTGACTGACTGATCAATCAACGCACAGCCGAAACTACTAGGACTAGGAACGTGAAATTTTGCACACGGCTTCCTTTTATAATGTAGGGGAGCACTAAGAAGGAGTTTTTGGAAATTCGACCTTTAAGAGGGTGAAAAGGGGGGATTTTGTTTGTATAAAAAATCTTATTCCTTGAGTTAATAAACTTGAAACTTGGTACAAATACTTAGGGCGAATTTCACCAAACTTTTATACTTAGATTATGTCTTATCCTGAGAATAAATTTTGAATTTTTGACAGATCTTCCATAGTAGAATTGTCAGACGTAAATTTTACTCTACGGATAAAAGATATCTGACTTTGGTAAAATCCGGCCTTAGTTAAGTAAATTATAAGGTTGGTAATTTATTGTTTTTCTCAACTACCCCCTAAAGGGGGATTGGGGGTGTCAAAGTTTGTATGGAAGAATTTTAACGCGCGGTTTGATTAACTCCAAACTCCCTCTCTCCTTAAACCAAAAATAAAGAATAACGTGTATCAGGGTTTCTCGAAAATCTACCCCTAAAAGGGTACAGTAGATGTTTGTTACTCAATCACGCAAAAACGACTGAACGGATTTGGATGAAAATTGGTACACAGATATATTATAACCTGGATTAACTAATAGGATACTTTTTATCCCGGTGGTAGATATGTTCCCGCGGGATAATTTACGACTTCCACGCGGGCGAAGCCGCGGGCTGAAGCTAGTAATACATGTACAGAGTGACTTTTTAGTCACCATCAAATTTTTTCTGGGTCGTACCCATGAAATTGAACAACTTTTTCCAAGGAAAATGGGTCGAAATATCAAAAAAAAATCGATCATCTGGCTGTTGATTTTGCATGGGAGGTCTGTTTTTTTTTAAATAAATAAATATAAATAAGTTTAATTTCGGAAGGCGGTGACAAAAAAATAAAATACATAGATATCCAAGTCACCGACTTCCGAAATTAAAGTTATTTTTCACTTTGTAGTGTTTTCCGGCAGTCGGTTGTTTTTTTTTTTTGAAGAAGTTTTTACAACACCTGCTGTGCCACTGCTGACCAAAGGCTTCCCCCAAATCCCTCCAAGCACCTGGACAGTAGTCCAGGGCCACCTTAAGACAACCCTTGCGGTACGCGGCTAGGTCATCTCGCCACCTCTTTCTGAGTTTAAACGACGACGCAAACTGAACACGGTTTATGGGCTTCAAGACCGTGGTGAGTGAAAACGGAACGGGGACCCACCTTACGCGTCAAGGCATTTCAAGCTTCCAGATTTCTTGCAAGATTAACTTCAAAGAAACATATATCATGAAAAAGTCTTGATCAAAAAAGTCAACAAAGAGCCAACGGTGATGGCAACGTCACCAAGCAATATCAAAAATAAAAAGAAGAAAATCTACATTTCAAAAACACCTAAGATGTCACCGTGAACGTCTTACGAAAAACATTTGTTTACTGGACATTATATTATTATTTTCTTTTGTTGCATTCCTATACTTTAGTAATCGTTTATCAAAATGCCGCCCCAAGTGGAACGGAAACCACAACAGGTGGAGCAGAAGGTTGTGGACCCTGAAGCAGAACTCAGCAATGCCGTGAGAACTGTAAGAAAGTTTTCGTCTTCTTTCGTAGCCTGTAGCCTCAGAGCCTGTACCCCTATAGCTCATGCCGGGGTCAATACATATATCAGCCAGACGGCAATCTTATGAGCAGTGAGGCTGACTTAGATGAAAGTATCGCCACTAATTTCGTTGAAATCATTTCCAAAGAACCTACGGCTCTTGGATTTTATAAACTTGAGACAGACACGCAGCAACACTACTTTACGAGGGAGATAGAACGATAGCTTAAGCTACTCTCCTTCTAAGAAAGAGTGAAAAGGCATCTTCTGGATGCGTTAGTTCTACTGTATACCTCATACATCGCCTTCCTTCAGGCGAAATTGAACAAGAGTGAACCTATTTATTAATAGAAAATGTAATCGTGCTAGCGAAGGAATATAAAAAGTCTTCCCCGTAGGAAATCCCTACGAGTATTTCTGCTCCAAGACATTTTTTACCTCTCATAACTTCCTCAAACTAATCACCAACATGATACTGTTTGTTGCTACCTTTAGTACCTACTTATGACATGTTCGAAATAAAACATATATTATTTTATTTCCTTCATTCACAGTACCTGAAACTAGCGCCACAATGCAGCGTAGAGAAGCGAGCAGGTGGTATACCACAGCTTGCTCCACAGGAGAAGCAGCTCAACATTCTGACGTATGAGCTAAAAGAAACCCTGCTTTGCATCAATGTTAGTTGACCAACATTTTCTTTTTCCCCTTATTCCATAATGACAAACTTGCAGACGTTACTATACAAACAAATCTAAAACTTGGAAATTTATCCCCCAACCCCTTAGGGGATGGGAACCACATATTTTGACAAAGGTGTAGAGTTTGTGAAGTTAGGCCTTGTACTAGTATAGTTAGGGCGTGTAGAGTTAGAAGCTTGACTCCACATGAGATCTTGATAACTTTTTGACAGTGCGAGCCATATGGTCTCGTCTTGGCAACATTCTACATGAAAATATTTTTGGTTGGATGTTCGTGCTCAATCACACAAAAACGGCTAAACTAATTTGGATGAAATTTGCCACAGAGATAGATTATAACTTGAATTAACACATAAGGTACTTTTCATTTCGGTATTACTTTTCCGTGAAATCCTGTCCGAGTTCCATGCGGGTGAAGCCGCTGACAGTAGCTTTTCCCCACACAATGAAATTAAAGCAACAGACGACTGGTAGCGTCTGTTTAGACGGTGTTACTTTGATTGTTGTACTATGGTATACTACAATTTAATCGCACCGTGTAAATCAGGCTTTAAGACTAGCCTAATGTAGCCTACACAAACATTTACATTTAACACGCATCTTCAGCTTGCCAGAAAAGGCCAGCATGCAGTCCGCGACGCTTACGTGAAGAGCGGGACTCACAAGTCCATAGTCGAGTATGAGCAGCTGGAGTCTGAGCTGAGGGACGAGAGGGCTCAACAGGCGGAACTGGACTGCCTCAACTACCTCGCGCAGAAGAATGTCATCGAACTCTCAAAGAAAGTTCCTACCGAGGCTGATGTGAGTACTCGAAAACGTAAATTAGGGATACGATAATTCAACCTATAAAATATAATATTTCCAAATGAATTTGATCCTATAAGACGCCAAAAACACAATTTTTTTGGTAAAATCCGACTTTAATAAAGTTTTGTCTCTACTATTTGGTTTTCAATTTACATAGAAGTTCTGCGCTGGAGCGCATCTTTTAGCATTGATAACATGAATTTTATGTACAGAGGCCAGCACATTAAAAAAATAAAATAAAATATAATATTTCCAAATGAATTTGATCCTATAAGACGCCAAAAACACAATTTTTTTGGTAAAATCCGACTTTAATAAAGTTTTGTCTCTACTATTTGGTTTTCAATTTACATAGAAGTTCTGCGCTGGAGCGCATCTTTTAGCATTGATAACATGAATTTTATGTACAGAGGCCAGCACATGAAGCTACCCAAATCTGTCAAATTTCTTTGATAGATTTTCAACTTTATTCCATTAGTTTAAGGTTCATGTTCAATTGGGAAAATTTGACAGGGATAGCTTGATCTGCTGGCGACTGTACACAACTGGCTTCCTTTGGAATGGCACCTAATCATGGCGAAAAATAAAAATATATATAAAAATTAGGACGTTTTCACAGTCCTTCCACAGTTATTTTGCCCCTGATAGCAACCCACCAGCAGTCTTATGACAGCAAGTATATAGATCACTTTGATTTTGACAGTGATGTAAATCGAAGGTAAATTAACTTTGAAGGGGCGGTAGTCTTGTAGCGCCATGCGGATTTGCTCACGCGCACGTGGTTTGCAAGCTGTAGAACGAGACAGCCAGTCGCACAAGGTGTACCATATGACATATTTATATGATATGAGTCACAGTCAGTGGTAGAGACAAAAATCTGATAACTTTAAAAAAAATCGTACCTTTGGAAGAGCCTCGTAATTCCCAAAAGTTAATACACAGGAACTAGCAATGATAGAGAACGCCAACAACCGTCTCCGACGAATGGAGAACAGACTAGACCTGGCCACCAAGAGGTTCTGTGTGGTCAACACTGATAACCGAAGAGTGAGGGAAGAGATACATAGACTACTAGTTGAGAGGTCAGTACTGTCATTAATGACGAAACTAGTAACGTAAGAACATGCCAGTCCAGGCCGATCCAGCATAAATGACATTCACATACTTACATACATAACATCACGCCGGTATTCCCTCAAGGATTGGGCAGAGGTAGTGATGCGTCCCTCACTCATGAGGCCCCTCATTTGAGGTACTCGTGATCGCAAATTGAAAGAGTTACTCGAATTTCAATATTGAACCACCTCATTCCTCATCACCCCTCATTTGAAAATTGACATTGACATTATTGACAATAGGAAATCGAGGCAAGCGAGTTCGTGACTCGCGAATGAGGATTGAGTAATTGAGTGAGCTCAGTGAGCGAATGAACCGACTCAAAAATTGTATGGAGAATTCAGAATGAGTGAGGTGAGGTGTGATCTTAAAGTTTGGACAACACCGTGGCACACCGCACAGTAAACATTATTTAAATTATTTCAGCTACGATTAATTATTATGAACTCTAAAAGCATTAGCATTAGATTGGTAATAAAGGGTCATTGATTCGTTTATTTTGGCGGTCTATTTATAAGCGAAAGAAAATGATGTGTGTGAGAGAGTGAGGTTGTGAATAATCGGATTATCGGAGAGTCGTGACTCGTGAGTACTCGTGAGTCGTCGTTGCACCGGCCCGCCTCGCTCACTTGGAGCTTCGTTTGAGTTCGGCTCGGGCTCGCGAGTCGTGAGGCGAATACGCCGTCGTACGATTCCTCACCTCAAATGAGGGGTCCCTCGTGAGGACCTCACGAAGCAAATTGAGGGGCTCCCTCATCCTCACATAAAATTGATGAGTTACCCATCACTAGGCAGAGGTGTACATATCTACCTTTCGTTAGTACATCCACATTTCGTCAAATTTAAATTAAGTCCCATTTGGTATGGGGCGAGCCTATTGCCATCGGTCAACCACAAATCAGGACTTGGGCTGCTACTGTAATAATCCAGATGGAAAGGTTCATTAACCGTTTGCACAGTAAGGCAGAATCTCATACTCAGCAGTAACGCTTGGTACCACTAAACCAATGAGGCAGTCATGTGCTAGTTCATAAATAACCTATATGATGATAACCTAGATGCAATCAGATTTTACAAAATGATTGAGAGAGAGAAAACGACCATCGTCGATCGCTAAACTAAGCTACCCAATTCAGCTCCCATGCAATGCACCACACCGGATGGATCTGAACTTCGAATTGGTCCGGTGAGGTGCATGACGGATGTTAAGCTGAAATCAGATGCTCCACTAGAGTGTATGATTCACTAGAATGAATGTTCACGTCTGTTTCATTCCACGTCACACAACACCGACAAAAGTACATAGGACAGAATATTAATCTGCTCCTTCATTTCAATTTTGTGTTCAAATTACACTTTGAGTGAATTATAGCTTAAGTATAATCATCAGCCTTAATGTACCGACTTCTGGGACACAGGCCTTCTCTCGGGGAAAGGAAGAGCGCATTGCGGGTTTGTAGATGTCAGATGTCTTCAAATGTTTGATTCTAGGACATGCCAGTTTACCCACGATGTTTTCCTTCACCGTTTTGAGAGCAGTGGTGATGAAATAATTTACACAAAGTAACACACCTGACAGGGTTCGAACCCACAACTCGTAAGTCGCGGCGGCTACCATCGGGCCACAACTTCGCCTAAGTGAGTGAAATATTGTAATAATAATTTAAAATTACGGTTTATCCAGGAACGGCTTCAACATCCAGTGGAATCGCACCATAGGCAAGCTGGTCAAAGGGAAAATGTACCTTATGGATATTTTTGAGATAGCCACGGAGGCCTTCGCAAACAGGGACGAGTGCTGTCGGAAACTAGAGGCCCTGAAGTGGAAAGGACTATTCCAACTGAATAGGGATATTGCTGTACGTATTCTGAGGGCAATATGGTTTTTGTATCATTTTGCAGTCAATCAATCAACACAGCTTATCGCATTTGACTACTGCGCATAGAACTACCAGGCTGCAACACAGTACTCCCCGGGCCGGAGGCGAGGTAGAGGCTCTCCCTCGTCTTTCACATCCGATCTGTTCCAGCCAACTTTTTAAGTCATCGGCCATTTAAAACCAAGCACGGATGTTACCATGACAAATCAAGCTTTGGAAAGACACTATGGTACCTATATGGTAGAGATGATGATCTAGGTCCAAAGCGGAACATTTTTTTATGTATGCACTTGCAAGTGCAACTCAAAACGCAATTCTTAACAATTGCTTACTATGAAGTCTCGGCAAAACCGAGCAATACACAGCAATTCGGGAGATTGTATAGAACTTACTAAGATTTTAGTAATTAAGACTCGCCAACAGTGTACTGAACAGCACCCTAATTGCGAAACACAGGATTAATCATAATTTTTCATTTTGACAGTTCAACAATATTCATTGCGTTATTGACGTTGTTGAGCAGATACAATTTTTCGAACATATGAAGCAATTAGCAATCTGTTTTAAAATGATTCAGATTTTGATTGATTGTGCGTTACGCAATTAGGGTGCTGGTATAGCGGTTTATGAAAAAGTGGGACTGTTTTTAATTAATAGTTTTCGTCCAGAGCCGAACTATATTTTACATAACTTTTACAAATATTTTTTTCATTAACATGTTTGTAGGAGATGCAATCTTTCGAAGGTGAACTAAATCACCTGGCAAAGCTAGAGGAGTTTCTGCGAGTAAAAGGTTCTCGGAGAATCTGTGAGGCAGATGAGATTGAGGAGATGAAGCGGCTGGAAGAGATGCAGGCATGTGAAAAAGACATCGCACGACACGACGCTTTGCTCGAAGAAATATTTGTAAGTGAAATACAAAATATTAATTTTTAACCGACGAAAAAACGGAGGAGGTTACTCAATTCGACGCGTATTTTTTTTTTTTATGTATGACCACGCATAACTTTTTCCAGAGTAGTCCGATTTTGATAATTCTTTCTTTATTGGAAAGGGTATACCCCGAGGTTGGTCCCATATAAAAAAAATCCAACCCTAAGAGTGAGAAAACAGGGGATGATTGATTGTTTACTCACAGATTTTAAGACTGAGTTGTGTATAACAATTACAGAAGTAAACAAAAATTAAGCATGTAGTAATTAGTAGATTATAGCCACAAAAATTATAAAATAAAAACTTTTTAATAAAAAAATTAAACCTCCGAAAAACACTTTTATACGTTTCTGTTTTTCGGCGGTTTAATTTTTTTATTAAAAAGTTTTTACTAAAAGAAAAACGAAAACAATTAAGTATTCTGCGATTCTCATTCTATCGTCGTAATAAGTACCTATTTATGTTAGTTTTTGTTTGGTAATGGGCATACGTTGGGCATAAGGGGGCTTGTCGCTAAATAACAATAGCTGTACGGGTCGATCGAACAGGTTAAGCTATGCTTGCCGCGGTTGGTCGGTGGATGGGTGGTGCGTGCCTCAGAAAGCTCGTCCCGGCTGTCATTTGTGGATCTTTGACAGTCGTTACGGGTTGTCAGAAGCCCGAAAGTCTGACAACCAGTCTTACCACGGGGTATCGTTAATACCCGGTAACTGGGTTGTGGAGGTCAGATAGGAAGTCGCTCCATTGTAAAATACTGGTATTCAGCTGCATCCAGTTAGACTGGAAGCCGACCCCAACATAGTTGGGAAAAGGCTAGGCAGATGATGATAATGGGCATAACCATAGAAATATAAAAACTTACCTAACTACTTGAAATAATGTGACATACATGCGCATCTGTCTGTGTGTGCGCGCATAAGTGTGTGTGCATGTGTGCCTGTCCGTGTTGCTACAGATAATTTACGCCCTACTATTTTTCAAACCGGGCTTGTGTTTTAGAAACTGCTTTCATAATACGCTCGAAATTGTCAAGAAAGTAAGGACCTCTTAAACTTTACGCTCACAATCAAATTCCACTTCTTCCGCACGTTCAAGTCTTCATATTAATCTGGTTGTCTAGGCTTACGCTGGTTCCAGCAGTGTGTCCACGATCATTAACCACTTTCAAATGGATGAGATTGAGAACTTCTCCACTTTTATCCTACTGTGTGAAGTTCTACAGGAGGCTATTCTCGTCAGGAGGGAAGTGGAATCGTTGAGGCAAAAGATTTGTGAGTTTTTTTTATACCTTATCTACTATTTGGCATAAGCAAACATATCAGCCTATGATCTTCCCACTGCTGGGACACAGGCCTCCTGTCTTCGAGAGGGGGTGGACTGTTATCCACCACGCGGGCCCAGTGCGGGTTGCTTGACGTCACATGTCTTCGAATTATTAGTTCTAGGACATCCTGTTTTTCTCACGATCTGTTACTCACAGACATTTTTCACTATCTCTAGACCACACCTAAATCAATGCCTAAATGAAAGCGCGCTGTTGAAAACCACTTATATCAGCGCTAAAGGTTTAAAATCCAAGAGCAAACAGCGCCCTTTCATTAAGATAAAGTGTCGCCCAGTGTACAGACGTCAGCACATCAAGCTACCCCAATCTGTCAAATTTCTTTGATAGATTTTCATCGTTATCACATATGCATAAGGTTCATGTTCAATTGGGAAAATTTGATAGTTTGGCGTATCTTGATGTGCTGGCGTCTGTACCTAAGTGTTAAAGGGCATTAGGTACCTACTTATTACCTTAACATTACATTATGCCAGTACTCCTCAAAAGGTTAGATCGAAATTATCTGCCAGGGGTGCGGGTTCGTTCGAAACAGATAGCGCAACCCCTGGCATACGGGCTACTGAGGGAACACGGGTGGTTTTAGTCAGTAAAAGTCTGAAACGCCCTCCTGCTCCACACAGAGCGGGAGAAGTGATTTGATGATTTGACACCCAAAAAAATATATTATAAAACAAGAGATTATACGCCAAAAGGGGGAAATTATACGCCAGGCGTCAATCATATTTTGTTCAACATGTAACATCATGACACAGCCCTGTAAATTGTAAAAAACGTAAGAAAATTTAATTTCGCGGGCTATCTTAACACCTCCCCTTCATCAAGCTGAACTGATTATTTTGAAAGGTACAGACGCCAGCACATCAAGCTACCCCAAACTGTCAAATTTTCCCAATTGAACATGAACCGTAAGCTTATGTTATAAAGTTGAAAATCAATCAAAAAAAAATTTGACAGATTGGGGTAGCTTGATGTGCTGGCGTCTGTACACAGTTAGTTGATAGAGCATGACTTGGGTCAGGAAATAGGATCATTTTTATCCTATCGGGATAAAGTATTCTGTGTAGTTTTCCCACGGTACCGTACCTGTACGTTCCGGACAACTTCCGACCTTTACCGGGAGCGAAGCCGGAATCCGGCTGGCAAAAGTTGCTACAAGAATCTCTTGGCACTTCAATGTCATTGACAGGAGGGCGCGGTTGGTAAACATTTGTCGTAATGTTTTGTGAAGATATATAGAAAAACAAGATGGCCGATGTTAGTTCCGATTCTAAAGATCCGTAAATAATTATAGCTCCGTATTCCAGTTGACCAGCGCGATAAAAACGAGGCGCGGGAAGAGAAGCAAGACAAAAGTGTAGCGGAAATGACCAAGGAGCTAGAAATTCTGCGAGCGACTACACAACGGAAGCAGGAGGAAAACAATATGGCCGATGCTATTACGACAAAAGTGTTGCGGGGCATCGACGATCTTGTAATGTGAGCACTGTTAGGACATAATATACCATGTAGGAACCAGACGGACTATGGCCTGTGACTACTTTTGTCACGATGTCTGTTAAGACATAATACTTTGTATAGCGCCGTTCAAACTTTGAAGTTCGTAGCGGCGAAGGCACACGCCCCAACCACCCCCACCCAGCCGCTCTCGCCGGTGGTTACGCCGGGGTGCTGGAATGATGGGATGCAACCAATATTACCGTTTTCTTTTCTACTATCTTCTATTTAAATATCACATTACAACCAGAACGTCGTCGTCGCCCAATGTGCAAAGAAGCCAACTCTCAACTGACAGTGACAACTGCTTTGTGGCAAGTCGGGCAGCGTATAATGACAAGGGTGTCAGGACATGAGATCGGACCGGTAGCCTATAGTGTGAACACCATATCCCGATAGTCGGCCAGCGGTAACATTGTCGTTCTGACTGACCTAATGTGAACCTAGCCTTATGCCCCTTAGTGATAAGGCTAACGTCAACTTACCGAGCAATTTCATACAGTTATCAAATAATGACAGTTCATCTGTCTAGCATTTTCCCAACGAAGTACAGTGGCTAGCACATCAAGCTACCCCAGTCTGTCAAATTACTTTGATCAGTTTTCAACTGTATAACTACAGCATAGGGTTTTTTGTTTTTTGGGTGGGAAATCATCAGATGACTTCTCCCGCTCTGGGTGGAGCAGGAGGGCGTGTCAGACTTTAACTGACTAAAACCCACCCGTGTACCCTCAGTTACCCGTGTGCCAGGGGCGACGGTATTTCTTTCGAACAACCTCTGTGTGGGTGGCGGCCCCGTCCAGGCCACGGAAGGGAAGAGCGCTACTCAAAAGTAACGGCACTCCTCCTCCGCCGTAGCCTGTGACCCTCAGCCGCAATGCCTCCCATACGACATCGAAGCCCACCTCAGTTGCGGTGCACCTCACCGCAACGTAGGTACCCTTTTTGGCTGCTACGTCCTCGGCTTTGAGGCAAAAGCCCTGACGAGCGGCCCCACCTTTGGGTTCCTCTTCGCTTCGCCGTGGGTGGGAGACCACGGCTACTGAGCCCCCCCGCAGCGACAATGCGGGAACCCACTCGGGGGGTTCATGTTCAGTTGGGAAAATTTGACTATTTGGGCTAGCTTGATGCCTGTTCGTTGGAGATGGCTTCTACAGTACAGATGTTTGGGCTTTGAAGTGAAATAAACAAATTATTATTTCCTTTATTACACTTTAAACATACAAATAACGTTTTTTAATATTTTCATAATAGACGATTTTTCATTAACGCGCAAGATGATTCTGGACCGTTTCGAAATTGTTTGTCGGTTATTATTAAAAGAAAAATTTGCTTTTCCATACATTTTGACCGCGCAGCTATTGCTATTTTCTATGAAAAAGTTTTGGATAGCTGACGGGAAATTTCTATAGTTTTTTTTTTTTTATCTGTTTTGAAAACATGGCTTCAGTTTGCGCGTCGATGTCTCCGCCAGCTGTATATGAATAAATAAAACATAATTTAAATTATTCTACGTTGTTACGTAATCTCTCGCAGTTTAGCGAAGTGCGACTGCACTCCGCTGATGTCACTCCTCGGAAACCACAAGGAGGTGACGAAGTGGAACGTCTCCAAGTTTCTCAGGATCCTGGAGGCCGAAGTCAAGAGTCTCATTGAAGTTGTATACGGCGCTATCAAGGTTTGTGAAGACTTTCTAGACTTTTTCAATTGCTAACTCTAAGAATACAACCTACGTTCTTCTTTACTTTACTGATAGGATCTTATTGAACGCAGTGAAATAAAAAATTGAATGAAATTTATTATGACATGTTATCACAATAATTCCTTAAAAGGGGTACAAGGATCATTTGACGCGTGGCGAAAATCTGAACTAACGCCGTCGTCTTGGTTTTTAAAACGCTCCCCTATCAATGTCATTCAAGAGCCAAAAGATCCTTGTAGCACTCCACATAAAGCGCCTCCAATATAAGCTAACATTAATTCCTTAAACCGATTGAAGCTACCTCAATCTGTCAAATTTCTTTGATAGATTTTCAACTTTAGCACGTAAACATAAGGTTCACGTTCAATTGGGAAAATTTACTGTTTGGGGAAGCTTGATGTGCTGGCGTCTGTACTAATTCGTACCCAAAATATAAAAAAAGTGGTTCCTTTTGGGAAATGACATTTACTTTTTTTTTATACGCATCATTGAAATTCTACAACTAACCCCCTGGCTGCCATTTGAGTTGAAACTACCAAAAATATTACTCTTACTATCAATATTTTGGATATTGCCCATGGTCCAAATAAATATTGGACATGAAAAATAATGTTAATAAAATATAATAAAAAGTTTTAACCATTAAATAGCAGCGGATGATTACTCTCGATGTAATGGTAAAAATCGTGAGGGTGTTATTTCCCATAAGAAAACCGTATTATTTTGATTTTTAGGTACAGACGCCAGCAGGTCAAACTATCCCAAACTGTCAAATTTTCCCAATTAAACATGAACCTTATTCATTTGTGGTAAAGTAGAAAAACTATCAAAGAAATTTGACAGATTGGGGTAGCTTGATGTGCTGGCCTCTGTACCTACATACAAAAGCTTAGAGTAGGTTAGATACCTGAATGATTTTCCTTTCAAAAATGATTGTCGACCATCGGTCTTGTTTACTACTGTCGGTCCGTCACACTTTGTTTTTTGTCATCATCTATATGTTTCTCTGACAGCCACCAGCACCAACGCCTAAAGCCCGCAAAGGCTCGCTTGGACAGGCAAAACTTGTAGCAGATCCGTACGTAGAGATCTTAAGACCGAACAGGATCGATAAGCTCGTGCCTTACCAGCCTTGTGCATAGTAAGTTTATTTTTAGTAGCTTACGATGTCTCAGTCCTGGGCAACCCAAGGTCATCCACTCCTTCCATGTTTAGTTAGCCAACGCCTACGTGGTTTGCCGCGACCCCACCTTATTGTCTCAGGACACCAATTCTGTGCTATTTGGGCCCACATTTGTCCGCCATGTGGCAGACATGTCCTGCCTAGTGCCAGTTAAGTTTAATATTATAATTAATAGAATAGAGGAAGGGGCTCGTGAGTAAGTAATAAATAACTGACGCACGGGTCGATCGAAGGTTAAGCTACGCCCGCCGCTGTGGCTTGTGGATGGGGGGCGACCATCGGTAATGGATGGGCACCCGAGACCCTCCCATGCCTCTTGTTCCTGGCTGCTATTCGTTGATCTTTGACAGTAGTTACGTGTAGTCAGGAGCCAAAAAGTCACAGACAATCAGTTCTGCCAAGGGTGTGTGGCGTCACGTATTGTGCATTTGTGTACGCGTCCTATCACGTCGGGGTAACAACTTTGGGGACGTAGGTGGAAGGTACTCTGCCTGTTTCCTCTTACGTTGTTTGGAGGTGAGATCTGTATCTAATAAACAGGATAGCGACATTAGTTCCGATGTTAATCGTTGTATTAATGTTTTTTTTTTCCGTTTCAGTTGCGTGGAGGACTACATAATGAACCTGGTGTTCGAGACACCAGCGGTGCCAGCCGACAAGGAATACGTCGAGTACATATTCCACCTCGAGGATATTAATACCAAATTCAATATATATACCCTCACTATTCCTGCGTAAGTAATAAAAGTAAACTACAGACTATCCACATGACGGCGGCTTGTAAAACTACTCAATCGCATTTTAACGAAACACCAAAAGTAACTAACTCAACCACGCTCTGTGGCCGGCTATTTTGTTACGTGGCCGCATTCGCATCTGTTTCGCACGTAGAAATCTGTGGCAGTTGGCAAGATATGAGCTAAATATTTCTTTTTGTATATGAGATGTTGATTTTATGGAAAAACTACTCAGAGGTCCGAAGTAGACCTATATTGTATTTATATTTAGGTAATATGTCAAGACGATATTAAGCTCCAAATGCTACAATTCAATTGACTCTCATGATATTCCGCTTCTCTCGAATCGTGACATACATAATGTAATAATGTTTCTTAGCGGAGTTCGATAAACGGTTTTCCAAGATTATTTTCGGGGCCGACGTGTGCTACGGCCCTAAATCCTTATTATGTGCGAATAAATCTTGAAAATTACAGCATTACATTTAGCTACCGCTTCGTAGTGGGTACATACATACCTTCTTAAATAAATGTTTTTTGCTTTTCAGAAAACGCCATCCATTCCGTGGAAAGAAAGATTAAATAAGAAGAAAGAGAAAGCACTATCCACTTTATTATACTACTACTACTTTATTATAATTTTCTATTTATATTAAAATCATCATATATAATATTACAGCTAAGCTGATAATTCTATTATACATTTTTGGCAAATTTAGTTCTGTTTTTTTGTGGATGTATGTATGTAAAAGTAATATATAAATATCATAGTAAAGTATTTCCAATTTTATTTCATTATTTAATAGTCATTACCACAATAACCACCCTCGAAACACGCTAAAACTACAATGAGCCAAACCTACACAAATGTGGCTTTCCAGTCTACCCGAATGGCTTTGCAATCTACCCTATTGTGACGGGTGGGGGACAAACCATTTAAAATTAGGATTGAGACACAAGTGTTACGTTCGTTAATTTAAAACTTAGTAGAAGTTGTATTTATTAGATGGCAACATTTTGACCTTTTTGTGCAGTTGCAACATTGTATGGTTTGTTATTAATTGGCAGCACTGAAAGGTCATGGTGTTCCCAGTAAAAAAAACCTGCCATAAATCTCGCAAATATGGTTTGTATGATTTTTTCCCTAACAAATTTTCCCATTTATCTCCGTTAATTACTTCAACTTCTCTTAAATGAAATTCATTTAATTGCATGTATACTTTGGATTTTGATAAAATGTATCATTTAAATCTGAAAACCTTTTCTAAATTATTTTCGATCAGATGCACTGTTGGTAAAAAACATTCAAAAATGTGATTTACTACGATTCTTTTATTTTTCAAAATCTAATTCATGGAAATCAAACCTAAATAGAAAAGCCCAGATCGATTACTTTCTTTCTGTAAAATTGTGTTTTTTTTTTTTTTCTGTAAAATTGTGGGGAAACTTAAGCTTCAAGCTGGGAACATCGATGATGTGTTTCCCTTGTTTGTGTGTGTGAGTGATGTCTCCGCCATTGAAATTCATTTTAGCCGAGAATTGAAATAGGTTGTACCTTTCACAAATCGGCAAATATCTTCATAATCTTTCTTCCTTTGCCTATTCTATTTAGCTATATTCCGTGCACCACAATTATATCAAATGGCAGACAGAGACACAGATGAGTTAAACATCGATAATGTAATAAAAAAATTGTTAAAAGGTAAATGTTGATACGGTTTGAAATAAACAAAGTTAAAAGTGTTCCACCTAAGAATCAGTGAAATATTTACAATATTGCTGTAGGAGAGTGATAAAAGTGTGAATAAGTTGTGTTTTTTACGTGTTGGTGATATGTTTACGTTTGTTTTCAGTTCGGGGCGAAAAGCCTGGAATGAATGTACAGTTAACGGAAATAGAGATTAAAGGGCTATGCTTGAAATCGCGGGAAATATTCTTGTCACAACCGATATTGCTGGAACTGGAAGCGCCGCTAAAAATTTGCGGTAAGTCTGTCCATTTTCTAACCAATACTGCCACTTTCCAATGCTACCTTCCACTTTCGAAATGATGAAACTGCATTTTTAGCCGTTATTGTCATTGTTGAACTGAACTGAAAGTTATTAAACATAGTTATGTATAAGGTATTTTGACGACCACCTTGATATTTTACCCAAAACTGACCATTTTCTTGCGTTTAACTTTGTACACTTGAGCAGCCGATTTCGTAGTTGTCTTTTTGATTTCTTTGAGCGCTTTTAGAGACATATTTTGTAAGAAAGCATGTAAATATTACAAAACATTTTGATTTTAAAAGTAAACTATTTTACTTAGATCTACTACAATAACTGTAGGTATCTGAAAACAGTTTGGACAGAATAGTCCATATTCCTTAAAATTTCAAGCAATTTTATTGACCTCAAGCCATCCTTTCACAATATTTTTAAGCCCATGTTAAACCAAGGGTTATTTGTTTAGAGTATAAAAAGTTTTGTTTTGGATATAAAAGTTTGAGTTTTAAAACTGGCTGTTGCCCGCGGCTCCGCCCGCGTGTCGGTTATCGCGGAAAAAAGTAGCCTATGTCCTTCTCCATATCCCAGGCTATATCTCTGCCGAATTTCATGACGATCGGTTCAGCGGTTTAGGCGTGAAAGCGCGACAGACAGTTACTTTCGCATTAATAATATTACTAGGATAAGTAGGGACAGTAGGTATTAAAGTTATAATCTCGCTAATAAAATTGATAAGTTAGCTTCAAAATTATTTTATGATTACCTATTTATCTTACATCATAATCTTAAGTGTTAGTCATTTCATTGTTCAAATTCTATCAAAGGCTTGATATTGTCAATGAAAAAAAATGCAGTTTCATCCATAGTTTGTTTATTTTTTATAACCTGTATTTTCCCACTGCACTCTCTCCTGTGGTTTTCATTGCATACTTACGTTGGAAAGGAAATGGATGGTAGGGAATTGCTGGTAGTAAATGCCTACGATATTAAGTGCGCCTTAGTACATTTCTGTGCTTAAAGTATTAAATAAATGAATTGCTTTCAGGGCATTTCTACTATAAGTTCAACCTTTGTTTACGTGAAACATGCCTTGTTATGCACTTACAGACCGAAAGGGACATGCAACCTGTTACTAGGAATTCATAAGATTCTGGGAATTGCATTAAAATTTTGTATTGGTTGTAAAAAAATGTTTTAATTTTTTCAGTCGGAATTATGTACTGAATCCATGCAGGTTGCTTGTCATGTCAATGTCCGTGTCATAATTGACATTG
Organism: Polymixis flavicincta; assembly: GCA_949987655.1. Taxonomy (NCBI): domain Eukaryota; kingdom Metazoa; phylum Arthropoda; class Insecta; order Lepidoptera; family Noctuidae; genus Polymixis; species Polymixis flavicincta. Next base: position 21,115,852 of record OX465190.1, on the reverse strand, counting down.
CAAATGCCTAAATATCAGATATCATTAGACAAATTCTTTTTAACTTGCCAAATAAAGCTGCAGTTATCAGTAACATTTCACTAGTAGGTATCTTATCTAAATGATAAATTGAATGAAATTAGCCATTATCCATATTCCGTGTAACAAAACTGTTTTTTTACAAATAATGTTGGCTTTTAGCTGTTCAATGGTAGATTAATTAATACACAATTACTACTGGTCAGGTGTTTAATCATTGTTGGACAGTAATTATTGATACATAAGCAAAACTTCAGAAAGAAGATTTTGTAATATCCAACTTGATTTAAAAGAGTGTCCGTGGAGTTTCTTTCCCGTTCTTCTCCATTGAGATCTACATTTTGGAATGGGCAACTACTAGCTTCAACTTTCCACCTGATCGACAATACAAAAGTGCATGTAAATGGTTAAATTGAAATAAATGCTTTGAGTTTCAAGTCAGCAGCCTGAATGTCTGTTAACCAGTCTTTTCAAGGGGTATTACCCAGTAACTGAGTTGTGGAGGTTAGATGGGTAGTTGCTTAATATAAAATACTTGTTATATTTAGCTCAGTCCGGCTAGAGTGGAAGCTAACCCTAACATGTTGGAATAGGCGAGGCAGATGACGGGATAAACAAAGGTTTTAAAATGAAATGAGATGTACTGGCAAATTGCTTTGCATGAATTTATTTGATGATAAACCTAGCCAGAGATCAAAATGTATTTAAAAAAATAAAATCATTGGTGTTTAAAATGCATAGATAACTAGCTTTTTCCTGCAGCTCCGCCCGCGTGGCTGTCGGTTATCGTGGAAAAGGTAGCCTATGTCCTTCTCCATATCCCAGGCTATATATATCTCTGCCAAATTTCATGACGGCCGGTTCAGCGGTTTAGGCGTGAAAGTGTAACAGACAGACAGAGTTACTTTCGCATTTATAATATTGGGAGGGAAGTAGGGATTTTCCAGTTCCCAATAAAAAAACAATTGTTTGTAATTTTAACTCCCATACATTCATAATAAATTGTATTCTACTTAGAAAGTACTAGTCCATATCAAAGATCTATAGAATAACTTTAAGGGAAAGTTCTGTGACAGGAGTTAAACAAGTGCCTAATTAAAATTCTTTCAAGTACACATTCATCAGATATGATTGTTCTGATGTTAGTGATTTAAATTGAATTGTTTTGTAGGTAACCCAAGGTAGCATTATAATATGGAATCCATTAGTTTTCAATATCCAGAGTTGGAATGATAATATTTTTATGAGAAATAGTTGTATGGAAGTTAGACCATATGACTCATATTTTAATAACCATTTTATTGTAAATATTATATTGCTACTGCGAGAGACATTCTATTTGTTTTATCATTTTAGTAACTTGGCCCTCATGAAACTCATTATTTTGTTTATTTGTGTTGATTGATTAATGTTTGATTGTTTGGTCGGAAAATAAATATTGGCCAAAAATTATCACTGTTTTTATTGCAATTTCAGTTTTTCACCTTCATTCTATCTGCCAACCGTTTTCCCAAATTTGTTGGGGTTAGCTTTCAGTTCAGTGTAGTTCCGTGTGTGTCGTAGAGGGCGACTAAGGGACGAATGGGCAGCAGCGTTCTCTATGCATTTTAACACCATACTGCGATCGCCAACCCGCCTGCCTAGTGTGGCCATTATGGCAAACCACCTCCTTTTGAGGGAGGCCTATGTCTATCAGTGGACGTTTTTCGGCTGAAATGATGATGATGATGTAGCTTCCAGTATTTTACATGGAGCCACTGCCTATCTGACCTACACCATCCATTTACTGGGTAACAACACCCTGTGGTAAGACTGGTTGTCAGACTGGGCATTCTACATAATATGACTTCCAACTTATTTTTTCTATGCAATTGTAACCAATATTTTGCATCCTTCATAACCAATTGTAAATAAACCCCCATTTTTTGTCCCCCAGGTGACATTCACGGGCAATACTACGACCTCCTCAGATTGTTTGAATATGGAGGCTTCCCTCCCGAGTCGAACTATCTGTTCCTCGGAGACTACGTGGATCGTGGGAAGCAGTCGCTGGAGACCATATGTCTACTCCTCGCTTACAAGATCAAGTATCCCGAGAACTTCTTCCTTTTACGTGGCAACCATGAATGCGCTAGCATTAATAGGATTTATGGGTGAGTGTGTTTTTTAACCTTTATTTTGTAATTGTCCATACTAATTAAGCCATCAGTGCAATATTAAGAAAAAGAAAATCCTACCACTCCACTGAACTGCAAATATCGTGGAAATGTAGTCTTCCATGCATTAGAGAACATACCCAATCCTGGCCTGATAATTATCATATTATGATATTGTAACTGTCTGTAAAACCAGTTAACCGCTCCAGATGAAGGCATAAAGGTTTAAACTTTCCAGATGTTTATTTAGGCAGAAGACTGTAATTTGATTCTTCTCTTCTATTTCAATGTAGAATTTCTGTAAAGATTCAAACTTGGTATTTTCCAAAAAGAGTTTTATGTTTATTTCAAAATCGAATACATGTATTCAAATGAAAAATACCTACGCTGTGCTTGCCTATAGCGTATTTTCAATACCTACATGTGCAAATTTCCTTACATATTTTCATAGATGCTATCGTGAGATGATAGCGTGTGTCGAGCCCCGGGTGACGCTATTACTCACTACACAAAGGGATCCCTCAATTTCACTACCTGCAAAATTTCGGGAACGCGACCATCGCCTTTTGTGGTCTGGGGAAACGCGAACCTTACTTATGAAGGCCCAAACTTTGTCCAAAATGGGCGATCGTTATCCGTAACATACATTTTCGGACATAATAATATTATGATGATAATATAATCCAAAATATTAACATTTAGCACGCTGTTGCATTTTCAACGCTCGGCTCAGCTCCAAAGATTTAAAATCCACAAAATTATTTAATAGTTCACGTGTCGCTTGAACTTATTGAAAACGGACATATATATTGTATAAAAAAACGTGTTGATTAGGGACAACTCTTATCTGCTAATCAGTTTAGCACAGAATCACAACTGATATTATTTATCGTTGAAAGACACGTCAAAAATATACGCTAAACAATTTAAAGCGTGCAAAATAACGTCTTTAGTTTATTGAACTCTTGCATGATACATCATAGACAAAAGAAACCATTATTACGTTACTTCTATTACTTTTCTAGCCATAGATACAAAAGTTTGTATCGCATAACGTCTTCAACAGCTGTTCTTCAGTTGTATCATAAATTCACGTTTTTATGTAAATTAAGGTTGAAAAAGTTTACATATTCATATATGTGAATGTTATGCTGGTATCACGTAATGTCTCGTAGAACGCCCAATGTCATCGTATTTATAAAGAGTAAAATATATACACTAGCGACCCTCCCCGGCATCGGACCATTTTGTAGTAGTACCGTGTGGTGTCGGACTAAAAGAATAGCACCACCCCCTTTCTTCCCTTGGGTGTCGTAGGAGGCCACTTAAGGGAACTATTAGAGAATGGGCAACAGCGTTCTCTACACATTTTTAAAACCATACTGCGATCGCCAACCCGCCTGTCAAGCATGGCGATTATGATACCCCCCCCCCCCCCCCGCGCGCCTTGGGGGAGGCCTCTGTCCAGCAGTGGACGTCTTTCGGCTGAAATGATGAGGATCTAGTTTTAAAATATTGACAAATAAAAGTGTCTTAAAAGATCTACTTACAAAAATAAATATTTCTTTCAATTTGGCCCAAGAAACTTGTTAAGGGATTAGGATTAATTAGTAGTCTTAACCGTTAACTCTTAACCGTGTGTCGTAATAATTAACGTAATCGTTAAAGTTGAATCTACTTTGATAGTCTTTGTAATTTACTCTTGAGCCTTATTGTCCTTTTAGGACGACTGCAAAGGTCACATTCGAAGAACGAAAGGATACTTATTGTAAACTTAAGTATTTAATCCATTTAACTTCTTACATTTAATTTTGTTAAATGGAACAAATTCGGTACTAAACTAACCACTTTTAGTATGTTATTATTGTGCCCTTAAAATCTATATATATAAGATATCTTAAGGTCCGACGTCCGTAAAATAACTAAATTGCGTTTCTGTAATAAAGAAACAACATTCAAAGCTATTATATTCACGAATATCGTCTCCTTTACATCCTTGTGGTATTTTCTATTTCATAGGTTTTTCTTAACCTCACAATCCGAATGACATGCACCACATTGTCATTGTCGCACGTCAGTTCTCACTCGGTCATTCAAATTAGAGAAATGATAGGTATGTGTCATTTCCTTACATCCCCCCCCTTCGGGGAGAGAATTGTATCACAAAACCTCACTAAATGTTCTTTAAGCTGTCGTCTTCAAATGCGGGAGCTGGGACAAGTTTGGTAATGTGGAAGAGATTTGATTCTGATTTTCTATGTCCTGTATTTATTCTGTATATTGAGTTGGAAAGTTTCTCTATTATTTCATAAGGTCCTATCTTCAACTCATCCAGTTTTCTTCTGTTTAATTTATTGCCATTTTCTGCATATACCATGTCTTCTACTTTAAACTCATAATATTTTCTATTTCTATCAGATAGATTTTTATTGTAGTTGTGTGATTTTATACTGTTTTTACAACTTCTTCCAGGAAATAATTCTTGAATTGGATATTTTCATCATCATCCATGTAAGTCTTTCTTAGTTCCTCTGATAAAGTTATCCATATACACCTTTTATCGTGTCTTTTTTGTAATGTATTTTTTAATATTTTATAAGTCTCAGTTTCCATCAATTTTCCATGGTATTTTATTGGCTGCAGTTCTTGTGGTATAAGATAGATTTTACCTTCTTTTGTGGTTATTGAGGTTACTGCCAGCACATTGGTTTTTTGATCATCGAAACTTTTAATTGTAAACTCAAATTTTAGTTTATTCATTTTTGCAAGATATCCTTTGCAAAGAATGTTGTTTTATAAGATATCTTAAGGTCCGACGTCCGTAAAATAACTAAATTGCGTTTCTGTAATAAAGAAACAACATTCAAAGCTATTATATTCACGAATATCGTCTCCTTTACATCCTTGTGGTATTTTCTATTTCATAGGTTTTTCTTAACCTCACAATCCGAATGACATGCACCACATTGTCATTGTCGCACGTCAGTTCTCACTCGGTCATTCAAATTAGAGAAATGATAGGTATGTGTCATTTCCTTACATATATATAAAAGGAGAAACTGACTGACTGATCAATCAACGCACAGCCGAAACTACTAGGACTAGGAACGTGAAATTTTGCACACTTACGTGAAATGTTACCCAATCACGCAAAAACGGCTAAGCGGATTTGGATGAAATTTGACACACAGACAGATGGTAGCCTAGATTAACATATAGAATAATTTTTATCCCGGTAGTACGTTCCCGCGGGATAATTTCCGCGTCCACGCGGGCGAAGCTGCGGGCGGAAGCTAGTAATCAATAAGTACCTTTAATAGTAACACAATTTTCAAGTGTAAATGTGGTGCTGTCCCACAAACAATGGGGCACTTAATAAAGTGTCGAGCGTGACCTGTTGTCCACACACTGCAGGAGCTGATGACCGCTACTGAAAGTGCCAAGCTCGTAGCCAATTTCTGGGCTGACTCTGAAATTAAATTGTTTACTCATTATCAATTTATAGATCAACTAGCTGACCCAACAGACGTTGTCCTGTCCGTCCAAAAGTCATTCATACAAAATCTCTACCCTACCCTACCCTACCCTACCCTACCTACCTATTAGGAATTTATAGAACTAACCGATAAATTCACACTAATGTCGTATAATAAACATTTAATTTGCAATAATAAATATTGAGATCAATAATTAAGATAAAAACTATTCTATCTTTTAAGTTAAACCATATTATTAATGGTGACAAAATTTTATCAAAATCCGTTCAGTAGTTTCGGAGTTTATCGCGAACATACATCGTGACACGAAATTTTTGTATTTAGAGATTTTCTAAAAGCAGTTAGTTACTTTAAGTTCACTCAGACTACCTAAACAAAATGGACTTGCGAAATTGCCACAAAAAACAATATCCAAGTTACGAAATAAGTGAAATTACATAAAGAGTTAGTGCATAACAAGATTAAGTTACCAAAAAGAGTAATGAAACGTACGTTGTTGTGCAAATATTTCGGTAACCGACGTAACTGGTTGACTGACTCGTGACAAAACGTGTTATTTCGGTAAACTTTAAAAAGAAGCAACGGTCCATCGGCATTTTTCTAAATATTTTACTTGATGACACGTTTAGATAAGTTTGAATATCAGGAATTCTGCCCGATTGGTGGCAATAACCTCGTAGTATTACATAGGACTTAAACAAACCTGGCGGAATGTGTGAACTGTACCTACCATAGATGCACCTCTGCGTTACGCAGAAGCCTTCGGGGAATACTGGCGTGATCATACAAAGCAGTCTTCGACGTTACGTAGGAAGGACAAGTTTTTTCCTACTTAAGCACATCAAATATGGCGATGCCTTAAACCCCTTCATCAAACGCAATCCTGCTATGTAATATTATAAATTATTTATTGTCTTTGATCCAAACATTCACATTTAATGTGAATGTTTGGCACTCAATCACGCAAAAACGGCTGAACGGATTTTGATGAAATTTGGTCCAGAAGTAGTTTATAACCTGGATTAGAATACTTTTCATCCTGATGATACGTTCCCGTGGGATGTTTTCCGACCTTCACGTGGGCGAAGCTGCTGGCAAAATCTAGTATAAAATCAAACAAGCCCAGATTTTATTACAGATTTTACTATCAATACAAAATACAACCCGTATTTTGTATTGTTTTATTTTCATTAGCCTTTTTCCATTTCTCATTAGCTGGCAACACATAAGGAATTTGCACCAACAGATCATAAGCGTCTTTGCGCCGAGTTGTGTGAAAGCATTATGAGGAGAAATGTCCTAATGCGTTGGTCGATTGACTAGCTAATCTAGCGAGCTGACTCCATACATGGCTACTCTCATGTCTACTTCTTTATTGTAATGAGTGGACGCAGATTTCTTTAGCTACATTCATCTAATGGCGTTAGGCGTGGTACTAAGCATTTTGTTCGGTATTTGACAATAGCGTATCGCGGTAATTCATAAGGTTCAAATTAGCGATTCGTTTGATGTTAGTTGAATCGAATGACCACCAAAATACAAGGAATTTTAAGTTTGATTCAACATTTGATAATACACTCAATATTTTTCTGACTTATAAAATGTACCAATACGCCGAAATGTGCGTCAAAACACTAACGGTCTTCGATCTAAACGACTGCTAAAGTCTAGTTTCTTATTGAAAACCAGACTTTAGCAACTGTTTAGATGTTCGATAACTTTTTATGAATAAGACCGTAAGCGTTTTACGGTATCCTACATTTGAACAGCGCCCGATATTACAGATTTTTTCTTAGGTTTCCGTCTCCCTAATCTGGTTTTTGTTGTCTTCTTTCCTTCTTCGGTATTTATCTACGTACAGTCCAAAAATAAACATTTACTTTCGTTTCGAAAGCGATTCTTTTTTATATTACTAAGGAAAAATCAACTTCCCTCCCTCGTCTTGAATCGATACTCCCAAAACGAATTAGTAAGCGATACCCTACCGTTCCGAAAATATCCTTGAATCTCCCCTACTACACACGGGGCAAAGAAATCGCTCGCATATGTTTCGTACGAGTCATGGGAAGTAAGCACGCATCCGTCATGCACCGACGGTTGTCAGACAATACCAGTAGACAACCGTCTGTCTGCAAAGTATGCACGTACTCTTATGTGGGTTTGTATACTTTTGAAAGGCTTTTAGAAGTCTGCCACTCCAATTAGTTTAGAATGTAGGTTCTTGTAGTTTTATCTAAGTATGTGGACATAGGAAGTTCTGTTCTATTCATTTAAGATATTTCCAAAGCGCTTTATGGAAGATAAGGAGGTGCTGCGCCGACCCCAAATAAATTGGGAAAAGGCATAAGAATTATGAACCTTGCAAGTGCCATATTGTAATAGCTCAAAACACTACCCAGAAACGGTTCCTGAAAAATATTTTCGATAGTAGGTAATCAGTTTATAAGTGACGCACTTTTTGAAATCCTTTTAAGGCTGCTGTTACAGGCTGATGCGTATTAGCAAGCCTCTGGGTTGACATCATCTTATAAAATTGGATGTGCTCATACCCGTTCTGGCAGGCTGTAGCCAATACTGACGTCTTGGCACGCAAGACATGTTTTAAAGATTTTGTCAGATATTCGAATTGGTGAAATATGCCTATCTGTATTGTATGCCTATCAATAGTACCTAATCCTTAAATTCTTTACAAACTGATAAAGTTTGATAGGAAATAGTAGATAGGTACGTTCTTCCAATACAAAACTTTTTTCCCCCAAGATAATACGTGTTGTTGTCGAACTTAACGCCTCGGGTCAGGCTTGAGGCTTTTTTTTTTTTTTCAAAGTCCGATGAACTTTGGTTTGTTTTTTGCAGATACTTTTTCTGTATGAAAATCCGCGTAAGAAGTATCTCTTAACGTATCCACGTAGTTTTTTTATGTACTGAAAAGCAAGAAAAACTTAATTATCAATTACGGGAAGTGCGTATCAATTATTATCAATATGCATTGATTCTTTAGTATTTCCAACTCAGTGATATTTGGAATCTTACTCTGCTTGCCAGCAGGTTAGTTTTAAGGTGACACTTGCCCACATTTTTTCCATACAAACTTCAGGAGGATTTTACTCCACTGTCTGACTATGTACATCAAAAATTAAACATGGTATGGTTTTGTCTCGTTATTATTATTGTCTGTACGGAAACAGAACACTAAAATAAAAAGCTATTAAAAAGTTATGAGCCAACAAAGATTCGTTTTTCTTGCTAATTTAACCTAACTTTGAGCGTGTTAAAGTAATAAAAGGAGTGTAAAATCTCGAAAACCAAGACGGTGCCGACAAAGTTCAATTAACAATAAGTTCAATAAACTTTATTGGTCATTGATTTATGCAGTGGTTTTTTTCATAAAACCCGATCTTCTGAAGGACTTTCCTTAATTCTTTCGCGATTTTTTTTGCCAAAAATGCTCCTGCATCTCACTCAATAACGTTGTGCGTGTAGACTAGAGTCTAACTGCTCACCACTGATACTATCTCTGTCGGGTACGAAGCCTGGTGAGACAGCGTGATTTTTAGCCAGGCCCACCAGTGAGTTCGAGCCCGCGCAAAGTGTGCCCTTAAAGATTAAACTTCGACATTAAAAGCTCCCACAAACAGGCGCGACGCGCACACTTGTAGGACAATTTCCTTGAAAACTTCATGGAAATGGTTCGAAAAGTGTCGCGTCGCGCCTGTCTGTAGAAGGCTTAATGAGGAAACTAGGGTATACATAGATGAGAACCGGGTACTAAAGGCAGGTACCTACTGCTAATTACACCTACCAATTTCTGTAGCCAATCAACGGCCGAGTTTTGGGCACGTCACGATTGCGGCGGTAAGTCCCCTCTTTGAGGAGTGGTTTGAGAGGCGGCATGGCGTCCTCACCTTCCGCCTGACGCAGGTCCTCACCGGACACGGTTGTTTCGGGAGGTTCCTGTTTCGGATACGGCGGGAGGAAACGCCCGGGTGTTTCCACTGCGAAGATCGCCCTGAGGACACGGTGGAGCACACGGTGGCGGTCTGCCCTGCTTGGGCGGAGCACCGCCGTGTCCTCGTGGAGGCGATCGGCGGCGGCGATCTCTCGCGTCCGGCCCTGGTCCAGGCCATGGTACGGAGCGAGAGGGCATGGGGAGCCGTCACCTCCTTCAGCGAAGCAGTGATGCTCGCGAAGAGGGAGGCGGCGCACGTGAGGGAGAGGCAGCATATGCGCCCTCGCGACCCCAGCCGCCGCAGGATACGGAGACGCCCTGGGCGTCGGGAATCCCAGGCCGATTTCCGGCCACCGTAGGCATGGGCTTGCGGACGGCGAGTAATGGGTAGCTCGCTGTCCGGTAAGGACCAAGCCCAAGTCGACGGCGCGTAGTGTTCCACGCGCGCCTCAAAGAGATGTCAGCACAAATAGTGATGGGACCCGCAAGGGTCGATGCCTGCCAGGGGTGCGGGTTTGTTCGAAAGAGACACCACAGCCCCTGGCTTAAGGGCTACTGAAGGAACACGGGTGGGTTTTAGTCAGTAAAAGTCTGACACGCCCTCCTGCTCCACCCAGAGCGGGAGAAGTTATTTGATGATTTCCCACCCAAAAAAAAAAAAAAAAAAAAACGGCCGAGTTTGCCAATCTGCATTTGGGAAGGCGTATCAAATGCAGCCGTCAAAGACCAATGTTGACATACATTATTAAAAGTCGCCGTTAAAGAAAACACACTTGAAATCAATGATTCAGGTTCCCACAACCGATCGTAATCAGTCACCCTGCCACACGTTGAATGTATGTGGTAAACACCAATGAGTCAAAACTCTGAATCATTCAGTGCGAGGTCGATAAGCAGCACGCAGTCAAGTTCGAGGCATTTGGTGACGTTAGATCACTTTAAGGCGAAGATTTCTTGAAAACGCTCAAAATGGTGGTTTTTTAAACCAGTGTATCTCTTTAACCGTAAATAATTTTGAAAGAAAAAAATATATGATATTTTAAAGTCTTTTTTGCATACAGTGATGGTACTCAAAACATAATTAAACATACTTTAATGCATCAAAAAAATCATCAAAGTCACTTCTTAATTATCTTTAAAACTAGTTTATCCCTTCAAACTGCACCCAGTGATGGATTATTTTTTGTTATCAAATAGTTAATATATCTAATTTTATTTGCATTTTTACGACAATGCTTGCTCATTTATTATTCGAATTTATAACAACAGATTTGAACCCGCATCGGATTGCAGTAAGAACTATTATCGGTAATAACGACAATACGACGAGTACATTCAAAATGAACAGGCCCTTAAAATTCGAAAACTGACAACACTAATTACGCAGTGACGAAAAATTCCGAGTCGTTGCGCCTTATAGAAAACAGTTTCAAGAAGGATTCTTGTATTGGCCTGGTTTAATGTCCAATTCCTGCTCAAAGGCCTCTTCTTTCTCCATGGAAATCTCTCTATTTTTTGCGCTTTCTGACTTCGTCTGTTCTGCAAAATATGTCCAGATTTTGTCGTCACATCACCCTAGTTGCTTAGTTATCCAGGCTTCTCTGACAGTGAATCGTTGCCCATCTGTCCGGGTGGATTCGTTCGAGCGATCTGGTCAGCTCAGTTCTATTTACAGCACTTACACTTTTCTTCCGCTAAGCACTTGAGTTTCAGAGTTCTTATTGTTTTTGTGTTACTGCTCTTTTTGCGTCATGTTTACCGCAAATAATGGTATTTTCTTTCTTTCTTCTTCTTTCAGTTAAATGAGCGAAATACTACTTATAATCTTAACCAAGACAACAATAAAAGATATTTTTATTTTATCAGACATAAAACACTCATCTTTGTCATAACATTTATGCTATCTTCGAAAACAGATGAAATTGCTGCGAATGTCATGTTCTATTTGATGGAACACCTACGTCCCATGCATTTTGATTATAAATGCAACCTGTCGGACAGATGTAATGTAAGACATTTTTATATTTGATCGATGTAGCTATTTCGGAGATTGCAGTCACACACGTGGTGCGTCACACGCAAACAATAGGAATGGCTTTCAATAAGACAATTCAACAATATTCATTGCGTTATTTACGTGGTTGAGCAGACAAATGTTTCGAATATATGACGCAATGGTTTAGCAATATACTTTAAAATAATTCAGATTGTGATTGATAGTATGATACGCAATTAGGGTGCTGGTCTTAAGAAGAATAAAAAATATTAAAAAGTAGGTAAATAACAATTTTCAACTGCTCCATCTATGAAACTAGACCACTGCTAGAGATTCTGATAAGTCTATCTTCTTTTCTAGAGCTACAATAAATAGACATAACGTTATTACATAACCTCACTCACAATCGTAATTACTGCCATGTTTTTATCACAATTATATCATTGATTTTCACCTTTTATTCCGAATTCCTCGCAGTATGAGTGGTTCAATGTTTATTGATCTACAATGGTAATAAAAAGTCATACACGACAGGCCAACTCAATCTGTGTGGTTCTTTTCTCAAAAGACCATTTCAAGCACCAATCCACATGGTCTGACCAAGAATATGTCTGGACTTTAAAAGAGACTGTGTTCTTCTGAGTTTGTTTCGACCTTTCTTCTTAGGAGATAGGAAACGCCGACCTCATCTAGTTAAAAAAAATATAATTGACGTGTAAAAGTGTTTGTACAAACCTACTTACAGAAATAAAATCATTTATCATAAAGAAAGCCGAGTACAGACCCCGGTCTTACGGACGTTAAAACATCGCGCCGGGACTTTTATCGCTCAATGAATTTCCAACTCGGTTTTGACCCTAGCATTGAGAGCCCAAGAGAGTGCATCCCAACGCGTCGAAAAACCACACTTGGCTTTTCAGTTCTTGACGCTAAGCAGTGCGCTGAAGTTCTAGTGCACGAAAATGACCGCGATATTTTACGTCTGTGCGAATGTCGACTGCTACTCGAGAGGCGGAAGAAAAGACTCTCAATTTAATTCAAGGAGGTCGTCATATGTATAATTTTATTATGTCATCGTCCAACTTTCAGGTGTAGATAATACCTATTAAACGCTGTGTTATTTTTCTAATGACGCCATATACTCTTATCTAGAGCTATCCACCAGATAAGGCTGGCTGAATATGATAATTCCATTGATTGATAGCGATAATCTTGACACGAACTCAGACAACGCAGTGATGTCACATTCTATTGTGCATTTATTTTTAGAACTTCAAATATTTGTATGTTTTTAGGGAATAGTGTTTTAGGATATGCATTTTGCGATTTTTGTTTACCCTCTAAGTCCGTCAGCAAAAATACGGGTCCGTCCGAAAGTAGTTAATCGATAAAACAATTTTTCGGAAGGGCTAAATACAACACATTGGGCGTAGAGACAACTATCAAACCGTGTTGTCAATCGATCTTAGTTTTGAAACCGAACGAATTTTATGCCCGTAAGTGATCATCATCTCTGCCTAGCTATTTCTCACCTATGTTGGGGGCGGCTTCCAGTCTAACCGGATGCAGCTGAATACCAGTATGTTACATGGAGCGACTGCATATATGACATCCATAACCCAGTTACTGGGAAACACCTCTTGGTAGGTCTGGTTGTCAGGCTTTCGGGCTTCTGACGACATGTAGCGACTGTCAAATATGTCCGTAAGTGATACGGAGTAGGAAACGCCCGTAACTTCATCCGAAACTATGGAGTTCGTGCTTAGCGCGTAGACCCCCGATGACAGAATTCCCGGATTCGTTAAATAAGCGAAGCATCGCAAATGGTATCGGGCAGAAACCCTTTTATGAAATGCATTTTAATTGGAAATACCAGAAGACGCTAACAGCTTTCCAACGTTCCATGCACGGAATGACATTGTAGATTTTCCGGATTCCGGGAATGAAAAAGCCGGGGAACCAATAGAGAACTGATTCAGGTTTCAAATAAAAAGCTATACTTTACCTTCTCAGTTTGGATGGGCAAATTAAAACGGTGATACCTATCCATTTCTGCCGCAGACTTCCGCGCAAGGAAAACGTATGCGTAGACTACTTGTTATTCTGATCATTTCGTAAGCTATATTGAGGAAAAAAGTTGATGATGGATCATGACTTCATGAGCTAGCGACCAGTCCTTGTCAATAAAAAAAAAAATACAAGAATTTTCTCTTTCAAGTTTGACTATTGTTTTTCTAAAAGGCTTTGGCATCGTGAACGCATTATTATTATATTGTGCCCATGGCTAAAGACCCAATTTATCACTAAGTACCTACCATTCGGATCTCGTCAGTAATAAATAGGCGAGTAATAAATCATACTTACGTACGTTAATTTATATTTCTGACAATAGAAATGCCAACAAAATGTTCAGTACTTGTTCCGAATGATCCAATTACCGAGTAAAATGTCAGATGAGATTCAATATGATTCCAGAATATTGATATTTTATTTGCAATCAACGCGTCTAAATGATATTATACTAGAAAATATTGATATATCGAAATCTATAAATATTTTCAAGTAGCGCAACAATTTTATGTGCTCCAAATACCAGTTGATTTACCCGATATTCATTGAATCAATCGAACGGCCGCATAAAAGAGGTTAAATAATGGGATTTTCAATCTGACTACGAGAAAAATTGATAGAGCTTTTGTTAGAACGCGTAAATTGTCAATGGCGAAACGGCAACTTATTTTGAGTATTCGGTTAATACAAAGTGAACTGAAACGATAAATGATTTACCCTGGGATTCAATCTGCGTTGCCTCTGAAGTTCCAATACAAATTCAGATCATACACAATCTAATTCAAAATAAAGTTGGCTTCAGGTGGGGTCAATGTACGCTGTTGAATAGGTTTTTATAGCCTCGAACTGCATGGCCAGTGGAGGACAAAAAATTCGATTCTGCTGTCTAATGCAGTTTCGTTAGTCGAGTCTGTGCCCTGCATAAAGCAGTAGGGATCCACTTGTTCGTTTGTAAATTAACGGTCACCCATCCACCGCGGCAAGCGCAGCTTAACCTGATCGATCGGCCCGAGCAGCTGTTATTCTTTAACCAAAAGTTCCTCTTCTGAAAAGTGAATGAAAAAAACAATGGTACCAATTTCAACAGCTCCTTTTGATGAGACCATGCTTTCAGACGCAATGTTGAGATTGCTTGGCTAACACCGACCTCATTTCCGGGTCGCTAGCATCATGCTGCACTTGCTTCACAATCCTAGATTATTGCCAAACTTAACTCAAACAATAACGAACATTAGTAAACACGGAAGAAGAATTTTAACCGCGTTAACATTCAAAAAGCAACTTCACCAATTTAATTACAATGAGCATAACAAAATCGCTTACAATTACAACCGTTTCCCGTACGTTGGTACGTTCGTAATTGTGTCAATGACTCATAGTGGTCTGCAATCGTATGCCATTGTTTAAAAATTTAAATTAATAACGAAAAACACGGGTTGTTCAAGTTTGTGCAAAAAAAGATTACCATTCTTGAATTTTGTGCTAATTTCCAAATCGGTAATCAATCAAATGGTAAAAGAGGCACTTTTTGACGAATCCCAGGGAACTTATCTCACAAGTAGACCTCCAACAAATCAATAGTGGTTTGGAATGAAGGCTAAGTAAGCTACGCGTACCGCAGTTGGGCCGTGGATGGGTGATCATCTTCACATACCAAAACACCCCACGTGCCTCGAAGAGCACGTTACGCCGTTGGTGAAACCTACGTCGATTCCTTACTTCGAAACCACGTCAGTTCCTTAGATCACATACGACATCTGCTAATAAATTTCGACAATTTGTGTTGGAAAATACAGAATATGGCATTTTGATTCCTTACCGTTACCACACAGTTACATTGGTTTGTATGGCGTTCCGTGTGGTGCCGGACGTAGACGTTAGACGCCAGAAGGCGACTAAGGGAATTACTAGAGAATGGGCAGCAGCGTTCTCTATGCATTTTACCACCATACTGCGATCGCCAGCCCGCCTGCCAAACGTGGCAATAATGCCAAAACCCCCCTTTTGGGGCAGGCCTATGTCCAGCAGTGGAAGTCTTTCGGCTGAAATGATGATGATGATCTTAGACATTATTGTCGTTCACCATCATCATATCAGCCCGGAATCACCCACTGCTGGAGGTTATACCCCTCCCCCTTTTTCGCCATACTTCTCGGTTCCGTGCGTCTCTCATCTATCTCCCGCGACTTTGACTATCATCAACCCATCGCGCTTTTGGAAGGCCCTGGTTTCTTTGGACTTGCTGATCAATGCTCGTATCTTCTCTGTATGAAGAGGCCGTTTTCCTGTAGTGGGAAAATAATAGACTGGCATTATTTTATTATTGAGCCTATTTATGTCATCGTTCTCCTGCCCATATCCCAAATTATTTGTGGTCAGCGCAACATGTCTTTTTCTTCCACACTTGACAATTTTCACTATTAGTCGTCATCTCCGTAGTCGCACCCTTTCTTTCCATATCATCAATCACACAGTCCATTCATCGTTTCTTTGGTCTCCCCCTACTCTTATAGCTATCGAAATTCATACTCAAAACTTTCCTCACGAAATCATCCTCATTCCTCCGTATCGCGTGCCTATACCATGACAACCGTCTTCCACACAACTTTTCAGTTATTGGTGCCACTTTCAGGCAAGCTTATTGAGCCTATTTATATATGGAATATAATTGAATACATAATAGCACCCATGAAGCGTTACTTATTTTGATTAAACACAAACGTGCCTAATAAAATATACCCAAAGGTTAATGAAGAAATACGTAACACCTACACAGACGAGATGAATCGAGGTGTACCTATCTAATATTCGTGGAATATTCTAATAAATTCACATTTGAGACTCTTTATTTGCTTTGTGATATTTAATTTACGTAGAATTGTGGAGTATGGAATATTAAAATATGCTGTTGTATTCTTTCATTTATCTCTTTTGATAAAGTTGTGGACGTGTAGGTGTTTGATCATGAAGTGGAATGCCCTTAGCTGCTGTTGTGTACCATATGTTTTATCCTTAGATTAGACTAGCTTCTACTCGCGATGTTGTACGCGTAAAATGTCTTGTTGCTCCGACCCATCTCGCTGCATCGCCTACCTGCACTATTATCTACTTCGTTTTCATTAAATGTCTTTGTGGCTTTTTGTTTTTGCTCTGCTCCTAACGGTCATAGCGTAATGATAAATAGCCTTTAACCTTCCTCTGAAATTGGGCTATATAATGCAAAAAGAATTTTACAAATGCGACTGGTAGTTCGAGCGATTAGCGCATTCGAACAAACTCTTCAGTTTTATTTTTAGTATGTAGGTAGATATTTTAACTTAGCAGATCTGCTTTTCTGTAAGCTGAACCTTTGTGTTTTATTTACTTTTGTATTCTTAAATAATTTCAGATTGTCTGCGTATACATAATTTATTAAATTTGTAATAATCACACTGAGAGACAATTCTAGTCTCATCCGTTGAATTTGGTATCTGAAATTTGATATTTTGTTTTCTGAAAAAGAAGTAATATGATTCATTTTCCTATAGTCACTCAAATTCTAAACATGACCCAGCCAATGATATTATCAGCTTATTTCCCTAAAGGTCAAGATAATACAATTAAGTAGTCTTATATTCTTTCTATAGCCTGTAGGGAAAACGTTGATATTACGACCTTGATTGCACGTTTCTCAAAATTCACGTTTTCCTACAGTTTCGTAAACATTGCTTTCGTTTAAACTAGCACACATAAGGTCTATTTCAGACGATGAACTACTTTTTATTCATTGCTTCATAATCAGCGTACAATGTGCCCACTACTGGGAAACAGGACTCTTGGCGAGAATGAACCGTGCGGGTTTGTGGTCATGCATTACTTACGTCGACTTTATTTGTTTAATCAACATAATTAGTAGTGAGTTGTCCTCATTGTGATTAAGAATCATTTACAGAACGGGCAATTGAGTCGTAACTGTAGTAGGTACGTACGACAACAATGGTCCTCTCGGGTCTTGCCATAAATTCTTGCCTGACTGGCCGATCGTTGACTAAACATACTGTCAAAGACTTTCGTTGATTACTGTTGACTTTTAAATAATTCTTGGTATACCTACATAACAAACTTCACTTATTTCTTCTTGATTCACATTCAAGACTTAACAAACAGCGTGAATCAGAAAAGTGTGGTCAAATTTTAGGGTGTGGTACAGACCATCAAACTGAACAACGTTTTCCATGGGACCAACCTCAACACCAACAGCGAAATTGCTAAAATATAATCAACTGTCCCATACAAAACTTCAACACCTCCTCGACACTATTGTAGATAGCTGATATTCTTTGACGATTACACGCTGTATATATATATTGCCCCACAGCAGGTTTAGCATGACGCTTAGGATACGGGGACGCCCTGGGCGTCGGGAATCCCAGGCCGATTTCCGGCCACCGTAGGCATGGGCTTGCGGACGGCGAGTAATGGGTAGCTCGCTGTCCGGTAAGGACCAAGCCCAAGTCGACGGCGCGTTGTGTTCCACGCACGCCTCAAAGAGATGTCAGCACAAAAAATTATAGGGCCCGCAAGGGCCGATGCCTGCCAGGGGTGCGGGTTTGTTCGAAAGAGATACCACAGCCCCTGGCATACGGGCTACTGAAGGAACACGGGTGGGTTTTAGTCAGTAAAAGTCTGGCACGCCCTCCTGCTCCACCCAGAGCGGGAGAAGTTATTTGATGATTTCCCACTCAAAAAAAAAAAAAGCATGATGCTTTCTATTTCGCCTCTACCGAAAAAAGAAATCGCTTGTCTACATTTCTCGGTGAAAAACTGTCAACTGTCTACACGGAAACGTCATTATTGTCTACTCTTCCGTCGACAAAACGCCTCTCTACGGTTTTCGTACTAAGACTGGAGCAGGACAAAGGCCTCTGTCTCCCTTTTCCACACAAGTCGTCTTTTGCTAGTGGCCAGTCCTTTCGGTCTAATCATCATATATAAAATTAAGTTATATTATAATTGCTTATTAGTCTTATAGACTAGATTGTAATGAATTATTAAGAACCGGGTTCTTTTTAAAAAAGGATTAAAAAAGTATTTTCGGTAGGAGTCAAGCTCGTCCTGCCATCTTAGTTTTGGCCTGCCGCAATGTGAGTACGTTACTTGACGGTTGTTAATCCAAAAGTTGTTGATGTGTCAGCCAATAGTCGACATTTATACGGACTCAACCGGATTTTTCGCTCACTGGATTTCAACACACTGCATAGCGCCAAGAGTTGAAAATCAAACAGTAAACCACACTGTTCTATTTTCGATGCGCTGAGATGCACTGTGTTGGATTCTCAATATTCGGTTCAACACCGACAGATGAAAATCGCGAACGCGCGAAAAAAATCCCGAGGAGGTGGGAGTGTGTCAACGATATGTGACATTGTTTGACAAGGGCCAGGGGAGATCAAAACCTTGATAACGTCATATGTCAAAATCACCATAAGTGTCAGTATCTAAATTATTTGACTTTATTTTATGTTAATTTAAATTAAAAGAAAATATGGGAAAACTGTACTTCAAAATACAAAATATATGACGTCACACAAGGGGGAGGGGGTTTCACAGGTGTGACCACATGTGCCAAGGAGGAAGGTCAAACAACCATAAAATTTGTGTGACGTAATTTATGGATGGCCCCTGTCGATTTACAGTAAAAATACGTTTAAATGTTATCTCGTCGTAAATATGTGTCAAACATAAATAAATAACGTATAGATGAGTCAGTATTTGTGTTTATAAGTATTTATATAATGCAGCTAGAGAGTTAATGAGGTGTATGGGTCCAAACTGTTTAATTATACGTTTATGAAACCCCAGTTTAATGGCAGTTTCAGCCGAATTTTGTGTTTGTTAATAAATTATTTTAGCTTCGGTCTTCGAATTAAAAATAAGCTGTGTTTTCTTTCTTATTTCCACTGGTGTAATTAATCTTTAGTCACCTTTAGTGGCCACTGCTACATTTAAACATGACGGAAGGTCAGATTTTATCAGATCGAATGGCAGCAGTCTGACCTTTCACATTGATACCGTCATAAAGAGAAAAAAGCCAAGCAAACAAAACATTAGCAATACTGAACTTAATTCCCCATTTCCAGTAGTCATGACCGCGGCAATATTACGCCACAAAACATCAACTGTGACGTGTGCTGTGACGTATAGGTACTTGAACTCTTGCCAACCTGTGATCGCGGAATGATGACTGGTGTTCATTAACATAATCATTGAACAAACTATCTATAGGATTACGTGATAAGAACATTATAAAGTCAGTGTCATGGCGAGTGGGGTCTTGTGGGTAGATAGATGTATTTATATTTAAGGGGTCCCCGAAACGATCAATCGCAATTGTCAATATTTACGTGAATCAATCACGTAAATATTGTCAATTGCGTTTGATGCGACCATTGATCGTCTACCAAATGCAATTGAAGTGATTAACAATATAACTACAGTAGCATTTGATCGTTTCGGGGAACCTTAACAGTTTTTATGCGCGCCGCGGATTCGCCTGCGTAGTAGGTAGTCGAAATAGGCCTGCGGTTGCGGAATAGGCTGGAAGCCGACCCTAACATAGTTCTGAATAGGCTAGGCAGATGATGTCTTATGCTTTCTTTTTTTTTTGACGTTCGAAAAGTGCTGACTCTCAGCCTAGTTTGAATAAATGACTTTTGATTTTGATTTTGATGATTGCGGTTTGCGGCCAAAGGAATTCCCTAAACTATCTTTACGAGCTAAAATTATTACGGTTTATTGCGCAGGCAATTAAATATAACAAGTTTTGTCCCTGGTCATCCACCTTGTCGTAAATAGCCCATAATAATAGGTAATAATAGACCATCTACCAGGAAAACGAATGCAATCCACATAAATGCAATAGTTGTTCACGCATGCAGTATTTATATTTTTAATACGTTTTTGTTAATGTACTTATTTGCCGTATTCTGCTTTAGGACCGCGCTTAATCAATTTAAAACGTAGTTCTGTTTCTATCAATCGTTTAAAGATGAAAAAGCCAGAATGTTGTCATAAATGTTGTGGGTGTGGTGAAAACGAGCCTTGCATCATCAGCCTATAATGTTCCCACTGCTGGGAGACAGGCCTCCGCTCTGTGAGAAGACCACGCGGGTCCAGTGCGCGTTGGTAGATTTCACATGTCTTCGAATATTTGATTCTAGGACATGCCTGTTTCCTCACGATGTTTTCCTTCACCGTTTTGAGAGCAGTGGTGATGAAATTTAAATACTTACATAAAGTGCCTGGTTGGGTTCGATCCCACGACCTACAATTTTTACGTCAAGTCCATCACTACTGGGCCACCACAAACGGGCCTAAGAGCTGCAAAAATACACGTTTAAAAAACTACTTAATTGAAATTGTATGTTCACGGATTGTTTTCTTTTGTCCGACAGATTCTACGACGAATGCAAAAGGAGATATAACATCAAGTTATGGAAAACATTCACAGACTGCTTCAACTGCTTACCGGTTGCTGCGATAGGTGAGTCTACAACATAATTTGTTTTAAAAACATAGCGGAAACTTTTCTTACAGGACGTTTTTCAGCCATTATAGATTACAGAAAAAACGTGCTAAGAAAATTGCTGCACTTATTGGTTTCGAACGATCGCGTGCGATTAATCGCTTCGCTCGCTTATTACCTATTAGGCTCCATAGTTTCGAAGTATCAAAGTGCGGTTACTGCCTATGGGATAGCTACCTAGCCATAGACATACCTAGTCCGACCGCCATTTTAGTTGCAGTAGGGCAACTATGGTGAAAGCTGTGTAAACGCTTCTTGGATTGGAATAGTGTACTTATCTTTATACACTGTATGTCTAGACTAAATCGTATAGCAACGTCCAAACAGCCTTTACAATCAATTACTATGGGCCTAAGTTTTTATAGTATGAAAACTCCACCCAACAACGCATGTCTAATTTTTACAGAAAAAGAACTGGCAAACGCGAATAATTTTATTCTTTGCATAAAATATATCTGACGATGGAAAAGCCCCTGAAAACAAAGTAGTCTATTACCCTTCCTTTAAAAAGTATTCAGTAGTAGTTCAGCATTGTCTAAATTGCTCCTCGAGTGCCAAAAAACAAAGCTTCTCAAAACCCTGAAGTTGCTGCTTCCACATTCTTTTCACATTACAACACGAGTCTTAAAAATAAAAGAACTTTTGCAACCAGTCCTGTCTGCAGTTGCTGTGTCGAAAACCGGAATTTGATAACACGCCAACAAAAGTACAGGAAAAAGAAGGGAAAGTTTTTATGTCAGAACTTCACTTGAGTCTGTTTTAAGTAGACTTAAATATAGCTCTGCGATGTCTAGATTTATGTGTCTGGAACATTAAAATATATTATTGTCCTTGAGGCTATAGACATTGAAGACTACGTTATTAGTATCTCATGAATTTTATGACATTATTTCGCACATGGAAGGACGAAAATGTCAGACAGGGTCAGCCAGTGTCTGACATTTTCGCACATTTTCATTAACCTTAGTCTCATACCCAGATTAGTTACGGTACGCTTTGCAACAACGCTTTTAGCCTACTCTCTGCTAGATTAAATAATGAAGAACTTGGATTTTATGTTTGAAATAAAATCCTATCATTTTTGCTATAGTAAATCTACGCGAGCTACACCTAGAACTCTAGATTTGTGACGTATCTTGCGGACAGAATAAACGAGATTTGCAAATAAATAGAAACAAGATTTTCAACTAAAACGATTAATCTAATAAATTGTTGACGCTTGGATGCTATGTTTGGCTTTTCGTAAATATTTTTTTCTGTCTTGGAAACTTGAAAGAAATTAATAAGAAGTAACTCGGACCACCTAATTCCGGTACACGTGGATCCGCTGGATGCGAGCAGCACAGAACCTACATGGTACCCGCAGTAGACGTCTTTAGGTTGAAATAATCATGATGATGACGAATATCTAAATTAAAGACACGTAATTTCTTGCCGGCTCTTCTCCATAAGAACCGTGCATCTGGCTTCTGACGTTTCTTATGGCCCATGTAGGTGTATATGAAATTGATTTTGGAAGTTGCTCTTTTCGAGGTTCCTCTCAGGCACAGAACCGATTTTTTAATACGGGCCTTTTAGTAGTTACGTCACAGACCTACCATCCCAGTTACAGTGGATATTTTTTAAGCCTGCCCCGTATTTGCATGCCAGTTCAGTTCGGCGATTGATCTAATTAGTCGCTCAGCCGACTGTGAACCCGCTCAACTGATGGGTACTGAATCCAGCTTAAAATTGTTAGTTTGTGTACATTGTTGGGTTTTTTTTTTTTTTTTCGAAAAGTTGTAACATCTTTTTTATAGATTGTGCTTTGGGTTGTGTAAATAAAGCCTAGCTATCCAACACAGTGTACATTCTTAAGAAAACACTTCTGAAACGTTTTTGCAACGACTAAATGTGTGAATAAGGGGCAAAATGAACCCAGTTTTGCTCCACGATATTCGACAGCTGGCGGAAATAATTTCGAACTATTTTGTGAGGTGTTTTTGCTTGTACTCTTACGGCTAAGAAGGAAGTAAGTAATTTCTGCACTAATTTAAAAGGTCACGCAATCACAATTAAGATAACAATAACACAAACCAATAACGTACTTCAGGCTTCACGTTTTCGGCACGATTATTAGGCACAGCCGGGTGGCAAGGAGTATATCACGCCGCCGTCCTGTCCCTCAATATTAGGCACCCGTAACACCACAAAAAAATTCTCCCCAAACCGAATATTGACCTCGAAACTCGAAATATCCGATATTCACCGTACTCCCATCGCTGTTCAATTTCGCCCCAACCTTGTTACTCCTGAATTACTTGCGTAGATCGGTTGACTCGCTCACCGCAACGCGAAGGTCGAATATACGCCGGAGCTATATATATCGGATCACGCTACACACTTTTGATGCTGTAGTATTTACAGCCAGAGATAGTAATCATATGGACATTGTATAATGTTGTGTTTGAGACACCTGTCTCTTGAATGATGTTTAGTATTTTTGATGAACTTCGTTGCTTGATGAAGAAGTGTAGGTAGTGTTGATTTGACGCTTCGAAAAGTAAACTAAGCGAAACGGACTGCCAAAATATTAGGTCTTTACCTATGAAATTGCCGTTCTGCAGTACTAGCCATTTCAAATCAAAATAATTTTTGTTTGGCTAAGAATTCTAATTTCAAATTAATTTTATTTTAAAAACATGGATTTTTTTTTCTAAAAGTAGTCATTTCTTTATTGATTAGTGTTACATTTTCATCGCATTTCAATCTTTTTCGTCATCATGGATACGTTAAAAATTCGAGTAATTATGGAATATGAGTACCGTCGTGGCAGCAACGCGGCACAAGCGGCACGCAACATCAACGACGTTTACGGAGCTAACACTACAAACCAACGCACCACCTGTTATTGGTTTGCTCGCTTCCGTTCTGGAAATTTCGACCTGAAAAATGAACCTCGCGGTCGTCCGAAGACTTTGGTCGACAATGACGAATTAAAGGCGATTGTGGAAGCTGATGATACACAATCTACGGCTGAATTAGCAGCAGCTTTCGACGTTAGCGTCAAAACAATATTGGTCCATTTGCGTCAAATTGGCAAGGTAAAAAAGCTTGACAAATGGGTGCCCCACGAACTCAATGATCGCCAGTGCGAAGTACGCGTCGAGACGTGCCTTGCACTGCTCAACAGACACACAAATGAAGGAATTTTGAACCGCATTGTTACCTGCGATGAAAAATGGATTCTGTTTGATAACCGTAAGCGCTCAGCAAGTTGGTTGGATCCTGGTTCAGCACCTAAACAATGCCCTAAACGAAAACTTACCCCTAGAAAAGTGATGGTCACTGTTTGGTGGTCTAGCGCCGGTGTGATTCATCACAGCTTCTTACCAAACGGGGTGAGCATTACTGCAGATGTGTACTGTGAAGAACTGAACACAATGATGGAGAAGCTGGCGCATCTCCAACCAGCATTGGTCAATCGCTCGTCTCCGCTGCTCCTGCACGACAACGCGCGACCTCATACTGCACAGCAGACGGTCTCCAAGTTGCAAGAACTGGGGTTGGAAGCTCTCCGTCATCCGCCCTACTCACCAGACCTTGCGCCTACAGACTACTACTTTTTCCAGAATTTGGATAACTTCTTGGCGGGAAAAAAATTTAATACCCGAGAGGCAGTACAAAATGCCTTTGAAGAATTTGTTGCCTCCCGTCCAGCTGATTTCTTTAAGAAGGGCATCAATAAACTGCCACTGCGATGGCAAAGATGCATTGATTGCATGGGTGATTACTTCGATTAATACAAATAAAAAATTCATGAAAAAAATTCGTTTAAATTTTTTCATACAAACTATGTCTGTTTGATTCTGGCTGATCATAACGAAGAACTGTTTCACTGTACAAGTTCAGGATTAACATTCTGCTGCGCTACTTGAGTGCCAAAAGCAAGTCCATTTTTAATAGTATTTGTAGACAGATAGTAATCATATGGACATTGTATAATGTTGTGTTTGAGACACCTGTCTCTTGAATGGTGTTTAGTGTTTTTTTATGAACTTCGTCGCCTGAAGAAGTGGAAGTCGTGTTGACGCGTCAAAAAGTATACTAAGCGAAACGGACTGCCAAGATGTAGTGTATATGTGTCTGTTATGATTTGTGGCTGATCATAACGAAAAACTGGTTCACCTTCTGCAAGTTCAGAATTAACGCTCTGCTGCGCTGCTTAAGTTCCAAAAGCAAGTCCATTTTCTAAATCTAGAAGTATGAGTTTACCAGATCTGAAGATGTTAAAATAGCAATCTTCGCATCGCGCTTACTTTTATCATGCTATAGTTCACAGGGTAAACCTATTCTTGCCATTAATTTCAAGTAATCATTAACTGTAGCTTCCCTGAATTCGTTTTAGATAAAGAATTCATGACCGACAGGTAAAAAAAATGTTAACTTCTTAACAACGACATGCAAATTAAACAATAAAACTGCCAGTAAGTAACACGCAAACTACAATAGTATAAACTGTAGTTTTGCTAAAACACCTGTATTCACGGCTACTCAAGTCAATAGAGACTATGAAACGTGTCAAGTGTCTATTACTGGAACAGATTCCGGTGCCGAGGGAACAATTGGCGCAGATATCTTCGATCTTATTCATGAGGACTGTATTGTTTGAATTGGAAATAAAATCAAGTCTTTGTAGGGCTGCCTAGAGGCTTTATTCACGTTGAACAGACTCGACCTGTTTGGAAGAAATATCTGATTTCGGAATTTAGGACACGAATCTTGCAAAAAGGAATACATGTGAGAAGTCCCTATAATGAGGAAAGAGAAACCAGAAAAATGGTATAAATCAAATCTGCCGAAAGATAATGTTTTCAAGATGCGTACGAACAACTCACGGCCGCGAACAAGTAAAAGTGAATAAATTGGCGACCCCACGCCGGAAGTGGCAATAAATACGGAAAGATTTATGTAACCAAGTGTGGATTAACATAAGATATGCTCGAACATTTGTTTATTGGAGACTGCGTTAGTGGAGATGAGGCTCTTTGTATAGGTAATGATTAAGGATTAGAAGGTTCTAGACGATAGTAGACTTGAATATTACAAGCATATTGTACAATATTATTATAGTCAAGTCGTTGGTACCGGCTGTTATTCGTAGATCTTTACAGTCGTTACGGTTAGTCAGAAGCCCAAAGTCTGACAAACTAGGTCTTACCTTGGTAAACTCAAAAATGGGGGTTTGGAGGACAGAGATAGGCTGTCGTTCCATGTAAAATATGGGTGTACAGCTGCATCATGTTAGATTGGTAGCTGACCTAAACATAGTTGGATAAAGGCTAGACAGATGATGATGCGTGCTTTTTGCAGAGAAATATTAAAAACGTTGAAGCTGAAGAGCTGATGTTGAAATCAAATAGAGTACTACAGACCTCGCAATATTTAGCCCAGCTTGGCAATTTACCTGGACAGGTCTGGAAACTTAAAACAAATGGCGACTTTGAATGCGCTCTCAGACTTTTGAATTTGCGATGAATTTCGTTACAAATTAATGAGACGTAGAGAATTACTCTCAATTTAAAATTTTAAACAAATTAGTGAGCTTGATTAAAATTTTCAGAGCGTTTTTGGCCGGAAATAGTGAGTTTCAGGATTTTCACTCGATTCTTGAGGGCAAATAAATGGTAAGAATTTACCCAAGCTCATAAAATAATTAAAAGAATTTTCTTGAACCTAAACATAAGCATGGAGATATGTAATTACAATAATAAAAGACTAGTTAATTTCCCAGATATAACTAAATATGAAAAACGTATGAAATAAGCACAATCACCGGGATGCCACTCGATTCTATCTTCCAATCAACGCCAACGCATGCATTATTCCAACATGTTCCTCGATTTCCATATAAAAAGAAAAAAAAAGGCTAGAAAACAGTTTGTTGAACTCAAAGAAATCTAGATATTGATCGGAGCACATGTGATGCGAGACTGATAGAATGAATAATTAAACAGATTTCTATGCATTTATTTGCATTGCAATAAGGCAATGTGGTACTAGTACACTAGGGAGCTGCATACACAGAACTGTTAAACTCCTATCAATAAAGAGATTTGCTCGACGATCAACGGTGATACAGCCTCTTTAGAAGTGACAAATAGAATGGATGGGATCAGTGAACTTGTCTCCATTTGGAGACATCATCATTGCAATCTTTAATGCTGGTATCGGTCAAGCGTCGACATATGTTTTGATTTAATCATTAAACAACAGATACTGCAAAATGTAGGTAGTGATAGTACCTTTATTGTTTAAGAGATAAAGTATTGGTCCTGAAGATAGTAGCATTTGCAGCTTCAACAACTCTGCACCAGCTAATCCCCCCCGATGTGATGCCCTCGTGCCTCGGTAAGCGGTTGGTCCTACGCCTGACCTCTCTCCAGTCGTGTCGGATTGCCGTCCCATCAGACTATGAAAGTGAGGAAAGAGAGAGTGCACCTGTGTCTGCGCACACACTTGTGAACTATAACATCCCGCGCCGAAGGCTAGGCTCCGTTGAGATTTGCCGCGATGGCCAAAATACGATCTGAAGGACTATTTCGTCCAATATTTTAAATACCGTTGACTCAAATCTGTATTTTGTCACTTTGGTGTTGCCAGTTCTCCACAGGCGCTCTGTTTCATGCGTTCTATTTCTCTAACAAAGGTAGTTTACTGACAATGCACAACGGCACGGTTGCCATGGCTACAGACGTATGCAAAACCTCTGCAGTGCAAATTATGAACCGTATTACTGCCGGTTGTTGAACCCAAGCTGAGTTCAAAAAGTTCTGGGTGGCCGACGTTATGAAAGTAAGGTGACTCGGAAAATGAGACACGTTCAAAACTTTTATTTGGGTTAATTGGATGAGAATATGAAATTCGTGAGATTATTTTTAGGTGGAAGGAAATTTAATTTCGTACGCAATTTTCTGGACGTTTTAACGTTGAAGTGATCCAGGATTTTGAATGAACTCGAATGTTTAAGGGTATGCTGAATACGGTAGAAATTCTGTATTTGCTTCAAAAAAATTCAACTTTTTCCAATCAAGATCGGAAATAATACAGATTTCACTGTATAATATTTTCGTTGTCGATTCCGAATCCGGGCTACGCCAAACAATTTTTTCAATTGCAGAAGTCGATTGGTTTGTGGTCGTTTTGTGTACTTAATGATTTCATTCGAAATAAAGGCTGAATGGCACTTCTGTTGATGGTATGACCCAAAGCCGTTATTAACTTCTCCTTCGCTTTTGTGTTTTACAACTATTAAATCATGTGAAGCGAATATTTCGACTATAATTGCTAAAAGCTGTCTAAAATATACTATTAAGGTGAACACAAAGTTCCAACTGTGAAAACCTTTTTATTATTCCACAAAAATCGTCTAGAAAACTTACCTGTTTACATCGTCCTCCAGAACTTAAGATTTTGTTGGAAAACAACATGGCAATATTTCAGCTATATCCTTGAAACTTACTCGTTTTGTCTGGTACTTGTGAAACTTGTCTCGAAACGCAGGAAATGTGTTACATATTTTACAAGAAATGTTCTTTATTTTTCGCCCCAAATAGTAGAAACTCCACCATGTGTTGAATCTTCTCTTTTATTAAATTTTACACGACATTCTTTTTATACCACTTAAAAGTCCCTTAGTTAAATTTCATAACATTCATTTTTAGCAGCAGACGCTACTTTGCTACTAAAATTTTCATCACACAGACACGTTTTAGGCCCATTTAAATAATTACTTTTTAATGTCTTTCCTAAAAACGTGTCGCAGAGGTACCATTGTGACATTTAGACTGTCACGCTCGAATTGTTGTGAAAGTTTGCCTCGTCCGAGCCAGGACCTAAGGATATTATTAATTTGCAGTCTTTCATGATGAAAGTGTGTTAAGTTTTCTGGAACATTAATTTTGCGACCCAATTAAATGTAAGTTCGTCCTGTATAGGCGGATTCTGGTTAAAGCCGGGTTTAATTTAGTTAAACAAAAGTTGTTTTGTAAGCTAGGCTTGCTGCTGTCAATCGAGTTTGTCGAACCTACTGAACTGTGAAGTTTCCTATTGAATTTGCTCTTCCCTGGACTCATTTCGAAAGTGAATGACAGATCAATACGGCTTACGTCGAAATAGAAATAAATGATCTTAAAACGAGAAGCAATAGGCCTCCCCTATTGGGTTTCCTCTAAAAGTAGAACACTTCAGTTGGTTTATTGGTATTAAACTCGCATCTAGCTCGAGAAGTAATTTGTTACCGAGCTGCTAGGATTAATAATAAAAGTTTTGTGACTTACATTCATTGCTTTATTTAAAGGACTGTTCCTGGGACAATTAACATTTTCGTAAGAAGTTTTTTAATTTTCTTAAGTAAAGTACTGGTAATTCTATTTCTCATTGTTTTTGCACAAGTTTCCTTTATTCAAAGCCTTGATTAAAGAATTTCTTTGAACAAAAACCATAACAGCATAACTGAGTATCGATTACTGTATTTTCCTTTAAGTAGTGTTTTTGTTTCGAGTCGATCGACCGAGACGTCTTACAAAAACAGGATATTCGATTACTCAGAATCGATTGCTTACACAAATAAACATACCGACAGTCATGTCATGATGCTGGCGGAAATAATCATGCTGTATTTACCTACCTATTGTTAGTGTAATATTTTCATACATGGTGTAAAATTTTCGGAAAGCACGTTAAAGGATGATTTCCACTAAACGGCTCGTATCGCATCCGATTTTACAATCTTGAAACTATATTAAATCGTGTGCACAGTATTTCAAGTCTATATTACCAAGCCGCGCACAGCACGCAATCATAGCCGAAAGTATGCTGCGGCGCGCGAACGGCTCCGTTCGCCTGTCGTCGTATCCGATCGGATCCTTGCGTGCGCTCAATGCCGTGGCCGGGCGGCACCACTCATTCTTGAAAGTGCCCCTACTGTTAGTAGATGGCACTAATTTATCGATTTGGAAGAAAAAATTGATTTGATTGGTTCAAAAGCATACGTGTCTTTACGACATAAAATATTAGAACACGTCAACACGGTAGGAATGAAACTATTTGACTAGGCGCCGAAACTGATACGTTCGCAAGCGACGGTACGGAGCCGATCCGAGGTATGCGTAGATGCCGTATACCGGACGCGCTCGGCTTTCGCGCATCCGTTCGTATCCTTTCCGATCCGATGCCAAGTGGTATCGCATTGCCCAGTAACTGGGCTGTGGATGTCAGATAGGTAGTCGCTTCATGTAAAATACTGGTGAATACTGCTGAATAGCTGCATTTGTTTAAACTGGTAGCCCACCCGAACATAGTCGGAAAAGGCTAGGCATGATGATGATTTATTGTAATATTTTCACACATCATTTGAGCCGAAAGACGTCCACTGTTGGACATAAGCCTCCTCCAAACGGGGATGGAATTGGCACAATCGCCACGCTTGGCAGGCGGGTTGGCGATCGCAGTATGATGGTAAAATGCATAGAGAACGCTGCTGCCCATTCTCTAGTAAGTCCCTTAGTCGCCTTCGACACCCACGGGAAGAATTGGGATGGTGCTATTCTTTTACGTCCGGCACCACACGGCATACTTTAGTCATACTTAAGTTGATCTTAATTCCCTTACCCTATTTCAAATTCATTTTACATAGCATTAAATTGGTATATCTTACATTTTCACTGTGCCATGTTTTAGTGTTTCCTCCACTTTTGGTGTTGGCTTCGAATCATGAAAACAATAAGCCCATTTAAGCTTCCTTTATCCCATACATTCTACCGGATGGATCCCTACAGTTTCCGGAACCCCAGATATACCCAAAAATATACCGTACTTTCTCTAGGGCTGGTCACGTTTCTCTATTTTGATTTCCTCCCTGCGGTGCGCATACGAAACGTTACCTTACGGACCACTATATGCGATACAGTAATAGCCCTGAATCGGACGTTTGGCAGCCCTGATTGGTGGAAATGGTCGTAAACGGAGGGTAGACGAACATTTCAGGTTAAGGTTTAGTGAATAGTTTCGAGTGATGAGTTTGTTTGCGATCTGGACGAGACGTAATTATAAATGCTTTGCCATTATTACTCTCAACCGATAAGTAAGGAATGTGTCTGATATATTTTATTGGATTTCTTATTTATACAGCGTGTATCTGAAACGTATTGTCAAATTTAAAGAAGTGAAAAAAAAATCCATGGTAAAAAATTATGAACTGTCCCATACAAGGCTTCAATACCTGCCTACTCGACTGTAATGTATGAGACGGCTTATTATTTTGTTCAGTTTGATGATCTGTCTGTACCTACCACACCTTTCTGATATATTGTATACAGGGTGGCAGGACCATCGACGCACAACCTATTACCATGGGTTCAGTACTTTATTCTGGAATCCTTTGTGTTGAAATTTTATCGTCGATTACTAAAAAAAAAAAATGCTGTTTCTTACATTTGAACCCTGCACTTGTTTGCTTGTATGAAACAGCATTTTCGTGCTGAATTCATAGTTTGCGCATCGATGTCTCTCACACCCTGTGTAAGCCATTATTGAACATCTTACCTAAGATAAATACCCTTTTAGATCACGAGGCACGACACGCCCCTGTGACCGTTATGTACCGGTACGTGTATAAACAAAGTGACGTAGCCTACACACATCGACAGATCGTGCCAGTTCACTAGCTTGACTGATAAGGAAGAACCTTCAGCCTTCAATAAGAACGCAAACGAACAGACACGCCAACTATCATAATTATACCTAAGAGCTGCTCAAAGCCGGATTAACACAACAAAGGGATAAAAACTTCACAGAGAATTGTAATTGCCAAGAAATTGTTTGAATAAGAAAATTGAAATTAAGATTTAATGGAAAGAGTAAGAGTTTTCGTATAAAAGCTGGTTTTATATTTATTTTTCGTATAATAAACGAACTGAGTTCTATTTGATATTCATAAAGTTAACATTTAATAAGCTCAAGATTTGGGATTTTGACCTACTTTGGTAAGTAAAATGATTATTACATAATTTTAGTTCACGCCCTCGGGAGCTCTGCCCAGAGCGGGAGAAGTGATATGATGAATTCTTACCAAAAAAAAGTGGGTACTCTTGAGAACTTATGAAATTGGAATTAGTATTTACGAAATGTTCTCAGTTTTGTACGACGATGTAGTATTAGGGTTTTGATATCCATTCTCGTCACGTCACGTTGTTGACTATAATGGAAACCTAGAAAGGACTTTCTAGTACCTACCTACGTACCAAACCCACTAGTCCTAGAATCGTATCCTTCCGGCTGATTAGCAAAATCTTGATTAAATCATCAGTAATATAAAACGAAACTGTCGCAAAATAATGACAGATCATGAAACACTGATATATTAAGGTTTAATTGTGTTCAAAAGATACATTCATTTTGAAAACATAGGGTAACATTATACAGATTTTATGTAAAAACTTATAACACCCCTCTTTTTGCGTCGGGTTTAAAAACGGATGGTCCACACTATGTCCCGCCAGAAGGCATCCGAAATAGCGAAGGTAATCGAATGTCAATTATCAAAAAACAAAGTAAATTCTTATACATATTAGTAGAATTCACAAAACAAATAGCTATAATTTAGGCACAATTTCGTGTTACCACAGTGTAGGAACCTACTTCACAGTACTCCAATGCTTTTGACGTTGACAGCTACGAAGGGCATTGCACTTAAAGACAGATCGAAACATTACTTCCTCTTAATCAACCTTATCTAGCAAGTCTATTATCATAACGTAATATTGTTGCTATTTTCTGTAACTTACCTAAAACATGCGTCTACCGCGAACTACATACAAGGTTGACCGCCAATCTACAAAATTAGTTTTCTACGAACCTTTATGAGCTGAAGTGAATTTACTATTTTCAGCGCAATAACAATTTATAGAACCTAATATCCAGCTATTTCTGCCAGTAATATCCATTACAGAATATAGGCCTCCACGGACCGGCACAATGAACGGTCCTGAGGGATCCGTAATGTTAACATAACCCGAGTATGTCTAAAATTACCTCGTATACTTTACAGATAACTTCGAAATACTATATTTACCTTATACCCACGAAATATTAGGTATATATTTAAGCTGAACTTTTGTTTCGTTTGAACTCCTCACGACTTGAAAAAATCTTTTTGTGTGTGATAGTCCAATTCTTGAGGTTTATGATTATTTTATTACGTACGAGCTGAGTAAAAAAAAAGTCAGAAAGAAGAAGAACGCTGAGGGAAAACGAAGTAATCGAGGGCGAGCGAAGTTATGCGACAGCAATTAAAAAGAGTTCAATAAAAATGTGGCTGTTATAGTAGAGTCGATAAATAGTGTCGTCGTACGACTTACGTGCGAGCGAACTCAGTAGCAGAAGCTAGTCTATGTATTAATATAGTGTGAAAGTGAAAACGTGTAAACGACAGGTATTATTTGCACGAAAGTGACACGCCTCTACCCTGAACTTTTCGAGGGCAGCACATATTTGACAGCCGACGAAACTTTTCAAGATCAATAGGGGTTGTTCAGGTCGCAATGTTCTTGATTCTTATATAGGGTGTATTTTTGGGACGGGGGCAGTAAGGGCAGGTATATTTTTGGCATTATTGTCGCTACAGCGAAACCTTCTTAGAAGATTGTTCTTAACTTTTTGACAACTTGTTAACTGGATTAACAGATTTCGGTAAAAACGTCTAGAAAAGCTTCAGTTGTTACGTTTTCGGAATAAAATTTTTCGTATAAGGAATAAAAGCTCTTCAGCACCCTAATTGCGTAACTCACGATTAATCATAATCGGTTTCGTCTTCACAGTTAAACAATATTCATTGCGTTATTTATGTTGTCGAACAGACACATTTTTCGAACATATGAAGCAATGGTTTAACAATCCGTTTCAAAACGATACAGATTATGATGAATCGGGAGTTACGCAATTAGGGTGCAGATTATGATGAATCGCGAGTTACGCAATTAGGGTGCAGGACCAACTCGGGTTAGAGTACTAGAAAAGCCATCATCTGCCTAGCCTTTTCGCCAAAATGTTGTGTTCGGCTTCCAGTCTAACCGGATACAGCTGAATATCAGTATTTAATTAAACATGGAGCATGAAGTTGTATTTTCAATTATTTTGCCTATCTGTCAAAGATCCACGACTAACAGCAGGAGCCAACGTCTTGTTTTCTGACGCACAGGGGGTCTTAGTATTTAAAGATGGTCACCCATCCATGGACCAACCGGGGCAAGCATAGCTTAACCTGATCGATCGAACCGTGCAGCTGTTTTTACTTAGCCACAAGCCCCTCTTGAAGTACCTACTAGAAAAGCCAAAAACCGCAAAAAAAAAAAAAAATTTCGCCCTCGCCTTACCAACTCAAAAATCCACTTATTATCATTTTCTTTCGAGGTTAGTTCATAAGCAAGCCTGATTCATGGTGCATTGCTAGCTCAACTCGTACTCTATAAGCATAGTAATCTAGATAATGGCGAGCGAATGTATTATGCAGTATAGGTTGACTCGCCTGACGGATTTACGAGCATAGTTCATGGCCTATTACGGCCTAGGTAAGCTATGATTTATGTCATAGTAGGTATGTCATATTATGATAAATGAATAATAGGTCTTTACCTATGAAATTGCCGTTTTGTATGAAAAAATTTAAACGAATTTTTTTCATGAATTTTTTATTTGTATTAATCGAAGTAATCACCCATGCAATCAATGCATCTTTGCCATCGCAGTGGCAGTTTATTGATGCCCTTCTTAAAGAAATCAGCTGGACGGGAGGCAACAAATTCTTCAAAGGCATTTTGTACTGCCTCTCGGGTATTAAATTTTTTTCCCGCCAAGAAGTTATCCAAATTCTGGAACAAGTAGTAGTCTGTAGGCGCAAGGTCTGGTGAGTAGGGCGGATGACGGAGAGCTTCCAACCCCAGTTCTTGCAACTTGGAGACCGTCTGCTGTGCAGTATGAGGTCGCGCGTTGTCGTGCAGGAGCAGCGGAGACGAGCGATTGACCAATGCTGGTTGGAGATGCGCCAGCTTCTCCATCATTGTGTTCAGTTCTTCACAGTACACATCTGCAGTAATGCTCACCCCGTTTGGTAAGAAGCTGTGATGAATCACACCGGCGCTAGACCACCAAACAGTGACCATCACTTTTCTAGGGGTAAGTTTTCGTTTAGGGCATTGTTTAGGTGCTGAACCAGGATCCAACCAACTTGCTGAGCGCTTACGGTTATCAAACAGAATCCATTTTTCATCGCAGGTAACAATGCGGTTCAAAATTCCTTCATTTGTGTGTCTGTTGAGCAGTGCAAGGCACGTCTCGACGCGTACTTCGCGCTGGCGATCATTGAGTTCGTGGGGCACCCATTTGTCAAGCTTTTTTACCTTGCCAATTTGACGCAAATGGACCAATATTGTTTTGACGCTAACGTCGAAAGCTGCTGCTAATTCAGCCGTAGATTGTGTATCATCAGCTTCCACAATCGCCTTTAATTCGTCATTGTCGACCAAAGTCTTCGGACGACCGCGAGGTTCATTTTTCAGGTCGAAATTTCCAGAACGGAAGCGAGCAAACCAATAACAGGTGGTGCGTTGGTTTGTAGTGTTAGCTCCGTAAACGTCGTTGATGTTGCGTGCCGCTTGTGCCGCGTTGCTGCCACGACGGTACTCATATTCCATAATTACTCGAATTTTTAACGTATCCATGATGACGAGAAAGATTGAAATGCGATGAAAATGTAACACTAATCAATAAAGAAATGACTACTTTTAGAAAAAAAAATCCATGTTTTTAAAATAAAATTAATTTGAAATTAGAATTCTTAGCCAAACAAAAATTATTTTGATTTGAAATGGCCAGTACTGCAGAACGGCAATTTCATAGGTAAAGACCTAATATAAATAGCTTCGTGTTTTCCGGCAAACATACCTCTACCGCAGAGCGGTTTAATGATGTAAGCCTGATCAACACTGTTTTAGAGCGAGTACACATTAGGCGATTTAAAGCGCGCGCTTTGATAACGCGCGTTTTAAGAATAAAGAGGTCTGTTGAAGTGTACACATGCCAAGCGTACGCTTGTAACTAAAGCAGAAGTAGTCCGCCTTTTTTTAACGATTTTTTTTTACATTTTTTTTCTGTTTCAGGTTGTATGTTGGTCAAAATATGATTCGGGACCGTACAAAACATGCATTAAAATCAAAAAGTATAAAAAGTATGCGTAAAATCATCAATAAATGTATTTATTTACAGCCCTGGTAATTTTGAATGTACTCGTCGTATTACCGCTATGAGCGATAATAGTTCTTACTGCAATCCGATACGGTTTAAAATCTGTTGTAATAAATTTGAATAATAAATGAGCAAGCATTGTCGTAAAAATGCAAATAAAATTGTATAAAATTAGATATTTGATAAAAAATGATCCATCACTGGATGCAGTTTGGCATTTGGAATTTTATGGTATATTTTTAATTACAATAATATAATTGTTAATGAAGGTATAAACTGGTTTTAAAGATAATTAAGAGGTGACTTTGATGATTTTTTTGATGCCTTAAAGTATGTTTCACTATGTTGTGAGTTCCATCACTGTATGCAAAAAAAGACTTGAAATTGTTATTTTTTTTTCTTTCAAAACTATTTACGGTTAAAGAGATACACTGGTTTAAAAAAAAACATCTTTTTGAGCGTTTTCAAGAAAAGGCAGAGAGCCTTAAGTTAGTTTTGGCCTAAAATATCATGATTTCATGTAATAGTCATGCAATAGGGCAATTTGATCTCAGAGGAGTTGTATTGCTGATTAAAATTATTATAATTTTGTAAATACATATTCCTTAAGTTGGCGAATCATACTTTTATCAACATCCAACAGGCTGCTGATCCCAAATATGCAAAAAAAAATCGCGTGCTACCTCCGCCCTAATCGATTGTCGCCAAACCAAAAGCAGGCAACCAAATCAGTCATGAAATAATCTTTGACAGCAGATAAAATTCAGTAGCCTTTCAGAAACCGATGCATTTCAATCTATGTCAAGTTATATCACTGACTGGTTTTATTTCCATCATACAATCACCAAAAACGGAAGTAGATATAATAGGAGAACCAGTGATTACAGACTATCATATTCATGATAACATCACGCCATGTTTCCCCGAAGTTTTAGGCAGTGTTTTACTAATAGTACACCCACATTTCGCCAGTTAGGGCCGATTAGTTGCAGGTTAAAATTAAGACTCTTGTAACTTTACCAGAAGTGAAGCAAAAACCTATTACCTTCGCATAGTAGACCCCCTATTTGAAAGTAGCTATCACAGGTAAAATAAACTTACCAAGATGTTTATTTTTCCAGTTTGGGAATAAAAAATCGGTTGTCTGTAAAGTCGGTTTACTGACGATAGTTGAACGTGACAACGTCATAAGATAATACTATTCAATCAAAATCAAAATATTTTTATTTCATATGAACCTGCATGGCTAAACTTATGAAACGTCAGAAGCTAGGTGCACGGTTCCAAAATGTTGTTTCCTATGGAGAAGAGCCGGCAAGAAACTCCACGGTTACTCTTTTAAAAATGATTGGCTTTAACAATGTTTTCAGAGATAAAATGAATGGGAGGACAGTGCAGGCCTGTCAATAAGTGGTACTTAGATGAATACAGAATAGAAAATCGTCTACAAATCTACAGTCTGTAAGGCCTACAACGTTCTCCCATTCACAATATGTAAAATAATCTACGTAAATAAAATGAACCTAATTAAACATAGTGATATGATTAACATGACAATCACTAAAAAATAGTTGATATTAAAATTGATGTATAATGTCAAATAATGACGATATTGTTTATTATTGTATTATTGTATAGCAGCTGTCCACGCAGACGCATCGCTTACTCAAGTAGGAGAGAGACTGATGTCGAACGCTGCTGAACGCGGAGGCCGATTGTGCCTCTTTGTCGCTCGTTCCGCGCTCTCGCTTGCACTTCAAGCCTTAAATGGAACGCCTCAGAGCGAGGTAACGCCGCATGAATCATGTTTTTTCGTGCGTGCAGCCGGCTCCATCGAATTATAAGACGTTGTCACGTCAAAAATGCTACCATTGGTAAGCAAAACGATCCGTTTTTGTTTATAGGAACCGAGCGTCATTATAAATTTAAAGCCATAATAAGCATACGTCGCCTTTTTTTTTACACGCCGTCGACTCGCGTAGACGGGCTGCAAACGCATATAGCGCCGTTTTTCAAGGCACAAAACGCTTCGTCAGCGTGCTGAGGCTCCTATAAAAACGCCAATGTGAATAGAGCCTAAGTCTGGCTTTTACCACGTAATCTAGGTAATGGGTAACAGATATAAAACGTTAGTATAGGTTGACACCGTTAGCTTGTTTACGAGTGTAGTTCAAGGCCTCTTGTCACTCGCTAGAATAGGTAGTGTAGGTACTACGTTATATGGCGGCGACGCCTACTATCTCTGTTGATGATCAACGCTTCTATGTTAAGAAACATTTTTATAGCTGTGTGTGAAGAGATATTAATGAAAGTGCTTGTTAATTCGACTACGTCGGGGTTTTTTGCGGACAGGTCCAAGTATCTCAGGAAGCGACGCACGCTTTACTTGTGATAACCAAGTATACAAACACGCTGTGAATGTTTGCGTGCAGAGTAGCGTCTGCACATAACACGCACACACAAACGCCACTTCGCCATTGTCTCGGACGGCATACTCCGGCAGCTCCTGCGCATACACACACATATGCAGCGTGATTTGTACTCTTGGTAGGCACAAGTAAAGCGCGCTTTGCTTCGTGAGATAGAAAATACATTTATTTAGCACAGATTAAAAAGGGCACACAATATAAAGCAAAAAAAAATGTAAGTCCAGTCCATTAATATAAATACTATACCTAGGTAGTGTTTGTTGAGGGAGCGGGTTTTTGTAGGGTTGTAGGGATAAATTAAAGTGCCTGTTCATTCGCCTGTGTCAGAGGGTTTATGGGATAGGTCCAAGGGATCATAATTATTTTAAACACTTGCCCTGATTTGACACTAGCAGTCTGTGTAGAAGAGGGATTTTGAAAAGGTAATTTTCGCTCTTTATTACATTGTTTATAATTATTACGGTACGATAGGTATTGTTTCAAAATTAATTGTTCATGTGCTTACCTATTTGGAAAAGTTACTTGATTGGTGTTGTAAATAGAGGTTCAATATTTTCCTTGAAAAGTAAATGTTTGTATACTCAAACAAATTAATTCAGTTTACTAATTCCATTGATCTGGGTGTCATTGAAAACTGCCCAAACTGGTTTAATTTGCGCGTCCTAAATATTGTTTAATCAAATATTTCTGTAAAAATTACAAAAAGTTGCGAATTCTAGCATCAATCGACTTTGATACCACTTTATCGTACCCAGTACCCTTCAGTTACCCTTTGTGAACATGAGACAATCCGACCCAGTCCACCAAAAGATAATAGAATTGGTCCGATAGAAGAGTAATTGATTCTGTGGATGTTTGTTTGAGGTCTGACTAGTTTTGCTTGTATTATTTCGTTTTTAGAAGTACCCTTTCTGCTTAATTTATTTGTGGCCACATTTGAGTTGAGAGATAATTTTTTTTTTTTTTTTTTTGGGTGGGAAATCATCAAATAACTTCTCCCGCTCTGGGTGGAGCAGGAGGGCGTGTCAGACTTTTACTGACTAAAACCCAACCGTGTTCCTTCAGTAGCCCGTATGCCAGGGGCTGTGGTGTCTCTTTCGAACAAACCCGCACCCCTGGCAGGCATCGGCCCTTGCGGGCCCCATCACTTTTTGTGCTGACATCTCTTTGAGGCGCGCGTGGAACACAACGCGCCGTCGACTTGGGCTTGGTCCTTACCGGACAGCGAGCTACCCATTACTCGCCGTCCGAGAGAGATACTTGAAACGGCCTTTTATCCTACATCTCTCGTATCAGCTTCAGACTGAATATTCAAGAAAATTGCTCTACATGTGCGAATTGCTCAATTTTAAACCATTCGAACCATTCGTATGCATTTCACTCGTCGTTTTATTGCCTGCCATCCATTTCAAGATATTGCTTAGAATTGCTCGCTTTATTCACAGTAGAACGCTGTTATTCTTTCCATCTCAACTCCCTAGTACTAAAATTAATAATATATCACTGATGTTCCTCCGTAACATTTATTTTGGAAATCTAACAATAACACTGGATTATTATTCGGAAGATAACAGCAAGTTTAACGTTCCATGTAACAACATTGGAGTATCGTGTTGATTGCAATATAACACAGATAGATACATAGTCTGTATTAATTGAACGCATCTGTTCTTGGACAGGTTCAAGGCCTCATAAGGTTAGCCTGGGCTATTTCGGTCTAGCGCGTGGCCGACAGGCAGAGACACGTGACCAACAAGGCTACATCGCTTCCAATTCGCTAGCTTTGTATAGGAACAGTGTTACTAAAAGTTTCCCCCGGTCGCTGTTTCGTGAAGGAACTGAGCTAGAAGTAATAGAGAGATGTGCTTAGTCAATGTAACAGTGCGTGTCGCGTACAGGAGAATTTCAAATTAGTTTGTGTAGGAGAATATTAAGCCCGCTCTACACACGAAATTCGACGAAATGTACACAATTTTACGCATTGTCGGAGCCCATTTTCCTTCCCCTTAAGCCTTAAGGCTTCCATTGTAAAACCTTATTACACAAAGAAATACATTTTTAATTTCGCAAACAACCTTGTTTACGGTTCGTGTTGAAAAAACAAAAGAGCGAGCAGGTAACTGTTGCCATGCTCAAGTTTTGCCTGCTCAGTTGTTTGTCTAAAGTTGGTCATTCTGATAACAAACAACTTATATTTTCAACGGAGAAAACTGGTTGTTTGGGTCACGTTGCCTCAGGGAAAATAAAGAGCATGGTTTTAGTAAGGTTTCCTTCTTTGAAGTTGTTTATTGGCCATTTTGAATCGAGCTAAAACGGTCTGGTAAAAAGGTAAGCAATGTAACCTTTTGAGGAAGAATCCTTTTAAAAGTGATTGTGATATTGCAAGGGAAAATGCCTTTACTTTGATTCTTACAATGTATTACTTGATAGGGATGGTTTTTTCAAGAATCACTGTTGTAATTCTACGGTGCCATTGTAATATTTTCATTCGCATTATACCAAAACAAGTCGACAGAAACCGCTGTGGGCGAGAAAACGGAATACGGATGTTTTCAAACAAAACACATTATTCACGTTTATTTTCATATCATGTTATGAGTACTTACACAATTTTCTTTTCCATGTTTTTGTAAAAAATGTACTAGAATATTAAAAAAAAAAATACTTCCTTGTCCACCTATCATTTTATGTGACAGGCAAGTCCTATGTCCTTGTAACATCAACGACAATAAGTCATCTAATCAAGAAATACATTCCAAACATATCACGAGTACATCCGTAAAATACAAGATAATATCGTGTCCATATCTCAGTCGGGCCTTAGTAATATATTCCAGTCATTATAAAGGTCTCTTTCAACTCTAAGATAAGCGATATCAAGATCAATGGAACAGAAAGTGCCCTCTTGTCTGCACCAAGCTACGTCATCTCCCTCCCCATATTCAGGATTTATTACATTTTCTATTTGGAATATAAATGCGAAAATTAAACGAATTAGTGTGTCAGCTGCAGTGGCTAAGGGTGACATGCCTTGACCCTTGTGTGGCCCCGAAACTTTAGTCATTTAGCGTTCTGGACCTTTCACTTTAACTTTTAGAAACTATTTTGCCAAAATTGTCTGCATTCTGTCCCCGTAAGGAACCATTTATTACATCAATCATTTCGACTCCTCACGAATGAGTACATCTGTGGTCTTCAATTTTATCTGATAGATTGACTAGATCTCTCACTGTTATCCAGCAGGCTTAGCATAACGTTTTCTATAGCTACTTTACCGTAGAATAGAAATCGCTTGTCTACATTTCTCGGTACAAAACTTTCAATCGTCTATACGGAAACGTAAGTTTTGTCTACTCAGCGTCGACAAAACGCGTCTTCACGGTTCTCGTGCTGTGCCTGCAGAAAAAATCATAGAATATTAAATCGTTAAATCACTGAACAACAAAACCTTTAATGAATTCAATGAATAATGCGCATACACTAACCGCGTTTAGTAACCATTAACCTACGCTTGAACACTGTAAACAGGTGGACCTACTCGTAGATAGTTTATTTTCAAGGCTCGCAGGTGTATCAGACATTTCTGCTTACATGCATCTGCTATGATATAATACAAGTTTTTTATCACAGCTGGTAATATTGGTATTAAAACTTAAATTGGCATCAATTTCTTGACATGCCTGAAGCTTAAGTACCTACCTACTTTCTGGCGTTTGTACTTTTCTAAATCATCCAATACATTGGACTAACTGAACGAATAAAGTTTCTTCAAAAATACACTACACAGTTATATTCTGCACATCGCGTGCCAAAAGAGTTTCGTTTACTCGACTGACGTTTCAATTAAGCTAGGATCAGGAAGAACTTCTTTGGCCCCTTCCCAAAGTCTTCTGCTACCTGACGCTTGTATCTAACACTAATATGGCAACAATCCCCCTTATTCATAAACGCTGCTTAAAGTTAAGTAATGATTAGCGGCTGATTAACTATACATTTTTGACGTTTAAACACCTCTTAAATTTAATCATCGTTTATGAATAGACCCCAATATACATATTTAAAACCAAAAGACATTACGCAATCACTCAACTGCATAATAATTTACTTTATCCATGTCAATCGTTTACTACAAACGGTTCACAGTCGAGTGGATAACCACAAAGAGTCCAACCGTTCAACACGACACTCTTATTATGACACTGGATAGAAATGAACATAGACATGGCTCTTTCAAACCCCACTTGGAACAAAAACTAGGTTAGGCAGCTCGCTACGCTTGCAACAAAAACTAGGTTAACTTAGGCTGAAACGAGCGAGGACTAGGGGAAAAACTGCTTGTGAAGGAAACCTTGGCATAGAAAGATAGCGGCGAAAAGTAACTAAGCATTACTTTTATTCTAATAGTTTTATCAACAGAAAATTGAACACTATGAAAATGTTTTTTTTTTTTTACTAATGGCCTTTTTAATTTTGTCAAAGAAAAATACACTATTTATCAGCTATTTTTATCCATCTGCTAAGTTAACGGGAGTCCTATTCCACAATTGATGAGTTAAACTTGATATCAAACAGAATCGAGTACCTACTACATGACCTTACGCTCAGATCCTATCTGCGACAGGAAATTGAATGTCAACATTTCTCTTCATCTCGATAACACGAAGATAAAAATAATCACAATGTTCAGTTGTATGTAAAGATCACCTATTTATAAAGATCTTATTTTATTTGAACGATAGCCGAAAAGGTTATTTTTATCCTGTAAGTCTCGATTAAAGTTCGTATACGAACGTCAAAACTTAAACCCAACATGGTGCCTTAATTACGAGTCTCGTATCGATTCGAATTTGTCTGACTCGATACGCTCGTAAAATCAAAACAATGCGAGTCTGCGGCTTACCCGTATCAATGCGTAACTGCTCCGAAATTCTTCGATCAAGCCTGTAATCATCGACCCACGTGCGGACATGCCATCGAACTATCAGCACTCGTGACGCAACCAACTTTTTGACATTGGAACAATGAACTTCAACAGTGGGATTTGGTATTGATATGACTTGAATTACTTTAGTTGACAGGCGCGTGGGTTTGATAGAAGGCCGTGCAATAAAAACTAAGTTATGTACAATTTAATGGCTTGATGAACTTCACAGAATCACAGCTGTACGTTTACAAACAAGTCGCCCAAAGCTTTTGATTACTTCACTGTTCTAGTGCGCCAACTACCAACGCAAAGTTAATTAATTCCAGCAAAATTGCAATCTGCTTTCATTTGGGATTCCAAGCATGAAAATATGGCCGTCTCCGAAAAAGGTCACCTCGTAAAAGGTCGCAAGGCTTGTTAAAAAAATATATAATATCGCCCGAGTCTATGTGCAAAACGGAGAGCTATAAAAATGGAACGGCCCTACTTAGGCGCGAGGCTGCAAATTTAATGAGAAATATTATAATATCTATCACCTTTCAATATCGGCGCCCCTTATTAATCTCTAAGGCTCTCTCGCTAGAGAAATATGTATACAGGCTCTGATTGGGCCTTCCAGATAACGAATTTTCAAATTAAACTTGATATTCCAGGCACGAATTTAGTTACAAACTTAACAAGTTCTCAAAACAGAAAACTATGATTGAAAAAGATAGGAGCTGTAAATTCTTAGAAAATATTCTTTAATAACATAAC
Source organism: Polymixis flavicincta (assembly GCA_949987655.1). Taxonomy (NCBI): domain Eukaryota; kingdom Metazoa; phylum Arthropoda; class Insecta; order Lepidoptera; family Noctuidae; genus Polymixis; species Polymixis flavicincta. Next base: position 21,071,214 of record OX465190.1, on the reverse strand, counting down.
AAACATTCAAGCGAATCTAAAATCGACTGCACCTGAAAACAGCAGCAGATTGAAATCTCAATCTGCTGCTGCCAAAAAAACATAGCTATCGTTTTTAAAGAGCGTTTTATCTTTGACATCGTTTACAATGGAGAATTAATCCCACTGTGATCGCAACTTGAGGACATAAACAAAAATCCTACAGGCCTACAGCCTACAAGCAAGGACGGACTGATTTTCAGGTTTTACTACCAAACGTAAAAAAAAACTTATGCTGTACAGAACTCTAATTGATTTGTCTTTTTGTATAGGCATGTTAGACATATAAAAGCCCCATATTACTCGTATCAACCGGAATTTCACGTCCGGAGCAGAATTGTGTGGGACTATGGGATGGGACTCTCCTGTTGAAACATGTCCGATTCCGGTTTAAAATTAGTCATACAATGTGATGAAAGTCCTTTTTACGAGAACTCTTACTAAAAACCATAATCGTCTTAGTTTTTACTAAAATCTTTGCTTTATCGCCTCCCTTGTCAACACAATTTTGAGTGTAGTCTCCATGTATCCTTCTTCGCTAATGTCTAAATGGAGTACATAATATTGTAGAGTGTAACATCGTGCAGACACTTGGGCTTCGAGAGCCCGCCATTGTTTAACGAGGATGATATCGTGAACAGGAGAAATATTTACACAAACGTTCTAGTATCCACCGAGATATTCGAGTTATCCCTCTTTTCTTGTGTGCATGACCTTCTTTGTGATTTCTATACACATGAGAATTATGTCCGTACGCCATTTCTGGACCCAATTTTTGATGCTTCCTACGCCTAAAGCCAATTTATGAAGACATTGCTTTGATCCATTGTAAAAATGAAATGAGGACCACTCCCTCTCACCGAGAGGAGACCTGTGTCCCAGCAGTGGGAACTACTGGGAACATTATAGGCTGATTATGGTAAAAATGAAAAAGATCAATAAATTGTGCGTGTAGATTTTGACGTTAGGTTTGCATAACACAGGTAGGCGAGGCATTTTTCGCACATTTGAATACTGATAAAGTAGAAAAACAACTAATTCGGCAGGATTCTTATCAATCAAGGTTAAAAACATAAATTACCAAGGTTATAAAGAAGACCTTAGAAATATTTATGACGTGGCGTCATCGTTCACGAGTGTAAAAGATTTTACTTAATGAACGAAAAACTTGTATCATTAATACAGAATGCTGTAAGTATGGATTCCTCTGTAAATAAACAAGAAGGCAATTTACGGAAGCTTCGGAAAATATATTAACCTGTCTTATGTAGAATCGCTAATAAGGCATCCATCTAAGATCGGGGACCCAAATAGAAAAGGGGCACAAAATAAATCCAACTTTAGTGACTTGGATATACTGAAAAAACTAAAGTTCAATGGATAACAAAACTGAAAGACAAATTTAGAATATCGAGATGACAACAATTTGAAATTAACATAATAGCTATATCACATAAATGGAAACAAAAAAAATTGGTGAAATCGGTCAAATATTAATAGAACACACACTTGATACACATGCGTACGAATTTTCCCTTGGGCATTAAACAATGTTAACCTTCCACAAAACAAACAGCGACCGTACTGCATAAATAATGAAGTTTTACAATAAACATTTCTAATAATACCCACCCATAAAGAAATATGAAATGAACTGCAAATGTTAAACAAGCGGATGGATGAGCATACGGAAATATTTTCATATGTTGTGATGTTACGCATTACATTCTTTAATAGGTTTCCTTTCAAGACGAACATTGAAGAAAATTAAGGTCGACCTTTTGAGAATTGGTCTTTGTCCTCCACTTAGAAGTTTCCTCCCTATTCCTCCCTTGACTATCATTAAAAACCCACATGGTAAACAAATGTTACAAAGAATGTCACTCAATTTTGGTAACGGTCGAATAGATGTGCCACTACGATCACATGTATTGGTATTGTTCAAAACGACGCTATCATGAAGATAGTTCTCCATGTGTTTAACTTCGCTCTCATACTAAGTATCAGTACATCCAGAAAATACATTATAGTGAAATAAAACAAACTCTAAAATGTAGACATAACATCTTACCCAAGTATTCAACATAATCCAAAGCACAGTTCTAATTTACACAGAGTCTAGACGACAGAATGGAAGAACGTCTTCATACGGTATTCAGTATCTGGGTCATGTGTCTTGAAAACGAGTCGGATACTGCATGCAACACATCGAAAGGAACGGGGTGGATACACGAAAGGGCTCCATGAGATTGAAGCTACAGAAGTTGAACTCCACAAAGAAGTTAGCAAGAGCTGTCATAATAGCCATGGATAACGATTATTTTATCAGTAAGCAGATAAATATGACGTTCTCTGATATATCATATGGCGTAGTAGGTACAGATTGACATTATTGTAGACATATACGGCTAACTGCTGATACACGTCGTCGCGCACGTTCGCAAACACATTGCTTCCCCGTTTGTTTACTGCACACAATGCGCTATAACAGGCCTACTCACACGCTTCCAATATGCTACTTAATTGTGCTTATAATGTGTATAAGAATCGGGCCTTCTGTTGCTGCTCTTTTTGTGGCTCTACAAGTCTACAGTGTATACGAATTTACATATCTGCACCATGACAGATATATAACACCCACCACGTTGTTTTCGCGACAAAAAGTCAGACGTATATCAGACGTCTTGCTGGAATATAGCAGTGAAAATATCATCATTTTTCCGCCGAGTCTGTGATTGAGATCGAATATAATAACTCACTAATATATTGACTCTGGTTGAGTGATGTTCATAAGGATGTTAGCAAATAATTCGTATCTTTATTAATCGGGGTTGTCAGAAGGCCGAAAGTCTGACAACTAGTCTTACTTAGTCTATTGATTTATTACCTAGTAACTTTGTCGTGGGGGTCAGATAGGCAGTCGCTTCATGTAAAACACTAGTATTTAACTACATCCAGTTAGACTGGAAGCCAGCCACAACAAAGTTTCGAAAAGGCTAGGCAGATGATGATGATTTCGAAGATTAATATTTTAATATTCAAACACGTGTCTGGCAATTCAAAACCGATATTATACGTTGCTAAAATAAGACAAACGCCAAAGTACATTATTTGTACTGTGAATGTAAAACAAGCGAAGTTTATCGCAGCGTTGCGAAATGTGGAGAAGACAATAGAAAAACTTTGGAAACACCTGTGAAGCAAGTGCTCGCGGGAGTTTCAGATATTCTGCTTAAAAGCAAAATATAAAGAACGCTTGCCAAAACTCCGTCTGAAAAATTTGCTGCTGCTGTATTTAATAGTACGAATAAAAAAAAAATACTGAGAAAAAAAAATACGTAAACAACATGAAGTAAAACTTTGTATTAAAACAAAATGTAATGATGAATTTTGAATACAGCAGCCAAGGACCCAAAAATAATACATGAATTACAGTAATGTAAAACTGGGTCCTCTATTGTCTTAAAAACGTAAACTACCTATAACGAATTATTATAGAAAGTGGGTGATCAATTACGTAAAAGCGTTTTCTTTGCGAAGTTGTCCCTGAAACGATGACGTAAAAGGATGTTTGCTTAAGCCACCGAGCTATTTTTACTTGTCCGGTACACTAATTGAGCCAAGTCTGCTTTAGATCATTAAATATGACAACTAAGCGTGTCATACTCATCTAGCAAATTGTTTTATATGATGTTAATGTCAATTGTATTTTTTGCGTGGTATGGGCATAATTTATTTTGGAGATAATAATTATGGCCTCTCTTAGGGTCCCTTTTGGGAAATATATGGAATTAATTCCGAGGAAAAAACGAGACGATAATAAAATAATAGCAGAACCTTATGTTGTAATTAAATTCTCTCATGGATATATAGTTGCTGAGCTAAAATAAGTCCGGAATAATGAAAACATTATGTACAATTGTGGTCATATATTTAAGAACAATTTGAAGTTCCAGATTTTTTTTAAACTTAATCATGTCATATGTTCCATTTTAAAATAAATAAATAAAATACGTTTATTTCAGACATACTTAATTCAAATTGTCCATATGTTAGCATCAGAGGTCTTAAAAATTATGTTAGTATTGCAGTATTTTTAGGAGTTACTGGTTATGTTATGAAATAGCCACATGAATAGAGCAAACGGGATTAGGAGTATAGAATAAAATTGCCACAATTTTTTTACAAGTTTCATTTATTATGTATATTAACAAATTCAAAGTTGGACAAATAATTAAGAACGATTTATTAAACTGCTTGAAAGTTGTTTTAAATGAACTCTGAATTAATTTGAAGTGCGTACGGAAAAAAGTCATGAATTTAATACATTTTAATCGGTTTAGCACCACCTGGATCCAATTCGATCCATAACAATAGAAAACCAATGGTCTCATTAAAGGTACTCGTTAAACTAAAATTAATAGTTAGGAGCATGGCTTTAAATAAGCAAGAGTTCCATTCTTCTAAGACAAAGACGTCATACAGCTCCCTTAAATTGCCACAGTGTCGATTTTAATCCTTTTTCTTGACTTCGCACTAAAGATGCTCTATTAGGTTCAGATCTTGGCTGTTAGCTGGCTAATCTAAGACAGAAACTTATTGCGATGTGAGAAATTCCTTAACGATGCGTGCAGTGTGCTTTGGATCATTGTCGTGCTGGAACGTCCAAATAACCGGAAGCATGTCTTCAGCATAAGGTAACATTGTTTCTTCCAGTACATTTTTGTGTTTGAATTGATCCATGTTTCCTTCTATCAGCTTAACAAGTCCATAAAAGCAACCCCAAATTTTCACTCCCCTCCCCCCCCCCATGCTTTACGTCTTTTTTATGTACTTAGGGTCGAAAGCTTTATTCGGAGGGCGTCGTACATATCGTTTTCCATCAGAACATACCCTGTTTATTCTTGTCACGTCAGAAAAAAAAAACCACTAACTGTCCAGTTTTCATACCTTCTTGCAAATGCAAGCCGGGCTTGCTTATGGCAACGTTTTAACATGGGCAACCTTCCTTCTATCCTCCCATATAACTATTCTTCTGCCAAGCAAATAGGATCAAATTGTGCGAATAGTTCGTTCCGAGATTGCTGAAGGGTTTTTTACCAACATGAGACGAGAAAAGACTTTCTCAGCTCATAAGACCCTTTATAAGGATTTTCTTATGTCAAACGAACGATATTTCGATCATCTCAACGAGATGGCTTTCTCTGTTTAGGTAGGTACACGCCGATACTTAGTCCGAAAGTTCTCACTATATTGTGTAATGTAGATGATTAATTCATGGAAGAACAAAAGTTACTTATGTTTGTATACCAGTCAACAAACATCCGAAGGAAATGGCTTTTCTCTTCGTTCTAGAAATGCTATTATATGATTAATATAGAAATTGTTATTGTAACAACGGCGGTTTCATATCCTTGTCTGTTTATTATTATCTTGTGTGAAACAATAGGTTTGCTTTTTGAAGTCATGGGCTTTGATTTTAATACTACGCTGTCTTTACTACAACAGTGTACTGTGTAGTCCCCCGAAAAAAAAAACATGTCTCGACTTTGCATTGCATCAAAATGTCGATAGCGTTTTGGTGAGTCTAGAGACCCAACAGAAAAAAGGGTTTGAATCCCAAACAAAGTGGGTTGTCAATCATACCTAATGTTGGCTCGTAAAATCTAATAGCATAGCCAAAATTCTAGATTTGAAAGGAGCTAACCTAATTCCCGTAGTTTACCAAACATTAATATTCTGCGAATCGTGCTGAATCCACAGTTTTGATTTAACATCTCAATAAATCTAAACAAGTATTGCACAACGTTTCAAACCAGATCGTGCACGTGCGAACTTCTTATTATCCGTATGATTCATCTCCTGCTGCCCATAAATCATACAACTTTTAGGGTTGATTTTAAAATTTTCCTCTGAAAACAACCGATGATGAAATAGCTTATTCGTTATGTAGTTCTTTCGTTGATTTTATAGGATTTTGATCGTCCATTTGTCACGTATCGATCAGCACATCTGCTTAAAATCCTGACGTTGATGCCAATTCATCCAATGGTGAAGCGTTTAATGTTTATCATGGATCTTTTCTCTGTAATGAGCTGTAAACAGACGAATTGAGATCTGTTACAAGAGTATCTTTTAAAAGTACTGTGATTATACAAGGTGATTTCATCAGTAGCTATGCCGGGGGATTCCAGATGTGCTTAAGTGAGTACTGATTTAAGATACTCTGTACCTACTTCAGTTTGTTCAAAAGTTTCCAATACAAATGATTAAATTCTCTTTAAACCTGAAACGATATAAAATAATGTCTGAACCCTGAAGGCTACATAATCATTAAATATGATTTCTTCATCATGTTTTCCTTTAAACGGTTCACTTATCTTTTCTTTGTTAAACAATTCTTTAGTTCGCTAAACCTTGAAATTAGTGTTTTGGCATGCTCTACATAATTTATATAGTTAGCGCTGGGTGAGCCTTGTTCTTTACTAAACAAATGTGTGCTTCAAAAGGTCGTCTCCATTAATTTGGTAGCTGTACCGACTGATTGACTATAACTACTGTCCCAATCGGAATTGTCCTTACATTGTCAAGTTATGAGCTTTTCAGGACTTAGAACGTAAATCAATTTTAGTGCTCGTAAAAAACTTTGCACGGAATCTAATTTCCTTTCGGTAGTGCACGTTTGGGTGCTGTAAACTAAGTTTATCTTCTTTTCTAGTTAGTTGTTAAATTGCCAACTCGTGTTTGTGGACTTTTTCCGATGTCTCTCCCAATTGTGTAACCTTACTAGTGTCAGGGTCATTTTTAGCATCCGATATTGGATTTAAAGCAAATATACAGTTGTTAGAATAACATTAAGAAAAACCAACTCCGTAACTTCATGAACTAAACAATTTTCTGAAATTAGAAACAAGATCTTATTTCACAAAAGTAATTTCCTGGAATATTAACAATATTACATAATCATCGTCTCATCTAATCAAGTTAACCTTTAGCTTAAAATGTGATATTGTTGTACAAGTTCATTAAGCCTTGTTTACTCAATTCACTCATACTTTCTTATTTTTTTGTTATAAAGTAGCAGGTCTATTAAACTTGACAAACGTCAATATCCACAATAGTTGTGTTGACATCCCACACTATACTGATAATTTCCTCACCCCTTCCTGCCAGGGTTGGTGGGTAAACTTCCATTTCCTGGGGTTCCCTATGAATGTCAGGGTCACTAGGCACACCGGTGGCCTTGGACCAAATTCGAACATTGTATAAGTATTTGTGGTTTTATGACTCGTATCCCTAAAAACTTCGGGCATTTTTGTCAGCTGGTACGACGAATACGTCGCAATGCGGTGTGACTTGTAACTTAAGTATGTAGGTATGCTCCACCTTGACTATTTGTTTTTCTATGGGAACTGGTATGTTTTGATGCTTGTATTCTGCGGTTAAAACTGGAAATTTATTTCGATTCGTCTGGATGCCTAGAATTGAGACCGATGCTGGCTGCAGTAAGGCCCTTTTTATACACACGGTTTTCTTGCCATGAAAAACGGCGGTTTATTCGCCGTGAGTAAATACGGTCGGTTTTACACGGCGACTTTGTAACGTTTAGAATTTTGAGGGTTTTTAAACGTTCTTGTTTGATTTCTCTTACAGTTATCATTAATATTGCTGTTGATGCCTTCATTGGATTATATGTTGCTTACATAAATGATCATGGTCATCATCATTTCAGCCGAAAGACGTCCACTGCTGGACATAGGCCTCCCCCAGGCTCCTCCACTTCGACCGGTCTTGTGCTTCCCACATCCAGCGGATTCCCGCAGCCTTCATAAAGTCATCGGTCCACCTTGTGGGAGGTCAAATGCTCAAATAAATAATCAAATGCTTGAAATTAATCCATCGAGAATCATGACCACTAGGATTTCCGCCTAAGGCCCTTTGTACCCCCCCGAGTGGGTTCCCGCATTGTCGTTGCGGGGGGGCTTAGTAACCGTGGTCTCCCATCCACGGTGAAGCCAGGAGGAACCCAACGGTGGGGCCGCTCGTCAGGGCTTTTGCCTTCAAGCCATTGACGTAGCGGCCAAAAAGTAGGTTGCGGTGAGGTGCACCGCAACTGAGGTGGGCCGCGATGTCGAATGGGAGGCATCGCGGCTGAGGGTTACAGGCTGCGGTAGAGGAGGAGTGCCGGTGCTTCTGAGCAGCGCTCTTCCCTTCCGTGGCCTGGACGGGGCCGCCACCGTTTGATGGCGGACGCGGTGGGGCCGCAGGGGAAGAGGAGTGTCGGTATAGCGTCAGCCGCTCTCCCTATCCTCTGCGGCCGAAAAGTGGTAGACGGGACGGCGCGTTGTGTTCCTCACGCGCGCCGTCAAAGATGTCAGCAACCACAGGTGGGGTCCGCAAGGGCCGATGCCTGCCAGGGGTGCGGGTTTGTTCGAAAGAGATACCACGGCCCCTGGCATACGGGCTACTGAGGGAACACGGGTGGGTTTTAGTCAGTAAAAGTCTGACACGCCCTCCTGCTCTACTCAGCAGGAGAAGTCATTTGATGATTTCCCACCCAAAAAAAAAAAAAAAAAAAAGGCCCTTTGTACACGGCACGTTTCCTTTACGGTACGGCGTATATGTCACGGTTCTATGGTATACGGCTAAGGCGTCGTGCCATAGTGCCAGCATGTCGTCAACAAACTTCCCTAGTGATCCATACAACAGTGATGACCGTGTCTCACGGCGAATAAACCTTAGTTTTTCACGGCAAGAAGAACGTGTTTATACAAAGGGCTCTACTCAAAGCGCACGTACTAACACACTACACGACAAAATAAAAACAACAAATATTCAGAACTCTTATCAAACGAAACATAGAGGCTCGTAACACAACAGTCGCTTGTTACTCTGGCTATCTCTCGAGTGCCATTGTCTAAAGTGCCGACGGGATGGGGAGGGTACCTCAAACCATGTGGCATGGAGTCCCACTTCCTCCCTATATGTGGTTACTGAGCCAGAAAGAAACAAATGACGGTGTTTTACAAGTAAAGTATGTTTGCATGATACAGTCAACTTGCACACTGCTGTTTTCGTAATTCAAAAGTGTGGTTGACCGTACATTGTGTTTGATTACGTCATCAGTTGTTTGGGATCATTCAAGTATTACGCAAGTAGATTTTTTGCAATTTTTGAATAGCCCCTTTGTAGTGACAATTGATTGGTTGATCTTTATGATCTTCGACTTCTTGTTTTGCCATGGATAGACAATGTCTGTATCTATTAAGTTTCATTGTTGTATGGACTCTGCTCTAGGGCACTTAAGCTTGAACTTCATACATTCTTCGATAATTTAACTTACAAGTTTCATGATTGTCTTTGAAATTCGTAGTTTGATACAAATATAACATCAGCACCTTAATTCCGTCACACACTATTAATTTGAATCATTTTGAAAGTTATTGCTATTCCATTCTTTCATAATATGTTCGTAAAAATTGTCTGCTTAGCAACGTAAACAACGCATTTTGAGCGGTTCTTACTGATAGTATAAAACGCAATTACCCCTCTGATCTGTCTGGATGTTTTGGAGACCGTTCCAAGTTCCAGCTGACAGAATCAATGCTATTTTAAGTCCCCAGTCCTAATGCGTGACAGTGAAGTATGTGGATGATAATATCTTGAAGCTCTGACGTCATTAGATTGCGAAGTTCTGTTCGTAGTCATTGATTGACAGCCACTGATCTAAATTATGTTCTCCAGTTCATCGACTCGCAGGTTTGCAGGAATAGACGATTCAGGGTTCAAATACGACGTTATGTCATGCGTATTAAAGTCGAAAGTACATCGTCTGCGAATTCATAGTAGATTGTTAGAAATTTCATCTCAATATCTTGCCTATCAGCCACACTTATGTATGGTTATGTATTAAACATATTATAAACGAACATTAGGATTTGTAATCTTTGTATCGTGAACTTAGTCTTTATATCCGTAGAGTGAAGGCTAATCGAAATATTGTTTTATTTAATTAATTATAGACACCTTCTGTCACGTCTTGTTGCCAAAATTGATAGATACACGATACGAAATGTTTCTTGCGTTCTGGTGGAAATATTCAGTTACAATCAATATTTATTAGTACAACTTTAATAAAGCCATCATAAACAGAGGAAAATTGAAACCAAAACAAAAACACTGGCCCGTTGAATAAATAAAACTCGTCCCAGAATGACGTATGGCTCCCGTTTGAAGTGGGTACTGGACCCGTCCCGCCGTGCCACTTTCTTTTACTGCATATGACGTCACCGCCCACCGGGCTTTCGAGCCGAGAATATCAAATTTGAAGTGATGAATGATGCATGGAGCACCCTGTGGCTTGCTTGAATTCGCAATTAGTGATCATGGAAACATTTCAATGCGATGTTACATCTTTATTAAGGCTAAAAAGCGCCATAAACGCATGTTTTTTTTAAAGTTATACTGGAATCAAACCGAGCTACACAATTACTGACAAATGCATGCACTGACTGGACAGCAGGCCTAGACAAAACATATTTCTGTTAGCGTTCACACCAAACGCTACGCCAAAATGTATGGGAATGACATTACCTGCGGAAAAGACACGACGTACCTAATCTATCCGCTGGGAATGTCATTCCCGTACATTTTCAAATACATTTCTTCAACAGAAATGTGTTTTGTCTCTAGGCCCAGGTCCCACACAATCTGTGATTCTTTCGTCAAAATACCATTTCAGACACTAATCTACATGGTCCTCACATAATCTAACCAAGATTATGTCTGGACTCAAAAGAAACCGTGACGTCTGAGTTTATTCTCAGAGTAGTCAGATTGGAAACACCGGTTTCATCTAGTTTCAAAACATTTTTGACGTGTATAAGTGTTTGTATTAGCCTACTTCCAGAAATAAAATCATTTACCCTGGAACTGACTGTAAGCAAAAACAGGATCAGAATTTACCAACAAATGACGTCACTCAAATACTTATAAAACAGGAATCGTCATCATTCTATAAATATGACCCGAAGCTCAAAGGACCAAAATTGGCTTAATGGAAAGCTTCCCTAATTAGGTCGGGAGCCCTAGCAAACATCCCCGGAATACAGAAATAGTTACCGGCAAGCTTTACTATGCTACTGTGGCTTGTTTTCACGTAATAAGCTTATAAATATGAAAGCGGAGGTTTCAAACGTGGAGCTGTGGCTTCGGGCGTTTTGTTCTGTGCTTCTGTGCCTATTCGTCAAAGGAGCTCGTTTGGCATGTGGAGGTTATAATTAGCTTTAATTGTTTGTTCTAAAAGTAGTCAACGAAAAAGGTGAAAACGTACTTTTGTAGTTATACTCAGACACTATCATCAATTATTTACTGATAATCAACGAGGGCGTTAATTTCTATATCTGAGCTTAAAAACTCGTTAATAAAAGTTAGAAAGGCCCGAAACCACCAGTTCCCTCAGACACCCATCAAATAGATAAAACAGCAGAAATTGACATGTGGTAGAGTAGAGACCACATTGCAGACGAAATATTAAACAAGACACTGCATTACAAACAAAAAAAGCCAAACTAATGACACATTCGACGTATCGTAAGACTACACTGGAAGTACACTCAGATTGAACGGACTCGCGTGTGCATACACGTGGTCGATCAGACATTCGAACCGGCGGCGCCTACGCATTAGCATACTCCGTTCTCAATTGAAACGCATCAACTGACGCTCATTTTAAATTATGATTGTAAAGGACGGGATGTTTATTTCGCAGAAGGACTTAAAATAATATTGAAATGCCTAAATCAGCCGTTGATGAGAGCATTATTTGGGTAGCAGACTAGCGGTTGAAAGATCCCAAGATGAATTCAAGAAGATAAACTACTATAGATAGAGAAAAAACTGGATCAAACTTTACCTTCCATGACCTTCAATGAAGACCAACAAATTCTAAACCGAAATACAGAACATTAACCTTACTGAAGATAAATTCCTAGAATAACCTTGTCGTTGCTTGCTAATTGTTTCTAAAGAGTTATTAATACGTCGCTCCGTTTAAAAATGATCCCGTTTAGTAACACGATATAAATATAGCAATTAGTTACTACTACTGATCTATGAAGATACTTGACGTGTTACGCTCGCACGTGATATGCAAAACAGATCACATCTATGACATAAAACAATTTAGAGGTCAGACTGTCTTGTCTTTAGTGTACGGTTACGGACACTCAACAGGAGCTTAAGGTACTTGTTAATGTTCTACTTAAGTGCTGTCAACAGTTATAGTGCCCTTAAACATACGCAAGTTGAGTGGCTTCCACTTAAATTAACAAAATTGCTGCGACGGCACATTTTAATGTAAAAGCATAGTGAAAGGTTTTAGTCCGGCTGATGAGTACCACTCATAAAAATAAATGCAAACTGCGATAAATGTTCTGATTAGGCAATGGGTAAGCCATCAACGTGGCGACACACTGGGCTCAAACAAAATCATAAAAGTAATCAACCAAAGTGTCGTCGATACGAAAAGAAGCATACTTAGGCAAACCACCACCCTAATTGAGTAATTCACTATCAATCAAAATCATTTTGAAGTAAATATATTGCTAATCATAATGTTCGAAAAAATCGTCTCATCAATAATGGAAATAACGCAATGAATGTTGCTGAACTTTCAAAATGAAAGCAGAGTCCTACTGTTAATTTGTTATTCAATTACCCCGCAGATTTTGTGATATGCACTTTTCACTTTTCAAAATTATTAAGTTTTGAAGGGGAGGATGAAGACGAAAACCATTCAACGATGGGTCCGGTATCTAATTTATTTCTAGGTAATATCCACAACCAAAATGTAGCAATTAATATTGCTCCCAAGACTACCTGTCCAACTGAAATTTGCAACAACTTAATTTTGAGAACTATTAATTAACAACCTGAAGCTAGACAATTTTAACGTTACAATAACCCGTTATTTATAATTTATTTATACATACCTATATAAATATAATAACTTTTGACACGCGTAAACAGATTTTATCAAATTATTTTCGCGTGGGGTGCGATGGAGGCGATTTGGCACGTATCCAGATAAATGTGATAGCGTTATCGTTTTTGAAGCATCTACAGGCAGTTTTTTTTTTTTTTTCGCTACGTATATTACTCCAAATGGTCTTTAAAGACAGACTCGCCTGTTTTGTCAATTTCAAAAGCCTCCTCATTTCAATGATTCACCAGCATCGTTCTCCATGGTTAGGTACTGCAAGAATTATTTTTCAAAAGGCATCTGTGTATTTAAGCTATTATAAACCCGCACAAGGTTCGCGCGATCTTCTAACGTCAATGTCACGCAATTTTAGGAGACACTATTGATCTTTTGCGTAGGTGTACCGTACCGTGTGTACGAGGCGCGTACGAGTATCCACGTGCTAATTAGCTTTTGCCACGATTTCATTCTCTAATACTGTCGTTTACTGTAACATTCAAGTGAAATATCGGAAAATTCAAGCCTCACGACCTTGTTAACTCCCTTGATCGGTTCGATAACATCTTGAAAAATGCCCTCAATCTCCTTTTCACTTATAACTTTCTTATCTCGTTAAGCTCCTCCTAAAAACCTTATTCGAAGAAACGCGCATTTTTTAAGTATCTTCAAGTCAATTTCCAAGGGCCATCAATTTTGTGAGATGAATAATTTCGAACGTATTTTATTCACGAAAACACCACATTATGGATTTTTGTTCTTTGCTGACCCAGATAAAAACTAAGCTTCAGAGCTAAAGGATTATGTACCCGAACTATAGTTTAGGGTTCCCTAAAGTGGTATTGTCTTTATACGAAGCATTTATATTTCAGGCCTCAGTACGTAGGCGTATCTTCCCAGCAACACCGCCAGTAATTTATTTAAACTACGATCTCACTTGCAAAATGGTTTCTATATTCAGAGCAAAGCTACTTGTAACAGCTCCCAGGTTTCAACTTAATGAAGTTAGCACTTCTGGGGGAATATACCTAAGTCCTCCGTAAGTTTCATGTTTTGTGTATGTAAGTGTATTGTTCATGTTTATAATTATGTAGGCACGCTTTTACTCAGCATGTTTCTTGATTGCCTTAGGGCTGATTTTACCAAAGTCAGATATCTTTTATCCGTAGAGTAAAATTTACGTCTGACAATTCTACTATGGAAGATCTGTCAAAAATTCAAAATTTACTCTCAGGATAAGACTTACTCTAAGTATAAAAGTTTGGTGAAATTCGCACTTAGTACCTTGTCGACTTACACCCTTGATTGTGGAGTACTTAATGGAAATCTTGAAACATAACATGATAGCACGCCTGTGATCCTCGAAGGGTTAGATAGAAGTGTATCGATAGTACCTACACCCACATTTCACGAGCTCTGTTACAGTCCCATGTATTGGTGACGAGCCTATTGCCATCAACTTCTCAGTAGCACTGAGAAATCCCTGATTGAAGAACCCAATAACACTTCACTCGACCTGGGAATCGATCCCAAGACCTCATGCCCTGTAGACGCGTTTGCGAACACTAAACCAAATTTTTCAAATAGCACTTAGTTTAACTTCAATATAACAAGACCATAAATCTGTCCTCAGTCGTCTGTTTCCGAAACATATGCTACTTTTGAAGCCAAAATATCGAAGTTAGCAAGTATTCCACCAGTGATTCATGTGTGCATTATGCTTTAAATGCCGTGGCATTGAAAGCCAGGTGATAAATGGCTTACCGTCTGATATAGTCTTCCCCCTGCGCCGTTAAAGTAGCAAGTAGTACATTACTTGCTAACAGCTAGATATTTCTTGTAGCTGTGCCAAAATGTTACAACTTTTTTCCGCTCCAGTACCCGTGTTTCTGGTTTATTAAACTAGGAATACCTTTGTAGGTTGTCGTTTCCTGGGTTCTTGTTCAATCGAGAGTTCTTGGAATGTTTATTTAGGACAACGAAGTACCTAATCAAGAATCATTCGCTCCGATTTCCCGGGAAGAGGCTCTCCAAGATTCGGTCTTGAATTATATGATACGAAGCACGCGAACACAAATTGTACATCGATTTTCAATTTTGGACCTAAATTGAAAACATGTTTTCATTTATTACGTTCTCTGCAATGTCAAGTCAGAGGATGAAGCAATTTTTCCATTACGAATTCAATTTTCTCTTTATGTATCTACTTATCAGTCTGTGTATTGTAAAATTCGGCGATCGAAAAGGTTCTATTGTTTTAATAACTTTGAAAGGTCCTAAAAGAAGCTCACTCTAGCGAAAACCGTCCTTTGTGTAAATCTCAGAAGGAAAATAATTGTGGTCTATTCTAAAACTAATTAGGTATCTCTAGAGAGTTGTCTATTTAGAATTAATAAGCAAGGTGACCTGAGACTGTTTCGAATTTGTAACGAATTCCAGATCGTCTCGACTTCAAATTGCGCAAACAGTCTCGGTATCATAATGGAAAAAAAAAACAAATACTCTTTCTTCTGATCAGACAGTCTGAAAAAGTTTCAAATAAGGTTTTGCTTGTTATTTATGCAGACAGCAGACGACCATTTTACCGGCTTCTAGGGATCGTGCTAGATTGTGGGATCTTTCCAGAAGCTCAGTTGCATAATGGAATTGATTAAACCTCGTTGCATGATCATGTTGATGTTTGGCGCCGGACGGACGGCGCAGATAACCCTTTATGTACTGTTTACTACTTGTAACTTCGTGTCTTTAAAGGTATCTAGGGGCCACCTTGTAATATAAACTGATTGACCAATAATGCCATCTGGTTTATTTATTTCGTTGCTTATCTTATACCTACATTTTTACATTTCTCTCAAAAAAAAAAAAATGTGGTCCACTGGTGTCAGGGCCAGGGTTCAAGCTACCGGTAGTTAGGGCTCCAGAGACAGTAACCTTCTCACGATCCGAGCCGTATCGAGTCTTTGTGAATTAGACCCTTGATCCAACCGCCTAACGAGAGCTTGAGATGTTGATCGAGGCTTTTGGCCATTAGGTCGTTACGAGAATCGGCACAAAGACATCCTTACCGACATATTATGAACTGTTATTGTTTTTTTTTTTATCAGGAGGCTTCATTAGCAGCCCGGCTCTCGGCAACCGGCCTGGATTTGGCCCGTTTGATGGCAATATTCTCGTCCATACATCTTCATCATCTATTCTCGTCCGTAATATACATGAGCCTTAAACATAACTAGCGAAATTTGGGTGTACATATTGGCTCAACCCTCCGGGGATTACAGGCGTAGGCTATGTTATGTTATTTATGCTTGAGTCTCATCATATAAAACTCACTAATAACCTTTAAGATCAGTCCTAGCTCAACACCTTAAAGCAAATAATTCAGTGTATCCCTGCGGTTCATACATAAGATCAAACAGTCTATCAAGCTGTTAGTCAGTAACTCTCAGTACGGTTACTGTATCCCTTGAGATGTTATTTATTTACAAAGGTACCTTCGAAGACAGTGTCGACGCCCTCTGTTCGTATCTCATGAATCATAATATTCTCATAATCGATTTTTACACGCGACGCGACTCGACTGAAGCTGTGTAAAAAGTATTTTGCTATTTTTTAACAGGTTGACTGAGAAAAAACTGAATATTATCAACATGGGACCACGTTTGTGTGTGATTTTAGCTATTTCTATATTGGTTGAAACTGCGGGCCTCATATTTTTTTCTGGGGTCACGTAATTTGATCACTACCCTTTTAGGGGGATGCGCTGCCCACGAAATTCAATTTTTCTTACGTTTTTTTGCAATTTTTGCAAGTCTGGAGTCAGGTTCAGGTTGTAGGTATGTTGCTTAAAGCACGTATCATATTGTATATTATGAACTCATATGTTTTGATGATTTTATCCTTACTAATATTATAATCGCGAAACTTTGTATGTATGGATGGATGGAATGGATGTTTGTTACTCTTTCACGCAAAGGCGGCCGAACGGATTTGGATGAAATTTTGCATACAGATAGATTATAACCTAGATTAACACATAGGATACTTTTATCCCGGTAGTACGTTCCCGGGGGATAATTTACGACTTCCACGCGGGCGAAGCCGCTGGCAGAAGCTATTAATTGTTATAATTCTGTAAATACATACTTGATATTGTCGCGAATCGCATTTTGTTCAACTTAAGCCTGACACTGACCTGAGGGGCAATTCTCGTAATTTTAAGAACGTTCAGTCTGATCTCAGTCGCAATCTGTCAAAAATACCTCGAATTTCCATACATTTTTGACATTTGAATGTCGCCGAGATGAGACTGCGACTAGATTTTGAACGTTATTAATTACGAGAATCGGCCTCCAGCTAATTGCAAAAAACATAAGAAAATGTGTTTTTCGGGGGTTACCCTGGAGCTTCCACACAGATACACGCTCACCCACACTTTAAGTATTAGTAATTAAGTCACTCTCGGTATTATTATAATTTTTTCTTATTTTCTGTGTACTTCGTAATTGGCGTAATGTTTAGATTAATTAATAATGTTATACTTATTGTCAGCTGTGAAGTTACCTTTAATAAATAAAATAAATACGTGTAAAAATAAAAAAATAAATAAAAATACAAAGACGTTATCTTACCTTAGTACTGCCGTGCTAATTTTATAGATCTGCAGTAATCGACACTTTTGGGTTTTCACGTTTTTTGCAAAAATAGCATCCTTAGGAGCAAACCTCTATGGGAAAAATAAAAATATTTGCGTACTGGAAGTATGTTTTTTGGTAGCGAAATTCACAGTACTTGCATGAAAATTTTGCCGCGTTTTTCTCGAAACCGGTTTTTTGCAAGCATTTACAATTAGCAGGGCAGAGTAGCATCACGGAGTTCGGATGCTGGTTGATGGCAGTAGACTCGCCCCGTACAACATGGGACTTAAACATATTTAGCGACTAGCGGCCCGTCCCGGCTTCGCACGGGTGGGATCTCTAATTTTTCTAGTAATAAAAACAGCCTATGTTACTCAGGGATGATGTAGCATTCTAATGGTGAAATAATTTTTGAAATCAGTCTAGTAGTTTTTGATTTTATTCGTTTCAAATTCAAACATATAAATATTTCCTTTTTATTATAAATGTAAGTTAAATATAGATATTTTACTGTGCCAAATACATCGGGGATTTTTGTTTTTTTTTTTGTTTTGTTATTTAGCCTATAATTTTATATACTGAACCTTCTTCTCTCTTGTTCCAGTTGACGAGAAGATATTCTGCTGCCACGGTGGCTTATCTCCAGACCTGCAGGCGATGGAACAGATCCGGCGGATCATGCGGCCGACCGACGTACCCGACCAGGGTTTGCTCTGCGACCTGCTGTGGTCTGACCCAGACAAGGACACCGCCGGATGGGGCGAGAACGACCGCGGTGTGAGCTTTACATTCGGGACTGAGGTGAGAGAGGATTCTGGGTTTTTAGGGTACTGTACCTAAAAAGGAAAAAAACTAAACCCATATAGGATCACTTCTTTTTCCGTCTATCTGTTAAGTGTCAAGAACCCGTTTTCTCGGGAACGCGAAGAGGTATCAAGTGTTGTAATTAATCATATTAAATACGTGTATACGCTCCCGATCTCTAGCCTTCTAAGACAAAGCAAAGAAAAAGATACCGCCATTTAAAAGTAAGAATAACTCGGAAATTAATCTAGTTAAGAATCTAGAAAAAAAGTGCTGAATCTAGGTGATCTTCTAGCTTTGTGTGCGATGTTAGACTGCACTAATGCTCGGTTCCTACAGCGAAAACGAATCGTTTTGCTTGCCGATGGTAGCATCTTTATCACGCTGTTATTTGCTTCACCTGTATGTTTGTAAGCATGTTTGTTTGTACTCCTTGATTTTGACCCATTTGAAACGGTCAGATTTCATTTAAACTTTGTAGACTTATCGAGTACCGATGTCAATTCAATAATTTTATAAATTTGTTCAATAATGTTAAAAAAAAGAACTAAAAAAATTGAAAATAAAAAATTGATTAAAAAAAACACGCTTTAAAAACCAAAAAAAAAATATCAAAAAATAATTTCAAAAAAGCGTGGTGTGCGTGATATTAATTGATTATAAAAATACCTCAAAAAGTACCCCACGCTTTTTTTAAATTATTTTCTGATATATTAGTTTGGTTTTTAAAGCGTGTTTTTTTTTTTCGATTTTTAAGTATCTTTTATTTTTATTGACAAACTGGGTAAATAAATAGATTAATAAAGATTCGTAAATTAATTTAGTCTGGGATAGCAGCATACGGCAGGATTCTTCTATGCAGACCTATGCGGTCTTTGCTTCCTTATTGGTGAAGAAACAAGAGTTTTAATTTTGACAAAAACTGTTCGAAATTATAGGAATAGGCCATAAAAGGCCAAACATAAACAGCATCATGCCTATATGTCCCGAAGAGTAGAGTTATGCCATGCATGAGATATTTCTAATAGAGAAACCTAAGATAATCATAAGGGATTCGCCCCCGACCTCTTTTTTGACCTGGCGAAAGTTTTACCACAAAATTGCAGCTGTTGGCAATAAAGCAGTCTCCCAAAATGTTGCAAGGGAGCACGGTAGACAAATATTTCAGCGTTGGAGCTTACTCCGTGCCTGGCATAGTCTTCCACGTGCCAAATGAAAGCTTGCTTTATATTGCTGCGGTGTGAGATGCGGCAGTAGGTACTGTTTGCCAAATTAAAATAGCATGAACCGACTCACTGTTGTAAATGTTCATGTTTGGCAAGGAAGTAAGATTTTAGTTGAATTTAAGTTTTAAAAGGTAATATGCTTTAGTAAGCCTCCAACTCCAGCCAGCCTCTGCCCAACCCCTCAGGAAAACAAACTTGATGTTATGTGTGCCTGTAAACATGCTAAACCAAAAATAAATCCTACTTAGGATAGGAACATTACATTACAAATGCGAAAGTTTGGATGTATTGATGGATGGATGTTATTTACTCTTTCACTCAAAAACTACTGAACGGATTTGGATGAAACTTTCCAGTATCGTAGCTTAGACATCAGAATAACACATAGGCTACAATTTACTTACCACGCGGGCGAAGCCGCGGGCGGAAGCTAGTATATTATAAATGTGAAAGTTTGTGAAGATATTTGGATGTCTGTTACTCAATCAACGCAAAAACGGCTGAACGGATATGGATGAAATTTGGTACACAGATAGATTATAACCTAGATTAACACATTGGATACTTGTTATCCCGGTAGTACGTTCCCGCGGGATAAATTCCAACTTCCAGGCGGGCGAAGCCGCAAGCGGAAGCTAGTAAAATAAATGTTTATACTGTCGACCGAAGTTATTGTAGTCAATAAAAAAAAGAACTGTTTATTTTTTTTTTTATTTAAACTAATCTAAAATATGAAAGGAAAGATTTGATTGTTTGTTTGCATTGAATAGGCTCCGAAACTACTGAACCGATTTGAAAAAATCTTTCAGTGGTGGGAAGCTACATTATCCCCGGGTAACATATCGATACCAGAAGTATCAATTAATGTAAGGGACATTTTGGCAAAAATGAGTTATTTATATCGTTGGATTCAGAATTTCCCGCTCTATCGATTGACATTATTAAAATTTATCTATCGTTAAAAAAATGTCCCTTACAGTACAAATTTTTGAACTGCGTAAAACGATTTCTGACAGAAAAAATGATTTAACAGTCAAAAATGTTTCTTCTTTTCAGAAAAATAAAGTAAGCCATCGTATTAAATAATGTACACCCATACCTTAAACCTCAAATCAGTCAATTTAAATAACATGTTCCTTACTTTAATTAATCATTACAGTTTTTTAAGAATTATTCCCTTACATTATTATCTCTAAAAACTATGTTTATTTTAATGCTGCTTACTGTAATACGCCTATTACTTAACAAGTAGAAATCAAATTCGTATTTGCTGACCTATAATTTCAAAATGCTTTTTTTTTATATGGCCACGCCAGCAAAATCAAACGTTTGGACATTTTTATTAAACACACACGGGTGGATAATGTAAATTGTGTAAACAGATTGTTAAAACGAAAGGAAATACCTACATAATTCCAATAAAAAAATAAAAAACTCAGACGGCATCACAAAGGCACCGTGGCACACTTTGTAATAGATATATTATGTAGATTATGTTAAAATAAATAATTTGGAATGCATACTTACTGTGCTTTTCATTATTTTTGTAAAATTAGGATACGATTTTACTCGATCTTGGAAGATCGATTCGATACCATACGATTAAGATCGTGAATTGATTCACGAGTTTACGATCCATTACGATCCAAAAGATCGAGTCAAAGCAAAAAATTGGGCATCCCTAGTATAATACCAAAAATATTTCTTGGTGAATATTTGAACCTTCCGAATAAATCACCAGTTAAAGATAGCCTCAATGAAACTGACGACGATGAAGATGTGATGACAGCTAATGATGATGACTAGAAAAAGTTGTTCCAAATATTTCAATTTCACTTTTTTTTTTTTTAATAAATAACTTAATTTACTACCTAGTTATCATCACTGTCTGCCCATTTCCAAGTAATTAGTATTGTAATCGGCCACAACAATATGTATATTTCATATATTTCATTTTCATATTCCATTTTTTCATCGGTCTTTTTTCCAGTACAATCATTCAATTACTTCTATCTATAAGTATATAAAAATATAAAAAAAGTCCTGACTGACTGACTCATCAACGCCCAGCCCAAACCCTTGGACCTAGTAAACTGAAATTTTGCACAGAGGTTCCCTTTATAATTTAGACAAGAAATAAGGAAGGATTTTTAGAAATTCAACCCCTAAGGGAGTGAAATAAGGGATGAAAGTTCCGCGCGGGCGAAGCCGCTGGCAAAAGCTAGTAATAAATAAGAGTGTTGCTTAAGTCTGAGAAAACATTTTATTGTATTCAGTTCGTGGTTATAATAATAAAACTTAAATGTAATTATTAAAAGTACCGAGTTTGTAAGATAATTAACAAATTATAAGAGATCATAGAGTCTGTTAAATTGACTCTATGATCTCTTATAATTTGTACTCTAATACCTTTAAACGAGCAATTCTTGTATATATGTAAAAAGGATAAGTTTTTAACCAGTGCGCAATATATATGTAATATGAATCTCGGAAACGGCTCCAACGATTTTCATGAAATGTAGTATGCAGGGGGTTTCGGGGGCGATAAATCGATCTAAGCTCGGTTATCCAGACAATAATGATTAAAAGTACAGAGTTTATAAGACTGTAAATTAGAACACTTTTAGAACTTTTAAATTTAATACGAAGTTTTATAGACTGTTTAGTGTGTTGAGTTTATAATAATTACGCAGACATAAAAGTCGAAAATAATAATAATTTACTAACAATTGTTTTATTTTTGCATCCCTAAATTTCATTTAAATCTATGATAGCTAAGCTGTAAAACCTGAAAGTAACGTTTAGATTTGCTTTGAATGAATAATGTTGGTTCATACCAACATTAATCATGCAAAGCATTTCCATGGTGTTAAAGTACAATCAATTTTAGTAGATAATTTATATAGTTACATCAAATTGCAACACTGTAAAAGTCCTTTACAATAGAAGTACGTATAATTTACTATTTCTCTTGCTGCTTACACTATGCTCGACGGTTTACTCATAAAATATTAGTAATTTAAGGCACAACTAAACGTCTTTTTTTAACGTAAGGGACATGCTATATTTTAAACCACTGGGAATTCCTAAATCTTTCGTTTATAGTATGAAAGAAGAGAAAATTCTAATAAACTTTGCTCTAGACACAATAGAAATCGGAGCAGATAATAAAAAGTTATAGAAAGATAAAAAAAATAAAAATAGATTTTTGGTTTTCCTGAAAAACCGTGGTTTGTCCCTTACATTAATTGATACTTCTGGTATCGATATGCTATATTTTATCCGCGTATTCCCACGGGAACGGGAACTACGCGGGTGAAACCGCGGAGCGCTGCTGTTAACCGATATTTTCTCAACTCATACTTCAAACAACACTAACAGCGGTAATTGACCCCCTGAAAAAACATAGTTTTTTTATTTATTTATTGTGTTTAGACCCTTGATAATCTTCGCGTCTTCGGTTTTTAGCTAGACAAACTGAATAAAAAAAAATGTGTATGTATTGCGCTGCTTAAAATTAACACGAGCCACAAGAATAACGAGGAAGAAATTAGGAGCTGTCAAACTAATTTACATATTCAACTTCAACATTATGCGGCATGCTTTAAGTGTCGTCCAAGTCTGTTTTGAGTTTTAGCTCCGTCTTATTTTACAGCTTTGTCTTCCGTATTTGTATATTTGTTTTATGATGTGCAAGTCCAAAGATAGATACTAAATGCACTGCCGGTCTACCTATGTCTATGGTCGTCTTTCGGATGAAATGATCATCGTCATTTGTCTAGCCTTCTCCCAACTTTGTTGGGGTCGGCTTCCATTCTAACCGTAAGCAGCTGAATACCAGCATTTTACTTGGAGCGACTGCCTATCTGACCTCCACAACCCAGTTACTGGTTAATACGATACCCCTTGGTAAGACTGGTTGTCGATTTTTTCGGCTTCCGGCGACCTGTAACGACTCAAAAGATCCACGAATGGCAGCCGGGACCAACGGCTTGACGTGGTTTCCGAGGCACGGAGGGGTCTTGGTATGTCGAGATCACCCATCCACGGACCAACCGCGGCAATCTGAGCTTAACCTGATCGATCGATCCGAACTCTCGACTCGTCTGAAATGATGATAGTCAACATCATTTTTAGTGTCGTAAAGAAATTACTGTTTCAATTATAATCCAGCATTCAAAGAAAAATAAATAAATAAACCCTATCTTAGACAAACAAGCTCAAAAGGTGATCTCGTGGTACATTGTTATCTGCGCGTGCACTACTTCATACAACGCGTCCGCATGGCTGACCTCTACGCACAATATCACAGTCTGTCACTGATTACTGTGTTTGTGTTAGATTGTGCAGCACTAGTCTATGTTGTACCACGTGCACCTGGGAATACATAGGATACAAATATACTTAGTACATTACGGTCATTTTAACTAGCAATGGCAATTTTGAAGACTACGGTTTCAGGGAGAGCATTTGATAGGAGCCGTTGTGGCACAAGTACCGTTTGCAATGTAGCTGAGCCGTCTTACAAGAACCTAGAGAGTGACTAATACTAGATGATAGTAACTTATGCTACTATTTATGAAAACTTAGCAATACGCTGCGAAATCCTCACAAATATATCGTATGTTGATACGTGGGACATTTGTTTGCTTTTTCTTGCTTCTAGATCACAAAAAACAACGGAACTGCAACACAAAACGTGGTCCTATAGTTAACTAGGACCCCTTTGTTTATATCTGAGGTTTCCGTGTGGTGTCCGGGCCTAAAAGAATAGCACCATCCCATTTCTTCCCGTGGGTGTCGTAGAAGGCGACAAAGGGACTTACTAGAGAATGGGCAGCAGCGTTCTCTATGCATTTCACCACCATACTGCGATCGCCAACCCGCCTGCCAAGCGTGGCGATTATGGCAAATCCCCCTTTTTTGTGGGAGGCCTATGTCCAGCTGTGGACGTCTTTCGGCTGAAATGATGATGATGATGAGGTTTCCTTAACCAACTTCTCGTTTACGTTTGCAGGTGGTAGGCAAGTTCCTGTCGAAGCACGAGTTCGACCTGATCTGCCGCGCGCACCAGGTCGTGGAGGACGGCTACGAGTTCTTTGCCAAGCGGCAGCTCGTCACGCTCTTCTCCGCGCCCAACTACTGCGGCGAGTTTGATAACGCAGGTCAGTACCTACTTAGCATAATCAGCCTATAATGTTCCCACTGCTGGGACATAGGCCTCTATGTTGGAACCCCACGACCTACAACTCGTAAGTCGGAACCATTACCACTGGGCCACCACTGCTCCTACTGTACCTACTTAGAACGAACAAATCATATTACACAAGCCGACAGCCCACCTGATGGCGACATCACCGCCGCCCATGGACTTCTGCATTGCCATAGGCTTCGCCTATTGCGAAGCTTATTATGGCAATGCAGATGTCCATGAGGTTGCCATTCAAGATACAATGCTGAAATGGCTACATACCCACAGCAACGCTGCTTGGGGGGTCAAAATACCAGTTTCGGAACTCCTCATAAATAACATGTACTGAAATCAGCTATCACATGATTTAGTCTGTCTCTCCGATAAAATCTTGACACAAAAAAGACTAAATGCAAATACTTCCATAACTTCCAAGTACCTATCTAATCTTCCTTTTTCCAATTCCAGGAGCCCTCATGTCAGTGGACGAGACACTAATGTGCTCGTTCCAGATCCTAAAGCCTGCCGACAAGCGCAAGCTCTATTCGGGCCTCAACATGGGCCGACCCAACACGCCGCCACGCGCGCAGCCCAAGAACAAAAAGAAGTGAGTCCACACACACATACACAATTGTTGCACTAACATTGTACACATACACGGAGTAGTAAGAATGCTGTGCTCATGGACCAATCAGAAGTCAGCGTTAAGACGAGACACCTCCGTTCCTCCAATGAACCTAGACAGAGTATTGTATAGATAAGCTGTCAGCGAAATAGCAATCGTTTTTGACAGTGACTTTTAAACTGGTACTATCTAATATACTCGAGTAATACTTTAAAAAAAATCGTGCCATGGCGTTTGGCTGGTGCCCTGCTGTCGAGGTCTAAGAAGATAGAGAAAATGTTTCTGTCTCGTTTACTCTTACTACTTACTGGCTCTAATAATTGTTTCCTTGTCTCATTTTTTATTCCAAATATATTATGTGACTTGTCGATTACTATACTCTGTCTACACCAATAGGCGTTTCCCATTTGATCACGCCATACTTACTACTCAGTGTAGACATAATACGATGGAAATTATAGGGAAAAGATGGGTGTGAGTTTGGTAATAGGGCATGATAATGGATACGTAATATCGCGAGGGGTCGTAACTCGCAAACGTCATGACGAGTGGGCAGCAACGTTACTTTGTAACCTTCTATCTCCGTAATTTAATTTCGTTGAGCGGCTTTTTATGTCGAAACCATATTATTTTTGTCGTGTGACTGTCGACACTTGATGCAGTTCAACGTTATATTTGATTGCATGAATAGTTCTTGCGATTGTTTGCCAACTAGGACGACCTCTTTTTAACGAGAGGTGATGAGTCAAGTTCTACTCGTCAAATAAGAATAGTAATGCACCAAGTTATTTAAAATAAAGTGCTTTATGCAGAGATCGTCTAATTTAAAAATGCACGTCTCTCCACTGCTTGTTGCCTTACACATTTCACATGTTTGTATTGAAATGTTAGTGGAGGGGCGTGCAGTTTTAGATTTGACCATATTTACACGACGGTACTTCCATTATTGCCAAAGCGGTAAACCAGTCAGGTTTACCGCTCAATGTTGCCAGGTCATTAAATAAAATTAATTTCCATAATCGGAAGCATAAAAAGTTCTTATCGTTGCTATATTGCCAGACTTTGCCAAATTTAGTTATATTGAGTACGAATTGAATTGGTTATAATAATGTGAAATTGTATGCGAATAATAGTTATTTAAGTCATGTAATGCTAACAGCTGGGGCTTTAAAAATGTAAGTGTACTATTTAAGTGACATGTAAAAAAAATAAAGCATTCCCCATTTAATTCGGTAGTTTGAATTTCGTAAATAATACCTTAGGAATTGACACACCCTAAACACTATCATAGTTTAAAACTTATGGGTTTTATAAAGGATGGGTTTGTCAAAGGGCAATACAGTCTCAAACACTCACACACACTCAAATACACATACATAGACCTACAAAACGCACTCATCTATAGCAGGAAGTGGGGATTAAAGCCGGCGGTAGCGGAAAGATGTTTCTCAGTGAACTAGAATATCTAAACTATCCGATAATAGGGATATAATATTCTTAACGACGTGTGTGAGATATTTCTCGCAATATCATGGTGAAATATTTCAAAAGTACGAGGTATTTTTGCTTACAAAATAGATTTATGTACAGTGAACAAACCGTAGATAGTTAGGTCCATTAGCGGTGACGTTTTCTCGTTACCACGTCACAAACTGATACATTAACCCAGTAAATAAAATTCAACAAGGGTCCTTTACGATGCCAAAGTGCTCTTTTATATTCCACTAACTTTTGTCCGCGAAATCGCCCGTGTGTAAGTCAACTTTACCATAAAAATATCCTATGATATTCTACCGTACTATTGAGCTATCATTGAAAGATTATTTTTTGTAATCGGTTCAGCACTTTTCAGAGATTGCAAACACTACAAACAAAACCATTATACCTCTTTATAATATTAGCTAACATTCCGCCATTTGTGAAGGCCCAGTTTCCCTACATATTAATAATTGTGTTACTCAAAAATTAAAATAATTATATTTTATAATCACAGAGACGTTATATGAAGCCGCTACGCAAAAGGTACCAAACGCTGTGTGATGCTTAAAATGCATTTAATTAAGCATAAATTAACAAACAACATTTTTTTTTGCACTAGTAACATTCACTAGGGTTGCATACTCGCACAAAACTAATAATCTACGAAAAACGCCTAACGATTGGAATTATGATTTTGTGTTTTATTAAAACGTTTTGGAATACATTTGACATTAGAGTTTTAAAAGTATTCAAACTTGTCGATAGAAATAACTGTTTTGTTGCAAAGATTTGAGTCTATAGATTTGTCTGACACCGTCAAAATCTGGTCACGTTTCCTTGACAATGACACTTGAATAGCATGACCCAAGCACTGTGATTGCAATTCTGCAAATTGCAACAAATGCAATTCTAATGATTTAAATCTTTGGTTGTGGTGACAATTGTGTGCTAAAATGATAAAAAAAAAAAATATTACAATCCAAATTCAGTTTGTTACAATAAAACAAGCATTTGTAGTATGAAGTTTTAAAGGTTATAATGATGAAGTGCATGGGTTCTAATGCCGGCGCGAGGCGTAGGTTGTGTGTGGTAAGTAGGAACTTCAAAATACAAATGGCCAGATTCACCCCTGGGTTAGATACGGTGAACTTGTTAATTGTGATCCATGTTTCTGCGACAGACATTAGTTAGTCGAAGGGTCTCACATTATAACGCTCTAACAGTGTGGCGCGGGAAACGGGGCCAAAATACCCCGTGTGGATAGATTTCATAACCCCGCGGTTACGCCGACACTTCTAACGAAAGACTTGTTAAAAAAATCTCGTGTTTAAAAGATATATTGTTTTCTAAACTGTGTTTTGTTGACTATTTTGTTCACCTTGTTGAGAAGTTTTGCATACAACTTGCACTGAAAACCTCTTATTTAAAAACGTTGTTTTTTTGATAAGTTATGTTTAACCGTCAAAAATGTATCTAATCATTACTTAACTTTAAGCAACGTTTTATAAATAATGGGTATCTAACTAGGATTTGTAGATTTTGTATCTTGTAAACGATAAATGAATATGTTTGTTGTGTTGTAAGTTTTGTACCATAATGTCAAATGCGTGGAAGAATGTAATGTGACGCATGTCTTGTCACGGTAGTATTCTATAATTACTCGCGCCGCCAATTCAGTGTTTGTCTGTCCTACGTTTTCTATCATTATCATTGTTTTTATTATTTTTTATTTCATAACTGTTTACCGTCAATAGCAGTATCTGTTTTAATATTAAAAACTTAAAATATGAATTTGTATCAAAAAAAATTGAAATAAGAATACAAGATTCAAATTGTAAAGTATCAATTTGCAATGTATGCCATCATCTCACGTATTATTTTGTGTTTGTTCCCGATCGCCAGTTAGTCGCCCCACCCTGCGCCTGCGCCGCCCCGTCGCCGACTCGCATGGACTCCCACGTACCTACTTATTACCTACCTTACAAATATTAGTAACTTAGACAGCGTTAAGGGACTTTATAATAATACGACAGTTTGCTAATCTTAACCTTTCATTGCGCGTTTTGACCTTTTTGTGAACCTACAATAAAAAAATAGCGCAATGGTTGATAAATAAGTTTTTGTATCATATTTATAAGGTGTAGTTTTATAATGCTGGCTAATGATACAAATAATGATATTTTATGTCGAATGGCTTTGCTTGTCCAGTTCTTTTTGAGTAAAATGGTCGATCCAAGTCCATTTACTATTCATGTTAAGTAAAGTGTCAGACGATTTCATCTTAACTTTCAAATATTCATTCTTTCTTCATCTACTGAATGGCTATTAAACAAAACATATATTTCGTATTGTTCCTTTTCGCTCTTCTATTTCATAAAAGTTAAAACATTTTGTATTTTTTTTTTATTGTCTATGAAATCTTGTGACTGTCAAGTGTTACTTTTATGGCTCTGAAGTTTAAATTGTTCACAGATTATGTAAAAATGTCATAGAGTGAAGTGAGATTTTCAAAAATTAAGTTTACTTTGTTAAAAAGTAACAAAATATTACTAACCTTAGTAACATCTAGACTTTAAATATAAAATGACTGTAAGGAAGTTAAGTCTTCCTGTTGATCCTTTCGTCGAAAATCTCGCTTCTCTCTCTTTTTTTATATCTCGACATAAGTCGATAACGTACGTTTACTATTGATCAATAGCTGGACAATTGTCCCTCGGATGACCGCGTTAGGACTAACACTGTTAAAACTATGCCGTAAGTTAAAAAAATGACCAAGTTCCAATTTCACCAATGAAACTAAACGTGTTCTGCAAATCGAAATTGCGTTTGTAGAGCTGTCAGTGACCCACACACACAATATCCCACAACAATGACGACACTGACAGCGGTTTAGATGGGCTGGTCACATTCAGTTTCATCGGTGAAATCCGTCCTAAATATCATTTGAAGGCCATTTTATGATGCGCCGATTTAAGACTGCAGTCGAATTTAATGGTCATATTTTGATTTATGGCAATACCAGCAAGTCGAATTTCAATCAACAGTATACCAAATAAAGTCCCATATTATTTTTTATTACTAAACGAGTTTACAGGTTATTTTATAAAGCAAGATAATGTGGTTAAAATATATTTTTTATTCATAAACAAAATGTTGGTCTAGCATTCGGCTCTGGGGCTCCCCGTGGGCGACTCACATGTGGACGGATGCACTCGTATGCGCGATAATGATAATGTCTGAGCAAATGCGTGTATGTATGACTGCCCTTAGAATGCTCGTGTCGTATTCAATATTCAACAATTAATGTAAGGTTACGCCAGCGGCTGCAACTTCGACTCCTCCCCCTCCCTCGACATTTTTGTCTTACCCTCTTTTTTACCGATAAATTTTAATTGAGATTATTTCATCATTGACCGCAGGGTGACGCGATATGATTCGTGTCGAAGTTGTGGCTCAGTAAATTTTTATGACAACAATTCAAAGATGGAATACATATTTATTGGAAGTATGATAAATGTAGTAAGCATAAATATCGTAACGAAGTCGTAGTTTGTTGATATAAAATGAACAAAACGCCCACAGTATTGGACCTTTTGGTTGAAATTAGCCAAGAATTATGCTAGAGTACACTGATAAAACTATGTACTTACGTATGTCTGTAATAGATGACAATACGTACGTTCCCTTACAAGAAATACACACGTCTTGTTATAAGGAATGATCTAGATTTAAAGCATAGTTTCATAATTTGAATTTTAAGTAATAAATTAATTTTCAAGTAGCAAGTGTTTTTATCCCTGTAAACTAGTATGTGAAAGAACTTACCATGCATTTACAGTATTTATTTATAACGAGGACATAATTATTTGTACCTAGCCATTTACTGGTTTTCCTAACCGTTTGGTTGAAACGTACGGAGCATATTTTCGTAGTTTACTTTCTGAGACTCTTGCCTACAGAATCTATTCAGAGGACCAGTTAATTTCAAAATGTATTGGTAAGTAAAGTAAAACGATCCGTTGTCTAATTAGGAGCCGGTTGATAAGCATTTAAGTAGAAGCTAAGTGGTCAATATGTGGGCGTATTTAGATGTAAACATTACACCGTCCCCTCAGGCCGGTCATTAGGACTATGTTCAGCGTTGCTTTGTCGCCCTACTTCTTATGCGATCGTAGTTCGGACTTTACTTTGCGCGAATGTCGTGGTCGCTTACATATATTTAGAATACCAACCGATGTCTTTAACCGTTGATGGGGCGCACATTTTGTCTCAAGACTACGCTAGAAATGAAATTAGAATTCTTCTAATTAACGTGTTTACTGCAACATGAAATTGTTGAAACAAATTTGGTATTCGAATCTTGAAATCAACGGTTAACTTCGTCAGTTTTGCCAAACTCCACCTATAGTTACCATGCGGAAGAATAAAAAGGTCGCATAAGAGTAAAGGGTAGAAATAACTAAAGTTTTTCTTTTATTTCATTGCTATTCAATGTGTTAGACTGATACCCGCGGCTGACTGCCGATCAAATTGAATCATTGATCTATGTATGAAAATAATTGTATATTAATTTCTTAAATAAAATACTTCTGAAAATTATAATGTTTTATTTATCATGCCCTTTACATTCTGCACTAATCAGAATAATACTAAACAAATACTACGTGCGTTGACAACATCCTTGAAATATTTTGCTACTTTTCATTGACGTTAACAAGCAGGGTGTAATATGAGAACGAAGTCTTTAATATCTGAAAAACAAAGTAATATTATTTATTTACACCAACCCTAAGATTCAATACATCAAGAAGCGATCTTTCAACTTTTGGTAGAAAAAATAATTGCAGGGGATGGCAACACTGACCAGTGTTTCCACAGGAAAATACGTACAACAACAAAAGTGTGCAGATCCATGGGCAGAAACCGGCCAGCCCTCACGACGACTGGTCGTTTGTTAGCCAGCAGTATGTTCAGCAAAACTCTTCGTGGACGGACACCCATCGTTTGCCACATGCTATGGTAAGCTGCCGTCGATACGCGGTCCGCCTGACATATTGGGAAAAATTGTAGGTAAAATTGAAAACGCTCTATCTTGATGCGCGACGTTACGTAAATTCTAACGATTTCTAATCGAAAAAGTATCCTATTTTAGTTCAATTCTTTGCATCATTCACAACTACTATTAGGCATAAACAAATGTATCAAAACTAAATATTTACTAAGTGCAAAACGAGATGTCCGTTTCAATGGAACGGCCACAGCGATATTGAAAGAAAAAAAACGATTATGTAAAAGTTAGTTCCCAAAAAGTCAATTTGGTTAAAAAGTAATAAATTTTTTGTTTTTGTTTTAGGGTGGGAAATCATCAAATAACTTCTCCCGCTCTGGGTGGAGCAGGAGAGCGTGTCAGACTTTTACTCGCTAAAACCCACCCATGTTCCCTCAGTTGCCTGTGGCCCTTGCAGAACCCACCAGTTGTTGCTGAGATCTCTGACAGCTCGCGTGGTACAAAACGCGCCGTCGATCCTCGCATTTTTTTTTTTTTTTTTGTTTAACGCCGAGTAATGCCCACTGCGCTACCACGGGAAGATAGCCCAGTTATTTGGGACTGTAACCCACTAAAACTCCACTGTATCCTCCAGTGCCGCTTGAGACGGTAACACGGAAACGCGCAAGGCATCCGCGAACCCGCCGCGGCTGTCACCCTTGGTCCCCCTGCGACGGGTCAGCACAGTGGCCCCGTCGCCTTCCACTTTTCGGCCTCAGGGGATAGAGAGAGCGGCCAAAGCTATACCGAGACTCCTCCTCCCCTGCGGCCCCACCGCATCCGCCATAAAACGGTGGCGGCCCCGTCCAGGACACGGAAGGGATGAGCGCTACTCAGAAGTACCGGCACTCCTCCTCCGCCGCAGCCTGTAACCCTCAGCCGCGATGCCTCCCATTCGACATCGCGGCCCACCTCAGTTGCGATGCACCTTACCGCAGCCTACTTTTTGGCCACTACGTCGTCGGCTTGGAGGCAAAACCCCTGACGAGCGGCCCCAACTGGGGTCTCCCTCTTCGCTTCACCTTGGGGGAGTGAACACGGCTACTGAGCCCCCCCGCAAGGACAATGCGGGAACCCACTGGGAGGGGGGGGGGGGGTTATAAGGTTTTGAACGTGGCCGCGTGTGCGTTGCCCTGGCAAAATGTTGAGCTTTAGAGAGGTGAGACTAAAACAATTAATGTATCATGAGGAGCAATTTGTTTACTAATAGAAACATTTCATTAAGGCCCTGGTAATTTTATATGTACTCGTGGTATTGTCGTTATAAGCGATAATAGTTCTTACTGCAATCTGATACGGATTAAAATCTGTTGTAATTAATTCGAATTACAAATGAGCAAGTATTGTCGTAAAAATGCAAATAAAATCGTATAAAATAAGATATTCACTATTTAATAAATATTAATCCATCACTGGATGCAGTTTGGCATTTGGCATTTTATGGTATATGTTTAATTATAATAATAATTGTTATTGAAGAGATAAACTGGTTTTAAAGATAATTAAGAGGTGACTTTGATGATTTTTGTTGTTGTATTAAAGTATATTTAATTATGTTTTGAGTCCATCACTGTATGCAAAAAAGACTTGAAAATATTATGATTTTTTTTGCTTTCAAAATTATTAACGGTTAACGAGATACACTGGTTTAAAAAAGCACCCTTTTGAGCGTTTTCAAGAAATCTCCGCCTTAATGAACTCGGCTGCCAGTAAGGTTTTAGAGTTGAGACTCTAGGCTCAAATCATTGAAATACTTGCGGAGGCGCAGGATGTCGTGCTCACGCTTGACCAGTAGGTCGTAGTATTCATACCTGCAAAATGATTTGGTTTCCATAATAGCAGTACACGAAAATGTCCAAAGCCACTGCTGCCAGATACTCCACTGTCATCATGTCGAAGTTCTGCAGAACAATAAAAATAATAAAAGTGTGCCGATGATAGACCTTTAAAGAAATTGCGACTTTGCGGTTGCGGTCGCCTTCGGAAGAGCAACTTTAACCTTACCAATGTAGCAGCATACAGCAGCGTGCACAGATACAGAGTGACTTGCACCACTCTGAGCGCCAGGAGAGGTGACACGAACTTCTCAAACGTAACCTTGTATTGATAGACTACTTGGGAGAGCGAGGCGCAGTCGCGAAGTGCGTCCACTGTTGCATCGTCGTATTCAGCACTGTATATGTCTGTGGGAAAACAAACGCCGGGATAGGTAATGATACAACTGTTGTTACCTATCAATAACAACTTGAATCATTTTGAAGAATATTGCTTATCCATTTCTGTTTGAAAAATTTGTCTGCACAACAACGTAAAAAGCAATACAATGAATGTTGTTGCACTGTGAAAATGAAATCAATTCCAACTGGTAGTGTGTTTCGCAATTACCTACCCCGCTGTTTTTATTTAAATTTTAAACGTCTTAAACTATCGAGCCGGGTACGTATCTACACAGTAATATGCACACCGCAATCTTATTCCTCTCTCTCTCTCTCTGTTACACAGCATAATCAACCCCACGTGTCAGGATAGGTGATGTGGATATGGGTAAAGGCCCGGAATTAAAGTCATGGGCGAAGTTTTAATAAGAATCCACCATCACTTTTGAAAAGAAATTGCTTTGCTCCACACGGTTGTATCTAACTATGGTGCATGGAAATTGAGATTGAGGTTTTTCTCTGTAGGTACCTCTTTGTT
Source organism: Polymixis flavicincta (assembly GCA_949987655.1). NCBI lineage: Eukaryota > Metazoa > Arthropoda > Insecta > Lepidoptera > Noctuidae > Polymixis > Polymixis flavicincta. Next base: position 21,036,517 of record OX465190.1, on the reverse strand, counting down.
TGACAGTCTCTTTTGACCCGATGTGTCATGTTACGGTCGGTTACCGTACTTAGATACTTATCGGGGTAAGCGCGAGGTTTACAGGTACCTAAGTGTATTTCGCGGGGTAGCGCATCCACCTTAACTTCTTATAAATGAATAAATTCTGATTCCAGTACGTACCAAACTGACTTTTCACGCCCACGAAATTATTGTTCTAAAACAGATAAACCAGATATACTTTGTACTAAATTCAGTTCTAATCTCATGATGACCTACGAACCAAGCTTCCATACCACTTTCTCATCATAATGATACTCCGACTCCTTCATTTCCGAAACACTGTAGATATAGTTATGTTCCTCATCATCCTTTATGTTCGAGTACGTTGCTACCAACGCTGCGTGTGTCACGCCGTGTTGCAGCAACGCGGTGTAACGCGCGTTGCGGAGGCTGCAACACAACAGGTCCAGTTGCCCGCAGATCAAGATCGAGTTTGAGGCAAAGAATACTCCTGTAGATATCAAAGGAATATGGCACCGATTATTACAGGACTGATGTTGAATAATTGCCTCGTTAGACTGAACTGACTAGAAGTCCAACCGTCTTATTACAAAACGCGGTCTAACTTTAGTTCTAGCCTAAAACTCTCAGTCAGTTTTGGCATTACCAACTTTTTTTCTATTTGGGTAAAGTTCTTAATACAAAAATGACAATTTAGCACTGGACTAAGTTGTCAGTTTTGTAAAAGGAGCTGTATTTCAATTTTAGTTAGGTTCTTATTTCGAAAACAGGCTCGATGGTTTAAACCATACGTAAAGAAAAACCTTGATTTGTAATAAGACAGCAAGAGTCCAAGGTTCTATTCTCAGGTTGGACAAATTGTTATTGAGTTTGCCGATTTGGAATATTGCCAGTAACAGTGTCTGTCCGGTGTCCCGATTTGTGAAGGCACAAATCGGGACACCGGACAGACACTGCCGATAAACAAGGGTTTATTGGCAATAAGCTCGCCCCCTAATACATACTTCGATTTGGCACCAGAATCAATATTTCCATAATGAGAATTTCTAGTTGTGAAAAAATATAACTAGCGAAATATGGGTGTTACTACAATATACTTCTGCCGTACCATTCGGGGAATACAGGCGTGATGTTACATGATATTATATTACAAGCATTTAATCTTCATTTCTCAGTAGGTAGCATCGCGACATTTCTTTGTGACAACTTTCCAACTGCTACATCAAGCCGTGTTCATACTCTTCCAGAGTAGTGGTAGGTACTCTGGAAGAGTATGAAGTAGCTATGGATAATTATTAACAGCATCACGATATTAATTTATTCACTTACCGAACTGTCCCAAAGCAAGGCCAACGTACAACTGCGCTACACACGAAATAGAGAACATAAACTCGTAGAAAGGAGATCGAGTCACGTCCATGTAGATCCAACCCTGAATGGGCTCTTTTGTCCATACTGAAAATATTAGAATTATTATTGATCCATAGGTACACTTTAAAAGAATCATAATTATTATTTCGTTATTTCAATCAACTCAACTCAGCCTATGGCAGTCCATTGCTGGACATATTATAGGCCTCCGAAATAGCACAATAGGTAATATCCGTTTCTCTACCTTCTAGCTAAGCGGAGCGCCCCAAAATACGCTTGCCGTTTGGAGTTCTCCAGTCGAGAGCTCGTCTGCCCGTTCTTTCGACAGATAGCTGCCCATTGCCTCGACATTTTTCGACATCCATTCGAAAGATAGAACTGAAGACTAATCTACTACTTACAGTGAATAATTACAGGCATCGTTGAATACATGGTGACGCTAAACATAGTGCAAGCTGTATAGATCCTTGCAAACCTTCGGGCCTTCTGGTAGCACTGATCCATTGTCATATTCGTGAGGCCCCTCGCCGAATGATGCTTGAAGTTCCTATCCATATACTCCAGCAACTTGTACAAATCTTTGCGATATATGGCATAGTACGCGACAATTATTAAAGAAACTATAAGAGGAAGAGAATCAGCAATGGTTCCCAAACTCGACATGATGTCCTGCCATTCTGTGTACAAATGTACCGTCAAAACCATGGGTAAATGCGTTAAAACGAAGAGCACTATTCCTAAATACATATCGTTGATGATCATTTTCCATTCGGTGGCAGAATTGGGGAATAGATCCCAGCAGGCACAGATCTTCAATGGTACTACTATGTAGTGAAAATAACGCTCAGATTTTTCAGAATTTAATGTGGTTTTTGGTTCTGTAGATGACATTTTAGATGTTACAATTAAGACATTCGTAGATAATAAATATTCTAAGCTTGGTAAGTAGGAGCTTATATGCGATTGTAGGATTTAAAGAGTCTGATACATTGGCTGTCGGAAAATATCAAGCAGGGCAACGTATAATCACGTTGGGTTGGATATCGTAACTATGTAGATAAAGTGGATTTGTCGTGGTCAATTTGCGCGTTGAAATATTTACTCAGATGCACAACAACCTACTAAGCATGCGGCAATCAAATCGACGACCCTTGGCACAGACAGCCATTTTAGGTCATTGCGCGAATGGGGGGGGGGGGGCATGGGAAATTTTCCTGTGTTTTCCTAAAAGCTTTAATTGAGAATGTTAGATAACGTAGATAAACTATTTATCTAATCATATTTTGTCCATAATAACCATGAAAAATTGCCTACTCATCAAACTTAGAATTGGCCTGTATTCGAACCTCCAATAATTCCAATTTTGCGGTCCTAAAAATGTTATTTGACACTTCAATATCGTTTTAGTGAACCTCAAATAATTCGCATTTTGGGTCTTAAAAACGCGACCAACTTTGATGAAGCGCGGTTGGTTGGTCACAGTTCTAACCTAAAATTAAGTGTGCATCTTAGAAGTTCATGAATTTTAAAAACTGTCCATTAGAACATCAGTAAGTTTGTAACAGATCATTAAAATATTTCTCTTAAGATATTCAACCCTTCCGTCACTTGTGAAAGGGTTACAAGAACAGTTCATAAAGATTAACAAACATTGTTTGAAACTATTTAAATTCTATAAAGTACTTAATTACCTACCTACTAATGGAAAGAGGTACAATTACTTAGAACAGCTAATTGCCCATAAGTTTAACTAAGTTTGCAAGTTCTTAGTTTGTAATTGTACTATAATGATAATAAATTAAATTAATAGGTATGTATGTAGCCATGTCTTTTTGAATGGGCAAAATAATAGTATAGGTAGGGTTGATTAAGCGCAAGCATTTCTGTTGAGCGATTCGATTCCCAGGTCGAACAAAGTGTTTTCTAGCAGCAATATCTCAGTAGCAGCACGGGGTTTGGATTTTTGCGCGGTTGATGGCAACAGGCTCGCTCCCTATGACATCGGACTGAAATATAACTGGTGAAAGGTACCTACCCTTCGAGCACGACTGCGCAATAAGATCACGGAAAGACCGGAAGGCAACAAACAATACCCTCCTTTTGGGGCCGTCGCGGGTCGGGTACTAAGTAAGCGGAATAATTTAAAACATTTATTAAAGTTAAATTAATTACAAACATATTTCAACCGTAGTATTTAACAATTAATGCATAAAATTTAGCTAATAAAGACAAACCATTGGCATCTCAGAGATAAAATGTAAATAAAATACCTACCTAAGTATTTGTTAAGACAGAGCTTCGGAAAATCTCAAATTTCTTACGACTGTTTCGATTCTGCATCGCCTCTGTAAACGAAAACATAAATTCAGTCAATCTAAATCATTGCCGAAATTTGAAGCCTAAGTACTGTCTACTGAAGAGGTAGGTACGAGTATGTATGGACAGACCTTTTCAAAGCAAATTGCTGTCGGAATCGGAACAATAGCGGTCGCCTACTTGGTGTATACTGCCAAAATTAGGTTTCTAGTTTTAGATTTGGTTATGGTTTAAACCATCGAGCCTGTTTTTGAAATAAGAACTTAGAACTAAAATAGAATTACAGCTCCTTTTACAAAACTGACAATTTAGCACTGGACTAACTTGTCAGTTTTGTAAAAGGAGCTGTATTTCGGTTACAGTTAGGTTCTTATTTAAAAAAACAGGCTCGACGGTTTAAACCACACCTAAAGAAAAACCTTGTTTTGTAATAAGGGGGTGAATGTTTGTTTCAGTCCAGTACTAACCCCACAAGATCAACATTATGCCCAACTGTATCATCGAAGATTATTATACACAGTTTTTTTTTTTTTTTTTTTTATAACACACACATGCTTTTCCAATTCATTTTAGACATTTTCAGAAAAGTCGACAAACTCAAACTCAAAGCATTTATTTCAATTAAACCTTTCACAGGCACTTTTGAATTGTCAAATAAAAATCGAAGTTGAAGCTAGGTGCCCATTCCAAAACGTAGATCTCTATGGAGAAGAACGGGCAAGAAACTCCAAGGACACTCTTTTAAATCATGGGTATTTCAAAATTTTGGGAACATTATTCTTGGTGCTTCTATATGTGAGAACAATGTAAAAAATTAATTTAAAAAAATTAAGATTCAAAATAAGCCTTGGCAGATAAGAGATGACCAGTCTCAACCGACGGCGCCCGTTCACGAACTTGACGCATGGATCAGCACCATCCAGCTCAACCATTTTCTAGGGACATCGGCTTTGTTTGCCAAAATAAAAAATAGAATAGAATAGAACATTGATTGACGTTCGATTCAGCAAGGAAGTGTATGGAACGATCGTGAAACACTGTGCTGATTTGCCGTGCCCCCGACAGCCAGCACCCGCATGGCTAACTGTCACCGGAGCCATCATACAGTGCCGCTGGTTTAACGCTTAGGTACTAATAAAAGCTAGAACAGTAAAAAAAATGTTTTTGTCTCACTTTTCCTTAGACCTCTTCTGAGCGAGTCTGTAAATCCTGCGCAGTTCGAGCAACGCTCTCATGATTACCACCAGTTGCTGTTCGAAGTCGCCGACCGCCACGTCGATAACGAGGCCTTTGCAAAAGAACAGATTGTATCATGAGCACCTACGTGACGTTGGATAATATTGGGAGACAAATTTCATCATATTCACATGGTCTGGCTTTTTGGCCCCCCGTCCGGCCTTTGTTTCGCCTTGCCATTTGTCCGGACTTAAAGAATGAAAGTACCTAAACTTTATTTTATAAGTAGGTATAATGTCCGGACTATTTTACAAACGTCCTGCTTTTTGTTAGTTTCTTGACAGGTGACTGGCCCCAGGGCCCGATCTAAGTGGGGGCAAGCCGGGCAAATGCCCCGAGCGGCAAAAATGAGGGGCGGCAAAATTCCTCGAAATATGAAATAAAAAATGAGGACCTCCCATGCAAAATCAATTTTTTCATTTTTCATAGCACCAGTGAAATTTTGCACCGTTTGCATGTTTTTAAGTATGTACAGAGGCCAGCACATCAAGCTACCCCAATCTGTCAAATTTCTTTGATAGTTTTTCAACTTTATTACAAAGGAATAAGGTTTATGTTCAATTGGGAAAATTTTACAGTTTGGGATAGCTTGACCTGCTGGCGACTGTACATAAATACTAACAAACATGCAAACGTACAATCATACTCTGATGAATTTTTGTATACTTGTTCAAAAGCTGTAGTAGTTTAAGGTATGTGAATCTTATACAGTTATAAGAATAATTATCACGTAAACTATATCATCCCATCTTTGGAACAGTAAGCTCATGACTATGGTGTTATAGGCCTACCACACGCTCAAGCTTCACCACAGTTTTGCCTGCGCAGGCCGGTTTGTACACGGAACACTGTGTAGAAATCGGCGAGTTTTACCAACCACACGCACGGTGTTCCGTGTACAAACCGGCCTGCGCAGGCAAAACTGTGGTGAAGCTTGAGCGTGTGGTAGGCCCATTAGTGTAAAGGGCGGCAAACATTATTATTGCCCGGAGCGGCTAAATAGCTAGATCGGGCCCTGACTGGCCTGTACTTCCTTCACACACATTTAGCTGGTAATCCTATGACCAACCACTATAGAGGAATGAGGAACAGAGTGGAAAGTTCTTCACCCTTCTTAAAAAATCGAGGCGCCAGGTGGTGAGTGTAGCGATAGAGATCATAGATAGGAAATTGCTTTTGCAGCTTGTTGCCCAAGGCTTGCGCCACAAGCTGCAAAAGCAAAACATAGTGAACTTGTCTTGTAGGTACATATTTTATACACGAAACCTTTTTTTACCTATGTTCTACAAATAAAAACTTTGAAGCTGGGTGCGCCAAAGCATCGATTTTCACCAGGGCCCTAATTCACTATGACCACTTAACGATTCCTTACTTCGAAACCACGTCAATTCCTTAGGTGACACACACATTGCTAAAAAGTATGACATTTCGATTCCTTACCGTTACATTGGTTTCTACAAAATACGATATTGACTTAGTTTGAACGTAGTAAGATTCTGCGGGATATCATTAGAACCATACAGGATTAGGGCCCAGCTTTTGGCGGAGGGTTCGACTACTTATGAGTTCGAAAAAACAAACTATAATAAACTTCCATAGCTTGGTATGTGGTGAATTCATGGTTGCAATCTGCGCTTCGATGTCCCTAGTTGCCCCTACCACCGTACCACCCTTTAAACAATGCCAACTTTCATGGTAATCGGTCAAGCTGTGTCCCGATCAATCCCGTATATTCCCACATCCATCTTTAAATTCCTATTTAGATTACCTTTTTGCTTGCATATCTTAGCGTAGAGGCTCCATATAGCGGAGCGGACGTGGCAGAGCTCGACGTGGCGCCGCGCTGCCGTCTCTTTCAGTCGATTCAGGGCTAGTTCCCATTTTATCACTCTATTCCGGATTTTGTCATAGCGCCACTGAGGAGATATTATTTATATAAGTAGGTAGTTTGGTATTTGGTAGGTATCTACTTCTAACTGTTTATTTTATTTTTAAACTAAGGTCTTGTGTCATTCTAGCTGGATAAAAGTATAACCGAAAAAGACTTAAAGAAGCAGTTTGCTATGTACAGACGCCAGCAGGTCAACCTATCCTAAACTGTCAAATTTTCCCAATTGAACATGAACCTTATTCGTTTGTGATAAAGTTGAAAAACTATCAAAGAAATTTGACAGATTGGGGTAGCTTGATGTGCTGGCCTCTGTACAGGGAAGTTCCTACATAACGTCTTGGCTGATAATGCTATGGCTACACTGTCGCCTTATCACGACAATGTAGCCGTAGCATTAAATTTTTTCAAATTTTAACATCGCCCCTTAAATGTCAGTCAGGCGCCAAAAGATCCTTATAGCTATCCGCTTGGTCCGTGGATGAAAGTCTGAGAACCAGTTTTACCAAAGGGTATCGTGTTACCCAGTAACTGGGCTGTGGAGGTCAGATAGACAGTCGCTCCATGTAATGTACCTACTGGTATACAGCTGCATCCGGTTAGAGTGGTACCGACTCCAAAATAGTTGGGAAAAGTATTATAGCCTGACCGATACCGCTGTACCGCACCTTAAATAGGTATGAGCGCGGCGCGACGGGGGAGCAGTGCAGGCCTCTGATTCGTCAGTGCAAGCCGCTCATTCGTTAGTGCAAGCCGCTCATTCGTCAGTGCAAGCTGCTCATTCGTCAGTGCAAGCCGCTCATTCGTCGGTGCAAGCCGCTCATTCGTCACCACTCACAACGTCCGTCCCCCGCCTCGCCGCGCATACCTAAAGCGCGGTACAGCGGTATCGGTCAGGCTATACCATTTACCATTGATGTACAGTCTACAAGCTTTTCGGTTACATACCCTTAGGTTAGCGAGCGTGTTGTTGAGCCCCATAATGAAGAGTTTCTTCTCCTCTGTCAGCGATGCGATCTCCTGGCGAGCGTTCTCCAACATTTCAAGATCATGCTCTTGACGATCCGCCAGCGTTGATTTAGCCGCCGCTAGGAATATGATCTTTCTTCATCATTCTAAATAGTCTTTTCAGAGATAAGTAGGTACCTTACCTGATAGTTGTTTTGTTGCAAGTCCGTAAGGAAAGAAACGTTCGGAAAAAAAAAACTAACTAAATCGAAAAACCCGACTGCAACTAGGTGGCCGTAGTTGCAGTTCATTTTTAGATTTCTTTTTTTTCTACCTTTTTAGGTTTTGACCGCCACGCCACGTCAAAAAAGCAAAAACGTGCCCTCGGCGCCAAACGGCTTTATTTACGTATAAGTCTGGCATGTAGTCGTGACCGTGGCGTGCTGGGACCTTTTGTTTGTCATCTAAGTATACATGACTGTATTTGGAATCGTCTCATCAAGCCCTGTATTTTGATAACCCCACATAGCACTTTTTTGTTTTCAAGACGTTACGTATTTACGTCTAGTGATAGAAATACTCATATAGTTCATACACGTGAAACACATAACTCTGTATTCGTTTTCGGGTAAAAAGTGGCGTTTCGAATAGTACGAAAGGTTAAAACTGGCGAAACAGGAAAAGTTTAGTAAATACGAAATGATTCCTTACCCAAAGCTTCATAGCGGTTGAGTACGTCCAGAGGTTGTTTGAACTCAGGATAATTTTGCACCACCGACATGAGGTAGTCCTAAATAAAAAACATTTTGTTATAAAAAGTTCCAGCAGACAAGTGTGTCTCGTACGGAGAAGGTCATTTCTTCTTCGGCACCGACTTCCCTTGCGTATTGTCGTTTCAGGCTGTGCGATGTCCTGCTTGACCAACTGGTAATACCTATCTATATACTTGGGTGGTCAGTTTTAATCTTGCAAGCACTTGCAGCAAAGCAAGTCCAAATCTTTTGGCCTGCTTGATGACTAAGAGTCGGTTTCGTACCTATTGCCTACGCCATAATTGGTGCATTACGGAAAAGAGATGGAGATAATCTTCTTATGAACCGCCATCTTTCCGTCCAAATACGGCAACGGCGCAGTATGTGGAGACGTCGATTTATACTTACTTCATAAATAGTGTAGTCTTTGACTTGTTGCTCCATCAACTTCTTGACTTCTTCCATTTCGATGACTCTTTGCCTCATAGCTTCAGTCTCCTTGGTTTTTCGGTCTAAGACCTCGTTGTCAGCTTGCATCTTACGTTCCGCTCGGTCTCGCTTCTCCTGGTTCTCTCTTATGAACTAGGTGGAAAGAGTAACTTTGGGTAACTTTAGTGTCTTAAGTTACAGCTACATTGTTACTATAAAGCGAAATACACGTCGCGTCACGTGCTCTCTGTTTACAGAAATACATTGAGCGGTGCGCGAGTCAGAGCGCGCGAAGTGTAGTTCGCCATACCGCGACAATGTAGCCGCAGCTTAAACATAATACGACATCGCGACTTGTTTCGCCCAAGGATTGGGCAGAGGTTTATCTATGGTCATCTGTGCCAGTTATATTTAAATTCCATGACATAGGGGACTCTGGGTTGCTACTGAGAAATTCCAGCACTTTGCCCGACCTGGGAATCGAACCGAGGACCTCATGCCCAGCAGTAGCGCTTGCTATCACTAGAGCAACGAGGAAGTCAAAGTTAATTAAGTCGCAGCGCAGCTAATGGAAAAGATGAGTCTACTTGTACCCATTATTGGTAGATACCTACCTTATTAAAGCTGATAAAAGACTCTTTAAGCAGGTTCTCTTTCTTCCTCAAGTCCTCCCACTTGGCGTCCATAATAATTCTGTTTCGTGCCGCGTCCTCCCTCTTGATCGCCAGCTTCGTGTCTGCTTCCATTAGATCGCGACGAGCTTGCTCCATCAGGACCTGAGGGGTGGGCCGGGCGACATCCCATACTGGATATTTTCTAAAAGTATATTAATCATATGAAAGTTGCCAAGTGAAGATGCTGCACGTCTGCTGAGACTTGCGGACGATAGAGGAGGGAAACCAACAGTACCTATTTGATGGAAAATTTTGCCACTCCAAAGCGTTCCTTTCACTAAAGTAGAAGTACTACTTACTTGACCATTGTTTCACTTTCCATCAAGGATTTGAAATATTCCGCAGTGCACTCCACAGGAGGGCCATGTGGGATGGCAATGGGTGCCAAATCTTTCGTTTTATTAGGCATGATTATCAAAGATTATTTAATATTTCAATCTTTAAAACAAATTCAAAAGTTCTGGTTGTTGTTGTGAATATCACGCGTAAATCACGTCAAATATTCTTCGTTGCCTAGCAATATGTCGGAATTCTGATTTTTCCTACCAATTTTAATTTATTTATTTATATGGCAATTACGTTTTGGCTGAAGTTTAGTTGTGTTCGGATTGATAAATATTCAATATGTAGGCATATTTACTGGAAGTCCCTTTCTAGCTAGTTTTGAGACGTGGGACGAGTGAGGTCTCGGGTCTCTTTCTCACAATGCTAATTTACTGCACGTGTGTGTACTGCGACGGCACCACAGAGTACAAAACTTTTCTAAGTATGAGACGACACTGACTGCAGTGTTGCCAATTGACAACAAAGTGACAACGTTCGTTTTAGCGACAAAAATGTTTTAGCGACTTATCTGACGACTTTTGGAGTAGGTACAAATCAAAACAATGTTAGGGCTTGTAATAAATATTTTTATTGCTAACTCGACACAGTCTTTTAATGCCAAGAGATATAATATAATTACGGAAAACGCAAATGCGCTTGCTTCATCATCATCATCGTCATTTCAGCCGAAAGACGTCCACTGCTGGACATAGGCCTCCCCCAGGCTCCTCCACTTCGACTGGTCTTGTGCTTCCCATAACCAGCGGATACCCGCGGCCTTGACTAGGTCATCGGTCCACCTTGTGGGAGGCCTTCCCACTCTAATGCGCTTGCTTCATTTCTCAAAACTCAGATTTCATAATCTAATTAGAATTCTTTTTATTTTTTAATCCAAATGTAATTGCACGTTTCTAATATTTCTGGCAAACTGTCATTGAAACAACAAGTATTTTCATATGTATTTAAATTATAATTAAATTACCGCCACTAACTTCTTATGACCTCGCAGAACTAAATCCTGAATCCGCTCCTGATATAATCAGTTTTGGCGACTTTCTGGCGACTTTTGATATTGAGTCTAGCTACTCGAATTTATAGGAGTTGGCAGGGCAGCACTGACTGACTGTCATATGTCACATTGTAATGTCAGATTGACAGTTGACTGACAAATCGTTTGGGGAATTCAATTGATTCAAGTTCACGGGATTTCACCACGATTCTTTATTCTCGTAAAGGTTGTTTTAAAACATAAAGTTTTATAAAACCGAGACCAAGATACACGAAAGTAGAATATTAAAAAATAATAATTTCACCTCAACGGAAAATGGAGCTTAACATTTCATTCATAACCGGCGTCGGTTGCGGGCTTTGTATCGGCATAACGTTACTCGCACTAAAGAAATATTTTACAGCCTGTCCTAATGCTGCGAAAGCCATAAAGTCTGCAAGCAAGGTGAGCATAACAGTAACTTATTAAATATTTAATATAAAAAATAGATACCTAACATTTAGTCACTGGTTGGTGGGCAGTAAGAGGCATAAGGCCATTCAACATTGGCTTACAATAGTCATTACTGGTTGTTTAATCTTGTACCTTAAAAAACCATAGTCTATGAAGAAAAGATCAATAAATCTGCTCAATATGCAATTATTGCATCAGCAATTAATGAATTAGGTACCCTACTGAGGTTCATTTATATTGTCAAAACTTAAACCTATACAAAAACCAAATAGCATGTCTAGTTGTCAGCAAGCTACAGGATCTGATGGACACTGCTGAAACTGCCAAGCTCGTAGCCAAATTCTGGGCTGCCTGTATTTACATTACTATCAACACTCTCTAAAAAGAACCTAATAATTACCCTGACATCTTTTTCTCAATAGCCATTTTATTAATTCACAATTCCTTACAGTACAACTCATCCGAAGAATTCAAACTAGTACTAGTAGTACGAACTGACCTCAACATGAGCAAGGGAAAGATTGCAGCCCAATGTAGCCACGCAGCTGTGGGAGTCTTTGAGAAAGCCCAAAATAGAGACCCTGAAGCATTAAAACTATGGCAAAACCATGGTCAAGCCAAAGTAGCCCTCAAAACAGACTCCTTGGATGAAATCAAACAGATCTGTGACAACGCTAAGAAAATGGGACTGATAACATCATTAATTCGGGACGCTGGTAGGACACAGATCGCTCCTAACTCCATCACAGTATTGGGTGTTGGCCCAGCACCTAAAGATGTTATTGACAAAGTCACTGGACATTTGAAACTATTGTAAATACTTATTTTAAGGATAAATGCATTGCTTAATTAAAATAAATGATTGAATAAAGTTCAATGTCTTATGAAGTTCTGTATTTTTACTTTAATTCAACATCTGTGGAATGTTACTAAAGGGCGATGGGTAACCAACCCGCACTGGGCCCGCGTGGTGGATTTCGGCCCAATCCTTCTCATAGAGAGGAGGCCTGTGTCCCAGCAGTGGGAACATTATAGGCTGATGATGATGATGGTAACTGTCTAGACACTGTCCCCAATTTTTTTTATCCAACAGCCTTCATATTTTTTGTTATTGGCTACAACCTAAAAACCATGTATCTTTGTATTTCAATTCAATTTCCCAGACACATTAAAACAAAAAAAATGTGGCGTAAGCTCGCTCTTAAAGAAAAAATCCTATGGGGAAAAAAGATTAACTCTGGGAAGTCAATTCCCTTACCTATTAAAAACATTAAATTTACATTTCTAAAAAAAAAAATAGATGGAAAGTTTTCTGCAAACAATAAGCCATGGTCACCCTATCGAAACATTGAAAACGTATTGCGATAACGTACTCTCCTGAAATATAAACCTTGGATTTTTTCTTTATACAAATTCAATCTATCATTTACCTAAATTTCAGATTTCTGCAATGCTCAAACCCTTACAGCTTTTTAAACATAACTGATAAATGGCCGCGCCATTGAAACGGGAAAAAACACGATATCGCCGATATCTTACTGAAAAAGCATCGCAGTCGTCTAATGTTCTTTGTAAAACCCAGATTTGATTTTGTCAAAATTAGTAAAAATAAACAAAAAACTCATAGCTATCTATGTAGCTACTAGCTCCTAGTTAGCTGCTAGCTATTTCGGTTGCTGTAAAACTAAAACCCCAAGGCCGTGCCATTGAAACGGTGAAAAACGTTGTTGAGGACAGAGGACAAATCTAGTAATGAAAAACACGCGATCACTACTAAGATTTATTATCGGTATATCCACAGGTTAAACTATTACATCAATATTATATACGTCATACTTCGCGCTGCGCGCTAGCAGTAAGACGTGTTGCAAAGTCACTCCGCTAAAAAAATATATTTTCTGTTGCCCTAAAAGCGTTATTGATACAGTTTTATGCTTACAAGATAGTGCATACGTTAACACTAGTGTTAGTGAAATAAAATCTTCTAATTACTCATCAGAATCAATGAAATTAGCATTTTAAAATTCAAAACAAACATTAAGTTCAAAACAACAGTGAGTCACAGTCAGCCTACAGCTACGCGGTCCGCTCCTATTCACCGATTGGTGGTGAGTCAGAACGCATGATACGGCTCGTTGCGCTACCTTATATGGTCACATTTGCCAAGATAACCAAGCACAAGTGCGAAACGTGAATAGTAATTTGACAACTATCTAAAAAGTCAAAGTAGCAGTTTGGAATTTGAAGCGGCACCCCATACACAGAGGCGCGGGTTCGATTCTGACGATCGGGTTTTCTTTTTGTGATATTTTATTTTATTTGCCACCTCGCCTTATGGTTATTACTATCTTTTGAAAACAATTGCTTATATTGCTCACTGCTTTAATACGCTTATTTTGCAATTTGTGTTTTATAATAACAACGATATACCTAATATGGCCGATGATGAATCCCCCACAAACAAGATCGAAAAAGCTCTTTTGCGTAATGTATCGACCACCAGAGGGAGCAAAAGGCAAGCTCTTGGATCTCCTCCCCAGGCGACCACTGAAGGTTTATTGTCGCGAGATGACGTTCGTGAAATTATTCAGGAAGTAATGAAAACTGAATTATCGTTAATGTTGTCCAAATTAAACGAGACTATGAACGCAATTCTCAATAGAGAGTTACAGCCCCTCAATGCGAAAATTGCTGCCATGGATGACTCGATGAAATTTATGAATAGTCAGTATGAAGACTTACTAAAAGAGCATGCTACATCAATTGACACTATAAAGAACTTGCAGAAGGAGAATTTTGATGTTAAAAACAACATGAATTCGCTGAAAGTGCGCTTAGATCAGCTGGAGCAGCAAACCCGATCCAACAATATAGAATTACAATGCTTACCCGAGAAGAAACAAGAAAATCTGTTTAATATTGTGTCAGAATTGTCTAAAGTGGTTGGATGTGTTATGGAAAATAGAGATATTCTGCATTGCACCAGGGTTGCCAAACTCAACCCCGATAATACTCGACCACGGTCAATAGTAGTGCAGCTCGCATCCCCTAGAGTTCGTGACCAATTCCTTGCCTCCACTATTAATTTTAATAAAAACAATAAAGAAAATAAATTGAACAGCACACATCTAGGGTACTCTGGGCAAAAAAACGCAATTTACGTGACGGAACATCTGTCCCCAACATACAGAGCCCTACATGCTGCAGCTAGAATAAAAGCCAGGGAACTTGGGTATAAATTTGTCTGGATCCGAGGAGGTAAAATTTTCATGCGTAAAGATCAAGAATCTGAGCACATCTTGATCAAAAACATGGACACTATAAATAAGTTAATTTAATTTAGTTTTTCTGTATCTCAACTATATAATCGCAGCAATGGCATTTTTGTTTGTTAAAATTCGCGGTTATTAATATTTATTACCAAAATACCAGAGGTCTTCGTACGAAGACCCATACATTTTGTCAACAATTATCTTTAGAAAACTATGACATTGTTATACTGACTGAGACATGGCTAAATAGTAGTGTCTTGAGCACAGAGCTTTTTGACGATAGATATATAGTATACAGAAGGGATAGAGACGGTAGGAAAAAGGATGGAGGGGGTGTATTGATCGCGGTATTAAAGAAGATAAAATCGAAACGTATGGGTCACTGGGAAAGCCAATGTGAAGATCTTTGGATAACCATCGATGTACCGTTTATGAAATCTATTCGTCAAATAGCTTTGTGCGCAGTGTATTTGCCACCCCCTGTAATACGTAATACTTTGGACTGCTTCCTGGAATGTTGTAATGTGATGTTTGAACAGTCGGGCTTGCACGCCTGTATTGTTGGTGACTTTAATTTGGCCAACATCGAGTGGAACTTGGTAAATGACTCGGTTAACAATTATACTCCTCCTGGGATTAGTAATTTACTTGTAGATTTTATTCACATGCACAAATTGTCACAAGTTAATGACATTATGAATGTGTCTGGACGAATACTTGATCTCGTATTAACTAACTTTCCTTCTTGTAGCGTAACTGCGGCTCCAAATCCCCTTAGCAAGATAGATGTCCTACACCCCCCAATCGAAATCCTACTGCAAGCGACTAAAGAAACCCATCTTCCATATAACTCCCAAAACATAAGACCGAACTTTTTTAAACTGGACTACTTGAAAATTTCCAACGATCTTAATAATGTAAACTGGGATGAAATGATTGAGATGGCTGACGTCAACGAAATGCTTCGTATTTTTTATGGTACAATTCGAAATATTATAAAATTGCACGTACCTTCTAAGTCTTCTGTTAAATGCAAAAAATATCCTCCTTGGTTTAATAAAAGTCTAATAAAAGCTTTAAAGGAGAAGGAGAAAATTAGAACCCGTTTCAAAACCTATAAAAACCCTATGGATGAGCTTGAATTCAAATTATTAGGCAAACGGTGTTCCAAATTAGCTACAAACTGTTATAATAACTACATAAAAGACATAGAAAATGAAATCTCCAAGAATCCAAATCGCTTCTGGGCATACATTAAAGATAAGAGAGGTGGCTCTAGTTCTTTCCCCGCCACAATGACTAACGGAACCGCAGTATCATCAGATGGTCCAGAGATATGCGAAATGTTTGCGTCACATTTTTCCTCGGCATTCAGCGTTGCTAAAGCAAACCACAGTGAAACAGCTTCTGATTTTCTTCTTAACATGAAGAATAACAGTCTACCACTTACGGCCCCTGTAATTGATCGTGAATGCTTATTGAATAGGCTCAAGTTACTCGACCTTCGTAAAGGAGCTGGCCCTGATGGGATCCCGCTAATATTTATCTCTAAATGCGCCCCCGCTTTGGTATCCCCATTATTGTTAATTTTTAATAAATCTCTCAGAACAGGTGTTTTCCCAGACTACTGCAAAAAAGCAAAAGTGGTGCCAATTTATAAAAGTGAAGAGAAAGATCACATAAATAATTATAGACCTATCTCTATCTTGTCTACTTTCGCCAAGATTTTTGAATCTTTAATCTGTCCCTATATTCAGAATCATTTTAAACTCTATTTAAGCGATTCGCAACATGGTTTCGTTACTTCTAGATCAACTTGTACTAACCTAGCAACCTTTACAGAGATGTTAACTGATGCCATTGACCGTGGCAAGCAAGTCGACGTAATTTACACTGACTTTAGCAAAGCCTTTGACCGCGTTCCTCACCATGTACTTTTATCCAAATTATCAGCGTACGGAATCACTCTACAATTGGCTAAAGTCTTATCTTGAAAATCGGTTATTTTTTGTCGCAGTTAATGGTTTCCAATCTGAAACCTACAGGACCACCTCGGGGGTTCCCCAAGGCTCGCATGTCGGTCCGATTCTCTTTAATGTGTTTGCTAACGACATCCCGCACTGTCTCAAATTTTCAGAATCGTACATGCATGCAGATGATCTAAAATTCTCCAGGATAATTGAGTCTAATGTTGATTCTGCCTTACTCCAGAGCGATGTCGACTCGTTGATTCAATGGTGCAACGACAATGAAATGACAATAAACGTTAAAAAGAGCTTTCACGTCAAATACACCCGGAAAAGGAATTTCACGGCAAGTGTTTACCATGTGGGCCCTGCAATCGTCCAGGAGGTGGAACAAATAAGGGATTTGGGGGTTGTTTTTGACAACGCACTTACATTCGTACCTCATGTCGAAAATGTCATTAAAAAGGCATCTAGAATGCTAGGATTCGTGATAAGGAATGCTGCTGGTTTCAGGCGCAGTAGCACCAAGATCTTATTGTACAATTGTATTGTTCGTAGTATCTTGGAATACTGCAGCACAATCTGGAGACCTCATTATGCCACGCACAACCTTAGACTGGAGCGAATACAAAAGAGATTTCTTTGGCATCTAGCTTATGCTTGTGGAATTTCTAAAAGAAAAAGGTCATACAAAGACAGACTATTACATTTTAAGATGGTTTCATTGGAGAAACGTAGAAAAATTGCCGACGCCATATTCTTATTTAAAATACTCCGGTGCAAAGTTGATTGTCCGCAATTACTAAGCCAGTTCCAGTTTAGGGCCCCTGCTAGACTCCCTCGTTTTCCTGTCACTCCCTTGCACCCCCCACTCCGTAGAACAGTGCTCGGCGCAAGCTCTGTCGTCCCTCGACTTTGTAAACTGCTAAACAGCTTCAGCGATCTTGTTGACGTGCACGCCGACTCATTTGCCAAATTCTACAGCATAGCGTTTAATAATATGTAATTTTTTATCCTCATTTTTGTGTTTATTTTTATTTTTTTAAATATCGGTGTCTGCATGATTTATGTGTCAGACCAATTTTTATTTCATTTGTATTTTTATTTCGTTTGTATTTTAACTTTCACAATAGTTTTAACTTCTTCTTTAATTTATACTTAGTTCTTAATTCCATAGTGCTTGTGCACGATCTTTGCGTTTATGGGGCATGCGGTGCTAACCTATAAGAAATTGTTACACATAACCTTATAAATAAGTAAAATATTATCTTAAAATTGTAACTGTGTAAACAATTGT
Source organism: Polymixis flavicincta (assembly GCA_949987655.1). Taxonomy (NCBI): domain Eukaryota; kingdom Metazoa; phylum Arthropoda; class Insecta; order Lepidoptera; family Noctuidae; genus Polymixis; species Polymixis flavicincta. The sequence continues at coordinate 21,018,578 of OX465190.1, read as the reverse complement.
TGGTTGGCCATTTAAGAAAATAAATAAATAAATATTATTATTATAAACAATTATTCACTAGTTTCGGGTACTTTCGGGCTAGGATGGCTACAGTTCAATATTTCTATTTAATGCTGTAGAAACTTACGAGACTAGCTAGTGCACTCTTTCGTGTCTGGAAGCGAACAGAACGCCACAATCGCAATGTGGGCGGAAGAACTCGCGTTTACAATCAACATCCGGTTCCAGAAACTTCTAGTATGTTCTACCCATTTCTACAGTGCTGCCACGTAGTGTCAGTGGGCCAGTACTACCAATTTCATTCATAATATTACAATGCCCATTCATAAAACAGCGCCTCCAGTGTCGAGGAGCGGGCATCAATCGATATTTATGCGTGAAGATTCATTGATCCCGGACGCCCTCTAGTGATGAATATCACAAACAGAATTGGACGTCTCAACCTTTGCTTCCGCTACATGACAACAGAGGTCGCTCCTTGTATATCAGTCACATTTCTCCCGCCGTGTACATACAACAATGTACATAATTTATACTACTAGTGACTGGTATACACTTCACAATATTAACAATTGAATGCAATTAACAATTCAATGACTTACAAGATGAGAAATTTATAAGATAACAATCTAATACATATTATAATAAATGAATTATAAAGTTAAGGGTAGTCACTCCAGCATACTCGCTCTGCTATATATTACATCAAGTAAAAATAACTCCTCCTGGTAGCTGAATCCTGGAGTGACGCCAAGAAAGGAAACACATAATATGAGAACTCGTCCTACTCTAAATCAGTAGTTACAATACAATCATGGATTATGCACTATATAATACAATACAATGCCTGATGACAACTAAATGTCTACTGGTATTACGACGAGACGTTTAACAGGACGACGCATTACACCGCTCTTAGTTTTGACGTCGACTCTTACGACACCGTCTGCACCTGGGTACATGCGCTCGACTCTCCCCTTCGGCCATATGTTTCTCGGTAAGTTTGGATCAACTACGACAACCAAATCGCCCACCTTGACCGTGTCGCCGCGTCCATGTGGCTCCCGCCGGTTTTGAAGCGTAGGCAGTACTTCGCGTACCCATCGTTGCCAAAACAAGTCTGCTAGTCTTTGTGACGCTCTCCAATGTGAATGGCGTAGTTCATCCGGCCTTGTGAAAATCCCTGGCAACGGGACTTTAGAGGGCGCGCCGAGCAGAAAGTGGTTAGGCGTCAAAGCTTCTTCGTCGTCTGGGTTAACCGATACATGGGTCAAGGGTCGTGAATTGACTGTGTGTTCTACCTCTGTCAGAAGTGTTTGAAGCACGTCTTCATACGGATGCCGATCGATAAGTGTAGCATTCAATGCGGCCTTTACCGTGCGTACCAACCTTTCCCAGGCTCCGCCCATGAACGGCGCTCCTGGTGGAATGTAGCGCCAGTCGATGTGACGTACCTCTGCTTCGTGTTGAAGTGATTCTAGGGCGGCCTTACGGAGCTCAGCATCTGCCCCGTGGAAATTAGTGCCGTTATCACTCCAAATTACATCAGGACATCCACGACGTGCCATCATACGCCTCAAGGCAAGTATAGCGGCATCGGTTGATAGCGAGGCGGCAACTTCTAAATGGACAGCGCGCGTAGTTAGACACGTGAACAATGCTACATAGCGCTTCTCGTGATGTCTCGCTACTGTGACGGAGTGTGGCCCGAAGTAGTCCAGTCCTGTGTGTGTGAACGGACGTTGATGGTGTGCCAGTCGACAGGGTGGTAAGTCGCCTGTCAGTGGCTCTGGCGGCACGGCTCGACGTAGTCTACAGGGTTGGCAGAGCCTGATTACTGTACGGACGGACGGTCTTAAACGTAGAATCCAATAGCGTTGTCGTATCTCGTTCACGACGCATTCCACGCCACTGTGGTGTAACTTTCGATGGATCCAGTCTATGTACAAGCGGCTGTAACGGTGATCGCCGTCTAGTACTGCTGGTGACTGTGTTTCTTGTGATATTTCAGCTGCTGCTGCGATGCGCGAGCGTATTCTCATGATCTTGTGTTCGTCGACTGTCAGAGATAACTGCTTCAAACGGCTGCCAGCTAACACCGTTCTCCCGCCGGTGAGAAGACGCAATTCATTTGCGAAGCTTTCTTCCTGAATAGCACGTGTCCACAGGAGCTCGGCCCGACGCGTGTACTGTGCGCCAAGGGGTAAGTAGACTGTCGGTGTTACGCTGAGGCTGCGGCTCTGCACTCTGGATCGCTTTTCCGTACCCTCCCGTTGCTTCGCCGTCCAGTTCGGGTCGTCTACACTAACACCTTTATTGCGTTTGCGGGTAGCTGTTGTGGTGTGGCCTCGAAGTCGGTCAATGAATTGAAGAACGCGGGCTGTGGCTCGGATGAGTCGTAGCCAGGCAGAGAAACGTGTGACGTCAGGTAGCGCCTCTGTTAAGGTCGACTGTTCGTGAGCAGCAGCAGCGATGACACGCTCCTCACCCGTATCGATGTAGGGGTGTGAGTCTGTTTCCTGCGGCCAGGAGTCTTCGTTGTTATAGAGAAATGAAGGGCCAATGTACCAGCGGTGGCTTGTAGTGAAGTGAGTCGGTATATCGCGAGTCGAGTCGTCGGCGACGTTGTGAGCGGTGGGGACCCAGCGCCATTCACTCCGCTCGGTGGTTTCTTCTAATTCCGCTACTCGGTGCGCAACGAACGGTTTAAAAGCGCGTGCGCCGGCGCGCAGCCACGCTAGCACAGTGCGCGAATCGGACCAGAAGACTCGACGGTCGGCGCGACGATCGTGCTCTTCTTCCACGCAGCGCGCCAGTCGCCTGCCGAGCACAGCAGCCTGCAATTCAAGTCTAGGTATAGATGTGACCTTAAGGGGCGCAACGCGACTTTTCGCTGCCGCGAGCGACACATTTACTTGCCCTATGCCGTTTACTGAACGCCAATATGCTGTCGCGGCATAGGCTCGTTCGCTCGCGTCTACGAATACGTGCATTTCTAGTCTAATCGCCTCATTATAACCCAGGTGACAACGTGGAATACGAACGCCCTTCAGTATCTGCAGAGCAATCAACCAGTCGTGCCATTTACGTTCTAGACTTTTAGGTAGACGCTCGTCCCAACCGATTTTTAAACGCCAAGCGTCTTGCAATATGCACTTTGCTTGTGTCGTAAATGGCGCGGCTAGTCCCAGCGGGTCATATAAAGACATTGTCGTTTTTAATAACTGACGTTTCGTAACCTGCTTGCTTAAATAAGAAGGGTCTACTTTCCTGAAGTTGAATCCTAAAGTGTCAGTCTGATGTCGCCAGATAAGACCGAGAATTTTCTCCTCCTTGTTGAGCACAGTGTCCTTCCCCACGGGCTCGGTCGCGAGATCAGCGACAGCGGCCGGTTCATTGGACGCCCACTTCTGCATCTCGAAATTACCTCGCCGATGTACCGCGTCGACTGCTTTAGATACTCGGTTCGCTTCTTCTGCGTTGTCGAAGCTCTGTAAAAAATCGTCCATATAATGATTCCGTACTATAGAGTTCACTGCCTCTGGGTAGTCAGCCTCGTGAACATGTGCGTTATGATTTTTAACATAAATCGCAGTACTTGGTGAAGAGGTCGCACCAAACAATACCGCTTTCATTCTATATTCGATGGGCGTTGAAGTCGTATCATCGCGCCATAGAAAACGGAGTGCGTCTCTGTCTTCCTCTCTCACTCTTATGCGCAGAAACATATCTTTTATGTCTGCCGAAACGGCGACAGCTTTTTGCCTGAATCGCATTAACACGCCAAGGAGTGATTGTAGGAGATCAGGGCCCGTCAGAAGATAATCATTGAGGCACACTCCATGCGTGCGTGCCGCTGCGTCATACACAATTCTGACCTTACCCTGTTTAGATGGATTAATTACTGGAAAATGTGGTAAGTACCACTTGTACCCGCTAGATGGCGTTGTCGGTGCTAGTTCTGCATATCCATTTGCTGTCAGCGCCTTCATCTGCTCTGAATATTTTTGTTTCAGAGTTTCGTCTTTGCGTAAACGGGATTCGGTGCTTTGTAGCCGACTGAGCGCAGAGGCGTAGTTGTCTGGAAAACACCTATCTTCATTCTTCCATAATAAGCCTGTCTCGTAACCGCCTTCAGGCAAAGCGCGAGTAGTTTCCTCTAGTATTTTTAGCGCTCTCACCTCCGGGTCTGCTTGAGGGCGACGTGGCTGCACTCCTAATGATTCCAGGCTAAAATGTTCTTGTATAAGCTTTTCAATAGATTCGTCTGTACTTACATGACTGCATCGTTCTCCGAGCTGTGGTAATACATGTACTTTTGTCAGGCTGCAGGTTTTACCATGTAAGATCCAGCCAAGCGGTGTACGTGACGCTACTGGTTGATCCTTTGTACCTACTCGCGCTTCAGAGGCGAGCAGGAGTGCCCAGTTGTCCTGGCCTATCAAGACAGTTGGTATGCCAGCGTCATATTCTAGCTGCTCGACTATAGGTATCAGGTGCTCGAAGCCTGCCAGGTCCTTTGCACGTATCGACTGGCCTGATAATTCAAGTCGGTCGATGGTTCTGGCTTCGATGTCAATGCCTTCGGTTGTGTATTTTCCTTGTATATTTACCTTGACTCGTTGCGAGTTCGTAGCGTCAATGCGCGCACCTGCTACGGCCTCTATGTAAAATGGCTCATTTGGACCTTCTGCGCCTATCCGCTGCGCGACGTCCGTAGTAAGTAGAGTTATTGTCGATCCATCGTCCAACAAAGCAAATGTGTCTACTTTACCGTTTGGTCCCGATAGTGTCACTGGCACTACTTTCAGCAAAACTTGGCTGTACGTGCGCGGCGTGCTCGTGTTATTGATGGCGGCTTGCAGCGCGATGTCACCGCATGGCGCTGAGTCGTCTCGCGACGCTACGTGCCCGGTGGCTGCGACACGAGGGCGCTCTTCTGGGTCGGTTGCGGTGCGCGTTCCCTGTCTTCTGTCGCTGTGCAGTAGCCTGTGATGATAATGCTCGCAGTCCTGCTCTTCACACTGCTTGCCTTTGCATCTATGCTTCCACGTCCGTCGGTTCAGGCACCTGAAACATAATTTATTTTTACGGGCAGTTTCCCATCTGTCAGTTATCAACATTTTCCTAAAGTTAGAACAGATAGCCACGCTACTACAATTACCGTTGCATATCACACACGGTGTTTTATCTGTCTCTACTATTTTAAACGTCTTGTGAGCCGGTCGTTGTGGACGGTCTCGTTTATGGTCCACCTCTGCTGAGGCGTGACGCGCGTTTAGATCGGCCTCTCTATCAAGAAATCGTCCCAACACTATTAGACCAGGCTCTGCGTCACCCGCAGCCATCTCATAATCGTACCACCGGCTCCTTAGCGTTACTGACAACTTTTCTGAAATTGCGGAAATCATTTCCGGACTATATAAATATTCTATTCTTTGCAGAGCTTGCACCGCGGCAATGGCGTTTGTGACCTTCGATGCAAACACACATATATCTGTAGGGTTATCTGATACTTTAGGTAACTGACGTAATTTATTTAATTCGTAAGTTATTAATGCGTTGGGTCGTCCAAATCGAGATTCTAACCTTTGCATAATTTGAACGGCTGAGGATCCTAAGAATAGGCATTTAACTGCCTCTAACGCTGTCCCTCTCAAGGATTTTCTGAGACGGGCTAAATTCCCTGCCTCTGTATGAGTTGACGCAGACTCATTATACGCTGCTTTAAAATGCAGCCATTCGCCGGGATGGCCACTATAGATAGGTAAATCAAATTCATACCTGCTGGCAGCGGGTTTGCCCCGCGCTACCTCTAACAATGTCTGAGTCAGTCTTTGCAGCAGGCTCCCATCGTCGACACGTTGCGGCAAGGACGGCGACGCATCACTCGGCGTCATGGTTGTGACTGCGGCGGGCGGATGTGGTCGCGGTGTTCCCTAAGTGTGTCCGCGGCGTCCGTCTGACGTTTCGATGTCGCAGTCGAGCTTCCCTCCAATAATTCTTCATCTGCTGATTCCGCTTCCAAGAGCGCTAACCTAGCGGCGGCAAGTTCCAATCTCGCTCGCGCCAACGCCTTCCTGTCGGTTTTCGTCTCGCCTCGTGGTTGTCTGTGTGGGGGTGTCGTCGCCCCAGGGCTGTGAGGTTGGGTCTGGTGACTCTGGTCCGACTCTGTGACGGAATAGTTGGGCGGGTCTGTCGGTCCCACCGCTGTCGCCAATTCCGTGGAGACGGACTCGTCCCCTTCCGTGGCCGCTGTGACGGATTCATGCCTACCGCGTGTCTTCACCATGTCGACGGTATTGCATACACCACACTACCACTTCCGCGTAATATTGAACCAAAGCTATGCCTGCCCGAACCTGCCCGAATCCGGCTCGAAGGACCAATGTTGAGGACAGAGGACAAATCTAGTAATGAAAAACACGCGATCACTACTAAGATTTATTATCGGTATATCCACAGGTTAAACTATTACATCAATATTATTATTATAAACTATTATTCACTAGTTTCGGGTACTTTCGGGCTAGGATGGCTACAGTTCAATATTTCTATTTAATGCTGTAGAAACTTACGAGACTAGCTAGTGCACTCTTTCGTGTCTGGAAGCGAACAGAACGCCACAATCGCAATGTGGGCGGAAGAACTCGCGTTTACAATCAACATCCGGTTCCAGAAACTTCTAGTATGTTCTACCCATTTCTACAGTGCTGCCACGTAGTGTCAGTGGGCCAGTACTACCAATTTCATTCATAATATTACAATGCCCATTCATAAAACAGCGCCTCCAGTGTCGAGGAGCGGGCATCAATCGATATTTATGCGTGAAGATTCATTAATCCCGGACGCCCTCTAGTGATGAATATCACAAACAGAATTGGACGTCTCAACCTTTGCTTCCGCTACATGACAACAAAGGTCGCTCCTTGTATATCAGTCACAAACGTGTTAACCTTATGTTAACCCCGTTATATCGCTGGAAAAGCATCGCAGAGGTCTGAAGTTTTTTGTAAAACCTAGATTTGAATTTGTCAAAATGAGTAAAATACACAAAAAATCCAAGCGTTATATTTCAGGAGCTGTAGTAGGGTATTGCATTGAAATAAGTCGTGATTATCTGTCGAAGAAATTAAGTATTGGCGAAAAAATTTTTTTGTAAACAATACAACTACCTACTGATAATATTAACTACTAGTAGGTAAGTAAAATAAGAAAAAAATTAAATTTAAAATTTAAAAAACCCCCGACCCAAACAAAAACTCAAAAAAGTAAAAAATAATATTTATAGGCCTTTTAATTTGAACGTAATATTTTGATCAGGGCATTGTCAAGTCGGGGGACGGCTAGGCCTCTGTTTGGCGTTTTCATTGACCGTCCCCCGACTTGACAATGCCCTGATCAAAATATTACGTTCAAATTAAAAGGCCAATAAATATTATTTTTTACTTTTTTGAGTGTTTGTTTGGGTCGGGGGTTTTTTAAATTTAATTTTTATTTCTTGCTTTTTAAACTTAATGTCTCCCTTAAATCACCATTTATCTATAATCTATTCATTGAAACCTTTTCAATGAGCCCAAACACGATACTTCTGCTGTTTGTAGGTGAATATCTTGGGTTTCCTGGAAATTCCAGGTGTTGCTCCAGCATCAGTTCAAGGTCATTTTATTCGTCTAATATCATTGAAGTAAGAATCCCAAATTTTGAGTTGATCAGAGGCTAAAATCCCTTTTTCAACCAGAAAAGAGCTGATAATCTTCAAACGGCTGAACCGATTTTGATGAAACATGTCTAAGAACACTCCCGACTAATACACCTTTCAAACAAAAAAAACTAAATCAAAATCGGTTCATCCGTTCGGGAGCTACGTTGCCTCAGACAGACACACACACACACACACACACACACACACGTCAAACTTATAACACCCCGTCGTTTTTGCGTCGGGGGTTAAAAAAGCGTTATGCCAAGCCTTAAAATACCTACGTTTTGAATTTTCGATAACGTGACCATGGCTTATTGTATAAGTAGGTAGGTACTTACAGAAAACTTTCCATCTAGGTACCTATTTGTGTTAGAAATTATATCTCAAAGATTCTAAATTAAATTAAACCGTGTGAAGGGGGGTAACCAAGCGGGGGGCCAGCCGGACGTTACGGAAGTTGCGATAAGTGGCCCACGCGGTGGGCCACCTGGACGCTACCGGTTAAAAAGCTTCAAGCGCGTTTGGCGCTCCGATTGGCCCTGAATCGGTGACGGACCAATCGGAACGCCGAACGCGCTTGAAGCGTTTGCCACTGAAGGAGTTAAAAGTCACTTAAATGGTTACAAAAGTAACCTTCTGGCATCGCCGGGCTCAATGGTTTAAACCATACCAAAATTAGTTACAAACTTTACTGTGGGAAACATACGCAACGCTGCGCAGATTTAAGCGAGACAAAGTTTAAAAGCAGGAAATAAAAATTAAACAAAACCACCGACCCAAAATAGTTATTGGCCTTAATACCGTACCGTGTGGTTCCGGACGTAAAGAATAGCATCATCCCATTTCTTCCCGTGGCTGTCGTAAGAGGCGACTAAGGGACTTACTATAGAATGGGCAGCAGCATTCTCAATGCATTTTACCACCATACTGCGATCGCCAACTCGCCTGCCCAGCGTGGCGATTATGGCAAAACCCTTGCAAGGCTAGGCCCTTTTGGAGGAGGCCTGTGTCCAGCAGTGGACATCTTTCGGCTGAAATGATGAAGTTGTAGGTAATATTTTGATCAAGGCATTGGTGCCGATTCTGTTGTACACCGAACTAAACTAACTAAACTATAACTAAAATTCTTTACTTTTTACTATGAGAATCTAAACGCTATTCTGCAAAAAAATTTCTCTAAATTTAAAAACTATTTTGACACAACCAAAATCGAATTTGACAATCGCGACTCGCACGTGGTATGTGTTGGCTACGCAACGTGGTACTTTTGCCCTACCCCGTTTTTTTTTAGAGCCATCAGCGCGCCGGGGTCGGCAGCCTCGACGTGATTTACATGGAATTTTCACTTTTTTCATGGAAAATATGAAAAATTATTATCCACATGTTGAGTTTTAGAGGTGTTTGGGGGTTGCCTAAAGGGGGTCGAAATTTTCATTATTTTTGCGATAGGACACACCGTTTTCGAGATATAAGCAAAAGAAAAGAAAAAAATTCAGTACTATTTTTGCACCAGAAGTCGAGGTGTCGGTGTGAATTTTAGTTCTTGACAACTAATTTTATTCCACACCTATTTAATCGCGATTAAAAATAGTCAGATTTAGTTAGACAACCAAAATTTTAGGTTGAATAGAATAATGAAATTGACAACAACAGAATAGCAAAATTACCATTTTCACTAAACTAATAATTCAGTGCAATCTTAGTGCTGTCAAACTAAAATATAGTTAAGTTGTGTCATTTTAGTCAATTTCAGAATAGGAAATCGTCGTTTGACAGGAATAAACTAAATTTTGGTGATTTTTAGTTTAGTTTAGAGAATTTTGTGACAACAGAATCGGCACCATTATCAAATTGGGGGACGGTCAATGAAAACGCCAAACAGAGGAGACCTAGCATTTTCATTAGCCGTCCCGACTTGACAATGCCTTGATCAAAATATTTTACCTATTAGCAGCGCTCGGCGGTTTCACCCGCGTAGCTCCCGTTCCCGTGGGAATACAAGAATAAAATATAGCCTGTCACCCGGGGATAGTGTAGCTTCCCAACAGTGAAAGCATTATTCAAATCGGTTCAGTAGTTTCGGAGCCTATTCAATGCGACCAAACAATCAAATCTTTCCCCTTTATAATAATAGTAGAAGTAGAATATTAAGTATAGACAACTTTAAAAGGCCAATTTATTTTTTTCCTTTTCGTTTTCTGTTTGGGTCGGGAGTTTTTAGTAATCTATACTCTTTATTTAGTCTCCTGAGATCAGAAAAACTCCTTGGCGACTCCACATAACGTTTGGGGTCAAGATAAATTACATTCGCAGTTAGTGGACTAAACCAAATAAAATTATAAAGGTGCTAAAAGGAAAACAATTATTGTTTTACGTATCTATTTATTTATCTTTGTAATTCAATTATTGTAAGAAGGCGGCAAATTTGAAACATATTAGGTACAATGTCCATAATATATTTTAAATTAATATTTAAAAATGAAATTATAAAAATACTTAAGTATAAACAATCAAATCTTAAAATAATTCCTTACATATCTATCAATACAACTTGTGTTGTACTATGTATTTCCGTTTTCAAGATATAACCTTGCGTGAGGTGTATAAATTGAATAAGTATTTAATCACTTTAAAAAAATAATGTAACCACAGTGAATCTCAACATTGGGACATAATATTTTGCATAGAATCTATAACAATTATAATAACAGTGATAGCACCTATACATAAATTGCACAGAATCACTTTCGTCTGTTTTATAGATAATACATAGGTATATGTATACTTCAATAAGAACACTTAATTTATTTATAATAATTTTCTGTATCAAATTCTTATCATTAAATGTCAGATTAGGGTATGAAATGATACTTATACATTTATGAGTAAAGATAAACATTTTACTGTGATATTTGATTCCACATTACGTCATAAGTACATGACAGAATCCATTCTGATAATAATCAACAGTTTACTTCAAAAACGGGGCTAATGACATAATTATACAAAACTAATATCAAGAAATTATATTTGTAAAAATTGTTGCAAACAGCATGGTTACTTATTTTCTAGCTTCGACTAACATCATAATTCTAAAAACAAATTCTAACTCCAAAATTAAGTATAAAGTTAACAATATGTAAAAGATATTTTTTTATAAATTTTTTAACAGTTTTTTATTCAACCTAAGTTACTATAATTATTTTATAATGTGTCCGCAACATTAATTAGTGTAAGTACACTTAGCGAAACTAAAATGGAGCCTGTAATTCCGCAAAGTGTATTAACAACATAATTATTCATGTTACAGACGAAAAACAATGATTTGGAAATGTTAAAATTTGTAGTAATTTTGTTGTTACCGAAGTCCACCACCGATTGAATTAAAATATTATATCAGTCTTTTTTAAAGCCAATGACGGTGCTATTTTATTGATTGATAAAGTTGTGCATTCTAAAGCATTTTTCGGACTATCTTACTAGCATAATTTTCTTGTTGTGATTTCAGTACCATATCAGGTTTAGGCAGTAGAAATCAGATTGAGGAAGCCAATAAAATTATTTAAAAAAATGCCATCATAATCAAAACATGATAAGTTTCGAAATTATTTGTGCCGCATTTTCGGTGGGCAGTAAAATGGTATACCTGTTTAAGAGTAAGGTTTGCTTTGGTAGGGAACCCATTTACATCAAACAATGGAAAATTTCGCCTTAGGCCGGGAACTATTATAAGATTCATTAATTTGTCTTAAACTCATCAGCTAGGTAATCTCATAAGACATTGTATTTGGCAATTCCTAATGTCTTAACACTATGAACACGTCTGAAGTTAGGGTGGGACCAGACTATTAAACCATTTTTGAGGTATCTAAAAGTGCAGTGCCTATAATTTGGTTTGCATAAAAAATTAGATCTTAATTCTCGTGCCAACTAATATAATCAAATGTGATGTGCATTACATTTAACATAGCAGCTAACCTGAGAATAACAGATCAGATTGCTTCGCTTTCATTTAAATTTGGCCTGAATTTGAAAAACCCTGTAAGAGAATTGAAATATGCAAAGTACAATCGGCAAAATGCGTATAAGTAAACATGTAACAATAACGCATTTTGCAGGTCAACAAAAGTCGACGATTTTCAATTGGGGAATAATGTAAATTATCCGCTATAACCAAGGCACTGCTTGTACTTGTAAAGTTAAAAAGTCATGATTATATCAATATGAAGTGTCAACTTAAAACTGGGAATATCAAAAATCAAAACATAATAAAAATAAACTTCACACTTACATTCGGTAAATGTGAAACAATTATAACTATTCTAAAATAAGAACAACTTACTTGCTAAAAGGTACAATAACTACTGTGACGGTGTTTTATCTTTCTCTAACTTTTTGATAGATTCTTTGAGGTCAGCAATGGGCTTTTCGTAAAGGCCTGCAGCTTCTGGGTCGTTCTTCCGGCATTCCATTGCAAGCTCCATCATCTCTTGCATCATTTTGAGGCCGCAGAGCATCGCTCTTGAACCGACGATTTGTAACTGTGAGTAAGAAATGGAATTTACAACTTAACATGGAAAAAAGTACGTAATGTCCTCTGTTTTCTAAAATATACAACAGATATTTCTATGACGACAGTCTATGTTTAAGGTTGATCTTTTCGAATTTTTTTCCATACAATCTTCGGGAGTGTATTACTCCACACGGCAATGTACAGACGCCAGCACCCCAAGCTACCCCAAACTGTAAAATTTTCCCAATTGAACATGAACCTTAAGCTTATGTCAGAAAGATGAAAATCTATCAAAGAAATTTGACAGATTAGGGTAGCTTTATGTGCTGGCGTCTGTACATCAAAAATTAAACGTGGTATAGTTTGGTTTCATTATATATATTGTCTGTACGGAAACAGAATACATAAATAAAAAGTTATGAGCCAACAAAGATGCGTTTTTCTTTGGGCGTGTACGAGTATAAGTAATAAAATAAGTGTGAAATATCCAAAACCAAGTCGGTACCGACAAAGCTCAAATATCGAAAAGTTCAATAAACTTTATTGGTCATTGATTTATGCAGTGGTTTTACATAAAACCTGATCTTCCGAAGGACTTTTCTTAATTTTTTACGCGCCTGTTTTATTATAACTGATTCTGCATCTCACTTAATAATGTTGTACGTGTAGACTAGCGTCTAACTGCTCATCACGGGTACTACTACCTCTGTCAGACAAGAAGCCTGGTGAGACAGCTTGCTTTTTAGCCAGGCCCACCAGTGAGTTCGAGCCAGCGACTAGATTCCCCTTAATGAGCTTATGCATAATCAGCCTATCACATTCCTTTGTAAGAGCGAGTGGACTGTTATTCATCAAGCGGGGACAATGTAAGTTGGTGGATGTCACGTTTTAGAATATTCAGAACTAGGCCATAGCCATTTTTCACATGGACTAAAACTTAGTACTCGAGAGAAAAAAATGTTTTCAATTCTGCTTGAGTTAGAGCCCGTGTGGCAAATAATTGAATGGCAAATGACTTGTTTTTTTTTTTATTACATTCAAGATGTCCTAACTCAATAGACACATGCTGCTGGGGAGTTTCTAGAACCACCTCTTCCCAGATAAAGCACTAAGAAATAGTGAATTGCGTATTGGGGTATGTCTTATAAAACGAACATAAAACTACTGCGCACGAAATGACGGCGTCGTGTTACGCTGCGAGGAGTCGCATGGCTATTTCATATTTTATCTTGACGTGCTGATTCTCAGCCTAATTTGAATAAATTGCTATTGGTTGGATTATGAAAGGCTTCCATACTGTTAGACTTACCGGAGGCAGCTTAAGTACTGTGTCATCGAAATCCATGAGATTCTCCACCTTAATTTTCTTGGTCTTGGGCTGTTCGATCTGGTTGGAGGGGATCCTCTTCTTTCCAGTCTTGTAGACGCCCTCAGCTGTTTCATCCTTGTGCATGTCGCGCCGTGGACACGCACACACCCTGGCGCCTACCCTCTGACGACCATAGATGTGGCCACTAGTGGGAAATGCAGAGGAAGATGGTAAAAAAGGTACCGTATGGTAAAATAGTTGCTTTTTAGGTAAACGGGGGGCTGATAACAGCATGATATTAATGGAAGGTCGATGAGGCAACTATATTAATGTGGGGACCACTAAATGCAATCCATTATATTTTTTTTCAATATTTTTATATAAGATGGTACCTAAATAAATATAAGTCCCTTTGTCGCCTTTTACGGCACCCACGGGAAGAAATAGGTTAATGCTATTTTTTCTAATAGTCCGAAACTACACGGACTATTAGAAAAAAGATAAATAAGAAATAGCCAGCAAAAAACCAAAGAAATACTCACATGTCGTCCTCCAGCGTAAAAATAATGGCAATAGCCCGTCTGTTGATGCCGGTGGCGCATGAGTTCTTGCAAGAGAACTGGTATGCATGAGAGCAAGGATCCGGGCTGGTTCTCTGGAATTCCACCAAGACTGAATACCAGGAGTCGGCCATGTCAACATTTCCACAGTAATAGACTCCCTGGGTGCCGATCTCTCGGGAGGAATGGAGGACATTCTTCGCGATTTCTCTTTGGATGCCTGTAATGAGGGTAGTATTAAAATACATAACAAAACATCACGCCTGTAATTCCTAAAGTAGAGGAAGACCAGTTATGTTTCAGTGCCATGTAAAATGGAGCGAACCTTTCGCCATCAACCAGACACATATCCAATATCCAGGCTCCTACACAATGGTCAAGTTTTTGTTGCTGTGTGAACGAGTTTAGTGAAAATTCGCATGCTCTGAACTGTTTAACCATGTTCACATAACACAAAAGTATATCACATGTGCATCTTTCATAATTTCATTCTAAAAAGGGGGTAAATACGGACGGCCGATATAAAATAGTATAGAAAAAGAAGAAACACTGCTCCGACCACAAATACCACTTTTCTTTTTTAGTAAATTACTTTAAGAACACTTCTACACTGACAAAATAAATTTTGTTTATTTTGAAATGATGTATGAAGCGCACCCGAATAAATTAGGATAAATAACTCACCAGCAACGGAACTTTCATGGAAGTGCTGCACACACCGCTCCACACGTTTCTCAGCCTGTGCTTCGTCGGAGAAGACCACAGTAGCCCTCACAAACATGTGGGGCGCCTTCATGAAATTCCAGTTAAATTGTATACTGAAGTTGCACTTCATGGCCACGTAGATGCGAGACAGCTGTTGTGAGTACTGGAGACAAAGTGTGGAGGTCAAAATAGTTAAAATAGAACGGGTTTATTCTGACAGGTGTTGTGAAAGGATTAAGAAATCATTCAGCAGCCGTCATAACCATGCTATAATCATTGAAAATTATATTAAAAAACGTTTTATTCAAATACAACAAATTCTCATATCTTCGAAAAAAAAAAAGAAAGATATTTCAAAGAAATACTCATAGCTAAGAAACCTCGCTTGATAATGATTTTCTTTAATCTTGAGTACCTAAATTATGCGTTTTTGAAAGGGTTTCACAACTCCTTACTTCAGTAAAAATCTGTGGTACATGCTCAAACCAACAAAGCCTACACAAAGTTGTAGACTTACAATCAAACAATTAAAATACACACCTTATGTCTTGTTTGTTTTCAATACACATTGTATAAAACCGCCATCATTGCAAGGGAGCACTTACCAAGAAAGTTTTTTTGTGTACATCATTGCTGTTAATTTCCACACAAAAGTTGAACTCCCCAGGAAAGCTGCTCCTCTCTGGGGGGCCTCGGGGAGAGAACTAAACAAAAATAAACATAATAAAATTACACCAGTTTTTCCCAAACCACATTTCGCCAGTTCTGTTTAAGTCTTATGTAATAGGGGGCGAGCCCATTGCCATCAATCCGGTCAGAACTAGAATCTGTGCTACTGAGAAATTCCTGACTGGAAAAACTCATTACGCTTAACTTAGCTTAACTTGACGTAACAAAATAATTACCAAAAATAAACTGTACTTCTTATGAGGGTCATTCACAATTAATCTCATCCAAAGATTATTGGCAACTGATTTTACGAGATACCGTAACATCTTGATTAAGAATTTTGAACAAGCAACTAGCTTCCTCTTCCTAATTAACTGTAAAAGGTATGATTTGAATTTTTTTCCTGTAAATAAACCTACTCATAAAACTTACATTTAAACCAGGAAAAAATTACCATGACTAAGAACAGTAGATTTACTATGATGGGAGTTAATAGAAGTGATATTGTCTGAGGCTTTTAGTTTTCCACATCATGTTAATCAGGCTTTGGTAAGTATAACTAGGTGAATGACAAAATAGTAGTCTAAAGTATAGACTATACTAATATTATAAAGACGAAAGATTTGATCGTTCGTTTGCATTGAATAAGCTCTGAAACTACTGAACCGATTTGAAAAATTATATCACTGTTGGGAAGCTACACTATCCCCGGGTGACATAGGCTATATTTTATCCTTGTATTCCCACGGGAACAGGAACTATGCGGGTGAAACCGCGAAGCGCTGCTAGTGTAAAATAATTTTAGTATAATTCAAATGACTTACAAGACTTACAGGAAATTCATTTTGTGGACTTCGTTTGCAGGCAATGTCCATAGTCTCTGAGGCCGGGGAAGGAATAAATGACTGAGGTATATCTTCCAATTGCAGATTATATGTATCAATATCTCTGAAAAAAAAAAAACAGTCTTCCATCATCATCATCTGCCTAGAATTTTCCCAACTATTTTTGGGGTCACCTTCCAGCCTGTCTCCACTCCACAAACCAGTTGCTCGGTAATACTATACTCCTTGGTAAGACTGTTTATCAGACTTCTGGAATTACAGCAACGAAAATCCAAAAATGAGAGCCGGGACCCACGGCTTAATGTGCTGAGACACGGAGGGGTCTCGGTATGTAGAGAAGGTCACACATCCACGGACCGATGGTGACAAGCATAACTTAACCTAATCGATTGTGCGACCTGTGCGACTCAGCCACAAGACCCTCCTCAGATTTAAACTAGGACATGGCTTCGAGGTTTCTTTTACCTTTTTATGTAAGATTATAACCTTACACTATAATATGGTGTGTGTCTCATAGTCATGTGTGTGCATTGCGTTTGTATTTATGAAACAATAACCATGCATAGAAAAAATTGGGGGGAATTGACAGAGCATGGAATGTTTGTTAAATTGTGAGTTGCAATAGGTTGCTGGTTTCTGATTTTTCTAAGGCACAGACAAAACCTATATGTAGAGTAATCTATGACAGGATAAAAACACAGTAGCAACTGACTGCTGCGCTGCAAGTCGCGGTTCGATTCCCGCACGGTTTTTTTTTTTTTTTTGTATGAACTACAAGTACTTGTTCCGGGTCTGGCTGTTTCTGTATGTGAGTTGAAATGTTTGTAAACGCACCAACAATACAGGAGAAATTCCTAATGTGGGGCAACGTAAAAAAAAAAAAAGAATTGTCAGTCCTATTCCAATTTCTTTCTTTTATATTTATACTTACAACATCAACTCCTGATCATTGATACTCTGGTACTCCAGGTCGTAAAACTTGGGAGAATCATTCATGATTACTTCTAAAACAAATAGAAAAAGATTTACAGAAACCACAAGCAATGATGATGTTGAATTTTACTATCTGTTGAGGAAAAAATACTTTTTTTAAACAATTATCTATATCCGCTGCACTTTTTGGGAAAATCCCCATACAAACATGTTTTTAACCAGGGCAGGTTGCCAATTAACCTTACATTTGGTTATTGGGAAGGCAATCTTAACTTGTATATCCCGACGCAAAGAGGGCTGAAAATGAAGCTCCATAGACTAAGCATCACTCAAAAGTATCTAATTTTAAATGCCAGCGTATTCCTGAAACTTTATTTGATAAAGCTATTATTTAACCTGTAAATGGGGATTAGCGGGGGCTAATGAGACACAATTAATTGGACATTTCAAGTTAACGTGATAACTAAGTTGAAATCCAACAAAAATAAGTGAGTTGTCATCATCTATTTCTCATGCAACTAAATTCATGTTTTCCGCTATTATAATCATAATCAAACTACAATGTTCCCATGTGGGACACAGGCCTCTGCCCTGTGCACCACACAGGCCTGGTGCGGGTTGGTCAATGTCACATCTTTTATTTTCGGATCTAGGACATGCCAATTTCCTCATAACATTTTCCTTAACCACAGAGAGCTGTGGTGGTGACTAAATAAAATTACCTGCTTGGGTTCAACCACTTGTTAACCACAAGTAAAGCGCATGTCTGTTTGTGAGATAATACATCAGACTTTCAATTTGTACAATTGATTTAAGACATTATTGACATAGCTAGATTAATGAGTCATCATTTTTTTTAGTTTATTTATAACTATTAAGTAATATCTGATACTGTTATCAATAACCATTTACGTCATGGAGAAGACTAGGAGTACCATAATTCCCAATAGTGTTATCTGTTACAATCTGATCACTCTTTTATCCACTGTGATTGGCTGACCAAAGTCAACATACAATCATTATTATATATATTGATAGTAGATTATGTTGAACATGCTTTCAGAATCAGGAGTAGAGGAATCTATTTATAGAAATAGGTAAATGATAACAAATATGGAGATTTCAAAGTTAATAAATAAATAAATATTACTAACTTACCTAAGTACTTACTTAGGTAGTACATAAGTAACTATCTAGCACAAAATTACTGAAAAAGAACTTATTTAAAAAGTTTTTTTTTTTTTCGGAAAAGCCATTTTTCTTTCTACCTGCGCTGCGTATCATTGCGTTGTAAAAAAACGTATAATTTAAATTGCGTTAACGTAATAAACTTATAATTGTTAGAGCTGTGTTTATATGAAAAGTTTCTAAACCACCAATACACACAAAACACCGTTATAAATAACTATCAAATTAAGTAGTTAACTTGAAACAATACAAACATTCCAGGCCTTCACTGTTTCAAAATGAACTCTAACATTTCCGAATTTGCGCCCATGTATTGACGACTTGTAACATTTTTATGCAGTTAACAAAGAAATCTAGTTAATAACCTTTAACTTAGGAATTTCCTACCTTCCAACTAAAACTCCTATAACTTCACACAAAAAGTCAGTCTTTATCTTATTACTCAATCGGCGAGTATGATAGATTTTAATTTTCGACGTAGGTTTTTTGTGATCCCTTTTTTTACCAACCAAAAACTCCGTCGTCCAAAATCAAAGACATGACGAAAAGTCACACAGTTAACAATATATTTGTAATAAAATTGAATTAAAACTAGATAACGTAGTTCTGAGATCGCCGTTACTGTTTCCTCTTTTGGCTATCAATAGTCTAGGTAAAAATATACCAAAATGTGATTTTTAACCGACTTCATCAAACTTCAGCTAAAATTGTGGTGAAATACTTTGAAGTTCTCTAGACTCACCTTTAAAATTAAAATCAACTCTAATTCAAAATAAAACTGTCTGTACACTGTTTTTGATTGCTAACACAGTACAAAACGTTGCTACCACATTGAAAAAAAAACTTTCATTAGACCACAAAATCCGCGAGTGCACTCTATTCAACGCTGACGCAAATTCCAAATTAAATGTTTTAGTCAGTGCTGCCACCTCTCTGAGGCCAAAAAGCGCTAAAACCGCTTGAAAATAGCGCTAGATTCCGCTAGACTGCATAATCAAAAAATAGCGCTAGAATCCGCTAGATTGCATGATTTAAAAAAGGCATAATTGTAAGAAGTTTTTATTAATTTCAATTAAAATTGTATTTATAATCTTAAATCTAAAATAGTCATAATAGATAAAAGTCTAGTTAGTCTTAAGTTTAATGGCTAATCGATTTCGATATCAGGTATCAGAGGTTCAGTAGTTATTAAAGTTGACTGAATTCCTGAAGGATCTGCACCCTAATTGCGTAACTCACGATTCATCATAATCTGTATCGTTTTGAAACGGATTGTTAAACCATTGCTTCATATGTTCGAAAAATGTGTCTGTTCGACAACATAAATAACGCAATGAATATTGTTTAACTGTGAAGACGAAACCAATTATGCTCAAACGTGAGTTACGCAATTAGGGTGCAGGTTGCGGTGCTTTAAGATTTTGTACAAACTCCATCCTTGGTTGGGTCCAGAAAAAAACTATTTGACATTCTAAATTCTACTTTATTCTTACTGCATAAAGGCACATTGTAAACCAACGATCAGAAACAATTTATATTATTCGGGGATTTCCCTACTCAAAACATATGAAACGGAACCTAAACGAACGAACGAATTGCGGTTTGCGGTGTTGCCTTCTTATTTTCTACTTTTTGCCAAAACGCGCTATATTTTCCGCTAGGAGTTAATATTAAAATTTCAGCGCTAAGTGACCCAAAAAAGCGCTAGATCTGACTCCGAAAGCGCTAAGGTGGCAGCACTGGTTTTAGTGTACGCCGTACGGTGCGTGCGGCAACAGCAAATGTTGTCTTGCCACCTGTCTTTTCGAATAGGGGCTAGAAAGAGCTGAAAACTAATCTCAAAAAGACTAGAATATTTTAGGGACGTACCTTTAAAAAATGTATGATTGAAATAGGGTATTTTCCAATTTATTAAAAAACTATTTTAATTTGAAGATGGGACAACATATGTTACAGAAAAAATAATTATATATTGATTTATATATATTTTTTAAATTATAAACGATTCAAATCAAATTTTATTTGTTTTGAATTTTCCGCCAAAAGGCTCCTTACTATAACGTTTTTATTACGTGCGGTCACGTGACGTCTTTGTGTAAACTAGACATGGGTTGGATTAGGTAAAAACGATACCTAATCCACCTAATTCTAGTAATACCTAATCCATTTACCTCCGAATATTCATTCAATATAGCCGCTGGCCTGTTACCGATATTATGTATCGTATATGGATTGGGTAAGAAATATTTGGCGTATGGACGTTCCGTTTCTGATATATTGTGGAACGGTGGATTATACATAATATACATTTTTCGTTTTTATGCAGATCACTAACTGGTTCAGTGGTATTCTACATAGATGGCGGTGGCGGCAGTGCTAATTAAACTTGAAACGGAATCCCCACATTTTAAGGTATGGAATGTCTTCTTTAAAGACTGTGTACGAATATTTTGTGCCATACCTAATCCTCGACGCTTTGTATTAGGTACGGACTTGTATCGAAAAATACCTAATCAACATACCTAATCCAATATTTATGCCTCACGTCTGAAGTACAGAGGCCAGCACATCAAGCTACCCCAATCTGTCAAATTTCTTTGATAGTTTTCCAACTTTAAAACAAAGGAATAAGGTTAATGTTCAATTGGGAAAATTTGACAGTTTGGGATAGGTTGACCTACTGGCGACTATACGTAGTTGTAAACAAGTGATAATCGAGTTTATAATTAATAAGATATTTAATGGATAGGAAGTGGTATTACTGGTGCGCGGTGCCTCTGTGCGCAAATAAATTTTAAAATTTCGCCACAAAAGTATTTGTATCGGTGCCGGTTACAGAAAGCTGAACATCACGTGTGGTTACGTGAAAAAAAGTCATCGTGAGGAGCGTTTTGGCGGTAAATCCAAAACAATGAAACGTGAATTTGATAGATAGATAGATTTAGATAGATAGATTTATTTATTTGCATAGAATGTAGGTAATTAATACAATTAGGTGTTACAATTTTTTGAGTCCTTATACATTGTGCCTCATGGCATGCAAAATTTTTACTAACAATTATTATGTTTACTTGTAGCTATTTTTACTTAATAAATGAACATTGTAAACTAAATAGCCTTGTCATTCAAAAAATCTGTTACAGAGTAATAGCATTTTTCAACTATTTTTTTTTTTAAGTGCTTTTTAAATCTTCCTATTGGTTGCTCTTTGATCACTTTTGGTACATGGTTATAAATAAGAGGAGCCATGCACATAACACTCTTTTTCAACAATGCAGTTTTATATCCACCAATGCACAACTTGTCTTCGTATTGAGTTCTTAAACTTGTAGTCCTGTTTCTAGTATTTTTCAAAGTCGGGAATAAGTGATCATTTGTTTTAACAAAAATAGCTATTTCTAATATATATAGGCATACAAAAGTTAAAAGATTAAATTTTTTTAAAACAGGTACGCAGCTGTCGGTCACTTTAAGATTAAAAATAGATCTAATACAGCGTTTTTGCGCCTTAAAAATATTTTCTCTCTCGCTACAGTTGCCCCAGAATATTATGCCAAACCTCAATACAGAAACAACTAGACTGTGGTATGCTATCAATACTGTCTGAACGTTAACTTTTTTTGATAAACTATATAATGCATAAGCAGCTGAACTTAGTTTTTTGCATGATTTCAATCCTTTGGATGGATATTAATAAATTTACTTTATGAGGGAGGTTATCTAATAGAACGGAAACCACTTTTCTAATTTTAAAGTTTATTTGGAATATAAACATTGGGAACGAAAACCCTAAATACTATCTTTCGCGTAACAATAATGGTGGCACGGCGGCGGTGGCGTAGGCACATGGTGACTCGTGCGGGATATTAACGCACGCGTCTACGCAGTATGCGTGCGGGCAGTGGACTCGTACTAGAGGTGTGACTAATATATTCGTAATGGGTATAGGTAATAGGTAGAAGCCATGTATATTTATACTAGCTTCTGCCCGCAACTTCGTCTGCGTCAAATTTCTTGCTCCCCCGACCCAACCCACCCCGTCGCGTCGCATCGATTTGCCTGGCCGTGCGAGTACTTCATATTCGTGACTTTTTCTTTTTGCGCGGCTCTTAAGGGTCCTAGCGTAATGTTATATAGCCTATAGCCTTTCTCAATAAATGGGCTACCTAACACTGAAATAATTTTTCAAATCGGACCAGTAGTTCCTGAGATTAGCGCGTTCAAGCAAACAAACTCTTCAGCTTTATAATATTAGTATAGATAAGGACTAGCAGCGCTCCGCGGTTTTACCTACGTAGTTCCCGTTCCCGTGGGAATAGGGTATAAAATATAGCTTATATTACCCGCGGATAGTGTAGCTTCCCAACAGTTAAAGAATTTTTCCAAACGGTTCAGTAGTTTCAGAGCCTATTCAATGCAAACAACAAACAAACAGTCAAATCTATCCTCTTTATAATATTAATAGAAGTAGATAGACAAGCGAATATAGAGTAATAGGTTACCAGGTATTAGTCAAATAAAAGGGACGCGTACGAGTATAACATAGTAGAACATGAAAAAAAGTATAAGAAAAAAAAAAAACAGTAATACATATGACATGTGTTATGAAAAATGTATTTATGTGCATAGAAAAAAAAAACAATAATCATTGTACAGACGCCAGCAGGTCAACCTACCCCAAACTGTCAAATTTTCCCAATTGAACATGAACCTTATGCTTATGGTATACAGTTGAAAATCTATCAAATAAATTTGACAGTTCCCAATTGAACATGAACCTTATTTATTTGTGATAAAATTTAAAATATCGAAGTTTGATACATTGGAGTAGGTTGATGTGCTGGCGTCTGTACACACGGCTACACATCAAGCTACATTTCCAGTTTAAGCTGATTTCGCATTGTATAGGATTTTCGTAGAGTGCGAGACTAGCGTTCGCTGGAAAAGTATAGCTTGATGTGTAGCCGTGTGTACCGAACCCAAATCATACCCATGAATCAGTTTCTTCAATAGTTGTAGCTGCTATAAACTTAAGCGTTATACATATAACTCGCCGCGCATCATTATTATCATCATCAGTAGCCTGCATCCAGCTGATTCCTGCGGTCGAGGTCTTCACCAGGCAATGCTTGGGGCTTTGTCAGTTACCTTGGTTCTCGTGCGGATATCTATATTCCGGATTCGACTTCGTAGGGAAACTCAAAGCAGCCCTCTCCATTGCTCTTAAGGTGATTTTAGTTTTCTTATAAGAAGGCCCATTATGAGCAACCGCGGATGTTAGTTCGTAATTTGAAGGAGTAGTTAGTATTGCATCTTCTCTTTTTTATTATCTCGTGATAATGCGGTCATATTGGTGAGGGTAAACAGGTTTGTTTTAAACTTTTCCCTCCATCTAATATGACAAATCGACGTCATTATTTTTAGTTCAGTTCGTGGAAACGAAGACACGTTCCACATTAGAATTTGCATGTGGTAAAGATAAAACGAATCTTGGCTCAGATTATTTCTTGCTGGGTTATTATTTGGTTCTCTTACAAATAAACACGGAATCATGTTATACCAGGAATAAAAAAGGAATAACCATACATTTTCGTAGGTTTAACTAGGAATAACTATATTCTATGTTTATTAGTCAGACGGATATCGTTTATAAAGCTATAATACCCTTTTGTAGTAAAAGAATGAAAAATGGGTTCATCCAGTACAAAAAGAGCTAGACCTAGCCCGAAAAGGGCTTAGTTGGCAACACTGTTGGGGACTGAGTGAGAGGGTTACCAGCATGGACTGTTACCAGAGGTTCGTTCCATAGATATTATTGGTATTTTAAGCATGTCTCCCACAGATTTTTGTCATTGTTGGGACAAAAATGTTATTAAACGCAATATTTTATTAAATAATCACATGTAAATAATTGAGAACTCCGTTTATTTTGAAGTAAAAACCAGAAACAGAACTTGGTTAGAAAATCGTCAAATCAGCTCGTAGAACAAGAAAAAAAGTAAAAAAAATAGTTGCCACCACCAAAAAACACAAAAGAATGAGAAAAAAAAATACTCGAGCTCCGCTTCACTTGTGTTTTTTTTCTAATTTTACTGTCATTAGGCCGATAATTTGATGCATATTTTGTATGCAACAGTTATTTTGACTTGCTAAAGTGCTCTATTATGTACCAAATCATCGCGGGGAATGCTCTAAGTGCGTCTATAAACTAAAATCAATAACA
The DNA here is from genome assembly GCA_949987655.1 of Polymixis flavicincta. NCBI lineage: Eukaryota > Metazoa > Arthropoda > Insecta > Lepidoptera > Noctuidae > Polymixis > Polymixis flavicincta. The sequence continues at coordinate 20,993,928 of OX465190.1, read as the reverse complement.
ATCATTGACCAACAAAGGTACGCTTGTGTTTGCTTTTGCTGAGCATATAACCTGTGTTTTGTGCTGGCGTCCGGTTGGCGTCCGTCACAATTAACGCGAGAATGTATAATATGCGTTGTATGGTTGCGATATCGATGTAGAACTGAGTTTTATTGCGATCGGGTACTATGCTATTATAAGTGGTTGTTGTTTTTAGTTACCAAGATGAATTATGAAGCCGAAAGAGCCATGAATCAGAAGCGATTGCGAATGGAGGGCGAACCGGGCCACGGTGTTGTGCAGGGGAACGGTTTGCCGCTAAATTACATAGGTAAGTGAACTTTGAGCGCGAAACGCGGAGTAAATTGGTTATATTTCGGAAGTTTGACGTTGTTTTCATTGTTGTAGATAATGGTCATCAAATACCCTATCAGCCGTATGCTGGAGCGTATAACACTCATTATCCGCCTCCGGAAGCGTTTTCGCCCTATGGTCCTCCGCCCCCTGGGGGCTATGCCCCTCAGAACCTGTCTTACGCGCCGCCTGCGCACCAGAACTACCCGCATCACCAGAGCTTCCCGCCACAACAGCCACCACAGGCACAGTTGCACATGCCACAGTCCCATATGGGTGAGTTTACATAATAGTTCACAATATTTTTATTTTAAAAAATATAGCAAAACATTGTCAGTTTGTAGACTATAATAGATTTTGTCCAATAGAAAATAGAGGTCATATTTGTATGTTTATTTTTGACAGATTTTAAAGATTGACAGATTACATTTTATCTATGGAACCTGTGTTGTTCTAACTTTTTCAACAAAAAAGTATGTAATATTCAAGTAAACTTATTCTAGAACTGTACATTGTTGAATAATGGAGTTTTGATGTGTATGGCAATATATAAATTACAAACTACAAATATAAATTAACTATCAACAACAACAAATATTTATAAATCTTTTTTCTCTCTGTTAATGTCTTTCATCATGAAGCTATACTAAGTACAAAACTTTTATAATTACAATTCTTTTTATTTTAAATTTTGTGTATTGTGACTTGACTGCACTTTGTTAGTTCAAGGTTATGGAGATGTGGGGGTGCATAAGCCAGCCTGGCCTCCGCAGCCACATCTGCTACCGCCGCTGGACACACAAAAGCCTCTTGATGTGAAGCAGCTGAAGTCTGAGATCAAACTTGAGCCAACAGATGCTCAAAAACGACCGCATCCTGAGAATGAGATGATGGCAAGTATATTATAGTTAGGAATTTTGGCAAATTTCTTGTCAAGCAATGATTGCTTGACAAGAAATTTGCCAAAATTATTGCTTAAATCTGGGTCTGGGTGTTAGTGCATGTATGATTTGCGCTTAAGGCTAAGTAAATATTGATGAATGTGGGGGACAAGTGAGGGGCAATAAATAACTCCCAAGTTCTAATCATTTATGTTTTCTTACAGCTGTTTCTTGATTACTGACTTACTTTAAAATTATTCTTTGTATACTTAAATAATTTTGTTTCTGGTAACTGTATATTTAACTTCTTTTTGGTGTATGATGATTGTTTATGGTTTCAATAATGAATTACAGGCAAACCAGAAAAAGTATGCGCTTCTGTAATGTTTGTGTTTCTAAACTAATCCCCATAATGCTTCTCAGTTTGGTCTACCACACTTTTGTAGGAGTGCACCTTGGATTGCGCGTTTGTATGAAGCTTCCTCCGTGTCGGGTTACCTCTTCCTGTATCTGATCATTTGTCACTCAAAACAAAAGTTATGTTTTTTTTTTGGAATTGCATAGAGTTGTTAATACATGGTAATTAAAAAAAAAGTTTATACAAGATAAGCATGGTTGAAACAGCTCTATCTATCTATCTATATAAATAAAAAGAAAAGTCCTGACTGACTGACTGACTAATCAACGCCCAGCCCAAACCCTTAGACCTAGAAAGTTGAAATTTTGAACAGAGGTTCCCTTTATAATGTAGACAAGGAATAAGGAAGAATTTTTCGAAATTCAACCCCTAAGGGAATTAAATAGGGAATGAAAGTTCCGCGCGGGCGAAGCCGCTGGCAAAAGCTAGTATTACATATTATCTTTGCGCATTCTTAGTTCCGAAGATCGGCGATGATTCTCGAAGCGCATATTTTCTTTGAAAAGCTGTAAGTTCCTGATACCATAAATTATTGTGAATGTAAAAAGTTTGGTGCTTTTGTAAATTTCATTCTTAGTTATGTGTATTATAATAATGTGTTTATATGTTCAATCAGGCTCTACAAGCACGGCAGAGAGAGTTCAATGTCCACATTCCCAGTACTTTGGTTAATATTCAAACGTCATATTTTAAAACTACAGTGGAACCTTTATTATGCAATGGGTCTCTTTATTCATAATGGTTTATTTATTATTATGTTGAGAATCAGCACTTTTTAATCTATAAAGTTACAAAAGAGCATGCCCAAATGCCCTTCCTATTGACTGAAATATACACCCACATTTCGCCACTTATTCTTAAGTCTCATGTAATAGGCGGCGAGCCTATTGCCATCAACTGGGTTCAAATCCAGACACCGGCTGCTAAAGAGAAAATCAGATGGATGAACCCAATAACACCTTGACCAAACCTGGGAAGAGTCTACACATTCTTATTAATTTGTTTTATTACATTTTCCACCATCTGGTTGACCTTCGTTTAAATGCTTATAAAAATGTATGTTTCTGCCACAAAGAAATGCTGCAGTAACATACGAATAACACTTCTCGCGTTTGCCTTAAAGATGAATTCTCGGTGTTATAGATCTCTAAGGTTCTGTATAGACCAAAAGAAGAGCACAGAAAATCTCTTGGTATTGAATATAAGTGCAAAGTTGATGACCTTCAATGTGTTCACCAAACGGTTCCACAAGCACCTGCTCTCTCGCTCTTTTGCACATTATGCAACTGAAAATAAAGTTGATTCTTCAATGTCATCAAAAAATGGATCACCTCATTGATCCCTAGTTGTCCTTATAAAAGAGTATGTTTCTGTCACCAAGTAATGCTCCAGTAACCTACACATGAGACTTAAATATTACTTCTAAGTGTTACACATCTCTAAGGCTCTGTATAGACCAAAAGAAGCGCACAGAAAATCTCTTGTATTGAATACTAAACTTTACTGACAGTTGCATAAAGTACAAAATTGTATGAACATCTATGCAGACCCCAAACGGTTTCTCGGGCGTCTGCTCTCTCGCTCCTTTGCACTTTATGTCACTGAAAATTAAGTTGTTTCTTCAGTGTCATCTAAAATCTTCTGCTCTTCTTTTCTTTCGGCTTTAAGCTGTCACAAAGTATTTCATTCAAGAGGATCATTGACCTGTTACATAATGAAAGTTCCATTGTACTGATTAGCAAACATTCAATCATTTGAATGAATGATTGAATGTTATGACTGGTTGTTGCAGGGTGGGGATCTAGATCAACCCAAAATAAAGATAAAGACAGATATATTCAAGCCTGATGAGTTAGCACATAGACAGGATAAGCCCATTGGTATGTACATTTACGAAATGTTAATTGATTTGCGTCACCCTCTAATATATTGTCTTGAGAGTAAGACAACGGAAAAAAAATATCGCGGCTAGATTTTATTGCGCACTAGATTTTCGACGATAGATTTCTACGCTAGGGTCTAGATTCCAGACTCTAGAATCATGTGATAAATTCATGGTTATAGTTGGGTTAGCGCTTCGATGTCTCTGCCACACTGTTATGGTACTTCTAATAAAAATAAATTGCCTGTATGTCTGTTTGTTCCTGCTAATCTCCAAAATGGCTGGACCGATTCTGATTAAATTTGTAAGGGGATACCTCAAAGTATCCCCTTACAAATTACCTGGTGGTTGAAGGACATAGGCTACATTTTATCGAAATACAACGCGGGCGAAGCCACGAGCGGAAATTAGTAGTCTATAAAATAGGTACGTTTATAATTATTGTAATTTTGTTGAAAAACAATATATTTTAATTGATTTGATAAATTAATTTCATTTTAGATGTAGGACAAAAATCGTTATCACTGGATGTGGTGCAGAAGCCGGCTGATCTGCAAAATAAAGGTACCTAACATTATTTTCATTCATTGCTATAATAAAACGTTTTTTCCCCTTTAAAGCTAAGGTTCATAAAACAGGAATAAAAATGATACATGTTTTCGTAAATCTAGTTATTTCAGGCTTATAATCTACATCTAACACAGGTTTGCATCATAGAGACAAATTAAACCTTTTGGCTCACATATCCCGGGCCGCTTTTATTTCTGTATGCCACCTACATATTGGCTACTAGCAAATTATGAGAGTCGTGAAACTCGCGGCAAGTATCAAAATCATACAAGAGTGGCTAAGACCTTACAAAGGCGAGCACATATTACATCTGTATGTGGGCCGCATCATATCGCAGTGAAAAAACAAAAAAAGTACCGACTTCCAAAAAAAACACTACAAATTGAAAAAAAAAAGCTTTTATTTCGGGAGTCGGAGTCTATGGTTTCTTTTTGTTTTTTTTACAAACTTCCGAAATTAAAGTAATTTTTCACTTTAACTAGTTTTTTTTGGGACTATAATTATACCCTTCCTAGCAAAACAAGAATTTTAAAATCGGTTTATAAATGACGGGAGTTCTGAGGTAACAAACACAAAAAAAAATGTACCTCCATTTTTTGAAGACGGTTTGAAAACTATGGTGCCTGGAGTATGTGATGATGGTTCACATCACACAAAATGTACGAAATAATGTAGGAGGTGCATAGCATACCATAATCGGCCTAAAATGTTCCCACTGCTGGGACAGGCCTCCTCTTTGGGATGGACGGGACTGTAATGTACCACGCGCAATATTAATGCTACAGAAGAATGCCTGTACATATCAAGCTATATAAATATTTCCAGTTTACGCTGATCTCGCACTGTACGGAAATCCTATACAATGCGAGATCAGCTTATACTGGAAATGTATAGCTTGAAGTGTAGCCGTGTACCTACTCGTTATTAACAGAACAATAATTTTCCGTTTTATATTTTCCAGATGAAGGACACCCAATCATCGGAGTAGAAAACAAGCTGATCGATAAGCCAGCCGGTAAGCGAATATTTATCTGTTGACATTTGACATCTATTGTCCAAATATTGGCCTTTGATTTGAATTACTTGCTTCATTTACTTACTTTATTGGGTATGTAACAGCACTAACACTGGTTTAGGTTGTATTGCTACTGAGACGCAGACGATAAGAGCGGAGGACGGATGCGCAGGAATCGACCAATAACAGTTGAAATGAACATCGCGTCTCGTGATTGGTAGATTCCTACACGTCTTGGCTCCGTTTCGTTTGACCCCGCGAGCAGTGGGGTGCGCGATAGAAGCAGTAGGGTAAAAAACACCCTACTGGTTCTATAGATATGCGAGGGCTACTAAGAAAGTTATTACAAAAGTTCAAAAATGTTATTATGACCACGGAGTTAATACAAAGAGGAGCTGTTGTAATCAGATTTCCCTAAGAAACAATGCGTGACAATTTGCGGGGTGAGGGGGGTGTTAGATCCCGCCCTTTAACTCGGTGATCCCGCCCACTTCTTTATTCCATCTACCGGTCAATAGCAAAACTACTCGCTCGTTCTGTTTATTTTACTTTGAAGTTACGTAACTATCTCACACTAGATGTCACTAAGTGCAGGATGCAACAGGGTCGTACTCAGAATAGGGTATTAGACCCATTTTTGAAAAGTGTATTTTATTTAGATTCTAAAATGGTAATAAACCACCAAAAAAAACACAACGTTTTTATTGAATCGATTAGTGCGATAAAAATGCATTTTCATTTTTCGCGCGTGATCTGACGAAAATTCTGAACGCAGTGGACGCCATATTGATCTGAGAGTATGACGTCAGCTTGCTGTGTAAACAAATGCGCTGATATTTTGTATGATAATTGTTTATAAATTTTAAAAAATGAGTTATTATTCTACTTATCGTTGGTTTGCTGTTCCTGAATGTAAGATAATATTTCAATAAAAAATACTTTGGTTACGAAAATAGTAAAAGTACAAAGTTGTTCAGTTGATTAGTTTAAACAGCGTTATTAAGTAATAACACGGCGGGTACTATTTTATGGTGTTCAAGAACAGATTAAAAAAACTGAATTCTTTGAATTGAATTTTAAAATTTATTTTGTTATTTCATGAATTAAAACCGAGTGGCGACCGCGTACGGGAAGACGTAGAGTGGGAAGGCCTCCCACAAGGTGGACCGACGACCTTGTGAAGGCCGTGGGTATCCGCTGGATGTGGGAAGCACAAGATTGGTCGAAGTCGAGGAGCCTGGGGGAGGCCTATGTCCAGCAGTGGACGTCTTTCGGCTGAAATGATGATGATGAACTAAACCGAACATTTTCGGACTGCTTTTTGTCTGAGCTATCTAATAATATATTTATAGATTTTTTCTCATACAGGAAAAGTTTTTATCCAGTGCGCAAACTGTAACCATGAATTCAGCATATCATTCCCTACCCCAGAAATCTTTCGCCGGCTATACAAAAAAAAAAAAAAATTTAGCTGTTCCATACATTTTGACCGCGTAGTTATTGCACTTTTCTATGAAACAGCAGATTTTTTTTATAACGGGCGAAAAATTCCTGCTGCAGGGGGTCTATAATGATATGCTGAATTCATGGTTACAGTTTGCGCACTGGATAAAAACTTACCCTGTATAGAGTAAATTACCCTATTGTCGTACCGGGAGTACTCCGGTATTTTTATTAATTTTACGAACCATTCATATTTGTATTGAAATAGTGATATACATTTTTGTAATCCATTGCTGTCTTAGATTATCTTCGGAAAGAAATCTGAAGCATACATCATTTAAAAAACTAAATAAATTAGGTAGGCTTTAAGATCTTTTAATTAAGTAAATAACAACTACCATTGTCTCACGGAGGGAAAGTAAGTACTTTAAATACATTTTTGTAGATAGAATATTTAATTTATAGGAGATTGTATTTTAATGAGTAATTCCATATATGAGACAGCCGCGGGACATTCGTTACACTAATTAGATTCTAATTACGGCCCTGTCTTTTTGTTATGTTTCCGTTTGTTGTTCAAAGTTGACATTGACAACATAAATGGCGGCCTGTTTACAAAATGGTATAAGAACTACAAAAATATAATTTTGGCGACTAAAGGGTATTTAAGAATGAATGTTGAACAAATCTCAATACATATTATTATTAAAATATGTTAACACTGAGCTCTACGTACCTAAATATTTTTATTTCCCATGACACAAAGTGTCGCCATCTAGTGTCGGGTAGAATTATATATTAAAAAGACTGACGCTTAGAGATTTTTCTAGAACTATTTCGATAAATTACTCATAAAATTACTTAGAAATGAAATGTGATGCTATCCGTAGCATCAGAACCTCTATCTGAGTAGTTTTTACAAGATGAAACACATTTAAATAAAAATATTTAGGTACGTAGAGCTCAGTGTTAACATGTTTTAATAATAATATGTATTGAGATTTGTTCAACATTCATTCTTAAATACCCTTTAGTCGCCAAAATTATATTTTTGTAGTCCTTATACCATTTTGTAAACAGGCCGCCATTTATGTCGTCAACTATGAACAACAAACGGAAACATAACAAAAAGACAGGGCCGTAATTAGAATCTAATTAGTGTAACGAATGTCCCGCGGCTGTCTCATATATGGAATTACTCATTAAAATACAATCTCCTATAAATTAAATATTCTATCTACAAAAATGTATTTAAAGTACTTTCCCTCCGTGAGACAATGGTAGTTGTTATTTACTTAATTAAAAGATCAAGCCTACCTAATTTATTTAGTTTTTTAAATGATGTATGCTTCAGATTTCTTTCCGAAGATAATCTAAGACAGCAATGGATTACAAAAATGTATATCACTATTTCAATACAAATATGAATGGTTCGTAAAATTAATAAAAATACCGGAGTACTCCCGGTACGACAATAGGGTAATTTACTCTATACAGGGTAAGTTTTTATCCAGTGCGCAAACTGTAACCATGAATTCAGCATATCATTATAGACACCCTGCAGCAGGAATTTTTCGCCCGTTATAAAAAAAATCTGCTGTTTCATAGAAAAGTGCAATAACTACGCGGTCAAAATGTATGGAACAGCTAAATTTTTTTTTTTTTTGTATAGCCGGCGAAAGATTTCTGGGGTAGGGAATGATATGCTGAATTCATGGTTACAGTTTGCGCACTGGATAAAAACTTTTCCTGTATGAGAAAAAATCTATAAATATATTATTAGATAGCTCAGACAAAAAGCAGTCCGAAAATGTTCGGTTTAGTTCATCATCATCATTTCAGCCGAAAGACGTCCACTGCTGGACATAGGCCTCCCCCAGGCTCCTCGACTTCGACCAATCTTGTGCTTCCCACATCCAGCGGATACCCACGGCCTTCACAAGGTCGTCGGTCCACCTTGTGGGAGGCCTTCCCACTCTACGTCTTCCCGTACGCGGTCGCCACTCGGTTTTAATTCATGAAATAACAAAATAAATTTTAAAATTCAATTCAAAGAATTCAGTTTTTTTAATCTGTTCTTGAACACCATAAAATAGTACCCGCCGTGTTATTACTTAATAACGCTGTTTAAACTAATCAACTGAACAACTTTGTACTTTTACTATTTTCGTAACCAAAGTATTTTTTATTGAAATATTATCTTACATTCAGGAACAGCAAACCAACGATAAGTAGAATAATAACTCATTTTTTAAAATTTATAAACAATTATCATACAAAATATCAGCGCATTTGTTTACACAGCAAGCTGACGTCATACTCTCAGATCAATATGGCGTCCACTGCGTTCAGAATTTTCGTCAGATCACGCGCGAAAAATGAAAATGCATTTTTATCGCACTAATCGATTCAATAAAAACGTTGTGTTTTTTTGGTGGTTTATTACCATTTTAGAATCTAAATAAAATACACTTTTCAAAAATGTATCTAATACCCTATTCTGAGTACGACCCTGTTGCATCCTGCACTTAGTGACATCTAGTGTGAGATAGTTACGTAACTTCAAAGTAAAATAAGCAGAACGAGCGAGTAGTTTTGCTATTGACCGGTAGATTGAATAAAGAAGTGGGCGGGATCACGGAGTTAAAGGGCGGGATCTAACACCCCCCCGCACCCCGCAAATTGTCACGCATTGTTTCTTAGGGAAATCTGATTACAACAGCTCCTCTTTGTATTAACTCCGTGGTGTAGTGACTGCCTCGTTGATCTATTGGTTGCAAGCGCTACTGCTGAGCATGACTTCCTGGGTTCAATTCCCAGGTCGGGTAGTGTTATCTATTGGATTTTTCTATTTGGAATTTCTCAGTAGCAGCCGGGAGTCTGGATTTGTGTCCGGATGATGGCAATAGGCTCGCTCCCATTACATGGGATTTAAACAAAATTGGGGTTATTTGGGTGTATTAAAGGTACACCTCTACCCAAACCTTTCGGGGAAACAAGGCGAGATGTTACGTTGAGTGTAATATCTTCAATCAAGGTTGTTTCGTTTGTTGCGCAGAAGTCTGCAAAGCTGAGGGTGCCGCGGAAGGCGGCGCGGGTGACTTGCAACGCGCGGCCGAGCCCACCACGCTCAGTGACAAAATGTGAGTACAAATTGCAATGTCTTTTAATTTTATTAATCCTTCTCAACAGTAAAGACTATCATCATCAGCCTATAGCAGTCCACTGCTGGACATAGGCCTCTCCAATTGCACGCCATTCAGCTCGATTCTCGGCAACTCTCATCCAGTTGCTACCAGTAACCCTGCGAAGATCGTCACTCCACCTAGCCTGAGGGCGTCCTACCTTACGTTTGCCGATTCGCGGTCTCCACTCAAGAACACTTCTACCCCAACGGTCATCTGTTCTACGGCTAATGTGGCCTGCCCATTGCCACTTCAGCTTGCTAATTCTGTGAGCTATGTCGACAACTTTGGTTCTCTGCCGGATCAATCAATCTTTTTTTATGCGGTTTCGCCATCCTTTAAAAAAATATTCCGGAAAGTTTTATACAGGATACATTTTAACCAGTGCGCAAACTGTAACCATCAATTCAGCATTATGATTCTAGAACAAAAAAAAATGTTTGCTATATCATAGAAAAGTGCAATTACCTACGCGGTCTAAATGTATGGGCAAGCAATTTTTTTTAAATGCATTAGGTACTGGTTAAAAAATATCTTGTAATATTAATATTTGACTTAGATATGGCACATAAATTCTCGATGCAAAGCTCGATGTTTTGCCATGTCGCCATTGCACCTATGCAATACAGCGGCGGGTGGCACAGATTATAAGCTACAAAATGCAAACAGTTCAATCGGCCCAACAGCATCTTAAGAATCCTACGACCGAAGCTCGCAACTAGGATTCGGGCGGAGACAATATTTCGTCTGAAAATTGCTATCGTTGCGCTAGTGTTAGTACCTGTCGAGGATACATACCTACAGTGAGCAGTACGATCACACACACATTGACAATGGCTTGACGCGATAGCGCTACTAGCTACTGACCATTTATGATGAATTTGGATGTGTTCCGTAATACCAAAAATGATGAATGAAAACTTATTGTATTTTAATATTTTTTTCGACATTTTACAACTTGATAATATGAGCTATGCTTCTGAGACAACAATATTACGGAAATTGTTGGTTATAATACCAAAAAAACAGTGAGAAAACATGTCATTTACGCTGTAAAAATGTGCGAAATGCAATTCGCTTAAACTTCATTTCAGGTAAGTATTTTGGAAAAAAAAAACCCCTACGAGCCTAGATAAATACTGTCTGAATCCGAATATCATCATAATATGATGGAAATATGCTCAAGTTGCAAATGATTTAGGTATTACGTATGTATGGACAGTTCATTGTACGTAGGCCTCTTAAGGTGATTCTAGTCCATATTTTTCCCATAAAAACTTCGGGAGTGTATTATTCTACTCTTCGACAATATCCATCAAAAATTAAACATGGTATGGTTTTGTCTCATCTATATAAATAAAAAGAGAAGTCCTGACTGACTGACTCATCAACGCCCAGCCCAAACCCTCGGACCTAGAAAGCTGAAATTTTGCACAGAAGTTCTCTTAATAGTGTAGACAAGGAATAAGGAAGGATTTTTCGAAATTCTACCCCTGAGGGAGTTAAATAGGGGATGAAAGTTCCGCGCGGGCGAAGCCGCTGGCAAAAGCTAGTTATTAATATTGTCTGTACGGAAACAGAATACTAAAATAAAAAGCCATTAAAAAGTTAGGAGCCAATAAAGATTAGTTTTTTTGCTAATTTAACCGAACTTTGGGCATGTGTGTGTGTAAATAATAAAAGAAGTGTAACATCTCAAAAACTAAGTCGGTACCGACAAAGCTCAAATATCGAAAAGTTTAATAAACTTATTGGCCATTGATTTATGCAGTTTTTTTTTTTTTTTTTCATAAAATCCGATCTTTCGAAGGACTTTTCTTAATTTTTTACGCGCTTGTTTTGCTATAACTGATCCTGCAGCTCATTCAATAATGTTGTACGTGTAGACTAGCGTCTAACTGCTCATCACGGGTAACTACCTCTGTCGGATACGAAGCCTGGTAAGATAGCGTGCTTTTCAGCCAGGCCCACCAGTGAGTTCGAGCCCGCGACTAGGTTCCCCTTAAAAGCATTCGTTCATTTTGACAAAATTATTTTGCTCAACCTGGGAAGACTTTAGTATAGCGAGTATTCAACCTTGACTTTTCTTTGTTTGTTGCAGTGAAGAGGACAGGAAACCGTTCAGCAGTCCAGAGCTTCCCAAATCAGGTTCTATACCTGGGAAAATGCCGATTCCGGGCAGCGAGGTAAACTAGTTTTATACTAATTTTTTAATTGACCCTTTTTTTCATCATCGGCTTCATCATAATATCATTGGTGGTCATCTAATGTGAGTTTTAATGGTTAATGGCAACATTTGCTGTGAGATTTGCAGTAGTAGTGCTTTAGAAATCAAAGTAGCTTGTAAATTCCATGCTTTTGATATTTTTTGTATAATTATAATGTTAACATTCGAACTCGTAATTGCTTTACCACTTTTGCGATCAATGCCCAGAGAATTGTAACTTCATTAGGAGGACGCGGTAAGGTAGCCCGCAATTTTCTTAAAGACTTAAAAAATGAATCAAATCAAATCAAAATATTTTATTTCACATAAACCTGCGGGGGCACTTATGAAACGTCAGAAGCTAGGTGCACGGTTCCAAATTTTCACTTCTTATGGAGAAAAGCCGGCACGAAACTCCACAATTTTTATTTAATAGTCTTAGAATTTTTCATTAAATAGTCATTCAATGGGATTTTGTGAACTTAAGGGGTTGATTTGATGATTTCAATGATAATAATACCGTAAAGTCATATCAAGAGCTATGCTCGGAGTTTCCCTACGTGATCGAATCAGGAATGAAGATATCCGTAGGAGAATCAAGGCAACCGACATAGTCCGAGGAATTGCCAAACTTAAGTGGCAGTGGGCAGGGCACATTGCTTGCAGAACAGATGGCCGATGGGGCCGAAAGGTTCTGGAGTGGTGACCGCGTATCGGAAGACGTAGAGTGGGAAGGCCTCCCACAAGGTGAACTGATGACCTTGTGAGGGCCGCAGGATTTCGCTGGATGCGAGAAGCATAGAATCGGTCGAAGTCGTGGAGTTTGGGGGAGGCCTATGTGCAGCAGTGGACGTCTTTCGGCTGAAATGATGATGATGATACAGTCTGACACTGATTTGAATTTGCAAAAAAACATAAGAAAATTTGAATTTTGTGGGTGAGTTCTGGCGCTTGCTCCTTAAGTTTGAAACTATCTCGAATAACATAGGCCTCGTCGTTTTATGACGCCTAAGTGACATTCAACTTAAAGTGATAAGGTAATTACGAGGGCGACTATTCCACTAGTTTTTTGATTAGAAACAAGTTCATTTATAGCAGTTGTAAGACATAAGCGCGCGTCCTGTACCTTATGCAAATTGTTATAAGGTTTAAGTTACAATGCGCGCGCTCATGAAATGCACCAACTTTAAGAAAGAAAAGTCTTTAGTACACTATTCATATACGTAGCACATGGTCACTGCACCCTTTAAATTTTGAGAATAAAATCGTCACTATCGACAGCCCAAAAAGAGGGGCCGGCCCAAGGGCTCCACCAACAAGCCCAAGGCGGGCCCCCCGCGCACGCCGGGCCCCGCGCCGGGCCCCGCGGCGGGCCCCACGCCGGGCCCCCGGGCCCCGCCGCCGCGCGCGCTGCCGCCGCCGGCGCGGCCCCGCGCCACAGGCTACCAGTACGCCATCAGGCCCTTCCGGAAGGACTTCTCTGGGATACAGTTTAGAAGGTTAGTTGTTTTATGTTCTTTTTATTTCACTTCTATACACGGTTATTGGAAAAACACCAACAACCTCTTAACAGGTCATTGTACTCATCATTATAAACCACTTTTACTATGGGTACAAACCTGAAATCGCGAAAAAAAAAAGTCAGCTATCGTCATCACAATCAACATCACTTATGTTCGTATAATTCATCATCAAAAAAAATCATCTGTTCCCTAAACAGTTGATTTTTTTTTTCGCGATTTGTGGCTTGGTCCCATAGTAAAAGTTTTTCATAATGATGAGTACAATGACCTCTTAATTGGCTGTGGGTGTTTTTCCAATAACCCTGCATAAAGACACAAGGTTGGATCGTCTGAAAATATTAGTGTTACATATGGATGACATTGAGGGCAAGAGTTAGTTTGTTGGTTGGAACCCAAATAGGCTCTTTTTGTGTACATTATTTCATCAGCGGTTCTCAAAACAGTGAAGGAGCACATGATGAGGAAACCGACATGTCATGGAAAATGCATTTACTTAGTTACATCGAGCCGCCGGCTCGCAGCGAGGTGTCGTGCTGTGAATCTGCTGGCAACACGTTGATGTTAACTCGTTTTCGAGTAAAGCTTAACACATTTTTTGCGCAAGACGTGTACAGAGTACAGAGAAATGTGAAAAAAAAGTAAAGAAAAAAGATGTACAGAGGCCAGCACATCAAGCTACCCCAATCTGTCAAATTTCTTTGATAGTTTTTTAACTTTATTACAAAGGAATAAGGTTTATGTTCAATTGGGAAAATTTGACAGTTTGGGATAGCTTGACCTGCTGGCGACTACAAAAGCAGAAAACGTTTCTTACAAAATCAGCCTATAATGTTTCTACTGCTGGACACAGGCCAGCCTCTCTGTGAGAGGGAGTGGCAATGGGAGGGGCATAGTCCACCACGCAGGCCAGTGAGGGTTGGTCTTCGAATTGTTGGTTCTAGGACATGCCATGAGACCATGTCTCTTATATTGGAGACTGTGGACCCCTTCTGAGTGTGCTTAAAAAAAATCTACCTATTGGAAGTATGCTGGGCCCATTACCTAATAAAGCAGAAATATATATTTAAATAAAAACGAGATATGAATTCTGTGAACATTAATGAAGATTGCAATTTTTTGGAATCATAAAAAAGATACAATTTTTTATAGAGCTTAGCATTAACGGTAGTTTATTTGGTGTTGCCACGATAGTCAAACAATCAAATCAGTGGTGATGAGATTAAATACACAAAAGTGCCTTCTTGGGTTCGAAGTCACGACCTACGAAGTCGGGGTCGATACTACTAGGCCATCATTACTCACGTGTTTCTTACTCAGTATACATTCGAAATTATAACTTACTAGCAGCGCTCCGCGGTTTCACCCGTGTAATTCCCGTTCCCGTGGGAATACGGGGATAAAATATAGCCTATGTCACCTGGGGATAGTGTAGCTTCCCAACAGTGAAAGAATTTTTCAAATCGGTTCAGTAGTTTCGGAGCCTATTCAATGCAAACAAACAATAAAATGAAATCTTTCCTCTTCATAATATTGGTATAGATTTTTTCAAATATCTCCATTGGTTAAACTGAAAAGTTCATCTGTTCCATTTCCAAAGGCGATGGAGTGACGACTGTCTCGATTCTTCCCACATACCCAACGAGGTGTACTTCGGCGACGTGCCCGTGTCCATGGAGGTGCTGTTCAACTACTACGACGCCAACGCGGAGCGCGAGAGGCTGGCCACGCAGGCCGCACAGATCGCGGCGCAGAAGGCCGCCGCGGCCAAGCTGGCGGCCGCCAAGCTGCAGGCTCGCGGGCTCATGCCGGCTACCAGTGAGGTTCGTTTACTCACTAGTTTTACTGTATTTTCAGGCGACTGTAATAACACGGTATTTGTTTTTTTTTTTTAAGTGAAAACTTCTTTAGTCGCCTTGAACACTTTTTGGGTGAACAAAAAACACGGAACTCGCGTCATCGTCACCGAACGCTTTCCATGAGCTATACGTATATTGTATATAGTATATGGGTGAACGAGCATACGGATGAGTCGCGCGTTGATGTCATTTGGAAAAGTCCCTTTCTTTCATTAGGAAATTCTAATTCTTTTATCCCTTTTCTTTCCCTTTGTATTTTTATCGTAAAAATCTGTACTGTTACCTTTAATGGCTGTAGTCAATCGCTCGATATTTTTTTACCGAGAGCAATCAGGACCCAAGGACCCAATGTGAAAGCTTGTATTGACGATTAAAAAATACACGTAATTGTTAAAATTTTCACTTCTGCCGGCACTCCCGGAGTGCCACTGTTTTTTTGCTGCTTCGCAGCATCTTTCGTCAACAACAATTAGCTCGATTATCTCTGGGTTTTTTTTTTGTTCTGTAGCTTGGTCATAACTTCGCAGTTAAGTTTCTCCAACCAATTGGATGAATCTGCCCTGAAGAGTGTCGCTATGTCTCCATAATCTTTGGAATTTCAGGCTGCCACTTAGTTTTAGAGCAAGAGAGAGCCGCTATATTGGGTAATCTCTTCTTTGACTGTGGGTATTTTCAAGTCTGGAAATATTATTTTTTGTTACTAATATATTGGGGTATGTTAAAACAACCCCCCCCCCCCCCCCCCGTTGGGGGAGGCCTATGTCCAGCAGTGGACGTCTTTCGGCTGAAATGATGATGATGATGTTAAAGATAACTTTAAGCGTTTTTGATTAAAACCTTTCCAATATATCAATATTACTTTGGCAGGCCATACCCAAAAGCTGTATACTGCAGGTCCAGATTGGTTTGAGGATTGCTTTGTAGACAGTTTGCTTGCTTTGCGTGCTCATTTACGAATGCCGCCCTATTAACCAGTACTAGCGTTGCGTCTAGCTGCTTTCTCTTAGTCCACATGTGTTTTCGCCATGTTAACCTTTTGTCCAGATGCATAGGGTTTTTCATTTTGAGGAATCTCTTCACTGTTCAAAACCACTGGTGGACAGCTAGGTCTTCTCAGCGAAAAGGTTACATGCGTGGACTTCTTTGGTTTGCTCTAATTCTCCAAATTTTAAGCCAATCCTCGAGTATCATCTGCGTACGTTGCAACTGTAGTTTTTTCATTAGTAGGTAAGTCAGCAGTGTAAATAATGTACAGTACTGGGCCTAGTATGCTACCTTGTGGTATACCTGGTTTTATTTCATATAGGTAAGACAGTTCGTTTTTGTACTTAACTTCAAAACATCGTTTCTCAAGGTATTACTTGAATATCAGGAAGAACGAGTGTGGTAGCGACTTTTTAATTTTATATAGTAGGCCCTCATGCCAGACTTTGTCCAAGGCTTGACTTATGTCTAGTAATACTGCAGAACAGTATTGTTTCTTCTCTAGTGTTCTGCTTATAACGTCTACAATACGGTGGACTTGTTCGATTGTGCCATGGTTCTCCCTAAAGCCGAATTGGTGATTTGGAATTATTTCATTTAGGTTTTCCTTCATTATTTTAACAGTATCTTCTCAAACAAATTTCCCGTAATAGACAAAAGACTTATTGGTCTATACGAGGCAACTTCATGTGGTGGTTTACCATGTTTAGGAAGCATAACTACTTGTGCAATTTTCCACTGCCCCCGATAGTCGCAAGCAAGCATTGAAAATCTGAACTATTGCAATGAAACCCCTTATTGGCATACATATCGATAATATCGTATCCTGAAGATTTCCCTTCCTTTAACTCCTTTTTTTTTAGAATTATTTATCTATACTCTAAAGGTTTAGGTAGTTAAAAAAGGGTAAACAAAAAAAACCACGTGACTCATAGATGCTAAACCTTTTATTTCAAATGTTAAAATCATATTAATTATAGTCACATATATATTTATAGTCTCTATTCTGAATCTGATTCTGATGAACTTTCTGTCACATTAATAATAAAGCGTTCAGTTACCAGCCTCGGGTTCACTCATTTTTCTTATAGGGCTCGTGGATTTAAGTGGCAGTCACATTTGTTGGGCACTTTCTAGGTATCCTTGAAATTCCGTGCCATGATCTGGTCTAGACTCTGGAAATGGCTGGAAAACACTGCTAAGATGTTCGGCAAAGCTGGTAGCCTTTTCCAAGTCTGATCTTGCCCACTCCCCCGTCCTTTTTTAAGAGGCGGTATCTGGTTGTTCGGACGGTTTAATTTGCTTGTGGCTTTCCAGAGGGACTAGTGTTTGTCCACAGCATGTCATAGGTTTCAGAGAACATTTTGAAGGTTGGTGTTATGAAGTTTTTTTTTTTAGGTGGGACGTCATCAAATAACTTCTCCCGCTCTGGGTGGAGCGAGAGGCCGTGTCAGACTTTTACTGACTAAAATCCACCCGTGTTCCATCAGTTGCCTGTGTGCCAGAGGCCACCGTGTGCGTCATTTAGGGTTTTGATGAGGTTTTTTAGTTCATCAGAGGACCTGTTGAATGCAGTTTTATCTGTTGGATATCGAGTTCTATGCCATTCTTTTAGGTTACAGTGCTCAATGAGTTTAAGTTTAGGATATTCGTTACACATTTTTTTTTAATGGGGTCAACTTCTTTCGCGCCATTGTAGAGACCGTGGCAGCCTTGTAAATAGCGAGGTTGAACTTTTCTATCTTTTCAGTAGTGTTTAGTCTAGTTTCAAGGTTGAAATCCTCTGACATTCTATCCTGGTATCATTCCCAGTTTATGGTCTTATTATATAATCTTTTAGCAGGTTCGACCAGAACTATTGAAGAGGTGATGTTCAATATGACGGGTGTGTGATCAGAGGACAGATCCGTGCACGGTTCGACGATCATATAATTAAGACTTATGTTCCCAGTAACGAAGAAGTCCAGGAGATCCGGAATCTTATTTGGATCCGTCGGCCGTATGTTGGTACGCAGGGGTTCATGCATTCAAGTCCACGCCTTTGAGCTACTTTATATAGTTGCCTCCCTCTATGGGTCGTGAGCCCCAAAAGGTGTGTTAGGCGTTCCACCATTGTATGGTCATGGTGGAGAAAAAGAATGTGTAACCCTGTTCGGGGAAGGTCTCCTTATCAGTTTTTACTATTGCGCTGAAACTCTACGACCATCCAGCCTGATTTGAATCAAATACCAATCTTAAGAAGTCTAAAAATGCTCACAATGTTTGAATATTCTAATTTTGAAATGGCCTTATTATAACTCGCCTATTCTACATTTTGGAATGGACCACTCCTAGTACTGTTTTTACCCATGGTTATGGTTAGCGATGTGCCGTTCCCGGGAATGTTCCCAAAGTGGGAATGTTCCCAAAAGAATATTTCCAGTGCCCGGGAATATTCCCAATTGCTGGGAACGTGTCAGTGAAACCACATAGAATTATAATAAAAGTAAAAATATAATAACATACTAAGTTACTGGTAAGATTTAGTAAGTAAGTAGATTTGACATGTAATGAGTACTCATTTAGTAACTCGTCATTCATTGTATTAATTTTAGAAAGAGGTAAATAAAAATTTCGAATGTAGGAGACTAGGAGGTTTAGAGATTCATCATCATCATCATCGTCATTTCAGCCGAAAGACGTACACTGCTGGACATAGGCCTCCCGCAAGCTCTGCCACTTCGACCGGTTCTGTGCTTCCCGCATCCAGGGGACTCCTGCGGCCCTCACAAGGTCATAGGTCCACCTTGTGGGAGGCCTTCCAACTTTACGTCTTCCGGTACGCGGTCGCCACTCCAGAACTTTTCAGCCCCATCGGCCATCTGTTCTGCGAGCAATGTGCCCTGCCCACTGCCACTTAAGTTTGGCAATTCTTCGGACTATGTCGGTTACCTTGGTTCTTCTGCGGATCTCTTCATTCCTGATTCGATCACGCATGGAAACTCCAAGCATAGCACTCTCCATCGCCCTTTGGGTGACTTTAAGCCTTTTATGAGGCCCATTGTGAGCGACCACGTTTCGGTTTCATATGTCATCACTGGTAACACGCACTGGTCAAAGACTTTCGTGTTTAGACATTGCGGTATGTGGGACGAGAAGATATTACGAAGCTTCCCGAACGCTGCCCAGCCGAGTCGGATTCGACAATTGACCTCTTTCTCGAAGTTGGACCTACCTAACTGGATAGTTTGTCCTAGGTAAACGTACTCGTCCACAACTTTCAGTGCAGCTCCTCCGACCGTTAAGAGAGTGGGTGTTACATGGGTATTGGATATGACCTTTGTCTTGTCCATGTTCATCCTCCATGGTCTCAGCCATGACAACTATATCATCGGCAAACCGAAGGTGAGTGATGTACTCGCCATTGATGTTGATGCCAGCCCCTTTTCAGTCCAGAACCTTGAAGACATCCTCCAGTGCAGCGGTGTAGAGTTTCGGAGAGATAACGTCTCCCTGTCTTACACCTCGCTGCAGAAGGATAGGTTTCTAGGTCCGGTCCTGTAGTCGGACTGACATGGTGGCGTTTTCGTACAGACACTTCAACCTCGCCATGTACCGATAGTCGATCTGGTACCATTGGAGGGACTGCAGTACAGCCCACGTCGCGATCGAATCAAAGGCTTTTTAGTAGTCCACAAACTCTAAACAGAGAGGCAGATTATACTCTTCGGTCTTCTGTATAACCTTCCGCAGCGTATGTGTGTGGTCTACTGTGCTAAAGCCTTTACGGAACTCGGCTTGTTCGGGAGGCTGGAAGTCGTCAAACCTGCGCGCTAGACGGTTTGTGATGACTTCGGAGAACAGCTTGTAGACATGGCATAGAAGTGAGATGGGCCTATAATTCTTATGAAAGGCATTGTCACCCTTCTTAAAGAAAAGTACCAGCACACCTCTGTTCCATGCCTGTGGCGTTTTGCCCCCGAGTATGACGGAATCAAACAGCTTCTGGAGGGCCTTAAGAACGAGTTTCCCGGCGGCCTTTAGGAGTTCAGCTGTGATTCTGTCATCACCCGGCGCCTTGTTGTTTTTAAAGCTGCTTCAGAGCCATCCTAATCTCGTACAAGCTGACGTCCGGGATGTCTTCAGTATACTGTCGGGGCAATCTAGGTCTTGGGTCGTTTGCCAGATTCGTAACGGGGTTTCTTGTTGACTTGTATAACTGTCCATAGAATCTCTCAATCTCTCTCAACACCGACCGATGAAGGCAAGATCGTATCCACCAAGCCTGAGCCTTGGTGGATACGATCCTGCCTTCATCGGTCTTCAGTTTCGTAAGCTGACTCTTCCCAATAGACAGATCCCTAGCAAAGACCTTGGAGCCTTTATTCCGTTCTATTGCGTCTTTAATACATTCTGTATTAAAGCGGCGGAGGTCGCTTTTCAAGGACTTAAAGATCCGTCTGTTAAACTGCCGGTACTCAAGCGCATCGTCTGAAGACTGCAGGACCATCTCGCGCCTCTCCTTCATGAGCTGCAAAGTAGGATCAGAGAGCCTCTTATTTATATTGATACGATAAGTAAGTAAGTAAGTAAGGACAGTTTCCACGAACCCATCGTTACCCGCAACCCGTCGTTCAGAGATTATGTACAATATTTTGAAACGTTATTTAAATAGACTGGTAGAATAAAAAAAAAATTGTGTTTCATCTTGCAATCAGTTTTTAAAAACTATGAGCAAATGAGTTGTAGGAAGGTCTGGCAGGGAAGAGTTATTCCTCATCTGGAGCAACTTTCATATGAATAACGCAACTCTCTCCAAGTTATCCAATTGTATGATGTTGCGTCTTTTAAGTCTGCTGACACAAGCTGGTATTGTGAGTTGAGCGGCCAATTTGTTGGGATGTCTCTACAGTCTGGATTGTTTGTTACGCCGACCCGGTTAGTTGGAGCCATAAATCGCATGATTTATGGCTCCAAAGGATAAGTATATAACATTTCTCAAAATTAGCATCACACCTGCACAGTTAAAAGGATAGTTTTTTTGTTATCAGTTTAACTCTCCAACTACATCAATTAACTGCCGAAAATTCTCAGTAACACATTATGGGTGTAAAAGATATGCATTTAATTTCTATCTTTTATTATTTTAAATATGCGATAAGAAACCTAATCTAAAAAGTTAAAAAAAGAAAAATCTTTAACTTTTGTGTTAGTGTTCCCACTAACTGGGAATGTTCCCGGGCACATGGGAACATTCCCGGGAACATTCCCGTTGGGAAGTTACTGGGAACGGGAATGTTCCCACGGCACATCACTGGTTATGGTATAGCATAGTATTAAAACCTATTTAATTATGTTGTTGTTGTTTCCAGGTAACGACGGTAGACTCGTCATCATCAGACGATTCCTCGGGATCTTCGGGCAGTGACTCTGAAGAAAGTGACGAGGTACGTAAAGCCTTTAATCATTATTCTGCTATTCATCGCCAAATAAATAATTTGTAAACTTTACCACGGTATAAAAGGGTGTTTTTTTTTTAAATAAAAACTAAAATGAAATTTTAGATCAAAATCGTCCTAAAATCGTCATGGGTACAATTATTTCGATGGTCCCTATGTACAATCCCCTAAGTGGTAGAAACGTGATTTGCAAGTTTTGTTTTCGTGACCTACAGGCTAGCCTATACTATCGTTTAGTTTAACAAAAAGAAATCTAAGATGGCAAAATGCACTTTAAATCCATCATGTCATTACATTAACTAGAACTTAATATAAATAAATAAAATTAAAAAAATATTTATTTCAGACGTTACAGTCCATAGATTGTTAGTAATTAGTTAGTAACAATTTGTGCTTATCTGCTATGTTAGTAATTAGATACTATTTACATAATCAAACCTACAGCCACCTCCACCAGGTGCCTCTGGATGAGGCAGTCTGGTCTCGCAACAATCATTTTCAGGATGCCATTCCGACTGTTACGTAAACGTTGTAGTAAGGATGCTGCTTTCTTTCGCATTATGGCATGAAAGCCATCCGCATGAGCTTACGCAAACATCCCCGACGCACTACAACGCCACGGCTGCCGCAGTAGCATCCTGAAGGCGTTGTTATATTGCACACGCAGGACGTTGTAGGCTCGGCTCGTGTGCGACACCCACAGGCCGCTCGTGTAAAAAGACTGGTAGAACGCCTTAAATAAACTCACTTTAACGTCTACTGTACATCGAGCGAACCTGCGGGCAAGCATATTGCCCCTCACCGCCAACGCCCTGCGTTCGCGCTCAATGTCTTCGTCGTCCCGTAAGTCACTGGTGACAACGACCCAGGTATTTACGCGTGTTTGAAACTTTGAAGCGCTCTCCTGTAAAATTTGTCATTTGTAGTTAGGGGATTATACGTAGGGACCGTCGAGTTCCCGTATAAATTTTCTCTGAAGTCTTATACAATAACTCACTCTGTATACTGGTGTAATTTAATGCACGATTGTTTGTTTGGTCGACTAACAAATTATGCTAAATCAAAACAACCTTATCACAAATATCACATTTATCATTATCATTTAATTCTAGCACTCATTTATTCACTGGGTTGAGGAGGCTAGTTAGCCAGTCGCTCCATGTAAAATACTTGTATTCAGCTGCATCTGGTTTGACTGGAACCTGACCCCAAAATAGTTGGGAAAAGGTTACCCAGGTGATGAATCATTAATTCTGTAGCTTGGAAATAAGATTATTTCAGCAAATATTGTTCTATTTAAGTTGATTTTTTAACCCTAAGTATAGCATTCGCCACTACATATTTCGCTCCTTCGATCAAGAATACACTAGTACCGCCTAGCTGCCTTTGTTTTTATAGACGTTTTTCTACTTTTTTCAATGATTAAGTATTTAAATTTACAAGTATTGTTGATCGAAGTGACGCTTCCAGGCACCCGCACCTCTCATAACTCATAATCATTCGTACCGAGTGAAATAAGCGCCTATCACGCACAGGATACGCCACTGAAGCGCGGCCCGGGCAGGCCGAAGGGCACCAAGAACAGCCCGCGGGCCCCCGTCGCGCCGGGGCCCGGCGGGGCCAAGGGGCCCGCGGGCACGCCGGGCGCGCCAGGCGGCAAGCGGGGCCGGCCGCCCGTGCCGCCCGAGCTGCGCCAGCCTGGCATTACGGACATGAAGAAGTTCTGCAAGGCGGCGGGGATACGGTTCGACTATAAGAAACTAGTTGAAGGTATGTTTTTCAAAGTTATTTTATACTAGCATTTGCCCACGGGAATGTACTACCGAGACCTGTAAAGTATCATAAAGCCTAACTTAGGTTTATAAATGTGCTAAATTCCGTCCAAGTTCGTTCAGCCGTTTAGCCGTGACAAGGTTGTACCTTTTGACCGCCCCTTACCTTTTACCATTGTTGCCAGACAGAAAAAGTTACATTCGCTTTTATAGTGTTAATAATAATATGGATAGCTAACATACTGTTTATCATACATACGGTTTATCAGTCACTAACTAAATAAAAATATGTTGTTTACAAAATAAAACAAAACACGCTTTTATCAGGCACAAAAAAAAACTCAGGTGTGTGTACTTTAAATTAATTTTAATAAGAAAATTCACGTTTTTTTAAATACTTTTAGTTTTTTGTCGTAACTAATACGAGTCAATTTAAACTATTGTTACGAGCTAAGGCTTCGTGACAGTTAAAAACTGCCTATATAAATTACCAAAACTGGCACTTTACTCAAACACACTGATCTCGCATGTATCGCTTCCACGGAGTTAATACAAAGAGGAGCTGTTGTAGTCAGATTTCCCTAAAAAACAATGCGTGACAATTTGCGGGGTGAGGGGGGGTGTTAGATCCCGCCCACTTCTTTATTCCATCTACCGGTCAATAGCAAAACTACTCGCTCGTTCTGTTTATTTTACTTTGAAGTTACGTAACTATCTCACACTAGATGTCACTAAGTGCAGGATGCAACAGGGTCGTACTCAGAATAGGGTACTAGACCCATTTTTGAAAAGTGAATTTTATTTAGATTCTAAAATGGTAATAAACCACCAAAAAAAAAAAAAAAAAACAACGTTTTTATTGAATCGATTAGTGCGATGAAAATGCATTTGAATTTTCATTTTTCGCGCGTTATTTGACGAAAACGCTGAACGCAGTGGACGCCATATTGCTCTGAGGGTATGACGTCAGCTTGCTGTGTAAACAAATGCGCTGACATTTTGTATGATAATAGTTTTTAAATTTTAAAAAATGAGTTATTATTCTACTTATCGTTGGTTTGCTGTTCCTGAATGTAAGATAATGTTACGAGCTAGGGGTTCGTGACAATTAAAAACTGCCGATATGAATTACCAAAAATAACACTTTAATTAAACTCACTAATAACACAACACAATAGCACTACGAATCACTCTTAAGTCGCACTTGAAAATCGCTTTAGATGTTCTCACATGTATCGCTTATCCAATACTACCCCGGGACGCGCTCCGTTCCCGCTTATATAGGGCCCTCGGATAGTTCCAGAACCTTCTACCGTAGAAGCATCTAGAATGTTCGAGTACTTATCGGCCCTGACCGAACACATGTCGATAGTTCCAGAAAGTTCTAGAACATCATCGAACTTTATAGAAAGATCTTGACGATTAACTCCGCTACTCGATAAGAGATGGCGCTAGTGGTAACCAAACATCAATCGTGCGGCTCAACACTGCCCCCACCTAAGAAATGCTCGTCCCGAGCATTATCGGCCCCATAATAACGCGCCAGTCGATCCACGTGGACTATCTTAGGAGTACCTCTTGCACCTTTCTGTATCCGGTAGGTAACGTCATTGATCTTTGTCACAATCCGGTACGGTCCGTCCCAGTTAGCTTGAAGCTTAGGAGATTTCCCTTTGCTGCGGACGGGATTGTGCAACCACACTAGTGAACCTTCGTCAAACCCTTTATTGTTCATTTTGCGGTCATAACGGGTTTTCATCTTTTCAGACATTTGCTGGCCTGAGTGTCTGACGTGCTCATAAATGTCATTCATCTTGTTCCGCAAGTCACTCGCATAATCAGTTATACTGCGTGGGGCATCAGGTGGTATTCCGGTGATCAGGTCTGCAGGTAGCCGTAATTCCCTTCCAAAGTTTGCAAAAGCTGGTGTCACCGATGTGCTTTCGTGAACAGCGCTTCGATATGACAACAAAAACGGTTGTATGTGCTTGTCCCAATCTCGTTGCCGATTTTCCACAACTTTTGCTAGGTACCTCTCTAATGTCTGATTGAATCGTTCCACCATTCCATCCGATTGTGGGTGGTAAGAAGTTGTTCTTGTTTTATGAGTACCCATAACTCGACAAGTTTCCTGGAATATTTGGGACTCAAAATTCCTTCCTTGATCACTGTGAATCTCTAAAGGTACTCCAAAACGACAGAAGACTTCATGAACTAATTTATCTGCAACTGTCGAAGCTTCTTGATTTGGAATGGCGAAGACTTCCGGCCACTTAGTGAAGTAATCCATCACAACCATGAAATACTTGTTACCACTTTCACTTTCCGGAAACGGCCCCGCAACGTCAAGGGCTATCCTCTCCCATGGTGCACCAACATTGTACAATTTCAATGCACCTCTGCTACGCGTCTGAGGTCCCTTTACAGCTGCACAACTTGTACATTTGCGACACCAGTCCTCGACATCGTCCCGACAGTGGATCCAGTAAAACCGTTCTCTTATCTTCAGTAGCGTCCGTTTTACTCCTAGATGACCTCCTGAACAACCATTATGGTAAAGCTGGAGAACATCCGGTACTTGAGCTTTAGGGACTACCATTTGCAAATGACAGCTATTTCCCCGAGCATTTTCCCATTTACGGCACAGGACTCCATCCTGAATCACCAAGCTGTCCCATTGGGCCCAATAGCTCTTTGTGACCGAACTCATTGCTGAGACGTCGCTCCACTTGGGCTTAGGAGATCTGGCCCTCATCCACTCCAGAATCGGCCTGATTTCCGAATCTTCCTGTTGTGCACGTTGTAGGCTTTCCTTCCACTCGTTGCTGAGGTCCGTCCTGAGCATCCCCACAGGTACCACTTCCTTACTCTCTTGCCTAGTACAATGCTTGCAGTCTTCAGGACAAGGTCTTCTTGACAATGCATCTGCGTTGCCATGAGATTTCCCGCTGCGATGTTCGACCACAAAGTCGTATTCCTGCAGTAGCTCAATCCATCTCGCAACTTGTCCTTCTGGATTTTTGAACTGCAATAGCCATTTCAGTGCAGCATGGTCGGTTCGTAAGTGGAATTTCCGCCCCAGAAGATATTTGCTAAAATGCTGCAATGACTTTACCATAGCAAGCAATTCCCGTCTCGTGACACAATAGTTCCTCTCCGGCTTTGACAACGACTTGCTGAAGTACGCTATCACAACCTCTTGATCACCATTCCGTTGAGACAACACACCACCAAGTCCTATGTCACTTGCGTCTGTGTCAACTATAAATTCCTTGCCTGCATCAGGGTACCCCAAAATAGGTGTTTTGCATAGTCGGTCCTTTAACTCCTGGAATGCGATATCGCAACTTTCATCCCAGCAGAAATGTCGCTTCTCCTCGGTTAGCTTATGCAGGGGTTTGGCTATATCTGCAAAGTTCTTAACAAATCGCCGATAATAAGAGCACAACCCCAAAAACGCTCTGACCTGCGTCTTGTCTTTCGGAACTGGCCAATCCTTGACAGCGGCGATTTTTTCTGGATCCGTGCGGATACCTTCTTCCGACACTACATATCCCAAAAAGCTAACTTGCCGTTTGAATAGTGAACATTTCTTCGGACTTAACTTGAGGTTGGCACTCTGGATCTTCATGAGCACGCGTTCCAGGTTTTGAATATGTTCTTCAAACGTACGGCCTACGATGATGATGTCATCCAAGTAGACCAGACAGGCATCGCCAATCAACTTAGTTAGTACAAGTTCCATCAACCTTTCAAACGTTGCCGGAGCGTTGCACAATCCAAACGGCATAACTTTAAATTGCCACAGACCCTTTCCTGTCGAGAATGCTGTTTTCTCCTTGTCCTTGGGGTCAATTTCAACTTGCCAGTAGCCACTTTTCAGGTCCAGCGTGCTAAACCACTTTACTCCAGTAAGCATGTCCAACGTGTCATCAATTCTTGGCAAAGGGTAGCTGTCCTTCTTCGTAACGTCATTCAGACGACGATAGTCAACACAAAACCGCATGCTGCCGTCCTTCTTCCTTACCAGCACTACAGGTGAACACCATGGACTAGATGAAGGTTCAATAACACCATCCTTCACCATTCCCTCAATCATGGTTTCTACTTCCTTTTCACGCGCTACCGGCAATCTCCTTGGCCGCTGACGGATAGGCAACTCGTCTCCTGTATTTATTTTGTGTTGAACTAGGCCAGTCTTCCCAATGTCACTATCGTTTAGGGAGAAAACTTCGGCGTACTTCAGTAATATCTTTTTCGCCTTGCCCATCTCATCTTGAGACAGAGCGCTGCGACACTCTTCTAAAAGTGTAGTCACTCTCGTTTGTGCATCCTTGCTGGGGGTCCTAGTCGATAGATATTGGCATTGACGCAGCCAATCCACTTCCTCGCAAGTACCGATCAGTGTGCCTTTTTTAATAGTCTGTTCCTGATCACAAAGGTTCAGCACACGTACCCCTGAGATGTCGGTGGCTCTGACCAAAGTTCGTGCCACTTTCCATGGAAGGTCATATGGGTCTACCCTTTCCACGAGTACACAACGATGAGTTTTCCCAGGATTCCGAGGAAGACTAACCGGCACAATCGTTTCTGATTTCGGAGGAAGAACAATTTCCTTAAGGCTGTACACATTCCCTGGTAACGCCCCTTCCATAAAAAGTTCCTCTCGTCCACATTTCATAACTCCCTGCTTGACGTCAATCTCGCAAAAATTCCTCCTCATAAAGTCAAGACCCAGGATGCAATCGTCCATTATATCAGCCACGATGACCTTATGCAGGTAGGTCCTGTTGCCTAGCTTCAACTCCATCTCCTTCTCTCCACGGACGGGTATGCGCTGACCGGTGGCTGTCACCAAATTAATGCGTTCCCGGTTGTATGCGGAGTCCCCAAGGAGCCGACTCATAACTTTGGAACTGACGACCGTACGAGAGGCTCCCGTGTCTATGGTCAGCTTACAGGGCATTCCGTTGATCTCACCCTTGATGATTAAGGTGTTCCCGTCATGGGTTTGTGTGATCGAAATCCTTGGGGCTCTTTGAACATCAGCCAGCACCCGCCCCGCAGTCCTGGCTATTACTCGTTTCCCTGCTGCTGCTGGGTAGAGCTGTTAGCCGCGCTACCCTCTGGAGACCGGCCATCTTCCCTTTCTGCAGTTCGCTTAGGGCAACTGGATCGAAGGTGGCCCCTTTCCCCACAGCCGTAGCACCTAGGGCTGTATCCTTTACGATCGCGAACCGTAGCCGCTACAACCTCCCTGACGCGATGGGAACGATGATCCTGCCGCACAGCTTCCACCTCCAGTGCATGGGCCAAGGCGTCCTTAAGCGTCCCGTGGTGACCGAGTCTCACAGCAGCTCTAACTTCAAGGTCCCGGATGCCGTCGATGAATGCCTGCACCAGGTTCCCATCAATAAGCGCAGGTACGGACTGGTACGCTTTTCGAACCAGCTTCTCCACTTCAAGGGCCCACTGCTGCAGGTTTTCGTTACTGCGTTGCACACGATCCTTGAGCTGCGCACGAAACACGTGTTCCAGGTGAGCGTCGCCATATCTAGCCTCCAATGCCTCGAGGAGCTGCTCGTAAGTCACTTCCTTACCGAGAGCTTCCAGCACATTTAAAGCCTGGTCGCGCAGGCCTAGGGTGAGGGCAGTCATGGCCTGACTTTTATTCCACCCGTTCGCCTTCATGACAGCCGCAAACTGAATTTTGTAGGCCGACCAGGAAGAAGTCCCGTCGTACGGCGGCACTTTGAATCCACGTAGCGAAGGTGTTGTGGCTACGGGAGCTGCGATTCCATCCCCAAGTTTAAGGTTACCCAACTCTTGCTTCACATCAGCAATGACGTCACTAAACTTGCTGATCTGAGTTTCAGCTTCTGACAAGCGGTTGTCATGCTGGGCAACCTTCTCCTTCACCTCCTTCATGTCTTTCCCGAAGGTTGCGTGAAGGTCCTTTATGAGGAGCATCTGCTCTTCCTGGCGGTGCACCTGCTCCTCCTTATCCCGTTTGAGCTGTTCTTCCAAACGGCGGGCCTGTTCCTCCTGTCGGCGAGCCTGTTCCTCCTGTCGGCGGGCCTGTTCCTCCTGTCGGCGGGCCTGCTCCTGCAACATCATCATCAGAGCAGCAAAATCTGGTGCTGGTGATGCTGGAGCAGCTGTGGACGGGCCGGCCTCTGTGGTTGGTAGCTGGCCCTCCGACGCCTGTGGCATTGCTCCACCAAATCGTCTCTGGTCCGTCTCCTGCTGGCGTTGACTCCGGGTACGGATACCCTCCGTGTCGTCTTTAGGTAAAATCGGCATAATTTTAATCCTTGCTTCTGACACCAATTGTTACGAGCTAGGGGTTCGTGACAATTAAAAACTGCCGATATGAATTACCAAAAATAACACTTTAATTAAACTCACTAATAACACAACACAATAGCACTACGAATCACTCTTAAGTCGCACTTGAAAATCGCTTTAGATGTTCTCACATGTATCGCTTATCCAATACTACCCCGGGACGCGCTCCGTTCCCGCTTATATAGGGCCCTCGGATAGTTCCAGAACCTTCTACCGTAGAAGCATCTAGAATGTTCGAGTACTTATCGGCCCTGACCGAACACATGTCGATAGTTCCAGAAAGTTCTAGAACATCATCGAACTTTATAGAAAGATCTTGACGATTAACTCCGCTACTCGATAAGAGATGGCGCTAGTGGTAACCAAACATCAATCGTGCGGCTCAACAATAATATTTCAATAAAGATTACTTTGGTTACGAAAATAGTAAAAGTACATATTTGGTCAGTTGATTAGTTTAAACAGCATTATTACGTAATAACACGGCAGTTACAATTTCATGGTGTTCAAAAACAGATTAAAAAACTGAAATCTTTGAACTGAAATTTATTTTGTTATTTCATGAACTAAAACGAACATTTTCGGACTGCTTTTTGCCTAAGCTATCTAATAATATGTTTATAGATTTTTTCTCATATAGAGTAAAATACCCTATTGTCGTACCGGGAGTACTCCGGTATTTTTACTAATTTTGCGAACTATCATAATTGTATTGAAATAGTGATATTAATTTTTGTCATCCATTGCTGTCTTAGATCATATTCGGAAAGAAATCTGAACATACTCGTACATCATTTAAAAACTAAATAAATTAGGTAGGCTTTAAGATCTTTTGATTAAGTAAACAACAACTACCATACTTAGCTGTCTCACGGAAATACATTTTTGTATATAGAATATTTAATTTATAGGAGATTGTATTTTTATGAGTAATTCCATATATGAGACAGCCGCGGGAGATTTGGTACACTAATTGGATTCTAATTACGGCCCTGTCTTTTTGTTATGTTTCCGGTTGTCGTTCATAGTTGACGATATTTAAGAATGAATGTTGAACAAATCTCAATGCATATGATTTTAAAATATGTTAACACTGAGCTCTACGTACCTAAATATTTTTATTTCCCATGACACAAAGTGTCGCCATCTAGTGTCGGGTAGAATTATATACTGAAAAGACCGACGC
Organism: Polymixis flavicincta; assembly: GCA_949987655.1. Taxonomy (NCBI): domain Eukaryota; kingdom Metazoa; phylum Arthropoda; class Insecta; order Lepidoptera; family Noctuidae; genus Polymixis; species Polymixis flavicincta. The sequence goes on along the minus strand of OX465190.1, from coordinate 20,962,888 downwards.
TTAGAGATTTTTCTAGAACTATGTTGATAAATTACTCATAAAATTATTTAGAAATGAAATGTGATGCCATCCATAGCAACAGAACGTCTATCTGAGTAGTTTTTACAAGATAAAACACAACATTTCATTTTTTTTTTCTTCGAGCTCGATACGCTATAAAATGGGAATGTGTACAAAGTTGTGCACAGAACTTAACAGGACGAACGCCAACAATACACTGATTAAGGCCACGCCCACGTGATGACGTCAGGACCTGGTTGAGAATCACAGTGCACAGTTGCTTAGGCCGTCTCCTCTTTGTTTTAACTCCGTGATCGCTTCCAATACTACTCGGGTCGCGATCCATTCCGACCTTTTATTGGGCCCTCGGATAATTCCAGAATCTTCTTCTACTGTAGACGCATCTAGAATGTTCGAGTACATACCGGCCCTGACTGAACAGATGTCGATAGTTCTAGAAAGTTCTGGCATCTAAATTTCTGAAAAGATCTCGACTCTATTAATTCTGCTACTCGATAGTAGATGGCGCTAGTGGTAACTAATGTTCCCATGTTTCAGACACTATTTGTGGCGCGCAACAAACTATTGTACGCGTCAAACTCAAGGGTTTATTAGTAGCCACTAAAGAGTTCCACTATCCTCCTCCTATCAGAAGATCAGCTCCAAGCTCCAATTATAGTATGGTCATGTGAACTACAAATACATACAAAGTTTCATTTCAATATGACAATTAGAAATATGTTAAAATTGACTTCCAAGATTTTCTTACAAGTGAAGCGAATATAAAAGTGTGTAAATTTGTGTGAATCAAATATCTTTGATCTTCCTTGTACGACTAAGAATGATATATATTCTGCTATCAAACCGTCAGCTATACTTGATAGTCTTGTCTTTTGTATTTTTTTCAAAATCATGAAATAAACATGAATTACAGGTTGCACAAAAAATAAGGAACGCGTCCAAAAGATGTTAGACCTCCTAGTGACGGCCGGACTCGACGGCAAGCCCACGCTAGAGAAATGCCAGGCGCTGAAGAAGGCCAAGATCGAGAAGAAAGAGCAGGAGAAACAGGCGAAGAAGGAGGCCAAAGTTAAGCACAAAGAAGTTGTTGGTAAGTACAGATGTCATGTGGACCTGGCGTATTTGACAAAATATTGTCTATTTTTATTGAAATAAACTTCATTTTGTTGTATCAACGAAATATTGCAAGTAGGACAAGTGTAGAGCCTGGTTTCATAAAAAAACATTACTAAGGGTCGATTTTTCAATAGTTATATAATTTTTATCTGAGAAAATATGTCAAACTGTGACATTATTTCTTCAGGTAAAAGTTAGCTGACTATTGAAAGATCAGCTCTTTTAATGGATGGTATTAGGTAGGTGTACTTTCCGAAACTATAATATTGATGCATTTATAAGATAGGTAATCTCAATGTATACCATTTCTCGTTTACAAAAGGGATTGAGTTGATTTATTTGTATGAGTTGTTATGTTTTTGTTAGGGCAAGCTGGAATTTTGGGCTTCAATTATAGAGGAACAGGGTGGAAAGTTCGCCATCATTTTTTGAAAAGGGAGATCCTCCTACCAGACGTGTGGTGTGTTTTTATCATATAGTCGCATTGTTTAATGTTTTTATGCCCTAGCTGGAGGCCTAAATGTATTAAGGTAGCCACAGGCAAGTCTGGTTAAGCACTCGAAAGCCTTCTAGGTTTTTCTTTTTTTTGGGTGGGAATCATCAAATAACTTCTCCCGCTCTGGGTGGAGCAGGAGGGCGTGTCAGCCTTTTACTGACTAAAACCCACCCGTGTTCCCTCAGTAGCCCGTATGCCAGGGGCTGTGGTATCTATTTCGAACAAACCCGCACCCCTGGCAGGCATTAAAATGATTGTGGTGTGGCCCATAGAGTTGTCAAAATGTTGTGTTTAATGCTAGTTTAATGGGTTAAGTGGTTTATTTTATTTGCCCCCAGCGGACAAGGAGGGCGCGGTGGGGCGGCGCATGACGCGCGGCGCGACGGGCAGCAAGCCCCGCCAGCGCATCGTGATCTCGTCCGACGAGGAGGACGACACGCCGGCCGCGCGCCGCACGCTCTCCAAGCTGCGCTCCTCCGTCAACGACGACACGGACTCCGACTAGGTACGCCGTCAGCGCCAGCCTCCACTACTACCGGCTTAGCACGACGCTTTCTATTTCTACGAAGAATAGACAGTACTTTTTCAAGACATACATACTTAGCCTATAACGTTCCCACTGCTGGGACACAGGCCTCCTCTCCGTGAGAGGGAGTGACCCGTAATCCACCACGTGGGCCCAGTGCGGGTTGATAGATGTCAAATGTCTTCGAATTTTTGGTTCTAGGACATGCCGGTTTCCTTACGATGTTTTCCTTCACCGTTTTAAGAGCAATGTTGATGAAATTATTTACACAAAGTAGTGCGCCTGGCTGGGTTCGAACGCACGACCAACAACTCGTAAGTCGCAGCCGTTACCACTGGGACACCACTGCTCTCTGCTTTTTCAATACAAAGTGACATTTCGTTTCTCCATTTTTGACATCGCACCGTAGGATATCCTTCTACAATCTGTCATTTTGTCATTCATTTCTAACGATCTTTGTCTAGGTCCTTATAAATGTAAACTATTTCAGAAGAATATTACTTCCCAAACTGTCAAAATCACACTGACAAAAAACTTTCTACACAATGTAAATACGATTATCTACAAAATCATTATTCATTTTGAACATTCTCATTCATTCATTTCTTCTATTGTACATCATTTAGTTCATGTCTATTCTTCCGTCGACATATCGGTACTCGTGCTAAGACTGCAGGACATAATTCTCAACTTGAACACGGACTGTTCAATGTTCAAGTTGAGTCGTTGAGAAAACACACCGTTTCGATGTGCTGCGATGCACTCTGTTGGATTATTGTCGCTCCGTTCTACACCGAGAGTTGAAAATCCTATGCACGTAAACATCCCGCCGCGATTTTATTACGTTCGTGTGAACGTCGACTAAGTCTTTCAATAGGGTTTTTCCAATTTATTAAAAACCATTTTAATTTGAAGATAGGGACGAAATATGTAACAGAAAAAGAAAATATATTGATTTATATCCATTTTATTTACATTTTATTTTTATACGTAACCACACGTGACGTCAGCTTTGTGTAAACGGCACTGATAAAAATACTTTGCGTGGCGCACTTTTAGACGTATTTGTGCACAGAGGCACCGCAAACCAGTAATACCACTTTCTATACATTATAAATCTTGTTAATTATAAACTCGTCATTCACTTGCTTACAACTACTTTAGTTTACACAAAGCTGACCTCACGCGTGGTCACGTGATAAAAAGTCATCGTAAGGAGCATTCTGCCGGTAAATTAAAAAAAAAAGAAAGAATAATAAATTTGATTTTAATCGTTTTTTATTGAGAAAATGGACATGAAGCAATTTTTACATTTCTGTTACATATTTCGGCCAAATCTTCAAATTAAAATAGTTTTTTAAAAATGTGAAAATACCCTATTGCACCCCAATGCCACTAAATAGTCAGGTGCAAATGGTCGCGCAAACAGGCGCACGCGCACATAGACACGCAGGTATAGCAAACTCAAACGAATGGCAGTCACGAGTATACTTGCAATTGCTATACGTTAAGCATTTTTCTGGGTTTGAAATATGATCAAAAAAGAAACAAGTGACCAGGGTTGTCGAATATAGTTGAAGTCTATAAGTAAGAAACCGATAGTTGTTTTCGAATAAAATAAAGTAAAATGTGAAATTTCGAATTGGTGTGAAAAGTGAAAAAAAAAACAGCTGACTTCCAAAAAATACTACAAAGTGAAAAATAACTTGAATTTCGGGAGGCGGTGACAAAAAATTAAAATACATATCCAAAGTCACCGACTTCCGAAATTAAAGTTATTTTTCACTTTGTAGTGTTTTTTGGAAGTCAGCTGTTTTTTTTTTCACTTTTCACACCAATTCGAAATTTCATCATCCTTGGGGTCAAAACAATGCATACTTATGCGATAGCAGCAATCGCGGTTGTTTTGCTGTCATTTTTTGAAGAGTTCCGTTGTCTGTCTTCGAAACTCATCATCAGATCTATATGAAATGTAAATGGGACCATTTCGGAATAAACCCCTTTCGAACAAAAAAGACTACAAAACGACTACTGAAGACTATAAGACGTATTTAAGTCCGAACATACATTAAAAAAAAATACGTCGAATTGATGACCTTCTTCTTTCTTGAAGTCGGGTAAAAACAAACAGTTAATTTAAATTCAATTTCACTCAAATAAAAAAAAAAAAAACATGTAAACCTGCATGGGCACTTATGAAACGTCAGAAGCTAGGTGCACGGTTCCAAATTGTTGTTTCCTATGGAGAAGAGCCGGCAAGAAACTCCACGGTTACTCTTTTAAAAATAATTGGCTTTAAGAATGTTTCCAAATTACAGAGATAAAATGCATGGGAGGACAGTGCAGGCCTGTCAATAAGTACCAGGTACTTAGCCGAATACAGAATAGAAAATCATCTACAAATCTACAGTCTGTAAGGCCTACAACGTTCTCTCATTCATAATATGTATAATAATCTACATAAATAAAATGAACTTATTTAAACATGTGACATGAGAAAATCACTAAAAATATTAAAATTTGACGTATAATGCCAAATAATGACAAGAATATGTCAGCATTCGAAAACTTTCCATCAGTTTCTTACAAAATTTCAACTATAGCGGACGACCCTTGTAACTTATCTCTTTCGGTGACTGTACATGAGGGACTTGCTTAAAAAGTATGCATTATTAATTACATAGTGTAGGTCCTTCCTAACGTTATTATCATTTGTTTCAGGTAAAAGTTTCCCTGCCTGGTAAGACACAGTACAATATACTAGTAGCGGGCAGCGAAACAAGTGACCTCTAGAAAGTGCTTCGACGGAGGTCGGGACTTACGATAGTGTAGTGTATGCGTGATTACTTCCTACTAATGTTAGTGTTTGCGTCGGAATTAGCGGTATGTGGTGCATAGAGTTGAAATTAAAATAGCGACGCGATGAGACGGGGTGAAAATCGGTGAAAAAAAAATACTTCCTGTTGGTGTTCAGCCACGAGCATAAATACGCAACCGTTACACAAATTCAAGAGTGTTATTCTCGTGAAAATTGCAATTTTGAGAAAAGACCTATTTCATAATTGTTTGGTTTCGATAATACTTCGTAACACCAGAAAATATCTACAAATACTTTAGGAGGAAATCGCTTTTGAATTTTACCTTCTTATCTTTGTGTATTTATGCTCGTGCTCGTGTGGTTTAATCAGCGAAATAATTAGGCCTGCAGGTTTAAATAACGAGCATTTCAAAAGGAATTGATAAAAAGACAATGCGTCTGAGTTAAAAAAAGCAGTAATAGTGCTGCCCATTTTTTCCTGTTCTGATTAGTAAACAAAACAAATTTTAATGTTGACAAGATATTTGACAGGGTTTTTTTTTTTTTTTTTTTTTGGGTGGGAAATCATCAAATAACTTCTCCCGCTCTGGGTGGAGCAGGAGGGCGTGTCAGACTTTTACTGACTAAAACCCACCCGTGTTCCTTCAGTAGCCCGTATGCCAGGGGCTGTGGTATCTCTTTCGAACAAACCCGCACCCCTGGCAGGCATCGGCCCTTGCGGGCCCCATCATTTTTTTGTGCTGACATCTCTTTGAGGCGCGCGTGGGACACAACGCGCCGTCGACTTGGGCTTGGTCCTTACCGGACAGCGAGCTACCCATTACTCGCCGTCCGCAAGCTCATGCCTACGGTGGCCGGAAATCGGCCTGGGCGTCTCCGTATCCTGCGGTGGCTAGGGTCGCGAGGGCGCATATGCTGCCTCTCCATCACGTGTCCGTGTCCGTTGAGGACCTGCGTCAGGCGGAAGGTGAGGACGCCATGCCGCCTCTCAAACCACTCCTCAAAGAGGGGACTTACCGCCGCAATCGTGGCGTGCCCAGCACTGGGTTGCGACAATCGCTCTCTCCATGTCACCATGAGATCCCGCCGGAGCTCTGTCCGCTGTGCCGCGATTTCCCGCGGCAGCGGAGTTACGCCCCGGCGTTTGGCCTCCTCGCGCCACTCCCATATTTGCGCGACGACCTTTGCCTCCAGATCCCATGGCGGTATTTGACAGGGTCACAATACTTTTGTAAATGCAGAAGTACTTGCCTGCATACTTACTTATTTTGCTTGCCGTACTTTATGTACGAGTTTTATATTGTAGGATCAATAGTGAAGTGCCCATATTTTTCGTAGCCTATCGATGGCGGAAGGTTCAAACACCTTAGGCTCAAAAATCAGGTGACTCAAAACTTCTGACGTATTTAAAAATCTCGCTTCATCGCGTCGCCGTCAAATGCTGATCATCAGAGTTAGCAGTCAGCATGTCTAGTGCAATGAACGAAGCGTAGCTAACAATAAGTTTACGGTCAATGACAATAGAGTATACAGTTGCATAATTTATGATCAGTCTTTATTAGGCGTAGATTAGGGATAGGTGGTTCAGTGTTAAGCAATAAACGCCCGTATTGTAAAACGTTTCTTCGAACTTTTCTCGAATCATACGCATATTTTCAGATTTTTTTCGAAAATATCACTTGAATAAATCATTCCAATTTGTTTAAATGAGGAATACTTCAGTCTTACCTAGACTGAAGTATTAGTAGTTTTCAAGTGATAACTAAGAATATTAGACTTTAAATTCAATGGTGAAAGGTATGTTTTAGAATACCCATGTCCATTACTGATGTTGACCTGAGGGATTTCCAAGAAAATGTGTTAGAATACGGGTGCAAGAGAAGAATAAAGCTAAATAATGGTTTCCAGAGAAAGTCTAGGAGAAAAGTTGATTTATAAGTCGACCTGTTTGTGAGGGACACTAAGGCGCAGATTATGACGAAATTAAAGACTTTTAATTGTACTTGAAATGTTTCTTTAATTACGCTGTTCTGTGTTCTAAGTTCTCTCAACTTGTAATAATACGTATAGATAATATTGCTTTTATGTTTAGAGTCGCTGAGACGGTCCACTGATGTCGTCATTCCATATACTAGCGCGCAAACACAGCTTATACTAACCCCTATAAAAGTGTATTTTATGGGCTCGTTCAAGAGCTGTCAGTGTCAATATTCCACAACAATGATGACATTGACAGCTCTTGATCGCGTTCAGTTTAACTGGTGAGACTCGCCCTAAGACATCTTACGATTCAGTGGACACTTGCCTTAAACAGAGGTTTCCTATTTCTTTTTAGAACGACTACAAATTGTAGCATGTTGACTCGCATCGCGATAATCACAACATATTCGATCTCTCATTAATTATATTATTACAAAAAATGCGATTGGAAATCACTAGTCATAAATCATATCGAAATATAAGAAAAAGACAAATTGGCATAATTTTATTTTTATCTGGCAGCTAATTTTTTTTTTAACGTTAATGTCAAATTGAGGATTGGTTTTATAGAGTTTTGTCTACTATGGAAGGGAAGGCGGTCCCTTAGTGAAATACGGATATATTTGTAGGACTAAAACCCCTCGCCTACTTTAAGTAGTGGTAGTGAAGCTTAAGGCACTCAATATTGTTCATTTGTGCCTATAATACTATTAAAAAAACTATATATAATTCTATGTGTGTGAGTCTTACATTATAAAGTAATAATTTTCATTTAATAGCAGAATGTGTTGTATTTTGATTGGAGTCAAATTTTATACTCTAGTTTATATAACAAATAAATAATATTAATTATTATTAATATCAATAAATTGGTAACACCAAGACGTTTATTAAATTTAGATGTTGTAAATATTAAAGAAAAAAAATACATAATGTTGTGTGTCCTGCGTTATTTTTGTACAGGTTTGAGATTTGGACAAGATTTGTATGACGTCGACGGCTTTGTAAATATGCGAGTGAGTGAATGGGAGAAAGAGAGCTGCGATATAGATGAGCAGGAGAAAGTCATCATTGTGTTTATTCTTACGTGCGCGATATTCTGCCTCGTTTTCTAAACAGTGGTACGAGAAGACCATTTTTTAAAGTACAGAATCATTTGCAAAGACTAAAAAGTTTATATAAAAAAGAGTTTGCACATAAGGGCAACTTTTTTTTTAAATGTGATGATTTTATGGTTATTCCTTTATTGACAGCTAGTAGTTATACTTAGCCGAAGAACGAATTTATATTTTTGTTTATTTATTACGTTATCGGATTTAAGAATCTCAGTGAACGCAATGTTGGACGTAAGAATCTTTGTGTTCAATCGAGTAGTAGGCGCAAAATTAAAAGATTTTCATAATACCATGTATAGTGTATCGGTGTCCTTATAAAGTATAATAGTTGTATAATTTAGCAGATGGATGGTACAGTATTTTTATCTCATGACGTGACGCGCTCTTTGCTTGTGGTTACCAAGTGTATAAACACGATGTGAGTGTGTGAGTAAGATCAGGAGCTCTTGATACCGGCTGAGACAATGGCGAAGTCGGAAGTGTAAGTTTGTGTATTATGTGCTGACACTACTCGTCTTCACGCACACATTCACACCGTGTTTGTACACTTGGTTACCACTTGCAAAGCGCGCGTGGCTACGTGAGATAAAAATACTATAGCATCGTTTATAATAAATCGCCTTAATCAGACACCAATAATGCAATACTTTTTTATATTTAAATATTAAGTACTTTTGAGATAACATTTTATGGCGTGACCGCCCCCAGTGTTTCCATAATCGTTTATGTCACATTATTTTATAAGCGTGGAACTTATTTGTCTTAAATAAATGACGCTGGCGTTCAAAATGGTTAAGTAGTATTTTTATTAAGACACAAACGATGCTTATAAAAAAACGGAAAGTGATTTTTAATGAATGATAAAGTGCGGAAATTATCACAATATCATTAAAAATATATGAGTTGTACATATTAGACGTAGAATAGATTTAAGTTTTATTATTACTTTTAAGATGTAATAGATATTTGTATTTGTAAGATATATTTAGATGTTTTTCTTTTACCATAGAACATATAATTAGTGGCCACGTTAATTAGGCTTTATTATCTATAATTCAAGAAAATTTAGAATTCCGCGTTATTGAAAGACTGCCTAAATAATATTGCGCTGTAAGTCAGTACTTTTTATACTTTCTTATTTTTAGTTTATGGAAAATTTATCGCATTTAAAAGGTATATTTCGTAACATGCTTTAAAATATCAGAAGTAAATAGGGCGTCTCCATACTGACCTAAGCGGAAACGGTTTGTATAAGATTTAAGAAATGGCCTTATTAAGGGGAACCTAGTCGCTGGCTCGAACTCACTCGTGAGCCTGGCTAAAAACCACGCTGTCTCACCAGGCTTTGTGTCCGACAGAGGTAGTACCCGTGATGAGCAGTTAGACGCTAGTCTACACGCACAACGTTATTGAGTGAGATGCAGGACCATTTATAGTAAAACAGGAGCGTAAAAATTCAGAAAAGTCCTTCGGAAGATCGGGTTTTATGAAAAAACCACTGCATAAATCAATGACCAATAACATTTATTGAACTCGATTTTCGATACTTGAACTTTATCGGTACCGCCTTGGTTTTGGAGATTTTACACTTCTTTTATTACTTAAACACGCCTAAAGTTAGGTTAAATTAGCAAGAAAAACGAATAATTGTTGGCTCATAACTTTTTAATGTTTTTATGTTTTAGTATTCTGTATCCGTACAGACAATATTAATAATGAGACAAAACCATACCATGTTTAATTTTTGATGTACATTGTCAAACAGTGGTGTAAAACACTCCCGAAGTTTGTATGGAAAAATGTGGTTTAGATTCACCTTAAAGGAGATATATAAGACACCTAAGCAGGTATTCCAGTATAGCAATAATACAATCGGTTCGACACAATTTCGCGTAGATCAGTTTGGTGACACCCTTACTCAGATTCAAATAAAAATATTTGACGAAACTTCACAAATAGGACGGGTATCGATGTCAAGTAAAAAAAAAAAAAAAAAATTATATGTACTGTACTGTGTGAACTTTACCACGACCTGATAGTTTGACCCATTTGCAACAATTAAGCACTCTAAAAAGCTCGGACACAACATGGAATTCGAGAAAAAATCATTATCAAGTGTTTTTAAATCACTAAATATCACTTTTCTCAAAACCCTCAAATTGAATTGCCTCCATTGCTATTCCATTGGGCACATTTTCGATTGTTGTTGAAATGAAGACTTTAAACGTGCACAGTCAAAATCAAAATATTTTTTTTCACATCGTCAGAAGCCAGGTGCACGGGTCCAATTTGTCGCTTCCTATGGAGCCGGTAAGAAGCCGGCAAGAAACTCCACGGTTACTCTTAAAAAAATAATTGGCTTTTACAATGTTTTCGAATTACAGTGATAATAGGTATGGGAGGACAGTGCAGGCCTGTCAATAAGTACTTAGAGGAATGAAAACACAGAATGGAAAATCGTCTACAAATCTAGTCTGTAAAGCCTACAACGTTCTCTCATTCACAATATGTAAAATAATCTACATAAATAAAATGAACCTATTTGAACCAAGTGACATGATTTCCATTACAATCACGAATAAATAGTCGATAGTAAAATTAATGTATAATGTCAAATAATGACGAGAATATGTCAAACATTGTAAAAAATAAAAAGAATAAAAATTAACATTGTAATTTGGGAGCAGTTAATAGACTTTCACATAGTTATGCTGACAATGAGGTACCAGGGAAGCCACATGTGCAGAAGGAATTAATGCCAAACTTCCCTGTCTTCAACGTAGTTTTTTTTAAATATGCTTTTGTGATAAGGACACGTTTGATGTGAGTTTTAAACTTTCCATCGCTAAGTTCTGTAACCCACTTTTGCAACTTCTTATAGAAGCGGATACTGTTTATTAGAAATGACTCGCTGGTTTATGTTAATCTAAATTTTGGAATGACAATTTCATCTTTAATACGTGTGTTTAGATTATGGAAATCGCATCTTTTTTTTTTAAAGACCGAAGGTTTTGCGAACATACAAGATATTTTGTAGGATGTAAAGAGAACGCAGAATTAGTATATCAATTTCGTTGAATTTGTTTCTAAGAGACTCGCGAAGCCCCATTTTATAGATTGCATGGAATGCCCTCTTTTGTAAAATGAAAATTGAATCTACGTCAGCTGCCGATCCCCACAGCAGAACACCATAAGACATGATACTGTGAAAATAAGCAAAGTACATATACTAACCTAGCTGTGGCTACATCAGTCAACTGCCTTATTTTTCTAACTGCGTAAGCAGCTGAGCTTAATCTACTTGAAAGAGCTCTAATGTGGGTACCACATTGCAATTTTGAATCTAAAGTTTTAAATTTAGATCTACTTGGGGTACATTTGGTAACGAGAACTTAAGACACTTCGTTTTGTTCGCATTCAGTAAAAGATTATTAGCCGCAAACCATTTCGAAAGCACAGTTAGACTATCGTGGACATATAAGACATCCGTATCTTTTCTATCTATTCTAAAAATAAGAGAAGTGTCATCAGCGAATAAAATTATATCCGAGAAGTTAGCCATCCGGGAAGGAAGGTCGTTAATATAAACTAGAAATAAAAAAGGGCCAAGAATTGAACCTTGAGGCACGCCCATCTTAACTACAGACCCCGAGGATGTCGCCCCGTTAACGTTTACTTTTTGCTGCCTGTTTGATAAATAGGAAAGCACAAGATCAGCAGCTTGTCCACGAATTCCGTAGTGGTGTAATTGACAGATCAGTGTATTGTGGTCAACGCAGTCAAACGGTTTTGAGAGCCAGAAAATACCAATTGCATCCTGGGACTCTCCCAGGATTCCAAATTGTGACATGAGTTTTACTCCTCCGTGAAACCAAACTATGCAACAAATAATTGAGTATCGACTATGTAATTTTTTCATAAATTTATCTATAAGTATATACAATAGTTTAAATGATCAGTGATCAGCGTTTAGACTGCGACAAATACCAACCTGATAAATGCGTGCACTGGCTCCACCCAGTCAATCCTCCAGGTCCACTCAATCCGTTTTAACAATTTGGAAATTCTACCTTTGCTTAGATATAGATAGATATATTTGTACCTCATTAAATAGCTAATTAAATGAAGATATCTTCCCCGTATTTTGTACGCTTAATTCCATAGTAAAATTTTGAGATAACTGGTATCAAAGTCTTTTGACTTTTGGTGTTAGTTTTAAAAAAAACTTCTTCCTTTTGCTTTTAATCGTTTGAGTTTATTTTTATGTGGTCTACTCAAGTTGTGTGCTAAACTATTAGGTATCTAACGGAATAGCAATAATGCCATTCAATTACAGAGTCGAAAAAAGTGATATTAAGCGACGAATTCTGGGAAAAATGGATTTTCTTGAATTCCATGAATTTTCCTCTAGGCTTTATGGGTTGCTTAATTGTTGCAAATGTGTAACACTATCACGTCCTGTAGGAAATACGTCACATTACCGTGTGTAAATAAAATGCGGTGCAATGGTAAGCCCATCACTTGAAAATGGCTGAACTGATTTGGCAATAAAAAATAATAATAATAATGTTATATTCCGAATTAGGTTTTAATTTTTAATAGAAAAAAGTGGTAGGAATTTTTTCAAATTTGGAAAAGGCTGGCCGTCCTTATTTCTGTCGGATCTATGAAAAGTTTATTGAAAACTAGCTTCCACCCGCAGTTTTGCCCGCGTGGAAGTCGGAAATTATCCCCCGGGAACATACTACCGGGATAAAAAGTATCCTATGCGTTAATCTAAGTTATAATCTATCTGTATGCCAAATTTCATCCAAATCCGTTAGGCCGTTTTTGCGTGAGAGAGTAACAAACATACACACATACATGCATACCTCCATACATACAAACTTTCACGCTTATGATATTAGTAAGGATTGGACAAGACGACGTCAGCCGGGATAGGTAGCGAAGAATACAAAAATAAAGTAGATATGAATACAAAAACAATATTTTTAGCTTAATCTAAACTCGTCATGTCTGTTAGTTTTCGCCAAGTAATGAAATTTGACCCTACTTAGCGCGGCCAAATTGTATTAGTCACCTATATATTATTAAAGTATATTGTATTTAGTATAAGAGTACATACTTTTCGCCGGCACACAATTTTTATTTATTTATACTTAACTAATATTTTCCTTGCCAATACATGAGGCATATAGATTTTTTCTTATTTACTCAATTTAATTCAATTTATATACAGATTATAACAATATTATGTGGTGGGAAGAATATGGGGTTGCAGGTACATCGACGCGCAAACTGTAACCATGAATTTAGCACAAGATTCATATTTTTGGCCCGTTATTTAAAAAAAAAACAGCTGTTTCTTTGAAAAGTGCAATAGTAGTACCTACTCAGTCAAAATATATTGGAGAGCAATTTTTTTTAAGTTCTGAATCATGTACTGAAGCCATAGTAACGGGTGGCTCGTCGACGTTGCTGCCACCCTGTATAATGCGTTTTGTTTACAATTGGCACCTTTTGAAACATATTATTTTTAATAATTCGCCATATTATTATTTTTAATTATGGCAAAGTGACTTTTCATCATCAAGATTTTCGTTACTTATTGTGACACTTCATTGAGTGATTCAAATTCCAAAAATTAATCAAAATAGCATTTAACCATTTTATAATTTAAGGAAATCAATTAAGTCCCGTACATACATAGTGCTAAACCTTCGCCAGTTGTGGACAAAATATTTTAAATGGCAATTTATATTATTTAAGATGACGAAATTGTTAATCAAAAAACATGACACGTGTAAATTATGTTGTGATTATTTTGGATCACCCGCAGCCGGAACCTATGTATGCAGAATAGATTTGATTTTAAAAGACCAGCACCGTAATTGCGTAACTCACGATTAATCATAATTGGTTTAGTTTTCACAGTTCAACAATATTCATTGCGTTATTTACGTTGTTGAGCAGACACATTTTTTGAACATATGAAGCAATAGTCTAACAATCCGTTTCAAAACGGAACAGATTATGATGAATCGCGAGTTACGCAATTAGGGTGCTGCTTAATGTATGGAAAAACGAATAAAATTGGCAATAGGCAATATAAATCGTTATAGCAAAGTTCCTAGAGCTTGAATGGAAACTGTTCTGCTTATATTTGTATGTTTAACTCCCTTTTTAAGTTAAAACGAAAAGCCAATGAGTTTAGAACGTTGTAGTTCATAACTCTTATGGGAGGTTTGGTATTAAGGGATGGGGCTGTAGTTTGAAGAAGGGTATGGTAATCCGAAGACCGCGGTATAGTAAGGTAGAAATATGTCAGATTACATACCATTTAAAAAAGACATAATTTAAAGCAAAGTCTTAAAAAAATACAAATTGAGTTCTCTGGACCGAAAAGTCTGTGGTCTGTTCTAAAAGTATCTTAACGAACGTGTAAACAAACCATAGTCAGCATAGCTATTCACAACCATTCGAAAAGCTTCCGTACCGAATCGAATATCAATCAATGTTATCGTTGGAGTCTTAAAAACACTGTCCAGAAAGCCAAAACTCAAAAAATTTGTTAGTTTAAATCAAATAGACTACCGCTATTCTTCTGGCAGCTGTTTGCAAATGCAAATCAAGTTATCGAAATGTGTCATTTTCGACACGATGAGTTGTGAATAGCTATGCAGGTTAAATTCTTACACAATCTCTCTCTAAAGGGAATTAGTAACACATTCTTCAGTAATACTTTAAACCTTCTGAGGTTCTAACTTTTTATCTCTATTACTTTTACTAGAGCAAAATATATAAAATTAACATCTGAATAATCTTTTGCTAATTTAGTCAAGTATTTGTGCTGTCTTATACAATCTTGAATTCAATGAGACGTCAAAAATGTCTCATGATGTTAGTGGACAGTTCATGGCGGTTTCTGAACATTATCATAACGTATTCGATTGTTCTCGTTTCGCCTATCGGTCTTTAAGCACAGAAGAACCAGTCCAATTTTATTTGGAAAAGTTTATTTAATCAAACAAAAATATTCACGTTACCTATTTGTGCCAAATAGGTACACTTGGTTCTTTAAAAACAATTTTGTAAGTTGATATTTCGCACACAGACAAAGTGCATTCCTGCGAGAACACGTGTGCGAAACGTCTGCGCAACCGGTTTGACGAAGTCCCGAATGAGTTATTCCGGTTTCAAACAACCGACACGAAACGAGTCCTTCATACACTGTACTTTTACCGGTTTTAAAAAGAATACCCTTTAATAATATCGTCATTTTCAGTGCCATACCCTTCTTCAAGAGGTGGTAATGTAAATAATGAATTGGATTGTGATCGAGAAGTAAATGCATCAAATTCTAAATTGTCGATGCACGTAGGCGGACGACCATTTTTCAGTCGTATTACTAAGGCTATAAGGGTGAAAAGTGGTCGATCGCAAAAGTTCGCAGTTGTACATATACTTGTGGCTTGCAATTGTTAGAATGTGTGCGGATATGTGCGGGCATTTACGGCGAGGGCCGATGTATATTATTTGCAGTAAGAGCGTTTTGTATAAATACATTAATTCGGATGTAGAATGCCATATTGTGATTAGTTTGTTAGCTACACGAAATATTTTTCAAATAAAAATATCTATGTATACATTATTTTATTGTTTTATTTAGTACTTAAATTGTTTATGTACGTATCCTACTGCAATTTTTGGAAAAAAAGAATAATGCGCAGGTATTATAATTATCTGTGGCAAATTTTGGTACCAGAACAGCTCAATCGTAAACGTTTTGTGTGATCGTTAGCCAGCCAGCCCGAATGTGTTCAGTTGACAGTCTCGCTGAGCGGCGCTTCGAGTCTGCTTCCACAGATCTTAAAAAAGGCAACATCGGTCGGATGAGGTGTTTTTAGGGCATTAATATGTCCAAACACCACTAAAGGCCTGTGTAGACGAGGAACTATCACTATACATTTTGTCCATCAATATAAATCCCTTGTAAACTTTATCGAATAACGAACAAACGACTAAAAGTCCCCGGAATTACCGAGGATGGCGAGAGACTTGATAAAGAGAGACACTTGATTAAAGTCCGTTGGCGTCCTCGAAAAATATATCAATTCATTAATCGATTCGAAATATAGGGATGGACCCAGTATTCTCTTTTTAATCGACTTCAAAAAGAAGGAGGTTATCCTTTCGACATGTTTTTTTTTTTAAATCTTATGTATGTTCGGGCATAACTCCGTCGTATATAGACGGATTTGCAATATTCCGAAATGGGTCCATTAAAATTTCATAAAGATCTGATGATGAAAGATTTTCTTAAACTTTATGCAAATTACAACACAACGTATTCTCAAAAAATGTTTGCTTCCATAGCGTGAGCTTTAGGTACTTTTCTGGGCAACAAATAATCGGACGTCGTGTGTTAAAGCCGTAGCAAGTTCTCGGTGGACATATTTTTTACGACACAGGGATATTTGCGGACAAAAGTTCCTCGTCTGTGCAAGCGTTACGTGAACAAGTTAATTTGTACACTAAAACAACTGAACACTGTAACAGAACAATATTTTCCTAATCCACAATTATTAGTCATTGTCCTGATTTCTGATACAACGGTAGACTTAAGGACAACATCACAATTAAAATCAACAATTATTTTCGTTCGGATTTTCCATTTGACTGAAATGTTAACGAAAACAATTGCTTTTTCATTGTTAATTTCCCTCTGATGACATTATTATTTTCAGTGGGTAAATTATATGAGTGTTTGGTATTACGCGTTACTAGATAAGGCTGTGGTTAGACCACGAAGTTTAGACGTGAACATATTGATCAATTAATTACAATATTAGGCTATTGTGTTATGTGTAGGTGCGTTTTTTCCTTAAGGTGCTTCGTCATAGTTCAGTATTCTAGTCGTCGCATTCAGTAGGTATTCATGAAAATTTTATGATCATGCACAAGTTATATGCAATTTACAATTGGATAAAAGCTAGAATTACGAAATGTCTGTAAAAAGACTAATAGAAAAATGGCTTTTGACCAAAAGGTTACTTGTTTAACTTGTCTACAAGGTCTAATTGAAATAACTGAAAACTTCGGGACCAGCACGAAATCACGAAAAAATATTAACAAAATGTAGAGAGCAGTTGCTTTTTTTAGGATTTCTGTGGTAGGAGTTGCCTGGTTGTAATCGTCATGCTGAAAATACGTTATGCCCCCTCCATTTGAGTTTCTCTCCGTCTCCTTTTTTTGGCGATTTCAATGTTAATCTTACAGCGAAAGTTGTACAGTCGCCAGCAGGTCAAGCTATCCCAAACTGTCAAAAATCCCAATTGAACATAAACCTTATTCCTTTGTAATAAAGTTGAAAAACTATCAAAGAAATTTGACAGATTGGGGTAGCTTGATGTGCTGGCCTCTGTACATAATGATGAGTGAGTCTTAAGATGTTTTCAATTAGTTACGCCTTGTACATTCTAAGGCTCTTATTATTTTCAAAAGCTGTGTTTCAGACACAAGTACTTCGAACGCGGTTTTCTGATTTGGGGTGATTGAACTTTCAAAAAGGGATGTCTGCATTAGCTATTAGTTTTATTATGTAGTTACATGTCTGCAACAGCATTACATAGGTAGGTTCCCTTGGCAACAGACGGCCATTTGAACTCGCGACCTATCGATCGTAAGAACGATGCCTTTACTCTCAAGTTACTGCAGTTAAAAGTATGCCCGTTTTTAACTACAAATGATCCCATCTTTATTAATATGAATTGTGTGAATGTTATTAAGGCCTGAATTTTGATGGGAATGAATAAGTATCTAGTCGATGTTCTAAGTGTTAATTAGTACCACGTAGTCGCTGCATGCAGTTTAGTTTGTTGTCTATTGCTCAGTTAGAATAGACAACAGTTTCATATGCAGATAAAAATTAATCATTGTCCATTAAGTAGGTACCTAACTAGGTTAAAAAAAAAACAACAAACTGATGGTTTTTGTTCAAGATTTGACAAATTAGGTAAAAAATTGCTAGCTTCATTTATGCTTATCTTGTTTTGCTGACTGTACCTATTCACATTTCTTTTATTCCTCTTCGAGAAAGGAGTCATGTTTTGTTTCAACAATATTGGAATGCGTAATTCGGATCTGCGTCATTGTTTTTACCCAATAATAGTGCCTTCATGATCATGAGTTATGGAAGGAAAATTATGAATTGTAGGATAAAATGATGACAAGAGTTGCTAATGGTGAGATCATTGGATCGCGTACATTCGATTACACATTTCTAACTGTCAACTTATTCCATGTGAAAACATTGTCTGAGCGTCTAAAGTAAGGATAATGCAGTACCTATAAATATTTTGTAAAACGTGTAAATTCCACACTGCCCTTCAAGATACAGGGCTCTCTTAGTTTGAAGGGTATAATAATAGTGGTAAAAATATATAAATAAAAACAAACACTGATGTTACCTAGGCTGGCTTTTCGTAAATAAATGATAACTTACAAAAAAAAAAAAACCTACTTACTTACTTAGTTTACCCAGATCCAGTAGTGAAATCATTTATTATTAATCATCATCAGTTATTTTACTTCACAGTTACTCAGTTGAAGAAATCTTAATACAATCTAATACTAAAATATTTTATACAGGATAATTTTTATCCAGTGCGCAAACTGTGACCATGAATTCAGCATATCATTCTAGACCCCAGCGCAGAAATTTTTCGTCGGTTATACAAAAAAAAAAATCGGCCTGTTCCATACATTTTGACCGCGTTGGTAGTGCACTTTTCTATGAAACAGCAGATTTTTTTTCTAGAGTGATATGCTGAATTCATGGTTACAGTTTGCGCACTGGTTAAAAACTTATCCTGTATACAACTATACAAAGGAAAAAGGGAAGAACTCACTCGGTATCAAAGAATTCGTCCGCATCGCTGTCAATCCAGGAGTTTAAAAAAAAAAATTCTCACACTAGGAATTTCTCCTGTATTTTGGGTGCGTTTACAAACATTTAAACTCACATACACAAAACAGCCAGTTATAGGTGTAATTAATTACAGTAAGTAAGACAAAGTTGATCCGATTCATTCTGTGGTTGGCAGCTCCTGCCTGGATTTTGACCACTTCTTTCGAAACACTTGGTTTTCTCAGATATGGATAAGTGAGTAGTCCCGAATATAAAAATCCCAATACCTAAAAGATTTTCACAATAATTAAAAAGGCTAGGTATTTCAACCAAACTGTTGGTACAAAGGTACACAACCTAAGTACCTAACTAATTTAAAACTTTTGTAAAAATGTCAAATCATGTCGCCCTTTTAAATACGATCAATTAGCAAATCGATAAATTCAAATGTAAAACAAAAAGAAATGAAATTGTAAAAGCCTCAGGTAAACGCATTTTATTGCAACATGGCACTCGAGAAATGCTCGTATGAAAGCCACCATCTTTTTACTTAATTATATAATTGGTGGCCACCTTAACTGACAACATTAACATATATGCACCAGAGTTGCAATAATACCTTTGCAGAACCCATTGAGGAAAACAGTTGTGATATATACGAGCATGTTGCAATAACTAATTAAAGGCCACAGATATTTCGTTCAATTCCTAATTTAGCTAGAGTCCCTTTATGTATGCAGGTAAATAATTAATAACATTTTATCCTCAATAGCAGGAAGTTGTTCTAAATACCTATACCTGACGCAGATTTTTTTTTTTTTTTTTTGTTATATTCCCTCCCATTACCATCTGCCGTGATTTGAGTCACCGATGCGTTGCCAATCTATATAAATAAAAAGAAAAGTCCGACTGACTGCGCCCAGCCCAAACCCTTGGACCTAGAAAGCTGAAAATTTGCACAGAGGTTCCTTATAATGTTGACAAGGAATAAGGACGGATTTTTCGAAATTCAACCCCTAAGGGGAGTTAAATAGGGGATGAAAAATCCGCGCAGGCGAAGCAGCTGGCAAAAGCTAGTGCTATAATATTCTCATAACCATACAATCATTCCCACTTATATTTATTGTGTCTGATTGATATTTTGTTTTATAGAGAAATGGTAAGTTCCTTTTCTCTATAATAACCATATTTTATAATATTCAAATGAACCGTACAAAGTTTAAAATATATTAACGTAATTCTCCTTATGATTTTACAGAATAAAATGTTGCAAAATATCCCGGACTGTGACACGACGCAGGGCTTGAATAAGAAGTTATTGACCATCCTATCGACCTATGTACCTGGTACCTACATGTATCTTATCCTTTCTGAGGTGGCCTAAGTCAAATCTAGTCAAGTAAATATAAGATGTATGAAGACCAAGATGATGCCGGATGATGACGTAATTCCAGGATAATTCTTCAGAATCAAGCTAACGCTCTAATCACCTCTAGCCTTTTCCTAACAATGTTAGTGTCTTCTGGAACTGGAACAGTCTAACCAGATATAGCTGAATGTCCAGTATTTTACATGAAGCGACTGCCGATCGGATCTCCACAAACAGTTACTGGGTAACACGGTACCCCTTGAAAAGACTGGTTGTTAGACTTTCGAGCTTCTGACCACCCGTAAAGTTAGTAATTTTTAATAACTTAAACTTTGAACATTTTTCAGATGACGATCTTCGACAAGATAGAAAATGGACTGATTAGTATGATGAATCAAAAATGCAAAAATATTCAAGCATCAGAGACGTTTGGCAAATGACTCAAAGATGAGCTTAATGTGAAGACCACTTCAACGAGTTTTCCTTGAAACATCGCCCAATGGAGGCCTATACTTCCCTTTACTCAGCATTAGGTAGTTACGGGTTGAAATGATGGTGATGATGATATCCTAAAAAGTTGGAACTCGAAAATTGAAGCGTCTTCCGTAGTTGAATCGAGCTGGAAACTGGTATGTGTGTGTGTGGCACCTAGAACCGCAAAAATAGAAGACATGTGACATCTACCAACCCGCACTGGGCCCGCGTAGTGGATGACAGCCCATTCGCTCTCAGAAAAAGGAGGTTTGTGTCCCAGCAGTGGGAATATTAGAGGCTGATTATACCTACGTATGCTTATGGTTAGAGCTGAGAGATGCCTGTAGAAATGGGGATAGTTTGTAGTTATGTAGGTTTTTTTTTTGTTTTTTCTTTTTGGGTGGGAAATCATCAAATAACTTCTCCCGCTCTGGGTGGAGCAGGAGAAGCGTGTCAGACTTTTACTGACTAAAACCAACCGTGTTCCCTCAGTTGCCCGTGTGCCGGGGGCCACGGTATCTCTTTCGAACAACCCGCACCCCTGGGAGTTATCTAGGGTAGAGGTACTTTAGGGTAGTCCCTTTCTTCTCCTAGGGTTGCTAATGCCATGTCAGAACTGTAGCCAGACAGTTAGATGGCAGCGGGACTGACAGCCCACAGTTTCGCCACTCATGGAGGCTATTTACTGGAGTCAGTTTCATTCAGAAATTACAGTATGTAACTACTATAACGATATAGGTTTTTCTCGGTTTGCTGTATAAAAAGTGGCCTTCTTATGCCAGGCATGTAAACGGCATTGTCGGTCGGAGGTTTTTATGGTTCTTAACTATACAGTATTGATACAATGAAAAACAAGAAAAATGTCAACGCAAGGGGGTTTTGTGGCGGGGTTGGTGGGTTGGTGGTGCATGGTGACGCGCAATCTGGCATATTACACTTTCATGTTCATCCTCCACACGTGACGGATTGTCGCTGAGATTGTCATTGAAATCTGAAAGTTGACCTGATTGGAGAACATTATAAACAAAACAATTAAAAAAGAAATCGTCAGGTCGTCAGAAGCCCGAAAGTCTGGACACCAGTCTTACCAAGGGGTATCGTATTACCCAGTTACTGGGTTGTGGAGGTCAGATAGACCGTCGTTCTATTTAAAATACTGGTATTCAGCTGCATCCGGTTAGACTGGAAGCTGACCCGAACATAGTTGGGAAAAGGCTAGGCAGATGATGATGATGAATCTAAAATAAAAATACCTATGCAGTCGACTTGGCTGCTACCTAGGTCGGGTTTCTCATTAGGAGCTCATTAGCACTGAATGCTGGATTTGTGGCTGGCTGACTGCTAAACAACAAAGCCCATATTCAGTGAAATACGAGCACACCATACCTACCTCTGCCTAATCCTTGGTAGAATACAGGCGTAATGTTATATTATCTTTACAGAGATTATTCCGTGTCCAATGAACACAGCGTTCGTATATGGCCATCATGCAGAAGACAGTTGATGCTGCTGTAAGAATCCCTGAAAAATCTGACTACAGCTGCAGTAGCTGTGACCGATGATCATCATCATCATCATCATCATCATCAAGTTCAGCACAACTATCTTTAAACTGGATGTGGACCTTTACTTTGGAAAATGACGGATTTCTGGTCATGCAACATTCCCTAACACCTGAAGGAAATGAAATGAAATTGTTTATTCTATAAATAGGATATCTGAATCACTTTTACACGTTATAGTATAAAAAATAATCTACATGGAGTCGACATTTCCCATCTGACTATCCCCGAGAACAAACAGCGAAAAAAAAAAGCCCAAAGAATCCTTCTAATGTCCAGACATAATCTTGGTCAGATCATATATGAAGACAAAGTATAGTACCTGAAATGGTATTTTGAAGACCACACAGATTTCAGTGGGCCAGTCCAGTCACTGCAAGCGTTCGTCAGTAATCGTGTACTTAGTTCATCAAGAAAGGAAAGTAGTCAAAACGCCGCCGAATGACTTCTGCAATACCAGAAGCATTGCAGGTGCGTTGCCATCCGATTCAAAGTCAATATCTTTCTCTTGCATGTTGCTTGTTGCTATTACTATCCCAGATGTCGATGATATCGAGTGAGCCTGCATGATTTATTCAATGAAACATTTTTTAAGGCGACCGATGGTAACTGATTTAAATGACCTCATATTTTTTGCCGACTGTATACCAAATGCAATATCAACACCTTTTAATTTATAGTTTTTATACAATGAAATGTCTCACTTTTAAATGAAGTAATAAAGTTTTAAGCGGAAATGTTGCCCTTGTCTTACTATTATTTCTGACTAGACTAGCTATGTAGTTCGTTAGAACTGCCTGAACTAGTACCAGGCGTTGCAAAGGTAGCCAGATAAAAAGCCATGACTAATAACTCAAGTACGACCGCTGCGAGCCGCCGGCAGGTCGCCCCAGGTTCTTGAACTCTGGCTAGCGCTTTACGTAACCTCCCTCGCCCCGGCTGGTTACATAAACGCCACATTTTCATTTTTATAGGTTAGAACAAATATTTGCACGCGATGGAATTTGATCAAGAAAACTGAAGGGGGACATTGAATATGAGAGCTATCACTTGTGGAGCAGTTTGCAAAGATTGTTAGTGAAGTTGGCGATGTTGCAACATAGTAGTCGGCTGGCTGTTTGTTAACCTGCCGGCTGAACTGCCCTTGAGTTCCGGTCCTTGAGGTTACCGCACAATGCTGTTTATAATGTCTCGCGTCACGGCAGGTTCGCGTGCTGCCGCCTAAGCGACCAATCGCTGCGCCCGATCCAAGACACACCTCCACGACGCGCGACGCTCCGACGGATTTAAAATTGGATCGGCTGCGCGCGCCGGCGATTCGGTATCGAGCGGACTTCCGTCAGTGTGAAGTGTCAGTTGTCAGTTGTCAGTCGCGGACGACGGGCGCGTGTTGTGTACGTGTTGTATTTCGCGGAGCTCTGAACATGGCTCTGCTTAGACGGCTAGCGGTGAACGCGCCTCGGAAAGTACGCGCGCTGTCCTCCTCGCCTCCATCGCGGGACGATCTCGACCTCAACTTCAACAGCCCCAAAGATGCGTTCAAAAGTAAGAAGACGAGCGAACTTGTGCGGGCGTATTTCGTGTACCAAATATGCTCGGTGAACTGGCTGGTCGAGAACAATGATATGGTGAGTAGATCGCTACACCTCAGCTGTTAGCTTACGTAAGATCTGCATAGCAATGTTTACTCGCCGGTAACCGTTCAGCTCTAAATTAACTTCGGTTGACGTCCTTGCGTCTGTGTTACATGTTAGTGATTGATGAGTGTGTATTTAGATTTAGGCGGCGTGGTTTTCTCAGTTCTTCTTCTAACTAATGTAAATTTGGGAGTGTCTGGGGAATAGATACGCCGTGAGTGAGTAACCAGGATAGCATGTGGGTTGGGGAGGGCGATGGGAAGTTTGGTTACCTAACAGTGAGGAATGAATGGGTGGAAGGAATGGATTTTTGATCGGTGGATACCGCGCATGCGTGCCGGCGGGCCAGCCCCGGCGGCCGGTGCGGACAGTTGGCAGTCAGACGTCTGCGTCGCGTGGCTCGCGACGTAGACATGATTACATTAAGCACTTGACACGGTATCATGGATACCGACCTACCTATAGACTAGCCGGTAGGCTGACCGGCGCAAGAATGTGCTGATTTTTTGTTGATGTATGACCTACTGTTTAACCCATATTTTTTTGGTACTTACACAAAACTTATAATTTGTTTAAATTGCTTACCTACCTGAGAAAATTGAGCAACACACTAAAACGATTTGTAGGTATTTTATGAACATTTTAGGTTTCAATATTTGCACAATAAAATGAATGTCAAGATTAATAAATGGTCGGACTTTCCGTCAGCAGGTTTCCTTTATGTGTATAAAACCTGCATTCACTTTTTCTGTTAATTACAATACTTATTGGAAATTGTGTGTAGTTAATATTATTTTGGTTGGTTAGGTACCTAGTATCAAAATTTAGGTACCTATTTAACTAATAAAGTACTAACTAAAATATTATAAGTTTTTTATTATATCTACCTACTTAATAAAATTTTATTAACGATAAAAATAAATTAAAAAAGTATTTTCGATCTTAATAAAAAAAACCCATAAGTAAGTAGGTATTTTATATGAATTAAGAAAATATTATGTAATATAACTATGATATTACTGGTCGCTAACCAAAAACTGCCGAATATTTCTTAACCCCAAAATTTGGCTTTAGCTTGTCAATCGTTTTGCTGAAAATGGACTTCTAGATCAGCAACTATTAAAAATAAATTTTCTTTACCTAATCGTCACATCATCGATCGCCAACCCGCCTGCCAAGCGTGGCGATTATGGCAAATCCCGCCCTTTTGGGGGAGGCTTATGTCCAGCAGTGGACGTATTTCGGCTGTTATGATAATGATGAATCGTCACATCATACAAAATGTCTGGTCGAATGACTGGAGATTACAGACACCTACTTGGTACGTCACTCACGAATTCCTGATAATGTGCATTTCATCATTTGGCAAGAAACATGTTACCTTCGTACTAGTCTTGCGATAAAATCGGACAAAAGTTACGATTTTGTAATTATGTAATTCCCGATACTTTCTTTCACTTCCTGTAACAAGACGCGTCGTGAATTTGGACCAGTTTGTGACAAGCTTGGGCAATCTTCACTGAACAAACCCTGCATACTATCTACACACTATCAATCTGAATCGGAATAATTTTGTAGCATATTGCTAATTCATTGCTTTTTATCTTCGAAAAATTTGTCTGCACAACAACGTAAACGATGCAATGAATGATGTTGAACTTTCTAAATAAAATCCATTGCTATTGTTATTGTGTTACGCAATTAATTCAAAATCCAAATCAAAAGTCATTTATTTGAACTAGGCTGAGAATCAGTACTTTTCGAACGTCAAAATACATAAGACAGTCCCCCAAAATGCCCACCCTTCACCTCTTCCTAGTGCTTTAGCTGGGAAGAAGAAGTGGCGAAACAAACTCCCCAGCAGCACAGCTGTCTGTTTAGTCGGATGGACTTGTTTCTATATATACATAGGCAAAGTAATAAATATTACGAGACACAGAACAATAATTAAATAATTAGTCATATTTCAGCTTGCCGTGCCAATATACCAACAAATACTCGTAACTCAAGCACAAATAATAAAAAATAAAAAATGTAAATAATAGTCCGGTCAATGTAGACATTCGAAGGTGCATAAAATCTCAACAAGCTGAAAATCAGTAAAATTGTTCAAAATATAATTTAAAAGTTCCCCATCATTCCCGTGTATGAAAAAAAAAATATTCGAGGTCAAGGTCAAAAACATGAGTTTTTCGCGATTTTCAGCAAAACGATAAGTTTTATCATAAAAGTACCTCAGACAAAAATTGTAGATCATAAAATTATCTATAAAAATGCATCAATACTTTTTTTCATACGAGCTCCCGTTTCTGAGATAAAACGCTTCAAAAAGTTGTAAAAGTTGTTATCGTCATAATATGCAAACGTTTCCACGCCACCTATGAGGTAGTGTACTTAACGCGTTTTTTTAACGTGATTTCCCCAGTAGGCCTACTCCACGGGTCAGTTGTGATCCTCTTTAATTTGAAACTATTGCAAAATAACGGAAATGTTGTTATTAAATTGTGTTCAGCAGTTTTTCCGGCGCAGGTGGGAGTAAAGTTTGAACTGGCTCTAATATATTGTTCACCAACTTCCAACCCCAGTCTTCTTATAGTTATAGCTTATTTATATTTTAAGTATAAGTTACAATGACCAATAGAAAAATATTTCAACAAATATAACAACTCTAGAGATGTATATTATGCGTGGCGTACACGAGTACTCCACGTCACATCTCGTTTTATCTCTGAAACGGTGGCTCGTAGGAAAAAAAGTATTGATGCATTTTTTATAGATGATTTTATGATCCACAATTTTTGTCTCAGGTACTTTTATGATAATTTGCTGAAAATCGCGAAAAACTCAAGTTTTTGACCTTTGACCTCGAATAAAAATTTTCTCCATACACGGGAATGATGGGAAACTTTTAAATTATATTTATAATTATGTTTTGAACAATTTTACTGATTTTCAGCTTGTTGGGACTTTATGCACCTTCCCTCTCATTTTTTTGGTCTAGATTGACCGGACTATAAAGCATAATACCAAAATAAAAGCCTCCTGGTATAAAGGGCGTGATAGCTTACATATGAAATGCTGGATTATTGTTACG
Organism: Polymixis flavicincta; assembly: GCA_949987655.1. Taxonomy (NCBI): domain Eukaryota; kingdom Metazoa; phylum Arthropoda; class Insecta; order Lepidoptera; family Noctuidae; genus Polymixis; species Polymixis flavicincta. The sequence goes on along the minus strand of OX465190.1, from coordinate 20,935,771 downwards.
ACGAGTAGATCATGTCAATAACTAATGACATAATAGATAATTATAATAAAAAATTCTCTGCTAACCTCTGTTAGGCAAAAAATGGTAAATCTTTCTCAAAAACAACGAATGAAGAGTTTGTTTTGAAGATTGAACAAAAATCCTGACTTTCAACTGCGTGTTGTTACCGTCTATGTTACGGACTGTCTAGGGGGTGGAGCTAATCCTATTTATTACCGTTTCGCATCAACGGATTATCTGGATACACATCGTTAATTAAATCCATTGTTAGCTGACGCTAATGTGATTTATAGATCTATAAACAAACGACCTGAACCGATTCTGCGACATGCGACTCGACATTTAACAAATGTTTGGTTCGAATATTTAGTTTGCCGAATTTAATTGAATGAAGTACATACCGCTTTTAGTGATCTGAAATATCATCTTCTATAGTTGAAAAGACCAACTGATTCTCAGCTCAGGGTTTTGAAAGGCGTCTCAGAAATAATGTCGTGGAACATATATATTTTATACGAATTTCCAAAACCCAAAACAGAACATTCATTTGATTGCCTTGATGTCAGTGTCATTTATTAAAGTTTTGAACAAAGTTGGAATGATGAAAAAAAATGTATATCAATTTTGTTATTTCATTTATGGGTAAAGTATTGAATTTAATTTGACCCTATATATTTAGGTATTGTTGTAGGAAATACAGCCTACCAAAAACAGTCGTAAGGTTTCTTAGGACAACTGCACCCTCTTTGCGTAACACACAATGCATCACAATCTGAATCATTTTGATAGAAATTGCTAATCCATTGCTTCTTATGTTCGAAAGGTTGACTGATTAACAACGTAAATAACGCGATGAAAGTTGTTGAACAAACTAAATGAAACGGATTCCTACTGGTAGTATGTTATGCATTAACACCACAGATTTATTGTTTAAAAAACAGTCTAGAGGTCTCGTTGGACACCCGATTGAAACACACAGTTCCTTTCGCTTTTGTACACTTTGCGAATGAAAGCCAGACTGATAAAAACTTTTTCCAAAAAAAAAAAAGCAACCGACTTCCAAAAAACACTAGAAAGTGAAAAATAACTTTGATTTCTGAAGTCGGTGACTTTGGATATGTATTTTATTAATTTCTTGTCACCGCCTTTAAATTAAAGTTATTTTTCACTTTCTAGTGTTTTTTGGACGTCGTTTTTTTTTTTGGAAGAAGTTTTTATTTTTCACTTTTTCATTGTAGTACCCACTCCACACCAATTGATCATACTTGGGGTCAAAACAATGCATATTTATGCGATAGCAGCAATCGCGGTTGATTTGCTGTCATTTTTTGAAGAGTTCCGTTGTCTGTCTCCGAAACGCATCATCAGATCTATATGAAATTTAAATGGGACCATTTCGGAATATAGCCCTTTCTAAAAAAAAAAAAAGAATTGCAAATCAGTCTATATATGACGGAGTTATGCCCGAATCTGCACCTAACTCCTAAGTTAAAGAGTTGTACCTTCCATCATCAGCTCAGCATCATGAGATGATGATGACCATACGTAAATGCCTCAATACCATTAGAAAACATAGGAAAAACATTGTTAGTACCTATAAGATTTGAGGGTGTCCCTCGATTTCCCTGGGATTCCATCATCAGATCCTGACTTGGTGCCAATGGGACCATCTCAGGAGTATACTCTTTCAAATAAAAAAAGAATTTTGAGAATCGGTCCACAAATGGGGGAGAAATCGAGGAAAATAAATAAAAAAATACGTTCGGTGGAACATATAACCTCCTCCTTTTTTGGAAGTCGGTTAAAAATAACTTTAATTTCGGAAGTCGGTGTCTTTGGATATATATATTGTTACGAGCTAGGGGTTCGTGACAATTAAAAACTGCCGATATGAATTACCAAAAATAACACTTTAATTAAACTCACTAATAACACAACACAATTTATAGCACTACGGATCACTCTTAAGTCGCACTTGAAGATCGCTTTAGATGTTCTCGCATGTATCGCTTCCAATGAACTACCCCGGGACGCGCTCCGTTCCCGCTTATATAGGGCCCTCGGATAGTTCCAGAACCTTCTACCGTAGAAGCATCTAGAATGTTCGAGTACTTATCGGCCCTGACTGAACACATGTCGATAGTTCCAGAAAGTTCTAGAACATCATCGAACTTTATAGAAAGATCTTGACGATTAACTCCGCTACTCGATAAGAGATGGCGCTAGTGGTAACCAAACATCAATCATGCGGCTCAACACTGCCCCCACCTAAGAAATGCTCGTCCCGAGCATTATCGGCCCCATAATAACGCGCCAGTCGATCCACGTGGACTATCTTAGGAGTACCTCTTGCACCTTTCTGTATCCGGTAGGTAACGTCATTGATCTTTGTCACAATCCGGTACGGTCCGTCCCAGTTAGCTTGAAGCTTAGGAGATTTCCCTTTGCTGCGGACGGGATTGTGCAACCACACTAGTGAACCTTCGTCAAACCCTTTATTGTTCATTTTGCGGTCATAACGGGTTTTCATCTTTTCAGACATTTGCTGGCCTGAGTGTCTGACGTGCTCATAAATGTCATTCATCTTGTTCCGCAAGTCACTCGCATAATCAGTTATACTGCGTGGGGCATCAGGTGGTATTCCGGTGATCAGGTCTGCAGGTAGCCGTAATTCCCTTCCAAAGTTTGCAAAAGCTGGTGTCACCGATGTGCTTTCGTGAACAGCGCTTCGATATGACAACAAAAACGGTTGTATGTGCTTGTCCCAATCTCGTTGCCGATTTTCCACAACTTTTGCTAGGTACCTCTCTAATGTCTGATTGAATCGTTCCACCATTCCATCCGATTGTGGGTGGTAAGAAGTTGTTCTTGTTTTATGAGTACCCATAACTCGACAAGTTTCCTGGAATATTTGGGACTCAAAATTCCTTCCTTGATCACTGTGAATCTCTAAAGGTACTCCAAAACGACAGAAGACTTCATGAACTAATTTATCTGCAACTGTCGAAGCTTCTTGATTTGGAATGGCGAAGACTTCCGGCCACTTAGTGAAGTAATCCATCACAACCATGAAATACTTGTTACCACTTTCACTTTCCGGAAACGGCCCCGCAACGTCAAGGGCTATCCTCTCCCATGGTGCACCAACATTGTACAATTTCAATGCACCTCTGCTACGCGTCTGAGGTCCCTTTACAGCTGCACAACTTGTACATTTGCGACACCAGTCCTCGACATCGTCCCGACAGTGGACCCAGTAAAACCGTTCTCTTATCTTCAGTAGAGTCCGTTTCACTCCTAGGTGACCTCCTGAACAACCATTATGGTAAAGCTGGAGAACATCCGGTACTTGAGCTTTAGGGACTACCATTTGCAAATGACAGCTGTTTCCCCGAGCATTTTCCCATTTACGGCACAGGACTCCATCCTGAATCACCAAGCTGTCCCATTGGGCCCAATAGCTCTTTGTGATCGAACTCATTGCTGAGACGTCGCTCCACCTGGGCTTAGGAGCTTTGGCCTTCATCCACTCCAGAATCGGCTTGATGTCCGAATCTTCCTGCTGTGCACGTTGTAGGCTTTCCTTCCACTCGTTGCTGAGGTCTGTCCTGAGCATCCTCACAGGTACCACTTCCTTACTCTCTTGCCTAGTACAATGCTTGCAGTCTTCAGGACAAGGTCTTCTTGACAATGCATCTGCGTTGCCATGAGATTTCCCGCTGCGATGTTCGACCACAAAGTCGTATTCCTGCAGTAGCTCAATCCATCTCGCAACTTGTCCTTCTGGATTTTTGAACTGCAATAGCCATTTCAGTGCAGCATGGTCGGTTCGTAAGTGGAATTTCCGACCCAGAAGATATTTGCTAAAATGCTGCAATGACTTTACCATAGCAAGCAATTCCCGTCTCGTGACACAATAGTTCCTCTCCGGCTTTGACAACGACTTGCTGAAGTACGCTATCACAACCTCTTGATCACCATTCCGTTGAGACAACACACCACCAAGTCCTATGTCACTTGCGTCCGTGTCAACTATAAATTCCTTGCCTGCATCAGGGTACCCCAAAATAGGTGTTTTGCAGAGTCGGTCCTTTAACTCCTGGAATGCGATATCGCAACTTTCATCCCAGCAGAAATGTCGCTTCTCCTCGGTTAGCTTATGCAGGGGTTTGGCTATATCTGCAAAGTTCTTAACAAATCGCCGATAATAAGAGCACAACCCCAAAAACGCTCTGACCTGCGTCTTGTCTTTTGGAACTGGCCAATCCTTGACAGCGGCGATTTTTTCTGGATCCGTGCGGATACCTTCTTCCGACACTACATATCCCAAAAAGCTAACTTGCCGTTTGAATAGTGAACATTTCTTCGGACTTAACTTGAGGTTGGCACTCTGGATCTTCATGAGCACGCGTTCCAGGTTTTGAATATGTTCTTCAAACGTACGGCCTACGATGATGATGTCATCCAAGTAGACCAGACAGGCATCGCCAATCAACTTAGTTAGTACAAGTTCCATCAACCTTTCAAACGTTGCCGGAGCGTTGCACAATCCAAACGGCATAACTTTAAATTGCCACAGACCCTTTCCTGTCGAGAATGCTGTTTTCTCCTTGTCCTTGGGGTCAATTTCAACTTGCCAGTAGCCACTTTTCAGGTCTAGCGTGCTAAACCACTTTACTCCAGTAAGCATGTCCAACGTGTCATCAATTCTTGGCAAAGGGTAGCTGTCCTTCTTCGTAACGTCATTTAGACGACGATAGTCAACACAAAACCGCATGCTGCCGTCCTTCTTCCTTACCAGCACTACAGGTGAACACCATGGACTAGATGAAGGTTCAATAACACCATCCTTCACCATTCCCTCAATCATGGTTTCTACTTCCTTTTCACGCGCTACCGGCAATCTCCTTGGCCGCTGACGGATAGGCAACTCGTCTCCTGTATTTATTTTATGTTGAACTAGGCCAGTCTTCCCAATGTCACTATCGTTTAGGGAGAAAACTTCGGCGTACTTCAGTAATATCTTCTTCGCCTTGCCCATCTCATCTTGAGACAGAGCGCTGCGACACTCTTCTAAAAGTGTAGTCACTCTCGTTTGTGCATCCTTGCTGGGGGTCCTAGTCGATAGATATTGGCATTGATGCAGCCAATCCACTTCCTCGCAAGTACCGATCAGTGTGCCTTTTTTAATAGTCTGTTCCTGATCACAAAGGTTCAGCACACGTACCCCTGAGATGTCGGTGGCTCTGACCAAAGTTCGTGCCACTTTCCATGGAAGGTCATTGTCTACCCTTTCCACGAGTACACAACGATGAGTTTTCCCAGGATTCCGAGGAAGACTAACCGGCACAATCGTTTCTGATTTCGGAGGAAGAACAATTTCCTTAAGGCTGTACACATTCCCTGGTAACGCCCCTTCCATAAAAAGTTCCTCTCGTCCACATTTCATAACTCCCTGCTTGACGTCAATCTCGCAAAAATTCCTCCTCATAAAGTCAAGACCCAGGATGCAATCGTCCATTATATCAGCCACGATGACCTTATGCAGGTAGGTCCTGTTGCCTAGCTTCAACTCCATCTCCTTCTCTCCACGGACGGGTATGCGCTGACCGGTGGCTGTCACCAAATTAATGCGTTCCCGGTTGTATGCGGAGTCCCCAAGGAGCCGACTCATAACTTTGGAACTGACGACCGTACGAGAGGCTCCCGTGTCTATGGTCAGCTTACAGGGCATTCCGTTGATCTCACCCTTGATGATTAAGGTGTTCCCGTCATGGGTTTGTGTGATCGAAATCCTTGGGGCTCTTTGAACATCAGCCAGCACCCGCCCCGCAGTCCTGGCTATTACTCGTTTCCCTGCTGCTGCTGGGTAGAGCTGTTAGCCGCGCTACCCTCTGGAGACCGGCCATCTTCCCTTTCTGCAGTTCGCTTAGGGCAACTGGATCGAAGGTGGCCCCTTTCCCCACAGCCGTAGCACCTAGGGCTGTATCCTTTACGATCGCGAACTGTAGCTGCTACAACCTCCCTGATGCGATGGGAACGATGATCCTGCCGCACAGCTTCCACCTCCAGTGCATGGGCCAATGCGTCCTTAAGCGTCCCGTGGTGACCGAGTCTCACAGCAGCTCTAACTTCAAGGTCCCGGATGCCGTCGATGAATGCCTGCACCAGGTTCCCATCAATAAGCGCAGGTACGGACTGGTACGCTTTTCGAACCAGCTTCTCCACTTCAAGGGCCCACTGCTGCAGGTTTTCGTTACTGCGTTGCACACGATCCTTGAGCTGCGCACGAAACACGTGTTCCAGGTGAGCGTCGCCATATCTAGCCTCCAATGCCTCGAGGAGCTGCTCGTAAGTCACTTCCTTACCGAGAGCTTCCAGCACATTTAAAGCCTGGTCGCGCAGGCCTAGGGTGAGGGCAGTCATGGCCTGACTTTTATTCCACCCGTTCGCCTTCATGACAGCCGCAAACTGAATTTTGTAGGCCGACCAGGAAGAAGTCCCATCGTACGGCGGCACTTTGAATCCACGTAGCGAAGGTGTTGTAGCTACGGGAGCTGCGATTCCATCCCCAAGTTTGAGGTTACCCAACTCTTGCTTCACATCAGCAATGACGTCACTAAACTTGCTGATCTGAGTTTCAGCTTCTGACAAGCGGTTGTCATGCTGGGCAACCTTCTCCTTCACCTCCTTCATGTCTTTCCCGAAGGTTGCGTGAAGGTCCTTTATGAGGAGCATCTGCTCTTCCTGGCGGTGCACCTGCTCCTCCTTATCTCGTTTGAGCTGTTCTTCCAATTGACGGGCCTGCTCCTCCTGTCGGCGAGCCTGCTCCTCCTGTCGGCGAGCCTGCTCCTCCTGTCGGCGGGCCTGCTCCTCCTGTCGGCGGGCCTGCTCCTCTTTATCCCGTTTGAGCTGTTCTTCCAAACGGCGGGCCTGTTCCTCCTGTCGGCGAGCCTGTTCCTCCTGTCGGCGGGCCTGTTCTTCCTGTCGGCGGGCCTGCTCCTGCAACATCATCATCAGAGCAGCAAAATCTGGTGCTGGTGATGCTGGAGCAGCTGTGGACGGGCCGGCCTCTGTGGTTGGTAGCTGGCCCTCCAACGCCTGTGGCATTGTTCCACCAAATCGCCTCTGGTCCGTCTCCTGCTGGCGTTGACTCCGGGTACGGATACCCTCCGTGTCGTCTTTAGGTAAAATCGGCATGATTTTAATCCCACTTCTGACACCAATTGTTACGAGCTAGGGGTTCGTGACAATTAAAAACTGCCGATATGAATTACCAAAAATAACACTTTAATTAAACTCACTAATAACACAACACAATTTATAGCACTACGGATCACTCTTAAGTCGCACTTGAAGATCGCTTTAGATGTTCTCGCATGTATCGCTTCCAATGAACTACCCCGGGACGCGCTCCGTTCCCGCTTATATAGGGCCCTCGGATAGTTCCAGAACCTTCTACCGTAGAAGCATCTAGAATGTTCGAGTACTTATCGGCCCTGACTGAACACATGTCGATAGTTCCAGAAAGTTCTAGAACATCATCGAACTTTATAGAAAGATCTTGACGATTAACTCCGCTACTCGATAAGAGATGGCGCTAGTGGTAACCAAACATCAATCATGCGGCTCAACAATATGTATATATTTTAGTTTTTTGACACCGACTTCCGAAACAAAATTTGTTTTTCATTTTGTAGTGTTTTTTTCGGAAGTCGGTTGTATGTTTTTTTTTTTAAGTTTATGTAGTAAGTAAGTTATGGTACTTACCCCACACCAATTCGTATACCACTAGTTGGCATGTAAACATGAGACAGGAAGTAGTACAGAGGTCAGCACATCAAGCTACCCCAATCTGTCAAATTTCTTTGATAGTTTTTCAACTTTATTCCAAAGGAATAAGGTTTATGTTCAATTGGGAAAATTTGACAGTTTGGGCTAGCTTGACCTGCTGGCGACTGTACAATATCATCAAGATACACAAAGTGGATTAAAAAAAACGTATTATCGAAGCTAACGCAAAAACTACACAAGCAAAGTAAATAAAATTTACTTCACCCCTGAGGCCACGAACGTACAAAAAAGAACATAGAGACGAATTGAGAACCTCCTCTTTTTTGAAGTCGGTTTAAAAGCGTAACATTGGAATGTTACAGTTTTTTTACGTAACTAAAGAGTGGTGAAGATCAAAATTGTACAATTTTTCGGCCTGGCTTCCTTTCGCGAAGTGAGTGGAGCAGCACCCTAATTGCGTAACTAACGATTAATCTGTTTCGTTTTGAAACAACTATTACTATTGCTTCATATGTTCGAAAAATGTGTCTACTCAACAACGTAAATAATGTAATGAATATTGTTCAACTGTCAAATTGAAACAGATTATGATTAATCGTGTGTTACGCAATTAGGGTCCTGGTATATTATTAACGTGCGTTATGACACTGTTTAAAAAAAGATAATAATGACAATATTTTCCTTCTCAGTCATGACTTTTCATTTAACATTTTAATTACTTACGGGTATTAATTAGTGAGGAACTCACGATTTTAAATGCCTGTAAAACCATGAAAAAACATATAAAATTACCCACATCAAATTAAATTTGTTTTAATAGAACGATAAAGCAATTAGCGCCATGTCTTTCAATTGAACTTAGTTTAAGATTGTCTTTGGTTATTTTTTTTTCTTTTGTCTCCGGCTTCGCTCGCGTTTATTTAGAATTGGACAATTAATTCGGGTTGTACTTTGCTTGTAATAATATAATTCAATAATTATTCGAAAGACATGGCGGCATCTGTTATCATAAGAACGTTATTGTTGTTTTCCTCGGAAACAGTACTTTTTACGTGATGAAATGTACCCCCTATGTCCGATTCTGTACAGGTGTACAGAATCGGACATAGGGGGTACATTTCATCACGTAAAAAGTGATTTTGCATATATGATATATGAGTGAGTGATTTTGCATAATTATACGTTGTCAGGTGACAACGTATATGCAAAATTTCAGGATGATCGGTGCAATGGTTGGCGTGAAAGGTAACAAACAACCTTATTTTCATATTTATAATATTGGTTAGGATGTTTTATTCTTGTATAAGGGGCAAACATGGCCAGACAGAGGTTGCAGACAACGAAGACAGGTTTGGAAGGAGATATGGGAAGCCTTTGCTTAGCTGTGAGACACGATATTGAACATAAAAACTTAAAATATAGGTATACCTACACTTATAAAACCTTATGTAATAAAATTAAAATATAACAGAAGTCAAGTAAAATTATCTTCTTCTGTTTCTCTTGTCTGTTTTGTCTTCTTTTGTTTCCTTTTTTGCAATTACCCACCATTTTTTTTTTTTTTTTTGGTTGGGAAATCGTCAAATAACTTCTCCCGCTCTGGGTGGAGCAGGAGGGCGTGTCAGACTTTTACTGACTAAAACCCACCCGTGTTCCTTCAGTAGCCCATATGGCAGGGGCTGTGGTATCTCTTTCAAACAAACCCGTACCCCTGGCAGAATTACCCACCATTGAGTTTCATTTCTCCCGTCATTATAATCTATCCAGTTCGTCCCATCATCTCCTACGTGCCCTGCCGCGACCCCGTTTTACTGTCTCAGGGCACCACTTCTGTGCTATTTAGGCCTAGTTTGTCCGGTACGCCCAGAGCTATTTTAAGTATGGCCGCCTTTTGAGCCAGCTACCTACATTAGTTTTAGAGCGCAGTATTGTGTTTCGAACACGATCCTTCAACCGAACAGAAAAATGTGAGTTGCCAACTCGTGTCAGCACATTGTAGTGTGATGTTAAAGTACGTTGATAAACCTTCCGTTATTAACTCTCTCAGTAATCGGTCATGGCCGCCCGGGCATAATCTTATGTCATAAACGAAGTCTTCAGTCTTTACACAGACTCGACTAAGCTTTTTATAGCTTGCACGACGTTGCATTGTGATCTGTTTGTTGGATACAAGATATACAAGTTAGTTTTTTTTTTTTAAGTATAGTTAAAATCGTTTATTTCGACATTTAAATTACAATTGGGAGGTAGCCTTACTCCCAAACTAGCAACAGTCTGTTTCTTGGGTATTATTACCTAAAAATTTACAACATTTAGGTAGTTTTTTAAAGAAATAAAAGTTCAAAAACAAAACTAATTAAACGAGAACCTACAAACGAATTTTATTAACTAATTAAGGGAATACTAGAATGTAACTTTGTTTTTCATGCCCTTCTTTCACGTCTAGGAACCACCCAGCCATAAGACTTCTCTTTCTGTAGCTTTATCTAGCTACAAGATGGCGGGAATAAATGGCCGTTGATGCCATTTTCTTGGAATTAGAAGAAAATGGCAGAAGATGGCCGCCATTTTCTAAACGAAAACAGAACACTATTATTCAGTGAAGTTTCTTAAAATATTTGATTATTATTATCTAATACTAAAAAATGCACACATTAAGCAGTAAAATCTGACATTATCATAAAATATAATTCATACAGATTACAAATAGAGATAGGCACGTTTCAGTGTGAACTGATTAAATATTGAAACGTAAACATATGGCCAGGGAAGCCGGTTACATCTGAAACGTAGACATACGACAGACATGGAGACGCATTCTTATCTTTTATTGCTCATATCTTTCTTGGATTTACTTACGTTATCATTTTTCAGTTATATGTTGATTGCATTTGCTGAAATCAGTTGTGGGAAAAGATATGCAAATAAGATTTAATCTGGCTCATAAACCTAATGGATTCTTTGTCCCGAAATAAAAGTTATTATTTATTTATTTATAAATTCTTGGTCACAGTTAAACTTTTGTTAAATATTGAAAGGTTCGATAGGAAGTAATTTATGTTATAACATCACGCCTGTATTCCCTGAAGGGTTAGGCAGAGGTGTAGGTAACCACCTACCTACCCATAGTACACACGGCTACACATCAAGCTATACATTTCCAGTATAAGCTGATCTTGCATTGTGTAGGATTTTCGTACAGCGCGAGATCAGCGTAAACTGGAAATATATATCTAGTTTGTTGTTAGCCGTGCGTATCCACATTTCGTCTAAGCCAGTTATGTTTAAGTCCCATTTAATAGAGGGCGCGCCTATTGCCATCCACCAAGCACAGATCCATACTCCGGGCTGTTACTGAGTAATTCCAGATAGAAAAACACAATAAAAGTTTTCCTGACCCGGGAATCGAATCCAGGACCTTAAGCCCAGCTGTAAAGAGTATTTTTGTTTTGTTGAAAACCTAACAATTTGAATTATAAATAAACATAATTTACGGTCAACGACAATCAATCGTCATTTCAGCCGAAAGACGTCTACTGCTGGACATAGGCCTCCCCCAAAAGGGGGTTTTGCCATAATCGCCACGCTTGGCTGGCGGGTTGGCGATCGCAGTATGGTGGTAAAATGCATAGAGAACGCTGCTGCCCATTCTCTAGTAAGTCCCTTAGTCGCATTCTAGGACACCCACGGGAAGAAATAGGATGGTGCTATTCTTTTACGTCCGGCACCACACGGAACGACACTCAATACCTAGACAAAATAAATAACAGAATTATGAAGTTAATTAAAATCGCATTTTGTATCCAATTATTGTTTTGTCTCTAAATAAAATATATTAAGGCTATTGAATTAATTTTATGGGTACAACATCACCATCACTACATATTATAAAACAAAGTCCCCCGCGGCGTCTGTCCGTCTATTCGCGATAAAGTCAAAAACGACTGAACGGATTTTTATGCGGTTGTCACCAATAGAGAGAGTGATTTATGAGGAACTTTTTTTTTGTTTTGGTTGGGAAATCATCAAATAACTTCTCCCGCTCTGGGTGGAGCAGGAGGGCGTGTCAGACTTTTACTGACTAAAACCCACCCGTGTTCCCTCAGTAGCCTGTATATATGCCAGGGGCGGCGGTATCTCATTCGAACAAACCCGCATCCCTGGCAGTCATGAGGAAGGTTCAGGAGTATAATTTGTTGAGGTTTTTCGTAAATTCGTTAAGGCGGGCGAAGCTGCTGGCAAAAGCTAGTAATGGTTAGAATTAATAAAATTCGTGGAATATTTCCAAAAAGTATGTACTAATAATATTAATAATGTAATGGCTTGCGCACATATGTACTGACGTAGGTATACATTGACAAATTGGTCAGTAATTTGATTACTTAATGTCTGGAAGTTGACAGACAAGAGTAATGGACAACGATGTACACACGGCTACATATCAAGCTATACATTTACAGTTTACGCTGATCTCGCACTGTACGGAAATACTATACAATGCGAGATCAGCTTATATACTGGAAATGTATAGCTTTAAATGTAGCTGTGTGTGCAAGGCGATAGTGCAAAAATAGTAGTAGGTATTTTTTTATTTAGGTACTTATGTATTTTTAAAGACTATAGGTACCTAGATATACCACAATCTTTTAAATTTTTTACTGTAATTTTTTGTGTAAAAATAGTTATTTTGCCTGCAATAAAACACTATTTATTATATTTCCTTTAACTCCTCTAGTAATTTCAAAACGAGCTTTTTATGGAAGTATCTACCAATTGCACCTACATGCAATTTGTAAATAGGATTTTAATATCATACTTTACACTAAAACACACACACGAAAATAAGCAGGTAACAACGAACCGTACAAGGCTTGATGACTATAAATAGGCACCTATCGTCTATATGGTGATGTAGTACGCTTGTAGCACGTGAAATACGCATGACACAATTTAGTTACCTAAAGGTGTATTGAACTCAGAAAATCAGGAAAAATATAAGATTTATGTTGTTAAATCGAGGACAGACATTAAATTTATTAAATAAAATACAGAAATACTAATTTACAAGGATAATAAACAGTTATTGGATATTTTGTGAAATTAAATAAATAATAACAAAAATATTTATACCTACTGCAAGTACTGTCTTATCTACCTCAAAGGCCTCATTATTCAAGTTACCTTTTTAAACCATTTTTCCTAGTCATGCAACCATCAGGAAAACCGAGAAAAATTGGTCGACATATTTTATGATTTGCGTAAAACCATGGAGTCATCTTTTTGTTATCCTACCTACAAATATATTTTATTTTGACCAGAGCTTAATAACCAGAGCGTTTATTCTGCAAGTTGTCAACGTCGCAAATATCTGTCAAATATTTTACTGTTTTCATTAATTTGGCAATATTACTGTATGGAAATATGAAATATCGCTAACTAGTGACCTAAAATATTGATTATGTAATGCAATAATTAACATCTTAACACCGAATATTTAGTTTAAGATGTAAAAAAGAGCTTGGAAATTTTCCAAATGCCTTTTTTACACCTGAAACGGTTACAACATCAAATTCAGTGTTATAATTGCAAACCATTATTCATGTTTTTGGGTGGAAAATCATCAAATAACTTCTACCGTTCTGTGTGGAGCAGGAGGGCGTGTCAGACTTTTACTGACTAAAACCCACCCGTGTTCCCTCATTAGCCCGTATACCAGGGACTGTGGTATCTCTTTCGAACAAACCCGCACCCCTGGCAGGCATTATTCATATGTTAGGTCACTAGTTAGCTATATTTCGTATTTCCATGCAGTAATATAAACGAATTAATAAAAACAGGTAAATATTTGACAGCTTGATATTTGCGACATTGCCAACTTTCAGAATAAACGCTCTTAAGTTGGTTCATTAAAAGGAAAATAATAAGTTACTAATCATGGTTCGATTCAGCAAAGGCCTTAATATACCTCGATGATATGTGGTCATTTGTCTCTGCTCTCTCTCGTACAAAACACGGGGTAATTAGAATCCAATACCCATTAAAAAGCATTACACCGCGACCTCGCTTTCGTCAAACATGTTTACAGTTCAGTCGGTCAGTTTGTTACAATAAAAGCACCGTTAAAATACGTTCATTACGTCTCGAGCGCTGGCAACGGTTGCGAACTTCAAAAGCCGGTGATTTAGGACGCACATGCTTGTTTGTAGATCGTGGGCTAAAGAAATTCGCGAAATATTTGACCACATGCACTGGAGTTGGGAGGTATTGTTGATGTCGCTCTAGGTACGACTGAAGATAGGAATAATTGGCATCACACGAGACGCCAGGGACATACGAGACAGATACTGTTGTTAAAAAGCAAAAGATCAATAGTAAAGAAGTGACATAAAAACAAGAAGAGTACTGTGGCAGCCAAAAGAATGCAACTTAAAGATTCAAAGAATTTCGACAAAACCAGTCCCAAATTAACGAGAATCAAACTTGATAAATAGTATATGAATCGAAATATGTATCTACATTTATGTGTTCGGAAAATCCTAGGTTGTTATTACGAAAAAGTTTGTAAGCAAGTTGTGATGACTTGACTCGACCACAACCACTCAAAGGTGTGTATTAAAAAACCATGACGGATCATATTCACGTGAGCGCAGTACCGGATATGATAATTGCGTGAATTGGACGCACCCATGCTTGCGCCGAATTGGTTTGCATGCCACTGAGGCTTACAAAATAAATCTGTATGAATTGACTGGACTGGACAATGAATGAAAATTGAATCTTCTTTCTTAGTCGTTGCCCTCCATTCTATAAACCACCGTTTCAGTACACTGTTTGCCCTAAATCATTTTTGTTTTGTTTTTGGGGATGACATCTCGCAGGTCAATCTATGAGATTGTCGTCTGCTTAACCGGATTTGCCTGTGGCTACCTTAATAAATTAGGGCCTCTGACTAGGGCTAAAACTAAAGCGACTACACGCTAAGAGCACACCCCTGTGGTACCCCATAGTGGGTGTGGACCTCGGCTTACGGTGTCGCCAGAAGAGGACAGCAAGGGACGGTCTGAATCGGAATGAATTGTTTAAATCAATATCATTGGCCATGACAGGATACGTTTTTAAACAGTGTGCAAACTGTGACCATGAATTCAGCATATCATTCTAGACCGTATATTTCCATTGTCCCCGTAATCTGTGTCCCCGTCACGGGGACAACGGGACTTCAAAAATTTCCTTACCGTTGTCCCCGTTATATACGTACGGACAACGTAAGATTTCACGTATCGTTGACCACTTTAAATTATATTTCTTTTTTAAACGCGAGTAGCAGCAATCCTAGAACTAAAATGAAAGGTATTTTGTGTATTATAGATTTAAAATTAAAATATAGAAACAAATAAGAAATGTTAACATGTTTATAATATTTTTTTAGAAATTGGTATCGTGCATGAACTACCAGGTTTTTATAACTTTGTAGGAGCTCACCTAACATAGGTAGGTTTGTCAGCTAGAAAACGCTTTATGCCTTCGAAGTACCAGGATGTCATAACTTGTTGGGAGCTAACCAAACATAGGAGTAATCATATTAAAAACTAGCTGTCCCGACAGACGTTGTCCTGTCCGTCCAAAAGTAATTCATACAAAATCTATATAAAGCGTTTTCTAGCTGACATACCTATGTTATGTGTGCTCTTACCGAGTTGTGACAACCTGGTACGTCGAAGGCATCAAGAGTTTTCTAGCAGACAAACCTGTTAGGTGTAGGTACTCTTACCAAGTTATGACAAAATGGTACTTCGAAAGCATACATTTTTTCTAGCTAACACACCTATGTTAGGTGAGCTCCTACCGTGTCATGATAACCTGGTACTTCGAAGGCATAAAGCGTTTTATAGCTGACATACCTATGTTAGGTATACTCTTACCTAGTTATGACAACCTGACACTTCGAACTGCGATGTAAATAATATTTTAGGTAATTTATTTCCACCTTGGGTTACATTATTGGAGTTTTAGTAAGGGGCATTTAAAAAAAAAAATATAATATAGCCTATGTCACACGGGGATAGTGTAGCTTTCCAACAGTGAAAGAATTTTTAAAATCGGTCCAGTAGTTTCGGAGCCTATTCAATGCAAACATACAAACAATCAAATCTTTCCTCTTTATAATATTAGGTTAGATTAACGGGGACAACGGGAAGTAATTTTAATTATTTTATTAAATTCCCTTTGTCCCCTTTAACGGGGACATGGCCAACGGGGACAACGGGAATAAACGTTCTAGACACCTCAGCGTCAAAAACATTCGTGGGTTAATTGATATCATTCTGTAGCTCCAGCATCCGCGCCTCATATTCTCCTTGTATTGTGTCCAGTCGTTCTAGTTCCCGAGGAGAAGAAAGAGTGGACACAAGTAAAGAATCATTAAAGAAGTTATAAATTGCCAAGTTTGTGTGTAAGTTTTTAACCAATGTAACTGGTTGAAAACTTGTCCTGTGAAGCAGTTGATTGCTTTACGTTTTCGTTTTCAATATTGCACGCTACTGTTTTTGTTATTTATTGCTTTAGACTGTTTTGATTATGTAATGGAGTCAGGAGGTAAGCTCACAAGAATCCTTCAAACTCAAAGCATTTATTTCAAATAAACCAATTACAGGCACTTTTGAATTGTCAAGGACGGTGAGTTAGAAAGATGAAGCTAGTTGCCCATTCCAAAGCGTAGGTACCTATGGAGAAGAACGGGCAAGAAACTCCATGGACACTCTTTTAAAATCAAGATTTTGTTACAAAAAGTTGGTTACATCATTATGTTGAAATTATCAATGTGAGAACGATGTAAAAAGTGCACATTAAAAGCGTCCGTAATTAAAATAAAATAACAATTAAAATAAGCCGTGGGAGCTAAGAGATGACCAGTCCCTACTGGCGGCGCCCGTTCACGGACATGACGTATGCATCAGCACCATTCAGCTCAACCATTTTGAAGGGAACTTAATGATCCAACACACACGCCACCACCAGCGAGACATTTGAGTGAGCATGACATACTCTCAGCTGCCAGGGCACATTCAAGTCAATGAAAGACGTACCCTGTAAATGTTTGCTTTATAGTAGGAACATAGTGCTCACACATATGCTATGCAATTATACAATACAAAAATTTGAATTTATACAATGCAAAGATATCTAGCTTTTACAGTCTTCAGCAGCTCCAACAATGTTTTCAATGTTATCCAATTTAGTTTAAGCTACCTTGTGGAGCAGGACAAGCAGCGTTTAGCCAAGCATTTTTGTCAGCGATGTAATCCCCCAACTTATAATAAGCATGGCTGCATAGTGTGCGTTTTATACAAGATTTAAATTTCGATTCATTCAGTTCGAGTATGTGGGGAGGTATTTTATTGTAACATTTTAAACAGTACCCCATGAAGGATGAGTCTACTTTAGCCAGTCTGAAGCCTGGTTGAACCAATTGGTGCCTATTTCTCGTTTTAATGGTGTGTCTTTCACCTCGTTTACTGAAAAGATTTAAGTTTTTCCTAACGTACATGATGTTCTCATAGATATATTGACAAGGTACCGTCATGATATTAATAACTTTGAACAGTTCCCTTAGAGAATCCCGCGTACGGAGGCCATATATTGCTCTAATGGCTCTTTTCTGCAGAATAAAAATAGACTCGATATCTGCAGCCCGTCCCCATAGTAAAATACCGTATGACATGATACTATGAAAGTAACTGAAATAGACTAGCCTCGCGGTTTCTACATTAGTGAATTGGCGGATTTTTCTTACAGCATATGCTGCTGAACTTAGCCGTCCTGCAAGAGCTGTTAAATGAGGACTCCACTGTAGTTTTGAGTCGAGCGTGATCCCTAGGAAAACAGTTTTATCGACGAATTCTAGTTTCTCTTTATTCAATACTACGTCACAATCAGTACTTTTAACATTTGGTAAAGCAAATCTTATGCATTTAGTTTTTTTCCCATTTAACACTAAATTATTAGCAGTGAACCAATTATGTACCAGCAGTAGGGCATTATTTACGTCGTCAAGATTTGATGCACGTCTATTTATTTTAAAAATTAAGGATGTATCGTCAGCAAATAACACCATTTGTGGTTGGTTTTTTTCCTTGCCTTGTTACCTCCAATATCTAACGTGCAGACCAATTTTATTCTCAGGTTTCGTCCCTTTATCCAATGTTTGGGTCTTTCTATGAGCTACAAGGAATGAATGGCTGAGTGTTTTCATTCTAAAGTTAAACAACATAGTTTCTTTGATTCAGCACATTTTTATGTTGTTTCATTGTGTCGTAATTCATGGGTTAGGTATCATTGCCATAATTATATGTAATAACAGCGCTAGGTTCACTGGTTTGCGCTAATTCGCTTAAAATTGCTCGGGTTTTTGTATTCTGCCATATTGACAGTTGAAATCCTAATTGTAGAATCGCATACGTTTCTTTAGTTATTTGTAGGGTTTTGTTTTTTACAATATCCATACCATATACGAATTATACTATCTACTTATTTATTAGCCAGTTTCAGGTTAATAAAAATCTGGAATTCATTCATTATTCTATTAACTGCTCTCAATGTTCTTTTTATTTTTACAATGCTGACATATTCTCGTCATTATTTGACATTATACATCAATTTTAATATCAACTATTTTTTAGTGATTGTCATGTTAATCATGTCACTATGTTTAATTAGGTTCATTTTATTTATGTAGATTATTTTACATATTGTGAATGGGAGAACGTTGTAGGCCTTACAGACTGTAGATTTGTAGACGATTTTCTATTCTGGATTCGTCTAAGTACCTGGTACTTATTTACATGCCTGCACTGTCCTCCCATACATTTTATATCTGAAAACATTGTTAAAGCCAATCATTTTTAAAAGAGTAACCGTGGAGTTTCTTGCCGGCTCTTCTCCATAGGAAACAACATTTTGGAACCGTGCACCTAGCTTCTGACGTTTCATAAGTGCCCATGCAGGTTTATATGAAATAAAAATATTTTGATTTGATTTGATTTGACAAGCTAAAAACTTGAAACAAGCAACACTATCATCTTGCAAATTCCACAAAGTAAAACATGTCTGTCGAACGTAAACCAGATAAATCCAGTTTTACTAGTTTTAAAAATATTCACCATGCGCACACAAAAAAACCAGATGTGCTATTCGGATTCGTGACTATGTGTTATTACATGATATATATATTTTTAGAGTTTCGAACCTCAAAGAGAAAAACAGAACGCTTAAATGATTACTTCGTTGTCCGTTTGTCTGTCTATCAAGACCCTTTTTTCAGGAACGTGTAGAGAAGTTGCAATTAATATCAAATACGTAGTTCTACTGTATTAGATACTCTACTCCATATCCCGTTGACCTGAATAATGTGGCAAAAAACAAGCTGAGTGCACAAGTATAGGAAAAATACCGAAAATCGTAATTTTTTTATATATCACAAAAAGAAATGCGATTCCAAAATAACCTTTGCAGTTGGTGAAGAACATGTTTTTCAACTCCATTGTTAAGTTTGTTTTTGGGATAAATTCATCCCAACTGCCCTTCATTGTGCGTGGTCTGAAACGCACTTGGTCTGTTTTTTGGTTTGTACTGGACATGTGTCTATTGCGTAGATCGGTCTGGCAGCTGATTAGCTAGTTGCTATGTCCGAACAAAACGGACGAACGGCAAAACAAACAAATTTCGCTAGCCTGTCCACTTTGATGGCTCGTAAAACCCCCTTGAAAAGGAAGTGCTAAAAGCAACAGATACCTAGGTACATAGGATAAGATAGACATACATGATACCTGTGAACATACCTGCGTACCCAATAGATTCCATTCTTGCTGACCGTAATCATCTCAACATTGTATGAGCTGTTCTTGCCCCGAGAAAGGAAAATGTAGATGACGCATGTCTCAAGTACCGGTCTTCAAGCTGTTTCCTTCCCCGTTTTGAGAGCATTGATGATGAAATTATTTACTCAAAGTTAAGAGCCTGCGTAGGTTCGAACCCAAGACTTACAACTAGTAAGTCGGGGCTGTTACCACTGGGCCACCACTGACATCATTTCAGCCGTAAGACAAACTCTGCTGGACATAGGCCTCCAAGCGTCGCCACAGCAACTGGACCTGTGCTTCTCACACCTTGCGGACTACCGAACCGTTTGCCATAATTTTCAATGTCAAAAACCAAAACTGCCAAACTCTTCTTGTCTCATTCGGCACTAATCAAACGTCATGAGTTCTTTATACGTTGCATCCTAATTGAATGGCTATTTAGCACTTCAGCGGTTATTACCGCACCTCAGCGACCGGCTGGCACATCAGCTGATGTAGTATAATGGAATCGTGACCACAACATGGCGTCAGTCAGTAGCACGGAATACTTTGCCAGTCAAAGACGTAGTTGGGTGCCCTTACGACCTGTGTGTCTTTTTATTGTTATGAGTACCATGAAGATTGTTGCCTATAGTATAATTAAAGCAGTGGTTACATTATGGTTATAGGATCATGAGATTTTTGCTTTTAGTCCATAATACCTAGTTTCAATTATAAATATTGTTATATTTTCTAATGTACACTTAACATTTATTATTGTACTATTTAGAAATGCAATTATCATCCAGAACAATACATGAGAAATACTTAGGTACGAGACTTAGGTTAAAGCGTTGCAATGTTTTAATAACATAAGTAGGTATTACAACAAAAAGTATAACTTTCCCTTTAAACATAAACAATTATTCGCAGTCCATAGTCAAGGTTGAAGTACAGACGCCAGCAGGTCAACCTATCCCAAACTGTCAAATTTTCCCAATTGAACATGAACCTTATATTTCTTTGGAATAAAGTTGAAAAACTATCAAAGAAATTTGACAGATTGGGTAGCTTGATGTGCTGGCCTCTGTACACAAAGAACGGTGATAATCGAAGCTACTAGTAGGATCTACTACATCTGTTACAAAAAAATGTAAGCCATATTGATAAATTAATAAAGAAGTTTAGAAATCTTACGATACGGTTGCAAAAAAAAAAACAGGAGTAAATAAAGAAAAGAGGGCTCCAACTATAGACGTCTTAAATAACAGGGGCGACCCTGTCAATGAACTTCCCAGTAACGATAAAAACTCTGAAACTGGTTTGCAAACTGATGAAGAATTTTAACCGTCTTAAAACATCGCAGCCAACCGATTTAAGAACGTATAACTCTAATCATAAAGTAGAAATAGAACTGTAATGTAATTTGGAAAACAAGAGGATTGGCATTCACGAAAGCTAAAAAAATTGCAGTGTCAGGGTGAATTCAGTCTTATCTTTATACAATACAGCTCTATTTTGGATGTATTGAGAACAGGGCTGTCATTAGGCGCAAGAAAGTTGCGCTGTATTGTAATTTGTTTGATCCACGTTTATCGAGTGTTACCAGTGTAATCCTCGTGACCCAGTTAGAAGTAGCGGTTGGCGACCTCAATAGTATTGTTCTTAATGTTAGCGCAGTTTTATTCATGATATTCGGTAGAGTATAAATTTAACGGTGGATTCAGCTGTCGCACTTAATTTTCTATCGGCGTATGTCATTTTGGCAATGTGAGGCGGTAAGTTACAGAGTAAAAACGAGAATGCTTTTCGATTTAAACTCGACAAAGAAAATAATCCAATCGAAAGTTTGGCATGGTTTCAATTGCATTACCTTGCCAGCTCATCTACAGTGTAGTGGGTCATTGATAAAGAGAATTGAGACTTCCGTTTTATATGTTCCGTTTGATATTATATCCAAAAGGCCGACGACAATCTTAATAATAAAAAGATTTCAAACTAGCTGTTGCTCGCGACTTCGTCTGTAATTCGGGATTAAAAGTTGCTTATCTACTTACCCAGATTATGTTCTATGTGCTAAATTTTATCCAAATCCGTTCAGCCTTTTTACCGTGAAAACAAACAAACGTTCGCATTCGAATATTATATATTATTAGGACGATGAACTGACAGTAAGCTGGATATTGGACAAGCTTTTCATACACTCACTTCATTCATTGGCCCTATGGTAAAATTACCTCTTGTTAACATGGGATATAGCCATCCACACAATTACGTATCAGTACCTCTTATATGCAATTAAAAAAAAAAATGGATGCTCTTAATCCCAAATACCGATCTGAAAAACTTGGCGTACCTCAAGTTACTGTTTTGAGACCCGATCCAAAATGACAAACAAAAAAGACTCTATACGTAAACGAAAAAACTTTGTCAAAGACAGGTAGAGAATTTTGGTGGTTTTAAAAGACCAGCACCCTAATTGCGTAACTTACGATTAATCATAATCGGTTTCGTTTTCACAGTTCAACAATATTCATTGCGTTATTTACGTTGTTGAGCAGACACTTTTTTCGAACATATGAAGCAATGGTTTAACAATCCGTTTCAAAACGATACAGCACCCTAATTGCGTAACTCACGATTCATCATAATCTGTATCGTTTTGAAACGGATTGTTAAACCATTGCTTCATATGTTCGAAAAATGTGTCTGTTCGACAACATAAATAACGCAATGTATATTGTTTAACTGTGAAGACGAAACCAATTATGATCAATCGTGAGTTACGCAATTAGGGTGCAGATCATAATGAATCGGGAGTTACGCAATTAGGGTGCTGTTCAATAGCCATAGTAATTCTGAGTTGGCGATGATAATGTCATTTTAATGAATAATAATTTGCTAGTAGCGAAAACTTCTCACTGGTCGGCTGTCACAATCGTTTAGGAAGCCAAACACCCTCACTAAAGGAAGTTGTCAAACAAACAATCAAGATAACATAACATTGAGTGCAACTGTCCGCTTTCCCATACTGATGGTTTCATTATTTGCGCATGCGTAAGGCATCTCTTCCGAAAATAGATAGTTGAGTGTCCTATAAGAATTTCAGAAGACCGAAGGAGCCTTCCGAAACTCGAAGGCCTAAAGCCTAAGGATTAGTAGGAAAGACAGTTCCCGCTATGCAGTTAAAATGAAATGATACCATTTTTTTGAGTTCCATTACTCATGACCGAACCATTGAAAATTCGGCTGATGCTGAGGAAAATTCAAACCCATCCACCATACAGCAAGCAAGCAAATAAAATGGCCACGCTTTGTCAAAGAACAAGAACATATAAATATTGGAGACGGTTGCATCATCAAAACCGGTCTGTTTATTTTCATAAGTACCTCTCCTATGTTTTCGCAGACTTGAAGTTAGCACATCTTTGT
This sequence comes from Polymixis flavicincta, assembly GCA_949987655.1. Lineage (NCBI taxonomy): Eukaryota > Metazoa > Arthropoda > Insecta > Lepidoptera > Noctuidae > Polymixis > Polymixis flavicincta. The sequence goes on along the minus strand of OX465190.1, from coordinate 20,912,708 downwards.
TAAGATAAAAACACGTGCGTTTCAGTCGTGAGCTGTCAAAAAAAAAAACTGGTTTCCACTGCATTTTGTTTAAATAAAGTGGGGGAAACCGTCAAATTGTGCACAAAACCGGTTCTTTTTTTATAAACAGCTGAATATGATGATACCTATGAAAATGTTGTAGTTGCTAAGGACTTACTGACGCATGACATTATGTTGATCGAAAATGGAGGACTCAATAAAAATAAGACATGGCCGATAGCATTTTTTGATCTTCGTTAGGCTAGTTTAGCATTTTCTGAAATCTGTCGCTTCTCAATTTGTTACTATGTAACCGAAGTTTCAACGAAGTTCGGTCGGTCTTCCATTAACATAGAAACTGTTTTCTTTAAAGTTTATATGCAAAATGTAATTTGCATTCAAATTATCATTTAGTATTTAATCAACTTTATTATTGTTACTAAATTACTTTAAATCAGCCTTTTACCATTCGGCAACCGTCGTTCATCTATCATCCATCCCACATGCTGTTTTAATTGCTTAAGCTCTAAAAACTTCAAGGATATACCAGAAACCGGTCTAATTTCAATGTCGGAAACAAAACCTAATACTTACAAATAAATCCTCTTTACTATCTCCACCAATGATTCGCTAGTCGACTTTCTGTCTGCCAGAGTCAGTTCAATAATCTGTTTATATAATATAGTGCAAGGTCATATGCTACGCTATGCATTTCTAAACGACTATTTTTAGCATTACTCGTAGATATAAGAAACGCGCTGTTTAAATTAAACTTGCATGAAGCTGTTCTCCTAGGTCACGGTATAATATTGAGAATCAATAATTAGAGATATAGCAATCGATTAATCTCTTATAATTTCAACATCATCATAAAGCTGACATACAGGGTGTTTGGCAGAACGTTGAACATACGAAAATGGTGGATAGGTGGGTGGGGTCATCCGCTTCTTACTCAGCCCTAATTTATTTGGCCCTGGCCCCCTGGATATTTCTTTTTAATGCAAGTTGGAATTAAGATTTAAGTATTTTTTACATCTTTCTGTAAGTTTGAGGACTCATAACTTTTTTTATAGCTAACATCTGAAAATATAATAATAAACCAATAATTTTATAAGAATCTGCCAACATTCAAGATTTAAAAGAAAAACAAATTGCCTATGTTACCCATTTTTAGTAAAAATTATACTTTAAAGTTAAGAAAGTGGTGAAACTAGAAGAAAAAAATATCCAGGGGGTCAGGGCCAATTAAATTAGGGCTGAGTAAGTGCAGATGACCCTACCTATCCACCATTTTCGTATGTTCAACGTTCTGCCTAACACCCAGTATATTTCACTGCTGGGTCCTAATGGTTGTAATGATTCCCTGCGGAATCTTACTACGTTCAATCTACGTCAATATCGTGTTTTTGAAACTAATTTAACGGAAAGGAATCGAAATGTCATATTCTGTATGTTCTAAGAAAAATTGTCGATATTATTAATACAATATTAGCAGATGTCGTGTGTGATTGTCGTGGTTTCGAGTAAGGAATCGTTAGGTGGTCATAGTGTATTCAGGCCCTGGACATAGGCCTGCCTCAAACATCGTCACAACGACTAGTACTATGCCTCTCAAATCCTGCGACCTCTAATAGCATGAATCGTAAAGACATAATTATGCATAACTAGATGCAGACTCTCTTGGGACAAACAGGCTCCGTGTTGTGTGTATGGGAACTAAATATGTCAGTGAGTGACCACTGGTACCACTAAGGCTATACAGAGTGCCTCTCTCTAACCGCTATAAAAAAGTTTATATCCCGCATGGCAACAAATTACCCACTTGTTCATCTACATTGCCAAAATCTTCAGCTTCTAAATGCCAATCAATTTTACTAATTACCGGTCCGATTTTAAAATGTTTTTCTCCGTTCTCCTGGTTTTGCTCAACTGCATAACTTGGCATGCGTCTTGTTTTTTTTTTTTTTTTGTTCCCGACTCTTCGAAATTGTGGTTGCGTAACGTTTATTTGTTTTCCTATTGATATTGATTTTAGTACTCGTAGTTATTTCATTGTTTTTCTTGGGTTCCTTTCAAGTAGTTTTTCGACTGACGTACGTACCTAATGGTACACCTTCGTATAGTTATACCATCATCATCATACCTATAGGTATTATTTTGTTAAAATTAAGCGAAAAAGGTAAGCTATGTCTAATAGGATTTTACGAACTATTTTCGTACAATCCTATTAGACATATCTTACGTTTTCCGCTTAGGCTTTTCCAAACAATCTTGGGGTTTTTTTCTTTTTTTGGGGTTATAATCATCAAATAACTTCTCCCGCTCTGGGTGGAGCACGAGGGCGTGTCAGACTTTTACTGACTAAAACCCACCCGTGTTCCCTCAGTAGCCTGTATGCCAGGGGCGGCGGTATCTCTTTCGAACGAACCCGCACCCCTGGCAGAACAATGTTGGGGGTTGGCTTCCAGTCTAACCAGATGCAGCTGAATACCAGTATTTTACATGAAGCAACTGCCTTCACACCCCATTTACTGGGTAAACACGATACCCTTGGTCACGCTTTTGGGGTCCTGACGACCAATAACGACCACCCATCTACGGATCAACCGCAGCAAGCGTAGCTTAATCCGATCAATCCGTGCATTATAATAATCTCACATGAACAACTCAAAGCTTGATATACAGGGTGTGGCGTAAATAGTGGTCCACCGTTAAGGATTCGATATACCAGATAATTTACTATAACATATTACAATTTTAACCATTTTGCCCAAGAATACCGAAAATATTTATTTTTTATTTACGAAATTTCTACCTTTTGTAACCAATTTGGTTATAGTTTCAACAAAGACCATTATTTTTTCATCAATAATCTCAGTATTTTTTTTTTTTTAATGAAGTTGCGTTAACAATTTTTGTAAAACAAATGTACTACACTCTCATGCCCATTTATTTAAAAATATCCCTACTAAATACCGATTTTAAAATGGTTTACGTAGGTAACATTAAAAATTGTTTTTGTTTTTACTTGTTTAGGAAGCTGTGGGCAGTAGAGCTATGGGACGGTAATTACTTCGCTCTGTTTTATTATTTGTCTTATGTAATAGGTTTCACTAATGCTATTTTCAGCTGATCAGAGAATACGCCTTCTTCGAAAGGCTGGTTTATTAATTTATACAATGGTAGTGTTAGCTCATCAGCGCATTGTCTGCGTAAATAGGGTGAAAATTCGTGTATTCAGTGACTTTTTTATTTTTTTCGATTTTTTAAAATTATATTTCTTTCGTAAGGTTCTACAGGAGCAAGGAACATTGTATTTTCGGTAGGTGAGAGCACTGGGATATTTTTCAACTCATCGTTTACTTGTACCGGTATACCCTTGCCGATGGATGCAAAAAAGTTGTTAAACACGTTGGCTACTTGTTTTGGCTCCGAGGTTGTTAAGTTGTTATTTGTTTACCTATAGTTTTATGTTAATCTTGTCATTTTTATTGTTTTATTGGTTCGCTCGTCAAAGTCAAGACTATGTTGAAGATTGTCTTGACTTTGTTATTATCTACTTACATTTTTTTATTTTGTCAATATATTTTAGTAATTTGCTGATGTTACTGATTTTTTTAATATTTTTTATAGTATTGAGATTGGTATTCGGTTCTTTGTAGTGTAAGTGTATTTAATAATCTCTTATTTTTTCAGGAATTTTTGATATCTTTGGTAAACATTTTTTTCTTAAAAATAGATTTAATTTCAATTTTACGACATTGGTTAAAATGTTACGACATTGCTTAACGTATCGTGAAAAGCTTTATACTTTTATAGCTATCATTCATGTTTTGGTCTTTTATTATTTTGATCCAGTCTATGGCTTGTAATGAAGACTTAAAACTTCAATATATCGTACAATAATCTCTTTTTGACGTACCAAGTAGGTTGTGTAGTGGTTACATGGAGAGGTAGGTATAGAGATTTGTATTACTGTCCGCGATGGTCTGAGAAACCACATTCCTCTGCGGTTGTAAATATATTGTTAGTGTTAAAGTTTGTTAATATCAAATCTAAACCTCGCCTCGGTGTATGCGTTATGCACTCTTCCAAAAACTCGATGGTCTTGATGTCTTCGATCGAGAATTCGAGATATCTCTCTCGATAAAGTCTAGCTGCTTCTCGACCGACACCTCCGCATTCGCTATAAACAAAATGCATGTCAGAATATTCGCGCGGTGTGTATTGAGAGATTTACTACTTGTTGAGCAAATCAAAGTTGATCAAAGTCACAAGTAAACGTAGCCAATATCGCAGAGGTCACCAAAAAACAACAAATCCAATCAGTAAGCAAAATTAAACAGAGTCCGGGGTCAGGGGTAAAGAAATGTCGGAGGTGAACAGGCAGAATAAAAACGAAACGCATACGATGCACGAGTGACGAGATCGTACTATATCATTTTGAAATTCCTGGAGATTACAACGTTAGGAATGAAAAGCCTTTTCTTATCACTCGTAATGTGCGTTACTGCAGGCTTAGCACGAAAACCGTAGACAAGCGTTTTGTCGTCGGCAGAGTGGACAAAAATGACGTTTCCGTAAAGACAGTTGGCAGTTTTTCTCCGAGAAATGTAGACAAACGATTTCTATTCTACAGTAGAGTAGAAATAGAAAGCGTCATGCTAAACCTGCTGGATTGACGAGTGCTTTAATGGGTTATTTGTTAACAAACATGTCTCAGGTAAAGAAAGGGTCGGATTTTTTCACATGTTTAGAATCTTAAAACCAGTTTTGTCTAACTCAAATCACATTTCAAAAGTAAAAAGTCGCATTTTATCCGTTTTGTAGGATTAGTAGGATTTTGTAATAGTATTAACGATACAATTTTTTTAAATGTATTTTGATGAAAATCGATCTGTTATTGTGATACCATTTTGAAATCGTTATTTAGTAGGCACATTTTTAAATGAGTACAGGACAGTGTAGTCGTAGTACCGACATTTTTTTTTTTTACAAAAAACTCTAAAATCTGTATGATATGTTAAATAAAAATAAATAAAATGAAGAAAAAGTTAGTTCTTCTCTATTTTAACCTTTGGGGTAAAATAGAGAAGAACTAACTTTTTCTCTAAAGCTCTCAATTTACATTAAAAAACCCGTAATTTTTTCACGATGGCTCTAGTTTCAGCTGTACCTAATGAACAGAAACCAAAATAGAAAAAATCATGGTTTTTGCTGAAACTAAAACCAAATTGTTAAATCAAAAACCAAAAAAAAAAAATGGTTAAAATTTTAATATGTTTTATATTATATTTTTATATTTATTTTATTTTTATATTATAGTAAATTATCTGGTACTTATATTAAATCCTTAACGGTGGACCACTATTTAAGCCACACCCTGTATATCAAGCTTTGAGTTGTTCGTGTGAGATTATAATAATGCACGAGTTGATCGGATTAAGCTACGCTTGCTGCGGTTGATCCGTAGATGGGTGGTCGTTATGGGTCGTCAGAACCCTAAAAGAGTGACCAAGGGTATCGTGTTTACCCAGTAAAATACTCTTTAGCCGTATTTTACATTTCTTCTTTATTAACCTTCCTCTAAGTCTTGAAATAAAACTGAAAACGAAACAACTTTCACAGTTTTCATTAGCGTTGAAATACGAGTACATCATAGTTTTACGAGATTTTCTGCTTTTCTAAAGAAACTTGAAACGTTTTCACACGGTGCGCTCTGGGCCTTCTCTCACGGAATTAGCACAGCGCAGCGTTGAGTTAAGCGGTTTCAACGAAATGAATCGTTGTAAATCTCTGGTTTTATTGAAGTTTTATGGAGTATTTGCGGTTTAGTGGTATCAACTCATTAGTCGATACTTTTATGTTTATTTCTTGGTTTTATAGGCTCTTCAGCTTTTATATTAATCTGAGAATTAATTGCTAAATGAATCATCAAAATCCAAATCATTGCACCAATAGCTTTCAGAATTCCAGATTAATATGTTGTCAATTGAGATTTAATAGCTTGTTGGTTAAATGTTGAGCCTTTGATGAACCAGTAAAATTGTACCTAACTACAATTTTACATATTTCTGTTTAATAAACATTTTCTCTTTACAGGTGACAATTTACATATTTGTAAGGAAAATTGTTTTATTGAACGTTTAATTCTAATTACAATTTTACATACAGTGTGATTCTATGCCCAGAAATAATATTTTAAAAAATCTGTTTAAAAAATATATACCTATTCATAAAGCAATTAAAAAATAATGGTTCGGTACATTGACCCCAGTGTAAACAAAACGGTGTAACTTTTAAACTAAACGATCTATCGTGATGAAACAAACTCCATAATGGTTGGCAGAAATTAGGCGTCCTCATAAAATAAAAATTGTGGAAAAACTACCCTCAATTGTGGAAAAAAACTGTTTTTTTTTCATAATTTTTTACAATAATCGTAAAATTTCTCAATAAGACGTTTTGTAACTGAGTTCACAGTAGCGAACATTTTTTTTTTAATTACAAAAAAAACGTTTTTTTAAAACAATTTTCGGTCATAAAATTATGCATAGATTCCCTCATTTTGTTAAGTGCACATTATAAAGACTCACACTGTATTTTGTAAATTGTAGAAAAATTCCGACAGGTGGACTCGCCTTGTGTCAGAATTTTACAATTATGTACGACGTTAATGTACTATGTGAAGAAATTTTATTGTTGTACATTAAACAATGGTCCTAACAACTAGTAGTGGAATTAGCGATAGTGACAGCTGTAGTGATGATGACTGTATGAATGAACGGCAACAGCGAGTTTTTCGTAAAAGAATAAAGCTTTACATTTTAAGTGATCGATTTTTCGTCGAATTTTAACAGTCTTTAATATAGATGCCCAAAGATTTCAACTTCTCTGCGAGGTCTTTCAACTTTTTAATTTTTATATCATTGAGTTAGTTTTTCACTAAACTGACCGAATAACATATCTTTATTTTCAAATATTACAGACAGAATCGTGAATTTGTTATTTTGCTCCATGACTTTCGTTATGAATCAAACAAATGGAAAAAAAGTACGTACTCTGTAAACAAAATACAAAATATTTTTCAAATTCTACGATTTTGAAATCTACTCTCGATTTAAGAATCTTCAACAAAAACGTACATTTTATGTATCTAATGTGTAACTTACAAAATTACAAATTTGTACTTGGTCCTTAACGATGGACCACTATTTACGCCACAACCTGTACCTAGGTATATATGACAGAGTCATGCCCGAATTGTTAACCTCCTTCGTTTGGAAGTCACTTAAAAACAGCTTCAGCTTCAGAATCAGCGATAGGTTAGAAACCGTAAATTGCATAATTTCATTCATATGTAACACTGACGTCGAAATGTAAACATGAACTCATAACATTATATCGACGTCATCATAATATTACGTCTGATTAGTATTGGATCGGGGCCGATACCGATAATTCTATCATGCATTTTCTCTTTTTTTTCGGTTATTCATTGGGCATAGAATATATCCAAGGAGGGGCAAAAATAACTAAAAATGTTCACTTTGTAAGGTAAACAAACACTTATCTGAGACGTAGGAAGCGAAGGAGCCGAAAGAATCGAATTTTAGAATTACTTATGTATTAAATCCTATGAAACTATGCACACTAAAGCACAGGACACACGGAAGGGACGTGAGACGGGACGTAGACGCGGCGGCGGCGTTCCTTTCACGAATCTTCATAATAATGAAGCCAATACTTCATACAAAATGTGTAACGCGATCTGGCACAAAAAAGTCAGAAAGGAAAAGCCGCATGCGAGTCGCTTTTCCATCTGCAAACTATTGTTCTACGTCTGCGTCCCGTCCTCGTCTCACGTCCCTTCTGTGTAGCCCGCGCCTTACACGCCGAATCGGACTAATAGCCGGAAGAATTAGGTCGGTAAGGTCTTCTTTAAATCGGCGCGGGTAAGTGTGCATTTACCTATAGTTATCTTTAGTCTGGCGGGATGACTGATTGAACAGAGAATTTTCTAGTAAAATCTGTCAAATCATACTGATATCTTACTAATATTATACTACTAAATGTCAAAGGTTGTATGTTTGGATGTCTGTTACTTAATTATGCAAAAACAGCTGTACGGATTTGGATAAAAATTGGCACACAGATAGTTAAAACCTAGATTAAACCCTGAATATATCCCATGGGAGCGTATCTACCACAGGGATATGTTTAAAATGTTTTATAATTACTTAGAGTAGTTTGATTCGTATCCATATGCAAATAGACTCAAGTTTCAAACAATTTTCATTCATTACCCTCGTTCTCACAGGCTTTTCTTTTCCACTGTCTCGGTTTGACCCAATTTTTACGCCTTTTTACTGAGGTAGGTAAAAAAGCGACCTACCTATGGCACAATGTCGCTCTTTAATTCCATTAGGTGTCCCATCTACTTACGTATAAACGTTCGGTTGAAATTTTAATATTTTGTCTTTTAGCGTAGGTGTATCTTTACAACTGCTATCTATATTATGTTCCATTGCGATATTCTTTCTTCGATTTTTTTATGTCAAAAAAATGTTAAGTAATTTTTTATGTCAAAAAAATGTTAAGTAATGCATTCAAACTCAAACGTTTATTTCATGAAACCATTCACTGATTACTTTTGAATTGTCAAGGAGTTGGTCATTCAGTAAGATTAAGCTGATTCCTATGGAGAAGGACGAGCAAGAAACTCCAAGGACACTCTTTTTTACAATATATTAGTTACCTACATCATTAATGTTGCGAACATGTAAAAAGACTTGCACGACACAAGAAAAACCAAAAATAAATGAATAATAAGCAAGTTATTTTGTGGTTATTAGTCAATGACGTCTTTATGCCTCGATGAACGCCATATTTCGCTTCGATACTAGATTAGTATGGAAAATCCATTCGTCAGTATTAATGTAAACGTAGAATTGACCGCGCCGAATAAAGACTTCCATAGACAGGTGGAACGCGACAGTGTGACGCGATGATGCGACTCTGGTAGACGATTTGCATAACGAGTTGAGTCGTGCTATAGCATCGCATCGTGCGTTCGAACCCAGCCAGGCGCATTACTTTGTGTAAATAATTTCATCAGCACTGCTCTCAAACGGTGAAGGAAAACATCGTGAGAAAACCGGCATGTCCTAGAACAAAAATTCGAAGACATGTGACATCTACCAACCCGCACTGGGCCCGCGTGGTGGATTACGGCCCGCTCCCTCTCACGGAGAGGAGGCCTGTGTCCCAGCAGTGGGAACGTAATAGGCTGAGTATGTATGGCATCGCGCTAATCTGTGGGGGTTTTTAAATAAAACCTCTCGAATTCGTCCGGCGATTCGACCGATCCGGCGTGGATAAGTGTGAGACGTTTCATAGGATTTTAAGCAAATAATTCTAAACTTCGATTCTTTCGGCTCCTTCGCTTCCTTCTGCTCTGATATGTGTGCGTTTACCTTAAGGCAAGCTTGTGTGTAAATATTATTCCTAACTTTGACGTAAATTAGCAGTTAAATAACTAAATAGACCACAAAATATGACTTGCGTGCGTCATTATGAATAATACCTACAGGCATTGAATTTTTATTAAATAAGGTTTTGTTCATTAACTATGTGGGATTGTGTCATAATAGGTTTCTGCTCACAACGGTAAAGGGAAACATTTTGAGGAAAACCTGCATGTCCTAAATCCAAAAAAAAATATGGCTCTACAGAAAGAATACTAGGTAAATACGAATAAAGCATGGAAGAATGTTCATATATTTTATACACGTTGTACAATAAAAATTTGTTGAAATTTTCCTCATATAAAATAGAAACAAAACCTAATGTGGCAACTATTCGGATATTCTTTTATAGGCATTTTTAATAATTTTTCATACGTCACCAAATCTGTAAGTGATAACTGGAAGTTCAATTTAATTAGTCAAGGAGTAGATCATAGGGCCTGTTCTCCTGGGTAGCACAAGCTAGGTCGGTCCTATTTAGCTAGTTTGAGCCATTCGACTTTAAAAGTGGACTGCTGCCATTCTGCCAAAAGTATCCATGTCACCTCCGCCTCACACGACAATTGCGGAAAAAAATACCGTACCTATATATATTTAGCTGATGCTCCCAGCAACACAATGTTTACTTTTAAGAAAATTTTGTTTGTTTGAAAGCACTATTCTCTGGAACTACCCGTCATATTGGAAAAAATCTTTTTGCATTTGATAGCCTGATTCTTGAGGAAGGTACTAAGTTATTTAATATCGCGCTGCGGCCCTTAGGAACCGGGTAAAAATAAAAAATAAACTCAAGGTACGCTAAGCGAAAACTAATTAAAAGTGCATGTGCAAGGATGGGATTGCGCGCGATGGGTCGGGGCTCGAAATTTAACGTTGGCGAAGTCACTGGCAAAAGCTAGTAGTACTTATGATAAAATTTGGCAAAGTGTAGGTAAACATATTTCAGCAAAAAAACTTGTCAAAACCCATTATATCCGTGTGGCATTTTCCATATTTCGTGCCAATTCGGTAGCAAAAGAAAATACCTTGCACGCGTAGTCGTGGTTACTTACGCGCTTGTAATACTTGAGGGGATAGACAGAGGTGTGTGTATACAGGATAAATTTTCGTCCAGTGCGCAAACTGTAACCATGTTTTCGACATATCATTCTAGACCCGCTAGCATATTTTTTTTTTGTCGGTAATAAAAAAAAAATCAGCTGATCCATACATTTTGACCGCGTAGGTATTGCACTTTTTTAAGAAAAAGGCTCTGATTTTTTTTAATAAATTTCTACGTCTAGAATTATATGCTGAATTCATGGTTACAGTTTGCGCACTGGTAAAAAAATGTATCCTGTAGATATGGTACTCCCATATTTCGCTAATTATGTTTGGGTCCCATTTACAGTTACCAATAGAAGATACAGATAAGTAACCAGGGATATAGATCGTCGGATATAGCTGAATGAAGTTTAGTAAGAAACAGACGAATGTTTTCGAATGGAATTTAATTTGATAAATGAACTGTTTGTTTTTTATCAATTAAGTACCTAAATACATTTTTACCCTGATTGCTTATCTCATTTGGTGGCCGTAAGGGGGCGACAGGGCGAGCCTAAAGTGCGTATTACACTATCCAATTTGTAGGAAATCGGAAGATGTAAGTAATCGAAGTTAGAACGGTGGGATCCAATTTAATGAGATTGGAAGGTCCCAACCGCACTACTTTTACTAAATTGTTTCATCCCAATGTAGCTCTTAAGCGCATATGAATATGAGTCATCTGTCCAATTTAGAATTAGATTTAGTCCAGTGTGATCACTAGCTTCGAATTTCCTAATTAGAGTGTTCCTAGTTAAAGTTTCTACAAATTGAATAGTGTTTTTTCTTTTTTTTTTTGAGTTTGGGAAAATATCAAATAACTTCTCCCGCTCTGGGTGGAGCGGAACGGCATGTCAGACTTTTACTGATTAAAACCCACCCGTGTTCCTTCAGTTGCCTGTGTGTCAGGGCCATGGTATCTCTTTCGAACAACCCGCACCCCTGGCAGAATTGGATAGTGTAATACGCACGTAAACAACAGCACACAACATTAACCCAATGATAAAAGTTGATGCTAGTAAGAGCTAGGTCGCACCGACGCCGTTAAAAAAACGCCGGTCTTTTATCGTGCTCTGGATTTTCATCCCTTGAACTGAGCATTGAGAAATCGAAAGTTGAGATCGAAAATATCGTTTGTTACATTGAAGTATTTATGAATTAGTTAGAACCTATAATATTAATAGTAAAACACAAAATTTTAATAGATGTCAACATAAACTGTCAGCCTAGTTAATTTATTGACGCGAAAGTGCTATTCTTGCAAAACCGGATCTACTTTAAACGGACTGAATGGTCGACAGTCTTATTATTCGGCCAGAGAGCCATTTGCGAAACGTTGTCCAAAATGGGAACAATCGATTGTTCCACACACCTGTGTTTTTAAGACCTCAATGTGTCTAGAAGAATTCCCCTTTAAATTGCGTGCGCCATCTAGTTTTCAAACATGTAAACAAAAATGTGGTTTCAAACTTTAAAATTCACACATGAAGTTCACTTTGCGGGGCAACTTCAAACTTTATTCTGTAACCAACTTAATTCACGCAAACATAAAGTTGATATTCGTTCAAATGGAAATAATAGGCTTTAGAAATATTTATTGTCCAAAATACTACCCTATTTTACCTAAGTCCGATTTGCGATAAAAATGGAGCCTGAAAATGCCTCCACGAGTGGCGATAGGTACTTAAACCTATATACCTACGAGTATCCGCCCTCCTGCGTAGGTACGTAGTGGGTTCCGGTACCAAGTTGCTGACTTGCCTATATTTGTACCACGTTATGGACTGTCAAAGACTATGTTTGTTTCTGTTGGCGATTCGCATGAAGTTATATTATTTGTGGGTGAATCGAAATCGGTGATCGGTGATTTCCAAAATACCGTTTCAGACAATTGGCACGTTTTGAATTTTGTTTATGCGCTACTTAACTTTATTGCATGAAATTCAATAGGTACGTACTAGGTACATATTATTTAAAATACGTCGATTCACCCGTTTCGGGCTGGTAAATTAGTGCGTTGATTCGAGCAAATCAGCTACAAGCCCTCAAAGCGTGTATTTGCGTCACTTGTCATTGTGCAGATACGAAATTAAAAATTAACCAAGTATATTGATATTATTAACCAACAAGTCCCTTGCAAAAAAAAAAAAAAAAACTTTCCTCTAGTCGAGTTCGTCTGTGTCTACCCACATAACTCACATCACTAGCCCACCTATCAATCTTGCAGCTTGGAATTTTGTTTACTACTCCGTAATCCGAGTCCCGGTATACAAACAGTGCTGGATTCAGTAAACCTTTCTCTTTTCGCAATTTTTGTGCAATGTAAGTTATGTAAGGAACGTTTGTGTTTTAGAAATTATTGCCAAGGCCAGCTTGCTCTTTTCCAACAAATGTAATTTTGGTAAAAACGAAGAAACTCGTATTTTAAAATTTGTGCCTGCTCTGCAGTTGCGTAACTAAGGTGGGGCAGACATGACAAGAGCCCTGGGCGTTATCGAAATGTGGCGCAAAACGTTGCCAATTAAAAAAACTACCATTCCTTATTGTTATCTATAGGTATCTAAGAAATCTGAAGAGCTAGTTGAATATGTTGTGCAGTACGAGGATGAAAGCGTATTTCCAAATCTGCCTTCTTCTATTCAAATTCTCTTAAAATTGCAGCTTTGCAAGCGATTTTTTTGCAATTTGTACCTAATTCTTCGTTATTGAAAGCTATAATTAGTCAAGAAAGGTCTAGCTTTGCTCAGTGTAGACCGAGTCACCGAGAACATAATTAACGAAGGGGCGAAGATGTGATGCGTACTCTAGGCGCCATTTTCTATTGGTACGCCCCTGCTGCGTTGTGAAGGGTCTGAAAATCTGGCCGAAAAAGACCTTCCTAGCTTTTTTTTGGCATTTGCTTGTCTTTGCTAAGTAAAATGAAGGGGCATGACCTAGCAAGCTTTTATTCGTTAGAAAGGTACTTAATCCAACAATTTGACTGGGTTGTGGAGGTGAGATAGGCAGCCACTCCATCCATGTAGAATATTGGTATTCGGCTGAATCCAGCTTAAAAGCTGTCTTATTGATTGACCTAATCCAACAATCGCCTGATAAAGTCTTTTCGAACCTTGCTTTTCAGACGTTTATCTCTTTTCTGGACTTATCTCAGCCTGGTTCCCATATTTAAAATGTTTTTGCCTTCCTCAACTGTTACAGTACAAAATGTTGTCTACAAAACAATTCATAAAAAGTTTCTTCGTTTTTTCAACTCAACATAATATTTGGGTATCCGCATATCAAGTTTTTGCAATGTGACTTTGGGGAAGGTCGTTTGAAGGACGGCATAGATGCTCGAACTGAGTAGATACAAAGTAACTATGTACCTTATACTCTCTATGCTTAGGTCTATGTTCGGATTATGTATAAAGAAAACACTAGATTTTCGCAGTTTCTAATCCCAATAGTTCACACATCGAGTTTATGTAGTCAGAAAAATTCTTGCGACAAGAATGCCTAATAAGATTTGGTGTTATTTCAGTAGGTACTTATCGGCATGAAGTACTCAAACAATAAATCGTATACGAAATGCTCATAAAATATGAGTCATTGTTCTATAGTGCGACTGAGCGACGCGTAAGCTCATTATGTGTTCATTGCCAAGGCTACTCTGTTGAGAGAACCGGCCCCCGTCATGTCCACACCTGTTTCATTTTGAACATGTTTATAAATTACTAAAACGCGGAATTTCTGTCGAAACTGTACGTCCACTGCTGGATAGAGTTCCTCTAAGCATTTCCATTATCAACCGTCTATGTTTCCCTCATGCAGAGGAGTTCCCAACCTTCCCCAGGTCACCGGTGCACTTCGTTGTGGAACTGCCGATGGCGACGTAGGGCCTCTCAGTACGCGTTTGCCACTGTAGAATCTTTCTGATCCATTCGCAATTCGTTCTGGGAGCAATATACAGCTATACATTTGTTCATCTGGAACCTCACTCAACTGACCGCACACAATTCAAAAGTAAACTTATTTGTTTGTATTTAAAGTAACTCATTGCCGTTTCATAACCAGAATAACACTGCTGGCTATAAACTACTCATGTAAAGTGAAGGTGTATGTTTGCAGATTACCGTTTGGCAATGACTTTACCTGTCTGTCTTTGCTTATTTACACTTTCAATTTACTTCTTAAAGGAAAGTTTTCATTTTTGCTTGTCAGGGTTCATTTAAAAATAGCTTATCTTGATGATTAATGAGGAATCTTTGCTATCGGATTTCACGTCATTATGGTGTTATCAAGATTTATTTATAACCAGGCTGCTATAAACTTCAATGTTTTTTACACAAACCTACCAATATGCCATCTTTCTGATTGATTTGTAACAAACGAAGATGGATATTCTTGGATTCCATATTGATTTTTCTAGAGTGCTAAAAAGTTGTATAAATTAACTTGGAATAGGGTTAATAGGCATGCCATATGAACGAAACATGCAATCGTTCTAAATCAAATAAAATTCGCAAAAAATTGCGCATTGCAGAGTTCTGAACACCCTGGAATGCCTACATACCTACGTGGTTTACTGACGAGCTATCAGGCGTACGTACCAGTAGACCGATATATTTTTATTTTAAAGGTTAGGCTCAACGTCTATTGTAATAAAGAAAGTTAAGATTCCCAAAGAAGTACCTAAGGTTTTACATAGGAAATGTGGGAAGGAAGTACTAACTAAAGATGTCGTGAAAATGGCTTAACTACTAGGTTTAATTTCAGTACATTTGCCAAAAATGTAAATTGGCAGTGCGACTAAAGAATTACCAACGATACGGTGATAGAATTGTATGCATCCAAACGGTTCTAATGAATTCTGGATTTTAGAGCAATATAAATAGAATTGTTAGTCATGTGACTAGTACGAGTAGCGTGGGAAGATGAACTAGGTTTTTATGCTCACCAGCAACAACTTGTATGGAACCAGTATTTAAACAGCTGACATAAGTTAAACAACTCCAAATATGCGAACATATGCATTATGTTAATTGCGTAAGAATTATATTTGCATGCACGTGTGGTTTGGCTGGAAATATACTTTTTCTTTTAACCTTGACAATGGGTTTGCTGTTGTACCAATATCGCGAGATAGTACACAAAATGGTAGTTCTGTCGGTAGTATGAAGAAATAGTCGAACGAACATCTCACATTTCTTTATGTCAATAAAAAATTGTTATTATACATAACATCGGTTGATCGCAAATCAGTGTCATGCGTGTCGAATGCCTTTCTGAAATCTATGAACAAATTTTATTTGACGATTGGTCCTTCACCGTTGCCTTTTTACTTGCTTGTGTTTTCTTCCAGTTCCTTAACCTCCTTACCTAGTTAATCTAGTCATGTACTGTCCTTTAGTTATGCCATCAATTTCACTCCCATTAGCGCACGTAAAATACACATTAGAAATACATTTTTCTGCTTTTATAAGTCCATTTACAACTCCAAACTTTTCTATACTTAGTATCATCATTATGACTTAAAAAAGTATTTGTGAAATATTAACATACGAGTAGTGTACTTTATGTACATTACCTGCTACAAAAAAACTCTGAAATTACTTGTCAAAGAAAATACTGGCTTTTAATCTTAAATTGGAGGAGAGAGAGTAATAGTACATTATGGTACAAGTGTGTAACGTCCTCGGCTCTCTTAAGACTCAATGGCGCCTCAGCGATAATCACCAACGTTATACACTTGTACCATAATATACTATTTCAACACACTTGCTCATAAAATGGCTCTAATTTCACTGCAATTAGGCACATAATGACACCTATTATCAAACTGTGACTTTTCATTATTATTATTCACTAGTGAGTTATAGAATTGGTTGAGTTGCTTTGTTCTTAGTGAGTTATAGGTTGGTTTTTAATTGGTTCAGTTGCTTTGTTCTTAGTGAGTTATAAGTTGTTTTTTAATTGGTTGAGTTGCTTTGTTCTTAAAAACAACGATGATGATGATGACGATGACATGTTCTTAAGAGAGCCGAGGACGGTAATCATCAATAGACACGTGTATCATACGACGTTTTTCAACACACTTGTGAAGAAAATAATACTAAAAAATCATTTTCACTTCTCATGCTCTGAAAGTGCTTCTTTGTGCAGGGTATAGGCTGCACAAAATCGAATTTTGTGCACAAGGGCATTAACGTATCTACTCATAAATGTATTATATTAAGGCAAAGAAAATGAGCCATACAGCCAAATGCAATAAGAAGTTCATAGATAGAATTTGTTATTATATAATATTTACTTTAATTTATTTGCCTTATGTGTTTTTTTAAGATATAATAGATATTAAAATTTTAATTCAAGTACGGTAGGTTAGTTGATTTAAGAAAATTATTATTACAAAATTAATTTAATAGTAGGCTGTATAGGTCTGCAGCCTAATATCAATGTCGTAAGATTAAAAAAAAAATAAAGCGGCGGGAAACAGCTCTTGTTCTTTTTTCGTGCATTTATTAATTTCTTCAATGCTAAAATTGTTAAAAATGTCCAGTGAAGAAGAGGATTTAACAGTCTCTCCTAATACGCTTATGGAAATAAATGCACAGAGAGTTGTGCAACAGATATTACCGCCAAAGTCTCGGGAAAAATATCTCAAAGTTTACGATAATTTTGTAAATTGGAGAAAAGAAAAACTAGTAACTACGTTCTCGGAAAGTGTTCTTTTGAGTTATTTTGATGAATTATCCAAAAAACTTCAGCCGTCTACACTGTGGAGTATATATTCCATGCTGAAAGCAACATTACAAATGAAAGACAATGTTAATATACAAAATTATTCGAAGCTTACATCTTTGTTGAAGAGGCTTTCAAGTGGGCACAAAAGCAAGAAAAGCAAGGTCCTTTCAGCTAATCAAGTGGAAACCTTCTTAAATACCGCTCCAGATGAAACATATTTGGCCACAAAAGTACGTAATACACATGCCTTTCATATTTTATTGCACATATACCTATTGCTCTTTTGTTCTAAAGTGTATAAAAGTTATTAATTTTGTTTTAGGTGGCACTTATATTTGGTATAAGTGGTGCGTGCCGGGGCATTGAACTTGCGAACATTACCGTAAATGACGTAAAGACGGACACGCTTTTGCAAGCAATAAACTTACCCGACACAAAAAACAAACGGGAGCGAACATTTGTTGTCAAAGGAGATTACCTAAAAATAGTTAAAAATTACCAAGCTCTACGTCCTCAAAACGTGTCGACTAATAAATTTTTCCTCAATTATCAAAATGGGAAGTGCACTAAGCAAGTTATAGGACGCAATAAATTTGCAGCCTTTCCCAAACAGATCGCAACTTTTCTAAAATTAGAAAATCCCGAAAATTACACGGGTCATTGCTTCCGCCGGACCTCAGCCACCCTTCTAGCAGATTCGGGAGCAAACTTAACAATGCTGAAAAGACATGGCGGGTGGAAGTCTGATCAGGTTGCTGAGGGATACATTGAAGAATCCGTACAGAACAAAAGCAAGATTACCGACCGTATAACAGAAGCCATTAATTTAATCCCAAGCGAGCCCGTCCCTTCTACATCCAGAGATTCCTTGTTGTCGTCAGAGCCATCTTCTCATAATATGCCATCGTCTCACAATATGTCGTCTTCACAAATTCAGAAAAATACCGATAATATGCCGGGAAAAACAATTTCCTTCAGTATTCAAAACTGTTCTAATTTTACTTTGAATTTTAATTAAAGAAATGTTATGTTATACTACTGTTTTATTTCCTCGCAATCGAAGTGAAAAGCAGAGTTTATAACTCGTCCACAAAACCATTTTTATCCTCGACATTACTATCAGCCCTCGCCTTCGGCTCGGGCTGCTAAAAGTCTCGGATAAAAATAGTTTGTTTTGTGCACTTGTTGTATAATCTACTATTTGTCCTTGGAGTTTTTAGGTAGTAAACTTTCCATAACGTTATCGGCTTCACATCTTATATCGGGCGGTGTTACAACATAAAAAAATTTCTTCATAACTAGTACTTGTAGTCATTTTAATGAATAAATAACTATAATTTCAACAGTGAAAACGAGTTGAGATTTTTTTTTGCCAATGGCGGGAAAAAGTAATCAGTTTTCCAATGCGCGCGTTTCAGAATAAGTGGCTATATGAATTTATAAGTGTGTCTTTAAAAAACATTATCAAGCTTTAAATATCAGAATGGTTACTGCTTATTTACCGTGTATTAAGGTTCTTATGAATATGGTTTCTGGGAAAGGGTTTCATGAAGTAAAGCACAGAAAGACAAGACTAGGCATTTATTTCAATTAGGCTTGTCATTATTTAATCAGAAAGCTAGTCGTCCATTCCAAAGCTAGGTCTTCATGGAGAAGAAGGACAAGAAACTCCATGGAAACAGTATTGATATATTCCATCAACACATCTCTTACATTGCTATACATTTAATTACAACTCTTGGACCTTTGTCCAAGATAACTCGGCATTATTACAATATTGTTATAATAAGCAACAATTACAGTATAATATTAAATAACATAACTTACATGACATCTGGTCGATCTATTCCACACAACAACAGCACTAGGACTATCCCACTGAACGTCTACCGAGCAACTGACTCGATACCGTCATTACAATCCTTTTTATATCCTATTGTGTCAGTCATTTGAATCAGCGTATTTTATTAAATAACTATAGAAAACCTAAAATATATTACAAGTATAATTAAATACTACGTAATCATTTATAGTAATAACCTCCAAGTTATTTTCACAAGTTAAGACAGCTATTTTGTAAACATGTAGTCAAATTAGAAACTTGTACATTTGTTCAACGGTTCGTTAATGTGACAGATGACATTATCCACCAAACAATATTACAATATCAAAATAAATAATATAACACGGCCAGACTGACAAGTACTTCGTTCTCGAAGTACCTATGTATCTACTGTCTCACAAAAACGACAGCACTTGATCTGCCTATATATCGAAACACTTTTTTACTTCCGAAATAACTAATCACTTATCGCTATAATTAAGTTTACAAAACAATTTTTATAGCAACGATTCAGCAAGTCATTCATGTTTAACATCTGCATCGCAGCACTGACCAGTGATCATGAAAATAATTTCAATAATTCATCGTTCGGTCAACCTGACAATATTATTGAAAACTATTCAATAAACATTCTATTTTAGCAATTTCAGACATTTGACATGGCCACTCCGACCAATACTTTACTTTTAATAATTATCCATTATCATAATATATAATCTACGTCCACGTCTCGTTTGAATGCTCGGTTAAACTGAAATACACCAAAATGATAATCAAATTGCCATTAAATTTGTAAATACCTTTCACGGCCATTCTGAACTGTACTTCGTTCTCGAAGTACAAGTCTCAAAAGCAATAAGAGGAATAGTTATATTGTTATCATTGGTCTATGACCCAATTGATGTTAAAGCCACACCTGCTGTGCGTGAGTACGCTAGTAACACCAGGCCTATGACCCCAGCAGTTATTTCCCTTGGTCTATGACCCAAGTGATGTTAATTTACTTTTGTTTTGCCAACTGCCTAGACGTGTCAAGTCCCCTCCACCCGCTGCTAGTGGGATAGACTTGCACCAAGCAAATGACCGACCAGCGGAAACAAATTTTTACTTTCTTTTTCTTCCCCGTTTTTACTTTGGCTTGTTTCATAAACCTGGTTCATTTCAGCTTAACTAAACTAACTTATTCAATTTGTCTGTCTCTCAAGTCTCATCCCTGTGAGCATTGGAAATTCCAATCGGATACAACATACAATTTCATAATTACCCATGTCCTTAAAATAAAAAGCTCACAAGCTAATTCTGAATATCATAAAATAACACAAACGTCAAAGGAGAAAGAAAGAAAATTGCATTAAGTACATACTGTACTAAATAATCACTTTCATAACTAAACAAAGTATAACTATAATTTCTGGGTCTACTGCCACATTTTAAAATATTTTTATCATATTTATGCCAATAAGCAATTATTTTAAAAAAATGCTTGAACTACTTTAGTCACATACCATTCATGACAGATTTCGGAGCTACCTCTGAATAAGCTAGTCAGTTTCAACACTTTAAAATAAATCTTATGTAGGAGCAATGAGTATCTTCTATGGGTAGTGTTTTCAAATCGAATTGATGTCATTATTCAAATTGAGCTTTATTATGTAGGTTATTTTTTTACTTCTCATTTGTCTACATGTTTGGAAATGAATTAGCAAACGCAGATTAGGTGGTTGTATTTTTTAAAATCATGATATGGTGAAAGACAAATGGCAATACATTTAGCATTTTTAAACTCATTTCTTAACCGATTTTATCAATTTATTTATCCTGTAACCTAATTACATTGTACGATGCAATTAGAAATAATTGTTTCTACTTGTATCATTTATGAATTTCATAATTACTTTGTTTCTCTTTCACTCTCTCCTCAAACGATTGTTTCCTCTGATAATATTTTAAAGTACTTGGTTCAATGATACATCAGTAATTAACAGTCAAAACATATAAAAACAGCCTCTAAGGGCCTTACCAACTTAAGCTACTTCTTATTCCTGGAAAGCTTCCCGATACTTCTCACAGCAGCTGAGTTTCCAGTCTCGAAGCTCACATAGTAACTTGCAGCTCCGCAGCTCCGATGTCAGGGGCAGCGGAATGTCATCATTATAGTGTGAGTGAAGTCACTGACACGCCAACCAATGGTTTTCAAAAGATTGTCAGCAGCTCCAACATCCATCATGAAAATAGGAAAAAAAAAATTGCATTAGTCACCGGTTTTAAAAGGCCAGAGAACTATCCCGCTTCTGATGTCAGAATAAGTGGCTATATGAATTTATAAGTGTGTCTTTAAAAAACATTATCAAGCTTTAAATATCAGAATGGTTACTGCTTATTTACCGTGTATTAAGGTTCTTATGAATATGGTTTCTGGGAAAGGGTTTCATGAAGTAAAGCACAGAAAGACAAGACTAGGCATTTATTTCAATTAGGCTTGTCATTATTTAATCAGAAAGCTAGTCGTCCATTCCAAAGCTAGGTCTTCATGGAGAAGAAGGACAAGAAACTCCATGGAAACAGTATTGATATATTCCATCAACACATCTCTTACATTGCTATACATTTAATTACAACTCTTGGACCTTTGTCCAAGATAACTCGGCATTATTACAATATTGTTATAATAAGCAACAATTACAGTATAATATTAAATAACATAACTTACATGACATCTGGTCGATCTATTCCACACAACAACAGCACTAGGACTATCCCACTGAACGTCTACCGAGCAACTGACTCGATACCGTCATTACAATCCTTTTTATATCCTATTGTGTCAGTCATTTGAATCAGCGTATTTTATTAAATAACTATAGAAAACCTAAAATATATTACAAGTATAATTAAATACTACGTAATCATTTATAGTAATAACCTCCAAGTTATTTTCACAAGTTAAGACAGCTATTTTGTAAACATGTAGTCAAATTAGAAACTTGTACATTTGTTCAACGGTTCGTTAATGTGACAGATGACATTATCCACCAAACAATATTACAATATCAAAATAAATAATATAACACGCGCATCTAACAATGGCGATCGGCGATTTTTTTTTGTTTTTCGCGGATAGGGCTTTAGCCACGTACAAAATGGGGATTCAAAGTTTTCTTTATTACAGAAAAAAACAAAAGTTATATTTGAGTGAAAGTTTTATTTATTAATAAACGTACAAGTTGAAATTATCTATTTAATTACGAAGTTGCATGAAATGAGCAAGCAATAGGTATATTAATCTACTTGTACTATTGAGCACGACCTTTTTTGTATCGAAACTTTTTAAGAACAAAGCCACTCAACCAATAAAAAAAAAAGCTATAACTCACTAGTGAATAATAGTAATGAAAAAGTCACAGTTTGATAATAGGTGTCATTATGTGCCTAATTGCGGTGAAATTAGAGCCATTTTATGAGCAAGTGTGTTGAAAATAATATTTATGGTAGCGATGTACATGTGGAAGTAATGGGATAATGTTATATATGGTAATTTTAATCTCGGTTATCATTAAATGGCACGCCATAAATGTATCAAAGGATATTAAGGATCACTTAGGACTACAGCTGAATAATATAATATTGATGATGAATATGCTAAGGACAGGCTGTCTTAAATTGGGAAAAAGCTGAGCATCACTACTAAATTAATCAAGATATAGGTGTTTTAACAAATATGTTTAAATAGTGTGAAAGATGAAAGGTATGGTGGAGAAAAAAAGAGAACACTGAGATGACGGGTGTAGACATGTATGGAAGAAAAAGATGTAAGTACTTCGCCCATCGCAAAATAAATATAGCAGGGAGAGGTCGATTCTGAGTTGTTTCTTGTATCCGTCGTCCATTGTAAGTATAATAAGCAAAGTTCTAATTTCAATATTATCTATGTCCACAGTTGATGAAGCGGATGCGTCAGGTGGTGGGCCAGCGAATGTTCGAGATATTTATGAAAGCCACCTTCTATGGCCAGTTCGTCGCGGGCGAGGATCAGAATACCATCAAACCAACTATCGAGAGGTAAAAATGCATGCATACATACATAAACGGACGCCTTTTACCCAGAAACTATACGCCATCTGCTACGATCCCTAGCTTTCGATCATGCAAATCAATCTGCCAAAAAACTCGAGTCTCCATACATTTTTGACAAGTTTTTGCCATAAATTGTCGCCACGGTGAGACTGAGACTAGGTTTTAAACATTTTTAGTTACGAAAATTGGCTTCTGGTTATACACGTTAATGGATTACTAAGTATAAGATGAAGATCTCTCTCTCGCCTCAAAGTCTTGATACTACACTACACACACTACACTTGATACTACTTGAGCCTACATATTTGTCAATGGCAAGGATAGAAGTGAAATCAGACGGAGATTTACAAGAAAATGAAATTAAACTGGCCCAAAATGAAATATAGGTTTTGTACAACAGGATGACGATGATAATACTAAAGAGTTTACGTCATGCATGTTTGTGACGAGTCAAAATGTAGCAACTAACAAATAATTAAATTTAAAATGGACACTTCGCAACCAACAACAAACAAAAGGTTTAGCCGTGGTATTTACAGGAAATGCTGAACCCTACTGAAGGCGCCAAAATCGTAGCCAAAATTCTGGGAGAATACAATTTAGTGTGCAGTCGCCATTGCCATTGTTCACTAAAAAGAAAAATTCTGTGGTTTTGGGGACTACCCCATGCGAAATAGTTTACATTCATGATTATAACATTTATAGTAACGTGTAACATAAACATTATAATTTTACGAGCTACAATTAGCAGTAGCGTATGAGTAATGACAGGATTTTAATTGCTATTTCATTGCCTAGTAACTATGAATGAGCTGAGAGTAAGATTTAATTGAATATTACGATTTTCTCTCATTTTCATTCTAGCGGCTTTTTACGTTGTTACTATCTGCAAAATAGTCATTTTCTATATTGTGATTGCGATTATCATTTAAAGCTCTTATTCATCTTCTTTCTGTATCGACGACGGTTCATCTATATAACATTGCTACGGCCCAATTGTTAGACTCTTTAATAGTTCCTATTAAATCTGCATTAAAATGGCTAATCATGTCTTCGATAAAATCCTGTTCTAGTCGTTCTGTATAACTTTAAAATAACGGCTAGTTATCTGCTATGTTTTCCTGTCCCTCGTCAATAATCGATTTCTATGAGTAGCCATCTCTATAGTTTATGACCTTTTCCATATCCTTGTTGCACCTATCTATATCACAAAATATAATAATCCTACGTCGCCCTTCAAAATGGTGGGGTTTCTTCTAAGCCTTGTGAAGGAGATGACGATTAACTTCATAAACTAATGTTAATGTTTGTAATTTCAGATTGCGCTCTTTCGGAGTGAAGTCAATCCTCGATTACTCCGTAGAGGAGGATCTGTCACAGGAGGAGGCTGAGAAGCGAGAAGTGAGGTAAATATAAATACATAATTATAGTACTACTTCCAACTATATAAGGTTGTTAAGAGTTTTGGGACTGGACACCTATGCTTTCTGAACGCCTGAACTTGTCACTAAATCTGCTGTTAAATCAATCATGTTAATGATGAATAGATATTTATTTTTGTAAGTAGATTTTTAACAACGTCATTTTTTTTTTAAATGATGACAACGATTGAAATCTCTTTTAAAGTCCAGACATTATGCCGGATTGTATGACCCTAAAAATGCAGGGCAATGTTTTTGCAACTCGCGCTTTTTTTTCTATTCTGTGTTTTTTTTTTTAATATGCTGCGTTCGTTTTTGTAATTTATTTGTCGAGCAATCAATTTGACTCGAGATTTAACAACCGATTATTTATGATGGGCTTTTAGAAACTAGGGGTTAGCCTAACGACGATATACGGTATGGAAACGAAAAACAGTTAAATCAATAATAACAAAGTTACGAAAATTTTCGTGTGCATGGAAATATTTCATGGAGTTGGGGTCCTATTGTATTCGTGTTTGCGTGATGATAACTTTCATTACCTAATTAATTAACATTTTGATTCCATTTTTATTGGAAAATACTTTAAAAAAATTATATAGGTAGGTACCTACTGAATTATTTATGCATGTTCGTATATTAACAATAGGTACCTACATGTTGTGAGTATAGATAACAGTAGCTACAAAATCTTTCTAAAACCTCACGTTCTAACAAAAACTCCTTATTTCTGTGACTAATTGACTATTAGCTTCAGAGACGAGTCAATTAACTTTGATTCCATTCTCTTTGTAGTAACAGACAGTAATAAAACTGACTGGAAAATAATAATTACAATTATCTATGAGTAAACTGTAGTTACAATCTCAGACCATGTTTGAACGGACGTAAAAATATCGTGGAGGGATTTTATTGCTCACTGGACTTTCAACTCTCTCCCCTTATGTTTATTAAATAAGAACCTAACTGAAATCGAAATACAGCTCCTTTTACAAAACTGACAAGTTAGTCTAGTGCTAAATTGTCAGTTTTGTAAAAGGAGCTGTAATTCTATTTCAGTTCTAAGTTCTTATTTCAAAAACAGGCTCGGTGGTTTAAACCATACCAAAAGAAAACCTTGTTCAGGGGGTCTGTGTTAAACTGAGAATTGAGAATCCAACACAGTGCATTCTAGCGCGTTGAAAATATATACTGTTCAATTTTCAACTCTCAACGCTTTTTCTTTTTAGCGTGTCGATGGAAAAAAAAACAAACATCTTTGGCCCAAAATTCTAAGCAGTGCGTTGTAGAGCCAGGGAGCGAAAACTAAATATACATCCGAAGGCTTACAACCGTTTTCTAAAACACCGAACTCTGACCAGCCGGTATATTCTGTAAAAATCTCACCGTGAAAAGTTTTTGAAGTTAGCTGTCATTGAAGTAAGCTGTCATTACACCTGATGCTAGGGATTGACACTAATGACAGCAGCACTTCAAGCTTACTTCAACTACGTTTTTTCGCTGAAATTTGTACAAAATGGTTACGAGTCATGTCAGCTGGTGAAATTTGTTCCCAGATATAACAGCCTTACTTGACATGAGATTTGAAAAGAGATTCATTTGCAAGGGCTTTTAAAAGCTGTGGGTTAAAACGTTACAAGTTTAATTTTAAAACTATGATAAATTTACAGTTGTTAATTATCATAGTTTTAAAATTAAACTTGTAACAAACAAATTGTTCAGGAACGAGCCAGGGTAGACCCCGAAATTCAAATTTTCTTACGCTTTTTGCAATTTGCAGGCTGTATGTTTAACAAAATATGATTTCCTACCCTGACACTGACCTACAAATATAATAGTAAAAGAAAATATAATGTTAAATCAATTTGGTTGTGCAACATTTATATATAATTAAATGTGTATATGTAATAGCCAATATAAAACATAATTATTCACACCGCTGTCGCCAATACATTGAAACGTTTCATTCTTTTACTAAAACACATAAAAACGTGCTCTTAACTGGCGTACATTGTGAGTAACACAACAATTTCATCGTATGTCGGTTACGACCTTATACGTCATGACGTGTGCCTCGCATAGCAACGATTCCAAGGCGAAGATCAAGCGTGGCTGAACGGTGATGGCTGAGGCCAACGGGGAGAAATGAGGAAAACAGTTATGCAAAGGGGACTATTTGTGTACTGTGAGGCTAATTAGTAACAAAAATGGAAAATACATTTACATGGGGTCTAGCGAAAATTTTGTACTTACCCTTTTTTAACGAAAATTACGCGGACGGAGGAATATGAAATTGTTCACAGTAACATGTTTATGGAGAAGAAGTGTAGAAAGCTAATAGTTTTTTATAATAATGCAAGAGAAATACATTAAGTTTTGAATGAATTATGATCGAATTTCGACCACGGGGCGACCAGTAGTATCTAATATATGAATCTGCGGGAAATTAGTGCCATGTTTCAAAGACTCGATGGAAGACTTTTCATTATACTCTAATAAGTAGTTCCGTTGAATTTAATTAAAGTAATCAAATAAATGAAAGTGTTAATTGTTCAAATTAAATAATTATTTGCTAGTCCCGTTTTGTAATCCCACTATATCCTTACTAATATTATAGACGCGAAAGTGTGTATGTATGGATCCAAGGATTTGGGCTGGGCGTTCATGAGTCATTCAGTTAGGACTTAAGTTTTTATTTAAATAGATTCAGTCCTCCAATATATCATTATTGATTCCAATAAAAAAAATTGCTACCTTAACCTCGCAGTATTCACTTAGCCCTTAGCCATGACTAAATTAGAACTCTTGGGGACAAAATTCCTTGCTCAAACTCATGTTTCAGAGGCATAGTGGAAAACGCCTTGGAATCGCTTGGCTCGCATAATTGTCAAGAAAAACGTTTGCTGTCGTACCATCTTTGTTGTGATAATGTGCAATGTCCAACCTTCTGCCCCTTTGTTTCAATCTACAAAGATAGACATCACGTTTTTCTAATAAGCACATAGTTAGGTAAAAGAGAGTTTTGGTCTTGGACTTAATTTTGATCACAACTTTGTTTAATTATTTAATCTGTGTGGTTCTTGAGACCATTAAGCTCTACAAACATCTATAAATAATTTTAATTGGTGTATATACGCTTTAAAACATATAAATATTTATTATGGTACCTGTCTACTACCTTCCTTTTGAAGTTTTATAATTTAAACCCACGTATTTTTACGCGGTAAAAATGACAAAGCATAGAAGCTACATTCTTTTTATACTTACTCTTTGTTTTTTTTTACTTTTATGTTTTGTTACTAATGTTGTCCCCCCTCATTTCAGTGGCAGTTTAACCAGTGAACGATTGTCGGAATTACTAAAAAAAACAAGCAATTTTCAAGATCTAATCGTTGCCGGGTTTTCTTTTTTTTTTCTTTTTTATCATTCCACTAGTTTTGTGTAGCATGACGAAAATATCTGTGGACCAAGGTCCTGTTTCATTGAGCCTTGTCGCTCGTTGATGGCCGACGGGACATGGTATTTTTGACATGTTCAAGCTGTCACTATGTAACAGTCATTATAACGTCATATGACGTAGACGTTTCATCATCGTTGACCTTCGCGTTTTGTTTTCACGATTGTTTCATTATTTCATTATTGCATTTTAGTTCGATCGTTGTTCTTGTAAATGGTTTCTTTATGTGAAACATTGTTAAGTAGATTATTATTGGTTTTACATAGTGTTTTTAACATTGTATTCTATTTGTTTGTAGGTCATAAGTAAAATAGTGTAGTTACGTTTATTTTGAGTTACACGGTTTGTACGTTTTATTTTTTCTGAGACAAGCTAAGGCCCTGTAGGGTCTGAGAAATATTGAAACATTTTTCAAGATAGTTTGGTGTACTTTTTGCGATAAATCTAGGTATCGTAAAAATATAGCCCAGTAGGCATATGTCAATATCCCTCAAGTAATTACAACTAACAGTTACTTAATATGGCTTCATTCGATTCGAGTCGACAAATTAGAACACTCCTTACTGACGTCACTATATCTAATTTGTGAACATATTTAAACTAGTAAAATTGACTTTCTGACGTATTGCATGCCCGTGTGACGCCTTGTAAGGATTTGGACTTTTGCTCGTTGCTTGTCGGTTTCGGAAAGGTTTACTACGTCAAGGGGATGTTTCTAAGTTAGCAGGGCAGCTGTGCTGTTAGGGAGTCTGTTGCACCACTCCTTCTTCTCATCTAAAGCACTAGGAAGTGGTGTAGGGCGGGTTTTATGCGGGACTGTCTTATGTAATCATGACGTTCAAAAAGTGCGAATTTTCAGCCTAGTTTGTATAAATGTTGATGTTGATTCCATAGCCAAGTGAAGTGAATTCCATTGACGAGTAAAATATATTTTCTAACATCACTACTAGTAGAACTGTCTGTGTTAAAAATGATTTCAAACCAAACGCGCGTTGGCGCCGTGTCAATAAAAATCACTATAACATTCACAAATGTGTTAAAAAATTGCGGTAGTATGTACCTATAACTTGCTAGAATCACCTCACAAAATTAATGCCAGTGCCTACACAATTTCTCACGTAGATCGTTTCTCCGCGAATTCTATGTGGGTAGTTTGATATTTGTTTGATGTCTTAAAAGTGCCATGAAAAAAATTTCGTTGACCTAAATGACTCCGTCATTCTTCTGGGCAGTGACTTTAATTTTGGCAGTTCGAAATCATCTATTGCGCCCCTGTCTATGTGCCCTGTTTTGATACCTCTGTTTGATTTTATTTTCCATAGGTACAGAGGCCACCACATCAAGCCACCCCAATCTGTCAAATTTATTTGATAGTTTTGCAACTTTATCACAAAGGAATAAGGTTTATGATCAATTGGGAAAATTTTCCAGTTTGGGATAGCTTGACCTGCTGGCGACTGTACTAGGCTCATTACTGAAGGGCTAGTTAACAGTGATGTATGTGTCAGGTGGTATCATCCAGCTCAAAAAACGGAACAATAATCATACGGGATTCTACACGAAGTGGCGGAAGGACATAATTTATGTATTTAAAGAGCGTTGTATATCTTTGTTCGCAAATTAATTCCACAGTTGTCGCAATAGAAAAACATGCTTCTACTACTGCCACCATTCAAAGAAAATGTTATTCATTCCTGTCCGCCGACTTTGCTTTTTTATCCCAATTCGCCATGTAAAATGGCCGATGGCCTTTTTTTTAGTTCTCTGATATAATGAAGCAATATAACTTGTGATCAGTCATTATTATAATGTAGTTAAGTCTATAGTTATAAAGTCCAATCCGTACCAGCTAACCTACCAATTAGTTCTGCCAAATACTTTGTTACAATGTAGAAAAAAACTACGGAGAAAGCGCAACCGAAAATAACTTTCAATGAACTATTAAGATGACCTAGATACGTCAAGACTGAGTCGAGCATGCAAATTTGATACAGTTTTAACTGCTTAATTTGCACCGTATTGTCAAAGAAATTAGGTCGATATTGAATTGGATGGATCTAAACGAAGCGTGCCAATAATTTGGTAGTGAAAGTGGATTCTTAGGAGTTTATTTTTAAGTTGATGATGTTAGTCATTTGTTCTGAATATGGGTTAATGAACGATGGGCTGTCTTGAGCTGAAAAGTCATTTGGAGATTGGTTGTTACTTAAACTAATCGATTTATTCGTTCCTTTTTTAATATTGTTAAGTAGGATAACTTTCAGACCTTTTCATGGCCTCTGATGATCTCTCTCTCTGAAGGATCGTATGATGTTTTATAACGATGTTAACTACATTACCAATGAGGATCTACTCGAAGTCATACTTGAAGTAACCGTGGAGTTTCTTACCGGCTCTTCTCCATAGGAAGCGACAAATTGGAACCGTGTACCTAGCTTCTGACGTTTCATAAGTGCCCATGCAGGTTTAATGTGAAATAAAATATTTTCATTTTGATTTTTTGCTTTTGAAGCTGTGCTATTAAGAGAAGCTAAAGATAAGAACATGGAATTGACATATAAAAGAAAGAGATAGAGATAGGGATGCTCTGTGTCGATATCGGCGTTATTTTATTCGAAAAGGAAATACCCTATCCTATAGAATGAGGTTCAAAAGCTCTGACTTCATTCAATCTTCTTCAATTTGGTTTTCTAAGACTCTCTCTCTGCTGGACATAGGCATACCTTGGCGGAGGCCTATGTCCAGCAGCGGACATCTTTCAGCTGTACCTACTGATAGTAATGATGATGATCCTAAAAGAGCTTTTAGTATAAATAAGAATCAGGGATGATTGCTATTAAATGAGTCGTTCAGACTTACCTATAGGTAGGTATGAACCAATTAGGACGTCTTTCCAGAATATCAGTAGGTGTCGCATCCCTGACACACCCTAAACTGTTAAACGACAAAAAGTTACAACATGAGACTTAACGGCTACGTACTTAAAATTGTGTTGCGTTTAAAAACTTGGCCGATAGCCTGTAAATACATTGTAAATCTGTAATAATAATGTAATTAGTCTTATCTGTGTGATGAAAGTGAACGCAGTGTTTTATAATAGCAATGAATGTGTCACTCAATTGATGAATGACTACTACTGTTGGCACTTGTCTTGGCGCGGGTTAGCCATTGATAAACTGTATGTGCGTATAAATTGATATGAGAAATACTATGAGTTAAAAGTGTGACTAGCAGGGCTTATATGTATCTATTTTGAACACAGTTTTCGTACATGTCATGAGTGTATATTTTCTATTCAGGGTGGCAGGGACATTTTTGATAATCGACGTAAAATTTCTACGCTAGGGTGTTTACCATCATGTGCGGAATTCATGGTTAAAAGTTGCACGTCAATGTCTCTGCCACGAACACATAAATACATAGGTAGCTGCTGATGGAGTAATGGGCCCGATAAAGACCATGTAACTGTCTTAACTATCGGTTCAGAGCACAGTAGAGTAACTATTATTTATGATGGATAGAGACTTAAGAACTTGAAGTTGGACGTCTTTTTGGTTCTAGGACCACAGTTTTTTAAAGAGCAGTTGCCATTTAATCATAATATAGTATCCCGTATGTATCGCCGGGCGTAAAAGAATAGCACCATCCCATTTCTTCCAGTGGGTGTCGTAGAAGGCGACTAAGGGACTTACTAGAGAATGGGCAGCAGCGTTCTCTATGCATTTTACCACCATACTGCGATCGTCAACCCGCCTGCCAAGCGTGGCGATTATGGCAAAACCCCCCAAATTGGGGGAGGCCTATGTCCAGCAGTGGACGTCTTTCGGCTGAAATGATGATGATGATGATGATAGTATGATTAAAAATAATAAATCTTGCTCCACAAAACGCCTAGCATACTGGAGTCTGGTGGAAAAAGGCACCACACAGGCTCACGCCTAATTAATTAATTTCAAACGCTGGAGAGAGGGGCGCCCCTAGCAAGTTTCATCCCCAGTTCGAAAAAATCGTAGATCCGGGGCTGCACAAAGTAGAACCTGTCTGAGTTCCAACCCACGACCTACAGCTCTTAAGTCGGGGTCAATACCATAGGGCCACCACTGTGGTCACTAGGCTACCATTGCTCGCTTTGGAGCACACGGTGGCGGTCTGCCCAGCTTGGGTGGAGCACCGCCGTGTCTTCGTGGAGGCGATCTCTCGCGTCCGGCCCTGGTCAAGGCCATGGTACGGAGCGAGAGGGCATGGGGAGCCGTCACCTCCTGCAGCGAATCAGTGATGCTCGCGAAGAGGGAGGCGGCGCACTTGAGGGAGAGGCAGACTATGCGCCCTCGCGACCCTAGCCGCCGCAGGATACGGAGACGCCCCGGGCGTCGGGAATCCCAGGCCGAATTCCGGCCACCGTAGGCATGAGCTTGCGGACGGCGAGTAATGGGTAGCTCGCTGTCCGGTAAGGACCAAGCCCAAGTCGACGGCGCGTTGTGTTCCACGCGCGCCTCAAAGAGATGTCAGCACAAAATGATGGGGCCCGCAAGGGCCGATGCCTGCCGGGGGTGCGGGTTTGTTCGAAAGAGATACCACAGCCCCTGGCATACGGGCTACTGAGGGAACACGGGTGGGTTTTAGTCAGTAAAAGTCTGACACGCCCTCCCGCGAGAAGTTATTTGATGATTTCGACCCAAAAAAAAAAACATTGCTTTCTTTGGTGGAAGATGAGGAGACTCTAGACTGACGACAGTTGCAATACCTAATTATTATAATGTTGGCAGCTTACTATTTCTAGTACCTAGTGGTAAAACGTTTACGTCTCCTTCACAACTCATACAAAATTTTAACGACCCCGGAGTGTGTGGACTGAATTCCTGAGCATGACATGTGTATTTTTAGAGAATAAACGATGTATGCAGGGTTTTGCGTGTTTCTGTGATACAGATACTTCACCAGATCATGATGATTGACACATTTTCTATTGGATTTGACTTTGATGTGGCTGTGGTTATTTTGGATAAGGTACCTAAATAGGGCTTATTCTAATTTAAAAAAATTAAATATGCTCCGAAAGCCCTGAATGAAGGACGCCTATACAAATTTTAATAAAATTATAGAATACATTTTAGAAGCCTTTTTCTGTGAGGTCCTCTTACTAGATCGAATTTTCATACAAAAAAAATTACAAAGTAGCCAATAGCTCTATAGTAATTTCAGGCTCAAATCTGCGACTGCTTAAATTACCAAACCAAAAATTTCCCAAACAACTCCGTAGTTAGCCAATTTTCAATCTTATTTCTCGGTTTTGCTAACCAATCTCCATCAATTTCCAGTGCTTCAATATCAGCATGCGGTGACAAGGCAGAAGAGGGTCAGCTGAAGCAGTACCATGTGGAACAGAGGTTCGCAGACAGGCGGTACAAGGTGACCAGCGCCAGGACATACTTCTATCTCAACGAGGCCTCCTGTGAGAAGAACATGGAGGCATTCCTGAAGAGTATTGATGCTGTTGCTGGTAAGGAGTTGGTTATTTAAGACCTTAAGTGGAAGGGAGATGGTTGATTTTTGTTTGTACCTACGACTGTTAAAATTTAGTAATTGGTAATTGGTCTCCGACAAAAAACAGCTGTCGAGTTTCTGTCATCTGTGGTTGCTGTTATATTCTATCAATATCGATGTCTTCACACCGACAACGTACATAATCACCCATCTGCTCATGTCCCAAGTTTTTGGGTCAACGCTGCATGTCTTAGCATAGCATGACATTTCCACTGCTGGAACACAGGCATCCTTTCTTAGATAAGGAGTGGGTCTAATCCCTAATCCACCACGCGAGCCCAATGCGGATTAGCGAATGTCACATGACTTCGAATTTTTGGTTTTAGGACATGCCGGTTTCCTCACGATGTTTTCCGTCACCGTTTGGAGCCTGTCTTGCCGAGTCCATATTCACCCCTTTCTAGCAGTACCATCTATCCATTTTCTTTGATCTTGCTCTCGTGACGAATAGGACAACACACATAATGTCATTACGTAATGCCCGCGATGTTTTTCTGCGCCGGACACTATCGTGAATTGATATATCCGCACTGGGTTTGGGTCTTGATTGACTGCTAACCAGGGCTTCATGGCCTAGATGGGAGTTCATTGTAGTTATGAGAATACTCTCCCTAGTCGTAATTTTATTGACATCAGTTCGATTAACATACAGTATTATTTTCTCACTATTGTCATGCCAACTAGCATTGTTTTCGGTGCCAAGTCGTCAACTATTAACTATTTATGTATTCGCGTACCTAAATCATTTTTAATTTGAACATTACTTTGAAAGACATATTTCACATTTAATTATGCTGAATTATCTTTACCATTCTTTTCAGGCATCACCAAAAGCACAGGTTTGATGGCAGTCAAACTTACCGCTCTCGGCAGGCCGCAGTTACTTGTGAGTTGTTCATTATTATTTTAATTGAGTCAGCGCTTTTTATCAGCTCAG
Source organism: Polymixis flavicincta (assembly GCA_949987655.1). Lineage (NCBI taxonomy): Eukaryota > Metazoa > Arthropoda > Insecta > Lepidoptera > Noctuidae > Polymixis > Polymixis flavicincta. The sequence continues at coordinate 20,878,099 of OX465190.1, read as the reverse complement.
CGTCATCGTCATCTCATGACGCTGAGCTGATAAAGGAAGGTACAACTCTTTAACGGTTGGGAGTTAGGTGCAGATTCGGGCATAACTCCGTCATATATAGACCGATTTGCAAATTTTTTTTTTAGAAAGGGGCTCCGGAGTCGGTTGTTTTGTGTGTATGTAGTCCCTATGGCTACTATCTGGACTAGCATTTCGAAACAGATGTATATGTTCTTCTATCTAAGTACATAAAACATCTGGTGATAAAAACTCATACACTATCTTATTGACAGTCTTAATTGCGTTTACCTTTCTGCCTGGCGCATTTCGTCCGACGGTTAAGTCCGGCGCGGAACCTATCGGTTCCATTACAACATAACATTAATTGTGTCTCATTAGCCGGGATTAAGAGATTAAATGAAGTTCACTGGCTTTTCTCAGCACGTTAAAGAAGGCAAGTAAACTAGGAACAGACTATTTTGAATCTATTTAACTTAACAATTCTACGTTCCAGCTGCAACTGTCAGAAGTGATCATGCGCGCCCGCAACTACATGCAGCAGATAGGCGGCGGCACCGGCAACGTACTGACGCACCACAAGACGATCGAGGACTTCCAGCGGTACTTCGGAGACCACAGCTCGAAGCCGCAGGTCCAGGAGTTCATGAAGAAGATCACCTCGGATAAGGAGGGGTGAGTCAAACAGATTTATAAATCGTCATAATGTGGATATTTGCTGGGATTTCAAGGAAAATTTGAGTAGTTTTCGGGGCTATCTTCTTTTTTTTTCCTCCTAAGCCTTCAAAGCCACGCTTTTGGGAGGCAGCAAGTCCTCTCTAGCATTTGCGATTTTTGAGGTGCCAGGTATGTTATTACGATAAGGCATATCCTTCATTAGGCTGACTTTGTTTACGCCTGATAAAATTTAAACTACCACCAGATTTTTCAGTCATTTGTGGACATTCGAAAGATATTCTAAATATTATATTATTATATTCGTCTGTTAAAACTGGCTGCAATTTCAAAATTTTCAAGAATCTTATTTTTGTTTGAATTTTGTTTTAATGATGAATGCATTTGTTTGCATGATAGGTATCGAATTTTATTTATTTTTGCCAGTATCTTAACCAAAGTGGAAGGTAGCTAGATTTTTTATGTTTTTATGTTATTGTATAAAGTGTTAACTTTTATAATTTATGGGTTGCCCAATAGACACAATGGTACTGTACATATTTACAGCTACGTTTGGTCATTTCAGTGTGGTCCACATATTCCCGTGGGACCGGTCAGTGGCGACATCTTGTAAAATTTGTAAGCGCTGTCTCGTAAATGTTGCTAGTGTGTTTACTAGACTACTTTCTAAAGAATGGTATTGGAAGTAGCTGCTCAGCTATTTCCTTCTCGTTCACACAGAATGAAAGAGAGTAAGATGCAACGAACATTCAGTGTTGTTATTTCGCGCGTTCACTGTTTTCGTCTCGTTCGCAAAATAAGTGTGAAAGTGAGATGCAAATATCAATGAGTGTGGCCATTTCTAATCCCTTCTTGTACCTATTTAGTACTTCCCGTGTGATGTGTCGTTCGTTGATTGCTAATTTTAAAATAATGTAACGAGTATTGAGTTTTGGTAGGCTAAATATTAACGAACCTTTTCCTATTTTAAAATATTACTGAAACCATAGTAAATTTATGCTAGGTGCCGCTTGAAGTTATATTCTTAATGACTTAATCATATTGATTAATAATAACCTACAGTTTCTGCAAAACTGCTGCCTAAACTCAAGTTAGCTGGTGTGGTTAAATAAAACATCGAGACATATACATAGTTTTACCTAATTTCATTTAAAAAAAACATTTTGTACCCTCCTTTTGGGCTTCGAGGCAGTCGGAAAAAGAAAAAAATACTCCGTAAAATCTCACAAACATTTTTTCAATTCCAGAATCGTCCACTTGTTCCCCTGGTCGAACATTCTGGATGAGGACATGAACCTTTCCGACTCGTTCCGAGTTCCGGACCCGAAGTCCGGTCAGATGCGTCGCCTGATCTCCCAGATCTCGCCCAAAGAAGAAGAGATGTTCCGCAATATGTTACGGCGACTGAATCACATCATTAAGATCGCTAATGATGCTGACGTCAGGATCATGATTGACGCGGAGCAGACGTACTTCCAGCCAGCTATCTCTAGGATCTGTTTGGAGATGATGAGGAGATACAATAAAGTAAGTTTTGAAGAATCTTTTAATTTATTTCTTTTATGATTGCATTAGAAATCAAGTGATCTGTTTGGTTAATTGTATCTTTGAAATTCTCTAAAATTCAATAGGCCTGATGCGGATTGGTCATCGAAAAACAAAAAAATCCAAATCAGTCACAAAGAACCAGAAGCCGTGAGAGCGCCTAATACTGAAGCCAAAAAAAGTACTCTTAAATAGAGTAGTTTTACGTGCAGCCGATACGACAGTCACTCTGTGACTGTCGTATCGCGCGACGTGTTTTACCGGTGTTCAATTTATTTAAATTATGCCGTCTTGTATCAAAAATACAGGATGGGATCACATTTCATGTGCCTGTAGCGCATTCAGTTATTGTCTTATTTAATTATTGAATAATTTGTTCAATTTGTAATTGCCATTGTGAATAATGGGTCATCTTGTACGTGTTGCCAATTTTAGAGTTTTGATTTCCCTTCTTTTTATTACCTTCTGAGGGCTTTTATTCATTGTAGTATGTAAAAACTACTTTAAAAAATATTTTTAACGACTTGATAAAATCATGTTATCAAAGTAAACCGTATGTAATAAGGCATGTATAGAAAAGGACAGCATTATTATGTATTTATATTTTTTTCGTACCCCCAATACTCTCAACATTTACCCCAAAAATGGGCAAATAATGTCTGAGCTAGCAACATTACGCGGGTGGGAAGTGAGGCGAGCGGGGGTCACTTGTTTTGTTTTTGGACACAGCCTGCAGCTTGCAATATCAGTTGAACGAGGCTTCTGGTTCTTTCAGTATTCTGAGCTTCGAGTAATCGGGGAACATACATAAAAAAAGGTTCCGACGAATTCAGAACCTCCTCCTTTTTGAGGTCGGTTAAAAAGCCTTTCTGCCAGCTTTCCGACGGTGCTGTTGACAGGTGACATTGGCTTGGGCATTGTTGCAATGTTTGAACATTGTTCTTGAATACGGCCCTTTTGTCTAAATACGGGTCTTAGAATACTAAGACCAAGATTCATACGTAGCCTACGTATGAATCTTGGTCTTAGTATTCTAAGACTATATTCGTACGTTCTGGAAGACTAGAATACTATTTTTTTTTTAAGTTTAGAATTTGAACACATTATCCTATTTAAAGGTATTATAATTCATTAACTCTATTCTCTCTTTTCTCTAGGATAAGTTCCTAGTGTTCAACACGTACCAGACGTATCTGAAGAACACGTACCAGGAGATCCTGACAGACCTGGAGCAGGCGGAGCGACAGAACTTCTACTGGGGAGCTAAGCTCGTGCGCGGCGCGTACATTGAGCAGGTAAGATTTTCAGCAGTAATATATACAGGCTGTAAAAAGACTATTTTACGGCACGTATGACTAAAACTATATTTAAATCACGCTTCTCTGTGTATAAATTAAGTAACAAAAATTGTGACTTTAGGTCGCACAGGGCAATAAAACATTTTAATTTCTGTTTTTGTATTTGTCGAATACAAGAATTTTGAATCATTTCTATTAGGGCTGATTTTTCAATAGTCAGTTATCTTTTATCTGAGAACTAGCTTTTGCCAGCGGCTTCGCCCGCGCGGAACTTTCAGCCCCTATTTAATTTCGTTAGCGGTTGAATTTCGAAAAATCCTTCCTTATTCCTTGTCTACATTATAAAAAGAACCTCTGTGTAAAATTTCAGGTTTCTAGGTCCAAGGGTTTGGGCTGGGCGTTGATGAGTCAGTCAGTCAGTCAGGACATCTCTTTTTATTTATATAGATAGATAAATCTGACAGTTTGGCATATTTTCTGTACAAAAGCTGTCAGTCTCAAACTAAGAAGAAGAATATATTCTTAGTGTGTGTAGATTTTTTGTTACTTTTATAATGTGCGTCTTATTTGTGCACAATAAACAATTTTTCTTTTTTACCTTTCACAGGAACGCGCCCGTGCGGCGGCGATGGGCTACGACGACCCCAGCTGCGAGACCGTGGAAGCCACCACCGTGTCCTTCCACAAGTGTCTCAAGGAGATCCTCAGCAGGGTCAAGGTAAGCTTCACGAGTGCAGTAAAGATAAGTTTTCGTTATGAGAGAAGGTGGAAATATATGCTCAACGGATTAATCACCCGATCGCTTTCATTTTGACAGTTACAACATTTATTGCGTTATTTACGTCGTTGAGTAGACAAATTTGTCGAACATATAAAGCAATAGATTAGCAATATCTTACTTCAAAATTATTCAGATTGTGATTGTGCATCAAGTTGTACTTCTACAACTCAGGCAACCCTCTTTGAGAGGGCCGCAATAAACCTCGCCAGCCCGGATGGGATGGGTGGATGTAACGTGTTTGTTTCTAGGACATGTTGGATCTTCACTATGTTCTTTTTCACTGTTTTAAAACAGTGGTGATGATTTAGTTTTCTCTTGTATCCAAGCCTTTTTCCTTGCATGTTGTTGTTCAATTAAATCCCTTAATTTTACAAAACCCACACTTTTCACTTTGAGGTTATGTCACAGATTCTTTCTATTGATGGTTTGATATTGCAAGTTTATATTGTGCTTACAAAATTGGGTCGTTTCACGCTCGTCGCCTATGTTATACATTGCTTACGCGGTCAAAATGTATAGAACAGTAACTTTTTTTTTTGATAACCGTCAAACAAATTCAGAAACATGTAGGTACTGAATCCAACTGATTCCGCAGCGATGTCCCTGCCAGTCGGTATATTTTCAAGATTATGAAGACTTAGGTTCTTTTTTTTCATTCTATATTCTTTATCATTAAATATCATCTTTATGAATCGATATCCTCAGGGCCCCAACAAGGACCGCCTGGGCATCATGGTGGCATCCCACAACGAGGACACGGTGCGGTACGCCATCCAGCTGATGAAGGAGCACGACATCAAGCCGGAGGACAAGGTCGTGTGCTTCGGGCAACTGCTCGGCATGTGCGACCACATCACCTTCCCGCTAGGTACGTAATACCAGCTTTTTCTTCTTTCGTATTGGTTCGAACTATTTAAAGGTTATCTCATACACATAAGCAGCCTATAACGTGCTCACTGCTGGGACACACACCTCCTCTCTGTGAGAGGGTTTTACGATATCTACCCCTTAGCAAGACTGGTTGTCAGACTTTCGGCCTTCTGACGACCCGTAACTATTTTCACAGATCCACGAATGACATCCGGGACCTGAAGCCACTCCTAGAACCTGATGCATTGCCTTTTAATTGTAAATTCAATAAACTACTAATACGGGTCCTTTCATTATTCCAGGTCAAGCCGGCTACTCCGCCTACAAATACGTCCCGTACGGCCCCGTCGCGGAAGTGCTTCCGTACCTGTCCCGGCGAGCCAACGAGAACCGAGGCTTCCTCAAGAAGATCAAGAAGGAGAAGAAGTTAATCCTCAAAGAAATCGTCCGCCGGGTCGTCACCGGCCAAATGTTCTACAAACCTGTGGGGCACTACACGCCCGTGTAAATATACACCTTAAGTCCACGTGTTTTAGTCTAATTTACTTTGCGGGATGTACGGAGATGCCATGTGACGCGGCGTGTGAGTAGACTTCTAGTCGCTGTTGATGCGTTAGCGCGGGACGTTTGCAGGGAGCGAGTCGACGCGATTAATCGATACAAGGAATCGATTCACAACGGAACTCGATTGACATTCTATCGATACAATCGCGTGGAGTCGCATCCTTGCTAGTAGTTTGTCTGTGATTGATTGTTGGTAAATCGGTTGTTTAGGAACAATTTCCTTAAAACCTATTTCGAACAGATATTTCTAATAAGAACACAATTTTTGTGTAGGTAAATATTAAAACTATTATAGGTAATTTAATCGAGTTTGATAAATATAACTCAGGTATCATAATCTTGTCATTAAAGTTAAAGAGTACCTATGTATTTATTATCAATTAATTAGGTTTATTTATCAGGCTCTTTGAATACCAAATTGTTAAGCTTAGAAATGATCATTTGAAAGAGGTTTTATGAACCGTTTGAAAGGAGGTTGCCAGATTGTGGCGAAAAATTATAAATACCAAAAAATTGGCAGAGCAAAATAAAAAAATTCAAAATGGTTACAAGATTATGTTATGAACTACATTACATGTACATATATGTCAGTATGTAGCGTCTGGTATGCTACATCTATGAAAGGATCTGAATTCGTGTTTAAACGCCAAAGTTACATTGAAATGGGTAGATACTACTTATTTCAATTTTCAAAATGACGGCGAATCAATAAATATATCGATAACCACAAAATGTACTTACTATATCTTGTATTTATTCATAATATTAAACAGACAGGAGTTGTAAATATTTGTATAATGTTTATAAAATATGCTAACTGTCAGCGTTGCTAATACCTACCTGATAAGTACAGAGAGGCATTCCAATGAAAAGTTGTGAAGAGAAAGAAACATCTACACAATGACTCACTTGCAATCAAGCTGGTCTGGGTTCAATGGGGCCTTGTGATCTTCTGTCTCTTTTTATTGATCACACTCTTCTTCATTTGGGGCCAGCTCTGTATATCATACGTATAATAATAATACCTCCTTATCCGTCGACAATAAACTCCCATAAAATTCGCTGATATTAAACAGAACTATGATTTTGACGTGACTAATGGCAACACTGACAACAATTTTCATAAATCGAATGATAAATAACAAAATGGCGAACAGTATTGATTGTTTATGCTTCTTACAGTATTTTTATTTAATAACGTATGTATATTATTTATCGATGCTTATATCTAGTGTTAAAAATCGAACTTAGATTGCTGTTTGTAAATGTAGGATGTTAAAATATTTAACGATAAAAAATCGAATGATTTGCGATCATTCAGTTAAATTAGAAATGCAATGAAATATTTTGTTCATAGGACAGAGTTCTACAAAACAAAACAAAGTAATTAATAATCTGATTAATAACAGTTGATTGAGTAACAGAATAATATTCACAAACAAATTGTAAACATGAAAACTGCATCATCGAAAAAGAATCCTTATTTTTTTTTAAATTGTATCGCACGTGTTGTTGATGTATAAAACAGAAGCGAGCAATGCTGTCATATGCGTTGACCACAATACTTATGACAGTCAAAAGATGGGAAATGCGAAAACACTTAGAAAACCAGTCATTTCAACTAGTTTACTATGAAAAACTGACTTTTGAATATATTAAGGCGATGAAATAATGCATTTTCATAGGTCCATGCGTACTTTTTTAAGTTATATTCAAGTTTTATGTTATTTATTGTGTAATGTTGTTTTGTCCGACACTCCGGGTTATTGCAGTTATCCTGTCATCTATGTGTGTAAACATGTAGTTTTAGTAAGGCTTACTTTGTTAATAACTCCCATAACGATTTTAGCTGCGGTATCGTATTTAAACGGATTCTGCTAAAACAATTGATAAAATTATTAGTTTTTTTTTTTTGTATCAAATAAGGAACAAGAATCTATAGATCTAGATAAAACGACCGTTATTATGTAGATCCGTCGATTTTAGATATTCGTTTTGTGAGTTATACCGTAGCTACGCTCAGTTCCTACAACGTAGTTAGGTACTTATAATCATGTCCTATCTCCTATGTTTGTAACACATGCCGACGTCTTTTTCCGAAAGTTAGTTGCGCAGTGTCATTTAACGTTGTACGGTGTCAAAATCCTGACATTTTATAACTAAAACAAATATTTTGTTGAATTAGTGTTAGTGTAATCAGCGTACATTCATTTTAAAAATGGAATGCGTGTAGATTTTAGTTCTGAAATTGTGTTTTTTTTTTGTAAATGTTTATTTCGTCCACGATTTTATTTATTAATTTGTAAACTTTAATTAAAATCCCCTTGCGCTAATTAATTATTATTGTGATGCTATTTTTAGATTATTTTACGGATAGACTTTTAATAAAGACAAAACTGGTTTTGATACGTTTCTTTTATTTTTATTTTTCCTCGTTTGGAACCTTTTTGTCCGTTACTTTAACATTTTGTGACGGGAAATAACTGACATGAGTGGTTGAGAAGCAGAAAAGTTAATATAATATAGTTTAAATATAATTAATTACCAGTAGACGGTTGAATGTAAAAGAAGCTCTTGATATAGCAAGCGATGTAGCTAAAATGTCCACAAATAACGGCCTATTCGAATAGGTGCTTATTTAAAGCTTTTAACTTCAGCATTACTTGTTTAGATGTCAATTATGTATTTAAAAAGTAATTAATGTTCTTAGATGGTATCGTTCTTTAAAATAAATAAAAACACACGAGTGCTTGCAATGTCATTAAAAACTGATATTAGACTGAAGTCAATCTTTTGTTGATGTTTAAATTACATATACAATATGAAACATGAAAAACGACGAAATGTCCAATTTGAAAAAAAAAGATATATCAGGAACACGGAGAAAAATGCTGTTTCGAACAATTTTTAGTACGTTTGGTCAGCTAGAAATAAAATCGGTAATTGCAGACAATAATAATACTATGATATAATATGTGTTGTTAGTATTTTTATCCTTAACCTATCATTAATGAAAGGTAGAGATGATTTCTGCAATCAATTAGCGGTATCATTTACCGTTATTAAACATTTGCCCCCTTATTACAGAACCAGGTTTTTCTTTAGGTATGGTTTAAACCATCGAGCTTGTTTTTGAAATAAGAACTTAGAACTGAAATAGAATAACAGCTCCTTTTACAAAACTGACAAGTTAGTCCAGTGCTAAATGGTCAGTTTTGGAAAAGGAGCTGTAATTCTATTTCAGTTCTAAATTGGTGTTTTCTATCTAACTTATGCTTAATAATGACCGCTTTGTCATACCTACATGGAACATTGGACTTTTAGACTACGACAGACACACAATACCTACACTTCTATGCTGGACAAAAAAAAAAACAGAATGAAACACTCATTAATGTTACTGCTGAGTTTTTGGCGGGATCGCGTTGGAACATGTCGCACGAATTTTCATTTTCATGAAATTTCGTGAAATTGCATAATTCACTACCAAAATTATACAATTTAATTAATTGTATAATTTTGGTAGTGAATTATGCAATTTAGTTACGTGTGAGTGCACAAGTGTAGTGAAGGTGAAAATAAGTGACTAACGTGGACTTTTCGTGTTCCCACCAAAACTCCTAGTTAGGTTGTTGTAAAGTTACTACCACTTTACGATAACTTTGACTTGACAGACTATGACATTTTTGTAACTTCGTGCCTATAACGGGCCATTTACTTGATCGAAAATTTAAAAATTACTTGACACTGGTTAAATGCACAAACCGTGCGAAGCCAAAATCCAAAAAAAAAAAAAAATGTTATGGCTACATTGTCACGATAACGCGAACTACACTTTGCGACATCTCTCTCGCACACCGCTCTACGGCTCGCTGTGCAACAGAGAGTTATCACGATAATGTAGACCTTAGAATAATGCGTTATTATTCTAAGATGTAGACTTAGCATTACTGAAGTAAATTCACGCAAAGAGCTTTAACTCCGAATAAATGAGAGGAGGTTGGAGTATCCGAATAAATATAAAGCGGTTTCGAATAATTTAAAAAATAATTTCATATTATCTGATTGCAGAAATGATCTTTGACGCTAGTGCTATGTACCTACTATCATATTGTATCGAATGTAATGTGCCCCTGTTTCGTGGTCGTCAAATATAGAGGAAAGCATTTAGTTTTTTCTATGTTACTTTACGTCACTCATTAAAATTGACGTTGAAATGTCGAATTCGACGACATTTATTGCGAGAGCTGGCTAGCGGTATCAAATTCTGTAGCTTCTATTTCGGCATAAAATTAAGTTTACAGTATTTATCAGCTTTTGTGTATGTTTTGTTTTTAGATTTTTACACAAACAAACTGAAATGACGACGATGCGACGGGATTCCTAGTCTTAGACAAAATTGGAAAAATAAAAATAATGTGTTAATGTTGATGATGTGTGTTTTATTTGCTCTCAATAAAAATACCTATACTACTAAGTATTAGAGATAATATGTTTTTTTTTTTGTTGGGTGGTCCTCAATCCTTGAAAATCAACCAAAATTACGTAGGTACATAAACTTACCTTCCTAATCATCCATAAAACTGCTTAATGATCAGTGTAAAGTGATGTAATTTCGTTTCAGTCGGTATCTTAAAAGAAACAGTATGCAATAGGTTTCAAGTAAATGGAAAAAACGTTTTCCAAAAAAAAAATACAAAAAAACAACCGACTTCCAAAAATCACTAGAAAGTGAAAAATAACTTTAATTTCGGAAGTCGGTGACTTTGGTAATGTATTTTACTAATTTATTGTCACCGCCTTCTGAAATTAAAGTTATTTTTCACTTTCTAGTGGTTTTTGGAAGTCTGTTGTTTTTTTTTTGGAAAAAGTTTTTTTTTTCACTTTTTAGTTATAGTACCCACTCCACACCAATTCATCATCCTTGGGGTCAAAACAATGCATATTTATGCGATAGCAGCAATCGCGGTTGATTTGCTGTCATTTTTTGAAGAGTTCCGTTGTCTGTCTCCGAAACGCATCATCAGATCTATAATGAAATTTAAATTGGACCATTTCGAAATAAACCCCTTTAAAAAAAAAGAATTTTGCAAATCGGTCTATAAATGACGGAGTTATGCCCCGAAACTGCACCTAACTCTTAAGTTAAAGAATTGTATCTTCCTTCATCAGCTCAGCGTCATGAAATGATGATGACCATACGCAAATGTCTCAATAGCTTTAGAAAACATATCGACGCTTGAAAGGCAACCCTTACTAAGCGACATTGAGCTAACTTTACAGGAGAGTTGTCCGATTAAAATGATTTCTACGAGTGTTAAAATCATTTTAATCGGACAAATAGGTGAATTTTCATGTTTTTTTATTATATATTTGAACTTTAAATCTCTCTCCTGTAAAGTAAGCTCAATGTCGCTTAGTAAGGGATGCCTTTCAAGCGTCGATATGAAAAACATTGTTAATACCTATGAGATTTTAGGGTTGCCCTCGATTTTCCTGGAATTCCATCATCAGATCCTTACTAGGTGCCAATGGGACCACCTCAGGAAAAAATTCAAGTAAAAAATAATTTTGAGAATCGGTCCACAAATGGGGGAGAAATCGAGGAACATACATAAAAAAAATACCTACATACAGTGGAACATATAACCTCCTCCTTTTTTAGAAGTCGTCGGTAAGAAATAAATAAAAAAATTCAGTCAACAATTATTTATTTCCATAATTTCGTCGTAAACAGAGCTTTAGCCTAACACTCACATCCAACATCGTTATTTAACTTATCGCATATCCAAATAATATTGTCTGATCATTTTATGACATTTCAAAATAACAAGGTTACATTAACTTAAACTTAATTTGACAAATTGACGTCGACGTCAATTAGTTTACAAAGTAATAAAATTGTAGGACATTTTGTAAATAACTTGAAATTGGTCAAATTGATTATTTCATGTAATTTAATTACTTTAGTTGCTGTCTGTGTTGCGAGATGACAAGATGACAATATTGTTGTGTACTTACTTTAGACAGGCAAGTTAGGGGAATATTACGGTTTTGCCGTCAAAGTGTCGCAATGTGCCGAAACAAATGATCGGTCAGGTTAATAAGATAATTGTTTGATAATTGCCGGTATTTAAATATTATACATAGTTATGAACCGCCCAGTTTTCTTTTCACAAAGCCTTGTTTATGCGACAGTAAAGTTTTGACTATGTTTAGTCTTGATCGGCGTCTAATCTTTCGTCTACTGATTATTTTGCCAAATTGTAAAAGACAGAAATAAGTAGTTTACTTTACGTTAAGCCGATTCCTAACAGAATCGTTGTCATTGTGAGAACGAAAACCAGCATTCTGATACAGTAGGTACAGCACCCTAATTGCGTAACTCATGATTAATCGTAATCGGTTTCAATTTGACAGTTCAACGTTGTTGAGCAGATACATTTTTCGAACTTAAGAGGCAATGGTTTAACAATCTGTTTCAAAACGAAACAGATTATGATTAATCGTGAGTTACACAATTAGGGTGCTGGGGCCTATTCCCTAACCACGACGTCCGTAGTTGCGGCCGAAGTTACGGGCGTTTCCTACTTCATATCAATTTCTGACTTAAAATTAGTTTGGGGCCCGACCGTCGTTATTGGACGGGTTAAGTAATAGGGTGCAGGGTTCACTCGGAATGAAGTTTCAAACTACGTACTTTCGGAAGAGCCCGTTTTTTCTTTGACGGTCGTATCGGAGTAGACCCCCTGAACCGTACGCACAGAGAAACATGATGACACATAAGCGCAGCCATCCAAGGATCAACGTTCAATCTCGATCAGTCTAATAACATTTCAACGACTTTATCCTAAACATTTATAAAACATTGACTTTAGGGTAGTGAACAGTCAGTCAAGGATTTAATAGGTAGGTATTAAAATAAAATATATTTTTTATAAAACAGAATAGATTAGGTCCTTATGTCATAGATTAATACTGTGGATTGTACGGTCGTGGCCTATAAAGCCTAGGTAGAGATCGAGAGCATTCTGTTAGGACTAGCTGAGGCATAACCTGATGAAATTCTCTGAACAAGCCAAGCTTCCCTGTTATCGTCAATTTTCTTTGGTAATGTCATTAAAAGAGAAAAATTACATTATTTAACTGCTATTTTGTCATGTCCATTTTCGGACATGCCAAGAGTAATTGTACTTTTACGTAGGTACCCTTGCTTTCATAAGTCACGACCAGCTTCTGGCGTAAGATATAGGCATTCATGATTTATCAAATATAAAAGCAGAGAGAAGAGAATACACTAGGAATAACCTTTTTTATTAAATCCATCTTGATAATCCATGTTATTTAAATAAATAAATAGGTACAGTCGCCAGCAGGTCAAGCTATCCCAAACTGTCAAATTTTCCCAATTGAACATAAGCCTTATTCCTTTGAAATAAAGTTGAAAAACTATCAAATAAATTTGACAGATTGTGGTAGCTTGATGTGCTGGCTGGAAAATTCTAAAACAAATACAAAAATATCCTCAGCATATAAAAACTCAGTACAAGGTATCTTACGCCACAAGAACATTCACTAATAATAGTTATCAAGAAGTAGAAAGGTAAATAGATCTCACTCGTTTATAGAACAGTTAGTGCTTTTGAAAAGTAGACAAATTGTCTGTTAACAGTATAATGTCGTAATGTCAGTAAACTGCATTGTCCAGCGTCACAACACGTCGTTATATTTTTTACATTTAGCGACGTTTATTGAAAACATCGCTCACACGTCGCGACGTTTTTCCAAAAACGTCGTTCACACGTCGTGACGTGTTCTAAAAACGTCGGTCACTCGCCAGCGACGTTAACTGATGACGTGGCAGGCGACGTCGTTGACGTCAGCCTCGTCGACGTCGTCTGACGTCGTCGGTGCCAGCGCCGCCAGTTGCGTCGCTGTAGGTCTTCGCTAGGATCTTGGGCGATTCGCGTCCCCTATAATGCAAATTAAACATTAACAATAAATAAAATGCTATGCTAACAAACGCGTCTCTTTTGACAATTTTATCTTGCAAACTGGGTTTATCAATATTTGCTATTACATTTTTACCAAAATTATAAAAAAACAATGAAGTAGATATTGGCACTATATTGTGTGATAGTAAGGTTTACGTTTTATTTTTCAGCTGCTACAAAAATTCAGTCGATTTGATCAAAAGGGACGCCCCATAAATAGTCATATTTAAAAAAACACACACAAAAAAAAGTATTTTATTCAAACTATCTGGCGTCAGCACTTTCTGAACGTCAAAATTACATAAGACGGTCCCCCAAAAACGCCCGCTCTTCACCAATTCCTAGTGCACCTAGCAAGGGAAAAGAATCAATACAAGTCTGAACGATTTCAGACTTGTATTGATTTCTATTATATTCCATTGCCAATCCGTCTTGACCAAGCAAGGTGATCAGTGCTCATGCCTTCTTTATTATAGGCTCTTGCAGACCTGGGAGTGACGCGACCCCACTAGAAAAATTTCCATGAAAACTTCATAGAAATTGATTTACTAGTCACACTGCGCTGGTCTGCGGGAGAAGAAGCCTTTTCCGTTTCAGTGGCACTATAATACGCTGTTTTTAATATTAATTTACAAGATAAGAAATCACACTATGTTACTCGTTCCAGAGCATCGTTAAGCCTTACCTCTGCGCAACCTTAGCTCCAGCATGGTGTGCGTCACCAGCGCAGCGAGGAGGGCTGCCGCTAAGCCTGCCAGTTGTGTGCGCACGCACAGCAGCTGTCGCGCGATGCAAGCGAGGGCCAGCCCTGAGTGTCGCGCCGCTAGGATCATGGACCACGCGCCTCGCCACCCGGGGCCTCCTATGCAGATGCCAGACTGGGGAAATGGAAAGGAACGGTCATATGTGAACTGGTTTGGTCATTGTAAATTAGATATAACACAGTGTCAGTTTGGTTTTGTCGTAAACTTTGCCGCAGCACGTCTTTCTATTTGAAACTTTTCACTTCCATCTTTGATACATCATCTTTCTTTCTTCCACACAATCTGTCCGTCTTTTCTTTAAGAGTATCGGTTTAGTTCCAACAACTAATATAGGACCCTATATAATGCCAAGAAACTATACTCACTTCATCTTTTCGTAAAAAACAAGAAAATATTTTCAGCTGAAAAATCTGCCCTGCGTTAATAATGGCTTGTCTCATTATCATTAAATCTTAAAATATTCTTAAATTCTTAATCAACAAACCTTCAAAACCCATACCTGCAAAACATCCCAAAGCGCAGCACAAGCGCCCCACGCCGCTGCAGCGAGCGCTGGCAGCGCTAGATCCGTCTTAGCAGCTCTCCAGCGCAGCAGAGCGAGCACAAGCGACGCATGTGCTGCCCCGCCGCCTGCCGCGAGGGCGCCGCGCCTGCCACGTGCTGCCGCCATGGAGAGGGTGCCTGCAGCTAGGGCCTGCAGGACTCCTGTACCACATAGAGAGCGCCACGCACACCACCAGCCATCCACACATACTCCGTACCACTGAAATAATGGAATTTGACTTTGTATCATTCATAATGTAAGCCGCTATTCATTTCTATGTCAATCCTCTTTAAGCCACCAGTTTATCAAGTCATGTCTTGAGGTCTTGTCTCAAAGAAAGCATAGGTAAGTAATTTATAAACAGAACATATTCAAAATGCTAAAGTTATTCAATAGGTAAGGTTAGGGGATTACAGGAAAACATCTCTTGTACAGAGGCCAGCACATCAAGCTATCCCAATCTGTCAAATTTCTTTGATAGTTTTTCAACTTTATCACAAAGGTATAAGGTTTATGTTCAGTTGGGAAAATTTGACAGTTTGGGATAGTTTGACCTGCTGGCGACTGTACTACGTTCACGACATTATGTTTATGAAAAGCTTTAGGTTATTCATTTTTTTTTGTGACTATTTCAATTGTTAACTATACGTATATGCACCTTAATATACGACGTATAAATAAATCCCTGTTGGAGTCCTATGAACAGGCCCATGGGCATTCCGAGCACGGCCCGAGGGTCCCCGAAGACGGAGCGCGCATCAGGCGGCGGCGCGGGCGCAGTTGGCGCGCCATACACGCCTATCCCCACTGACAGCAGAGCGAGGAATGCCCACATGGCCACCAGTAGCATCCTGCCGTCAGCATCCAACACTGTGCCTGATAGGGTCTGCATATCAGGACAGCCGGCGGCCCCGCATGTTCGCTCCTGGAAAATGTAGTTATAGGTTAAAGGGATGAGTGTTATATGGGATCTAACGTGAAGTGTGATAAATCATGTGTGATTATCGTAGTAACTAAGCAAGCAGGCTAGATATAGATAGAACAGCCTTTATTATGTACCTACATCATACAAATTATAGAAATTGTAAATGTAAAAACAGGCTAGACTAGAACGCGCGTTTATGAATCACTGCAAGGTTTGGGATTGATACCACGAACTCTTATATAAATCATTTTTTATTAACAAGGCTTGTACAAAGTAAAACTGTTAATAACTCTGGAAGTCTGTGTTACTTGACAATAAATGAATTATTAGTAAATACTCTGTAAAAGTTGTACTGACCTCATAATCATCTTCTAAGAAGTATTCCTCAGGCGGCGGCCATCTTGGCACAGATATATTCGTCGGTGCCACAGTGACAGGCTTAACGACCTCCTCAGACCAAATCAATAGGGCGAATCCTAGAAGCAAGGACCCACACACTAATCCAAGGTCCTGGGCAGCCCTTAAAGCTCTCACTGCTCTTCTGAGAGCAACTTTTCTTCTAGCCTCATCGCCAGCCGCTTGGGCTAAGGATGTTGCTGACGCAGATAAGGCCAGAGACATGGGTGATAGCGTCACACCACAGATTCCGTACAATGCTAGAAGAACAGGGAGGGGAGTCTCCACTGTGTGAGCAGTTAACAGAACACAAACTAGGGTATGAGCAATCGCGATCACTAGTCTCGTTCCAGTCTTTTGGAGTATGAGGGGCGAGAATGGAGCAACGACTGCTGCTGCCGTGTGCATGATTGACAGAGGCATTGCTCCAGCTTCCGCGCCAGCGAATGCTGTGAACGGCAGTAAAGCAGTCGCACATAGTCCACTGGAGATGCATAGTAAAGTGAATCGATTCACAAGTGATTTGGGTAGCTTGGGGGGCTGTCGGGCAAGTAGTCGCCGAACTGAAGCCGCTCCGACCGATGACGCAGCCGAGTCCCGGCGGCGAGGTCCGATGCAAGACCCCGGTACTCGGACCGGAGTTTTCTGCTTCTTCCAAGGCCATTCTTTCTTGTATATCGTGCTCACTGGGATCTGTTTACAAACATTTGAGTACTATAGAAATGCATGGAAGTTACATATATTTATTTACTTATCTTTCTAACGGAATGGACCGTACCGGAGTTAAGAAAGTCCGATGCCGGTGCGGGTCGGATACGGTCCGCACTGCGGCGCGGACGGGCGTCGGACGCGACCGCTCCGTCAGGTCCGGTAGGCTGCCCATGCGCAGGCACCGGTTACACTCCGGCGAACATACTATCCGGTTTCATAACCTAATCAGAAAAAAAAGACCACTATCTTCATTAAGTCAACAAATGCACGGCACAAAACTATCTGCACGACCGTAAGCAATTTGTAACATACAAACATCCCAATTCGGAGCGCTACTAGGTCACTTCTAGGACAGGGCAGGGCAGTAACCTCGGGCGCCTACTTTTTTAAATTATTAACACGCTTTTATTAGCTTCACCTGTATGTTTGTTTGTAAGCATGTTTGTAACCGAGTCCTTTGGACTTGACTTTGACCCACTTCAAACGGTCAGATTTCATTTAAACTTCGTAGACTTATCGAGGACCGATGTGAATTCAATAAAAAAAAAGAAACACGCTTTTTTAGTTAGCAGAACTAAAAAATAAATAATAGGTTTAAAATCTCAAAAACATGCTTTAAAAAACAAACTAAAAAAACAGAAAATAATTAAAAAAAAGCGTGGAGTGCTTGATATTAATCTATATACAGGTTGTGGCGTAAATAGTGGTCCACCGTTATAGATTCGATATACCAGATAATTTACTATAACATATTAAAAAAATTACCATTTTTGCCCAAGGATTCCGATTTTTTTTTTGTTTTATATGTATTTACGAAATTTCTACCCTGTAACCAATGAAAAAATTAAAAAAAATTATGATAGAAATTTCGTAAATACTCATAAAACAAAAAAATAAATATTTTCGGAATCCTTGGGTAAAAATGGTAACTTTTTTAAAATTTTATAGTAAATTATCTGGTATATCGAATCCTTAACGGTGGACCACTATTTACACCACATCCTGTATATAAAAGGAGAAACTGACTGACTGATCAATCAACGCACAGCCGAAACTATACTAGGGCTAGGAATGTGAAATTTTGTACACGGCTTCCTTTTATAATGTAGGGGAGAACTAAGGAGTTTTTGGAAATTCCACGTTTAAGGGGGTGAAAAGGGTGGATTTTGTTTGTATTAAAAATCTTATTCCTTGAGTTAATAAACTTGAAACTTGGCACAAATACTTATCTAAGTAAATTATAAAGTTGGTTATTTATTGTTTTTCTAAACTACCCCCTAAAGGTGGATTGGGGGGTGTCAAATTTTGAATGGAAGAATTTTAACGCGCGGTCTGATTAACTCCAAACTCAGTATTTATACCTTAAACCAAAAATAAAGAATAACGTGTATCAGGGTTTCTCGAAAATCTACCCCTTTTTTTTTTTTTT
This sequence comes from Polymixis flavicincta, assembly GCA_949987655.1. Classification (NCBI taxonomy): domain Eukaryota; kingdom Metazoa; phylum Arthropoda; class Insecta; order Lepidoptera; family Noctuidae; genus Polymixis; species Polymixis flavicincta. Next base: position 20,859,606 of record OX465190.1, on the reverse strand, counting down.
TTTTTTTTTTTTGGGTGGGAAATCATCAAATAACTTCTCCCGCTCTGGGTGGAGCAGGGGGGCGTGTCAGACTTTTACTGACTAAAACCCACCCGTGTTCCTTCAGTAGCCCTTAAGCCAGGGGCTGTGGTGTCTCTTTCGAACAAACCCGCACCCCTGGCAGGCATCGACCCTTGCGGGTCCCATCACTTTTTGTGCTGACATCTCTTTGAGGCGCGCGTGGAACACAACGCGCCGTCGACTTGGGCTTGGTCCTTACCGGACAGCGAGCTACCCATTACTCGCCGTCCGCAAGCCCATGCCTACGGTGGCCGGAAATCGGCCTGGGATTCCCGACGCCCAGGGCGTCTCCGTATCCTGCGGCGGCTGGGGTCGCGAGGGCGCATATGCTGCCTCTCCCTCACGTGCGCCGCCTCCCTCTTCGCGAGCATTACTGCTTCGCTGAAGGAGGTGACGGCTCCCCATGCCCTCTCGCTCCGTACCATGGCTTGGACCAGGGCCGGACGCGAGAGATCGCCGCCGCCGATCGCCTCCACGAGGACACGGCGGTGCTCCGCCCAAGCAGGGCAGACCGCCACCGTGTGCTCCACCGTGTCCTCAGGGCGATCTTCGCAGTGGAAACACCCGGGCGTTTCCTCCCGCCCTATCCGAAACAGGAACCTCCCGAAACAACCGTGTCCGGTGAGGACCTGCGTCAGGCGGAAGGTGAGGACGCCATGCCGCCTCTCAAACCACTCCTCAAAGAGGGGACTTACCGCCGCAATCGTGGCGGGGATAAAAAGGCTAGTCCGTCCGTTTGTGAAGATGATTTTTTGTTACTCAATCACGCAAAAACGGCTAAACGGATTTGGATGTAATTTGGCACACAGACAGATTATACCTTAGATTAACATATAGAATACTTTTTATCCCGTTAGTTCGTTCCCGCGGGATAATTTCAGACTTCCACGCGGGCGAAGCCGCGGGCGCAAGCTAGTTGATTATAAAATACCCCAAAAAGCACCCTACGCTTTTTTGAAATTATATTCTGGTTGTTTGTTTTTTAAAGCTGATCTTTCAGTAACAAAATCTAGGGATACGACTACACTTCAATTCGACATGGACAACTTTCAAACTTGGGGCACTTTAGACAACCTCAACCTAAATATTGGTAAATGCGCGGTCATGACCTTCTCAAATCCCACACAACATCCACACTTTGAACAATGAGCCCCTGAAACGCGTTTTTTAACCGTATGCGATCAGGGTCTGAATTCACTATGACTATTTAATGATTCCTTACTCGTAACCGCGTTAATGACACACGAAATCTGCTAATAGCGTATCGACAAATTGTGTTGAAACATTCAGAATATGACATTTCGCGTCCTTACCGTTACATTGGTTTCTAAAAAACACGATTGACGTAGTTTGAACGTAGTAAGATTCCGCGGGTATCATTATGACCATACAGAATTGGGGCCCTGGCCAAAATGTTTGCTAATCTTAAAGCCATAATCATCCTACTGTATCCTACTAATACCTATTATAAATGTGAAAGTTTGAATGTTTAGATGTTTGTTACTCAATTACGCAAAAACGGCTGAATGGATTTGAATGAATTTTGGCACACAGATAGTTTGTAAACCTGGAATAACACATAGAATACTTTTCATCCCGATAGTACATACATACATACATTCATCATTCTGTAGTTTCATTTGATTTTAATATTATTTGTTTACTTTAGTATTTTAACAGAAATGTGTCAAGTTATATTAATCCGTTTCGCTGAACTATTTATGTGATTACTCATCGTTATTTTGTAACATACATTTTAAGTTCCACATTCATAGATACATAATATTTTCACCACATACCTAAATCGTTATGCGGTGAATATTTGATTTCAGAAATCATTCATCATTGATATGTAAAGTTCGTGATTGCTTTCAAAATCCATAGTCCTCAAATCATCACCCATTTCTTGAGCTCCTGAGCAAAAAGATTCGTAGTCAGTAAACGGATAAAAGTGAACAAAATCAATAACAAATAGGGTCATTTCGCCTGTTCGCGTCCATTTAGTGCAGTTGGCAAGTTTGACGGCGATAATAAAAATATCCCAGCACTAATTTCTATGAAAAAAATATGTAATGTGTTCATTATATAGTCTATTTTAAGATTAAATATCATTTTTGCTCCAAACATCTTGTGTTTGTTTTTTAAATAGATAAACTTCAGAATTAGGCGTTTTACCCACTTTGCGTCCACAAAAGCCAAATTGCGTCCACCCGTGGACCATTTAGCGTCCACCAGCTTAGAAAAGGAATATAGGGGTGACATTTTTAAGAATTTGTACAGAAAGATTGTATTTTAACAATTTCTTTATTTAAGAATATAATTAATATTAAAAATCAACTTTATTATAATTAAAAACATCACTTAAAAATAAAAATCTTCTCAACATTGATTGAACATAAAATTAGTTAAGTAGTAGGTAAATAATGATTGCACCTTTAAGAATAAACAGTAATCAGTTCTGTTAATTTTACCCCAAAATCACAAATTTTCCAAACCACTTTTGACCTTGGCGATCATCTTTGAAATTATCCCCTTCTCGAATTATTTTCACAAACAGTATCCAACAATTCTTGCTTTTTCACATTAAATCCACATTTGGAAATGTTAAGAAGCCATTCAACTACTTTTTTTCATCATCTACTCTTAGCGCTGATTCTGGTCCCGGTTTCTTTACTCCATCTGTTCTGCGCCCACTGATTTGGTTCAATATTGTGGTCTTGGGAATAGCATATTCTTTGCATATGTCTTATCGATTTATTCTTCTCTCGAATTTCATTTAACGCTTTTTTTTTTATCGTCTTCTGTGTATGTTCTCTTTTCCTTCTTCTTTCTTGTCTCCGAAGAACTCATGTTAAATAGAAAAAAATAACAATGAAAGAAATTACTCATTTCATTTAAAAATAGAATTATAAACACGTAGTCATAATAAAAAAATTACAATAATAAAAATCAATACATTTTAAAATTATTTTTACAAGCAAGCCAATTGTATTTAACGAAAATAGTGGACGCAATTTCGTTTATTATTATCCGCTGTAGGAATAGTTTGCGTCCATTGCGGACGCAAAGTGGACGTTTTGTAAATACGATGTAGTAATTCGCGTCCACCTTATTTTATTCGTTAAATATAAAAATCATAAGCAAATTCATAATTAAAATTATTCTTTTTTTTATTATAAAAGTCTAGAAACAGCCATGTATCCTAAAATTCACATAAAACAATAAAAAACTTACCATCGAACGCGCCACTGCACACTATTTTTTATCTAAAAATCCCGCGCGTACGCACTCCCTGATGAACAGCCGAGACTAAGTATTTTTTCTAAACGGGATTGGTTTGGCGCACGTACCTTTTGTCCATGTTTGCGTGCCTCTTATACATTGAGGTATTAGCGGTAATGACTTTTCGTTTGATTGGTGTGTTAGTTTACTTATTTTCGAGGATTTTTAAAGGGAGACCCGTAAAATGGACGCGAATTGGGCGATGGACGCGAACAGGCGAAATGACCCTACGTACGTAACTTACACACAAATGGCTGATTTACATATCTCTAGGGATTGAGCCAATTCTATTACATCGTGAAATCGTTTATCGTTTGACATTTAACCAAACATCTCAAGTGATTTACAAGAGCAAGTAAAGCCAGAGACGGAACAAGTAGAGGTACAGAAGGTCGGCTCCATATCTGATCTAGCCTGTCCGTTGCTGCTCTCATTCAGCGACACCCTAAGTGCTCCTATACACGAGCGGCATGCGTTAACGGCAGAGGCAACTGCAGGTGCTGACGCGTGTCCGTTTGAGCACTAGGCTGAGGTCGAGGGGAGGGGTATCTGAGCACACGCCGACCGCGACCGATGACGGCCGAATACTGTGTTCGGAAATACACGGGCGCGGTTTCGCTCTCACGCCGCCCTTAACTGCCAGGTGCGACGGCAGCAACGAACGTTTTGGCAACCTGCGACGGTTAGGTGGTCCATCGTGACGTCACAGCAGGCTGTCGGTAGCGTATGACGTTCTAAAGAGACCGTAGTCTAAATCGAGGTCCGCACCCTAGAGATGCTGCCCTTAGCGTGTAATCGCTTAGTTTATAAGTTTTGACGGACTAAGCAGCCGACAGCCTCCAAGTTTCCTTAAATTACGAGATGCAAGCCACAAAAAAGTACGGCTCCATACAGCGAGTGAAAACAGGCAAACACATAGACACGTACGTACGACGATCTCAAACGAATGCCAATCGAAAGTGCACTTGCACTCACTGTAGTGAAGCGTGTTTATGTGTGCGTGCGTATACACTCTTTACATGGAGTAGAACTTCTGTTTCCATATATTTTGTTGTAAAGGTTTCGATGTTGAAATATCGGGACTTCGGGAGGCGTGAACCGGGACCAATTGAATTTTAGACAGTTGAGTTAGCGCGGATCCCAGTTTGTCGGTACCAATAAATCAGTCCGAATTTATACAGAGGACACACATTTTAATTGAGTCGTCAATAATCATGGTTTAGAAACGTGACCTTGAAGCGAATTTATGAATGAAATGTTGAATGAGCTGTTGTACGCGACGTGGTTTCTTTTTCTGCGTGTATTTTGAATAGCACTTCGCCCGTCACTACATCTGCGTGTTCATACCTCATGTTACTCCGGAATAATATAGCTTTTCATAGGTGAAAGAATTAAAAAAATCGGTTTAGGAGTTTTTGAGTTTTTCTATTAAAAACAATTTTACAAACATTCAAATCTTTCCGCTTTATATTATTAGTGTAGATTTAATCATTTTTAATACAACAATCCAGGATGAAAAGTAGATTATGTCCTCTAGTTTGCAGGCTGCCTATCTGACAAATTACATAACGACCGGTTCAGTGGTTTAGACGTGGAAAGGTTTGACAGACAAACAGAGTTATTTTCCCATTTATATTATAAACAAGTTTTTGCTCACGACTTCGTTTGAGTGAACTGTCTCAAATCAAATCAAAATTTTCGTTAACATTATTTAATAATAATTGTTAATATTCTAGGAAAATCGTATACTTAGATACTCTTACAATGTTTGTAAATATGTGAGCACCATGTATCTATCATAGAATTAATTATTTTTCTTTATTGCTTCAGTTGCATTTTGTTACCTTTTTTGGTATAGTCATTGTATTCTGGTTGCGTCGTTTTCACATATAATTATATAATGAATGTACTATGATAAATTGTATGTTAAACATTTTAAAAGAGTAACGGTAGAGTTTCTTGCCCGTTCTTCTCCATACGAAACTACATTTTGGAATGGGCGACTAGAATCAATTCCGTTTAAATGTAAATGTTGACGTTCAAAAGTGCCTTTTAAGTGCCTAATTGAAATAAATGCTTTGTCTTTGACTTTGAAATATTTTATTTCACATAACAGGTTTATTTGAAATAAAATATTTCAAAGTGGGCATGGGCACATATGAAACGTCAGAAGCTAGGTGCACGGTTCCAAATTGTCGCTTCCTATGGAGAAGAGCCGGCAAGAAACTCCACGGTTACTCTTTTAAAAATAATTGGCTATAACAATGTTTTCAAATTACAGTGATAATAGGTATGGGAGGACAGTGCGGGCCTGTCAATAAGTACCAGGTACTTAGAGGAATGGAAATGTTGGTCTTGTTCTCGTCTGCCGGCGCTATTATTTCGTTTTCGCTTAGCTTTCGTTCTGACTTTTTATTATTTTTTGCTCGGCTCCTATCCTCTTAAATTGATGTTTTATAACCGATGGCATTTCTCAAAAATTGGGCTAAAACATGCAAAAAGATTTTACAAATCTGACAAGTGGTTCCAGAGATTGTCGCGTTCAAACAAACAACGATGATGACTATTTCATCATCATCATCACTTTAGAAAAAAAAAAAGTATTTCTGCTGAAAAGGGGATGATGTTTTTTGAATACCTAATCATAACCACTGCTCCTAGTTGGTATATATGTTACAATCCCTAATGGCCAACTTTTCCTTCTAAATTGCAGGAAAATTGCTATTCCTGATCAACAGACTTATCACCACGACGTCGACGTTGTATATCGGAGTGGTGCGCGCAACTCCACGTCTAAGTACATATTTTGACCCCATAAAATAACTAGCTTTCCATCTTTAAAACCTTCTTGAAAAACCCCTTTCTTCTTGTTATTCTCGTATCTATTATTTACTTACGTTGTAAGTTTTTTTGTTACGTTTTCACGCTAAAACGACAGAATGGATTTGGATAAAATTGGCAAATAGATAGACCATGATCTGGGTAAGGACGTAGACAACTTTTCATCCTGTGTCGTAGACGAAGTCGTAAACAACAGCTAGCTAGGACATAAATCTTAATTAAACAAGACGTCGATACCTTTAGCCACGCTGCCTAAGCAAAGTAATCCGTTGCCAGTATAAACAGCTTAGGGATTCAAGGGCTAAGTGATCGGTTCGACCCCTAATTGGTCCGCATGAGTGCTCCGTAGCACCGCCAACCGTTGATCAAACATTTGCGAGTTGGTTTTTGTGTTGGTGATCTAATTTCAATACGGCGAATGAGATATCTGTTGCTCTTTTGTGAGGGAACATTTATGGAGTATGTGGAGCCGATGGTATTTGTGAAATGATGGGGCGTTGAGAAAAATATGATTTATGGTGACTTGTTAAAGCTACGTGTTTGTGGGAATTATTTTGATAGAGGTCTCATAAGTTTACAGCTTACAGCTTGCGATCCAAGGGAAGTAGGTCATCTGTTTAGCCTTTTCCTAAATATGTTTGGGTCAGCTTGCAGTCTGACCGCTTGCAGCTGAATACCAGTATTTTACATGGAGCGACTGCCTATCTGACCTCCACAGCCCAGTTACTGGGTAACACGATAGACTGGATTGTCAGAATTTCGGCCTTCCGACGCCCCGTAAAGACTGTCAAAGATCCACGAATGACAGCCGGGACCAACGGCTTAACGTGCTTTCCGAGGCACGGAGCGGTCTTGGTATGTTAAGATGGTCACCCATCCACGGACCAACCGCGGCAAGCGTAGCTTAACCTAATCTATTGACCCGTGCCGCTGTTATTTCTTAGCCAAGAGTTGGGCTCTATTAGACTTATGGTGGCCCTGTAGTAACGCCCCCCGACTTATGAGTTATAACCACAGAAATCTGAATAATAAGATTTCTGTGGTTGTAACCCAAGCAGGCAGTTTAGTAAGACGTGGGATCATGTGGGTTGAGCTATTAGAGTTTTACCAAAAATTGTTTTTTTTTTCCGGCCGAAAACGAATACGACATTTGGCGTGATTTGGATTTTTGGCCGAAAAATTAAACGATTTTTTTTTTTGATTGTCGATTGGTTTTTCTTTGGTAAAGAAATTCAAGCTCAATCTTTTCATTATTAAAATATTCAACAGATTTATTTAAATAATTCGAAACTTTATACTTTTCTCAAAGATATATTTTGCTCGCGGCTCCACCCGCGTGGATGTCGGTTATCGCGTAAAAAAGTAGCCTATGTCCTTCTCCATATGTATTATACCATGCCAAAATTTCATGACGATCGGTATAGCGGTTTAGACGTGAAAGCGTAACAGACGTAATATTATAAATGCTAAAGTAACTCTACCTGATCTACATCCGATTGTAGAAAATATAGAAATGCGAATGTAGAAAAAACATGTTTTTCTACATTTGCACAGTTATTGTGTCTTTAGTTGACGTAAAAAAAAAATGATTTTCTTTTGATAATGAGTTAAAAGTCGCCAGTACCTATATAATTTTTTCGGTCATGGCACGATAACTTTAATTTTAATAGTCCAAAAACATTAATTGCGTTGTTGAGCAGACACATTTTTCGAACATAATTATAATGAAGCAATGGATTAGCAATAATACCGTACAAAATTATTCAAATTGTGGTACACAATTAAGGTGTAGATTATGCTGCCTCGTTAGCTCATAAAATACAGCCGAGTTTGGTGTGTAGTACACGCTAAAAACCACTGGACGTCTATTTGTAACTCACTGGTCGATAGCCACAGACAGCCTTACTTGGAGCTAAAATTACAATGGAGTTTCAGTGGCATATCAACAGTATTGTTGGCATATTTATTTATTTAACACTAATTAGAGAGGCGGACTTAATGCCATACGCATTTTCTACTAGTCGACCTTTGGGTGATGCAGAGACAAATAGTGGTAGGAGCAATAAATTTGAGGAATATTTTTAACATAAAAGCATAAACCTAATTTATACTATAAAAATAGTACGTATATCCACGTTGTTTGGTTTTTGAACTATAGTTATTGTTAAATTCCTTAGTTAAGCCTTCACGCAAATAGTCAAGAAGATAAAACCAGCGTGACTAAGTATAGCAATAATTAATAAGATGACGCGCACCGCGAGAGCTGGTTCGAGGTGGCGTGGGAAAAGAGTTCTTGGCAGGACTTGGGGCTTGCCTTTGCCCAGAAGTGGGACAGAACAGGCTAAGCAATAAAAAAAGTGAGTTGTTATAAAGAATACGTTTTTGTGCAAACTGTAACCATGAATACAGCATATCATTCTAGACCCCCAGAGCAGAAATTTTTCGGCGGTTTTTTTTTAAAAAAGAAGCTATTCCATATATTTTGACTGCGTAGGTATTGCATTTTTCTATGAAACAGCAGATTTTTTTGCATAACCGACGTAAAATTTCTACGCTAGGGGGTCTAGAACGATATGCTGAATTCATGGTAACAGTTTACGCACTGGTTAAAAAAAATATCCTGTAAATTCCCTCTTTAGTGATATCATCGGACTACAATGTTGATGGTTCAATTTCTGTTTCAACTGCCCATTATCTCCGCCACCATCCCCATAAACAGCCGGGTAAGTATCCCATTCTCTCCCAAATTCGCTGAACTCATTGACCTCTATACCAGAGACAATAACCAGACAGCACAATTACGTTGCTGCCCGGGCCGAGGCATCAAATGTAGGCATTAGTGGTCACAAACCACGTTTAATGTCCGTCGACCAATGAGGAAACAGACGTAGGGACGTAAATGTTTGTAGATCAATGAGAGGAGAGAGGTTGAAAAAAGAGTTTCCCTGACCAAGATAATTTCTGGACTTTCAAAGAGTTCGAAAGATCGAAGTCTTTCTTCTTAGGGATGTCGGATATTAAACATCGAACTCATTACGGTTTCATTACACAACAAGGGTTTTCTTTAGTTATGGTTTAAACCATCGAGCCTGTTTTTGTGTTCTTATTTAAATATAGTTATTTTAACAAAACTGATAAATTAGTCCGATGCTAAGTTGTCATTTTCATAAAGCAAACGGACCTATTTTAATACATATACACTTAGGCAGATAGATCAAAGACAAAAATAACGGAGGACTATTTAATAGAAGCTCAGCTCCCTAATCACGATCAATGGCGTGCAATCTATTATAATTAGCGAACATCCCATGGACGACGCGCCTCGGGAATTTCATTCTCAATCAATCTGCCTTTCTTGGGGTAGCTCGCTGTCTAACCGGATGCAGTTGAATAAAATACATGGAGCGATTGCCTAGCTGATCACCACAACCCTGATTAGCTGATTACCAGTTACTGGGTAAACAGTCACGGCTTATTTGAATACAATTTAATTTATGAATCGTTTTTTGTTTTCGAGTTTTTATAGCGGACGCTTTTAACGTGCACGTCTTTCTAGATCGTTCTCACATGTATAATTTCAATATTTTTTAAGTAAGTAATCGTTTATTTAACAAAAGACTTAGCCTAGGTAACATCAGAGATTGTTTAGTCAGAGATAGGTATGGCTAATACAGATGAGTAAGACCCCTGCCCTTCAAACTAGGAGAATCCTGTATCTTGAAGGACAGTGTACTTGAGAAAGGATTGACACATTTTTACAAAATATTACATAATTGAATAACAATACTGATGATCACATACTCGTACATATTTGTTGAATGGGCTTAAAAAAAATTGTGAGGAGTGAAAATGTGTGTGAGTGTATGTGTGCATGTGAGTGTGAGTGTGTGTGTGTGTGTGAGTGTAGTAATTATGTAACTAATATATTTGTAACAATGTGTTGATTTAAAAGAATGTCCGTGGAGTTTCTTGCCCGTTCTTTTTCATAGGTACCTACTATACGCTTTGAAATGTGCAACTAGCTTCATGTATCTGACTGATCGAACCCATGGCAGTCCAAAAGTACCTGGGATTAGTTTATTTGAAATAAAATGCTTTGAATTGAGTTTTTCAAAGATCTACGAATGACACTCGGGACCGAGCGTTTATCCCACGGTGGCTGGCAACGGCGCATTTATAGCGGTTTTTCGTGATTATTTCACTAAATACAAACAAAAGTAAAAGAAAATTTTTGCCAAGCACTAGATCCTTGGTATGCAATTTTCTTTACAGATATTTTGGTATTTACTTAAAAAAATCGGCATACCTTCATTTATTTTCTATTTCCATTACTTAGTACGATTTAATGTTTTTATTAAAGAATACATGTGAAAAATAATGATAAATACCAACAATCTAGTGATTGGCTGAAAAAATATTGTACTTTTGTTTGTATTTAATGAAATCATCACGAAAAGGACTATAAATGCGTTGTTGCCAGCCAGCGTGAAATGAACGCTCGGCTCTTAACGTGCTTGCCGAGGCACGAAGTGGTCTCGATATTTATGGATGGTCACCCAACTACGAACCGTGTGGATGTTTTTTAGTTAGCCACGAGCCCTTCAAACGGGAGTTTTATTCTAACGAATACGTATAGACGCAGAAGCTAAATTAACTATTTATCAATACTGGTATTGTGTGGCTGTTGCCCCATTTGCAAGTCATTGCGGCTTGTATTTTGAGTCATCCGATTTCAGGAGTCTACGAGATTGCTACGAAGTTGCTACGAGATTGCTACGAAGTTGCTACGAGACATTTTATCTCTTCTGCTTCATCAACTGGAACCGGATTTCCAAACTGTTTTGCTGTACTTATTTTCATATATTTATCTTCAAGAGAGTAGGTACTTAGAAAAACCTAAATGTATTTAAATACTACCTGAAACCACTTTGTTGTGAACCAAATATTACGTCGAGATAAATAATGTTCATTTGAATCATACAATACAGAAAGATAACGTAACCTTATCAATAATTTAAGTACTATCTATATAAACGTGCGAGACACTGCATCAGGACCGCCAAACTGGGTGTATAAGGACGCAGGGGTGAATCGGGACAAAGCTTTAAAACAGCATTTATCTTTGAAACAATACACATTGTTGCCAAAAAGGACTTTAAAATGTTAACTGTATTATAATTAACGATTAAGTGCCATTGTTTGCAACAAACTATAATAGTTCGACGATAAAATCCATTTGAAAGTTTCGTCCCTATTCACCCCTGCATCCCTATCCCCATTCACTCCGTTTGTAGGTACAACGCAAATAGTAAAATAGTAGTAGGTACTACGTGTGGTCATCAAGTGACCATCTATTATATTACTCGTGTTTCGTGTGGTGCCGGACGTAAAAGAATAGCACCATCCCATTTCTTCCCGTGGGTGTCGTAGAACAGACAGCAGCGTTCTCTATGCATTTTACCACCATACTGCGATCGCCAACCCGCCTGCCAAGCGTGGCGATTATGGCAAAACCCCGCTTTTGGGGGAGGCCTTTGTTCAGCAGTGGGCGTCTTTCGGATGAAATGATGAATGATGAGGTTCTTGTGGATTTATCAAGAAACTTTGCTTCGGTTAAACATAAAAACTAAATCTATGTTAAAACTAAGACTGAAACCATGGCTCTATTGGCAAACACTCCGTATGTGAATACAGAACATAGATTCTACAACCACAGACCGCAGCTACTGCACTCAGCGGCATCAACCAACGAACGTCACGAAACTATTCCATAATACCTACTCAGTATTTGCTAAATAAACTTAGTTCCCACGACATTAGCCGACTTAGGCTGTCGAGGACAGCAGCACCAGTGGCCCTGTAGCCTGTGGGCCAGCATATAATCACGCCATGTTTCCGCGAAGGGATGGGCAGAGGTGTAACTACAGTACACCAACATTTTGCAGTTATTTTGAGTCAAATGGAATTGGGGGCGACCCTATTGCCATCAACCTAGGCCTTTTCAAAAAACGATGCGATTTCCATAATCTGAATACACGTAGTAAAGATGAACTTGTGATTCCAAAATTTAGATTGACTAAAACTAGCAAGTCATTTCTAATAAATTTTAATAGTATCCGCTTCTATAACAAGTTGCCAAAGTCAGTTACAGAAATTAGCGATGGAAAGTTTAAAACGCACATCAAACGTGTCCTTATCAAAAAAGCATATTATAAGATAAAAGACTACGTTGAAGACAGGTAAGTTTGGCATTAATTCCTTCTGCACATGAGTGGCTTCCCTGGTACCTCATTAACAGCATAACTATGTGAAAGTCTATTATCTGCTCTCAAATACAATGTTCTTTTTATTCTTTTTATTTTTACAATGTTGACATATTCTCGTCATTATTTGACATTATACATCAATTTTAATATCGATTATTTTTTGTGATTGTCATGGAAATCATGTCACTATGTTTAATTAGGTTCATTTTATTTATGTAGATTATTTTACATATTGTGAATGAGAGAACGTTGTAGGCCTTACAGACTAGATTTGTAGACGATTTTCTGTTCTTTATTCGTCTAAGTACCTGGTACTTATTGACAGGCCTGCACTGTCCTCCCATACATTTTTAACAGACTTCAAAAAGAAGGAGGTTATCAATTCGACATGTTTATATATATATTTTTATGTATGTTCGGGCATAACTCCGTCATATGTAGACGAATATGCAATTATTTTTTTGATCTCTGTAATTTGGAAACATTGTTAAAGCCAATCATTTTTTAAAGAGTAACCGTGGAGTTTCTTGCCGTCTCTTCTCCATAGGAAACATCAATTTGGAACCGTGCACCTAGCTTCTGACGTTTTATGTGCCCATGCAGGTTTATATGAAATAAAAATATTTTGATTTTGAACCGGGTACAAATCCAGAATGGGGTGATACAGAGAAATTTCTGATATAAAAAACCGTAAAAAAGTTTTCACGGTGATATTTTAACGGAATAGACCAGCCTTTTACCAACGATTATGGAAAATCACCGAACGACATGTATGTTACATACGTAAGTATACACACACTACCCATTAGTTCGTGAGTTTGTTCACAAAAAGTTCTTTGTTGTTTTTCTTTCTCCGCGAGCAAAGCTGTTCAACCGTTGTCAAGCCTTTTGATAAATGATTATATTTACATATTCTTAAGCATTTATTATTACTAATATTCAAGTATGTACCTATCTATTTTCCGTTGCCAATAGTTTACTTTTATTTTTATTTTTTACCTACGTCCGTGTGTCGCTGCGGGGTGCCAACTGAAAACCAGCGTTGGGTGTCTCACGCCCAGCAAATGCTGAGATGGTAACCCTTTCGGTATGGACACGCTCAGCACTACTGATACTGAATGTTTTTTTAAAATGTTTAACGTTTTTTTTTTAATGTGTTTGTTGCTGTTGTGTTGTGTCTGCGTCCAAAAAATGTTTTCTATTCTATTCTATTATATTCTATATGTCCAGTTTTTTTTTTTTTCAAAAAATACTTCAAAAATAACTTTATTTTAATACTAGATCCGTCTTGTTCGAAAATGCGATCTAATTTTATTTGTAGCCTAAGAGCGCAGACCAATAGAATTCAAACGCCGCATGGATGCAGAAATTCTATTGGTGTAGGCACAAAATCAAAAGTCATTTATTCAAACTAGGCAGAGATCAGCACTTTTCGAAAGTCAAAAAAAAAAAAAACACATAAGACAGTCCCCGCAAAACGCCCACCCTTCGACACTTCCTAGTGCTTTAGCTGGGAAGAAGAAGTGGCGCAACAAACTCCCCAGCAGCTCAACAGCTCTGCTCTTCTCCGCTCTGATGGACAGGTAGCCTTTTTTTTTTGGGTGGGAAATGAGCACGGAGACAGTTTTTGTATACCTATTTATTTATTAGGCATGGCACTCCACAAGCCAATAACAAGCATAAAGCGTGTCCACCCGCGAATAAAACCCTATTTTTAAACGATTTAAAAAAAAAGGAAGAGGTTTTCAATGCGGTTGTTTTTTTTTTAAATATTTGTTAACTCAGAACTCCGTCATTTTTAAACCGTTTTGGAAGAATCTTTTCTTTTGTTTGAAAAGGTACAAACAAGGTACACTTATAGTGGTCCAATTTAGTCAAGTTCTGATTGGTGGTTTTAGAGTTAGCCGTGTCCATGCGCCTCCCAAGCAGCATTGCAAGCTGTATTTAAGTTCGTTCATTTTTCTTCTAAAAATAACCATTTTACAACACACTAGTACAATTTACGACCCCCAGATTTTGAATACACGCAGAAATTATATGGTTTGTACAAAACACAGGTTTTACAGTACTAAATTTAGTACTAAATTCTTTAATTTCCTCGGTCCCTATATCTACAATAAACTTAATAAAAATCTTAACATTTACCCCCTCAACACAGCCCGTTGCAAGAAAAAAGTATCGGAATACCTACAAGGTCTCACGTATGATGAGACTGAGCATCTTCTTACTGTACCAAGATAGACGGTTATTCATATTAAATGTTAGCAAAAACTAACTATCTATTAGACAAAACATAAATATTATATACATATCCACTATATTCCGCGTATCTCACAAATTCAAATGTTCACACATTAACATCACAAACACACTCACAAATAGACACACCCTCTCACACTCACTCATTCACCATATCACATAACACAAGGAGAGGTGCAGACCATGAATACAACCTTAGACTACTTTTTATTCCTTTGTTTTGTAAAATGCTAGCATTTAAGAACTCTTATCTTATTGTAACTCGAGGGGATTGGCGCTGTTAGCCGAAATACAGGTTCCTCCTAGTTCGGTTTCAGATGCTAAAACTTTTGTGTACTTTACTTTACCATAGCACATAACTGTAATGTAATGTATTCTAAGTACTGTCTTTATGAAAAAAAAAAAAAAAAAAAAAAAAAAAAAAAAAAAAAAAAATACTATAAGCTGTATAACAGGAACTGTATAGAGGCTGTATAAGCGCGTATACAGCCCTTATAAGTAAAAAAGGTCCCATTTTATGTAGCGTTTTGCGTTATTCGAGCTGTATAGTAGCTGTAAAACAAAGAATGAAGCTGTATAATAGCTGTATTAGAGCTGTTAATCGGTGTACAAAGGAACCATTACACTACAGATATTATCTTATAAATCTCTTGTAAAGATAAAAGTTCTAAATTGCTTTTTGAAGAGAATTATAGAATTATAAAATTTCGACAAACAGATTTTCAATGTAATAGACTAAAACAACTCTAAGTTCTAAGTAGGCTGGTGTATTGATGTTGAAAACGCTTGCGTGCTGCTTGGGTCGTCTGTCTGTCTATGTCGATCTGAACGCGATAGTCTCAAAAACAACTGAAAGGATTTTCTTACGGTTTTTCTAATGGACGGAGTGATTCAAGGGGCAGGTTTAAGTGTATATTTCATTAAAGTTTTGTGTAAATTGGCTGAAATATAACGACGATTGTTGAAATCATGCCAAGTGGGAGTTTTACTTGCGCGCGCTACGTGAACCAATAGAGTTATATGGAAACAATGTCATCATCATCATCATCAGCCTATAATGTTCCCACTGCTGGGACACAAGCCTCCTCTCGGTGAGAGGGATTGGGCCGTAATCCACCACGCGGGCCCAGTGCGGGTTGGTAGATGTCACATGTCTTCGAATTTTTTGGTTCTAGGACATGCCAGTTCCCTCACGATGTTTTCCTTCACCGTTGTGAGAGCAGTGGTGATGAAATAATTTACACAAAGTAAAGCGCCTGTCTGGGTTCGAACACACGACCTACAACTCGTAAGTCGCGGCTGTTACCACTTGGCCACCACTGCTCTCCAAAACAATGGAGTACGGAATTATGACTCTAGATTAAGGTTCTATTAATTCCGATATTTTCCTACATCCACGTGGGTGAAACCGCGAGAAAAATCTAATCATTGATATTTTTTTAAATAAAGTAGAAAGCGGTTGAGGTAATTAGATTCTCGCCAATATCATCGGGCCCCTACCCGTATCCCAATTTCTTTGGGGTCGGCGCAACATGTCTTTCTATACTTGATCCGTCATCTCGATGGTCACCCCCTTTCTAACCATATCATTATTAGCATCCCCCAAAAATCAGGCATACTTACAGTTCCCAGCATTAATGTCCTTGTATTAATGGCTAAATACATTAATCAATTTGAAACTTTAGAGTAACGAGAGGTAAGAGAAGGTACCCGTAGAAAATACCTGAAAGGTGTGATCAATCCGATGTTCAATGTTGTGAAACACAGTCCCCGATACCAATAAGTAAAATTATGAAAAGCACGGTTCACACTAGTTCCTTTAAATAAAACTAAAACAATTCCTATTGGACAATTATTGTCTATATATATATATATCACTGAAGATTTGTAGTTTCTATCTGATTATTGTATTATTTAGAATTATTAAATGACATAAGTACCTAATTAGAATTAATTTTGTAATATCAAAGTTGTTTGCTTCTTTTTTTTTTTTGGAGGGTGTGAAATCATCAAATGACCTCTCCCGCTCCGGGTGGAGTAGGAGGGCGTGTCAGACTTTTACTGACTAAACCCCACCCGTGTTCTCTTAGTTGTCTGTGTGCCAGGGGCGACGATGTCTCTTTCGAACAACCCGCACCCATGGCAGGCATCGGCCCTTGCGGACCCGAACAGTTGTTGCTGACATCGCTGACGGCGCGCGTGGAACACTACGCGCCGTCCCGCCTACCACTTTTCGGCCGCAGGGGATAGGGAGAGCGGCTGACGCTATACCGACACTCCTCTTCCCCTGCGGCCCCACCGCGTCCGCCATCAAACGGTGGCGGCCCCGTCCAGGCCACGGAATGGAAGAGCACTGCTCAGAAGCACCGGCACTCCTCCTCTGCCGCAGCCTGTAACCCTCAGCCGCGATGCCTCTCATTCGACATCGCAGCCCACCTCAGTTGCGGTGCATCTCACCGCAACCTACTTTTTGACCGCTACGTCATCGGCTTGAAGGCAAAAGCCCTGACGAGTGGCCCCACCTTTGGGTGCTTCACCGTGGCTGGGAGACCACGGCCACTGAGCCCCCCCGAAACGACAATGCGGGAAGCCACTAGGGGGAGAAGTTGTTTGCTTCTGTATTGTGTTTCTGTATTGCGATTAATTTAATTTTTAATTAATTTATAATATGTAATGTTAAAAAGTAAATTCAGATGCAAATTATTGTTACTGAATATAAGACTATGACTTTTCACACAGTCAACCCGTCGCCGTCGTTTCGACATTCATGCTCAAAACTTTCCTCACGACATTTTCCTCATTCCTCCGTATCACTTATCAACCCAAAAAGGTGATTAGACTGTCATAAATAATAATACATTGCACTGCATTGATTTTAATTAGGCGTTCGATCAGTATCTAGGACACGTCGTCTTTGATGTTTGTTTTATTAACCTTACTCTGTTGTTAGGTTGTGTTTACTTAATTGACAATTTGTTACTTTATGTTGACAATAGTCAATTAAGGTTGCTTAAATAGTCATAGCAATATTAATAGTTCTAATCTAATTGAATGAGTCTGATCAATAATAAACATTCGCAATTTTTGCCTTTCAATACGTTGGTAGCTTAATACTATATTGAAGGAAAACATACTCATCTGCTTAAGGGAAATCTAGTCGCGGGCTTGAACTCACTGTTGGGCATGGCTAAAAAGCGCGCTGGCTCGCCAGACTTCGTGTCCGACAGAGGTAGTAACCGTACCCGTGATGAGCAGTAAGGCGCTAGTCCACACGCACAACATTATTGAGTAAGATGCAGGATCAGTTTTAATAAAACAGGCGCGTAAGAAATTAAGATAAATCCTTCGCAAGATCGGGTTTTATGAAAAAACAACTGTATAAATCTATCAATAAAGTTTATTGAACGTTACGATATTTGAGCTTTTCTGGTACATATTTGGTTTTGGAGATTTCACACTTCTTTTATTAACTAAGCACGCCCAAAGTAAGGTCAAATTATCAAGAGAAACGAATCTTTTTTGGCTTATAACTTTTTAATGGCTTTTTATTTTAGTATTCTTATTTAGGATTATATTAATAATAAGACAAAACTATACCATGTTTAATTTTTGACGTAGTTAAATTGTTGAACAGTGGAGTTTGTACGGAAAAAATGTTGACAAGATCCACTATAAGATATAAGTTGGGACTGTCATACGCATTGCGGTTATAAAAGTCCCTAATTAATCAAAGATTTTAAAAAAAGATATAAGTTTGCTTATTATTATAATTATACAAGACACTGATGTTTTTTTTTTTGGGTTTCCATGCCCAATATCTGTGGGACATCGGGTACGACTGGGTGCTGCGCGCCGACCTCCCTAGCGGCGTCAGTGTAGTCTGCTACGCTGACGACACGCTGGTCCTGGCGCAAGGGAGGTCGTACCAGGCGGCGGCCGACTTAGCGACACAAGGGGTTGCGACAATCGTGGATAGGATCCGGCAACTGGGACTCGAGGTGGCCTTGCACAAGTCCGAGGCCATGTGGTTTCATGGTCCTCGGAATGCGCCACCGACGGGTTCCCAGATAACGGTGGGAGGGGTTCACATCGGCGTCGAGTCGACGATGAAGTACCTGGGACTCGTCCTCGACAGCCGGTGGAACTTCGCGGAGCATTTCCGCCGTTTGGCTCCCAGACTGGAGCGGGCCGGGGCTGCGTTGAAGCGGCTCTTGCCCAATCTAGGGGGGCCAAACGCCTCCTGCCGGAGGCTCTACGCGGGGATCGTGCGATCCATGGCCCTATACGGGGCGCCGGTGTGGGCGCCTACATTGAGGCGCCAACCAGCTCGCAAGCTGAGGACGTCCCATAGGGTCATGGCGATCAGGATGATCCGAGGATATCGCACGATCTCCGGCGAGGCGGCGGGCCTCCTTGCCGGATTACCGCCATGGGATCTGGAGGCAAAGGTCCTCGCGCAGATATGGGAGTGGCGCGAGGAGGCCAAACGCCGGGGCGTAACTCCGCTGCCGCGGGAAATCGCGGCGCAGCGGACAGAGCTCCGGCGGGATCTCATGGTGACATGGAGAGAGCGATTGTCGCAACCCAGTGCTGGGCACGCCACGATTGCGGCGGTAAGTCCCCTCTTTGAGGAGTGGTTCGAGAGGCGGCATGGCGTCCTCACCTTCCGCCTGACGCAGGTCCTCACCGGACACGGTTGTTTCGGGAGGTTCCTGTTTCGGATAGGGCGGGAGGAAACGCCCGGGTGTTTCCACTGCGAAGATCGCCCTGAGGACACGGTGGAGCACACGGTGGCGATCTGCCCTGCTTGGGCGGAGCACCGCCGTGTCCTCGTGGAGGCGATCGGCGGCGGCGATCTCTCGCGTCCGGCCCTGGTCCAGGCCATGGTACGGAGCGAGAGGGCATGGGGAGCCGTCACCTCCTTCAGCGAAGCAGTGATGCTCGCGAAGAGGGAGGCGGCGCACGTGAGGGAGAGGCAGCATATGCGCCCTCGCGACCCCAGCCGCCGCAGGATACGGAGACGCCCTGGGCGTCGGGAATCCCAGGCCGATTTCCGGCCACCGTAGGCATGGGCTTGCGGACGGCGAGTAATGGGTAGCTCGCTGTCCGGTAAGGACCAAGCCCAAGTCGACGGCGCGTTGTGTTCCACGCGCGCCTCAAAGAGATGTCAGCACAAAAGTGATGGGACCCGCAAGGGTCGATGCCTGCCAGGGGTGCGGGTTTGTTCGAAAGAGACACCACAGCCCCTGGCTTAAGGGCTACTGAAGGAACACGGGTGGGTTTTAGTCAGTAAAAGTCTGACCCGCCCTCCTGCTCCACCCAGAGCGGGAGAAGTTATTTGATGATTTCCCACCCAAAAAAAAAAAAAAAAAAAAAAAAAAGGGTACCAACGCAGCGGGCTGTATTTCATGTACAGTCACCAAATGAGATAAGGAACCGGGTTGTCGGATTTCGTTGAAGTTTAGAAAGAAACCGATAAATGTTTTCGAATAAAATTGAATTTAGTCAATAAAAAACAAACAGTTAATTTATCAAAATAAATTTCATCCGAAAATATTGGTTTCTTAAAAAAACTTCAGCTTTATCCAACAACCCTGGTGACTTATCTTTTTTGGTGACTGTACCGTAATAGATTGACAGTTGATTTTTTTACAATGTGTGTTTCTATTACCAATATAACAACAAATAAAAAAAAGCAACGTACAGGAAACGTGTTTTTGTTTTAAATATGTTATGTTCAATATTTTACGGTGGTAAGGAAGCCATCATTGTGCGTGGTCCGACACGCATTTGGCCGTTTTTTTTAATGATCTAATAAGCATTTGAATTAAAGGTGTTTTTTTTTTTGTTGGCATCAACTTCACGTTACGACTTCTCTGAATATGCCGTATCCGTATCCCTTCAGCAAAGTAAATTAAAGTAAATAGAAAGAAAGAAAGAAAGAAAAGAAAGAAAAAACGTTTATTTGCGGTAAACATGACGCAAAAAGAACAGGAATACAAAAATAAGAAAAGGTTGAGGGAAACATGCGTCACATCCACGCAAAACGGCTATCGCTCAGCATTATGCTGCGACCCTATGCAAGACAGAGCCCCAGCGCTGGTTTTCAGTGACAGCCGGCTTTGACGTATTGACGTCGCCTGGTGCCTCAAACAATTAATAGGACACTGAACTGGTACAGCGAACTTATAGAAAAAATAATATATTTAAATGTAAATATGATAGAACTAAACAGGAATATAAAAAATTATAAAACAAAATAAAAAAAAGAAATAGACAAACATGCTACGAGAATATCATCCTCAATAAACTTTTACTCTTTATGTAGTGGCAACATTTCGAAGCGTCATCCATAGAGTTAATGTGCGTGTGCGTCATAAAATTGATGTAAGAAATTACAAAATGGCCAATTATGTGAATTATGTAATGTGTTTATGCAATAATAGTTGTGTGTCAGTGCCGTAGGTCAGTGTTTTAAGTGTATATGAGTGAATGTGATTGTGATAGATGAGATGAGATGGATCCAATAAAAGACAAAACAAAACCTGGGAATCTGGAGGATCAGAATCTGTCATCAGCATCTGATTAACCTTTCCCCAACGATGTTATGGTTGACTTCAAGTCTAATCGGGTGCAGATGAATACCAGTATTTTATATAGATTCACTGCCTTTCTGTCCTCAACAACCCAGATACTGGGTAGTGTGGTACCCTTTGCTAAGATTGGTTGATAGCCTTTGGGACTTCTGAAGACCCTTAACGATTGTCATAGGCTAAAAGTGATTTCCGAGGGACAGTGGTGGCTTGGTATATAAAGATCAAGTGCAGCAATAGCGTAGCTTAACCCGATCGTTTGATCCGAATGACAGTAATAACTTAGCCACAAAAAAGCCCCTATGAAAAAGTTATTAAACTTCATATTATAACAAAAGTCGAGTCTAATAGGGTACGGTATTTTAGTATTCGAAGTCGATGTACTTTTAGAGCAATAAGAAAATAGCGTGGGATGGGAGTATTGGCGCGCGATTCCCTGTGGGATGTCGTCTGTTGCATTCTCAAACGGAGTTCACAAACGATAAGAAGTTGCACTTCATTAATCGATATTATCGAGACTTCACAGACGATATTTGCTCATTTCATTAATTAAAACGGTTTAATACCATTTACAGAAATTATAGACACAGTGTGCACAAAAAAAAAAACATATGCACAAAGAGAGAAAATAATACAAAATATTAAAACAAAGTAGAAACTTAACAACACTTTCATAAATCCCTCTCACAGCTGTTCCATACATTTTGACCGCGTAGGTATTGCACTTTTTTATGAAAAAGCTGATTTTTAGGGTTCCGTACCTCTAAAGGAAAAAACGGAACCCTTATAAGATCACTTTGTTGTCCGTCCGTCCGTCCGTCTGTCAAGACCGTTTTTCTCAGGAACGCGTGGAGGTATCAAACTGAAATTTGCATGAGCACTGATCACCTTGCTTGGTCAAGACGGATTGGCAATGGAATATAATAGAAATCAATACAAGTCTGAAATCGTTCAGACTTGTATTGATTCTTTTCCCTTGCTAGGTGCACTAGGAATTGGTGAAGAGCGGGCGTTTTTGGGGGACCGTCTTATGAAGTTTTGACGTTCAGAAAGTGCTGACGCCAGATAGTTTGAATAAATGACTATTTTTTGTGTTTTTTAGGGTTCCGTACCGCTAAAGGAAAAAACGGAACCCTTATAAGATCACTTTGTTGTCCGTCCGTCCGTCCGTCCGTCCGTCCGTCCATCTGTCAAGACCGTTTTTCTCAGGAACGCGTGGAGGTATCAAACTGAAATTTCTATATGATACTTAGTTCTACTGTCCCTGGAAGCTGTAGAAAAATCAACCTTCTAAGTCAACGCAATCAAAAGATACAGCCATTTAGGCCGCAAAATTCCACAAATTTTCGAAACTCGCACGGGGATCAAAACCTACAGGGTACTTCCCGTGAACTTAGAATCTTGAAATTTTGTACGAAGTCACGTCTTATAGTACAGATATAGGAAAAATTACGAAAACCGAAAATTTTTAGTTTCGTCATATAAAAAAAAAAAAAATTGACAATTTTGAACTTTTACTTATATACCCACAGGTTTGTACGGAACCCTCGGTGCGCGAGTCCAACTCGCACTTGACCGGTTTTTTCTGTCTAGAATGATATGCTGAATTCATGATTACAGTTTTCGCACTGGTTAAAAACTAAGCCTGTGTACCTACCTATCTTGTACGTATGACTATTTGATTGATGATTGTATGTGATTAAAAATATTTCTTTCTTTTCAATGTTTCTATTGACACGACTCTTTATTAACTACTTACTAATTGTTATCTTTATCTATGCCATTACAAAAACGTTATGCGTGTTAGTTTTATTGCTCATGTTCGTTCATCGAGGCAAATTTTAAAAGAATACTTTAGCATAAGTAAATTATTATTTTAAACTCCCACAGGCGGTGACATTAAATTATAATACGTATCCAAAGTCACCGACTTCCGAACTTAGTTATTAAGGTTAAACAAAGCAGGTTTATTATTTTTTACTTTTCAGTTTTTTCGGCGGTTTTTTTTTTTTTTGTTAAAAAGTTTTTATTTTACGATTTTATGTGGCTATAATCTACTCATTACTACATGCTTAATTTTTTATTACTTTTCGTAATACACAACTCAGCTTTAAAATCTGTGAGTAAACAATCAATCATCCCCTGTTTTCCTACCCTTAGGGTTGTTTTTTTTCTAAATTTAAATGGGACAACTTCGGGGTTATAGCCTTTCCAATCAAAAAAGAATTATCAAAATCGGACTACTCTGAAAAAAGTTATACGTGGTCATACATAAAACTTGAGAACTTCCTCCGTTTTTTCGTCGGTTTAAATTAACAAAATAGTGATAAAAATTAAAAAAAAAGGAAGATTCCTATCGCAGCATAATACTGCTCGTATATTACAAGATGTTAATCTTAAGTACAGAGACTCAATTCATTTGTTACAAATACAACCTCAAACATAATGAAGCGCCTTTGAGATCATTCATGGCAACAAACCAACGCACTGCGTATTGTAGGCGCCAAAATCAAAATCAAAATCAAAATCAAAAGTCATTTATTCAAATTAGGCTGAGAATCAGCACTTTTCGAACGTCAAAATACATAAGACAGTCCCCCAAAAACGCCCACCCTTCGACACTTCCTAGTGCTTTAGCTGGGAAGAAGAAGTGGCGCAACAAACTCCCCAGCAGCACAGCTGTCTGTTTAGTCGGATGGACTTGATTCTATACATACATAGGCAAAGTAATAAACAATCTCGCATATTACCTAAAATAAAAGTTTCCTGGTATAAAGGGCTCTATAAGTCAATAACTAATGACTTACTAGATAGATGATAAAAAACACTTGGTCAATAAAATTTAAAAAAAAAAAAAGTATTTAACTAAATAAATATATGAACCCATATAACCTGTCACTAGGTACGCTAATTCTGGAGAAAGAACATAAACATTGTCTTGTGTTAATCACAGCGACCAACTATTCTTGTCATTTAGATAGTCGTTAATGGAATAGTAAGCCTTTAAACAAAGGATGGATTTTACTTGAACTTTAAACGCATCAAAAGGCAAATCTAGCAAAGAAGTGGGAAGCTTGTTATAAAAAGTTATACCAAGCCCAACAAATGAGTTATGAACCTTATGAAGCCGGTGAAAGGGAGCACGTAGTTTGTCCTTGTTTCTAGTGTTAACGGTATGAATATCACTGTTTTTAGTGTACAAGTGTATATGTTGCCTAATAAATAAGATGTTAGCTAATATGAATTGTGATGCCACTGTGAGAATACCAATATCTTTAAAAAAGTCCCTCAAGGAAAATCTGCCACCTAACTGGTAAATTGCACGAACAGCACGTTTTTGAAGGACAAAAATATTTTGAATATCAGCGGCTTTGCCCCACAGCAGAATACCGTAGGACATAACGCTGTGAAAATAACTAAAGTATACTAATCGAGCTGTATCGACGTCAGTGTATTGTCTTACTTTTCTGACGGCGTAGGCGGCTGAACTGAGCCTCCCTGCTAGTGTTGATATGTGTGATCCCCACTGAAGTTTGGCATCTACTGTTATGCCCAGAAATACTGCCCTGTCTACGGTTTCAAGCACCTCTTTATCTAAGACGATATTGGGACCTAGATTTCTAACATTCGGTAAGGCGAACTTTACACATTTCGTTTTTTTGGCATTGAGAACAAGGTTATTTGCCGTAAACCAATCCGTAACCATTGAGAGTGCACTGTTTACGTCGTCAAAGTCTTGTCTATTCCTATCTACTTTAAAAATAAGAGAAGTATCATCTGCAAACAGTACAACATCACAAATACCCTTTAAATAGAACGGTAAGTCATTAATATATACTAAAAACAAGAATGGGCCGAGTATTGAGCCTTGAGGCACACCTAACTGAACTGGCAGCCCGGAAGATTTTTTACCATTAATTTCTACACATTGAACCCTATTTTGCAAATAAGAATTTATTACGTTTAGAGCATCGTTATGGACACCGTAATAACGAAGTTTACACAAAAGCGTCTCATGGTGCACGCAATCAAAGGCTTTTGAGAGATCACAAAAAACTCCAATAGCATTTTGCGAGTTCTCCCATGCGTTAAATATGTGTTTCAACAGAGCAACACCCGCATCCGTAGTCGAACGACCTTTTGTAAAGCCATATTGCTCATTATGAAGGAGGCTATTTAAATTAAAATGTTTTAGCAACTGCTTGAGTATTAACTTTTCAAATATTTTGCTAAATGCAGGTAAGATAGAAATAGGCCTGAAATTACGAATGTCATTTTTATTACCTGATTTAAATAATGGTATTACTTTACTACTCTTCATGAGGTCAGGAAAATTTCCTGAATCAACACATTTATTAAAAGTGACAGCTAGATAGGGGGCTACAATTTCTATAATATTACTTAAAAGTTTAATGGAAATGCCCCAGAAATCACCAGTGTTTTTAGACTTCAGTGTGTTAAAAACATTAACTACGTCACGAGGCGTTACATGTTCGAAACTGAATAGGTCACTACATTTAGGCACACTACTATGCAAAAGGTATTCTGCTTTAGACGGGGATGAATCTAAGGAGCGAGTCGTAGTTACAGGTATGTTGGCAAAAAACTCATTAAATGCCTCCGCTACTTCAGCTTCTGTAATAATTAATTTGTCGTCGACCAAAATCTCAAGTTGATTGTCTTGTTTAACAGACTTGCCCGTTTCATTATTAATTATTTTCCAAGTGGTTTTAACTTTATTGTTAGAATTTTTAATTGTGTCACTTAAAAATTTCGATTTTGCAAAAGCACTAATCTTTTTAAATAATTTTGAATAGTTTTTGACATACTCTAGGAAAGGAGTATCAAACCTGTATTTTTTCAATCCATATAATTCGTATAGTCTCGCTCTACTTTTGTAAATACCCGGAGTAGCCCATTGATTAAAGCCAGCTGAGGAGCCATTAATGTTAATGGTTTTGGTCTTGAAAGCAGATTGATACTCTTTTTGCACAACATCAAAAAGGGCTTCATAAATTTCATTCGGATTCTCGTGTTGTGCTATGGATGGTGTAATTCTATGAGCTATATTATTTTTAAACCTTTTGCAACGACTAGCTGTATAAGGCCTACATTCAAGTGTACGTGGTCGCTTTTTATGTAATGGCATGGGGAAGCTAGCTAATAAACCACAGTGGTCGGACGTTAAGTCAGTTAGTACTAATTTATTTTTGGCATCACAATCAGTAAACATATTATCAAGACATGTTGACGAAGATGCCGTGATCCTAGTAGGTTCAAAAAACAAGTTAATTAAATTAAAAGACCTAAACAGATTGAGAAGTCTAATACTTAATGGAGTAATATCTAAAATATTAATATTAAAATCTCCACATAAAATTATACTTTTATTACTTGATTTTAACTTATTGAGTAAATCCTCCATTACCGATTCAAAACGAATGAAATCCCCAGAGGGGGGTCGATAAACGCAAATTATAACATATCGCTCGAGTTCAACACAAGACAACTCAATAGTGCGCTCAATAGAAAGGTTAGCTAAATCTAAACGTTGTTTACATTTTAACTTGTTTGAAACAAGAACTAAAGATCCACCGCGAATAGCAGTTTTTCTTACAAATGCACTTTGAACAGTAAAATTATCATCATTGATAAACACTACTTCATGTTCCTTCAACCAGTGTTCAGTCAAACATAACACCTGAACATCATAGTTCTCCATAAATAAGCTTAACTCAAGCTCTTTGCCGGACAGACCCTGCATATTTTGATGAACAACATTCAACATATGCGGCTCACCCGTTGTCGCACCTAAAAGTTTAAACTACTAGGCGAATCAAAAGTAGTGTTAGTACCATTACTAACATTAATCAAAGAAGACTTCGACATAGTACATATGTCTGGGTTTATATAAGCTAATAGCCTCGCTATTTTAAGTCTAAACCTAATGGGCAGATACACTGTATTCCTTGTCGATTTTAACTTAACAACAAAACTGTTGGTATCAAAAAATATAAGTTTATCACTGTAGTGAGTTACTAAAAACTGCATATGATTATTAAGTATATGTATATCATTGTTTTTTCTACTAGATAATCTCTCAAAATATGGAAAAGCACACAAAATAATTTTATTACAATTAATCTTTAAAATCTCAGTAACACTGTCAGTGATATCTTGTTTATTGACCTTTGAACTATTACCTACAAGTACAGTTATGTTGGTATTACAATCATATTGATTTCTTGTAACTGATGTCATTATTTCTTTGAAGGATTTCCCAGGTAAACAATTGTTTTGAGAAGAATTACTCAAGTTGTTACTAAGTAATTTCCCTAAACCTCTTCCTATACTATCAGAAAACATAACTGACTGATAACAAACTTGACTACTACAAGGGATAACGCTACTAGTTGACTGATCTTGAGATGGTACTTGCACAATATCTGGTAAATCTTGGCTGGGGTTACAGTCCAGAGCACTCACAACTTGGGACGGTTCTTCCGTTACCTCAGGCTGGAGGGCATCAAGGTTGGTTTCGCTTTGACAAGTACACAGAGTGTTGCTGAGAGTCAGCGAGTCCACTCTGTCTAACAACGCATTAGTAGCAAGGATATGTTCCTTAATTTGGTGCTGAGAGCATACATATTTTTTATAAAGGGACTTTAGAGAGTCATCAAGAACTTGAATTTCTGACTGTAAGTGTTGAGTGTCAATTTCATAAATATTGATACTGTTTTATTGATACTGTTACTGCCCTAAATAAAGCCTTATTGAATACAACTCGGCCAGAAATGCGGGCATCGGCGGCTATTAAATCAACGAACACGTGTAAACGCCCACCCGAAATTACTACAACTGTTGATATGTCTTCGCGACTTAGATAATAAAGGATCAAATATAGCCTCTTATTTATTCTTTGAGTTGATATAAAAAAAAAATGCCAAACGTGTAAAACATTCAGTAAATTGGAAAATAAAGTGTGCATCCTCCTTGAAAATACACGAAATAATTTCCATGACATACTTTGCACGAAAACCCGTACGTAATCCACAGACGAAAAGCTGGAAAACGTATAAAAAATTATCACAAAACTACTCACTTTGAAAACACATATGCTTTCAAAAAGCAATTTCAAATTCACAACACGATTTTCTCTCACTACGTTTCCATATTAACACTTTAAGCACAATCACTAATAACAACTGGATAAACTGTTGCAAATCGTTACAAAATAGAGTTCATTTTCTTCTTATTTTGTTACTGATATGATTTAGGTGTTAGATATGTTATTGTCTGAAAACTAGCGAATGTTTTGCTCCGTCTCCGTTTGTGGGCGACGACGCTTGAAACGCGTCAGAACACTGAGCTTGCGGCGTGGAGTGGGACAGGTAGGGTGACCATGTAGCCGGAGGCTGGGGGATATCTCTGGGAAAATATTTGTTTGAGAATTACAGTGAAATTTATTTACCTTATCTAAAATGTTTTAGTTAGAGTTCAATTGGGATTTTTTTTTATTCCACATTGTACAGGCTATTAATATTAAAAAATCATTTATTTCAGGCAAAACCCATATCACAAATATTAATTATTAATATTACTCATTATTGTGAATGTAAGGACGTGTGGGTTATGTTTTGTATTTTTGTTTTTATATCTTTCTCAGTCGATTTTTTATGTTAATCTGGCAGTTTGAGTACTTCATGCGGCCTACCTAAATGCTCTTTCTTTGGTATTGTTCGTCAAATCGTTGAGCTCTTCAAGTTCTGAGTTGAGATAAATGCGTACACTGAATGAACAAGTCCACTCAATCTGTGTGGTTTTTTCCTCAAATGGCCATTTCAGACACCAATCCACATGGTCTTCACATGATCTGACTTCACATGGTCTGGATGAGATGGTGACCTCTGAGTTTGTTTCGGCTTTTCTTCTCAGAGTAGTCAGATAGGAAAACTCATCTAGTTTAAAAAAAATATGATTGACGTGTAAGACGTGTTTGTACAGACCTACTTTCAGAAATAAAATCATGTATCATTAAAATAAAATAAAACATAATTCAACAATGCCGCCACAGAAAAGAATAAAATGTCTAAAAATAATAAAAAATAAAAATAAAGATTGTACAGGCTATGACTAGGCTAATCTTATGAGTAACATTAACGTAAGATATAACTAGGTAGCTGGGTAATATTGCAATGGAGTAATGGTTTAAAAAAAATGCGTGGGTACTTATATCTGCTTCATTCATTATTAATTTATTTCTGTAACTGTCCGTGACATCAGGGGGCTTACTCTTGAAACTAATTTTAATTTCAATCTAAACCCAATACAATTCCAATGTCAATTTTGCAGTCACGTGATTCGGTACTCTTGAACACAATAGTGTCAACATTGGATTGAAATTGGGATTGCCCCGCCATTATTTTATTCAACGTGAAGTTAGCTACGTTACGGGCCGCAATAGTGTTGTTCGACTCATTACAATAAACCGGTAATAGAGAATTAAAATGCTTTATCCTTTAAATAACGCGGCCAATAAATAAATATCTTATAGATAGTTGCTTAATTGAGTAATTGTGACGTAATCAATTCATTTGGGCGTAAGAAAATGATTAAAATCATAAAATTAACCATGACATTGGCTGCATGCGGTAGGATCGTTGCCATGCCCTACACTATCTACTAATAAAAAAGACGGCGTAGAAGGTCTCAATTTTCTATAGTAAAAGTAGTCAAGTTTTAGTTTGTGTAGAACAGTTATAAATTGTTCGCGTTTGGTTCCTTTGTAGTAAGAAATACCCAATGGCGTTCTTTATTTATGTAAAATAACAATATTGAGTGTGTCTAGTAATAATAAAAAAACCTAGAAGAAAACCAATGAAAATGTAGTGTGGTATATTTTCTCTTACATTAAATCTTGAATATCTTTGGAACCCGTGGTACGCTTTACACAATTCCAACTGTAAAAATGGTTTTATCCATAGATCTATCGTTTAAAACCAAAATAAATAAAAACTGTACATAAATAAGAAATCTCATTTTCAACTTACGTAATTATACGAGAACCTTACATTATTTTCAAATATTCCGTATAAAACTCAATTAAGTACAACTGGATTTTATTATGAAAACTATGTAGATAGTAATGAGATCAAATTAAATTAACTAGTTAATTAGAAACCTATACATTGAGTTGAGCCAAAATCTCTTAACATTTCTCGTCTTTGTTTCCATTCTTTTTTAGGGAATTACGTAAAACACTGTTTAATACTGCTAATCGTGCCATATTAAACTCCTTTTACTTGTTTAAAACCACCTAAAATGCAAAACAATTTCAAAAAAGTTACACTTTTGCTATTGGAAAAATCACAATCTACAAACAATCCCAGCGTAATATTGATGCAATACACAGCTGTCAAAAAAACTCAAGAGTAGCGATTACCGCGCGCCAAGCCCGATCCCGATTTCATTTAGTTCTCCAAAAAGACACGCAATTTAAACACGATTTGGCGCTAGCGTCGAACTCAAGAGTAAGAAAAGTCACAATTCCAATGTCGATCGATCGGAATTGAACTCAAGAGTAAGCACACTGGTCCTCTCAGAATACCAGCACTGTGACACTTATTTTTAAATGTCACAACATCATGCTGAGATAGGATTCTTTTGGCCTCGCACTAGACATTCTGATAGTACTTAGGTACATACTCGTAGAACTAGTGACAAAGATCATTTTCATGAAAAAAAAAAATTCCGATTATTTAAAACTGCTTTCATATTTATTCGGATACTCCAACCTCCTCTCATTTATTCGGAGTTGTAGCTCTGTGCGTGAATTTACTTCAGTAATGCTAAGGCTACATTGTCGTGATAACTCTCTGTTGCACGGCGAGCCATAGAGTGGTGTGCGAGAGAGATGTCGCAAAGTGTAGTTCGCGTTATCGTGACAATGTAGCCGTAACATTACTGAGTGTTTCATTCTGTTTTATTTTTCTAGTGCAGCATATAAGTGTAGGTATTGTGTCTGTCGTAGTCTAAAAGTCCAATGTTCCATGTAGGTATGACGTTAGGTAGGTCATTAAGTGAGAATAGAGTAAAAAAAAAACAATTCTAATTACAAGATTAAAAATTAGCCCTGGAAGGTAGGAGATGACCAGTCTCAACCGATAGCGCCCGTTCACGAACATGACGCGTGGATCAGCACCGTCCAGCTCAACCATTTTGTAGCGAACCGAATGATCCAACACACGCGCCACCATCAGTGAGACATTTAAGTGAGCATAACATACTCTCAACTGCCATGCTCCTTCAAGTCATCAAAACAACACAACAAAATAAACGGATGCATGGTACTCACATTTACAAAACATTTAACAAATGCTTCTAAATTATACAAAACAAATTTGTTTGCCATGTATTGGAGATATTAATAAAATTTGTTTTCATAAAAGAAAGAAAACATTTGATATAAATATTGAAGTATTCAATAAATAACACTTGGTTCAGTAAAAAGAAAAACATATTCGTAATGTCACAAAAATTATAATAATAGAAACAAAAATGTTCGTAATGTCAGAAAGAAAAGGGAAGCATCTCTTCCAGATATTGAAATTTTAACTAGTAGCCCGTTACCACTAGGCCACTACTGCTCTTCATTTCTACATCTAGATGTTATTTAATATCCAAATTCGAAATTAAATTTTTAGTCACATCCAATAAACAAATGACCATCTATTTTACTATCACAATTAACATATTCTCAACCTGTTGATACTTGTATTATCCCTTGATTCTTTCCGTCATGGCCGCCCTACCGTGTCAGGGTGAGTCCAAAAGAAGGGAGCTGATACGCATGCGCGCAGCCCCGGACCGTCTGTCTGAAGCCTGAGAGTACATATTAGCTTATATATCTCTATGTTTATCTGTGATGCTAGAAGTTTAATGCAGAAGAACCATGGCTTTCTACTGAGGGAATAAGGTCAAGATCACACGGGTGTCATATGGAATGCTAATGCTTAGTTCAAACCACTGAATGGATGTAGTAATTGCACATTGCGCACTAGCTCCACGACGCCAAGGTCACCAATATGATGTGCTTCAATGTTTCAATTGGTTTTTGGCGGGATCGCATTGGAACATGTCGCACGAATTTTCATTTTCATTAAATTTTGTGAAATAGCGAATTATCCAATTTAGTTACGTGTGAGTGCGCAAGTGTAGTGAAGGTGACTAACGTTAACGTACTATGTGACTAACGTGGATTTTTCGTGTTCCCCCCAAAAACTCCTAATGGGTTGTTGTAAAGTTACTACCGCTTTACAATAACTTTGACTTGACTGACTATCACTTTTTTGTAACTTCGTGCCTGATAACGGGCCATTTACTTGACAGAAAAGAATAATTACTTGACACTGGCTAAATGCACATAGCGTGCGAAGACAATAACAAAAAAAAAATTATCAATTGTCATAATCTGCCTAGCATTTTCCCAACTGGGTTAGGGTTGGCTTCCAGTCTAACCGGATGCAGTTGAATACCAGTATTTTACATGGAGCGACTGTCTATCTGACCTCCACAACCCAGTTACTGGGTAATACGATATCCCTTGGTCAGACTGGTTGTCAGACTTTCATCCTTCTGACGACCCGTAACGACTGTCAAAGATTTACGAATGACAGCCGGGACTAACGGCTTAACTTGCTTTCCGGGGAACGGAGGGTTCTTGGTATGTATTAATGGTCACCCTTCCACGAACTAACCGCGGCAAGTGTAGCTTAACCTGATTGATCGACCCTTGCTGCTGTTGAAACTTCGCCAATAATCAATGACGTCATAAAAGGGATACGCCATGCTTTGGAGAAGACAAAGAGTTACATAGGACATGACGGATTCCTACAGACTAAACCCGCAACGCTCTCTTCCATTTTACGCGACCCTGCGGGCTTAGCATGGCGCTTTGTATTTCTTCGAAGAATAGACAGTGCTTTTTCAATACAAAGTGACATTTCGTTCCTACATTTTTGTAATCGCACCGTAGGTATCCTTCTACAATCTGTCATTTAGTCTTTCGTTTCTATCGATATTTGTCTAGGTCCTTATAAATGTAGACTATTTCAGAAGAATATTTCTTCCCAAATTGTCAAAATCACACTGACAACAAAACTTTTTACTCGACGGCCACAAAGTTTTTACGATTATCTACAAAATCATGATTCGTTTAGAACGCATAACTGTGATAATGAATAGAAAAACATAGCCATCTTCTTCTATTGTACAGTCGACATATTTGAGTCGTGACCCACTTTAACGATAAATCGTTTGAAACCGTCAAAATAACAAAGATTTCCCTCTTTTACAGTGCATGCCGCACTTAGGACGTTTTAAATATTAAGCAAGCTATGTCAATACGGGTCCAAGATCAATGCAATTTTAACCTTTGTCATCACTGCAATAGATAATATTTTAGATAAAGCATTCATAATCGTTTTTGAATCCAAACTCTTTGGAATTAACTGGTATGACTCAGAACAAATGTTTCTTTTTTTTAAACCATGTTCCGAACTCTTTCGAGTGTGAAATGACAAAGCATCAAAGTCACTCAGAAATTGGTGTCAAATAATCATAAATCAATGAAAATAATAATTCCTATGAGAATAAAAAATAGTTAATTTTATTTATATCGTATAGTGGCAAGACAAAGAGCTCGGATTATAGTTCTCAGTAAGCAGCGCTACGGTACACGAGAAATATCTCGAGAGTTAAGGGGGAGGTATAATCTCGAAACACAGTGGACATCTCGAAACACCTGCAGCCTAATTGCGTAACGTATTAACTTTCTGATGACGATTCCGAAACTAAGCAAACTCCCTTCGTAATCGTGTTCTATAATCCGAATTGCGAAACTAAATTGAATCAAAATCTGTAGAATTGTATAGGGATGTTAATAAAATCTTGCCCAATCTATTACGTTTGCGCGTTTTGTTTCATAACATATGAACTATTCGCTTCCGAATAATATTACTATAAATTAATATTGTTTTAATTACAACTGGTGGTCTACTATTGCTTCAAATGAAAATATACAATGATTCCCTAAAAAACGTAAAACCAATTTATAAAACACTTTCTACCAAAAACTGCCATAATTGAAAAAAGCAACGAAAAGTTACAATGTTCACGTTTTATTTATCTGTAGTCGATGAAAAAATCGTAGAAAAGCAGTGTTGTCAACTTATTGGGATAACTCCTAAAACTGGGGGTTTGGACACCCCAACTAGCAGATTAAATTTTGCTTTAGCGGCTGTTCGTTTTGTTTTGATTAGTCTAATTTAGTTTGTGGAAATCTGTTATTATAATAACACGATGATGGCATGTTTTTTTACTGTTTGCATGAAACCTGTGATAGTAATTTTCCCATTGTATCTTTATAATACCGAAATCATTTTGGATTCAAACGCTAATATGAAAAGACTCTTCAGCATGACGAATATAGTGAAGTCACACAGAGGCTGTGCCCGTGTCGAGATCGAAAACAGTGTCATTTCGACCAAATAAATCCCATGAAAACATGCTTCCAAAATATAAAGTCAAGCCATTATTGTGTATCTAACAATCATCCATACATCTCCACTTACTTTTTCAGTAACTATTTTGTGATCCCTACTCAATATTATAAATGCGAAAGTAACTCTTTCTGTCACGCTTTCACGCCTAAACCGCTGAACTGATCGTCATGAAATTCGGCAGAGATATATTCTGGAATATGGAGAAGGACATAGGCTACTTTTATACGCGATAACCGACATCCACGCTGGTGGAGCCGCGAGCAAAAGCTAGTAATCTTTATAGTACGTGACGATGATTTGAAAAACTATGACTGATTGTGACATAATAAGTTTTACTTTCAATTTCAAATCTTCAAATGGACCTCAAAAAGGACGACAGAACGTCAGCAATAGGAATTTAAATAAAATTAAAAATTGCGATTAAGTGGAGTCGGGAAAAAGTTGGCAACACTGTAACAAATAAAAAAACTATGAAAATGTTTTTGTCTTGAATTTTGTTTTAAATTCGTTGTTTTATGTTTTTCAATAAACTAAATTATATTTACTATTCGCATACAAAGACATGGGCCTATGATAAACAGTATCGGATTATTTTTGTGGTTTCTGCACAGAACACGTAATTGGCAAATGGCAAGGAATAGGGCTCTGTCTTCGTTTTGTACTGGCTGCACTACGTCTTATGCTGTGTTTCTCAAAAGCGAAAAGGACGAACCAGTTACCCATAATTCAGTATCAGCTGTAGTGCTGTAAGTAAGCCAATATAAACAGGAATTTCGTGTGTCTAGTGATTGTAACTTTCTTAGGTTAACTATTTATTTTGGGTAATAATGATTGTCTGTCAACCTCACATTCTAACTACTGAGATGTTGTTATTTGATATTTTGGTCAGTGGGTCGTCTTAGGGGTTGTATGTATGTAATTCTATCAGCATCTACATAAGCAGCAGATACTAAATTACAAACTATAATAACCAATTACAACCAACAACATAACGTTAATTATTATAACATTTTCGCAGACGATGCCAGAGCTACTAACTTCAATCTAATATTGACCTATGAGGGTTTTACCTCAAAGAATTTGGTGGCAACGCAGGACATTGAAAACCAAGCTTTTGTATTTATCATTGAAGGTGAGCTTTTTAACACAGTTAAGTATCAAGCAGCAACTCATAATTATGAATGAATTTTTCTTTGGGCGAACTTTATACATAAATGTAATCACATCATAAATTTCATATGTCCCTATTTTTTACAGTTCTAGTTTTGTGCCATGTTAAATAAAGAAATAGCCATAGGTTGATGACGGCCTACTAAATATTGCCTAGTTTGGCCCATAATTAAGTACTTTAATTGAGCAGAAAATAATTTGATTTTGTTTTAAAATTGCAGGAGTCCCCGGAACACTTCCCCTGCATAGACATGAAAGCAGCATGAATGATGTTGGCTGTTGCCATTTGTTTCGGCTACTTCTGACATCACTGTTACTGCTACTGCAACTACTTCAGTTATCAAGCTGCTCAAGTGCAAAAGTAGAAACTGAAGATTGTTATGAACATACTAATTTTACCTATTTAAGAAAACTGCTGACTAGTTTTGCTCAACAGCAATATACTTAATATGTACTTGTGTTAATTGATATTGGTGTAAACTTTAATACTTACAAAGTGTTTTAATTATGAACTAAAATAACTGTTAAATGTTGAAATACATATAGCATTGATTAAGTTTAAAAAAAGACAAGTTATTGATCATTAAAGTGATACTATTTAGAAAATAGCAGTGTTTATCTGAATTGTCATTTATTTGGTACATAAAGGTAAATTAAAAACAAATAAAATAATGGTTAACATAACTGCTTTATTTATATCATTTCACCCTTCTGACTACAGCATTTGTTCACATTTGACATGAATTTGTTGGCTATGAGGCAAAAAGAAATTCAAACAAGTATATTGTATAGATTAGTGGAATTTGGCAAATTTGGGCTACTGTTTTCCTGTGGAAGTCATTTATAATTTAATACAGCTTGGTAATGTTGCTGAGAGAAAGTTTACATTTTTCCTGTTTATATAGTTGAGCCACCTGAAAGATAAAAAAATAATTTAAGTACATCCTCATTATTTT
This sequence comes from Polymixis flavicincta, assembly GCA_949987655.1. Taxonomy (NCBI): domain Eukaryota; kingdom Metazoa; phylum Arthropoda; class Insecta; order Lepidoptera; family Noctuidae; genus Polymixis; species Polymixis flavicincta. Next base: position 20,822,617 of record OX465190.1, on the reverse strand, counting down.
CCATCATCCATTACTCATCCAGTCTTTAATAGGCCTCTCCCTTAAACGCTTCAATGCACAATCTACTGATGTACTTTACAAAACTACAATATTCTGCTATTAGATAAACAGTAATTAGATGCCTACAATTCTATTGATGGATGGAACATAGATACTTGACTAAAAAGTATAATAGTACATTATGGTACAAGTGTGTAACGTTGGTGATTATCGCTGAGGCGCCATTGAGACCCGAGCCGCCAGGCGAGGGTCTTAAGAGAGCCGAGGACGATAATCATCAATACACACGTGTATCATACGACGTTTTTCAACACACTTGCGAAGAAAATAATACTAAATCATCATCATCATCATCATCCATCATCATCCATCATCATCCATCATCATCATCCATCATCATCCATCATCATCCATCGTCATCCATCATCATCCATCGTCATCCATCATCATTCATCATCACCCATCATCATCCAGCATCATCCATCATCATCATCATCATCATCATCCATCATCATCCATCATCATCCATCATCATCCATCGTCATCCATCATCATCCATCGTCATCCATCATCATCTATCATCATCACTCATCATCACCCATCATCATCCAGCATCATCATTCATCATCATCCATCGTCATCCATCATCATCCATCATCATCATCCAGCATCATCCATCATCATCCATCATCACCCAGCATCATCCATCATCATCGTTTTTAAGAACAAAGCAACTCAAACAAAAAGCAACCTATAACTCACTAAGAACAAAGCAACTCAACCAATTCTATAACTCACTAGTGAATAATAGTAATGAAAAAGTCACAGTTTGATAATAGGTGTCATTATGTGCCTAACTGTAGTGAAATTAGAGCCATTTTATGAGCAAGTGTGTTGAAAATTATCTTTATTTAGGTACCTCATAGGCAAGTCATTTTTTTAATAATAAATAAAAAAATTGATGGACGTATTATTTGACTATATACATTGTGTATTAATATCAAGCAAAACCAATTCAATGAGAAATATTTTTTGTAGGCCTCCACATAATAAACATAACAAATAAATAGGTATTATGGTTTTTCAATATTTAGAAAACAATGTTCAATACTACCATAGTCTGATGCATGTAGAGTACAATGCTTATTTTGTGGATTTCCACCGAATGTAAAGAATAATATTGTATGATTGAAAATCTTCACACACGTTGCATAGTAATTTTACAATGCAATGTGTGTGATAAACTTGACAGGCACAGGCCTCTCTGTGAGAGGGAGTGGACTGTAATCCACAGACAGAATAATTGAATTGGATATTTTTACTAACTTATTATTCACAATAATTAGTTGAAAAATATTTAAGGTACCTAGTAGGCCATCATCATCATTTCAGCCGAAAGACGTCAACTGCTGGACATGGGCCTCCCCCAATTTGGGGGGTTTGCTATAATCGCCACACTTGGCAAGCGGTTTGGCAATCGCAGTATGGTGGTAAAATGCATGGAGAACACTGCTACCCATTCTTAGTAAGTCCCTGAGTCGCCTCCTACGACACTGACGGGAAAGTACCTACCTACCTACTTTGCTTAAAGTAATTATGCATTGCCTTATCTATATTTTGTATTGACAACAAACAATATGTGTAGATACAATATTTAGGCATATTCAATAGGTTCTTTTATAGGAAATAATATTGATATTACCTTGAACAGACAATGATGTGGAAATAAGTCTGTATTTACGGTGTGTATAGCTAGTTCATAGAAGTCTTTAGATAGGTAATACATTGACATTAACTGCTTCTTCAATGTGTGCTTCTTTTGTTCTTCCTGTTTAAATTGATCGCTTGCTCGACTGGCTTGCTAAGTTGGTGACATTATGATAAGTTTCGATACGAGGTACCTACGAATTTGTATTTCGTTAAAACGCCACCAAATTATCTCGTTTCTGAAATATCATCTAGGTAGGTTCTCTTAGTAGGAATCTTTATTTTAGGTTGTAAGCACACTTAACAGAAGAAAACGATTGCAATTATCCCTGTATAATCACCTCGTTGCTTCGCTATTCAAAATACCACAATACTGATATAACATTGAGGTTTTACACAAAATCACATTCACAGTTTATCAGGAAGACTACCACTTATATTTTTTCGTTATAATTTAAGAGATTTAATGATTAAATCCCATTAAAATGTAAGAAGAAAAATGATTGCGGCGAGTACGTTGCCTTCGGCTTGCGAAACAGACTACTCGTTGGTTTCAAACAAACTGATAGCTGTCAAACTAGTTACGCAATTCGCTTTAGTTAGAAAAATAGACCGTATACCCAATTTTTCCCGACATATCATTCACTCTAATAGAATAGTAATCGCTTTCACAGATATTGGAGTTTCGCAATTCGAAATTCGTAAATTTAAGCAAATTGCGATAGAAACGAAGCAAATTAATCTGAATCGTTTGTCAATAATGCATTACGCAATTAGGTAGCTGGATCAAGCGATATGAAGAAGAGGATACTCTGGAAGATATAATCATGGCGTTCGTCAAATCACGTATCAACAGAAAACCGACATGCGTCATCATTACGAAGAAGATCCGTTTACTGGAACTCGATATTTTGCGGCACGTTACGACGACGTTTGCAGTCGCCTTATTGCATGAGTTAAATAACATATATATCAATGCCTTATTGGATCAATGCGTTTGAGACTATTGGCTGTTATTACAAGCAATGGTAGTTAGGTAGTTACACCCGATATTAACTATTGTTTTATAATAATGAGTTCAACATTATAATTTTTCTATTTTTTTAAGCGTTTTACTTCCTCACTTCTTATTGTTGCCTTAACGCACTTTGCAAACAAAATTCAGTGAATATTTATGCAAAGATGGCGGAATCTCGTTTTCTAGCACACTTAAGTAGAACGCATAAATAATAAATCAGATATATTAGATTAAAAACAAATTGTTTTTAGTACGATAATGCATACGCGTCGTGTTTATTTTTGGTGTGCATTCAGCTATAGAGCGTACTCGTATGTAAAAGCTCTTAATAAAGATGGAGACTGCAACAGATAATTCTCTGTATATTTCGGTATAATTATATGGCAGAAAACAAGGTCGTTACCATGGAAATGTAAGTGTACGCGAATGTCGACCTAATTGTATTTGAATGTCTGTAAGAAAATAAGCTTATGGTGGGTCATAATTCAAATGTGTCGATTGTACATCATTTAGTTAATAGTAATGTCTATTCTTCCGTCGACAAATCGGTGCTCGTGCTAAGCCTGCTGGTATCACTTGGTCGATCATCCTTGAACCTTGCGGGATTATCCACCTATTAATTTGTGTTTTATCCACACGGTGCGATTAAAATTAATTGTCTGAGTTATATCATCATTTGAAGCAACTAGTTGCACCGTCAGTGTTTGTTGTTTGTGTTTGTTTGTTCTTTTTGGTGGTGTGTCTGTGTGTTTGTTGTTTTGCTGCTTTTAATTTTACTGTATGCCGCAGGCAAGAGACTAGCATCGTGGTTGGATAATCACCATGATAATCAGGATGATCAAGCAAGCGATAACAGCTGGATTGCATAAAGACGGATTCATGTACGTAATATTGGGCCAAAAACATACCAACACATACCATACGACGTCACATCGTGGCACGTTGCGTGCGTGTGTGTGTGTATATGAATTTGTGTATCTTGAGTATGTGTGTTGTCGACGTGTCGTGCATCGTACTACGATCCGATGTCGACTTTTTTACGATGCACGTCGTATGTACATATTTTTTTTTATCCAAAAATAAAAAAAAACAACCGTCTTCCAAAAAACACTAGAAAGTGAAGTGTTGTTGCAGTACAAGATTACGTTTTTAGAAACAGTCTCACACAAAAGTGTTACACAAAATTATTTATTGTTTTGTAAAACACGTACGTACACACACAGTAAGGAAGCCATATTATATTGAGGATTTACAAATATTTAATCTTTCAGTTAAATGTTAGAACATAAATACCTACAGAAAACATAACTACCTACAGCAATTTAATAAAGACTATAATATGTATATTTGACGATAAATGGTATTTTTTTTTATTGCAAAAAAAGATAAATATGATATAACAATAAAATAAAAATACTGTTAATAGATTTTGTTCTTGTTTTGAATTTAAATAAAATAGCGTCTAAACCCTAATTCCTTCGCCGACCTCCCTAGCGGCGTCAGTGTAGTCTGCTACGCTGACGACACGCTGGTCCTGGCGCAAGGGAGGTCGTACCAGGCGGCGGCCGACTTAGCGATACAAGGGGTTGCGACAATCGTCGATAGGATCCGGCAACTGGGACTCGAGGTGGCATTGCACAAGTCCGAGGCCATGTGGTTTCATGGTCCTCGGAATGCGCCACCGACGGGTTCCCAGATAACGGTGGGAGGGGTTCACATGGGCGTCGAGTCGATCATGAAGTACCTGGGACTCGTCCTCGACAGCCGGTGGAACTTCGCGGAGCATTTCCGCCGTTTGGCTCCCAGACTGGAGCGGGCCGGGGCTGCGTTGAAGCGGCTCTTGCCCAATCTCCCCTAGATTGGGCAAACGCCTCCTGCCGGAGGCTCTACGCGGGGATCGTGCGGTCCATGGCCCTATACGGGGCGCCGGTGTGGGCGCCTACATTGAGGCGCCAACCAGCTCGCAAGCTGAGGGCGTCCCATAGGGTCATGGCGATCAGGATGATCCGAGGATATCGCACGATCTCCGGCGAGGCGGCGGGCCTCCTTGCCGGATTACCGCCATGGGATCTGGAGGCAAAGGTCCTCGCGCAAATATGGGAGTGGCGCGAGGAGGCCAAACGCCGGGGGTGTAACTCCGCTGCCGCAGGAAATCGTGGCACAGCGGACAGAGCTCCGGCGGGATCTCAAACGGTTGGTTGCCATCCTGATTTCTTGGGGGAGCGCATTCCACAGCGAGATAGACTGGACGAAGAAAGAAGAGTGAATGAAGTCTGTGCGGTGAGTGGGACATTGAAGAAGACGATTATGGGATGAGCGTAAATTTCTATTGTGGTTTGCGCAAATGTACTGAAAGTGGGGAGCTAGATAAATAGGGGAAGAGGGAGAATCAAGAAATGAGAACAAGGTGGTCAGCGCCCTTTGCTCTCTGCGCTGGCGTATGGGTAACCACTTTAGAAGGGACCGATGCGCAGAGACATGATCGTATTTACGCAGATTGAAAATGAATCGAATGCAGTTATTGAGAAGACGGTCACTCTTTGATGAAAACCGAGAGTACGTTTAAGAATCTTATAATAATTTAGAATTCCGTTATTTTATTTTTAGTAAGTACAATCCTAATGCATCCTTAAATAGACTGCATGGACAATTAAAAGAATAAGTAGACATAATTTTGACACGTTTGACTTAAATGTCATAACAATAATATTTTTATGTGAAATATGGAAAATTCTGACGTAAACTCAGGTAATTATAAATAGACGAATCGTTTAAGACCGATTCGCAGAGTACTAATACAGAAAACAAAGTGTCAAATATAAATAATGTAAAAGGATACGTCGTAAAAGGATACTGAAACATAAAGAGGATGTGGATGAATGAAAAAGAAGCGTAAGTACAGTCTCAGTAATAAACAGATACTATATGACGCGTTGAGTTCCAAGCACGCCTTACAGAGATGTTAGCACCAACTGGTAGGGTCCGCAAGGGCCGATGCCTGCCAGGGGTGCGGGTTGTTCGAAAGAGATACCGTGGCCCCTGGCACACAGGCAACGGAAGGAACACGGGTGGGTTTTAGTCAGTAAAAGTCTGACACGCCCTCCAGCTCCACCCAGAGCGGGAGAAATTATTTGATGATTTCCCACCCTCATAAAAAGAAACTGGGCACGAATGAATACTAACTGTCCTGTAACAAACGAATTGGCACTTGACATGGATTACTTTTCTGTCATTCGCTATTGCTTTTTTTTTCGTTTACATTTCAAAGGTCAAAACAAAACCATTGAGGGGAAGCACCACGGTAGCCAGCGACGCTTAAATGCTTTTTTGTAATTTTTAGACCAGTGCAGCAGTGGTATTTATTCGAAGTATTTGCGACCGTAGCATGTATATATGTACAGAATAATAGTGGTTAATACGGGTTGTAGTTAGTTAGTTCATATAATTCCGTTGTATGGATACTTACATTTAACACATAAATCTTTCATCTTCTTATAAAACTTATTTACATTCTTATAACTAGATAAAAATATAGGTGACATGAGTTGAATATGTCAATAAACTCTCTTCTTAGGTTAGGCCAAGGTGCACCTATAGTAAGTAATGTTTAAGTCCCATGTAATAGGGGCGACCCTATTGCCATCAACCGGGCACAAGTCCAGACTCCGGGATGCTAGTGAGAAATTGCAGAAAAAAAACCCAATAGCACTTTGGTCGACCTAGCAATCGAACCCAGGGCCCAGGGCCTCATGCTCAGCACTAGCGATTACGACTTATAGATCAACGAGGCAGTTCTTTGGAGTCCTATCAACAAAATACGACATCGATGAACTCTCGCAAATATTTTCATTTACAATCCTTTACAAGTTTCATTCATTACAGAAGTCTGCTAAGAATCCATAGACATTGTCGTAGATGGGATGACACAATGATATCTTAAATCTAAAATCTTCAACAAATTCAAGGTGACTTCAACAGCCTCTGTTCCCAACCCTCTCTTTCCACAAATTTCAGTCTGATGCCTCCAATTGGCTGCGTGACCATCGCTCTGGGCTCGAACGTCAGCTGTTTCTTCATTCCCGGAGCCAGCTCCACGCGGTACTTTTTCAGCAACGTTATCAGACCAGCCGCCATTTGCATTCTTGCGAATCGCATACCTGCAAAAGACATTTATTGTAAATAATTTGGATCGATATCGTTATGATGTTTAAGTTTGGACGTACGATGTCAAGCAGTGGAGTGATAATTCCACAACGTTTCTGTACTAGCGCAGCCATAGTCGAATACAGATGTGATAAAATCGCGGCGGGTTTTGTTCTCGGCGAAGGCAATGCATTGAAGATTCAGTATCTTCAACGCACTGCCTTGCGCCGAGTGTTGGAAATTGAATAGTGTGTATTTTTGACGCGTTGAAATGCACTCTGTTCGGTTTTCGACATCGACTTAGACCTTAAGCATTGGGTTGCGAATTCAACAATCTGTCAAGCAAATTGGGTTCTTTAAAAGATCTCACTTTGTTTGTTTTCAGTGGGTTCTTTAAAAAACCCCACTTTGTTTGATTATAGGAAACAAAATAACATCTTTTGTTTCATAGGATCAGTTAAAAATATAAGTCTAGCTTGACTGAATCACAGTCCCTACTTCGTGAGGATCCCTAAACTAGCATGCTGATAAATGTGTAATTATTCTATGAAACGTTCAGTTTATTATTTATTTCCGTTTAACGGACAAAAAAAAAAGGAGAAGGCACTCAAGTCAACACGTTTTTTTTTTGTGTAACCATACTTGGAAATTCATTTCTAGTAACAAAAAAGCTGTCAACAACAATGTAATCTATAATGCTATGGTTGCTATAGCTGTCAGCGTCTTGTTGGAGCATCATGCGCTCATTCGAAGACTTTCACCATTTCAAAATCATGGTTGAGCTTCTTTCATAATATGACGTGCGCCATTATTATCAAAAACTAAATGTTTATACAATATTTAGTTCACGAGCAGGTCCAATTCATTTCATTTTCAAATATCTTTATTTAACTACAGAAACAATCAACAAATGCACTTATCCTAAGGTACATTAACTCATTATAATTTGGGGCACTTTATGAGGCTAGTAACACACCTTTCAAACCTTAACACAGATTTTAGATTCAACTGGTAACAACATATACTTAACACACAATAAACATGGGAACATGATGGTAACTATGCAAATTATTTAGTAACTAAAAGAACTTATAATTTACTGATTGCAAGGTAGGTATATCAAAAATATATTTTAAGTAATTTGCTGATCGCACGGTGCTTGTATGTAAATACGAGATTAGTAACCGTACGACCAGTCAATGATCAGCGGACGGAGCCTCCCTGCCGCTCGCGCTCCGGTGTATTTGTGGCCGGGGACAGGGCGGCAGCAAGCCTCTCGGGGGTCAAGCCGCTGGTCGCTCGCATCTCGGGTGGTGGGAACAAAAAATAGTGATGAGGTAAAGGGTAAGTGCCGTATCTATCGATATATGGCAATTTGTCTTTAGTTGATGAACATAAATTTGAAATTAACGGGTTAATACTATTAATTTTGTTTCTATTATAAAATCTTGATGATATTTTAATACTGTAATTAAATAATAAGGGAAGTTTAATTTGTTTGTGTAATTTCTTAAGATTTGTTTTAAATTTTGTTTTATAGGATATTTTAACAGCTTTATTTTGGACTACGAGTACTTGCAGAAGTTGATGGTTAGAAATACACGTGCTACTCCACACAGGGCAGGCGTACGTTATGCACGGACGGACAAGCGTAGTATAAATTCTTAGTTTAGTACTGCTACTGAATTTGCTTTTACGATTCATTACGGGGTTTAAAGCGCCAAGGGCTTGGGCGCCCTTCAAACGCAAATCAGCAATATGTTTGGACCAATTCAGATGACAATCCATTTTGATCCCAAGGTAACGCACGCAAGTTTTCCAAGGTATTGTGTGACCTGCCATTTTTAAAGTTCTTGAGGGGGGTTGCCTAGCACGGGAGAAAAATATTGCTTCCGTTTTATCCTCATTTATTTTGAGTTACCATTTCTTAAAGTAGTCAAGAAGCAAATCCATAGAATATTGTAGGCGACCTATGATCAAATTGGTATCATCTGAAGAGGTATAAGAGGCAGTATCGTCAGCAAAGCAAGCTAATTTGGTTCGAGGTTGAATAGGGATGTCATTCAAGAACAGAATAAATAAATAGGGTCCTACAATCGAGCCCTGGGGAACTCCAGCTAGGACGTTTAGAGGTGATGAAGTGGTGTTTCCGATGTGAACCTGGAATTTACGATCCGCAAAGTACGATTTAACCAGTTTAATCAGAGGCATGGGTACATCCAACTTGTGTAGCTGGCCTTCGTGCCACACGGTATCAAAAGCTTTTTCGATATCCAGCAGAAACATACCTGTGGACTGTTTGAGATTTAGGTGATGGGATATGTGTTCAGTTACCCTGGCTAGCTGTTGGGTAGTTGAATGAGTGGCACGGAACCCAAACTGCTCCTGGATCAAAAACTGCGCAGTGGCGCGTAATAATCTTGTATAGATCACAGACTCAAAAAGTTTACCAACGGAAGGTAGCAGACTGATAGGGTGGTAGTTTATAGGTAAAGTATTGTCTTTTCCAGGTTTTTTAAGGGGTATTGTTTTAGCATTTTTCCATATATTTGGAAAATAGCCCAGACCAAAACAGCCATTGAAAATTTTAGTAACATAGACTATAGCTTTCTGTGGCAAGTTCTTTAGAAGTAAGTTATGGATCCCGTCATGACTTACAGATTTACGGGTTTTAAGCCCAGTCAAAATTTTACGAATCTCAAATGGCCTCACCAGCTTTATAGAATTAGAACCGAGATTATAACTATTAATGGCAGACATAGAGTTCGATATCTCATCCATTAGATCGCAGTCACAAGCCCAGTTAGCGGTAAGACTCATATTGTCACAGAAGGCATACACTGTTCAGCCGTGCTAGTAGTCAGGGACCCATCCGAAAGTTTAAGGGGAGGTATATTCGTAGACCTAGGCTTGAGAGATTTAGTCAGACGCCAGATATCTTGACTGGGGTTATCACATTTTGCCAGCTTACTCGTAGCATTCCAAAGGTCATAGCAGGTCCAATGGCATAGAATCAAAACAGCTTTTATCTTATCTTGTAATTTTTATATACTTATGTGAGTTAAATGTACTCAAACACTACCAACTGACTAAGTTTGTATGAGAATAACATACTGTGCGTCTGTGACGTATTTAGAGATACTTAGGTTAGCGCCCCATGCAAGTTAAGTCCTGACTAATTTACTTACATCATAAATGGCAAATCAAATTAAACAATATTCTACTTAATAGTCAGTAAAGAATTGTAGAATGGGCCCGCCCATCTGTCGATGTTTGACTCAGACTGTACGGAATCAGCTGCATCCGGTTAGACTGGAAGCTGATTCTAATATAGTCGGGAAAAGGTTAGGTAGATTGATTGAATATTATGGTCAGATAAGGAGAATATAACCATTTCCCAAAGGTCAGCATAAAATAATAAATATATGACTTACCGATACAGATTCTGGGACCATCACCAAACGGCATGTATGTGTACGGCCTGATGTTCTGCTTCTCCTCAGCCAGGAACCGTTCCGGACGGTACTCTTCCGGTTCCGGGAAGAACTCCGGGCTATGTTGCAGATGGTACACCGGTACGTGCACCCGCAGCCCCTTCTCTAGCTTCAGTCCTGATGGGAACGTGTAGTCTTCTACCACCTCGCGAGTTAGCACTCCGACCACTGGGTACAGGCGAAGAGCTTCATCAATACACGCATCCATGTAAGGTGTCTCTGAAACGCACTCATACTTCAGCACGTTGTTATGACGACGCAGGTAATCGTCCACCTCTTCCAACAGTCGTTCTTGAGCTTCAGGATGTTTCGCCAACTCAAACAAAGTGAAACTCAATGCGGTTGACGAAGTATCAAATCCTGCGGCGAAAAACAAGAAGCATTGTGCCACCAATAGGTCGTCGTCGACATCTATAGTAACTTTCTTTCCTGAATCTGCTTTCATATTCTTCAAACTGTCGCCTGTCATTGTATGGTTGTTCTTCAATTTCAGCACGAGATCAACAAAGTCGTTTCTCGAAGTCGGCGTGTAATTGCGACCTTTAAAAATTCCCGTCAACAAATTATGGAAGAAATTGTCAACTTCTGTCGGCATCATTTGGAATCCCAGTGCGTAGAAGATGGCCGGCCAGATAGCGCGTGCAACTACCTTGAATGCTCTAAACCTATGAGTATCAAAGATAATATCACCAATTTTTCTGAATGGATTGTTGTCCTTCTTTTCCATCGTGTTTGTATCAAGGCCAAATGCGCAGGATCCAATGCAGTCCATCGTGTACCTCGCCACGAGCATTCTTGCTTCGATCTCGTTGCATTTCTGCACTTCGTCGTCGAGAATCCTTTCGAAAACGTGTGAACACTTCTCGATCAAGTGGAACATGTTCTTCATCTTGGCGGAGGAGAACAGTGGGGTCAGGTTCTGACGTAGCACCTTCCACCTGTCGCCGTAGGTGAAAAACAAGTTTTGGGTGAACACCTCCCTGTGGGAGTAGTTGGAGACTTCACGGCCGCTGAAGAAATAGAAATCCTTCGTCATTACGAGTTTGATAAGTTCTGGATCTTGTAGAATGAGGGTAGGTTCCGTGCCGTAGTAGGCGCCGACGCACGGCACATTCGGGAATTTCTGGCATATTTTCTGTGCGAGATGTCCTAAGTAAGTCTTCTGTAAAATATATTCTGAGAAATTCCCGAAAAACGCGACCGGTGGTGAATGTGGCACTTTCTTATGCTCCCAATATTGGAACTTTCGCTTGGAGACGAGGTAGACCGCGAAGAAGATCAGAGTTAGCGTGGCGAGCAATAGTAACGCGATCATGTTGATGTTTCGAGGTATATGAATATGTTGGAAGTGTGTTTGGTTATTTATAGTTTTGAAGATAACGTGCTTGGAATACTTGAGGGTAACAATGTTTTCAGAAGTCTTAAGGAATTTCTCGTTAGTGATTGTTTTACAATGTTGATAGGTGTCGATTGCACTTGAAAATAATTGTAATAAGTGTTTACCTGAAATGCAACTAGTTGCCTTTTATTTATAAGAGAACATTAGGAAATTTTAATTTTGTTGGCTACCCGGCCGCTTTCGTCTAAACAACATAATAAACTAAATAAGATACACGTCTTTTTCTAACAAGGTCGTTTAGAAAAATACTTTAAAATTATTTAACAATAATTTGAATAATATACAAGTTTTAGTATGTTTCAAACTCGGTCGTTTGTCAAACATATAATCGATGCTCTAAAATTTATGTCAAGTTAATAGTAAATCATCATCATCATTTCAGGCGAAAGACGTCCACTGTTGGACATAGGCCTCCCCCAAGCTCCGCCACTTCGATTAATAGTAAATATTGTTAAAATATTATAATTTAATTTAAACGGTAGGTACATACATTTATTCATATGATATAAATGTACCTACTAGAGAAATAGGATTTGAAAAAAATATATTGTACAATCAATTTTTTTTCAAATCCAATTTCTCTACGCAGTTTAATTCTAAAATATTGAAATGGGAGCTCTCTTGTTTTTTGAATTGTCCCGAAATGTACGTAAGTGTGGTGACAGAGTTCGCGCGTGTCCTATGTGTTCGGTGTTTTCACCGAACACCTTAGTTTGCTATTACGGCGTGACGCGTTGACCTAATTTTATTAGGTACTTGTTTCATGTAATTTATATTAGATTCAGTGCACTTTTGTCTACCGCGTTAGCCGGGTGTATTCATTAACATTTTAACATTAAGAACAGTTTGCGAGTGATTTAATAAATAGTGTTCAACATAAACATTTGTTTCCCCTCAAAACACCGACACCTTGCTACGTACCCCGACATATTTTGGTCCTTCGAGCCGGATCACGCGTCGCGAGATTTCGGAAATTCGGAATTTTGGTGTGCGAGGTCTGAACTATCGTAACATAAACAGTGTGTGTACGTCTTGGGGCTGTCGGAGAGAACATTGGAGCAGAACAGTGAAGCAGCAGCAAAGGCTGAGTACTAACAGCGGAATTCAAGTAATAAATTTCCTTATTTTTTAGTCAATAAGGACTGTATTTAACATCCTATAACAATGTCGGAACTCATTGAAACGCAATCAATGATCTATGATAGCATCATAAAACTCGGCATTAACTTGAAGAAAGATAGTGCTGATAGGAAAACAATAGATTATTTTAAGAGGAAGCTTAACACTTTAGAGAATTATTGGAATGATTACCAAGTTAATCATGAGCGAATTGAGGGGGAGGTAAGTAAAACTAATCCTTATTTTACCGACCGAGAGTACGAGAAAACAAGTACGGTGTATGAATCAACCAAGGCGTTGATAAACCAACAGTATCAGTTGCGGCTGATGAAAACAGGAAGCCTTTCAACAGGTGAGCAATCAACAGCTCGGGACAAATCACCATCGACATCGAGTATGCGTGCAGACGAGAAAACAGGTGAGGATGCGGGATTAAGTTTCTCAAGGCAACTAAGCGACCGACCAGCTCAGAAGTCGAACTTGGAGCCAAACAGCAAGCTAGACGATTTGCTGAAAAAACAGTATGCGAATTTTAAAGCCTTTGTGCGTACAACCGCAAACATAGATGTGGACTCTATCTCAGATAAGTGGGAATTTGAGGACGTATTGAAGTCACTACAGGCTAGATGGTCAGCTATCGACAGACTACATTGGGACATCGAGATTGAACTGGACGGAGAGAACGAACAGTACAACAACATGTATGATAAGTATGAGAAAAAATTCAACAACCTGAAAAGGGCTATTAACACGAAAATGTGGTCAGTCGCACACAGGGAAAAATCAACACCTCAACTGGAGATACCGAGCTTCAACGGGAACTACAACCAATGGGTATCGTTTAGAGACCTATTTACGGAAGTAATACACAACAACCCCTCGTTATCAAGCGGCCAAAAGATGCAGTATTTAAAGGGTAAAGTTCGCGGAGAAGCTGAGAAACTTATACAACATCTATCGATAAGTACCGATAATTATTCGGTGTGCTGGAAGATTCTCACCCATCGGTATGACAACAAAAAACTAATATTCTCGTCCCATATGAACATTTTGCTAAGCTTGCCAAACATACAACAGCAATCGTTACAGCAAATTAAGCGAATGCATGACACCACGTTGGAATGTCTTAACGCCATCAAAAACTTAGGAGTTGATACCACATCGTGGGATCCAATGATTGTACACGTTTTAGGTCAAAAGCTAGATACTGAAACATATACAGACTACATAGAGTCGCTGAAGAACTCGAAAGAACTACCGGTCCTCTCAGAGTTCTTGGATTTTTTGGAAACAAAATTTACATCCTTGGAAACAGTTCGCCGTAAAGATAGCGTGCCCCCAAAGACTTCTCATCAAAACAATTCTCCAAATGGAACATTTAACAATAAGAAAAATTATTACAACAATTCGAACAACAAAAGCGACGGAAATAGAGCAGTTTCGAAATCGATGCACGTGTCAAACATAAAATGCCCTCTTTGCAATAACCAACATGGCATCTATAATTGTAAAATATATTTAAAAATGAGTGACGACCAAAGGCTAAAAACTGCAATGAAATTGAAACTTTGCACAAATTGTTTATTTAGCCATTTCGGAAATCAATGCACGTCCAACTTGACATGCCGAAAATGCCAAGATCAACATAACACCATTTTACATGACGCATTTGTGAAATTAGCGAATGCATCAACTCCGTCGTCAAGCGGCAGCAACGTTGAGAAACAAAACGCAAAGCGTAATGAACCCGTGACAGGTACCGTGAATGCCTCTCAAGAAGAAAAAGCGGAGATATTGCTAGCCACTGCTCTGGTGAAGGTCAAAGGTGTGGATGGAACTTACCAAACCATGCGCGCCTTGATCGATCAAGGTTCCCAGATATCTTTAATAACTGAGGAAGCGGCTCAGATGTTAGGTATCAAGAGACGACGATGCAAGGGAGTCATCTTTGGAGTGGGGCAAAAGGAAAACAGTTGCAAGGGGATGATAAGCATAGAATGTACTTCTACGGACAACAATTTTGTATTTGAATCTGATGTGCTCATCATGAACGAACTTATTAAAAGTCTGCCAAACCGAACATTCGCTAAACCAAATTGGACTTACATTAAAAACATTAACTTAGCTGACCCGGAATTCTACAAAAGTCGACCAGTTGACTTGCTTTTCGGGGCGGATATTTATGCTAACATTATGCTAGGCGGGATTATCAAAGGAGAACATGCGCAACAGCCGATGGCTCAACAAACACAGCTCGGATGGTTACTTTGCGGTAACGTAAAAACATACCAATGTAATGTGGTTCTAAATAACATCGCCGAAATTCAGAAATTTTGGGAAGTTGAGGAAATTTTAGAACCTTCAAACCTATCGGTAGAAGATCAGGAGTGTATGGACTTCTACACAAAAACAACAAGAAGGAACAGTCAGGGTCGGTATGAAGTCAGAGTACCCCTGAAAGAAGAATTAAAACAGCAATTGGGATCTTCCAAACCTATGGCTATTGCTCAGCTAAAGAATTTGGAACGCCGCTTAGAAAAACAACCGACTTTAGCCGAAAAATACAAGGAATTCATGAATGAATATGCTGCGTTGAATCACATGAAACCGGAACAGAAAAATAGCAACATAACACTTGAATGCTTCTTGCCTCACCACGGCGTGCAGCGAGAAGAATCTTCAACAACAAAGCTTCGTGTGGTATTCAACGCATCCGCCAAAACATCGACCAAATACAGCTTGAATGACGTCATGCTGAAAGGGCCCAATTTGCAAAAAGATCTACAGTCGTTACTACTTCAATGGAGACAATATCCCTTTGCCTTCACTGCGGACATTGAGAAGATGTACCGTCAAATCTTAGTTAACCCAATTGATCAACATCTACAAAAAATAGTTTGGCGTGAGTCATCAACACAGCATATACAAGTGTATCAATTGAACACGGTAACATACGGAACAAAGGCCGCACCGTTTTTAGCAATTATGACCTTAAAACAGTTGGCGGCGGATGAGCGATGCAAATTTCCAGAAGCGGCTGCCGTCCTGGAAAACAGTTTTTATATGGATGACCTGTTACATGGCTGCTACAACATAGAACAGGGTAAAGAATCCATAAATGATTTAATTCAGCTCTTGAAATCAGGAGGCTTTAATCTTCGAAAGTGGTCATCCAACAGTCAAGAATTATTGGAAAACATATCAACCTGTCAAGAGGAACTCGTTTATAGCTTCAAAAATGATGACATGTTGAAAACCCTAGGTTTGTGCTGGAACCCAAAAGGAGATCAATTTACATTCCGTTGCGACTTTTCCCAAACAACCTCAAAACTAACAAAAAGGAGCTTACTATCAGAAATATCAAAATTATATGATCCTCTTGGTTGGCTGACACCCCTATCCACGAAGCTTAAACTATTATTTCAAAAGTTATGGAAACATGATTTACAGTGGGATGAAAAAGTGTCAGATGATATACACAACGAATGGGTAAAGTTGGTTACGGAAATTGATAGTATCAAACATTGCAAGATTCCTCGATGGATATTATGCAACGATAATGACGTCATCGAACTGCACGGCTATTGCGACGCGTCTATCGAAGCATATGCGTGCGTCGTATACGCACGAACAAAACGCCAACAACAAACAGTAATCGTCGCAGCTAAATCGAAACTTATACCAAGCAAAAAGAGCGTAACATTACCGCGAATGGAGCTTTGTGGTGCTTATCTACTATCTAAGCTCATCGGAAAAATTAAACAGAGTATAAGTTGTCAATTAGAAATCTATGGATGGTGTGATTCAATGGTGGCCATAGGGTGGATACAAGGCGAAACAGCACGTTGGAAACCTTTCGTGGCTAATAGAGTCAACGCTATAAAACAAACAATGCCGGCAAACTGCTGGCGATATGTGAAATCGGGAGACAACCCGGCCGACTGCGCCAGCCGAGGTTTAACAGCGCCTCAACTATTAGAACATTCTTTATGGTGGAAGGGACCAGCATGGCTAGCTTCCTATGACGAAGAAAAGGAACAAAAACAGCCTATCTACAAAACAGAGGAAGAGATGAAAACCATAAAAATGGTAAACATTGTTCAGGACATTAACAGTAACAGCATAATAGATAATTTACTATTACAACATAATTCGTTTATAAAAATAACTCGTGTCTTGGCATGGGTACTGAGGGCATTGACGCCAAAGTCGCAACGTAAACATTTACCAAAGTACCTAACATTATTGGAACTGCGAAAAGCGAAATCAGCTTTTATAAAACGAGTGCAAAGTACTGCATTTCCGTCAGAAATTGAAACATTAAACAAAAAGGGAAATGTGGCAACAAACAGCAAATTATTGAATTTAAAACCTTTCGTCGATAAAAGTGGCTTTCTCCGAGTGGGAGGACGACTAAGGAACGCGAATATGAGCGACGAAATGAAACATCCTAAAATAATCCCTAACAAAAGTCGATTGGCGGAGTTACTCATAGAAGAAGCTCATCAGTTAACATTCCATGGGGGCCCTCGACTGACCTTAGCTGCTCTCAGACGACAATACTGGATACCCAGCGGATACAGTACGACCAAAAAACAATTAAGAAATTGTGTAACTTGCCGTAAGCAGGAAGCAAGAAAGCAATATCAATTGATGGGTGACCTTCCCGCAGCTAGGACCAACTCTGCTCCTCCATTCTACCATACTGGGGTGGACTACACAGGTTTTGTGAACATCAAGGCAAACAAGGGGAGAGGGGTGAGAACAATGAAAGGCTACGTGGCAGTATTCATTTGCATGGTCACGAAAGCAGTTCATTTGGAACTGGTGTCTGACCTTACCAGTTCAGCCTTCCTAGCTGCACTTAAGAGAATGGCGGCCCGCAGAGGCACACCACATAACTTGTATAGTGACCAAGGAACCAATTTTATCGGAGCTAACAGGATGCTACAAGAGGAGTATAACCAAATACAACAAGTTTTCGGGGATAGTTGCCAGGCAGAAATAGCGGAGATGAACATACAATGGCATTACAACGCTCCATCTTGGCCGAGCGCTGGCGGGCTGTGGGAAAGAGCAGTCCGCAGTCTCAAGTTCCACCTGAAAAGAGTGGTTGGTGAACAAAAATTAACGTTCGAAGAGTTCACCACTGTACTGACACAACTAGAAGCGTGTCTAAACTCGAGACCGTTATGTTCACTAACAGAAAACATTGAGGATCTGGATTATTTATCACCGGCACATTTTTTAACAGGAAGATGCGACTTAACAGTTATTGAGACGAAGGAGGATGCAAGAACAAGATGGCATTTAACAACCAACATTTTTAAACAGATATGGCTAAAATGGAAGATTGAATATTTAAGCCAATTAACAGCGAGAGAAAAGTGGTCTAAACCTCAGGAAAACCTAAAAATAGGCAACATGGTAGTAGTGCATGAGGATAACATTCCAGCTGGACGGTGGATTATGGGCAGAGTGATAGATTTGCATCCCGGTAATGATGGCTATGTCAGGGTGGTGTCATTAAAAACGAAAAATGGCATCATAAAGCGACCAGTAGTCAAACTTTCTTTATTACCGGTCGAAATCAAAACAAATAACCAACAAAACCGTTCAAGTGAAACAGACACTTCATCTGAACAGAGTTCGGGGACCCGGAATAACAGGAAACAAACAAGGAAATCGACACCAGGCACGTCATCGTATGTCGCCATGGCTTTAACCTTTTTTATGTCAATCTGCACCGTTGCAAATTGCAGCTACAACATAACGTCACTAAACAATAATCAATCATTTTACTTTGACCCGATATCCAAAATTAGTCTCATAAAAGACAGTTGGGTCCTAGTCGTATTCTATAACATGTCTCCGTACTGGGAAGGAATGCAGGCGTTTGAAAAAGTTACTTCATACCTGGACAAAACATGCCAAACAACAGGCAGCGAACAGTGTAACATGATAGTCCCTCAGCTGATCCATGAGTGTAATGAACTGAAATACTACAATGAACTTCTGATGACGCAACATGTAAGTAGACACTCCAGACGGCGGCGGGGACTTATCAATGCAGTTGGAAACATTGCGAATTCCCTATTCGGCGTATTAGACGAACAATTCGCGGAAAAATACAGCCGAGACATCAACATGATACAGCAAAATGAAAAACATTTAGCCGGTTTATGGAAGAATCAGACTTCGATTGTCG
Source organism: Polymixis flavicincta (assembly GCA_949987655.1). NCBI lineage: Eukaryota > Metazoa > Arthropoda > Insecta > Lepidoptera > Noctuidae > Polymixis > Polymixis flavicincta. The sequence continues at coordinate 20,803,529 of OX465190.1, read as the reverse complement.
AATCAGAGTACAATTTGTTGAAAAGAACAGAAGAAATTATGTCAAAACAACATAAAATAATTAATAAACATCTGATTACGCTGGATAACATCTCAAACAACTTACAAAGAGAGATAAATAACATATCCTTACTTCAAGAATTTACCATGACAGCCCTAACAGCTAGTAACTTACTGCATAACTTAAAAAGAACTCAAGATATTTTACTTGACATCCTTACCAATGTCCATCATGGACAGGTTAACATTCATCTGCTTACCCCTGAACAGCTCCAAAAGGAACTTAACATTATCTCTGGGCACTTGCCCGATGATTTAACATTGCCTATTGAACCGCACGATATTCGAAAGCTATATTCGATGATAAGCATTAAAGCACGAATAACCGAAGAATACTTCCTCTTCCAAATAACATTCCCACTTATCAGTAGAGATCGATATAAGTTGTATAAAATACATCCTATACCACACCAGACGAACAACACTATGATAGAGTTTATTCCGTCGTCAGAATACGTCGCTACGGATCTAAAAAGAGACTCATACTTAACAATTACGTCAGAAGAACTTTCACTATGTAAACAAGAAGATGATACGTTTATGTGCGATTGGAAAAAGCCGATATACCATCTTAACAACGAGAACAACTTTTGTGATCTCGACCGAGACACAGATAAGTGCAAGGTACGAAGATCAAGATGTGGAAACAAATGGACATCACTAACAAATCCGTCACTATTCTTGTACTATTGCTGCAACATTTATGCCATCAAAGTAATCTGCGGTGAACAGATACAGAAGATACAATTGAGCAAATCTGGTATCATTTACTTAGAACCAGGTTGCCTGCTGAAGGGTCAGGATTTTACTCTGAACATTCAGAGTAAAAAGAAAAACAGACTTGACATAAGTCCGGACATTTTTGTACCTGAGATGGACCAGTTAAACTTCATCATAAACAGCACTATGCCTTTTCAAGACGTACAAGACGTAACAGATTCAGGCGAGATGAAGTTCGCCTTAAAAAAGCTACACAAACGCATCGACGACATGAAACAAAGCCAGGTGGAAGTGGGAGGTACATTATCCACTCATGACATCCATCAGTATGCAGTAAGCTACATCCTGGTCGGCGCGCTGGCGCTGGCGGCGGGAGCGCTGCTGTACAGGTGGCTTAGGCTGCGAGCGCGCCGCGCCCACATCACGTCGGACATGGAGCTTCAACCCACCAGAAGTTTTAGTGATGTGAACGTCCATAGTGTTAGTGCGCGGCAAAACATTAGTGAACATCAATCTAGTGCGACACAACATGATTGTGAATTAAACAAAACAATGGTGAATAGGGCGTGTATTCGCGTTCCTAGGAATCCTTTAGGAACATTAAGCTCTTAATTTTATTTCAAATCTTTTTACTGTTGTTTTACTAACATTTTAATCTTAAGTTGGCTTGTTTTCACCGTGTAAACATTAGTATCATGATCATTCCATTATTTTACTAACATAACATTGTTACATCTCAGCATCCCTATCTTTCGTGGCCCGGAATATGTTCGGTGTTTTCACCGAACACCTTAGTTTGCTATTACGGCGTGACGCGTTGACCTAATTTTATTAGGTACTTGTTTCATGTAATTTATATTAGATTCAGTGCACTTTTGTCTACCGCGTTAGCCGGGTGTATTCATTAACATTTTAACATTAAGAACAGTTTGAGAGTGATTTAATAAATAGTGTTCAACATAAACATTTGTTTCCCCTCAAAACACCGACACCTTGCTACGTACCCCGACACTATGACTTGCACTTTTCTTCGCCCATGTGTGATATATATTCACAATTAGCTTATTATCGACACTTAAAACAAAGTAATCAAAGTTATAAACATACAGGCTGACTTATAAAAGGGATGTATTGAAGGATAAAGGCACACGAAATTTCATTGTCGCCCCAAATGTTATGTGAAAAAAATTAAATTTAAAATTTAAAAAACCCCCGACCCAAACAAAAACTCTAAAAACTAAAAAATAATATTTATAGGCCTTTTAATTTGAACGTAATATTTTGATCAGGGCATTGTCAAGTCGGGGGACGGTCAATGAAAACGCCAAACAGAGGCCTAGCCGTCCCCCGACTTGACAATGCCCTGATCAAAATATTACGTTCAAATTAAAAGGCCTATAAATATTATTTTTTAGTTTTTAGAGTTTTTGTTTGGGTCGGGGGTTTTTTAAATTTTAAATTTAATTTTTATTTCTTGCTTTTTAAACTTAATGTCTCCCTTAAATCACCATTTATCTATAATCTATTCATTGAGACCTTTTCAATGAGCCCAAACACGATACTTCTGCTGTTTGTTGGTGAATAACTTGGGTTTCCTGGAAATTCCAGGTGTTGCTCCAGCATCAGTTCAAGGTTATTTTATTCGTCTAATATCATTGAAGTAATAGAATCCCAAATTTTGAGTTGATCAGAGGCTAAAATCCCTTTTTCAACCAGAAAAGAGCTGATAATCTTCAAACGGCTGAACCGATTTTAATGAATCATATCTAAGAACACTCCCGACTAATACACCTTTCAAACAAAAAAAACTAAATCAAAATCGGTTCATCCGTTCGGGAGCTACGTTGCCTCAGACAGACACACACACACACACACACACACACACACACACACACACACACACACACACACACACAGACACGTCAAACTTATAACACCCCGTCGTTTTTGCGTCGGGGGTTAAAAATAGAAAAACTTTAATTGAAAAAACGAATTCTTATTAAATACATTAATTTTGGTTCCCCCAGCGTATGCTTATATTATTTGTTGACCGAAGCTTTGCTTTTGTACTTAGGTACAGTCGCCAGCACGTCAAGCTAAACCCTATACATAACTATAACTACGACGCGCCATGCAGTGTTAGAAAGAAAGTATCATCGCCCTGATTGGTGGATGTTTAAACGTTTCTAAAATTGCCCAATTGCTGCACACACTGATATTTAGGAGCCAATTATCATGTTTTACTAGGAATAAGCCACACCCACGCCCCCCTGCGCGTACGTCACCGCTCCCGAGTTTCACTCATCAGTTCATCACATCGTTCGTTTCAGGGGGTATCAACTCTCTATTGGCCAATGTAGACAAGGTACCCGGGGCAGAAATATGACATTGCCAACATTAAAACTATTTTGAAGGACCCAAAAAATTAGGTCTTTCATAATTCTTTATTTTTAAGTTGTAACACAGGTGCATTGTATTTGTCTCGTTTTTTTTTCTTTCTAAATAGTAGTTTTTAGACTGCTAATTTCCCAAGGAAATATAAATATTTATTAGATAATAAAAAAGCGAATGACCGTTTGAAGTAATGCTAATTTTTTGTTAGTCTAATTAGGTAATTTCATAGTAATGTTATCCTAAATATGTAAAAACCGAAACTATACCTAGTAGTTTTTTTGATCATTCACAGTGGCAACTCAATGTCATGAGATGTCTTTGAAATTGTTTTTGTTATGGTTAAACAATACATTCTTAGTAAAATCTAATCTACCATGTATCTTCAGGACTCGTTATATGTATAATAAACCTAATTTTTACTGTAGGTACGTATCATAAATAACTAAATAACTTTGTGACTATTTCCACTGATCTGTGTATTTTTGTTAGTCTAATTAGGTAATTTCATAGTAATGTTATCCTAAATATATAAAAACCGAAACTATACCTAGTAGTTTTTTTGATCATTCACAGTGGCAACTCAATGTCATGAGATGTCTTTGAAATTGTTTTTGTTATGGTTAAACAATACATTCTTAGTAAAATCTAATCTACCATGTATCTTCAGGACTCGTTATATGTATAATAAACCTAATTTTTACTGTACGTATCATAAATAACTAAATAACTTTGTGACTATTTCCACTGATCTGTGTATTGTGAAGTGCTGTGTACGCATGTGACGAATTCACCATTACCTACTCAATGCAAATTTTATTTTATTATGTTAACATAATGAGTCAACATGATGTTTCTAGTGAATAAGTCGTTGGTGTACCTTTTATTTATATACATAAACAAAACCTAGGTACTGTTAATTTTCTGTTAGAGTATATTTTGAAAATTTGTTTTTGTCTAACCTTGTTGTATGATACAAGTAAATGTAAACAAACTGGTTTAGTCTATACTCTGAGGCTACTGCAAACCGATTGTAATTAAAGTATTTGAATGTAATAACAATGAACACAGTAAAAATAAATTGTAATGAAACTGTTGAAATAAATAAGAAACTACGTATTTACACACTATCGTTTTATTTTGTAAAATTCGCTCGGTAGGTTTTTGGTAGGTACATTCTCTTGTAAGAAACTCAAATTTGAGTTTTCTTACAAGGGAATGGACCTACCAAAAACCATGATCAGTTCAATAGCCTGGGGATGCTAAGCAATCGTTTAAATTTACCGCCATTCGAGTTTTTTTCCTAGGGGCGAATATAGATGGCGCTCGAAACCGGTCTACTAAATATTGTATGGAGTTGGCATTCTTCTCCGTTAGGAGTATATCGCACACCTAGATCTATACTGAGACAACTCAAAAATCGTTAATTTTGAGTTATGCCTGTATTCGAATGCTCGGTGCTCATACGCAACTATCCAACGTGACAGGTTCAATAAAAGCTCATAAAATTAATCGCTAGGTACCGTTAACTTTCTTTTGTTGAATCAACGTCTGCCATCTGGTCCCACCAAAACAAGTCTATTGTGAGTTGATCTTCACTTGCCATAAGGAGTGCAGGTATTAACAAGAACGAAAACGCGGACATTTCAAATTGTTACAGTTTTGATGACACGTATACGTGAGTTAATTAGAGTCGTTACGGTGATGGTGAATTGTTCTGCCACATTACTTAACGATATTTTGACTTGTTCCAGTATTGTTTGATATGGTACGTAAATATTTAGTGATTATATTTTGATTTGACTTTGTTTTGATGGATCAACATGAAATGAATTGATAGTAAATTGACGTATTGAATTTCAGCCCCAGCTTGTATACTGTGACATTTTACAAGCTATTTATTACCTAGAATCAAATTAAATTGTATAGCTTCCCTAACAAAAAATGCAAATATACGTTTTTTTCGTCTCCTGAAAAATGACCTTTTTTGAGTTGTCTCAGTATAGATCTAGGTGTGCGATATGTGTTCTGTGGTTCGTTTATTCTTTACGTCAGTCAATAGAATTTCGTGAAGTCGTCCTGTAGTCGTCTGTGCGTGATATTAGTAACTCTAAAACTATTAAATAATATTAATATGGCGACTGGCGCCTCAGTTGACGCGAAGTTGAAAGAGAGTGTATCATAGCGCTTCGATTGAGTGGATGCCGGGTGACAGAAAGTTGTCGGCAAACGGGCATAACGGTGAGTAATATTTTTTATATTTTTTTAATTAAAATAAACAAAGGCTAATAAAAAAGAATGTGTCTGATGTGTTTTTCTATAGAATATTCGAAATAAGTTAACAGAGGGGTTAATTACGTAGGTATCGTCTTTGTGTTCTTTTTTAAGAGTTTCTGATAATTTAAGTTTTTAATGGTGGGCGCTGTTCCAAGTAGAGTGTAGCTGCTAGCTGCAGCCCCCCCCCCCCCCCCGTGAAAGCTTAAATTCAGAGTTACATATACATAAGTAAACGATGAACTATTTATTGTTTTTGATTCCAGAAAGTCATGAAATATTCTAAACAAAAGTTAATCCAGTAAGTAGCTGGTGATGGGATTTTAAATACCTACTTACCTACGCAATTACGCACTTTCTTTTAGTCCGTTGAAACATTGCTGGGTCAAGCGTGTTCGCGAGCCCAGGTTTAGTTAAAATCTAGTTACCACGAAATCGGATTGTAAATGTAATGTAAAGGTAGCGATGTTTGTGTGTAAATAAATAATTTAATGATTATAAGTTAGCTATTACTGTAAGGGCTTGTGGCTAAGTAATAACAGCCACACGGGTCGATCGATCAGGTTAAGCTACGCTTGAGCGGTTAGTCCATGGATGGGTGACCATCTTCATATACCAAGACCCTTCCGTTCCTCGGAAAACACGTTAAGCGTCGTTAAAGATCGGTGGAAGCCCGAATGTCTGACAACCAGTCTTATCAAGGGTATTGTATTACCCAGTAACTGGGTTGTAGAGGTCAGATAGGCAGCCGCTCCATGTGAAATACTGGTATTCAGATGCATCCGGTTAGACTGGAAGCCGACTCTAACATAGTTGGGAAAAGGCTAGGCAGATTATATTTTGTAGGGAATACGTTTGCCTGTAGTAATAAATTGAGTAAAAATGTGCAAAAAACTATAGCTATTTGTTTCGTTCCAGAAAAAAAACTGTTAACATCTGGCTTCGGGCGGCGGTGGCAAGAAAGCGGAACTGTAGAAGCCTACCACAGCCAACGCTACGCGAGAGCCACGCATGACGGCAGCAGCCGATACGGACATGGTCGCTGTATGCCGATTCCGTTTTCCGCACAGGAGAAATCTCAACTTCGTACAGCGTGAGTCCATGTAAGTATAGCTTGTAAACACACTTATCACATTAACTTATTCATTATTTACATAATACATGGTTTTCCTGAGAAGTGAATAACAACATTGATTAAAATAGGTAATACCTACTACCTAATCGACATGTAGTTGTAAGGGCGCTCGTCGCGCACTCAAACCGGTTTTACGCGCGCCGGCGCCGGCGGACCAGACTCAGTAAAAATTATTACTATTAGATAAATGTTCAGTTGTTTACAACGCGCCCCAACAAAGGTGGAAGTACGCAATACGACAGATTATTTATCTGTCTATGTTTATATTTTGAAGAATAATAATTTTAACCGTCCCATACTCATTTAGTTAAGTTGGCCCGTCCCGTACAATTTTTCATAATAAAGACTTTTATGTAAGTATGTATTGAAATTGACAATATTTATTTGTTTTAGATTTCAATAGACACCGTGAGCAGGCGCCTGAAGAACGTTGGAAAAAAATGCCGCCGTCCTGCTAAGATTTTATGGAGGATTAGGAAGCACACACTGTGCCGGACACTGAGTGCACGGTGTACAGAGTCGTAGTCTTAGCTTTAGATGACGAACTCCGATTCTAGGGCACTAGTAAATAATGCACTTTATTCACCCGGGTTTCCGTAGGAACCAATCCTATGTGTTCATACAGGTCATGGTCAATTTAAGTGCCAAGTTTCACTGAAATCCGTATTTCCGTTAGCGTGAAAAAGTAACAAACAATATCCATTCCCACAAACTTTCACAATAATTAGTAGCACAGTTTTACAATCCTTAAGTAGTATTTTAATTTTGTAATTATTTTATTTATCAAAATAAAAGAATTAAGGTATTTCTAAGCATTGTTTCTCAAACACTGATTCTTTCTTCCATTGCTCGATTTGGGAAAGACGCCAGTCATGTCGTTCGTTGATGTTGTGTCATAATTAGAGATCGGATAATCGGATGCATATTTAATTTACCTAAAGTTAATTTTTAGTTATGAAAAAATGGAAGGGGCTCTTAAGTTATTATTTTTGTAAAAAATATCCCGGGATTCTAGGAACACCGGGTATTTATAAAGCTTTCTAGTTCAGGTGTTTAGTATGGAAGCGACTTTTAAAGTATTAGGATTGCATAAGTATTCAGACGCATATTTATTTAATAGCTTCCGCCCGCAGCTTCGCCTGCTTGGAAGTCAGAAATTATTCCGCGGGAACATACTACCGGGATAAAAAGTATCCTATGTGTTAATCTAGGTTTAATTTTATCTGTTTGCCAAATTTTATCCAAATCCGTTTAGTCGTTTTTGCATGATTACGTAATTCGAAATTCGTAATTCCAATTTTCGAGTTAATCAAGACACGCAGTAAAATCATCCCTTGTAAAATTAACTACCCTTTTTTCCCCTTTAGGGGTAGATTTTCGAGAAACCCTGATACACGTTATTCTTTATTTTTGATTTTAGGTATAAATACCGAGTTTCGAGTTAATCAGACCGCGCATTAAAATTCTTCCATACAAACTTTAAGACCCCCCAATCCCCATTTAGGGGGTAGTTTAGAAAAACAATAAATAACCATCTTTATATTTTATTTAGATGAGTATTTGTGCCAAGTTTCAAGTTTATTAACTCAAGGAATAAGATTTTTCATACAAACAAAATCCCCCTTTTCACCCCTTAAAGGTCGAATTTCCAAAAACCCTTTCTTAGTGCTCCCCTACATTATATAAGGAAGCCCTTTGTAAAATTTAATGTTCCTAGTCCTAGCAGTTTCGGCCGTGCGTTGATTGATATACTAAAACGACACTGATAAACTAAACTGATATTTATATAGAAAACTAGCAGCGCTCCGCGGTTTCACCCGCGTAGTTCCCTTTCCCGTAGGAATACGGGCATAAAATATAGCCTATGTCACCCGGGGATAGTGTAGCTTCCCACAACAGTGAAAGAATTTTTCAAATCGGTTCAGTAGTTTTGGAGCCTATTCAATGCAAACAAACAAACAATCAAATCTTTCCTCTTTATTAGTATAGATTAACCCCGATGCAAATAAAATACATGTGTATGTAGAGTGTAAGTCTATAAGAGAAGGTTGCCGGAAATCTTCCCAAAAGAATCTTTCCAGTGCCCGGGAATATTCCCAATTGCTGGGAATGGGAACGTGTTGGTGTAACCACATAGAATTATAATAAAAGTAAAAAATAATTACATAATAAGTTACTGGTAAGATTTAGTAAGTAAGTAGAAGTGACATGTAATAAGTGCTCATTTAGTAACTTGTCGTTCAATTTTGTATGCTATACTTAATCAGAAAACATACACCGACCCTTTTCCATGTAAATTTTTTGAGGTTAACCTTGTCAAAAAAATCTTTACTACTAATGAGCGGCAGGCTAGACAATAGAAGTTTACATTTCTGGAGTTGCCTATTATGTTTGCTTCTTTTGTTACGCCGACCCGGGGCCATAAATGATGCACAAAGGATAAGTAAATAACATTTCTCAAAATTAGTATCACACCTGCACAGTTTTTTGTTTTTTGTTATCAGTTTTCACAGGATTGTTTTTTGTTATCAGTTTTACTATCCAACTTAAACTGTGGAAAATTCTCAGTAACACATTGTGGGTGTAAAAGATATGCATTTGATTTCTATCTTTTATTATTTTATTATGAAACATGCGATAAGAAACCTAATCTAAAAAGTTCAAAAAAGAAAAAAAATCTTCAACTTATGTGTTAGTGTTCTCACTAACTAGGAATGTTCCCGGGCACCAGACCAGTCAAATTATACTAATCTATCCTCTGTTTGAAATAACATTAGACAGTTAATTAAACCTTATTTTTTACAGTCCGTTCAACTGATTTTGACCTCTATTACGTTGTGAGCATGATAAATGGTATCTGCAGTAAACAGTTGGTATTGTAACTACTTTTTTGCTTTTAACGCCATCCTTATGCCTATGGAATAGAAGTCACAATCGGTTGAACCAATTGTAAAAAAGGTTTGTTTAATTATCCATTATTTCTAATGGACAATAAAAAATTGACAATTTAATGGATGGACATTTTACATTTGTTTCGCGGCAGCATTTAATATTACTTGGTAGTCATTGGTAGACTGTATAATTAATTAATCTGTTACAAAAATCAATAAAAATAAAAAAAATTGTAAAAAAATATATGTTAACAACTTGTTTTTAATCTATTGTATATTTGTATAGTTTGGTTGTATAAATTTTGTTGTAAGTATATTTTAATTTAGAGTAGGTGTAAGATTTGTTTTAAGTTTTCAATTATATTAATGTTTGAAAAATAAAAAGGTTACGATTGTTATTCCGCATTTGATTTTTATACTTTTTCCGCGGTTTCACACGCGTTCCCATAAGAACGTATCCATTGCCCTTTTCTGATAGGTAGGTTCCCTCTCACCGAGAGGAGGCCTGTGTCCCAGCATTGGGAACATTAAAGGCTGATTATGATGGCAGGTAGGTATACAAAATTCCATGATGATCGGTTGTGTAGTTAAGGCGCGTAAGGCGCCAGAAGCAGGGGGGTTTATCTATCACTGAATATAGAGGCTCTAGCTACCACTGAATCTATTATACGGGACCCCGACGCCGACGGCATATTTATTTACTTAAAAAAACGTCACCGTCCTTTTTGCAAAAGACCCCGCCAAGATACTTTTATATGGGGCTTTATAGCTAGCCCCATAAGGGCTAGCTACGCCACTGCGTAAAAACTGAAAGCGTAGGTAACAAATAAACACTCACTTTTGTATTTTATGCGGCTTCATCCGAGTTCTCATAGGAATAGGTTTTCTTAGGACAATTTGGGTATAGCCGCAAATGAACCTCAAACAAAGGAACTCATATTCTCATTGACAAAATATTTTGAATGTAATGAAGTAACGATAACAATTATAGATTCGAATTTTATTTTCCTAGAAATCGTATCTTATTTCTTGCGCAATAAGTTTGAACTTTCATGTAAAAGCAAACTTCGGTAGGTATAGGTCATTCCGTTACTAAGTTCAACCTTATTACTTTGGCAATAAGATCGTGTCAAACGTTAATTTCAAACAAGGCGGACTGACAAGACGCGTGTTTTGTAGGTATAATTAATTAAAACTTCGTCCACGTTTGTGATGGGTATCTATATTGTTTTCGAAATTTCATGCCGATTGTGTCATGGGTTTTTGCATTGAACTTCGTAAAAATACTTAGAATAGAAGAGCAAGGAACGCACGAAAACAGGTGACCGCCAGCCCACCAGTAAGTAGGTAACAAAACTCGGAAAAAGTAATTAAAAACTGCGTGAATGAATAAAAAAAGTGTTTTTCTCACATCAGATTACTTACCTGTCTACTTAACATTATTCTCCGAGAGCGTGAAATTTCGCTACCTACCTGTTTAAATATATGAGTAGGTAACACCTACTTAATACTTACAGGTATTTCCAACTATTAAGTAAAAATGAAGAAATAAAATATAAAAACGATTATATCTAAGCTTTCTTAATTAGTTTAGGCAATGCGCCGTGCACGGGCCGCTTCTTTTATTACCACTCCATTATTTGGATTCTACTCAAGTATTCAACCTGCTACGCTATTTCTTATCGCAAAGTATTTTATTCTACACCACGACGCGCATACGCACACACTCTCACGTACGCACTGCAGCACGAAACATTACGAGTAAGAACAGACAAAAAGCTATATATCTCTTTCACACGATTCTTGCTGTTACTGCTTATAAAGCGTTCAAGGTCAAAGTGGGGTAACTTGATGTGCTGGCGACTGTACCTAAATTCCGACGGTAAAAAAGTTTATCCAGTACACGCGTATGCGCAGATTTATTTGCAATTTGTAAACATGTTTTTCTATAAAGTGTGTATGAGAAGGGCGCTGTTGGTGAGAGCTAATATGATTGCTCGCACGTTTGCACGTAGTTCTAGAGAAGGAAATAAAACCTTATTTGTGCATGTTACATCTCATTTTACACGTGCAGTTAGTGTGTTGATTATATTCAAAAAATGTACAGCGCCCTTCGCATTCAATATAATAATGCGTTCTGTAGCGCATCAGGGATGTTTGCTTGAATTCGCTTCGATTGCTTCTATGCTACGATGTGGAAAAATGCGCCACCCTTGTGCGCCAGGTGCGGGCCAGCCCCAACATTATACTGCGGTGTAGGTATCGTGAGCAGACTGGACGGCTTGTGTGTGAATTGCTGCTGCAAACTCTCCACTTCGGTGTTGAGCTTGTAGCATAGATTCGTATTTAACTATATGGCAGTGTAGGTTAACCCCCTTATTTATAAACGTTGCTTAAAGTTAAGTAATGGTTAGCGTCCGATTAACCATACAATTTTGACGTTTAAACATACGTTAATTTTTCCGGCCCTGGTCCTGGCCATGGTACGGAGCGAGAGGGCATGGGTATCCGTCACCTCCTTCAGCGAAGCAGTGATGCTCGCGAAGAGGGAGGCGGCGCACGTGAGGGATAGGCAGCATATGCGCCCACGCGACCCTAGCCGCCGCAGGATACGGAGACGCCCTGGGCGTCGGGAATCCCAGGCCGATTACCGGCTACCGTAGGCATGAGCTTGCGGACGGCGAGTAATGGGTAGCTCGCTGTCCGGTAAGGACCAAGCCCAAGTCGACGGCGCGTTGTGTTCCACGCGCGCCTCAAAGAGATGTCAGCACAAAAATAATGGGGCCCGCAAGGGCCGATGCCTGCCAGGGGTGCGGGTTCGTTTGAAAGAGATACCACAGCCCCTGGCATACGGGCTACTGACACGCCCTCCTGCTCCACCCAGAGCGGGAGAAGTTATTTGATGATTTCCTACCCAAAAAAAAAAACATCTGTTAACTTTAAGCAGCGCTTATAAATAAGAGGGATACTATTAATAGTATTTATGTCGCAGTAAAACCATTTAGTACTATCATGTTTTGCCCATCCATACTGTCAAAATCGAACCGTAATAGCTTACGGGAAGTGAGCTTGATTGTAAGCTGTCAATAGTGTCAATTCCTAGCATTCAACTTTACCTCATACCTAAGTGATGTTAATTATTTGAGCTGCACCCTTATTGCGCGACACGCTATCAATCCCAATCTGAATAATTTTAAAGAAAATTTAAATTATAAAATATGATAATTATTACCACCCCTGTAATTTATCATAGACATGCATGAAAAAACTTTACCTCATACCTAAGCGATGTTAATTATTTGAGCTGCACCCTTATTGCGCGACACGCTATCAATCCCAATCTGAATAATTTTAAAGAAAATTTAAATTGTAAAATATGAATATATTAATTTTATTTATTCATACATTTAATTGACATTACCTACAATATGATGAAATATGAAAAAAGAAGCTCTTTAATATAATTTACCACTGACATGTATGTAAAAATAAATTACAATTGCTTAATCATTTATTATTTATAAATTTAATTGACATGACTTTGTATTGTATAGATTCAGAATAAACTACAAAAAAACTAATATTTGTACACCAATTTCATTGGTAGAGAACTCGACTAAAATGTATTCATAAGACCGAAATTTTAAATAAAAATATAATAAATTTTATTGTAAAACCTGTGTTCACGAATAAAGATTGATTGATTGATTGATGAAGGATGTTGCTAATCCATTGCTTCGTATGTTCGAAAAAAATGTCTTCACAGCAACGTAAATAACGCGATGAATGTTGTTGAACTGACAAAATGAAAGCCATTCCTAGTGATGGTGTGTTACGCAATTACATCTTTGCTCGCGATTTTTTTTTTCAAGACTGCAAAATTAGTATTTTTCTTCAATCGCCCTCCATCAGGTGTGGTCGAGGTCAAAAGCAGGCCCATTTCGTAATCTATACCTAGTAAAAATAAAGAAGAAAGATTTTATTGTTTATTTGCATTGAATAGGCTCCGAAACTACTGAACCGATTTGAAAAAATATTTCACTGTTGGGAAGCTACACTATCCCCGGGTGACATAGGTTATATTATTCCCCGTATTCCCACGGGAACGGTAACTACGCGCGTGAAACCGCAGAGCTCTGTTAGTAACAAATAGATAACAGAAACACTATAATACATTTTAAATTAAAATATCTAATAGCAAATTAAAAAAAAAAACTTCTAAATTCCACACACCCTTTAACTAAATTATGAAAAAATAAAAAACCGTAGGTATCTTTGCCAGATTTCTTCTCGATCTAAAAACTGAATAGTCATTCTGACTGCTCTTATTTTGAGCAACAAATGTAAACAAACGGTGTTTATAAAACAAAATTAATAGTCACTGTGACTCTTACTTCTTATGCGTATCACTTTGTCTATCTTAATGCTTTCCGAGGCACGGGGGTATCACACCGCTAAATTCCAAACTTCGGGCTGGTCAATGGTCCTGTGCCTAATCTCTCTCCGGTCGGGTCAGATTGCCGTCCCATCAGACTATGAGAGTAAGTGAAGAAAGAGTTCACCTGTGTCACACACAATAAGCTATTTGACTAGTTTCTAAAAACCATGTCACATTATTATGTGGTGTATAATAATTAAAGCCATTTATTCAGACCATTTAAAACTTATGCTACTACAATAAAATTAGGCAAGTTGTAAATAAAGCTAAAAAATCATTCTATTACTGACACCGACTATCTTGGTCTGTGTGCCCATAGGCAAAAGCCTCCTCTATTTTCTTCCAATTTTCTCTATCGACTGCTATTCAAGTCCACAGTTTACCTCCAATGGTTTCTAGCTCATCGGTCCAGCGTTTTCTCTGCCTTCCTCTATGTCGTTTGCCATTTTCGGGTACCAAAATGTTACCCTTTTGCTCCATTTGTCTGTGCCTCAGAGGGTGTGACCAGCCCACTTTCATTTGAGTTTGTTCTGGCTTTCCATGTAACGTCAGCTACCATCGTTACCGGTCTAATTTCCGTCTAAGGTCCCGGCTTACACAAAAAGTTATGGATACCAATTTATTCATCGCCAGGAGGTTAGGGAACAGACTTTAAAAATATTAGATCTGAAAATAATAAAGCCTTCAGATTCAGCATGGAGGTCACCTATTTGGGTGATCCCCAAGAAAATGGACGCATCAGGCAAACAAAAATTGCGGTTGGTACGAGTAGTTGACTTCTGGAAACTCAATGAAAAAACTTTCAACGACAAATACCCGAACATTAGCGATGTTCTTGACAAACTAGGCAGGTGCCAATACTTCTCCACTCTAGATCTGGCTAGCGGCTTCTACCAGGTCGAGATGGACCCTCAGGATATTCTGAAAACAGCTTTTAATGTCGAACATGGACATTTAGAGTTTCTTCGTATGCCCATGGGACTTAAGAATTCACCATCCACATTTCAAAGGGTTATGGACAATGTTCTCAGAGGTCTCTAGAATGATATATGCCTCGTCTACCTTGATGACATCATCGTTTTCTCTACGTCTCTGCAAGACCATATAACCAATCTCGAGAAACTTTTCAATAGACTTCGGGAATCGAAATCCGAAGATCCAATCTTAATGCACGAAACTGGTTATCTCGGACACCTATTAAGTACTGAAGGAATAAACCAAAACCGGATAAAATTAATGCAACAGAAAAAATACCCCATTCCAAAGACCCCAAAAGAAATGAAACAATTTTTAGGCATTGTAGGGTATTAAGGTAAATTTATCCCGGACTTAGCATTCCTTTGCATAGCCGTTCTAACTCAAGGACATGTAGGTTCCGAAAAACCTGTGTGTTTTGCATCCCGAACCTTGAATGAAAGTGAGCTAAACTACAGCACCATAGAAAAAGAACTTCTTGCCATAGTTTGGGCCACCAAGTATTTTAAACCCCCGACGTAAAAACGACGGGGTGTTATAAGTTTGACGTGTCTGTGTGTGTGTGTGTCTGAGGCAACGTAGCTCCCGGACGGATGAACCAATTTTGATTTTGTTTTTTTTTGTTTGAAAGGTGTATTAGTCGGGAGTGTCCTTAGATATGTTTCATCAAAATCGGTTCAGCCGTTTGAAGATTATCAGCTCTTTTCTGATTGATGAAGGGATTTAAGCATCTTCCACGGGTCTGATCAACTCGAAATTTAGTATTCTATTACTTCAATGATATTAGACGCACAAAGTAACATTGAAATGATGCTGGAGCAACACCTGGAATTTCCAAGATGCCAAAGTTACTCACCAACAAACAGCAAAAGTATCGTGTTTGGGCTCATTGAAAAGGTCTCAATGAATAGATTATAGATAAATAGTGATCAGGACGAGGAATGAGGATAAATTAGTAACAAACTTCACTGTGGGAAAAATACGCGACGATGCGCAGATTTAAGCGAGCGAGACATTAAGTTTAAACAGCAGGAAATAAAAATTAAATTTTAAATTTTAAAAACCCGCAACCCTAACAAAAACCCTAAAAAGTAAAAATAATAATATTTATAGGCCTTTTCAGATGAAGGTAATATTTTGATCAAGGCATTGTCAAGTCGGGGGACGGTCAATGAAAACGCCAAACAGGCCTAGCATTTTCATTAGCCATCCCCCGCCTTAACAATGCCTTTATCAAAATATTACCTTCATCTGAAAAGGCCTATAAATATTATTATTTTTACTTTTTAGGGTTTTTGTTAGGGCCGGGGGTTTTTTAAATTTTAAATTAAAAAACCCCCGGCCCCCGGCGGTCGTTTTAAAGTATTGGCAGATTTTAGGTAAAATAGACCAAACGCGCGATTTCTACATCTGTTAACTCTCTGATCATTCTAACAGCATAAGCGGCCGAGCGTAGCGGCCTCGCAAAAGATTTTATATGTGGTCCCCATTGTAATTTATCGTCTAGTGTGATTCCTAGGAACACCGTTTGATTAACAAATTCCAGTTTTTCTCCATTCAATATGATGTCACATTCGCTACTTCTAACATTTGGTAATTTAAATCTAATGCATTTAGTTTTTCTGCCATTTAGTACCAAATTATTTGCCGTAAACCAATCTTGGACCTGAAGAATAGAGTTATTCATATCGTCAATATTTTGTGTACGTCGGTCTATCTTAAATATCAACGATGTCTCATCTGCAAATAACACCATCTTCGGTTGATTTAGAAGTAAATAGGGTAAATCATTAATGTAAACTAAAAGAGGAATGGATCCAATATTGAACCTTGGGGAACGCCCATTGCCATTTCAGCCCCTAGTGAGTTTATGCCGTTTACTGTCATTCAGGTATGATCTTAGTAAATCAAGAGCTGTATTTCTAATCCCATAGTGCTCCAGTTTCAGCAGAAGTGACTCATGGTTTATGCAATCGAACGCCTTGGAGAGGTCGCAAAAGATTCCAATGGCATCTCTTGCTTCTTCCCAGGCGTTAAAAATTTTCTTTATTAGGGTGACACCAGCGTCAGTGATACAACGTCCTTTAAATTACCCATTTACTTTTCAAACTAATTTCATCATCATCATCATTTCAGCCGAAAGACGTCCACTGCTGGCAATAGGCAAACTAATTAATTTACTTAATAACTACTACTAAATCTATTTCAATGGGGACATTAAAAAAACCCAATAGCACTTTGGTCGACCTGGCAATCGTACCAAGGGCCCAGGGCTTCATGCTCAGCACTAGCGATTACGACCACCAGATCAACGAGGCAGTTCTTTGGAGTCCTTTCAACAAAATAAAAAGAAAAATACTACATCGATGAACTCTTGCAAATGTCGAAAATTTAGGAATCATAAAATCTTAAGTATATTAATTAAAGAGGTTTGCTTAGAATCCAAAAAGAAACATACTGGTAGATGGGATGATACAATGATATCTTTAATCTAAAATCTTCAACAAATTCAAGGTGACTTCAACAGCCTCTGCTCCCAACCCTCTCTTTCAATAAACTTCAGTCTGATGCCTCCAATTGGCTGCGTGACAACCGCTCTGGGCTCGATCGCCAGCTGTTTCTTCATCCCCGGAGCCAGCTCCACGCGGTACTTCTTCAGCAATGTTATCAGACCAGCCGCCATTTGCATTCTTGCGAATCTCATACCTGCAAAAGACAATGATTGTAAATGATTTGAAATGATATCGATAGGATGTTTAAGTTTGGATGTACTATATCAAGCAGTGGAGTAATAATTCCATAATGTTTCTGTGCTAGCGCAGCCATAGTCGAATACGGATGTAATAAAATCCCGCCGGGATTTTTTCACACACTGCATCTTCAACGCACTGTCTTGTGCCAAGAGTTGGAAATTGAACAGTGTGTATTTTCGACGCGTTGAGATGCACTACTCTGTTCGGTTTTCGACATCGACTTAGACCTTAAGTATTGGGTTGCGAATTTCGCGTGACTGACCTCGTAAAGGTTTCCCTTTTTTTCCTAAAGATGCCATAGTACAACTTTAAATTCTTTTATTTGGGGGTGTTAACAACTCTAAATATATATTTTGAACTTGACGCGACCGCACTCTATCGCACTTGAACAACGACTGACAAAATGGCACATAGGTAGTGTGCGACAGAGATAACGCTCTACGAAACCGAAATTAGCAGATTGTCTCTTTCCAAAGGTCGATGTGCAATTTATCGCCGGGTACTGTACGTTTAGATGAGAATAACATACTGTGTGTCTGTGACGTAGGTTAGCACCCCATGCTAGCTAAGTGCTGTCTAATTTCTTTACAAGGCAAATCACATTAAACAAAATTCTACTTAGCAGTCAGTAATGCGTTGAAGAACCCTGCCCATCTGTTGATGTTTGACTCAGACTGTACGGAATCAACTGCATCCGGTTTCACTGGAAACTGACTCTAATATAGTCGGGAAAAGGTTAGGTAGATTGATTGACTATATGGTCAGATAAAGAGAATACAATCATTTGACTGAGGCGACCGTAAAATAATAAATGTAGGACTCACCGATACAGATTCTGGGACCATCACCAAACGGCATGTATGTGTACGGCCTGATGTTCTGCTTCTCCTCAGACAGGAACCGCTCCGGGTGATACTCTTCCGGTTCCGGGAAGAACTCTGGGTTATGTTGCAGGTGGTACACCGGTACGTGCACCCGCAGACCCTTCTCTAGCTTCAGTCCTGATGGGAACGTGTAGTCTTCTACCACCTCGCGAGTTAGCACTCCTAGCACTGGGTACAGGCGAAGAGCTTCATCAATACACGCATCCATGTAAGGTGTCTCCGAAACGCACTCATACTTCAGCACGTTGTTATGACGACGCAGGTAATCGTCCACCTCTTCTAACAGTCGTTCTTGAGCTTCAGGATGTTTCGCCAACTCAAACAAAGTGAAACTCAATGTGGTTGCCGAAGTCTCGTATCCTGCGGCGAAAAACAATAAGCATTGTGCCACCAATAGTTCGTCGTCCACATCTAAATCAACTTTCTTTCCTGAATCAGCTTTCATATTCTTCAAACTGTCACCTGTCAATGTCTGGTTGGTCTTCAATTTTAGCACGAGATCAATAAAGTCGTTCCTCGAAGTCGGTGTGTGCTTGCGAACTTTAAAAATTCCTGTCAACAAATTATGGAAGAAATTGTCAACTTCTTTCGGCATCATATGGAATCCCAGTGCGTAGAAGATGGCCGGCCATATACCGCGTGCAACTGTTTTGAATGCTCTAAACCTATGAGTATCAAAGATAGTATCACCAATTTTTCTGAACGGATTGTTGTCTTTCTTTTCCATCGTGTTTGTATCAAGGCCAAATACGCAGGATCCAATGCAGTCCATCGTGAACCTCGCCATGAGCATTCTTGCTTCGATTTCATTGCATTTCTGCACTTCGTCGTCGAGCATCCTTTCGAAAACGTTAGAACACTTCTCGATCAAATGGAACATGTTCTTCATCTTGGCGGAGGAGAACAGTGGGGTCAGGTTCTGACGTAGCGCCTTCCACCTGTCGCCGTAGGTGAAGAACAAGTTTTGGGTGAACAGCTCATTGTGGGAGTAGTTGGAGGCTTCACGGCCGCTGAAGAAATAGAAATCCTTCGTCATTACGAGTTTGATGAGTTCTGGATCTTGTAGAATGAGGGTAGGTTCCGTGCCGTAATAGGCGCCGACGTACGGCACATTCGGGAATTTCCGGCATATTTTCTGTGCGAGATGTCCTAAGCACGTCTTCTGTAAAATGTATTCCGAGAAATTCCCGAAAAACGCGACCGGTGGTGAATGTGGCACTTTCTTATGCTCCCAATATTGGAACTTTCGCTTGGAGACGAGGTAAACCGCGAAGAAGATCAGAGTTAGCGTGGCGAGCAATGGTAACGCGATCATGTTGATGTTTCGAGGTTTCTGAATATGTTGCAAGTGTGTTTGGTTATTTATAGTTTTGGAGATAACGAGCTTGGCGTACTTGAGGGTAACAATGATATCAGAATTTTTAAGGAATTTCCCGTTAGAGATTGTTTTACAATGTTGATAGGTGTCGATTGCACTGGAAAATAATTCAGGGGTACTTCAACCCTCAAGATACAAGTGTTTTTCTGAAATGCAGATTTGTTGCAGTTGCCTTTTATTGATAAATGATTTTAGTTCTGTGAGTAGGTTTGTACTAACACTTCTACACGTCAATCCTATTTGAAAACTAGATGAGGTCGGCGTTTCCTATCTGATTACTCTGAGAAGAAAGGCCGAAACAAACTATGAGTTTTAACTTTACGGGCTACCCGGCCGCTTTCGCCTTAACAACATGATAAATAAAGTAGATACACGTCTTTCTAATAAGGTCTTAGAAAAATAGACGTTAAGAAACATGTTATTTAAGAATAATTTGAATAAAATATGGGTTTTAGCATGTTTCAAAACCGGGCGTTTGTCAAATAACATGTGCTAACGCATATGCAAAATGCTCAAAAATTAATGTCAAGTTAATAGTAAATATTGTTAAAATAATATAATTTAATTTTATTCGGTAGGTACATCCATTTATTAATATTATATAAATAAATTCCTAGGAAAAACTTCTCATAGGTATTCAATAAACAATCAATATTTTTTTCAAATCTTATTTCTCTACGCAGTTTAATTCTAAAATATTGAAATGGAGCTCTCTTGTTTTTTGAATTGTCCCGAAATGTACGTAAGTGTGGTGACAGAGTTTGCGCGTGGCCAATGACGTTGCACTTTTCTTCGCCCATTAGAGTGATGATTATTATCTTACTATCGAAGCTCGCGTCGATTGCTTCTACGCTACGATGCGTAAAAAAATGCGCCACCCTTATGCGCCAGGTGCGGGCGGGCCAGCCCCAATATTATACTGCGGTGTATCGCGAGCAGACTGGACGGCTTGTGTATGAATCGCTGCTGCAAACTTACCACTTCGGTGTTGAGCTTGTAGCATGCATTCGTATTTAACTATATGGCAGTGTAGGTTCACCCCTTATTTATAAACGTTGCTTAAAGTTAAGTAATGATTAGCGTCCGATTAACCATACAATTTTGACGTTTAAACGTCTGTCATCAGGTGTGATCGAGGTCAAAAGCAGCCCCATTTAGTGATAAAGAATAAATGAGAGAAAAAGATTAAAAAAAAAATCTAATTGCAAATTAAAATTAATCTTCTAAATTCCTCACACCCTTTAACTTAATTATGATTTTAAAAATTCCGTAGGTCATGCCAGATGCCAGATTTCTTCTCAATCTATAAACTGAATAGTCATGCTGACTGCTCTTATTTTGAGCAATATATGTAAACAAAAGGTGTTTATAAAACAAAATTAATAGTCACTGTGACCTGTTACTTATGCTTATCACTTTGTCTATCTTAATGCTTTCAGAGACACGGGGGTATCACAACGCAAACTTCCAAATTCCGGGCTGGTCAGTGGTCAAGCATTAGGTGAAATGACACTGACAGTTCACTCCACGCTCACTTCACGCGGTGAGATGGTTACAGAATAGCAATGCAGAATCGACATGCAGAATACATCGGCAGGTGGAATGACAGCTCACTTAAAATGAAGTTGGTATGTGCCGTTCTTGAATGAACTTTCAGGCAAAATTGCAAAGTCGTTTTTATGACGGAAACAGAAGTGTCCTTTTTGAAGTACTAGGGCCCGCGGCGTCCCTCGCGTGAATTTAGGAAATTATCCTACGGTGACGTGCTATCGGGACAAAAAGCTTATGTTACTCCTTATTATATCAGCAATCTACCAGTGAAAATCCCGTCAAAATCGGTCCAGCCATTTCGGAGATTAGCCGGAACAAACAGACAGACAGACAATTTTTATTTTATTTAAATACGTTCTGTATCCTGTACTTACCTATACTTGTACCTAAATCGTGTATACCTATACTTAGGCATTAAGTAGGTAATCATCATCATCATTTCAGCCGAAAGACGTCCACTGCTGGACATAGGCCTCCCCCAAGCTCCGCCACTTCGACCGGTTCTGTGTTTCCCGCATCCAGCGGATTCCTGCGGCCCTCACAAGGTCATCTGTCCACCTTGTGGGAGGCCTTCCAACGTTACGTCTTCCGGTACACGGTCGCCACTCCAGAACTTTTCGGCCCCATCGGCCATCTGTTCTGCGAGCAATGTGCCCTGCCCACTGTCACTTAAGTTTGGCAATTCTTAGGGTTATGTCGGTTAATTTGGTTCTCCTGCGGATCTCTTCATTCCTGATTCGATCACACAGGGAAACTCCAAACATAGCTCACAAATCTCTCCATCGCCCTTTGGGTGACTTTATGCCTTTTATGAGGCCCATTGTGAGCGACCATGTTTCAGTTCCATATGTCATCACTGGCAACACGCACTGGTCAAAGACTTTCGTCTTGATACACTGCGGTATTTGGGAGGAGAAGATATTGCGAAGCTTCCCGAACGCTGCCCAGCCGAGTCGGATTCGACGACTGACTTCTTAGTAGGTAATAAGCTGTTATTTTGTCGTTACAAACATACACTTTTATTTATATAGAAAGATTAAAATACCCAATTGCAAACGAAAAAAATAGTTTAAATTCTAAACAACCTTTAACTAAATTATGAAAAAAATACCGTAATACCGTAGGTATCTATGCTAGATATCTTCGCCAGCTAAATAGTGAATGGTCATTCTGACTGCTAATATTTTGAGCAATAAATGGAAAAAAACGGTGTTTATAAAACAAAATTAATTGTCACTGTGACTGTAACTTATGCTTATCACTTTGTCTATCTCAATGGTTTCAAAGGCACGGGGGCATCACACCGCCGACTTCCAAACTCCGGGCTGGTCCTGCGCCTGATCTCTCTCGGGTCGTGTCAGACTGCCGTCCCATCGGAGAGTAAGTGAAGAGAGACACAGAGTGCACCTGTGTCACACACAATAGGCTATTTGACAAGTTTCTAAAAACCTTCTCACATTATTTTGTGTTGTATAGTCCCGTACAAATAATATTATTTTTCATTTATTTAAAGTATTTTGTTTAAAAATATCGTAATAATATAATTTAAACAGGGTGGAAAAAATCAATTGGCCCTGAAGGGAAACCACTTTAAATCCTTAAGATAAATTGTTTTAATTCAAGGAAATATTCCTTTATTTTTTAAAGAAGCAAAACTGCATTCACATATTTCTCGGCAATCTTACCTAAGCCGGGAATCGAACCAGCTAAAAACAATTATCACTCGCTAGTTTATTTTATTAATTGATCCGATTATTGTTCAGGATAAAATCTCTCAAAGAATCCTATTGTGTTAGAAATGCAAAAGATCATGAAATCTAACATTAATTTTATTTTATCATCAATTCTAATAAAAAGGACCGGTAAACATGAAAGAAAATGTGTTACATAACAAGATATTGATACTTGAATTATTTTAAATTACTATTTTAGTAACACTTTAATAATTAAACAGATAAGTTGTTCGAAATGAGACCCCTCGTTACGGATACACAAGTCTTTTTTTGAAATTCACTTCGTATACCGTCGCCTTAATTTATAAATTGATCGAACAGCTCAATTTATAAATTAAGTTCAAGACAAAAATAGTCTGAATGTCGGCGGCATTTCCCCACAACAGAATACCATACGACATTACACTATGAAAATAGCTAAAGTACACTAAGCGTGCTGTCTCTATATCAGTTAAATTACGATTTTTTCTAATAGCGTATGCTGCAGAGCTTTTTTTTTTTTGGGTTGGAAATCTTCAAATAACTTCTCCCGCTCTGGGTGGAGCAGGAGGGCGTGTCAGACTTTTACTGACTAAAACCCTCCCGTGTTCCTTCAGTAGCTCGTATGCCAGGGGCTGTGGTATCTCTTTCGAACAAACCCGCACCCCTGGCAGGCATCGGCCCTTGCGGGCCCCGTCATTTTTTGTGCTGACATCTCTTTGAGGCGCGTGTGGAACACAACGCGCCGTCGACTTGGGCTTGTTCCTTACCGGACAGCGAGCTACCCATTACTCGCCGTCCGCAAGCTCATGCGTACGGTGGCCGGAAATTGGCCTGGGATTCCCGACGCCCAGGGCGTCTCCATATCCTGCGGCGGCTAGGGTCGCGAGGGCGCATATGCTGCCTCTCCCTCACGTGCGCCGCCTCCCTCTTCGCGAGCATCACTGCTTTGCTGAAGGAGGTGACGGCTACCCATGCCCTCTCGCTTCGTACCATGGCCTGGACCAGGGGGTCTACTCTCTAAGCACGAAATCCATAATCTTGGCCGAAGTTACGGGCGTTTCCCACTCCGTATCACTTACGGACCCATGATAAGTTTGGGGCTCAAACTAAGAATGAATTACGACACTGTTTGACAGTTGTCCCTACTCCTTGTATGGTTTTACCCGTCCATAAAATTTAATTAATTAGCTGTAGGAGTCACTTTGAAGTTTCGAACTATTTTCGAACGGGCCCGTATTTTTGTTGACGGAGTTAGAGAGTAGCCCCTCAGGGCCGGACGCGAGAGATCGCCGCCGCCGATCGCCTCCACGAGGACACGGCGGTGCTCCGTCCAAGCCGGGCAGACCGCCACCGTGCCCTCATGCTGCAGAGCTTAGCTTCTTCGACAATTTATCTATATGTGGGCCCCACTGAAGCTTGGCATCCAAAGTTAAGCCCAAGAATACAGTGCTATCTTCAGGATTCAATTCTTCGCCCTTTATCAACACATTAGTTTTCACCTGCTTAACGTGAGATAGCGTAAACTTAATGCATTTGGTTTTTTTTTTCATTAAGAAGCAAATTATTAACATTGAACCAGTGAACTACTTTTGATATTGCGCTATTTACATCGTCATTAACAAGTTGCTGACGTTTAAGTTTAAACAAAAGTGAAATGGCATCCGCAAACAACACTATATCATGATTATCCTTTATGAGGTAAGGCAAGTCATTAATATAAACAAGAAACAAGAAAGGACCAAGAATTGAGCACTGTGGGACTCCCATTGATACTATGGATCCGGGAGATCTTTCCCATTTACGTCAACACACTGAATCCTATTACACAAGTATGAAATAAGAAGATCCAAAGCGGTGTTCCGGATCCCGTAGTGGCGGAGTTTCCTGATTAAAGTTTCATGAAGCACGTGCAAGCAGGCAGTGCCCATATAGGTTTATGCAGAAGCTAGAATTGTACATTCAAAAATTTATTGAAACCTTGGTCTTAGCTACCACTCCAAATAACTTTACTATAGCTATTATTATTTTGTTTAAATAACAAAAGTGTGATGAAGAAGTTGTAGACTAAGATACAAGTAGGTATATTTAAAAACAGACACAAATAAAGATAAATTGTGTTATCAAATGACAAAGTTAAAAACAAACAAGTTGTTATCGACACACAATTATCTCAATGTTAAGATGCTCAATAATTCACTGAAGCTGATATGTAGCAACTTTAAAAATACGTCATTTTTGCCGCTGGATCTAAATTATACTGATACGAAATTAGCTTCAAAATACATAAATACAATGAGAAGAAGTAGGCTAATCCATAAGGAAATACTTCGCTTAAAGTACAAAAATGACTATTTAGAATATGTAAAAATGAAATCTGATGAATTATAATGTTATAATAATGCATACTCACAGACAGAGAACGAAACTGCATCAAAGTATTATAAACCATTCACAGATAGCATTGGCAAACAGACTGATGAAAATGTTTTTTTTTTCGGCCCTAAATAAACAATTAATTCTTATGACATGAAAAATTCATCGGATCTCAATAAATATATAAATCTTAATATTTATCATCAAAATCTATGTGGAGTTATGAACAAGAGAAATGAACTAGAAGTTTATGTGGAAACTCTTGATAAGAGGCTGGATTGTAGTTTGTAAGTGAACATTTATTGAATGAGAGCACTGCAAATGTTTTAACCTATGTAAATAGCTATAAGATTGCAGCTTACAACACTAGAAAAAATAAACTAAGAGGAGGTAGTTTAATTATGGGGCATGTGGATATACAGACCGAAATTTGTGAACCAATAAACAAATTGCTTGAAAAGATTCTTAAAATTGTATAAAATGGAATGTTTTGAAATTTGTGGTGCTAGATATACTATTACTGGTCTTTATGTATGTTGTTGCTATCGAAATCCGGTTGACAAAAATTTCGAACAGTTCTTAAAAAGATTGGAGAAGTTATTGGACTACTTATTCAATAGGAAATGCATTATTTGCGGTGATTTCAATATTGATCTGCTAGTGGATCATAAAAAAGTGCGGTAGTTTGTTGAAATGTTATAATTTTAGGCATCTAATCTCTTCTGCGACTTTCATCCGTAACAATAGTTCTTCATGTAATGACAACATCATAACCGATCTGCCAGAGGCATGTGTTTTGAGTAGTGAGGTAGATCACAATGGTTTGGCTGACGGGCATGCAGGTATTTTTGCTGAGGTTTATTAAAAAAATCGATCCATGCCATATTTGAATGAGAATCGGTTCATTGCAATGGATAGAAGAGTTTTCAGCATTAAAAATAGTGCAGCATTCGTACAGTCACGAGCAATAATATGTATACGCTTACCAACTTTTAAAAGTGACGTTCTCCACTTTTACTCATTGTAATCTTATTTCATTATAAAAATAATATTTTGGGACCCACACTATAATGAAATACTCAAGTTATCTCAAGGTTGCAATCGTTATTTATAAGAAAATCGCTTTTGAATTTGGCGATGTGTATACATATTAATGCTCGTGACTGTACAAGGTATTCTTAAAGAATCATGGACTTGTATGGGTATTAATTCCTTTCTTAAAAGTTTTTATCAAGTGTTTCGCAATAGCTACAGAAAGAGAAAATGTAAAACTAACCTTAAGAATAAATCACAGTTAAAGTGGATCACTAAAGGGATACGTACCTCCTCGTTTTTTATGTGCACGCAATGGAAATAACCTTGAATCGAGTGTTTTAAAATATAGAAAAATGTACGTTAGGCTGTATAGACAGATTGTTACTAAAGCTAAAAAGCTTGCTATAATGACACAAATAAATATATCAAAAAATGCGGGGAGGCAAATTTGGAAAGTTGTAAATAAATGCACTTACAAAGAGAAGATGATTCAGCGAGAACTTAAACTTAAGGTTGATGGACGAATTGTAGTGGATCCAGAGGAAATAACTAACTTACTAGTGAATCAATTTGATTATAAAGGTGTTACTGATGCAAATGAAGGAGACCTTGCTACGGAATTTCTCCATCTATGCACGGACAAGGTTGGCAGTGATATGCATATTTCTCCTACCACTCCAGTCGAGATATGTACCATAGTTAAAAGAATGGAAAATAAACATTCCTGTGGGTATGACGAAGTGCCGATTTGTCTATTCAAAGAGCACATTGAAATATTAGCCGAGCCTCGATCTGACTTCTTTAATAAATGTATAAAAGAGGCTGTTTTCCCAGACCAACTGAAAATGGCGAAGGAAATGGAGAAGGGCAGTAAGTCTGATCCTAAAAACTATAGACCCATCTCTCTATTACCAGTACTGTCAAAATTGTTTGAAAAGATTCTTAAAATTCGACTTTTAGCACACTTGCGAGTAAACAAATATTCATATTCATTGATTTATTGTTTATCAAAGGTAAAAGGCAGTTCTTATAATTAGCTATTATTGTATCTCTATAACATACCCATAGGGTGTACAACGTGTATGTCATTATTGTCGGCTAAAATAAAAATAAATTAATAATAAGACAAATTACACTCTTAGTTGTTAGCGGTTACAATACCTACGTTGCATTGGTTGTTTCAGTCAACCTATTGCAGTCATATAAGTTACGTTTAAATACATACGTTAAAAAATTATATATAAAAATAAGTTTAACATGTCAATTCTAGTCGACTTCTGATAGACATAATTATTACGGTAATTTACATTAAATCGGTCAAAACAATTTTAGTCAATAATTCGATCATTAAGAAATTCGTTAATTGAATAATACGTTTTACATATAAGAAATTCTTTTAGCTTTGATTTAAAAATATTTAATGATGATATATTTTTAATACAGCTTGGGAGTTTGTTATAGATTATAATTCCAATACCAAATACACTCGATTTCATTTTTACTGTTCTACATTTAATGGCTTTAAGTTCAGTTTTGTGTCTCGCACTTCTCATCGTTTCGTACTTATCAATATTGCGTTTTATCATCATTACCGCTTCAAGTATGTATAATGAAGGTAGGGTTAATATGTTCAATCTTTTGAAAGCTGGTCTACATAAATCAGTCTGTCTTAGTCCGCATATGCTTCTAATGCATTTTTTTTGTGCTTTTAGAGCACACTCTCTGTTCGTTGAATTACCCCAGAACAGGATACCATATTTTAGTATGGCGCCTACATATGCATGGTAAACACTCAGTGAAGTACTCTCATTTGTAACTTTTCTTAACATGTATAGGGCATATGAAAACTGATTTAGTTTTTTACAAACATGGTCAACCTGTATTTTTCAGTTTATTCCAGAGTCAATATGTATACCAAGAAATTTGGTGGTCTTTACTTCTTTTACAGTTTCACCTTTGTATTTTATGTTTAGGTTCTTTGGACTTTTATTTATATTAGCAAAGGAAATATAGCATGTTTTTTCCATGTTAATTTTAAGATTGTTTGCATTTAACCAATTTATGATGCATTCTAGGGAATTATTCACATTACTTTCGTATTTATCTTGATCCTCGTCAGTGAAAATAGCTGTACTGTCATCTATAAACAATATCAAGTCGTGGTCTATGGCTTTTGGGAGGTCATCTACGAGTATATATATACACGGTTAATTTTAGATCGTTCTGGAGCCGAAACACAGTAACTCCAAATGAGTAATATGTACTATTGGCATTGTTATTGTTTTTTTAGGACATCTCATGAAGAAGTTAGAAATTTATCACTTTTATTCAGTCATTCGAGTTAAATTTTAGTAGCACTTCCACTATTTCATTCATAAACGCAAGATCGTACGCGATCCGCTCGGTGATGACGTAGCGCGGCACAGCTGTGCGTGTGCGAATCAGTTGATAGCGTAGGTACTCGCGGTGGGTCAATAGACGTCGGACGAAAAACCAGCTGCAAGTAAGTACCTACACAAACCTCAATCGTTGGTTGGTGTAAGTTCATTTACCTCCATCGTCTCTCATTGTATCGGAAGCACGGGGTTTACAATCTCCTCGTAAATGAGAGAAATTAATTGACATTTAACTCACCCCTCTCGCATCACGAAATCACCTAGTACTAGTACACACGGCTACACATCAAGCTATACATTTCCAGTTTACGCTGATCTCGTACTGTACGAAAATCGTTTACAATGCGAGATCAGCTTATACTGGAAATGTATAGTTTGATGTGTAGCCGTGTGTACTACCCGTACTATTCAACTAGACACGACGAGTACGCTTGGGAGTTGCATTCAAGGCCTTGAATCGAGTGTCGACCAATCGAGCTAATAGGTACTTAATAAACATAAGTACCTACCTACCATAATACTAAATATTGCCTAAAACATTTTTTCTTGCGACAATGCTTGCAGCGGCTTCTACAAAGGCAGGCAATTCAAAAAGAAAAATGAATCATTTAGTGAGTCGCATAGAGTTCATTATTAGTTGGAGGTGTCCCTTACTAGGAAATTATTGAACCGAATTAAGACCTTATTTGAATAACTTTAACCGCGTAATTCGGTTGTGAACCTTGAACCTTTGTAAAGCCCGGTCGGACACGAGACAATAGATTTCTCAGAATATTTTTAGTAAACTGCGGACCTACTAACCTAGTTTGGTGAAATTTCTATTTTTCCCCGTTAACGGTTATGAAATAAAGTCTAAATTCGCTTATCTTATTTTATTTGTGTACCTATTCAACGATTGCGTATTTATTTAAAAAAAAGGCGGCGCGTAGGCAAAGGTAGCGGCGATCAGCGAACTCCGTCAGCTGTGAACTAGGTACCTACGCTTAAATAAATAGACATAGTAATACGGCAGCCATAGGTTTAGAAACATGTACCTATGGATGTAATTTAATCTATTCGAATTTAATATTTTCCATATTTACTATTGGCTAACATTGAATCGCCTGGCCGCCATTACTACGACGTGGGTAGCGTTCGAAGTACCTACCTACTCCAGTATATCTTCCTCCAATTCCGCCGACTAACGCGGGCCGCGTTTTTTTTTTTTTTTTTTGGGTGGGAAATCATCAAATGACTTCTCCTGCTGTGTAGAGCAGGAGGGCGTGTCAGACTTTTACTGACTAAAACCCACCCGTGTTCCCTCAGTAGCCCGTATGCCAGGGGCTGTGGTATCTCTTTCGAACAAACCCGCACCCCTGGCAGGCATCGGCCCTTGCGGACCCCACCTGTGGCTGCTGACATCCTTGACGGCGCGCGTGTGGAACACAACGCGCCGTCCCGTCTACCACTTTTCGGCCGCAGGGGATAGGGAGAGCGGCCAACGCTATACCGACACTCCTCTTCCCCTGCGGCCCCACCGCGTCCGCCATCAAACGGTGGCGGCCCCGTCCAGGCCACGGAAGGGAAGAGCGCTGCTCAGAAGCACGGGCACTCCTCCTCTACCGCAGCCCGTAACCCTCAGCCGCGATGCCTCCCATTCGACATCGCGGCCCACCTCAGTTGCGGTGCACCTCACCGCAACCTACTTTTTGGCCGCTACGTCGTCGGCTTTGAGGCAAAAGCCCTGACGAGCGGCCCCACCTTTGGGTTCCTCTTGGCTTCACCGTGGCCGGAATCCACGGTTACTGAGCCCCCCCGCAACGACAATGCGGGAACCCACTCGGGGGGGAACGCGGGCCGCGTTGCACGTGTGCGGGCGCTCGAAACTGTCCATGATCGAGGAGGCGCTGAGTTGCGACCAGAATGGTGGAGGTGAAGGGAACTTGAGGGTCGTTGATTCCACGTGCGCGCAGTGAGTTCAGGTGTTCCGGCTGAGCATACAACCCTCTAGCCTCTTCCAAGTTGTGGTTCGCAATCCCATAAAAATCCACATTTCACACACAGATTGCACTCATTTTTGGCGCGTAATTAGGTTGCGCGTGCGGTGAGCGCGACCTAATATAGCGAAACGCGACACAATACTAGGAAGGAATTCGGAACAAGGAAGGGCGGGCGGTCGGCTAGACGGGGGTCGGGGGCGTGGCTTACGGATCATGCTGTCTGATCGATGAATGGGTTTTTCAATGGGTATCGTTCGCATGTGTTGCCGTTTGTCGATACGTTTTACACGCACGTATACATTGATCGCAAGGAAGCGTTACTTCGAGTTCTCATTATTTCACTAAAGAAAACAATAAATTTAATTTTTCGTGTTTTTTTTTTTGTTGTTTATTTAAAATAATAGTCTCAATCGATTCTAGTTCGATGATCGAGTTCATGGCTTTCGGTTCCAGAACGACCTAAAATTAACCGTGTATAAAAGGAGAAACTGACTGACTGATCAATCAACGCACAGCCGAAACTACTAGGACTAGGAACGTGAAATTTTGTACACGGCTTCCTTTTATAATGTAGGGGAGCACTAAGAAGGGGTTTTTGGAAATTCGACCTTTAAGGGGGTGAAAAGGGGGGGATTTTGTTTGTATGAAAAATCTTATTCCTTGTGTTGATAAACTTGAAACTTGGCCCAAATACTTATCTAAGTAAATTATAAAGTTGGTCATTTATTGTTTTTCAAAACTACCCCCTAAAGGGGTA
This sequence comes from Polymixis flavicincta, assembly GCA_949987655.1. NCBI lineage: Eukaryota > Metazoa > Arthropoda > Insecta > Lepidoptera > Noctuidae > Polymixis > Polymixis flavicincta. Next base: position 20,771,825 of record OX465190.1, on the reverse strand, counting down.
TTGGGGGGTGTCAAAATTTGTATGGAATTTTTTTAACGCGCGGTCTGATTAACTCGAAACTCAGTATTTATACCTAAAACCAAAAAATAAAGAATAACGTTTATCAGAATTTTTCGAAAATCTACCCCTAAAGGGGTAAAAAAGGGTAGTTCTTAATGTTATAAATGTGAAAGTTTGTGAAGATGATTGGATCTTTGTTACTCAATCATAGAAAAACAGCTAAATGGATTTGGATGAAATTTGGCACACAGACAGATTATAACCTAGATTAACACACAGGATACTTTTTATCTCGGTAGTACGTTCCCGCGGGATAATTTCCGACTTCAACACGGGCGAAGCCGCGGGCGGAAGCTAGTTGATATATATTATGAACAAAAGTGGACTAAGAATACTTCCTTGAGGCACCCCATACTTAACTGTTTTTGGCTTAGACTGAAACGTTTGTTCATTTTTTGTTTCATTTGATATTCTTGTAATTTGAGTTATTTGAATCCTGTTTTTGAGATATGATTTTATTAGATTTAATGCATCTGCTAACTCCGTATTGTTCTAGTTTATTTAAGAGGATATTATGGTCCACGTAATCAAATGCTTTTGACATGTCCATAAATAATGCAGTTATATGTTGTTTATTGTCCAGTCCTGTCATGACTTTCTTTAAAAAAATGAAAAAGTGCGTCGCTCGTTGATTTGCCTTTACGAAACCCAAATTGCTCATGTGTGAATATATTATTGGATTCAAAATAGTTAAATATGTTGTTATAAATAAGTCTTTCAAAAAAATTTACAATAATTGGTATCAAAGCTATTGGTCTATAGAATTTCCTCTCTTCTCTATCTTCTTTTTTAAATAATGGGTTAATGACTGTAATTTTTAGTTTTGAGGAAAATATTCCGCATTCTAGGCACAAATTAATAATGGTGCTAAGTACTGGAGCTATGACATGGGAAACGCGTTTAATTATCTTAGTATTTATATTATCGTACCCTGTACTATTAGTGCTATTTAATATTTTTATTATTAGGTCAACTTCATTGAATTGCAATTGTTATACGTCAGTGTTTTTGGATAAGTACCAATATCCTTATTTGTAGGTTTTATGTCATCTATAAAATAGTTATTAAATGATTCAGATATTTCTTCCGGCATCGTAATTATTTTGTCTTTCACTTTAATTTTATTAATATTCTCTTCTGGAGTTACCGTTTTATAGTTGTTAACTATCTGCCATATTGCTTTGGCTTTGTTGGTAGCTGAACTAATATAATAGTTGTTTTGTGATTTCTGCGTTTTTTTATTATTGTTCTTAGTCTTTTCGTGTATTCTTTAAAGTATTTTTTTATCTTTCGGATTAGATGTTAACCTATACTTCCAAAGTAGGTAGTTCACGTTTTCGTTTATATGATATAGCATACTTTTTTGGGGAAATTGCTATGAATATAATTGTAGAAGAGCATTCGTACTACAAAAACGTATGTACAATTAAAACCATGGTCCGCATCTCACAGAGAGAAAGTTGCCGACAACATTTTATCAATTTAGGCATACACACAGTGCCAGGTCTTTATGTACTGATACTTTTAACTAATATGGCCAAATACATAGAAAATTATGAGACAGTAGAAGAACGGCAGATAAGGGAAGGCACACGTAGACTGGACTTGAAGAATAAACATTTTACTAATAAGAATCCAAAAATTGTTAAACACAGTTCACGATACCAGTCTGTAAAATTATTCAACAGGCTGCCTTTAGACATCAAAAGTGCCGTATACAGTAGTGCTTTCAAAACAAAAGTGCCGTATACAGTAGTGCTTTTAAAATAAAACTAAAAAATTACCTATTGAATAAGTGTCTAAATGCTGTAGAAGAACTGTAATTTTTATGAATTGTAATTGTGTCGAGATAATCATGGGTTGTAAAATTTTGTTTCATTTTGTTAATTCTAATTTACTGATCTAGAAATATATATATATTTTTTATTATTTTTGAATTTATTTCATTTAATTTTGTCAATCTATGTTAATTTGTATTGTTATTTTATTTTTTACTGTCGTAATTTATTTTTTAACCGACTTCAAAAAGAAGGAGGTTATCAATTCGACACGTTTATATATATATTTTTTTATGTATGTTCGGGCATAACTCCGTCGTATTTAGACGGATTTGCAAAATTCTTTTTTTGTTCGAAAGAAGTTTACTCCGAAAAGGTCCCATTAAAATTTCATTTTGATTTGATGATGCGTTTCGGAGACAGACAGCGGAACTCTTCAAAAAATTACAGCAAATCAACCGCGAATGTTGCTATCGCATAAATATGCATTGTTTTGACCCCAAGGATGATGAAATTTCGAATTGGTGTGGGGTAGGTAACCAAAAAGTTAAAAAATAAAAACTTTTGTCAAAAAAATTGCAACCGACTTCCAAAAAAACACTACAAAGTGCAAAATAACTTTAATTTCAGAAGTCGGTGACGTTGGATGTGTATTTTAATTATTTGTCACCGCCTTCTGAAATTAAAGTTTTTATTATTGTTTGTGAATATGTAATTTTGTGTATAAGTTCAGATACAAGTTACTCGTTTTATGAATAAATTACTATGACTATGAACAATGTATTCAGAGTGACTTATTTTTACAATGTCTGACATATTCTCGTCATTATTTGACATTATACGTCAATTTGAATACCGACTATTTTTTGTGATTGTCATGGAAATCATGTCAATTGGTTTAAATAGGTTCATTTTATATGTGTAGATTATTCTATTTATTGTGAACTAGCTGTGCCCGCGACTTCGTTCGCGTGGAATAGTGACTTTTCGGGCAGCATATTTTGTTCATATTTTATACGCGAGGCGTGTAGTACGTACTCTGTACGTTAAAAATGTTCGCCGTGATTCTTTAAATTGACATAACTTTTTTATTTATGAACCGATTGACATGAAATAAACACTAAATGTTAAGTGAAGCTTACTACAATATTTAGTGAAAACCGTATCTAAATCGAATAAGCCGTTTCTGATATTAGCGTGCACAAACACACAGACAAACAGACACACAGACAAACAGACAAAAAAAATAAATTACAATTTCGGGTTCGGCATCGATATAATAACAACCCCTGCTACTTTTTTTTTATATATTTCCATTGTACAGACACCACTTTTCTACAATTTTATTATACAGGGTAAGTTTTTATCCAGTGCGCAAATTGTAACCATGAGTTCAGCATATCATTCTAGAACCCCTAGCGCAGAAATTTTTCGCCGGTTGTACAAAAAAAAATCATCTGTTTCATAGAAAAGTGCAATACCTACGCGGTCAAAATGTATGGAACAGCTGATTTTTTTTTGTGTATCCGGCGAAAAATTTCTGCGCTAGGGGGTCTAGAATGATATGCTGAATTCATGGTTACAATTTGCGCACTGAATAAAAACTTTTCCTGTATGTATAGATGAGAGAACGTTTAGGCCTTACAAACTGTACATTTGTAGATGATTTTCGATTCTGTATTTTCATTCCTCTAAGTATCTGGTACTTATTGACAGGCCTGCAATATCCTCCCATACCTATTATTACTTTAATTTCAAATCATTGTTAAAGCCAATTATTGTTTTAAAAGAGTAACCGTGGAGTATGGAGCCGGCTCTTCTCCATAGAGGAAGCGACAAATTGGAACCGTGCACCTAGCTTCTGATTTTTCATAAGTGCCCATGCAGGTTTATGTGAAATAAAATAAACAAGGGAAGCATTGAAGGAAATAGATTCACTACATTCCATAGTTGTCATCGCGGTAGTCACCTTTGTAACCATATCATAATTCACACAGTCCATTCATCGTTTCTTTAGTCTACCCCTTTCGTATGACACACATTCTCACTACACTAAATCATTCCTCCTTATCTTATGTCCATACCATGACAACCGATATTCATTCCATTCTCGTTCCAAATAATATCATCATAATCTGCTCAGGCTTTTCCTAACTTTGTTGGGGTCAGCTTCCAGTCTAACTGGATGCAGCCGAATACCTACCAATACCTACCAGTATTTTACATGAAGCGAGTACCTATCTGACCTCCACAACCTAGTTACTGGGTTATAACCCTTTGGTAAGACTGGTTGTTGGGGACTTCGGATTCTCGCCCCAAATAATACTTGAAAAATTAAAAATTATAAGGAAAAAAAGAAAAGAACCTATACATCAATATTAGGTTCCTCCAGCTCATATCTGTTGAACGTGCCTCTGTTTTGTACTTGCCAAAATCCCATGTCCCTGTGTGTACGCAGTTTAGTTTGCTAATTGTGAACATATTCGGTCTTATTCATAAAAAGTTATCGAACGTCTAAACAGTTGCTAAGGGGTAGTGGGAACATTATAGGCTGATGATGATGATGATGATGAACTGTTTAGATGTTCGATAACTTTTATGAATAAGGCCGATTTTGTTTTATGTAAATATTAGTAAAAATCAAAGAAGCAACATTTACAGGTACTCAATCTATATGTATGTTGCTTCTTTGATTTTTAACCACATTGGTTGCCCCTCTATTTTGAAAATCTCCGCAAACAAAAAAGTCTTGTTTAATTTTTACACACCCTTTAACTTAATAATTAAGTTCATAATTATTATGAAAATAAACCGTATCTATGCCAGATGTCTTCACGATCTAAAAAGTGAAAAGTCATTCTGACTGCCCATATTTTTAGCAATAAATGTAAACAAACTATATTATTCTGTAGCGGCACTACAAATAAAAATGCTTCGCAACAAAATCGAAAAACACAAAAAGAAAAGTGGCGCCATCTACAATGCCACAGGCGAACTATATGAGCAATTCTGCATCGCGCAATCAGAGTTTTCGACGGCACTCGAACATATACAAAAATCCCGACATCAACTGTAGGGCAGTTGCCCGGACCAGACACAATACCCGTCTGGTCGGAGGATCCTCCTTTTCAATAGAGGATGAGTGAACTTTACACCCTGTTCCTCATACCCCTAAATTGGTGACCCCGAGAACGAACGTCAGCGCAGCCTTCGTGCAATACTTCGGCGTGACGTCATCTTCATCAAATAAAGACCACTTCCTCAAGCTTTCCAGCGGCGAGTCACACAGCCAGCCAGCACCCTACGGCTTCAACGGGTATCCTGACCACCTGCATGCAGCAAACCGCATGCCTGGTCATCACCCACAGCCTCATCAGCATCCATGGCCCAGCACATGCACTTTCGGCCGGTCGAGAGCTCAATCTCCCGGTCGACGCCAGCAGTCAGCCTCAACCTCTCAACCCAGCGCTGTACCAGATCCGACTCACTGGAGCATAACGCAGCGCAACCCCGACTCACTGGGGAATCGTCGCAGACAGTTCCGACTCACCGCGAACTATGCGACACCCGGTTCCGACCCACTGGAACCACAACTGGCACTGGCAAGCATCATAAGACGACTGACTCAGCCCACTATCGACCTCCGGTCTCCGGGGGGAGTGATGTAGCGGCACTACAAATAAAAATGCTTCGCAACAAAATCGAAAAACACAAAAAGAAAAGTGGCGCCATCTACAATGCCACAGGCGAACTATATGAGCAATTCTGCATCGCGCAATCAGAGTTTTCGACGGTACTCGAACATATACAAAAATCCCGACATCAACTGTAGGGCAGTTGCCCGGACCAGACACAATACCCGTCTGGTCGGAGGATCCTCCTTTTCAATAGAGGATGAGTGAACTTTACACCCTGTTCCTCATACCCCTAAAATTCAAACAAAGTTGGGTTTAAAGAATTTTATTTCTTATTAGACCCTAAAAAAAAAAAAACAGTTCGCTTAAAATGAGATAGTTAAAAAATAACAACCGACTTCCAAAGAAACACTACAAAGTGCAAAATAACTTTAATTTCGGAAGTTGGTGACTTTGAATGAGTATTTTAATTATTTGTCACCGCCTTCCGAAATTAAAGTTATTTTGCACTTTGTAGTATTTTTTTGGAAGTCGGTTGTTATTTTTTTGAAAAAAGTTTTTATTTTTCACTTTTTAGTTACCTACCCCACACCAATTCGAAATTTCATCATCCTTGGCGTCAAAACAATGCATATTTATGCGATAGGAACATTCGCGGTTGATTTGCCGTAATTTTTTGAAGAGTTCCGTTGTCTGTCTCCGAAACGCATCATCAGATCTATATGAAATTTCAATGGGACCATTTCGGAGTAAACCCCTTTCGAACAAAAAAAGAATTTTGCAAATCCGTCTATACACGACGGAGTTATGCCCGAACATACATAAAAAAATATATATAAACATGTCGAATTGATAACCTCCTTCTTTTTGAAGTCGGTTAAAAAAAGAATTGTTATAACTAGTACTTAATGTTAATATTAGTCACCTCTAGGGTGTTGGAAACATTGTTAGCATTGTGTTGTTTCAAATGTTGTGATGTTATTGTCTTAATCTATGTTTGAATGTGTTTACACTGTCACACTTTTTTATGTCTTCCGGTAAACTATTGAACAGCCGTGCTCCTTCAACTAATATTGTTTTTTTGCCATAATTCGTGCGAGCGTGCGCTGGTTTTAACTGGATTTTGTTTTTGTTCCTTACGTTGTATGTTATATTTTTTCTGTGTAGGTGTATGTTTGATTGTACAGATTTGGTGATGATTTTTTTTAATAAGGACGCAAGTGCAATATGTGTAAAGTCGAGTTATATTGAGTAGTTTGGTTTTCTTGTATAGTATTCTTGTCAGAGTTAAATAATTATAGTAATCGTTTCGTTTATTTGACAAAAGACTTAGCCTGGGTAACATCAGAGATTGTTTAGTATCTAAGAGATAGGTATGGCTAATACAGGCGAGTAAGACCCCTGCCGTTCAAACTAGGAGAATCCTGTATCTTGAAGGACAGTGTACTTTAGATAGGATTGACACAAAATAATCAAAACAAATTGCCCCCCAGGCAGTCACACAGTATGTCAGTAGTGACTGGCACAGGTAGTAGTAGACCATTTTGAGAGTATCGATGTCCGCTGAGTTTCTAAGTAACTTAAAAATATATATTATCTTGCGAACTCTAGATGTAAGTGATTCAATATGTTTGTGCCAATTTAGATGAGCATCAATTACTACTCCGAGATATTTAATATGTGACCCTTTACTCAATTGTGGACAAGTACAGTCAGACTTTAAGTGGCAGCTGTGGAATTTAATGTTAAAGTCCTGTAGAGGCTGGCTCTTCTTACTTATAGAAAAGGGTATGAATTTAGTTTTTTCGACATTAAGAGTAAGAAGATTAGTAGCGAGCCAGTTCGAAACCGTGATGAGACAGTTCTCAGCATGATATTTTGTTTCATCCCAGTCTGAGCCGTGCACGATAAGGGCTGTGTCATCTGCATAAGTAAAAACATCACAATTTGTAAATTTTTGTGTACATAACTGATTAATATATATTAGGAAGAATGTCGGTCCCAAGATACTTCATAATCATACTCCATAATTACTTAAAGTGAGTTCATTGCTTGTAAAATTATTTATAATGACACTTTTCATTCTATCCGTGAGATAACTTTTAAATAGATTTAGTGGGGTTCCTCGTACACCGATATTCTCAAGTTTGAGTAGAAGTTTAGGGACAGACACCGTGTCGAATGCTTTAGAAAGGTCCAAAAAGATGCCAAGACATTTCTTTCCTGATCCAGACTGTGGGATAGGAGATTGCTTAAGTCAGTCACGGCATCTTCTGTAGACTTACCCGAAATAAATCCGAACTAATTTGGTGCTATGATGCTATAGGTATCAAGATATTTCAGTAACTTATTGTTTAAGATTCTCTCTAGTATTTTAGACATCGCAGAAAGTACAGAAATGGGTCTATAATTGTTGACACAGTCTCTGTCGCCGGACTTGTAAATTGGGTGAATAAGCGCTTTTTTGAATGCTCTGGGAAAAACACCGGTAGTGATTGCAAGGTTACAAATATGTGTTATTACTGGGATCAGAAACTTACGAGAAGCTTTAACCATATGAGTTGAAATATTGTCCCAGCCAAGGGAGGTGTTAGTGCGTAGAGTAAGAATGACTTCCTCTACCTCAGTCTCATCCACCTCTTGGAGGACGAAGGAATTACACTGAGAGCCAGAAAAATATGGAGCCTCTTGGGTTTGGGGTTGTTGGGAAATAATTTTTCCGCAAGTTTGGGCCCAACTTCCGCAAAGTGACGGTTTACCAAGTTGACCGAGTCTTTTGGGCTACCACAAATTTTTAGAAGATCGATGCACGGTGTTTTAGTGGTGTTTGTATGGGTTACGGTTTTAATAACGTTCCACGTCGCCTTTGGATTATTCTTCGTTTTTTCAAATTGACCTTTCTCATACGCAATCCTCAGTTTTCTCAATAAATCGTTACAAAAATTACGGTATCGGTTATACGTTACTTGTAAGGTATTTGGGGTTATTTGGGGATTTTTTTAGGTTATAGTGCATCTAGTCCCTATTTTTAATGCAGCGCATGAGACCAGGCGTTATCCATTACCATCCGTTATATGTTTCTTTTTTTGCGGGAAATTTTCACGATCGACGTGTGGTCTTTAACTATAGATGAAATAGTTTCAATTAACCTGTCAGCAGCCTTGTTTGCGTCAAGAGTGGTCATAATTCAGAAAAGTCCCTTGTTTCAATGACTTCTGCTACCGCTGAGTAATCAATGACAGTTTTTACACGATTTGTTTTAAATTTTTGGGGTTTTATTGGTAAAGATAATAAAAGAGCAGCATGATCAGTGACGGTCCTTTCGACAGTTAAGGTCGTAGCCATTTGGCTAAATTTCAGGATTACGTGATCTAAGCAGTTATTTAGTCTTGTGGGTGATAGGTGAGCTGGGAGCAGACCATGGGAAGATGTCAGAGTAAGATATGAATCAGAGAAACGATCTACATTATTTTGTTTTACTTATATCTATATTGAAATCTCCAATCAAAGCAATTTTTTTGAAAGGGGATAGGTTTGATAAGACTATGTCCAGGCTATTCACAAACTTGTCTATGGTCGTAAATGACGGAGATCTATACACAGCAAGTATCGCAATGAAATTGTCGACAATGCAGAGTAGACCACTCGCCTCATCAAGACAGGGCTCCGTCACGGAACAGTTGACGCCGTTCTTTGCGAAAATAATTACACCGTCATTTTGATTGCAGGGATTTGAGGATTGAAAGGCCGAATAACCCTGAAGATTAGGAATGACCGATATAGTTTTGAGCCAACACTCGGACAGTATTATGACGTCACATTTAAGTTTTATAATCGCTAGGAGTGCCTGTAGTTCGTCAAAATTCTTATTAAGACTTCTGATATTCATGTGGAAAATATTGAAAGTATTTCCAGAGTCACTGACTATTTTGGTACATTAGTCAGGGAGGCAGACGTATGAATTAGATACTTGAAATGAGTCAAGTTCCGTAATTATGTTATCTATGTTAGCCATTTGTAACAGGAACAAACATTGACAAGTATTTCACTATAAAAGTGCAACAACCGAGTGGTTGACAAGTGACCCCAATTTTCCACTTCGTTGATATGCTGTTTACGGAAGGTATACAGTTGATTGTGTATGTTAAGTGTGTTTTGTTTGTTGATTGTAATGATTTTAGTTGGATTTATTATAATAATTAGAATACTTAGGCTAAAATGTTAAGCATTTAACGTAACATGCAAGGGTGTGACAGTTGTAAGATTAGTTAGTTTAGCACTTATTGCTCGGTAGGAAAAGTAGCAATATATATAAAGGTAGCAATATGTAAGTTCTGCAAGTGATAGTCATTGTTCCTGTGTTAGTTTCGAAAGACAGTCTTCTGAGTGAACACGATACTGCTTGGCACCCACCAGTTATATAAATTGGAGTACGGTGCCCTGGGATGCCAAGTGTTTCGGAGTTCAGTTTCGCTGCAGACGGTTTGTCTTTATTATATGACCGGATATTTACGAGGAATTCAAACTTTGTGTTTACCGAAGTAAACTCAGCAATAATGGGCCCGGAGGTTCCAGGTTTGCCAGGAATACGGTACAAATCTCTCAAATCTGATGACTGAATGTTGATGCCGATTTTACCAATGTTGGAAATACTGGTAGCAATGTAAGGCCTTTCTTCTTTTTCCAAGACCGGTACATTTCTGACCTCAATACATGATGAGCGAGAACTTAGCTCGAGGTCTTGGATCTTCTTCTCAAGAGACATGATATATTATTTTTGCTCCATTTTTTCCCTGTCCATTAAGTCTAGTTTAAACTTGACCTCATCATACTTTGTGCTCAGGAAGTTCATTGATTTTTCAATCTCCTGGTATGTTTTCCTAATCTCCTCGTTTTGCTCCTTAACTTTAGACATGTGCGTGGCAATTTTAGTTAATTTCAGATCCTGGTCCTGTCTCCATTCAGTCAAGAGGTTAACCATCTCCTGTTTGAATGCACTGAAATCGCTGCAAGGTGAATCTTCAACACGTGGACGCTTATTTGTCCTGGTAGAAACGTTACTAGGTTCCAATTTCTTAGGATTAGATGGAGTCGTCACGTCAGGTTCGGACTGCGCATGAGATATTTTGCAGTCTGCAGTTTTAGGTGGTATCTCTGGATCCGAGGCATTTCGATTTCTGACCACTTTGCGGCCTGTTTTTAATGTGATAGTAAATTGGAAACAAAGCAACTTATTGCGAAGATAAAACGATTAGGCGCTTTTTTCTGTTTACGTTAAGTGACAGGTTCAATTTAAACTCGGGACGGGGGTAGATAAATATTGTACTCACTAGTGTTTTCACTATTATTGTTGATTATCGCTAATAATATCATCAGATTAACACATAGTTATGTAGTTCACAGTTTCGGCTTTAAAACGATGTATATCAACCACTTTTTGCGTATGTATTTGCACTTTTAAACTTTTTTTCAAGGGAGCAAATTTGTATGCGTCTTTTCGCAAATACACTTTTTTTTTCTTTTTTTTTTGTGAAACAATGTTTGAGATTTTACCAGAGAGTTAGATATTATTTTACGCACTTTATTTGGAATGCAGTTTGTAACTTTGCGTAACGCTGCTAGTAATGACATTAACTTTGTTTTAATATGGTTGATGTGAAGTTTCCAAGTGAGTTTGTCGTCTACATGTAATCCTAAATATTTTTCATGAGTGGACCGTTTGAGAACTTCTCTATCTATTGTGAGTGGTATGAACTCTGGTAACGGTTTGTGTAGGGGATCCCTACACTTGGTGATATGATAACGGGGTGATTCTATTGGGATGATGAAATAAAACCGACCGCCGTGAATGTTCGTTAAACACTGATTTATTGATATCTATTTTTACATATTATTTGCAATAATGAGTACAAGGTAAAAATGCTGTGGGTGCAGAGTGCACGGCGCGTAAGTCTGTAAAGTAATGTACGGTTCCGTACATCCTGCCCGCCCAAAAGGGACAACAGAAATGATTGATAGATATGCAGATAAAATGAAGTTACAAACAAAAAGATTGTGATTAAATAGTAACATGATAATAGACTGATAGCTTATGATACAAATGAGATAAAACACGAATTTTACTGACTTATTCTAAGATTTAAATGTCCTTAATCATCGCGGTCTTGTGAGTGCACTGAATGTAGAAACGTTGGCGAGGTAGCCTTATCTACACCACTGATTGTAAACACTTCGCTGCACTTTTGCACTGATTCCGGTAAACGTGATGCCACTGGCACCGTATCTGCCGGCACGACTGCCACTGGCCCCACCCAGACAGCCTCCTGGCCCTGGAGGGCCGGCGACGCTGGTACTGTCCCCGTACTTCGTTGTCTTCTGATGAGGTACACGACGACGCCACCCAGGATGATAACCGAAGCTACACTGATGTACAACACCGTATAGTGATGAATGTCGTGAATGCTCAGATCTGTAGATGACTGTTCCTTAACCTCGTCAATCTGAGCCCTTATTTGATTCCAAATGAGATGATGATCTTCGGTCACGCTGATGTTCTCTGGTGCAGACGTTTTTATTATTTTGTTTAGGACAGAAACCTCTGGGACTTCGATATGATGATGAATATTTACATGATTGATGAAATTGTTATGAGCATAAATACTAAAGGTATCTCCTTTCAATGAGCAACCTTGACCTAGGGTAATAATCGCGTTGCCGACCAGGTTGACCAGGTTGTGACTCCCGTTGGCGCAAATTATGCGCACTTGGCATTCTGAGCAACATGAATACAACCAGGTGTTCGGCCTGTGCAATTTGATCCATTGCTCTTCACATGACGATTTTACGGAGTGGTGGAAGATTTTGATTTCCCAGATAGACTGCTTTATGTCTAGGTCGTAAATGGGCATGTCTAATGAGCATAACAAGATATCGTGGGGAACATGAGTACATGATTGTAAGTCTGCTTCTGATAGAAGAAATGCTGTATCCTTGCGTAGATTGTAAGCTATGAAGGGTACTGATGGAATGAGCTGATAATATTGTGTGCCTCTCTTTTGCGATATAGTTACGATTTTGTTTAATTCAAACAATTCGTTGCTTAGGAGTGGAACCTTGATTTCGATGATTAAATAGTTGGAAAAGACTCTAGCTGACACTTTGAGTAAACGATACAAGTCCTTGATATTTTTCTTATCCACTGGTATCATAAGTTTACCATTCAGATGGCTAGAGATGATGCTCAGCTGATACGATAACTGTTCCGGTGTTAACAAATGACTGTCAATGCGCCCGTGTGAGATATCTGTTACCGTACCAATTAACGTTTGCTGAATCCAACGAATATTTGATATAATCATTGATGCCGCTAGAGCTGATGATGTCACATATAGGCCGTCTTCATTATTTAAACGTATTTTATTCACCTCAATCGATAGATTTTGAAGATGTTGCTTGATGAATGAGAATTGTTGATTCATAATGTTTTCATTACGGCGTATGATATTAAATTCTGATTCTAAAATACTTGTCTGATTCTTGATAAGTTTTTGAAGATGTTCTTCATTATGACTGATGTGCTCGATGTCGCTCTTGTATTTTTCGGCAAACCTTTCGTCCAGTACACCGAATAATGAATTTGCAATATAACCCAGCCCGTTAATTAAGCCTCTTTTTAGCCTCCTTGGACTTTGATATTTAAGTAGCATATCATAGTGTTCAATTTCGCTAAGCTCGTGCTCTAACTGAAGAATGACACTCTGATATTGTTTACTTGCATGGGTATTGCATAATGATTTGATGTGGTTGACGTAACCTTTGATGTCTGATAAGCCTTTCCAGTAGGTCGTCATATTGTAGTAGACAACTAGACGCCATTCATCCTGGATATACTGAAGGTTTGATACTCTGTCGAAGTAAATAGCTTGATTCTCGTCTAATGACGTCACATTATACGATTCATGATTAGGGATATTATTTTGTGCTGAAGTAGGAGATAATAGCATGAAAAATAGTAATAAGAAACTAGTGAATAGGCTCTTAAATGATAGATTGTTTCGAGGAAGTCGCTTTCTCTTACTCCGCTCGTCAGAATTATTTTGACTGTCATTTTGATCCTGTGTTGTGTCCTTGTTTACTGGTAACAACACAAGTCTTGCGACAGGGCGTTGTATGATGGCAGTCTTAGTTTTTAAACTGACTACTCTTACATAGCCATCCTTTCCAGGATGAACTGCTTGAATACGTCCTAACGCCCACTTGCCGGGCGGCAAGTTTTCGTCCTTGATAAGAACCACGTCATCAATTTCGAAGTTCCTACTTGGCTTGCGCCATTTTGATCTAGCTTGCAGTTGCTGAAGATATTCGCTTGACCACCTTTTCCAAAGCTGTTTGTTGATTGATTGAATGAGTTGCCATCGTGTTGATTGATTCATGTGATCTGGATCGGTTTGTGGTCTAGCTAGAAGTGGGCCACCGATTAAGAAGTGTCCCGGCGTAAGAACGTCGTCGTCAGGGCTCTCTGTCAATTGACAGAGAGGCCTAGAGTTCAGACATGCCTCGATTTGATGTAGTAGCGTAGTAAACTCCTCGTAAGTGAGTTTCTGATCGCCGATGATACGTTTTAGATGATATTTGAGACTTTTCACTGCGGCTTCCCAAAGACCGCCTGCACTTGGCCACGCAGGAGCGTTGAAGTGCCACTTTATGTTCATGTCATTGATTTTACTGAAGAAATCGGTATTGATGGTGGCTATGATCTCTTGGTACTCCTTCTTAATGATACGATTGGCACCTACGAAATTCGTGCCATTATCACTGTACATGTGACTAGGCGATCCACGTCGGGCCGAAAACCTACGGAAGGCTGCTAAAAATGCTGGAGTACTTAGATCGGAAACTAGTTCCAGATGAACAGCCTTGGTAGACAAACAAACAAACACTGCAATATACCCCTTGACGGTTTTAATTCCACGTCCCTTATTGGCCTTCAACTCGACGTATCCAGTGAAGTCGACACCGGTGTGAGAGAAAGGTCGTGACGGGGTAACTCGTGGCTGTGGAAGATCGGCCATGATCTGTTGATATTGAGTTTGACTGAAACGCTGACACTTAACGCATGATCTCAACTTCCTCTTAACAGTACGGATTCCACTGATTATCCAATATCTGTCTCTGATGTATGAAAGTGTCAGTCGCGGGCCTCCATGTAACGTTGTAATGTGAGCCTGATCAATGATTAAATCGGTGAGACGACTGTGGCTTGATAATATGATAGGATGCTTTGATGAATCGCTAATGCATGCGTTTTTCAGTCGTCCACCTACTCTAAGGATACCGTGCTCATCCATATAAGGATTAAGACATGATATTTTGCTTCTAGGGTGCACGTGACCCTTTTGATTGATAACTATGATGTCTTCATGAAATTGGTGTGATTGGTCATCTTTGATAATGATATTCAATGCATTGTCCATGTCTGATGACGTCAATACATCCGTTCTTGATGTGTGTTTGCTTCGTAATTGCGTAATGAAACGCGATATCCAAGCGACAATTTTTACGATGCGAGTTAATGAACTGTAATTCTGTAATAACTCGTGTATTAATGTAATATGATTATGATATAAAGCCGTGTTTACACTAAGCTTTTTGATCTCCAAATCTGGTGATTGATATGAAGAGATAGGAAGCGTAGTATGTTCGAAATTGGTGATCCATTTTGGACCTTGCCACCACAACGGATGATTTGATAGCTTCCGTGACGTCAGACCCCGAGTAGCACAATCTGCAGCATTCTCTTCTGACCTCACATGATGCCAACATGATGATGGAATGATACTAATGATTTTGATAATTCTGTTAGCTACAAACTGCTTCCATTTCTTCACGTCGCCTTTGATCCATCCTAAAACTATCATGGAATCTGTCCAGGCATAAATTTCCAGATCCTGATTTGATAAGGATTCCATGACCTTCTTGATTAGTTGCGATAGTAGTAGCGCACCGCATAGCTCTAGTCGTGGCAATGATACCTTTTTTGCCAGAGGTGCTAACTTTGTTTTAGCTACAACTAGCGTTGATGTGTACACGCCCTTATTGTCTTTTGCTACCACATACACAACACATGCGTATGCTTTGTCAGAAGCGTCACAAAATCCATGGATTTGATATGATTGATTTGTGTTACCGATATAACGTGGTATGATAAATTGATCTATGGTGTTGAAATCATTCTTAAGCTGAATCCAATCATCTTGAACTGATTGTGGAACTTCTTCGTCCCACGATAAATGTGATGACCATGCATTTTGAAAAAGCAATTTTGCTCTGATTGATAATGGTGACAGCCAGCCTAAGGGGTCAAATAACTTTGAAATTTCGGAAAGCAGCTGTCTCTTTGTGACTCGTTTGTTATGATGCTGTAATTGATTTTGAAAGGTAAAGCTATCCGTTGATGGGTTCCATCTCAATCCAAGTGTTTTTCTTGTTTCTGAACACTTGAAGTCTAGTGGGTTATTGAGTTGGTCAGGTGATAGATCTACCAGTAGGTCCGGTACGTTACTGGACCATTTCCGGAGGTTCATACCAGCGCCCTTCAGCATCTCAATGAGTTGATGCTGAAGCTCCCTGGCTTGATGAATGGTATTTGCTCCACTAAACAAATCGTCCATATAGAATGATTGATTTAATGCTGACGCAGCTAGTGAATACTTGTCAGCATCGTCTATTGACAGCTGTTTAAGCGTTCTCATAGCTAAGTATGGAGCGGCCTTAGTACCGTACGTCACAGTAGTAAGATGATATTCGTGGAGTACCTCTTGAGATGATTGCCGCCAAATAATTGATTGAAGATGATGATCTGATTGTCTGATAAAGATTTGTCGGAACATTTTCTCTATGTCCGCCGTGATTACATAACTGTAGGTTCTCCAGTTTAGGATGAGTGTCATGAGGTCTTTTTGAAGATTCGGTCCGCAACACATGAGGTCATTTAGGCTATTTCCTGATGTAGATTTCGCCGACGCATTGAAAACGACTCTGAGTTTTGTTGTTGTTGAATCTAATTTCATTACGCCGTGATGTGGTAAGTAGAAGGCACGTTTTGATTCGTCGATATTATTGGCAATACGCATGTGACCCAGTTGTTGATATTCAGACATAAATGATTTATAAGTTTCTGAAAATGATTCGTTATTGCACATTTTTCTTTCTAACTGTTTGAATTGTGCAATAGCCTTTACTTTAGATGATCCAAGCTGATTTTGATATTCAGGTTTCATGGGTATGCCAACCTCGTATCTACCAGTGTCCAAACGACGAGTAGCTTGCTGATAAAACTCTTCACAATACTGCTCTTCACTGGTAAGCGATGATGATGATGTTTCAACGTCCTCTATCTCCCAATATTTTGATAGATCTGATAAGTCATTTGTTACGATATGACAGTTAAATGTGCGAACGTTGCCAGACAGGATCCATCCAAGTGCCGTCTGTTGCGCAATCGGAGCCTGCACTGGTCCTTTGATGAGACCGTCCATGATGATCTGAGAATAGATACTCACATCCAAGAGGATATCAATTGGCTTCGACACGTTATATTCTGGATCAGCTAATTGAAGATGCTGGATATGAGACCATGTTTGTTTTTTGAATGGTATACCAGGCAAGCAATTAGCGACCTTTGACAGAACCAGTGCTTCTGTAGTAAAATGATAGTCGCCATAGATAGATTGACAGTCGATTGATACCCGTCCTTTGCTTTGCCTAGCACCAGCACCTATTCCAGATACTGAAGCGTTAAATCGTCGCCGCTGCAACCCTAACCGCTGTACAGCGTTTTCTGAAATTAATGATATTTGTGATCCCTGGTCTAGAAGAGCCCTAAGGGTCACGAAGCTGCCATCAGAACACCTGACATTGATTGATAGCGTAGTCAACAATAACTCTTCGTCATCCCCTGCGACATGATTTACATTCGATTGCTTGTTTGATGATGTTGATGAAGAAGTTGCTTGTGGGGCTGATTTTGAGTTAGATGGTACACACGCTTCATGAAGTACTGTATGATGATCACCTTGACAGGTTTTGCATCGTTTCGACGAAGTGCATTGACTTCCATCGTGACTGAATAGGCAATTTCGACAAATATTTGCTTTCGTCGCCGTCATCAATTGCACGTCTGGTGTCATATTCATGAATTTTTTGCACGAAAACAAATTGCGAGCATGATTTGAATTGCATACAGAGCATTTTGAAGTTTGAGTAATGATGGCCTGATAATTCTTGTTAAAATAACCTTTATGAAAGTTTTGCTTATTAAGGTTATTTGTGTTCTTTGATTGATTAGGGTTCCGCTTGTTTGATGGTGAGGGTTCTTTATTGATTTTATGAATGGGTTCAAGAGCGGTAAACTTACTCTCGAGGAATGCCATTAACTCGTCCAACGTTGGTAAATCACGAGGTGTCCTACGTGCTTCCTTGTAGTCGGCATAAGTTTCTGGGTCCAGTTTTTTGCACAATAAATGAACCAACAACGGATCCCACGAATTCGTATTGACGCCGAGATTGTGAATCGCGTGAATACATTCGGTTGAGGTATCATACAACCTTTTGATTTCGAATGATGATTGTTTTTGAATGATGGGTTGATTTAGGAAGACTTCGATTTGATTCGTGAAAAGAACTTGAGAATTGTTGTAGCGATGTAATAAGATCTCCCACGCAGTATCATAATTCTCTGATGAAATATGGAGATGATAGATTAGACGTTCTGCTTCTCCCTTAAGTTTTCCCTTAAGGTGCTGCATCTTCTGAGCTTTGGTGATAGAATTGTTATTATGAATTGTCTCCGTAAACAAGTCATGAAATGTTGGCCACTGAGTGTAGTTCCCGCTGAATGATGGTATTTCAATGTGCGGAGTTGATTTTTCTAAGTGAGTAGTTGATGAGATTTTCTTATTTAACTCACGTTTGATAGTCTTGTAGGCCAATTCATGATGATTAAACTCCTTGTCGTATGATATATCTCCACCAGCAAGTATATGATCTATTTGCAAATGTTGAGCATCAATGATTGTCCACTTAGCTTGAACGTTTTTGAGCTCATCTTCTAGTTCCCACTTATCTGTTATTTGATCAACTTTAATGTCTTTAATTAACCGATGAAATGCCCTAAAATGAGTGCGTTGCAATGATAAAAATTCGTCTAGCTTTCCATCTGGTTGAGTAGACTTTGATGATTTGCCGTAAGATGAAATAAGACTACGAGTAGATTGATAAAGATCTTTACCATTTTGATACGTGTTGTCAAGGAAATAATCAACCGCGAGATTTTTATGCTCAGATATTTTTTGATGATTTTGCTCGAACTCTCCCCAGAGGTTGTCTAACGACTCTAACCGTTTCCTCAAGTATTCGGTATCTTTGCGAGAATCCGAGTCCTTGTTAAAGTTCACCTTTATTTTAGTGAATGTGGTGATGATTTCAGATTGACGGGCAAAAAGAGTTTCCATGATGTAGGTAAAGGAACAGTCTTACTTGATTAAATGATGATCCACGATCTGCACCTGCTGCTGCTCCCAACGGGGTTGATAGCGGATGCTAAACCCTCGCGGCGCCTGATGATGAGCTCCACAGAGCCTGATGATGATGATCTCACGCCGTGATTTGCTTACCACGAGCGTTTGTTGACCTAAGCTGTATGCTCAAGTCGATGATGAGTGTCTGATGAAGTGTGTATCCACTAAATGAGTCCACACTGGATTGATCACAGAACCTTAAGTCCACGTCACGTCTGCGAAAACGTGCCTCTGACCAGTACGCGCGCTAGGTCAAAGTACCGCGACGAGGTCCTGCTGTAATGCTCGAAGGACCAAAAATAAATGTAGGGGATCCCTACACTTGGTGATATGATAACGGGGTGATTCTATTGGGATGATGAAATAAAACCGACCGCCGTGAATGTTCGTTAAACACTGATTTATTGATATCTATTTTTACATATTATTTGCAATAATGAGTACAAGGTAAAAATGCTGTGGGTGCAGAGTGCACGGCGCGTAAGTCTGTAAAGTAATGTACGGTTCCGTACAGTTTGTTTTTGACACAGAAAATTATAAAAGATGTTTTTGCGGCGTTAATAGTAAGTAAATTACATTTTAGCCATTCGTTCAGCAGATCAAGGTCGTTTTGTGCGTCCGTTGTGATGTTATGAATGGATTTATTAAAATAAAATAGACATGTGTCGTCTGCGTATAGAGTTAAGTGCCCTTTAAGCCCTATTTTATTGATATTATAATATAATATATATAATATTGATATTATATTAATATATATTAGCATAACCGAGCCTTGGGGACAGCCATAAGTAACGTTTTGAACCGAGCTAGTGAAACTGTCCAATTGCACTACTTGTTGCCTATTTTGTAAGTATGATGTGAATATATCGAGGGCGCTGCCTGTGATATCTGTATTATTTAGCTTCTGAATAAGCTTTTGATAACTTACTGTATCAAACGCTTTTTTTAAATCAATAAAGATCCCTAAAACAACATTTTTTCCATCGATATTTGTTTTTATTTTTGTTATTAAGTCTACCGCAGCTGTCAGAGTGCTTGACTTAGCTCGAAAGCCGTACTGTTGGTCTATCAGGAAATTCTTGTCATTTAGGTATACGATTATATAGAACTCGTTTGAATATTTCTGATATCACAGGTAAGACCGACACCGGCATGTAGTTATTCGGGTCAGTCTTACTTCCGGACTTATAAATAGGACTGACCCTAGCAATCTTCCCCCCCGAGTGGGTTCCCGCATTGTCGTTGCGGGGGGGCTCAGTAACCGTGGATGCCGGCCACGGTGAAGCCAAGAGGAACCCAAAGGTGGGGCCGCTCGTCAGGGCTTTTGCCTCAAAGCTGACGACGTAGCGGCCAAAAAGTAGGTTGCGGTGAGGTGCACCGCAACTGAGGTGGGCCGCGATGTCGAATGGGAGGCATCGCGGCTGAGGGTTACGGGCTGCGGTAGAGGAGGGGTGCCGGTGCTTCTGAGCAGCGCTCTTCCCTTCCGTGGCCTGGACGGGGCCGCCACCGTTTGATGGCGGACGCGGTGGGGCCGCAGGGGAAGAGGAGTGTCGGTATAGCGTTAGCCGCTCTCCCTATCCTCTGCGGCCGAAAAGTGGTAGACGGGACGGCGCGTTGTGTTCCACACGCGCGCCGTCAAAGATGTCAGCAACCACCGATGGGGTCCGCAAGGGCCGATGCCTGCCAGGGGTGCGGGTTTGTTCGAAAGAGATACCACGGCCCCTGGCATACGGGCTACTGAGGGAACACGGGTGGGTTTTAGTCAGTAAAAGTCTGACACGCCCTCCTGCTCTACTCAGCAGGAAAAGTCATTTGATGATTTCCCACCCAAAAAAAAAAAAAAAAAAAAACCCTAGCAATCTTCCCCCCGAGTGGGTTCCCGCATTGTCGTTGCGGGGGGGGCTCAGTAACCGTGGATTCCGGCCACGGTGAAGCCAAGAGGACTCCAAAGTTGGGGCCGCTCGTCAGGGCTTTTGCCTTCAAGCCATTGACGTAGCGGCCAAAAAGTAGGTTGCCGCAACTGAGGTGGGCCGCGATGTCGAATGGGAGGCATCGCGGCTGAGGGTTACGGGCTGCGGTAGAGGAGGAGTGCCGGTGCTTCTGAGCAGCGCTCTTCCCTTCCGTGGCCTGGACGGGGCCGCCACCGTTTGATGGCGGACACGGTGGGGCCGCAGGGGGAGAGGAGTGTTGGTATAGCGTCAGCCGCTCTCCCTATCCCCTGCGGCCGAAAAGTGGTAGACGGGACGGCGCGTTGTGTTCCACACACGCGCCGTCAAAGATGTCAGCAACCACCGGTGGGGTCCGCAAGGGCCGATGCCTGCCAGGGGTGCGGGTTTGTTCGAAAGAGATACCACAGCCCCTGGCATACGGGCTACTGAGGGAACACGGGTGGGTTTTAGTCAGTAAAAGTCTGACACGCCCTCCTGCTCTACTCAGCAGGAGAAGTCATTTGATGATTTCCACCCCAAAAAAAAAACCCTAGCAATCTTAAGCGTATCGGGAAAAATACCTCGTGATAAGCACACGTTTATACAGTCAGCTAATCTCCCAATTATTATAAGTTTTAAACATTTGATCGCCTTAGTGCTGATGCCATCTATGCCTGTGCTTGTGTTGCTGTCAAGGTCGTCAATAATTTTAGCTATTTCATCTTTGCTACATGGGTATAGCTCGTTAAGTGTTATGTTATGTGTGTAATTATGGTCGTACATGGAAATATTGTCGGTGTTTACATGGTATGTAGTAGGTATTTTGTTAGCTAGGTCTGCTCCTATTGATGAAATAAATAAGTTAAATAAGTCACACACTGCATTACCTTCTGTAATCATGCATGCCTGCGCTCGACATTAGTTTAGTAGGGGCACGGCTGTTGTTCTTAATTTTATTTAACGCTAAATTATTGATAAGTTCCCACATTTTTTTCAGTTGATTGTAATTGTTTTTGAATAAGTTAAGGTAGTACTTCTTCTTTTGTGTCTTGATTAGGTTTATTACTCTGTCTTGTTCATCGTTGAAGTTTTTCTTTAGTTCATTGTTTTTTGGATGTGATTTTGTTTGTTGCCATAATATGTTTCGTGTGTTTATTGAGTCGATAATATCTCGATTTATCCAATCATTCTGTGACAGGTTAATTGTTTTTATTTTGTTTATCTTGCTCTCATTGACTTGTTCTGCAATAAATCTCTCTAGATAATCATAGTCGTTATCTTCATTGCTGTAGGTAGCTGTTACAGCGCAGTTATATAACATTGTGTAGTCCAGTGCTTTGTAATGTTTTTTTTTGTTTTGTCTGCGGTTTCAAGCTGCCTATTTCTAGAAATATTTGTTTGTGATCTGATAGACTCGATTCTACTATAGACAAGCTAAATGAATGGTTGCTTATATTTGTACATACATATATGGTCCAGTATAGTGTTTGTTGTATTGGTTTCACGAGTGCTATATTGTCTATTTATTTTATTTAATATTTCGTACCCAGTTTCTTTAATTTCATTCAGGTATTTTGTGCCTTGATTGTCCTTGTTCAGAATATCTATGTTGAAGTCACCAAACACTATGGTTCTTCTTCGTTGTTCTAATTGCAGGGTGTATGTTTCTAAATAGTTATTTATATTTGACTCACCAGGTTTATAGATTACTCCTACGTTCAGTGACAACTTCTGTATGTATATCCATAAGTAGTGGTTTCCATTTTCACATATGTCTTCTGTTGTCTCGTATATTATGCTGTTGTGCACGTAAATTGAAATGCCACCACCTTTGCGATTTTGCCTGTAGTTATAGACATGATTATAGTTTGGTAGTTGGTATAATTTTGCGTCGTTTTCTGAAGTAATCCAGCACCCTAATTGCGTAACCTACGATTAATCGTAATCTGTTTCAATTTGCCAGTTCAACAATATTCATTGCGTTATTTACGTTGCTGAGCAGACACATGTTTCGAACATATGAAGCGATGGTTAAAAAATCTGTTTCAAAACGAAACGAATCCAGTTAGACTGGAAGCCGACCCCAACATAGTTGGGAAAAGGCT
This sequence comes from Polymixis flavicincta, assembly GCA_949987655.1. Classification (NCBI taxonomy): domain Eukaryota; kingdom Metazoa; phylum Arthropoda; class Insecta; order Lepidoptera; family Noctuidae; genus Polymixis; species Polymixis flavicincta. The sequence continues at coordinate 20,748,742 of OX465190.1, read as the reverse complement.
AGGCAGATGATGATCTTTGTTTTGAATATGATGTGTTAACGATCACAACCCAGTTACTGGGTAATACGAAACTCCTTGGTAAGACTGTTTGTCAGACTTTCGGGTTATCGTTCCAAAAAAAACCCGCAATATCATATTCCGGCTCATATAATTATGTTAATCGTGCCTACTTTTTGTATGTACTTGCCAAAATTCAAAGTCCCTGTGTGTGCGCAGTATTTGTTGCTTCGTATAAACAAGTTTTTTTTGTAAGTGAGTATAAATGTGACCTCGTTGATTTTTAACTACAAAGGCTGCCATTTCATTTTTTAAATCTCGGCATACGAAAAAGTCGTCTTGAATTTTACACACCCTTTAACTTAATTAAGAAAATAAATACCGTATCTATGCCAGATGTATTCACGATTTAAAAAGTGAATAGCCACTGTGACTACTGATTTTTAGCAATGAATGTAAACAAACTATACTTTAAACAAAGATATATTAGTTATAGTGACTGCGAATTAGGCTTTATATCTTTTTTTTTTTTTAAGTTATTAATTCGACATGTTTATATATTTTTTTTGCAATAAAGTTATGAAAAAAGGTCACTGCAAGTACATGTAATAAAGTACATAAAATTTGATAATTTTGGGTCTGACTGTCGTCGTGTTAAGCGCGCATTTAATCCTTCTGGTAAGACAGAGAGTCTTAAGAACCACGCGATGACCAACGTGTTTCGTAATCAAGGTAATCACAATGTTGCGATGTCAACGTCTCGAGTCGTTGGAGTTTATTTATACCGATTAACAATGTTCAATCTGTTATGAAACTGATAAAGGTGATATTAATTATACATATTTCTGAACTTCTGAACTGTACGTACGTATCAGTAGTAGGTACTCATCATGATGTATCGATATTTTTGTGATGATATGTTATTAGATACGGTCGTATCTTAAGCCTGATACATAATTTTTGAGGATTTGGATTTTTTTAGTTTACCTATCAGCAGGCTTAGCACGAGCACCGATTTGTTGACGGAAGAATATAAATGATTATTTACTAAATGTTGTACAATAGGAGAAGATAGCTATGTTTCTTTATTAATTACCTATCACAGTTATGCGTTCTAAATGAATCATGATTTTGTAGATAATCGTTTAAACTTTGTGGCCATCGAGTAGAAAGTTTATTGTCAGTGTGATTTTAACAGTTTGGGAAGAAATTTTCTTCTGAAATAGTCTACATTTATAAGGACCTAGACAAAGATAGTTAGAAACGAAAGTCACAATGACAGATTGTAGAAGGCTATCTACGGTGCGATTCTAAAATGGAGAACGAAATGTCACTTTGTATTGAAAAAGCACTGTCTATTCTTATTAAAAATAGAAAGCGCCGTGCTAATAAATATCAAAAAAATATCAAAGATAATAATTTAGTCATGGTAGAACACACCTTTATAGGGTGGCAGAGAATTAATCTGTAACCATGAATTCAGCACAATTACAGGTAGATCCCAGAGCAGAATTGCTTCATCGATTATTTTTAAACAGCTATTTCATGGAAAAGTGAAATTCCTACGCGGTCAAAATGTATGGAACGTTGTCGTGGAATGTATGGCGTCGATGTCCCTGCCAACTTGTATAGTCGTTGATCATATTTTATTGCAAGAGACTAAGCTAGTCTAGGTATATTCTTAGGAAATTATAATCAATTGTATCCAATTTGTAGTATATTATAACATAACTATATATATAACACGTCAAATTATGTAGTAGCAGTCATTTTCATTATCCTGCGTTACCAGGTGGAAGATAGGGCAGACTTCCATAAAATCTTCACAAGATCCTACAAACAGACATAGATTCATACCTATGTTCATTCAAAGGGTTTTGCAGTCGACCTTCTCATTTAAAGGTAAGTACATACCCGATTGGACTCTTTTGTGCCTATAAGATTTTCTTTTACGATTTTGATATTTGTCCCTTAATAAAAGTTGACCATTTTGATGGGTTTACCCGCTTAAACCACAGTTGTTTTCAAGGACATTTCACCAGTTATCATTTAGTACTCTGTTATTTAGGGCAAACCACACACCTGGCTGCAGTGGCGCAACTAGGGTAGGGCAAGGCAGGGCAAAAGCCCTAGGCGCCTGTTAAAGGGGGGCGCAAAAAGTCGCTAATTAATAAATAAATAAAAAATACATCAATAGAACATTTCATACTGTTACCTATGTTATCTAAGAAATCTGAAGAGCAACTTGAATATATTGTGCAGTACGAGGAGAATGAAAGCGTATTTCCAAATCTAATTTCTATTTAAAATTTCAGCACTGGAAGCGATTTTTAGCGAGTTGAAATTAACACCTTTGTTATTGAAGGATATACAACGTGTTGTTTTGCATCCTCGTCAAATTCAAGGAGGTAACTATGCTAATGATTCTCGACACGAATCAATAATAAAATAACTATTTTTATATATTTTTTCGGACACGCATGTTAAAACGCGGCCCGTGTGATACCGCACTGTAACACACAGCGATATAGTCGTGCGACACTGCCTACCGCATACGGAACGGGGCGATTCTGTTCTTTGAAAGAGGTGTTTTCTGAAATACTGTTAAACTTAAATAACTAAAAAAACAAGTATGTATTCATTAGTGAGCAAGTATCGTAATTCTATTTGATTATTTATGTCTTTCATAACAGCCTCCTGAAATTTGACGAGGATGCAAAACAACACGTTGTATATAATTGTGAGCGTTAAGATGACGGGATCAAGTCCCCAATTTAAATTTTAGCACGTTAATGTGTTTGTACTACATAATAATATGTACTATTTTTATCCTAAACAAGCCATCTGTACCTCTAAAGATAAAGGAAGTATGTCAAGACATCCCTGGTCCCGCCACTTTGACGTCAATACCTTCTGGAAGCGCTACTCAGAGGCAGGTAATTCACACCCGAAGACTTAGTACTACATATGGACAGGTATATACTCAATTTTCAATGCAATTGTAAGTGCCAAATTCAAGTTAAGTGATAAAAACATTGGCACCGCTAATTTGATGATTCTTTTTATCGCTGAATTCATATGAAAATCGTTAGAACTCGTGCAGAATCAAATTTGAAAACTTAGTACGTCCTGAGTACATGAAAAATGTGTAATTTTTATATTCATAACCTAAGTACATCAAAAGTTATTTATCATTCATCGTTATCTTTGAAATGGACACATTTATGCAGAAATGAAACAAGCGAAGAAAGGTTATGCGACCTAGCTTTGCTCAGTGTAGACCGAGAAGACAATTTGCAAAGGGGCGCAAATGTGATGCCTGCCCTTGTTGCCATTTTCTATTGGTTCGCCTCTACCTGGCTGTCACTGAGAAATTCCTTATGGAAAAAGAGAATAACCTACACGTTGCCCAACCTGGAAATCGATCCTAGAATCTCACAGTCAGCAGTCACGCTTGTGAAACAAAATTGTCAATTTATGTTAAATATATCACAACAAAAGTGATGGAACTGTCCACATTGGTCGATGACATTGGTATTTAATTTTACTAATACCTAGGTGAACAGATTACATGTAAGAAGTTATTACTACAATGTAAACTATACGACACGAGCGTAGATCGCTCAGAGGACACGGTGGACCACGTGGTGAAGGTCTGCCCGGCCTGGGCGGAGCACCGCCGTGTCCTCGTGGAGGCGATCAGCGGCGGCGATCTCTAGCGTCCGGCCCTAGTCCAGGTCATGGTACGGAGCGAGAGTGCATGGGTAGCCATCACCTCCTTCTGCGAAGCAGTAATACTCGCAATGAGGGAGGCGGCGCACGTGAGGGAGAGGCAGTATATGCGCCCTCACGGCCCGCCGCAGTCGCCGCGGGAGACGTGCTGGGCGTCGGGAAAGCCAGACTGATTCCCGGCCACCGTAGGCGCGGGCTTGAGGATGGCGAGTAATGGGTAGCTCACTGTCCAATAAGGACCAAGCACGGGTCGATGGCGCGTTGTGTTTCACATGACTTCACCACTAACTGGTGGGGTCCGCACGGGCTAATGCTTGCCAGGGGTGCGGGATGTTCGAAAGAAATACCGTGGCCCCTGGCACCCAGGCAACTGAAGGAACACTCTCTACTTCGGTGTTGAGCTTGTAGCATGGATTCGTATTGTAGGTTAACTCGCTTATTTATAAACGTTGCTTAAAGTTAAGTAATGATTAGCGTTCGATTAGCCATACAATTTTGACGTTAACATACAGCAACTTTTATTAATAAGGGGGATACTATTTATAGTATTTATGTCGCAGTAAAACCATTTAGTACTATCATGTTTTGCCCATCTAAACTGTCAAAATCTACAAAAAGAAAAAAAAAACTAATATTTGTACACCAATTTCATTGGTAGAGAACTCGACTAAAATGTATTCATAAGACCGATATTGTAAAACCTTTGTTCACGAATAAAGATTGATTGATTGATTGATGAAGAATGTTGCTAATGCATAGCTTCGTATGTTCGAAAAAATTGTCTTCACAGCAACGTAAATAACGCAATGAATGTTGTTTAACTGACAAAATGAAAGCCATTCCTAGTGATGGTGTGTTACGCAATTACATCTTTGTCGCGATTTTTTTTTTCAAGACTGCAAAATTAGTATTTTTCTTCAATCGCTCTCCATCAGGTGTGGTCGAGGTCAAAAGCAGGCCCATTTAGTAATCTATACCTAGTAAAAATAAAGAAGAAAGATTATAATGTTTCTTTGCATTGAATAGGCTCCGAAACTACTGAACCGATTTGAAAAAATATTTCACTGTTGGGAAGCTACACTATTCCCGGGTGACATAGATTATATTATTCCCCGTATTCCCACGGGAACGGGAACTACGCGGGTGAAACCGCGGAGCTCTGTTAGTAACAAATAAATAACAAATACAGTATAATATCTACATTTTAAATTAAAATATGTAACAGCAAATAAAAAAAAAACAAATCTTCTAAATTCCACACACCCTTTAACTAAATTATGAAAAAAAAACCGTAGGTATATTTGCCAGATTTCTTCTCGATCTAAAAACTGAATAGTCATTCTGACTGCTCTTATTTTGAGCAATAAATGTAAACAAACTGTTACCCTTTTGCTCCAGCCCACTCCCATTTGAGTTTTCTGGCTTTCCATCTAACACCAGCTACCGGTCTAATTTCCGTCTAAGGTCCCGACTTACACAAAAAGTTATGGATACCCATTTATTCATCGCCAGGAGGTTAGGGAACAGACTTTAAAAATTTTAGATCTGAGAATAATAAAGCCTTCAGATTCAGCATGGAGCTCACCCATTTGGGTGATTCTCAAGAAAGTGGACGCCTCAGGCAAACAAAAATGCCGTTTGGTAGTTGACTTTTAGAATCTCATTGAAAAAAGTATCAACGACAAATACTCTATGCAAGAGCATATGACAAATCTCGAGAAAGTTTTCAATAGACTTCGGGAATCGAAATTCGAAGATCCAAATGGATAAATCCGCATTCTTAATGCACGAAACTGGTTATCTCAGACACATAATAAGTAGTGAAGGAATAAACCAAAACCGAATTACATTCATGCAACAGAAAAATACCCCATTCCAAAGACCCCAAAAGAAATGAAACAATTTTTAGACATTGTAGGGTATTAAGGTAAATTTATCCCGGTATTCCTTTGCATATAGCCGTTCTATCTCAAGGACATGTAGGTTCCGACAAACCTATGTGTTTTGCATCCCGAACCTTGAATGAAAGTGAGCTAAACTACAGCACCATAGAAAAACATTTTCTTGCCATAGTTTGGGCCACCAAGTATTTTAGACTGTACTTGTTTGGTTGTTTTAAAGTATTGGCAGATTTTAGCTAAAATAGACTAAACGCGCCGTTTCTACATCTGTTAACTATGATCTTTCTAACAGCATAAGCGGCCGAGCTTAGCCGCCCAGCAAAAGATGTTATATGAGGTCCCCATTGTAATTTATCGTCTAGTAGTTCCTAGGAACACCGTTTGATTAACAAATTCCAGTTTTTCTCCATTCAATATGAGGTCACATTCGCTACTTCTAACATTTGGTAAATTAAATCTAATGCATTTAGTTTTTGTGCCATTTAGTACCAAATTATTTGCCGTAAACCAATCTTGGACCTGAAGAATAGAGTTATTCATGTCATCAATATTTTGTGTACGTCGCTCTATTTTAAATATCAACGATGTATCATCTGCAAATAACACCATCTTCGGTTGATTTAGAAGTAAATAGGGTAAATCATTAATGTAAACTAAAAAGAGGAATGGACCCAATATTGAACCTTGGGGAACACCCCAAGGTTCAATATTGCCATTTCAGCCCCTAGTGAGTTTATGTCGTTTACTTAAACTTTAACTTTTCTGGCTTTTAGGTATGATCTTAGTAAATTAAGAGCTGTATTTCTAATTCCATAGTGCTCCAGTTTCAGCAGAAATGTCTCATGATTTACGCAATCGAACGCCTTGGAGAGATCGCAAAAGATTCCAATGGCATCTTTTGCTTTTTCCCACGCGTTAAAAATGTTCTTTATTAGGGTGACACCAGCGTCAGCGGTACAACGCCCTTTGGTGAAATCGTACTGCTGTTCATGAAAGATAGCATTTTTACTAAAGTGACGTAACAGTTGATTGAGAATCAACTTTTCAAACACTTTACTGAGAACTGGAAGAATTGACACAGGCCTATAATTGTTGGGTTCTTTACTATCACCGGATTTGAACAACAGACCTACTTTACTGTGTTTCATGAGATCCGGGAAGACTCCTTGGTCTACACTGGTGTTAAATATGAAAGCTTCAAGCTCGTGATATGGGGTAATTCAGTAGAAGTAAACAGAGCATTTATTGCACAAAAAAATGTGTCAGGGCTGTGTTTGGAGCAGAATATTTAGAGCATTGTAAGCCATTATTTAAGGCACTTAAAATTCTTCCACTTCCTTGCCTTTACATTTTTGAAATTTGTATATTTTATAAAGAGGATGTTCCCATTAATAAATCCACCCACCCACTATTCATAAAAAACAAATTACTTGCAACTAGTTTTTTTTTCTTTATTTATTTAAAGAGGGTTTTAATCTAAACAGATTATGCCACCCTCATCGTTACAAATCAACTTAACATAAATACAAGTTATCTTACACGCTACCTCTGCGATTAATACCTATGTTTACGAGTCTGTACAGCATCCTGGCTGCTTCCGAAGCCGGAGCAGCAAGGACGCTGTTACATACTCCAGTTTCACACATACTATTATACAAAAATAATAAATCTCGTCTTTCCCGCTCGTTCCGGACACATTCCATGATGATATGATATACGTCTTCAATCGAGTTGCATTCCACACAATTTGGTGACTCAACTTTACCCATTAGAAATAAAAAACTTATTTAAGGGTATGTGTCCGGAGCGAAGTCGCAGTGCTGTTATGATTGTCTGCCTCCCCATATTGGCACTGTCTATCCACGTACTTTTAAAGACGCTCGGTTGTATAGTGGCATACCATATACCTTTACTGCGGATTAAAGTATTCTTGCCAGTTGTCAAAGCAAAGGTGTTTTAATCTACCGTAAAGTTCGGTATAATACGGGACACACGAATACTTTTCACCGTCGGTTGATGTCTCTTTAGCGAACTGGTCGACCATCTCATTACCTTCAATGCCAGAAACTTCAATTGCATGGCAATCAAAATCTTCTACAATTTATCTTCACACATCAGAGTGCTGCCTACTAGTAATTTCATGAAAACAATATTTGCCTGGCTTTTAGACAACTGTTTTTATTCAGTTCATGAATTTCTTAATTATACATTTTGACATTAAATTTTATTGGTAAGTACTTACAGAGGCCAGCACATCAAGCTACCCCAATCTGACAAATTTCTTTGATAGTTTTCAACTTTATTACAGAGGAATAAGGTTTATGTTCAGTTGGGAAAATTTGACAGTTTGGGATAGCTTGACTTGCTGGCGATTGTACCTAGTGTGTGAATTGACTTTTTAATCTTAAGGAATTTGACATTTCATTCAATTCTGTTTTTTCTTTTAATTTATAAAACGTGATATTTTATAAAAACAAATAATTACCCATTTTCTTTTCAAACTAATTTACTTATTTCTATTTCAATGGGGGACATAAAAAAAAAACCCAATAGCACTTTGTTTGACCTGGCAACCGAACCAAGAGTCCAGGGCCTCATGCTCAGCACTAGCGATTTCGAGCACTAGATCAACGAGGCAGTTCTTTGGAGTCCTTTCAACAAAATACGACATCGATGAACTCTTGCAAATGTCGATGACTTCGGAAATTATATTTCTGTTCATACATTGCAGAAGTCTGCTTAGAATCCAAAAAGAAATATACTCGTAGATGGGATGATACAATGATATCTTAAATCTAAAATCTTCAACAAATTCAAGGTGTTTTCAACAGCCTCTGCTCCCAACCCTCTCTTTCAATATATTTCAGTCTGATGCCTCCAATTGGCCGCGTGACAGCCGCTCCGGGCTCGAACGTCAGCTGTTTCTTCATTCCCGGAGCCAGCTCCACGCGGTACTTCTTCAGCAATGTTATCAGACCAGCCGCCATTTGCATTCTTGCGAATCTCATACCTGCAAAAGACAATGATTGTAAATGATTTGAAATGACATCGATTTGATGCTTAATTTTGGACGTACGATGTCAAGTAGTGGAGTAATAATTCCACAATGTTTCTGTGCTAGCGCAGCCATAGTTGAATACAGATGTGTTTCACGCACTGCATCTTCAATGCATTGCCTTGCGCCGAGAGTGGGAAATTGAGCAGTGTAATTTTCGACGCGTTGAGATGCACTCTGTTTGGTTTTCAACATCGACTTAGACCTTAAGGTGAAACAAGTCCACATTTTTTCCATACATACTTCGGGAGGGTTTTACTTCACTGTTTGACAATGTACTTACATCAAAACTTAAACGTGGTATGGTTTTGTCTCATTATTATTATTGTCGGTACGGAAACAGAATACTTACTGAAATAAAAAGCCATTAAAAAGTTATGAGCTGACATAGACTTGTTTTTCTTGCTAATTTAACCTAACTTTGGGCGTGTTTAAGTAATTAAAGACGTGTAAAATCTCATGAACTAAGTCAGTACCGACAAAGCTCAGTTATCGAAAAGCTCAATAAACTTTATTGGTCATTGATTTATGCAGTGGTTTTTTCAGAAAACCCGATCTTCCGTAGGATTTTTCTTAATTTTTACGCACCAGTTTTACTATAACTGATCCTGCAGCTCACTCGATAATGTTGTGCGTGTAGACTAGCGTCTAACTGCCCATCACGGGTACTACCTCTGTCGGACTCGAAGCCTGCACCCTAATTGCGTAACTCACGATTGATCATAATTGGTTTCGTCTTCACAGTTAAACAATATTCATTGCGTTATTTATGTTGTCGAACAGACACATTTTTCGAACATATGAAGCAATGGTTTAACAATCCGTTTCAAAACGATACAGATTATGATGAATCGTGAGTTACGCAATTAGGGTGCTGGTGACACACCGTGATTTTAAGCCAGGCCCTCCAGTGAGTTCGAGCCCGCGACTTGTTTCCCCTTAGGTATTGGGTTGCGAATTCAACAATCTGTCAAACAAAGTGGGTTCTTTAAAATAACCCAATTTGTTTCATTTGAGTGGGTTCTTTAAAACAACCCATTTTGTTTGATTTGAGTAGGTTCTTTAAAACTACCCATTTTGCTTGATTTGAGTGGGTTCTTTAAAACAACCCATTTTGTTTGAGTTGAGTGGGTTCTTTAAAAGAACCAACTTCGTTTGATTATAGCACATGAGTAACTTTACTCATGTGATTAAAGGAAACAAAATAAATTTCTTTTGTTTCCTATGAGTACTTAAAATATCAGTTAATGTCTAGCCTTACTGAATCACGGTACTTCGTGAGGAATCCTAAACTAGCATGCTGATAAAAGTTTACTAATTCTATGTAACGTTCAGTTTATTATTTATTTCCTTTCTACCGAAAAAAAAGGAGGAGGTACTCAAGTCAACACGTACATATTTTTTATGGATAACCACAGTTGGAAATTCATTTCTAGTAACAACAATCTGTCAACAACAATGCAATCTATAATGCTATGGTTGCTGTAGCGGTCAGCGTCTTGTTGGAGCATCATGCGCTCATTACAAGACATTTGAAAATTATGGTTGAGCTTCCTTCATAATATGACGTGTTTATTATCAAGAACTAAATGTTTATACAAATGCCTAAAGTAAAAATAATATTTTGTTCACGAGCAGGTCTAATGGCATATAATCAAAACAGCTTTTATCTTATCTTGTAATTTTTATAGAGGTACTTGTGTGAGTTAGATGTACTCAAACACTACCAACTGATTACGTTTGTATGAGAATAACATACTGTGAGTCTATGACGTAGGTTAGCTCCCCATGCTAGCTCAGTGCTGTATAATTTCTTTACGTCAGAGATGGCAAATCATATTAAACAAAATTCTACTTAACAGTCAGTAATGCGTTGAAGAACCCCGCCCATCTGTTGATGTTTGACTCAGACTGTACGGAATCATCTGCATCCGGTTACACTGGAAGCTGACTCTGATATAGTCGGGAAAAGGTTAGGTAGATTGATTGACTATATGGTCAGATAAAGAGAATACAACCATTTCCCAACGGTCAGCAAAAAATAATAAATATTGGACTTACCGATACAGATTCTGGGACCATCACCAAACGGCATGTATGTGTACGGCCTGATGTTCTGCTTCTCCTCAGCCAGGAACCGCTCCGGACGATACTCTTCCGGTTCCGGGAAGAACTCTGGGTTATGTTGCAGGTGGTAGACCGGTACGTGCACCCGCAGACCCTTCTCTAGCTTCAGTCCTGATGGAAACGTGTAGTCTTCTACCACCTCGCGAGTTAGCACTCCTAGCACTGGGTACAGGCGAAGAGCTTCATCAATACACGCATCCATGTAAGGTGTCTCCGAAACGCACTCATACTTCAGCACGTTGTTATGACGACGCAGGTAATCGTCGACCTCTTCCAACAGTCGTTCTTGAGCTTCAGGATGTTTCGCCAACTCAAACAAAGTGAAACTCAATGTGGTTGCCGAAGTCTCATATCCTGCGGCGAAAAACAATAAGCATTGTGACACCAATAGATCGTCGTCCACATCTATAGTAACTTTCTTTCCTGAATCAGCTTTCATATTCTTCAAACTGTCGCCTGTCATTGTATGGTTGTTCTTCAATTTCAGCACGAGATCAACAAAGTCGTTCCTCGAAGTCGGCGTATAATTGCGACCTTTAAAAATTCCTGTCAATAAACTATGGAAGAAATTGTCAACTTCTTTCGGCATCATTTGGAATCCCAGTGCATAGAAGATGGCCGGCCATATAGCGCGTGCAACTATCTTGAATGCTCTAAACCTATGAGCATCAAAGATAGTATCACCAATGTTTGTGAACGGATTGTTGTCTTTAATTTCCATCGTGTTTGTATCAAGTCCAAATGCGCAGGATCCAATGCAGTCCATCGTGAACCTCGACGTGAGCATTCTTGTTTCGATTTCATTGCATTTCTGCACTTCGTCGTCGAGAATCCTTTCGAAAACGTGAGAACACTTCTCGATCAAGTGGAACATGTTCTTCATCTTGGCGGAGGAGAACAGTGGGGTCAGGTTCTGACGTAGCACCTTCCACCTGTCACCGTAGGTGAATAACAGGTTTTGGGTGAACAGCTCCCTGTGGGAGTAGTTGGAGGCTTCACGGCCATTGAAGAAATAGAAATCCTTCGTCATAACGAGTTTGACGAGTTCTGGATCTTGTAGAATGAGGGTAGGTTCCGTGCCGTAGTAGGCGCCGACGTACGGCACATTAGGGAATTTCCGGCATATTTTCTGTGCGAGATGTCCTAAGTACGTCTTCTGTAAAATGTATCCCGAGAAATTCCCGAAAAACGCGACCGGTGGTGAATGTGGCACTTTCTTATCCTCCCAATATTGGAACTTTCGCTTGGAGACGAGGTAGACCGCGAAGAAGATCAGAGTTAGCGTGGCGAGCAATATTAACGCGATCATGTTGATGTTTGGAGGTATCTGAATATGTTGGAAGTGTGTTTGGTTATTTATAGTTTTGAAGATAACGAGCTCGGATTACTTGAGGGTGACAATATTTTCAGAAGTCTTAAGGATTGTCCCGTGTTGTGGGCTACCCGACCGCTTTCGCCTTAACAACATAGTAAACTAAAGTAGATACACGTCTTTTTCTAACAAGGTCTTAGAAGAAGAATAATTTGAATAAACAAAAGGCAAAAGCAATTAACTCACTTAATACACTCACACTCACTCCGCGCAGTGCCTAACATAGTAAGTCTTGATATCCCGGATATCACTCTTTACATGCGTATAATTAAATACAAATATATGGAAATAGTCGTCAGATTACTGCTAATTTATGGTTTTAACTTTAAGAAACACCGTTTGTCAATTCCAAATAATAATGGATAGTACCTTGAGTAATTTACAGGAATTGGATACCGCTGAAATAGCTAAGTCTGCTATTCTTGATGTTGCACATCTACATACATACCTACAACGCAATACTAATAACTTGACTGTCCTGACACAAAACATAAGAAGCATATACAGGAACTTCGACGATTTTCAGATAACTCTGTCTCAAATTGGAGCTGAGGTAGATGACTGTGCTAATCCTAACAGAATGCAGATTAAATGCCAATAAACCACTACCAACGTTAAATAACTATACTTCGTTTCATACAGTTAGGCAACTAAACCAAAATGATGGAGTAGTAGCCTATATAAAAAACTGCCACTTGCCTCAGGCAACTGAAATCAACTTAACACACGCATCAGCCTTGCAAATAACTATCTTAGATTTCACCAATATTGGTATCTATCGGTCTCCATCTAATGTATCCACAGATAGTTTTTTAAACTCGCTTGATCAATATCTTCAAAGTATTCAAACACATAGAAACACTATTATTACTGGAGACATAAATATTAACATAATAGGAAAGCCGTCAGAGTCAGCACAAATAAGAACGGCCAGATTATCCTATTTGAATATGACGACTATTCATGGTTTCCTCCCAGGACATTGCTTACCTACTAGGGAAGAGAACTGCCTCGATCACATGCTCCTTAAGCTAGACAAATTAAAGAACTCCGCTTTCGTGGCAGTCCTAAACACGTCCGTTACGGACCATGCTATGGTGTTATTAAATATATCCCACACCTACCAAAGCAAGACTTGTGCCAAACATAAAACAGTAACAAACTGGCAGAACGCCTATAAGCACCTTGTAGACACAGATATATCTTTTCTTAGCGTACACACAGATCCAAACATTCTGGCTAACGCGTTGATTGACGTGATTAGAACATCTCTCCTTCAAAATACCATAGTTATCTCGGTGTCTAGCTCCAAACGAACCTTAAAGCCCTGGATATCTGTGGGTGCCCTAAGATGTATAAGGTTTTGAAATAAATTACAGCTACAAAAGAGGAAAGACCCTCTTAACGTTATCTTGGCCATAACGTACAGGCGTTTTCGCACATATTGTGCTAATCTTATTAAGAAACTCAAACGATAATATCATAAGGAACAGATATCAAATTCGTTAAAAAACCCTAAACTACTCTGGCGTACAATTAACGATATCACCCACTACAAAAAACCCAGGGTGTCTAGTACCCACCTAATGCATATTACACCACGACCCCTCGACTCATTAAACCATGTAAACCAATTCTTCGTAACTATTGGAAAAACTCTTGCTGAAGAAATAATAACTCTAACTGGACAAGTATCTAGACATGTCACTAACTTAACTTCACTATCTCAAGTAAGTTCATTCGTCTTGCTGGAGACAGATCCGGCGGAAGTAGATAGTATACTTGGGTCGCTTGACTCAGGGAGTGCCTCGGGGTGGGATCACATACCCGTGGGTTTCCTGAAATTATCTCGAGAACTTGTTGTCCCGCTTATCAGCCAGTTAACTAATCTGTGTTTCGAAACGGGAATATTTCCAGACGCGCTAAAACGTTCTATAATTACGCCTGTGCACAAGGATGGGGACAAGAGCGATGTCAACAACTATCGGCCAATATCTGTCTTATCGTCCCTTTCGAAAATAATAGAAAAAATATTAAATAAAAGACTAGCTAGCTACTTAAATAAATACAACATTATTTCGGATTCACAGTACGGTTTTAGACAGGGACGGTCAACCCAGGATGCGGTCATTGCTTTGACATCTGAAATGACTGACAAGGTGGACAAAGGCTATAAATGCATTACGGTGTTCCTAGACCTGAAAAAGGCTTTTGACACCGTATCTGTCCCCATACTTGTGCAGAGACTTGAGGATATAGGGATAAGAGGAAGGGCTCTCTCCCTCTTTGATAGTTACCTCCGAGGTAGAAGACAGCAAGTTAAAATAGGTAACTCGTATAGTGGGGTGGAAAACATTGTTTTTGGAGTCCCGCAGGGATCGGTCCTTGGCCCACCACTGTTTCTAGTGTATATTAACGAACTCTGCAACCAACGAAGCGGTGGTGGGAAAATCTTCTCCTACGCGGACGATACTGCCATTGTCTACCATGGCGAAACGTGGGAAACTGCGTGCCATAATGCCGAGCAAGGATTAGCTGCTATAGATAGGTGGCTCAAAGACAATCTACTAACCCTCAGTGTTCCTAAAACAAACTACATGTGTTTTTCTCCCAGTATAAGGTCTAAACCAGGTCTTAACTTTAGACTTCGAATCCAAACGTGTGAGAACTACTTGGACCAAAATTGTAATTGTCAAGCCATTAAACATGTAACATCCACAAGATACCTGGGAGTTATAGTTGACGAGTGTTTAACTTGGCATTCTCATATGGAGATTGTCACGTCACGGGTGCGCAAATTTATATGGATTTCTAAAAATCTAAGATATGTGATGCCTCCTAGGACTTTAAATAGCATCTATATTGCGCTCACGCAATCAGTTGTTACATATTGTTTACCAGTCTGTGGAGGAGCCGCTAAAACTAAATTCCTTGAGTTAGAAAGAGCCCAAAGGTCACTTATAAAAGTCATGTACTATAAACCATACCGATTCCCCACAGTCGATCTTTACCGAATCAGTGGATTACTTTCAGTAAGAAAACTATATTACCTAAATACAACCCTGTACTTACAAAAATCTATTCCATTTAAAGAAAAGAGTCAGGAGAAAAGACGAAGATATACAGTGGCATACTCCCCAAGGGTCCGAACTGCTTTTGCACGGCGTCAGTATGCAACCCAGTCAGCATATATTTACAATAAAATAAACCTAAAAGTAGGGTTCCACCATGAGGTTTCACACGTATGCAAAAAGGTAATAACAGAGTGGCTAAAATCCTTAACATACGAGGAAACTGAGCAAGTTTTAGTTAGACTTGGTTAAACAATTTTTTGGTTATTTCTATTGTATCATGACGAGTACTCACCAAGTTCAATGTATCAATTGCGCTTCGTACACATCGGCACTACAAAAACGACCTACGCTTACCTACACATCCACACACACAAACACATCTTCTCACACAAACACAGACATGCACACTCAACAACACAAATCCCGCTTAAAAATAAGACGCACGTACAGGTTCACATCATACAGCTACAGTTACACAAAGAGCTAAAACTTAGTTTTTAAGTAATTTACGGTTAAAAAAAAAAAAAAAAAAATATAATGTTTTGATTTTCTTCATAAATGTAGTTTTTGTTTTTTTTTTGTTGTTTTTTTTTTTTTTTTGTCAACTTATACTGTAAGCAATCGTCTCAATATTGTTAATATTAAGGGAAAGAGCGAGATAGCCCCAACACAAGTATTTTCAATTACTTACTGGGGTTGTCTCATTTATAATGAATGTAACTGATTCGGGACAAATAAATATTTTCATTTCATTTTCATTTCAAAATACAGGTTTTAGCCCGTTTCAAAACCGGGGTGTTTGTCAAACATAATCAATGCTCTAAAATTAATGTCAAGTTAAAAAACAGTTGTTAAAATATTATAATTTAATTTTATACGGCAGGTCATACATTTATTAATCTATATATATAAAAGGAGAAACTTACTGACTGATCAATCAAAGCACAGCCGAAACTACTAGGACTAGGAATGCGAAATTTTACACACGGCTTCCTTTTATAATGTAAGGGAGCACTACCCCCCCGAGTGGGTTCCCGCATTGTCGTTGCGGGGGGGCTCAGTAACCGTGGATGCCGGCCACGGTGAAGCCAAGAGGAACCCAAAGGTGGGGCCGCTCGTCAGGGCTTTTGCCTCAAAGCCGACGACGTAGCGGCCAAAAAGTAGGTTGCGGTGAGGTGCACCGCAACTGAGGTGGGCCGCGATGTCGAATGGGAGGCATCGCGGCTGAGGGTTACGGGCTGCGGTAGAGGAGGGGTGCCGGTGCTTCTGAGCAGCGCTCTTCCCTTCCGTGGCCTGGACGGGGCCGCCACCGTTTGATGGCGGACGCGGTGGGGCCGCAGGGGAAGAGGAGTGTCGGTATAGCGTTAGCCGCTCTCCCTATCCTCTGCGGCCGAAAAGTGGTAGACGGGACGGCGCGTTGTGTTCCACACGCGCGCCGTCAAAGATGTCAGCAACCACCGATGGGGTCCGCAAGGGCCGATGCCTGCCAGGGGTGCGGGTTTGTTCGAAAGAGATACCACGGCCCCTGGCATACGGGCTACTGAGGGAACACGGGTGGGTTTTAGTCAGTAAAAGTCTGACACGCCCTCCTGCTCTACTCAGCAGGAGAAGTCATTTGATGATTTCCCACCCAAAAAAAAAAAAAAAAAAAAAAAAAAAAGGGAGCACTAAGAAAGGGTTTTTGGAAATTCGACCTTTAAGGGGGTGAAAAGGGGGGATTTTGTTTGTATGCAAAATCTTTTTCCTTGAGTTAACAAGCTTGAAAACTGGCACAAATACTTATCTAAGTCAAAGTCAAAGTCAAAGTCTTGTCAAAGTTTGTATGGAAGAATTTTAACGCGCGGTCTAATTAACTCGAAACTCAGTATTTATACTTAAAACGCAGAATAAAGAATACCGTGTATCAGGGTTTTTCGAAAATCTACCCCTAAAGGGGTAAAAAAGGGTAGTCCGTAATATTAATGTGAAAGTTTGTGAAGATGATTGGATCTTTGTTACTCAATCACTCAAAAACGGTTGAACGGATTTGGATAAAATTTAGCACACAGATAGATTATAACATATATTAACACACAGGATACTTTTTATCCCGGTAGTACGTTCCCGCGGGATAATTTCCGACTTCCACGCGGGCGCAGCCGCGGGCGGAAACTAGTATAATATAAATATGTCCCTAGGAAAAACTTCTCATAGGTATTCAATAAACAATCAATTTATTTTTTTCAAATCCTATTCTGTACGCAGTTTAATTCTAAAATATTGAAATGGAGCTCTCTTGTTTTTTGAATTGTCCCGAAATGTACGCAAGTGTGGTGACAGAGTTGGCGCGTGTCCTATGACGTTGCACTTTTCTTCGCAAGTAAGATAAGTTAATAATCGTCAGATTATTAACTTATTATCGAAGCTCGCGTCGATTGCTTCTGCGCTACGATGCGTAAAAAAATGCGCGACTCTTATGCAACAGGGCCCCAACATTATACTGCGGTGTATCGCGAGCAGACTGGACGGCTTGTGTGTGAATCGCTGCTGCAAACTGTCCACTTTGGTGTTGAGCTTGTAACATGAATTCGTATTTAACTATATGGCAGTGTAGGTTACCCCCTTATTTATAAACGTTGCTTAAAGTTAAGTAATGATTAGCGTCCGATTAACCATACAATTTTGTCATCAGGTGTGATCGAGGTCAAAAGCAGCCCCATTTAGTGATAAAAAATAAATGAGAGAAACAGAAAAACATATTTTAAATTAAAATATCTAATTGCAAATTAAAATTAATCTTTTATATTCCTCACACCCTCTTAATTATGATTTTAATAAATACCGTAGGTCATGCCAGATGCCAGATTTCTTCGCGATCTAAAAACTGAATAGTCATTCTGACTGCTCTTATTTTGAGCAATAAATGGAAACAAACGGTGTTTATAAAACAAAATTAATAGTCACTGTGACCTGTTACTTATGCTTATCACTTTGTCGATCATAATGCTTTCAGAGGCATGGGGGTATCACACCGCCAACTTCCAAACTCCGGACTGGTCAGTGGTCAAGCATTAGGTGAAATGACACTGACAGTTCACTCCACGCTCACTTCACGCGGTGAGATGGTTACAGAATAGCAATGCACAATCGACATGCAGAATACGTCGGCAGGTGGAATGACGGCTCACTTCACCATTAAAATGAAGTTGGTATGTGCCGTTCTTGAATGAACTTTTAGGCAAAATTGCAAAGTCGTTTTTATGACAGAAACAGAACTGTACTTTTTGAAGTACTAGGGCCCGCGGCGTCCCTCGCGTGAATTTAGGAAATAATCCTACGGTGACGTGCTATCGGGACAAAAAGCCTATGTTACTCCTTATTACATCAGCAATCTACCAGTGAAAATCCCGTCAAAATTGGTCCAGCCATTTCGGAGATTAGCCGGAACAAACAGGGGGACAGACAAAATAAAGATATTTTTTAATAAGCGCCGTATATATCTTTACCTAGGCATTAAGTAGGTGATAAGCTGTTATTTTTTCGTAACAAACAGACACTTTTATTTATTTAGAAATATTAAAATACCCAATTGCCAACGAGTTTAAATTCTAAACACCCTATAAATAAATTATGAAAAAATATAATACCGTAGGCATCTATGCTAGATATCTTCGCCATCTAAATAGTGAATAGTCATTCTGACTGCTAATATTTTGAGCAATAAATGGAAAAAAACGGTGTTTATAAAACAAAATTAATAATCACTGTGACTGTAACTTATGCTTATCACTTTGTCTACCTCAATGCTTTCAAGGGCACGGGGGTATCACACCGCCGACTTCCAAACTCCGGGCCAGTCCTGCGCCTGATCTCTCTCGAGTCGTGTCAGACTGCCGTCCCATCGGAGAGTAAGTGAAGAGAGAGTGCACCTCTGTCACACACAACAGGCTATTTGACAAATTTCTAAAAACTTTCTCGCATTATTTTGTGTTGTGTTATCCCGTACAAATAATATTAATTTTCATTTATTTTAAGTATTTCTTTAAAAAAATATCGTTACATAATATAATCCTAATGTATATACAATTCAGGGTGGAAAAAATCAACGAGCCCTGAAAGGGAACCACTTTTAATCCCTAAGATAGATTGTTTTAAAAGAAATGTCAGCTGTAAAACTAGTTTAAAATGACATGGAACGAATGGTACAAAATATTCATTTTTTTATGTTGCAATAGTTCCATGTGGGACTAGCTACGTGGAACTACTGGGAATAAAGGCCGGTGGCACCCATTGAGTACAGAACCCTAAAAAAGGTGTCTAATACTACCTACTACGTAACATTAGTATTCCCGAAAAGGGTTAAGCAGAGGCATACCTCATGGTAGCATACTCACATTTTGCTAGTTATGTTTATTTCTCATGTTTCAGAGGGGAAGAGTATTGCCATCAACCGGGCGTGAATGAATACTAACTACCTATTCTGTTACAAAAGAATTCGCACTTGACGCGGATTATTTTTGAATTAAGAGGCACCACGGCGTCCTCACCTTCCGCCTAACGCAGGTCCTCAGCGGCCACAGTTGTTTCGGAAGATTCCTGTTTTAGAAAAGGCGGGAGGAAACGCACGGGTGTTTCCACTGCGTAGATCGCCTGGAGATCACGGTGGAGCATACGGTGGAGGTCTGCCTGGATTCGGTGGAGCACCGCCGTGTCCTTGTGGAGGCGATCGGCGGCGGCGATCTCTCGCGTCCGGCGCTGGTCCAGGCCATGGTACGGAGCGAGAGTGCATGGATAGCTGTCACCTCCTTCTGCGAAGCAGTAATGCTCGTAAAGAGGGAGGTGGCGCACGTGAGGGAGAGGGTATGCGCCGTCATGGCCCTATTCACCGCAGGAGACGCCCTGGGAGTCGGGAATCCCAGGCTGATTCCCGGCCACCGAAGGCGTGGGCGAATCATAATTAACAACACGGGTTGTAGTTAGTTAGTTCATAAACCCATTGAGTGATTATTTCATGAAAAAGTTAGCTACCTTAGCGCACATTGAAAATTTTACAGAAAATTTATATCATCCCGAACAAGGGTGTCGTAAAGGCCCGTTCTCACGAAATGATCCCCAGTTGTTAATTTTTGGTTTAGCGAGCCATAAGCTAAAAACTACAGAGAGGAAAGTGTCGAGAAGGGAATGGTTCTGAATCCGGAACAAACAACCAGTCAGGGACGGAATTAATTTCGAGAGTTGACGGAAATAACAAACGTCAAGATTTGATTTTCAATTAATTTCGTTTTATTTTTCAAGCACAAATATGAAGTAAGTCACAAGTGACTGCAGATACAATCGTGCGGCTTTCTACCATCAAAGGTTAATTATGTTAGATTAACCGCATGTCTCGTTAAGGATAGTTACCTACATTTAGCATATTATTATTCTTATAAAACTTATTTACATCCCTATCATTAGATAAAAATTAGGTGATGTGAGTTGATAATGTCAATAAACTCTTTATTTACTTCTTAGGTTAGGCAAAGGCGTACCTAAGTCCCATGTAATGGGGAGCGATCCTATTGCCATCAACCAAGCACAAATCCAGATTCTGGGATGTGTGACGTAGCAAAAGTAGAATTGATCGCGACAAGTAGCGACATCTGTCGTGGGAATTTGAAAGCAAGGTCACAGTCGTCAGCGTTAGTTTTGTTAGCGGCGATTGTTGTCTTTGTGTACAGCAAATTAATTACGAAATAATTAATTAAACAATAATGATAAACAAACGCAAAACGCAGGCAAACGGATCAAACCCGTTTGCCGGCTGACAGTTCTGGAATATGCTTCCACAGACAATATCGATATTCATATCGATTTGTAACTGTCATTACTTTTTATAATAAATGTGGGAAATTTTTGCGTTTGTTTATCAATATTGTTTAATTAATTATTTCGCAGTAATTTGCTATACACAAAGACAACAATTGCCTCTTACAAAACGAACGCTGACGACTGTGACCTTGCTTTCAAATTCCCACGACAGATGTCGCTACTAGTCGCGATCAATTCTACTTTTGCTACGTCACAGATGCTACTTAGAGATTACAGACAAAAACCCAGTAGCACTTTGGTCGACCTGGCAATCTAACCCAGGGCCCAGGGTCTCATGCTCTGCACTAGCGATTATGAGTATTAGATCAACGAGACAGTCCTTTGGAGTCCTTTCAACAAAATACGACATCGATGAACTCTTGCAAATGTCGATGACATAGGAAATTAAATTTCTGTTCATACATTGCAGAAGACTGCTTAGAATCCAAAAAGAGATATTGTCTAGATGGGATGATACAATGATATCTTAAATCTAAAATCTTCAACAAATTCAAGGTGACTTCAACAGCCTCTGCTCCCAACCCTCTCTTTCAACAAACTTCAGTCTGATGCCTCCAATTGGCTGCGTGACAATCGCTCTGGGCTCGAACGTCAGCTGTTTCTTCATCCCCGGAGCCAGCTCCACGCGGTACTTCTTCAGCAATATTATCAGACCGGCCGCCATTTGCATTCTTGCGAATCTCATACCTGAAAAAGACAATTAGGTATTGTAAATGGTTTGAATCGATATCGATATGATGTTTAGCTGTGGACGTACGATGTCAGCCATAGTCGATGTCAACACGGATGTAATACAATCGCGGCAGGATTTTTTCACTCACCTCATCTTCAACGCACTGCCCTGCGCCGAGAGTTGGAAATTGAACAGTGTGTATGTCGCAGTATGATAGATAAAACCGTAATATACTTATATCCCTAGGGATATAAACATATGCCGTAACATAGTTATACGAAAGCGATTAATTACTGTCGCAATCTAGTAATATGTTTATTTGACTAAACTAATTTGGTTAAATATTTATGAATCTACCTTAGAATCAAATAAAACAATATATTGGTTTTATAAGAAGTCATTTACAATGATAAAACTAATATAAAACATATTAAAGAAAAAGTGGGGAAAAATCAATTAATACCTATGTATCATGGCCATATCGTAGATTTGCTCACTTCATGAAATGCTCGAGAGTTTTCTCTAGAGAAGACGATTGACGTCAAGGGCACCCCGAGGTTCGGTTTGGTTAGGTTCCTTTAAACCCTGCAGACAGAAACAGGAGCCCCACGCAGTGGGGCTCCGTCAACCTGACGTCGACCGTCTTCTTCTGTAATATAAGAACCAAAAGAAGACGAGAATTTGAAATTCTCGTCTTCTTTGAAATTCTCGAGCATTTCATGAAGTGAGCAAACGACAGATTGGGACAGTAAGCGACGTGCGGGGTTCACAAACACAACGAAGCCTCCGCCGCCGTCTCCGTCGCACCCCCGTACTACACTCCTACAATTATTTCACTAAACTTAATCAAGTAATATAATTATATCACTAAACTTGAACCGTATTATAATTATATTCCTAGTAAGATAGTAATGAATCGCTTTCGTATAACTATATTACGGTACATAATTATATCACTAGTGATATAACTATATTACGGCTTTATCTATCATACTGCGACATGTATTTACCGACGCGTTGAGATGCACTCTGTTTGGTTTGCGACATCGACTTAGACCTTAAGCATTGGGTTGCGAATTCAACAATCTGTCAAACAAAGTGGGTTCTTTAAAAGAACCCACTTTGGGAAACAAAATAACTTCTTTTGTTTCCTATGTTCAGTTAAAAATATAAGTTAATGTCTAGCCTGACTGAATCACACTTCCACGTGAGGAACTTCCATCCTATTTGGAAAAAAAAGGAGATTGCATGGTGATAAAATTTTGCTAATCCTATGAACCGTTCAGTTTATTATTTGTTTCATTTTAACCAACGAAAAAAAAGGAGGAGGTACTCAAGTCAACCCATATATATTTTTTATGTATAACCACACTTGAAAATTCATTTTTAGTAACAACAATCTGTCAACAACTATGAAATCTATAATTATATAGCTGTCAGTGTCTTGTTGGAGCAACATGCGCTCATTACAAGACTTTCACCATTTGAAAATCATGTTTTTTTTTTGTTTGGGTGGGAAATCATCAAATAACTTCTCCCGCTCTGGGTGGAGCAGGAGGGCGTGTCAAACTTTTACTGACTAAATCCCACCAGTGTTCCCTCAGTAGCCCATATGCCAGGGGCTGCAGTATCTCTTTCGAACGAACCCGCACCCCTGGCAGGCATCGGCCCTTGCGGGCCCCATCGGTTTGTGCTGACATCTCTTTGAGGCGCGTGTGGGGAGTGTGTTGCGCCACTTCTTCTTCCCAGCTAAAGCACTAGGAAGTGTCGAAGGGAGGGCGTTTTTGGGGGACTGTCTTATGTGTTTTTTTTTTGACGTTCGAAAAGTGCTGACTCTCAGCCTAGTTTGAATAAATGACTTTTGATTTTGTTTTTTTTTTTTTTTGAACACAATGCGCCGTCGACTTGGGCTTGGTCCTTACCGGACAGCGAGCTACCCATTACTCACCGTCCGCAAGCTCATGCCTACGGTGGCCAGAAATCGGCCTGGGATTCCCGACGCCCAAGGCGTCTCTGTATCCTGCGGCGGCTAGGGTCGTGAGGGCGCATAGACTGCCTCTTCCTCACGTGCGCCGCCTCCCTCTTCACGAGCATTACTGCTTCGCTGAAGGAGGTGACGGCTACCCATGCACTCTCGCTCCGTACCATGGCCTGGACCAGGGCCGGACGCGAGAGATCGCCGCCGCCGATCGCCTCCACGAGGACACGGCGGTGCTCCGCCCAAGCCGGGCAGACTGCCACCGTGTCCTCAGGGCCTCTTCGCAGATATGACATGCATCATTATTATCAAAAACTAAATGTTTATACAAATCTAGAGGTGAGGCATACATATTGGATTAGGTATTTTTAGATACTAGTCCGTACCTAATCCAAAGCGTCGAGGATTAGGTATGGCACAAAATATTCGTACACAGTCTACACAGAAGATATTGCGTACCTTAAAATGTTGGAGTTAAGTTTCAAGTTTAATTAGCACTGCCGCCAGCGCCATCTATGTACAACACCACTGGACTAGTTAGTGCTCTGCATAAGGAACGAAATATGTATAATCCAGCGTTCCACAATATATCAGAAACGGAACGTATTTCTTACCCAATCCACATACGATACATTATATCGGTAACAGGCCAGCGGCTATATTGAATGAATATTCGGATTAGGTAAATGGATTAGGTATCGTTTTTACCTAATCCAACCCATATCTATACAAATCCCTACAGTAAAAATAATATTGTATTCACGAGCAGGTCTAATGGCATAGAACCAAAACAGCTTTTATCTTATCTTGTAATTTTTATATACATATGTGAGTTAGATGTACTCAAGCAGTAGAAACTGATTACGTTTAGATGAGAATAACATAATGTAAGTCTATGACGTAGGTAAAGATATTTAAGTTAGCGCCCCATGCTAGCTAAGTGCTGTCTTATTTCTTTACGTCATAAATGGCAAATCACATTAAACAAAATTCTACTTAACAGTCAGTAATGCGTTGAAGAACGTCGCCTATCTGTGGATGTTTGACTCAGACTGTACGGAATCAACTGCATCCGGTTAGACTGGAAGCTGACTCTAATATAGTCGCGAAATGGTTAGGTAGATTGATTGACTATATGGTCTGATAAAGAGAATACTACCATTTCCCTAAGGCGACCGTAAAATTATAAATGTAGGACTTACCGATACAAATTCTGGGACCATCACCAAACGGCATGTATGTGTACGGCCTGATGTTCTGCTTCTCCTTAGCCAGGAACCGCTCCGGACGATACTCTTCCGGTTCCGGGAAGAACTCCGGGTTATGTTGCAGGTGGTACACCGGTACGTGCACCCGCAGACCCTTCTCTAGCTTCAGTCCTGATGGGAACGTGTAGTCTTCTACCACCTCGCGAGTTAGCACTCCTAGCACTGGGTACAGGCGAAGAGCTTCATCAATACACGCATCCATGTAAGGTGTCTCTGAAATGCACTCATACTTCAGCACGTTGTTATGACGACGCAGGTAATCGTCCACCTCTTCCAACAGTCGTTCTTGAGCTTCAGGATGTTTCGCCAACTCAAACAAAGTGAAACTCAATGTGGTTGCCGAAGTCTCGTATCCTGCGGCGAAAAACAATAAGCATTGTGACACCAATAGATCGTCGCTCACATCTATAGTAACTTTCTTTCCTGAATCATTTTTCATATTCTTCAAACTGTCGCCTGTCATTGTATGGTTGCTCTTCAATTTCAGCACGAGATCAACAAAGTCGTTCCTCGAAGTCGGCGTATAATTGCGACCTTTAAAAATTCCTGTCAACAAATTATGGAAGAAATGGTCAACTTCTGTCGGCATTGATTTGAATCCCAGTGCGTAGAAGATGGCCGGCCAGATAGCTCGTGCAACTACCTTGAATGCTCTAAGCCTATGAGTATCAAAGATAGCAGCACCAATGTTTGTGAACGGATTGTTGTCTACCTTTTCCATCGTGTTTGTATCAAGGCCAAATGCGCAGGATCCAATGCAATCCATCGTGTACCTCGCCACGAGCATTCTAGCTTCGATCTCGTTGCATTTCTGCACTTCGTCGTCGAGAATCCTTTCGAAAACGTGAGAACACTTCTCGATCAAGTGGAACATGTTCTTCATCTTGCCGGAGGAGAACAGTGGGGTCAGGTTCTGACGTAGCACCTTCCACCTGTCGCCGTGGGTGAAGAACAGATTTCGGGTCAACATCTCCCTGTTGGAGTAGTTGGAGACTTCACGGCCGTTGAAGAAATAGAAATCCTTCGTCATTACGAGTTTAATGAGTTCGGGATCTTGTATGATGAGAGTAGGTTCTGTGCCGTAGTAGGCGCCGACATACGGCATATTCGGGAATTTCTGGCATATTTTCTGTGCGAGATGTCCTAAGTACGTCTTCTGTAAAATATATCCCGAGAAATTCCCGAAAAACGCGACCGGTGGTGAATGTGGCACTTTCTTAAGCTCCCAATATTGGAACTTTCGCTTGGAGACGAGGTAGACCGCGAAGAAGATCAGAGTTAGCGTGGCGAGCAATGGTAACGCGATCATGTTGATGTTTGGAGGTATCTGAATATTTTGGAAGAGTGTTTGGTTATATATATAGTTTTGAAGATAACGAGCTCGGTTGGGTAACAATGTTTTCAGAAGTCTTAAGGAATTTCCCGTTTTGCGGGTTATCCGGCTGCTTTCTGCAACATAATAAACTAAAGTAGATACACGTCTTTTTCTAACAAGGTCTTAGAAAAAAAGACGTTAAAATTTATTTAAGAATAATTTGCATAGAATACAGGTTTTAGCACGTTTCAAATCCGGTCGTTTGTCAAACATAATCAATGCTCTCAAATTAATGTCAAGTTAATAGTAAATATATATTAGCATAATTTATTTTTTTACGGTAAGTACATAGTTTTTTTTAAATATGATTATAATTATATCCATAGGATTTTTTTTTTCATAGGTATTCAATAAACAATTTTTTTTTTCAAATCCTATTTCTCTACGCAGTTTAAATGGTTGTTCGAAAATATTGAAATGGGAGCTCTGTTGTTTTTTGAATTGTCCCGAAATGTACGTGAGTGTGGTGACAGAGTTCGCGAGTGTCCTATGACGTTGCTTTTTTCTTCGCCCATGTGAGATGATTATTCACAATTAGTTTATTGTCGACACTTAGCAATAAACAAAGTAATCAATGTTACAGGCTGACTTATAAAAGGGATGTGTTGATGGATATAGGTAGGTACCTACACGATATTCCATTGTCGCCCCAAATATTGTGTAAAAATAGTAAATTAATATTAAAAAAGACCCATCTTATGAAATACAATAATTTTGGTTCCCCCAGCGTATATTTTATTTGTTGACCGAAGCCTTGCTTTTGTACTTACCTGAATTCCGACAGTAAACAAATTTTATCCAGTACATGCGTGTGCGCAGTATTATTTACAACTAGTTTTTTCCCGCGGCTTCACCCGCATAGATGTCGGAAAATACCCCACGGGAACGTAGGTACTACCTGTATTAAAAGCCCCTACTATTAATCCAGGTAAACAATGTCTTCTCACACTCACACTGCTGATTCATCATTTCAACCGAAAGACGTCTACTGCTGGACATAGGCCTCCCCCAAAAGGGGGGGTTTGCCATAATCGCCACGCTTGGCAGGCAGGTTGGCGATCGCAGTATGGTGGAAAATACACAGAGAACGCTGCTGCCCATTCTCTAGTAAGTCCCTTAGTCGCCTTCTGCAACACCCACGGGAAGAGATAGGATGGTGCTATTCTTTACGTCCGGCATCGTACGGAACTGCTGATTACTGCGCTGAAAAGCACAGTTTTTAAAAGACAGTTTTGTACTAAAAAGTACCTACAGTTCAGTTGTATCGTAAACGATCGCTGCGCTTGCGCTAAACGTTTATAATGAGTTGGCACGTTTTTTTGTGAATGGCATCTCGTAGTTAACCTAGAAAGGCCGTGACTATTAGACCGGTCTATCCTAAAAATGCCTTAAGAAAACTTCCTCCCTCCTCCCAACCAGGGGCGTAAAACTACTTAAATTTCTAAGCGACTGCACGCTGAGGGCACCCCCTGTGGGGTACGGGCCTCAGCTCAGGGCGTCACTGATAGGGGGACAGCAAGTTGGGACAGGCTGGATCACATCAGGAGTTTAAATCTACAGGCCCAGTGCGGCGCGGGCTGGCACTTCATCTAGCAAGGGTCGGTGGGGGGCATCGTTAATTCGGGGTCTACGCGGGGTGCGTGGACCTCGGCGGCGAGGCCGGAATGACGGTTGTACGGACAACCGTCATTCCGGCCTCGTTTGTGAACTGTACTGATGGCCCTACTGCTTTCTTGGAGGAGAGTAATGCAGTCATCTTGATCGGAGAGAGGAGTTGGTCCGCCTTCTCGCACTGCTTGTATAGTATCCGAGGACCGCGGATTGATAATGATTGATGGAGGATAAAAATTGTAAAACCTAACAATAGAAACGGAATATATAAAAGAAAAATTACCTACTTGCATGTGAAGACAACTTTAAAGTGAAAATATGAAATCCCCTATCCTGTGAGAATTATAAAAAAAAAATTACGTAAATAATAACAGGTACGGAAATAAGGAAAATTTTAATATTATCTATTACTCATTGTATCCAGTTTTTCTGTAAAGTTAATGTTCTCAGAATTACAAATACAAATTTTCATGGTTTGAATTACAAAACTAACGGGTTTCCCATTTATAATTTCATCCCCTATTTTACGCCCTCAGGAGCTTATTTCCCAAAAACACTGTTACAAGTATTTTTTTAAAATTTTTAATCATAATGATAAACGCCAATTTTCATGGTTTAAACTACAAAAATGTACATTTTCCATACAAAACCCCCTCCCCTCCCTTGGACTCCCTTAGGGGTTGAATTTCGAAAAATCCTTCCTTATTCCTTGTCTACATTATAAAGGGAACCTCTGTACAAAATTTCAGCTTTCTAGGTCCAAGAGTTTGGGCTGGGCGTTGATGAGTCAGTCAGTCAGTCAGGAATTTTCATTTATGTAGATGATTTGTAAATATGTTTTTTATGAAGTGTGTACGAGAAGGGCGCTGTTGGCGAGAGCTAATATGATTGCTCGCAGGTTTGCACGTAGTTCTAAAGTAGTAAATAAAACCTTATTTGAGCATATTGCACCTCATTTTACGTGTGTCTACTCTACAATTTTACAGCGCCTTTTGCTTTCAATATATTAATGCGTTCTGTAGCGCATCAGGGATGTTTGCTTAAGGCGACGATAGATGACAACTACCTACAGCGATGCACTGCCGCCCGTCGCTCGCAAGAGACCCCGCCTGAACGCGCATCAAGTTTTTCGAAAAACAACCCATGTTGTTTATCAAACACAATTCTAAGAAAAACCGTATACTAAATTATGGGTGATTAAATTGTCTTTTAGATGGTGAAAGTTTCATGGAAATACACCCGATAGTTTTTGCGTGATTAACGTTTTTATGTCCGCGATAGACATTACTTTACCAATTAATTACATTATGTTATAAAAATAGTATTTAAAATATTCACATATCAAATGACGAAAAAAATTGTCTAGTTTCACATATAATTTTTTCAAATACATAAGACAAGCCGTTTAGACGTGATCTTCAATAAAAAGTCCTTAAAAGTCGGCTGTCTGCGCCTTAAGCTCGCGTCGATTGCTTCTACCTGCGCTGCGAAAAAGATGCGCCTCCCTTATGCGCCAGGTGGGCTGGACACTCTTGAGTATATAACGTGTTCTGTGATGGTGTATTGCGAGCAGACTGGACTGCTTGTGTGTGAATCGCTGCTGCAAACTCTGCACTTCGGTACTGAGCTTGTAGCACGAATTCGCATTTTAACTATATGACAGAGGAAGTTAAGTGTCCAGGGCCTCAAGTCTGCTATTACAATAGTATTTGAATGGTCTATCATTGATTTCATAATTGTTGATTTTGACAAGTTTGGTAATCTACTAATAAAATGGCGTCATTATGACTTTCCAGTGGTCAGCCACTGACACTCCATTGAAAGAAATGGCATTTATTGGTAATCTCGTACATAATGACAAATGAATGGCAATACGACAATGCCATTATAACACAATTCTATTACGATACCATTGACCGACCACTGATCGACCATTATGAATTTAGCAGATTACGAACTTTTAGCAAAATGACGATGGGATCGTGTTGGAATGACGAATTTATAAAAATAGCAGACTAAGGCCCCTGGTTAAGTTAACTAAAATGGGGTTAAGAAATATTGTTACTAACGCATCTGAGTCCTTTGTTACTTGTTTTTTTGAAGGATGTTGCTAATCCATTGTTTCATATGTTCGAAAAAAATGTCTTCTCGACAACGTAAATAACGCAATGAATGACTAATTTTTTAACCGACAAAATGAAAGACATTCCTACTGTAAGAGTGTTACCCTATTTCTTTTTTGCTCAGGATTTTTTTTGGCAAGACTACATAAAGTAGTTTCTTTTTCAATCGCCCTCCATCAGGTTTGATCGAGGTCAAGAGCAAGCCATTTAGTAATAAAAAATAAATGACAAAAACAGAACAATACATTTTAAATTAAAATAACTAATTGCAAATAAAAAGAATATTTTAAATTCCACACACCCTTTAACTTAATTGTGAAATAAAGATGATGCCAGATTTCTTCGAGATCTAAAAACTGAATAGTAATTCTGACAGCTCTTATCATAAGCAATAAATGTAAACAAACGGTGTTTATAAATTTATAGTCACAATTAATAATCACTGTGACTCTTACTTATGCTTATCACTTTGTCTATCTCAATGGTTTCAAAGGCACGGGGGTATCACACCGCCAACTTCCAAACTCCGGGCTGGTCCTGCGCCTGATCTCTCTCGGGTAGTGTCATACTGCCGTCCCATCCGAGGGTAAGTGAAAGGAGAGTGCACGTGTGTCACACACAATAGGCTATTTCACAAGTTTCTAAAAACCTTCTTGCATTATTTAGTGGTGTATAAGGACCGTACAAATAATATTTTATTTTCATTTATTTTAAGTATTTCTTAAAAAAAATATCGTTACATAATCCTAATGTAAATTATAAGGTGGAAAAACTCAATGAGCCCTGAAAAAAAATCACTTTTAATCCCTAAGATAGATTGTTTTAATTCAAGGAAACATTCCTTTATTTTTAAATAGAAACAAAACTGCATTCACAGATTTCTTGACAAGCTAAGCCGGGAATCAGATAAAAATTATAAAAAAAAATATCACCAGCTAGTTTATATTTCTAATTGATGGGAGATTTTAATCCTGAACAAATAGTTCAGGATAAAATCTGGAAAAAGATAATTAAATCTAACAACATTAATTTTATTTTATCATTAATTCTAATAAAAAGGACACCTATACATGAAAGGAAATGAGTTACCTAGCAAGACATTGATACTGGAACGATTTAAAATTACAATTTTAATTTTATTTTATAATTTAACCCTTAGGTTGTTCGAAATAGGATCCCTCATTAAGTCATTACGGATACACAAGTCTTTTTTGAAATTCACTTTGTATAGACTGCTGCAAATTTATGTGGTGTATCTATTTATTGACGTGTAATGAATGAATAAATATGTGTAGTAAAATAAATTAAATAAATAAATTTTCTACAGTCTCATAATTTTTTTTTTCTTTTTTTGCATGGCCCATTTTAAACGAGTCCAGTCATCAGCACCCTAATTGCGTAACTCACGATTAATCATAATCGGTTTAAATTTGACAGTTCAACAGTATTAATTGCGTTATTTACGTTGTTGAATAGACACATTTTTCGAACATATGAAGCAATGGTTTAACAATCCGTTTCAAAACGAAACAGATTATGATGAATCGTGAGTTACGCAATTAGGGTGCAGGTCTGGACTTCTTGCAAGCCATCTAATCGTCCCGTTTTTACAGATACCAGACATTAATATTTTGGTTAAGGTAAGCCATGGAAATTCTATTATTGTGAGCAGTAGCACCATCTTGTTGGAAAATTATATTATTTCGTTCCTCTTCCGGTAGGTTTAATTTGTTTTGTAAAAATCTAATATTTCAATGTTCTTAATTTATTCATATCAATAGTTCTTTGGTCGACCTGGCAATCGAACCCAGAGCCCAGGGCCTCATGCTCAGCACTAGCGATTACGAGCACTAGATCAACGAGGCAGTTCTTTGGAGTCCTTACAACAAAATACAATATCGATGAACTCTTGCAAATGTCGATGACTTAGGAATCATACAATCTTAAGTTCATTAATTCCAGAGGTTTGCTTAGAATAAAAAAACCCGACTGGCCGAAAACTGAATTTTAATTTAATAAGATGGAAGCAAGAAATAAAGGTCTTTAATGTTAAATTTAAGACATTTCTCCGACTGCATTAGATTGCATAAGGTATTTAGTTTAATAGTCATCCTTTTAAAACAAGTTTCGTGTTTCCATCTTTTTAATTAAAGTTCACTTTTTAGGCAGTCGGGTGTTTTGATTTTGTTAATTATTTTTATTTCTCAGTTTTTATTTAATATATTATTTATGACGTTAATGAGACCTATTTATGAAACCCTTTTTTTGGTACCCCACTCAATAGGTTCTAAGAAAAAAAAAACGTTTTTGAAGACATTATGGCGGCACTTTTTTTTTAATTTTTATATACACAGTGTCACTCTCACAATTAAGACGAATCTAACGGAACCTCTCAAGCTGAAATCGATCAAGCCGCTTAGGCTACAGAGCGTGCCAAAAAATATACATAACCCTCCTTCTGGCGCAGTCGGGCAAAAATAAACATACTCGTAGATGGGATGATACAATGATATCTTAAATCTAAAATCTTCAACAAATTCAAGGTGACTTCAACAGCCTCTGTTCCCAACCCTCTCTTTCAACAAACTTCAGTCTGATGCCTCCAATTGGCTGCGTGACAATCGCTCTAGGCTCGAACGTCAACTGTGTCTTCATCCCTGGAGCCAGCTCCACGCGGTACTTCTTCAGCAATATTATCAGACCGGCCGCCATTTGCATTCTTGCGAATCTCATACCTGAAAAAGACAATTAGGTATTGTAAATGATTTCAATCGATATCAATATGATGTTTAACATTCGACGTACGATGTCAGCCATCTCCTTGCCGGATTACCGCCATGGGATCTGGAGGCAAAGGTCCTCGCGCAAATGTGGGAGTGGCGCGAGGAGGCCAAACGCCGGGGCGTAACTCCGCTGCCGCGGGAAATCGCGGCACAGCGGACAGAGCTCCGGCAGGATCTCATGGCGACATGGAGTGTGCGATTGTTGCAACCCAGTGCTGGGCACGCCACGATTGCGGCGGTAAGTCCCCTCTTTGAGGAGTGGCTTGAGAGGTGGCATGGCGTCCTCACCTTCCGCCTGACGCAGGTCCTCACCGGACACGGCTGTTTCGGGAGGTTCCTGTTTCGGATAGGGCGGGAGGAAACGCCCGGGTGTTTCCACTGTGAAGATCGCCCTGAGGACACGGTGGAGCACACGGTGGCGGTCTGCCCGGCTTGGGCTGAGCACCGCAGTGTCCTCGTGGAGGCGATCGGTGGCGGCGATCTCTCGCTTCCGGCCCTGGTCCAGGCCATGGTACGGAGCAAGAGGGCATGGGGAGCCGTCACCTCCTTCAGCGAAGCAGTAATGCTCGCGAAGAGGGAGGCGGTGCACGTGAGGGAGAGGCAGCATATGCGCCCTCGCGACCCTAGCCGCCGCAGGATACGAAGACGCCCTGGGCGTCGGGAATCCCAGGCCGATTTCCGGCCACCGTAGGCATGGGCTTGCGGACGGCGAGTAATGGGTAGCTCGCTGTCCGGTAAGGACCAAACCCAAGTCGACGGCGCGTTGTTTTCCACGCGCGCCTCAAAGAGATGTCAGCACAAAAAAATGATGGGGCCCGCAAGGGCCGATGCCTGCCAGGGGTGCGGGTTTGTTCGAAAGAGACACCACAGCCCCTGGCATACGGGCTACTGAAGGAACACGGGTGGGTTTTAGTCAGTAAAAGTCTGACACGCCCACCCAGAGCGGGAGAAGTTATTTGATGATTTCCCATCCAAAAAAAAAAAAACGATGTCAGCCATAGTCGATGTCCATACGGATGTAATACAATCACGGCGGGATTTTTTCACACACCGCATCTTCAACGCACTGCCTTGCGCCTAGAGTTGGAAATTGAACATTGTGTATTTTCCGACGCGTTGAGATGCACTGTTCGGTTTTCGATATTGACTTAGACCTTAAGCTTTGGCTTGCGAATTCAACAATCTGTCAAACAAAGTGGGTTCTTTAAAACAACCCACTTTGTTTGATTTGAGTGGGCTCTTTAAAATAACCTACTTTGTTTGATTATAGGAAACCAACTAACTTCTTTTGTTTCCTATGATCAGTAAAAAATATCAGTTAATGTCTTGACTGACTGAATCACACTACCTCGTGAGGAACACTTAACTAGCATGCTGATTAAATGTTTACTAATTCTATGTAACGTTCAGTTTATTATTTATTTACTTTTAACCGACGAAAAAAAAGGAGGAGGTACTCAAGTCAACCCATATACCTATATGGATTTTTTTATGCATAACCACACTTCAAAATTCATTTTTAGTAACAACAATCTGTCAACAACAATGAAATCTATACTGCTATGGTTGCTGTAGCTGTCAATGACTTATTGGAGCATCATGCGCTCATTCCAAGACTTTCACCATTTGAAAATCATGTTTGAGCTTCCTTCATAATATGACGTGCGTCACTATTATCAAAAACTAAATATTTATACAAATCCCTACAGTAAAAATAATATTGTATTCACGAGCAGGTCTAATGGCATAGAACCAAAACAGCTTTTATCTTATCTTGTAATTTTTATATAGGTACTTATGTGAGTTAGATGTACTCAAACACTACCAACTGATCACGTTTAGATGAGAATAACATACTGTGAGTCTGTGACGTAGTTAAAGTTACTTAGGTCAGCGCCCCATGCTAACTAATTGCTGTCTAATTTTTTTACGTCATAATTTTTATGTATTACAACACAATAGTCAATAATGAATAGAAGAACGCCGTTTATCTGTCGATGTTTTACTCAAACTGTACGGACTCAGCTGCATACGGTTAGATTGGAAGCTGACTCTAAGATACTTGGAACGAGGTTAGGAAGATTGATTGACTGTATGGTGTGATAAAGAAAATACAACCATTTCCCTAAGGCGACTGTAAAATAATAAATGTAGGACTTACCAATACAAATTCTGGGACCATCACCAAACGGCATGTATGTGTACGGCCTGATGTTCTGCTTCTCCTCAGCCAGAAACCGCTCCGGACGATACTCTTCCGGCTCCGGGAAGAACTCCGGGTTATGTTGCAGGTGGTACACCGGTACGTGCACCCGCAGACCCTTCTCTAGCTTCAGTCCTGATGGGAACGTGTAGTCTTCTACCACCTCGCGAGTTAGCACTCCTAGCACTGGGTACAGGCGAAGAGCTTCATCAATACACGCATCCATGTAAGGTGTCTCTGAAACGCACTCATACTTCAGCACGTTGTTATGACGACGCAGGTAATCGTCCACCTCTTCCAACAGTCGTTCTTGAGCTTCAGGATGTTTCGCTAACTCAAACAAAGTGAAACTCAATGTGGTTGCCGAAGTCTCGAATCCTGCGGCGAAAAACAAGAAGCATTGTGCCACCAATAGATCGTCGTCCACATCTAAATTAACTTTCTTTCCTGAATCAGCTTTCATATTCTTCAAACTGTCGCCTGTCATTGTATGGTTGTTCTTCAATTTCAGCACGAGATCAACAAAGTCGTTCCTCGAAGTCGGCGTATAATTGCGACCTTTAAAAATTCCTGTCAACAAATTATGGAAGAAATGGTCAACTTCTGTCGGCAGCGATTTGAATCCCAGTGCGTAGAAGATGGCCGGCCATATAGCGCGTGCAACTACCTTGAATGCTCTAAACCTATGAGTATCAAAGATAACATCACCAATTTTTCTGAACGGATTGTTGTCTACCTTTTCCATCGTGTTTGTATCAAGGCCAAATGCGCAGGATCCAATGCAGTCCATCGTGTACCTCGCCACGAGCATTCTTGCTTCGATCTCGTTGCATTTCTGCACTTCGTCGTCGAGAATCCTTTCGAAAACGTGAGAACACTTCTCGATCAAGTGGAACATGTTCTTCATCTTGGCGGAGGAGAACAGTGGGGTCAGGTTCTGACGTAGCACCTTCCACCTGTCGCCGTAGGTGAAGAACAGGTTTTGGGTGAACACTTCCTTGTGAGAGTAGTTGGAGACTTCACGGCCGCTGAAGAAATAGAAATCCTTCGTCATTACGAGTTTGATGAGTTCGGGATCTTGTATGATGAGGGTGGGTTCCGTGCCGTAGTAGGCGCCGACGTATGGCATATTCGGGAATTTCCGGCATATTTTCTGAGCGAGATGTCCTAAGTACGTCTTCTGTAAAATATATCCCGAGAAATTCCCGAAAAACGCGACCGGTGGTGAATGTGGCACTTTCTTATCCTCCCAATATTGGAACTTTCGCTTGGAGACGAGGTAGACCGCGAAGAAGATCAGAGTTAGCGTGGCGAGCAATAGTAACGCGATCATGTTGATGTTTCGAGGTATCTGAATATGTTGGAAGTGTGTTTGGTTATTTATAGTTTTGAAGATAACGAGCTACTAGGAGGAGTACTTGAGGGTAACAATGTTTTCAGAAGTCATAAGGAATTTCCCATTTGTAAAATGTTGATAGGTGTTGATTGCACTTGAAAATAATTTAGTGATACTTCAACCCTCAAAATACAAGTGTTTACCTGAAATGCATCTAGTTGCCTTTTATTAATAAACGATTTTAGTTCTGTAAGTAGGTTTGTACTAACACTTACACGTCAATTATATTTTTAAAACTAGATGAGGTCGGCGTTTTCTATCTGACTACTCTAAGAAGAAAGACAGAAAGAAACCATGAGAACGTAAGTTTGAATTTTGCGGGCTACCCGGCCACTTTCGCCGTAACAATATAATAAAGTAAGTAGTAAAAATACGTTAAAAATTGTTTAAGAATAATTTGAATAAAATACAGGTTTTAGCACGTTTCAAACCAGCACCAGCGTAACTCACGATTAATATATGATCAAACGAACTTCTTAAGTGAAGTTCGATCGATATAATATGAGTGGTTTCATTTGAAGATATAAATTAACAGGTAGTCCTTTGACCTACAAGGCAACACTCGCACGCTTTTTAAAGTTATTTATAATTAGAATAAAGAATCGATTTCTTTGAAATAATAATCGATTAAAGTATCGACTCGTCTACTACACTTCACTATGCTTGCCGGTGACAGCTCATTCTTTTAAAGTTGCGACTTGAATTCAAGTCCTCTCGTGTTATAGTAAAAATGAACTGGGTTTTGGGAGGGTTGGGTATTTATATCTTCAAATGAAACCACTCATATTATATCGATCGAACTTCACTTAAGAAGTTCGTTTGATCATATATAATATTTCGTGGTTTCATTTTCTATATAAATTAACAGGTAGATGTTTAGAGACGTGTGATATTTTTACATTTGTTTTATGCCTCTTGGATAGGTGTACAACAATTAAAACACGAGATAACATTAATCATAGATTTCTTAGATTGAATGATTCAACAAACAAATGCATTACAATCACTTTATTTGTAACTATTTCGATAGGTATTCATAATCATGGAAATAGATGTAAGCAAATGGATTTTTCAAAATTAGATTTTTCTACAATAGGCCAATTACTTATAAAACTTAGCAAAGGCCTGGGAGGGCGCAGTCCAACCGGCAGTTTTTCGGATGAGATCAAGACTTATCCCAGCCGCGCACACTGTTGACGTGGCAGCGTGGCGGGCGCTGTGTGTGCCGTAAACTGACACGTCAATGCCACTACCATACAACGTGTTTGATCCACCTGCTTATAGTCTGTGCTGTCACGTTCTTGTAGGGACGCTTCACAGTAATTAAGAGGTGATCTGTGTCTGAAGGTATTAAGGCCTTCGTTGTAGACATGTAGTCGACTGGCATTGTAGCTGGACAAATAGAAGGATTTTCTAGAAAACATGGTAAATACAAAACCGGCTGGTCCTGTTCTATCCCAGAGGTTTTAATAATATCTGTTATAACGATCTCGATACCGTTTTAATTGATTTTAAATAATACTTATTTTAATGAAGGATAAAGTTTGTACCCTGTGCGCAGTGCACAGACCCAGTAAAACATCAAGTTTTTTATGTAATTTTGCTAAATTAAGCTGAATATGTGGAGACCATTCCGAGCCGTCCAGCACTATTTGAGGATCCCAAGTAGTTGAGTATTTAGGCAAAGATGGTCTCAGATTGAAAATCCCCTAAGGAGGCGTTTAACGTACTCGACTGAAGCTAAGTTGTTTCCTATGAGCCAGGATAAGGCTGAACGGTGGCTGTTAATCGTGCCTTAAGACGCACCTATATCATACTGTTCAGTTAAAAAAGTGACTATGTGAGGGATGGAAATCTCGAACACATTCCGGTTATGGTCCCTACAGTACCGCCACCACAACTTTTAACAAACGCTATATTGCTTTAGTTTACTTTCTGATGGTGAAGCTAGCATCAAGCTTAGGGCGGCTGGTGGCGAACCGTGGCGGGAGAACGTGAGCCTGAGAGCAGCGCTGCTCCCAGGGAAAGCGTCTGGTGGAGCGGATGTTGTTGTCTAAAATGCAACAATAATCATTTTTGGGTGCGGTTCTAAGGCAACAATTTCTCCAACTAATACATCCAATAACATAGGATACCAAGCCTGTGTAGGCCATATTGGGAAAACCAAGATACCGCTTTTTTTTTTTTTTTTTTTT
This sequence comes from Polymixis flavicincta, assembly GCA_949987655.1. Classification (NCBI taxonomy): domain Eukaryota; kingdom Metazoa; phylum Arthropoda; class Insecta; order Lepidoptera; family Noctuidae; genus Polymixis; species Polymixis flavicincta. Next base: position 20,710,029 of record OX465190.1, on the reverse strand, counting down.
TGTATGCAATTTTATAGCAGAGAAAATGTTGAGAAAAGTTTTTTTTTTTTTTTTTTTTTTTTTTTTTTTTGGAACCTACTTGTCGTAAATGCGTCGACGGTTATCGACGGTTGTTGACACATATTCGTGATACTTGACATTGACTCGAGAAGCGAATAAGTCAATCTCCGATTGACCTAAACATTTTTCAAAATATTTAAATGCAGGTTGTGATAACTCCCATTCGACGTCGGGGTTCACCCTGCGTGGCACTTTGTCCGCCTCGGCAATGTCTTTCGTGTTTATATACGAAGCGAATAACCACTGCTTTCGCGTCTCGCACCACTGCCAAATATCACGAGAAGGTGCGCTTGTGGGAATTTAATACTGCCCAAACGGTTTATATAACTTATCGCGGTTGTGTTATCCACATGAAGCAGAATAGCAGTCAGTTTGGTCTCGAGCAAAACATTTAAGGGCGAGAAATACGGCTAATAATTCCAAATAAATAATATGATAACTAATTTCAGTTTTATTCCAAGCACCTTTGACTCGTACCCTGTTACTAAATGCACCCAGTCTGCGCATGACGCGTCAATGTAAATCTCCAATGCATAGCTTTGGGGCTTTAGTAGATTAATTACTATTTAAATATTTTGAGACCACCAGTTCAAATCACTTAAGATTTTATGAGGAAGTTTAACGTCAAATGTACCGTGTTGTTTTAGAAACAAATATTTATTTCTTACTAATATCTTTGTATACAACCAACCGTAACGCACCGCTAGACACGCTGCTACGAGTACTCCTATCAATTCGGAGAAATTCTTAATTGATACTGTGGGTAGATTGGCATAATTTTGTACTAAATAGGCTAACTTGTTGCGTTTTTCTAGAGGTAACGATAAAGTCATATCAGTTGTATAATAAATGAATCTCAAAAAAATGCATGATGTTTGAGGTTGTAACTTGCTTTTTTCGTAATTTATTACGAATCCCAAACATTCAGGTAATGCTAGTTTCTTTAACATTACGAAGACATTCTTCGTAACTGCTCCCTAGACAAAGCAAATCGTCTAAATAGGGTACAGATAGAAACCCGCGATTACGCAAAAAACTTGCAACCTCTCTGAAAATCTTAGTAAAACACCGTAGGGGCTATGGCGAGCCCATAGGGTAGGTAATGCGTTAAACTCGTAAGTTATTGGTTTGTTTGTGTTTTGTGGGATATTCTTCGATAATGGAATCGAAGGAATTTACAAAATTGCTTAGAAACAGGAATAAGTAGGTATGCTTCCTTCATAACTACGGTCGCCATGTACTAGTTTTATTGTACTAATTTTACCGGCTGTTCTATTATCCTCCATTTTAAAATGTGTTTTAGATATGAATCGATTTAAAGGTTTAAATTCAGAATAAACCTTTTACCACCATTGGAATTAGGGGCTAAAAATGTACTAGAAATAAACACATCTGAACTGGGCTCAACCTGTGAAATAGCACATAGTTCAGTAAAATTCTCGACAGCTAATGACATGTCACGCTGTTCACTCAATGACCACGTAATTCGAGGGATACAAGTTGGAAACTGCTCACATATAAGCGGAATAGGTATTCCCTTCATAATCCAATTAAGAATACTGGCATTATTAGTAATGTGGTTCCAACAATTATAGAAGTTTTGTACCCTACCTGCATGTGCCTGTGTTACTGGCGTGCAGGGGCATGTGACCTGCCCCCCCCCCGTTCGTTGGGTAACGAGAAGGTCCGGCCCAGTTTCCGTGCAACTGATGGTGCGCAGAAATTGTGATTTGGGACTGGGCATTAGTATTAAATTTCACTGGCAGTGGCACAGTCTTCTTTATCTGTAAAGTGGAACCAAAGTCAAAGATCTTTATTTTGAGACAGTGGTTAAAGAGTTGTTATTCAACGTCTCATCTCGCTCGCTGTCCTGTATGACATTGAGAAAAGGCTTTGCTAGCTCGGGTGTAACCATTTTGATCCGAGCCTGGGTTTTACAACTATGTAAATCCCATAAAATGCTACAGCCATCACTAAGTGTTTTTATCACTTTGTCATTGGTTATTAGTGACGTCATCGCCTTGCTAAAAGCAAACATACCTGCACCCAATTGTTGTTGAGATGTCTCAACTTTTTTGTGGAGTAACCTTACCATTTCTGGAAGAGCGGCTGCGATCTCAATGTTTAATTTTGGCGCTTGAAGTAATGTACAATTACTGGGTATGAGATACTGTTTCAATATTTTGTCTCTCATTTCTTTAACCATTCCCTTTTTGAGTAATGGTAACCATAATTGGGTTAAGTTATTATGTATTTCCTGACCCCATATAGGTCCTTCATCAGTTGCCTCGCCATGAGCGGACAGGATTTTTGGATCCAATGGAGGTTCAGGAAGCTCTGCTGGCGCCGGCGGTGCCGGTGATAACTACTTCAAATCATAGAGTTGAGTTGAAACAGACTCCAGCAAAATGTCAGGCCGAAGCCCATCGGGGTCAGGTATTATGACTGTATCATCAGGCCTGAGACCAGGTTGCGGCTCAGTTTCTATGGGTGGTTGTAATACATCCCACATCGCCGTTTTGTTTCCCAAAGGAAAAAATAATAAACTTAACTGTACTGCTCAATGTATGTAGCAGGTACATCACAGGGTAACAGTTCTAAATTCGAATCTATTACCAAATTATTTGTAACGCCTCGTTCGCTTAAGGAATCTATGGCGGGTTGCATATTTGCCGCGTTCAAATTTGAATCTATGGCAAATTACCAGTATCAAGACTGTCACTTTGATCAGACCTTGTACGGTGGGAATAGCAGAGATTAATAGTAACTAACCTTGTGGGTTTTCGTCGTCCGAACATGAGAATTAATCGTCTCGACGCCGGCATTTGTGACGGTTTTTATCTCGTAATTTTTCCTTCTTCTTCATGTAATAATCAATTCGTTCTTCATAGGACCTTTTAGGCATCGTGAACGTAAAATAAAAACACCGTTTTTGAAAATTGGAACAAGGAATAAATACAATCCAATGTAGGAGCGCGTGCACTCGTTGCCTCGCACGGAAAAAGAATGAGCTGTCACCGGCAAGCATAGTGAAGTGTAGTAGACGAGTCGATACTTTAATCGATTATTATTTCAAAGAAATCGATTCTTTATTCTAATTATAAATAACTTTAAAAAGCGTGCGAGTGTTGCCTTGTAGGTCAAAGGACTACCTGTTAATTTATATAGAAAATGAAACCACGAAATATTATCATAATCGGTTTCAATTTGACAGTTCAACAGTATTCATTGCGTTATTTACGTTGTTGAACAGACAAATTTTTTGAACATATGAAGCAATGGTTTAACAATCTGTTTCAAAACGAAACAGATTATGATGAATCGTAAGTTACGCAATTAGGGTGTCAGTCGCGTCGCTTGTCAAACATAAACAATATTTAATAGTAAATTTTGTTGATTGATCATAGCTACGCTAGACATTAAAATATTATAACTTCTTAATACGATACCTGCATTTATTAATATGAATTAAATATTTATATTGGAAAAACTTCTCATAGGTATTCAATAAACAATTTTTGTTTGTTTTTAAAATCCTGTGTTCTGCTCTACGCAGTCTAATTCTAAAATATTGAAATCAGACTTCTCTTATTTTTAGAAATGTCCCGAAACGTACCTAAGTGTGGTGACAGAGTTCGCGCGTGTCCTATGACGATGCACTTTTCTTCTCTCATGTGTGATTATCCACATTTAGCTTATTATCGACACTTAAAACAAACAAAGTAATCAATGTTATATACACACAGGCTGACTTATAAAAGGGATGTATTGAAGGTTATAGGTACACGATATTCCATTGTCGCCCCAAATGTTATTTGCAAAATAGGACACTAATATGTGAAAAAAAGAATCCCATTAAATACATTAATTTTGGTTCCCCCAGCGCATATATTATTTGTTAACCAAAGTCTTGCTTTTGTACTTATTTAGATAAGTTCGATAAGTTTAGGTATTCTGACAGTAAACAAAGTTTAACCAGTCGACGCGTGTGCGCAGTTTTATTTACATTTTGTAAACATGTTTTTTATACAAGTGTGTATAGATATTGTGGTGCCTTAAACATGTCTCTCGTTGAAGACAATACTGTGTGTGTCGTAGTTAAACCACTTTGGAGCACCGTATATTTTAGTCAACGGGCAGATCTATTATGTCAAAATATCGCAATTTCGGGATGGCAACCGTCAAAATGGCGCTGTCGTAGCTAGTTCCCAAAATAAGCTAATAATACAAGGAGTGAGGTGGTTTTATTTATTTTTGCGAAAACGACTTGCACTGTTCCTCAATGCTTGGAAACTGGAGTCTACATTTTCCGAAAGACCCCAAACTTAGAAGAGTGTGTCTCAAACCTATGCGTCGAGAATTAATTTAATTCAACAGAATTCGAGGCTATGTCGGAAAACATTTGAAGAAAGTGATTATGATTGCTTACGAGGAAATAAGCAATATATTTTAATGTTTTTTTTTTATTCTGACTCTTGTCATGTCTAATAAATATTGCTTTCAAGTAAAGTAAAAAAAAAAAGTAAAAAGTTTTATTGGTTCTCAAACAATTGTTTTACAGCACAAAATTGAGGCAGCCCCGGTAAGTTATGAAGATACTTGTGATGGGGTTACCTCGCACCTTCCCATGGGTTGCTAACTACAATATAGAGACCTTTAAAAGAAGAAAGAAAAATCTTATGTTCTAAGGTGTTGACAAAAATTCTGCCGCCGCCGCGCCGTAAGGAGAAAGGACGTTTCTACAGAAATATTGAAATGGAGAAAAAATTGTTTTGTACTTTTTAAAATAAAAAATTCGCTGTGCGAAGAAAAATAACATTAATAATAACTTTTTATTGCGAAAGTGTGGATTACAGTTTTATCTATCGAAATACCGATACAAATATTAATTAAATATGCTATTTATTAAAATAAATAACATTTTGTTTTTCTTCTTAGTAAAAAAATACAATAAAATACGTGATACTGCAATGAAAAGGCGTATCTGGCTAGATGCGTCCTTTCAACTTAGTAATTAACAAGTCGTCATTCTTACTTATAACGTGTTACCTAAATAGAAAAGATGTTTCTAGCCATTTGCAGAGACCTTAGTGTGTTTTCTTTTTTTTTAAAGAAAAAAAGAAACTCAGTTCAGAAAAAAGAAAAAGAAAGAAGCTCAGTTTAATTTAACCATCTCGATCAAACGCAGATTGTCCTAATGCTTAACGCATTCCTTACGGACCATCGATCAGTAATTTAGTGATCGATGTTACGGACTTATCATTTTTGCGGATAAAACCCAAGGTTTAAAAAAAATCTTACATACATGGACTTTTGTTCCTGTTTCATTTGCTAGAAAATATGATAAGCTGGAAAGTTTTCGGTTCTCTTTCACAGTTTTTCTCTTTGGCTCTTCTAAAAAGTTGTTGTTCTTTCCAAGTCATCTTTAAAAATTTTCTGCTTAACTTTTTTACTTGCATCCACTGTAAACTGGGCATGACATGTTTTTTTTTACAAACATTCCTCTTTACCAATGATTCATCATACTTCATACGTTTTCTGATTTATCGGTGTGTCTTCGTCATTTATTATTTCGGTTGACTCAGGGATAGTAACGTTAATCGGCTGTGAGTTGGGGATGGTATTGGCAGAAGAATCTAAATCTGAACTTGAGGGTAGATCATTTTTATCAAAAACCGAATTATCAGAATCAAAATCCAGGTTGCTGAGTGAGTTTTTAAGTAAATCCGAGTTATCATTCTCGTTTGTAGTCGTAAAAGATAGCTCATCATAATTATCATCCATCTGTGACTCATGGGAAGAATTACTGTTTGCTGGCACCAATGACTTTATTTTTGAGCATCGATCAGAAATAAAAACAAATTGCTTTAATTTGGTGAAATATGATACACACTCTAAAATATAGCAAATAGGAAATAAGACTCTCACACGAAGGGTACTACCGTACCACCGTACAACATTTTTTAAATCATTGACAAAAAAAAAACGCCGAGTTAAACACGTTTCTTGCATGAGAACCCTCTTTATTTTTTAACTTGATTTTAGTTTTATTATTTGTTGTTATAGCGGCAATAGAAATACATAATCAGTTAAAATGTCAAATGTCTACCTATTACTGTTCATGAGATACAGCCCGCTGACAAACGGACGGACGGTAAGCGGTGGCTTAGTAATAGGGTTCGGTTTGGCACCCTTTGGGTACGGAACCCTAAAAATATAGTCTAGAGTCTAGAAAGTATAGATACTTAGTAATCTTACCTTACGATTTCGCTGCATCGTAGCTTCCATAGCAACATAGCTCATAGCAACTGATGGTACAGTGTTTCCAACCGCGTACCCCGCTTCACCCCGCGCAACTAACAATACTAAGTTGAAAAGGCACTACTACCACTTGCGTCTGGCAATTTTTGGTAATACTAAGATGAAAAGGCACATCTACGCAGAACCGTCTTTTCTTCTTATGAACATGCAGTAACGCCTTTTCATTTTATGATTAAATGTACATTTTGTAAATAAAATAAGACTCTTCTACTTAAATACGCCTTTTCAACTTATTATACGTCAGAAATGTCTTTCCTACTTAGTAAATATTATGACTTATAGGAGATGCGTCTTTTTTATTATTAAGAATTATTAAGTTTTCGTTAACTTTAAGCCAATGTAAAAATACTGGTAGGTGCGTCTTTTTTTGCTGATTCCGAATATGTATTCAACTCTATTTTGAAAAAAATGTCAGATACGTCTTTTTTTCTTATGACGATGACGGCAGAATTGTTGTAGGATGTTCAGATAGTGTTTGTGTGAGTGTATGTGTTTGTGTGCATGTATGTGTTTATATGTGTGTATGTGAATGGATGTGCGCGGTGTGTCAGTGTGACTAGGTGTGTGTGTGTATTAATGATTGATTGACTGATGCATGTTGTGATAAGGTACAGGTTCTTAATTAGCATATTCTGGTTAATATGAGTTCTATTTCATCGTACGTTTGTGATTTTAACCATTCCGTTTAAGTTTTTTTACATTCGTACCTCAACATGGGGTAAATATTCAGTTTACGGTTCAATTTATTATAAATTTATGTGGATTGAGTATTATACTGACGCCTGGCGAAAACTGTACGGACCCGAGGGGAATGGGCCACAATATCTTTACGTCTTTTCTCGAGGTTTGATGGATCAAATGAGAGGGACTTGTGCAAATGTATGATTACATTCAAAATTTATAATTTCAGATTGCTAATTTTGTAAAGGTTGTCTGTAGAGTATCGAAAGGGCTTAAAATACATAACTTTGATGAGAGACCTTTGAGCCCTTTCTAGGTCTAGAAATTTGGTCTTGGTAGCCCCTCCCCAGATTGGTATACAGTATGTGATGACCGATTGTGCCAGAGCAGTATAGATTTTATTAAGTAGAAGCTGTGGCATCACATGCCGCAATGTTTTGAAGATCCATATAAGTTTTCTGACCCTGGTCATGGTATTTTCGATATGGGTGTGCCAGGACAATCTTTGGTTAACAGTTATACCAAGATATTTAGTGACTCTAACTTTCTGTATGCTTTGGCAATTGCAAGGATAATGGGAGTTTGCACACTCATGGATCACGATCCCAAAATCTGTACCTGGCTGTGAACTCTGGTTTGGAGTAAAGCGGATGAAGTTAGTTTTAGAAACATTCATACTCAGCCTATAAACGTTCCCACTGCTGGGACACAAGCCTCCTCTCCATGAGAGGGAGTGGGCCGTAATCTACCACGCGGGCCCAGTGCGGGTTGGTAGATGTCACATGTCTTCGAATTTTTGGTTCTAGGACATGCCGGTTTCCTCACGATGTTTTCCTTCACCGTTTGAGAGCAGTGGTGATGAAATTATTTACACAAAGTACTGCGCCTGGCTGGGTTCGAACGCACGACCTACAACTCGTAAGTCGCGGCCGTTACCACTGGGCCACCACTGCACTACACCACTGCTGTTTTAGATACGTTTAGGGTTAAAAGATTAGCATTTAACCAACTTGCTATAACCGCTAATCCATGTTCTGCAGCAGCACGTACGGCGAACCAAGAGTCAGCGGTGAAAACTACTGCTGTGTCATCTGCATATGAAAATACTCGTCCGCCACAGCTCCCGATATTACACAGCTCATTTATACAAATCAGGAACAGTATCGGAGCGAGCACACTTCCCTGCGGCACTCCAAAACATACACTTTCTTCATCACTAATCAAGTTTCCAACCCTAACCCGCTGTTTTCGGTTAGATATATAGCTACCAAAAAGAGAGAGTGCGAGCGACATATCTATTTATTGACGTGTAAATGTGTTTGTATAAACCTACTTACAGAAATAAAATCATTTAGCATTTATGCCCCTAATAACATTTTCTACCTCAACCTTTAGCTCTTCTAAAGTCTCATAAGAGATTTTGTAAAAAAAAAAAAATACATGGCCTCATAAAATGAGGCATTCATGAGTCCAGAGGCATTAGGTCTGGACTTCTTGCAGGCCAGCTAATCGTCCCGTTTATATCGATCCAGACATTAATATTTTCGCCAAGGTAAGCCTTGGAAATTCTATTATTGTGAGCAGTAGCACCGTCTTGTTGAAAAATTATATTATTTCGTTCCTCTTCCTGTACATAGACGGTTTAATTTATTTTGTAAAAAATCTAATATTTCAATGATTTTAATTTATTCATATGCAGGGCCTGAATTCTGTGTGGCTATAATGATTCCCCGCGGAATCTCACTACGTTCAAACCACGTCAATATCGTGTCTTGTCGAAACCAATCTAACGGTAAGGAATCGAAATGTCATATTCTGGATGTTCCAAGACAATTGGCGATATTATTAATACGATATTAGCAGAATGTCGTGTGTGATCTAAGGAATTGACGTGGATCTAAGGAATTGTTAAATGAGCATAGTGAATGAGGGGCCTGATGTCCTTCGTAACTGTGCACCAAAATCGCAAAAAAATGATTCCGCACCAAACATTAAACGAAAATCTGATTAAAGCAAAAGCTGGTCTATACTAATATTATAAAGAGGAAAGATTTGGTTGTTTGTTTGCATTGAATAGGCTCCGAAACTACTCAACCGATTTAAAAATTCTTTCACTATTGGGAAGCTACACTATCCCTGGGTGACATGGGCTTTATTTTATCCCCGTATTACGCGGGAACTACGCGGGTGAAACCGCGGAGCGTTGCTAGTATATTATAAAATAGCTTTTACCAGCGGCTTTATTTTTAAAAGAGTAGGTAATCGTGGAGTTTGTTGCCGGCTCTTCTTCTTAGGAAACAACGAATTGGAACCGTGCACCATACTTCTGACGTTTCATAAGTGCCCATGTAGGTTTATGCAGAAGCTAGAATAATACATACATACATACATACATATTCAGCCAATAACTTTCCCACTGCTGGAACACAGGACTCCTCTCTGTGAGAGGGATTGGGCCGTAATCCACCACGCGGGCCCAGTGCGGGTTGGTAGATGTCACATGTCTTCGAATTTTTGGTTCTAGGGCATGCCGGTTTCCTCACGATGTTTTCCTTCACCGTTTTGAGAACAGTGGTGATGAAATTATTTACACAAAGTAATACGCCTGGCTGGGTTCGAACGCACGACCTACAACACGTAAGTCACGACCGTTACCACTGGGCTACCACTGCTCTCCAGATAGAATAACAAATTAAATAATATTAATAAATTTATTTAAGCCTATGCGACCTACATGTATGGTAGGTCTTAGCTACGACTCCAAATAACTTTAACATAGCTATTATTTGTAACTAAAGTGTATAACTAAAGTGTGATGTAGCTAAGTTGTATACTAAGATACAAGTAGGTATATTTACTTAAAAACAGACCCAAATAAAGATACATTGTGTTATCAAATGATAATATTAAAAAACAAGTTGTTATCGACACAAATTAGTAACAAAACAATGTAAACATGGTGACTTATTTTTTACAATGTCTGACATATTCTCGTCATTATTTGACATTATTCATCAATATTAATACTGACTATTTGTTGTGATTGTCATGGAAATCATGTCAATTGGTTTAAATAGGTTAATTTTATTTATGTAGATTATTCTATATATTGTGAATGAGAGAACGTTGTAGGCCTTACAAACTGTAGATTTGTAGATGATTTTCTATTCTGTATTTTCATTCCTCTAAGTACCTGGTACTTATTGACTGTCCTCCCTTAACTAACACTGTAATTTGAAAACATTGTTAAATATTTTTAAAAGAGTAACCGTGGAGTTTCTTGCCGGCTCTTCTCGATAGGAAGCGACAAATTGGAACCTTGCACTTAACTTCTGAAATTTCATAAGTGCCCATGCAGGTATATGTGAAATAAAATATTTTGATTTTGCTTTAGACTCATAGAATATTTTGACTTATATTTTGACTTGCAAGGGAGGCATTGAAGGATATAGTTACACTATATTCCATTCAGTCTATGTTCATTCTCCTGGCCTTATCCCAATTTACTGGGGTCGGTGTAACATGTCTTTTTCCCCATAGTTGTCTATTCGTTGTGTCATTTCGGTATTCACCTTTGTAACCATATCATAATTCACACAGTCCATTCATAGTTTCTTTAGTCTACCCCTTTCATATGACATTCATACATTCTCACTACACTTTTATCATTCCTCCGTATCAAATGCCCATATCATGACAACCGATATTCATTCCATCGTCGTTTCAATTAATTTCATCATCATCTGCTCACTGCGACTGCCAATCTGACCTCCACAACCTAGTTACTGGGCTATACGATACCCATTGGTAAGACTGGTTGCTCGGGACTTCGGATACTCGCCGCAAATAATACTTGAAAAATTGAAAAATTATATTGAAAAAAAAAAAAAAAGAACCTATACATCAACGTTAGGTTCCTCCAGCTCATATGTGTTGAACGTGCCTCGGTTTTGTACTTGCCAAAATCCCATGTCCCTGTGTGTACGCACGGCTACACATCAAGCTATACAATCCTATACAATGCGAGATCAGCTTATACTGGAAATGTATAGCTTGATGTGTAGCCGTGTGTACGCAGTTTTGTTTGCGAATTGTGAACATGTCTTTTTTGTAAGTAAAAGTAAAAATCAAAAAGCAACATTTACAGGTACCTACTCAATCTATATGTATGTTGCTTCTTTGATTTTTAACCACATTGGTTGCCCCTCTATTTTGAAAATCTCTGCAAACTAAAAAGTCGTGTTGAATTTTACACATCCTTTAACTATAATTATGAAAATAAATACTGTATCTATGCCAGAAGTCTACACCATCTAAAAAGTCATTCTGACTGCTCATATTTTTAGCAATAAATGTAAATAAACTATATAATTCAAACAAAGTTAATAGCAATAGGTAGTGTCTGCTAATTAGGCTTTATATCTTTGTTTTGGGTTGTGGCTAAGTAATATTAGCCGCACGGTTCGATCGATCTGGTTCAGCTATGCTTGCCGCGGTTTGTCCATGGATGGGTGACCATCTTGACATACCAAGACCCCTCCGTGCCTCGGAAAGCACCTTAAGCCGTTGGTCCCGGCTGTCATTTGTGGTTCTTTGACAGTCGTTACGGGTCGTAAGAAGCCCGAAAGTATGACAACCAGTCTTACCAAAGGGTATCATATTACCCAGTAACTGGGTTGTGGAGGTCAGATAGGCAGTCGCTCCATGTAAAATACTGGTATTCAGCTGCATCTGGTTAGACTGGAAGCCGACCGCAACATAGTTAGGAAAAGGCTAGGCTGATGATGATCTTAGTTTTGAATATGATGTGTTAATGATCACAACCCAGTTACTGGGTAATACGATACTCCTTGGTAAGACTGTTTGTCAGAATTTCGGGTTATCGTACCACATAATACTTGAAAAATTGGTAAATGATATTTGAAAAATAAAAACCCGCAATATAATTTTCCAGCTCATATAATTATGGTAATCGTGCCTAGGTTTTGTACTTGCCAGAATTCAAAGTCCCTGTGTGTGCGCAGTATTTGTTGCGATTCGTAACCAAGTTTTTTTTAAGTGAGTATAAATGTTGCCTCGTTGATTTTTAACCACAAAGGTTGCCCCTTTATTTAAAAAATCTCAGCGAACGAAAAATTCGTCTTGAATTTTACACACCCTTTAACTAGAAAATAAATACCGTATTTATGCCAGATGTATTCACGATCTAAAAAGTGAATAGTCACTGTGACTACTGATTTTTAGCAATGAATGTAAACAAACTATATTTTCAAACATATATATATACATTAGTGATTGCGAATTAGGCTTTACATCTTTGTTTTTTAACCGACTTCAAAAATAAGGAAGTTATCAATTCGACATGTTTGTATAAAGTACATAAAAATTTGATAATTTTGGGTCTGAATGTCGTCGTGATAAGCGCGCATTTAATCCTCTGATATGACAGATAAGAGTCTTAAGAACCACGCGATGACCAACGTGTTTCGTAATCAAGGTAATCAGCGCAATGTCGCGATATCAACGTCTCGAGTCGATGGAGTTTATTTACATCGATTAACAATGTTCAATCTGTAATGAAGCTGATAACGGTGATATTAATTATACCTATTTCTGAACGTACGTATGTACGTATCAGTAGGTACTCATCAAGATGTATCGATATTTTTGTGATGATATGTTACTAGATACGGTCGTATCATAAGCCTGATCAATGCTACATCATTTTAGAGGATTTGGAATTTTTTTAGTCTACCTATCAGCAGGCTTAGCACGAGCACCGATTTGTCGACGTAAGGATAGAAATTACTATTTACTAAATGTTGTACAATAGGAGAAGATAGCTATGTTTGTCTAGTTATGCGTTCCAATCGAATCATGATTTTGTAGATAATCGTTTAAACTTTGTGGCCGTCGATTAGAAAGTTTGTTGTCAGTGTGATTATAACAGTTTGGGAAGAAATTTTCTTCTGAAATAGTCTACATTTATAAGGACCTCGACAAAGATCGTTAGAAACGAAAGACACAATGACAGATTGTAGAAAGCTATCTACGGTGCGATGTCAAAAATGGAGAAACGAAATGTCACTTTGTATTGAAAAAGCACTGTCTATTCTTAGTAGAAATAGAAAGCGCCGTGCTAAGACTGCTGCAAAAAAATATCAAAGATAACAATTTAGCCATGGTAGAACACACCTTTACAGGGTGGCAGAGACTTTGGCGAAATCTAATCTAATCATCATCATTTCAGCCGAAATACGTCCACTGCTGGACATAAGCCTCCCCAAAAAGGGGGGATTTGCTATAATCGCCACGCCTGGCAGGAGGGTTGGCGATCGCAGTATGGTAGTCAAATGCATAGAGAACGCTGCTGCCCATTCTCTAGTAAGTCCCTTAGTCGCCTTCTACTACACCCACGGGAAGAAATGGGATTATTTTACGTCCGGCACCACACGGAACCTAATCTAATCTGTAACTATAGATTCAGCACAATTGTAGGTAGATCCCGGAGCAAAAATGCTTCATCGGTTGTTTAAAAATCAGCTATTACATGAAAAAGTGCAGTTCCTACGCGTTTAAAATGTATGGAACTGGGTTTTTTTTTTTATAACCGACAAAAAATTTAAAGCACCCCGGGGTTTAGAATAGTGTACTGAATAAATGGTAACAGATTGTGCGTCGGTGTTTCTGCCAGCTTTTATGGTGGTTGATCATGTTTTCTTGCAAGAGACTCACCTAGTCTTTACCTATATTTTCTTAAGAAATTATAATCAATCGTATACAATTTGTTGTATAACACGTTAAATTATGTATTAACAGTTATTTTCATTATCCTGCGTTACCTGGTGGAAGGTAGGGCAGACTTCCATAAAATTTTCACAAGATCCTACAAACAAACATAGATTCACGCCTATTATGTTAATTCAAAGGGTTTGGCAGTAGACTTTCCCATATAAAGGCAAGTATATATACCCGATTGGACTCCATGTTTTCAAGGTTACCCTGAATAGTACATGACCACATTTCACCAGTTATGATTTAGTCATATGTTATTTAGGGCAAACCACTCACCTGGATGCAGTTTTTTTTTTTGCCGTGGCGAAACTAGTGTAGGGCAGGCAGCGCAAAAGACCTGGGCGCACAGGCGCCCAGGTCTACTACGGTACTGCCCTTTAACAGTAAAGGGGGGCACAAAAAGTCGCTAATTATTAACAGCCTTAGTTATAAAAAACTCGCTAATCACTCACTAGCCACTGTTTAGCTTATCAATTGGTTACCTCCTAATCATTGATTAACTTTTCTTTATTTATAAACGCTAGCTTGCAGGTGATTAGTAGCGAAACGAAATAGAGGTGAAATTATGCGTTCAGCACAGATTATAATCAAAATAGTCGCCTAAAAAACAGGATTTTAAGAATCAAGTTGTCAAATGCATGATTTTTGTATCTGTCGTGACTTCGACAGACTTATATGTTAAAAATTTCAATGATTTATTTGTATTTGAATAAAATAATTTATTGTGTTTATTTTATTGTGTTTACGATGGAAGCAAATCAGCAATGAAAATAATACGCTCCCATGATTGGAGTAACGAAAAGGTAATGTATCGTCTGAATTTTTATCTAGTTTCTATTGTAAAGTGCCCAATTTAATGCTATCGTATTAGCTGATAATAACTATGTATTTACAAGTTCTTTACGTTTATTTACATGGATATTATCTTTTAAAAACATATGCGTATATATGTATGTATATTCTATGAAAATTCCTAGTGCTTTTGCAGGGTTTCAGTGTATTTTAATAACAATAAAATTATACTTGTTTACAGTTACAATTTTGACTGCTGCTATGAAAGCTACTAGCACGTAGCACCAATACTATTCAATCTTGAGATGGCAACGATGGAGATGATGCTACGTGAAAAAGATGAGCAATGATAATAATATGCTCCCAAGAATGGAGTTAACAGGAAAAGGTAATGTATCTCTGAATTTGTACCTATTTACTTTCTATTGTAAAGTGACCAAATGAATGATAACACGGTAGCCGATACAGCTATGTATTTACATGTTCTTTAAACTTGTTAACATGGATATTCTCTTTGAGAAACATATGTAGGTACTTGTGCCTATTCTATATAACTTCCTATTGCTTTTGCATTGGGGTTTCAGTGTCTTTAAATAACAATTATTATTCTTGTTTACAGTTACAATTTTGACTGCTGCTATGAAAGCCACTACTTAGCAGGTAGCACCATTACTATTCAACCTTGCAAAGATGGCAACGGGGGTCACCATGCTAAGTGAAAAAGATGAGGAATGAGAGTGGCATGAGAAAATAAGTGCACCCGTCTTTGGACAAAGAAGAATTGGAAATCAAAAATAATGAAATTATAACACAAATATGGCTTTATTGCGTATCGAAATAAATTGGTTTTTATAAAAAGTATCTTGTTTTATTGTGCATGACTGCCATAACGTGGCATTTCTTTAGTTCTGGGCCCTAGAAGGCGTCATCAGTATCGTATAAAGTACTCTCTGCGTCATAAAACGAGAGGTACATGGGATAACAATGGATAATCACTATCTCCGATGGGCTTCCTCACGAACTGACTGAACCTCCTACTGATTGAACTACCCTATAAATCCTATCATCACGTGTACTTAGAATGAGGAATATGTTTTTTTCGTAGCGGATTTGAACGAGTCTTGTAGGTCTTCCTCCGTTTACTAACAATGCGTTTCAAAACTATTTAATTCTTCGGTGTCGTTCTGAAATCCCGTAAAATATTGTCGAAATCCACATTTACTAATGATAATTCCATATTTAAGAACAAAATAACCTTGAAGTACACTAAAAATCATTTTGAATCGATCAGCTGATTAAAATAAAATCCGCCATGTTGCCTCGTAGAAAGTTAAACAGGGCACCGGTGGTGTTTAAATATGACAGCTACAAATCATTTGCTTAGCGACCTTATAGCGCTAAATAGCGTTTATAAATAAGAATGTTGCTAATCAGTTAGTTAGCAATTGATTAAAAGTTACAAGGCGTTTATGAATAAGACCGTAAATGAATAAAAAATACGTCAATAGAACATTTCATACTGTTACCTATGTTATCTAAGAAATCTGAAGAGCAACTTGAATATATTGTGCAGTACGAGGATGACAGCGTATTTTCAAATCTACCTATTTCTATTTAACATTTCAGCATTGCAAGCGATTTTTAGCAAGTTGAAATTAATACCTTTGTTATTGAAGGCAATATTTATTATTTGAGGGGCTTGTATGTAACAATAGCTGCACGGGTCAATCGTCCAGGTTAAGCTACGCTTGCCGCGGTTGGTCCGTGGATGGGTGACCATCTTTACATACCAAAACCCCTCCGTGCCTCGGAAAGCACGTTAAGCCGTTGGTCCCGGCTGTCATTTGTGGATCTTTGACAGTCGTTACGGGTCGTCAGAAGCCCTAAAGTCTGACAAACAGTCTTACCAAGGGTACGTATTACCCAGTAACTGGGTTGTGGAGGTCAGATCGGCAGTCGCTCCATGTAAAATACTGGTATTCAGCTGCATCCGGTTAGACTGGAAGCCGACCCTAACATAGTTGGGAAAAGGCTAGGCAGATGATTGAAGGCAATATTTGGTCAAAAAAGATTAAGCGACCTAGCTTTGCTCAGTGATGCGTGCCCTAGGTGCCATTTTCTATTGGTTCTCCCCTGCCTGGCGTTTACTGAGAAATTCCTTATGGAAAACTAAAATTACACTTTGCCCAACCTGGAAATCGATCCCAGGATCTCACAGTCAGCAGTCACGCTTGTGAAACAAAATTGACAATATGTCATAACAAAAGTGATGGAACTGTCCACGTTTTGGTTTATAATTTCACTAATACCTAAGTGCACAGATTACATGTAAGTAAGTAGTTATTACTACAATGTAAACCATGCGACACGAGCGTAGATCGCCCGGAGGACACGGTGGAACATCGTCATTCATCCGAAATACGTCCACTGCTGGACATAAGCCTCCCCCAAAAGGGGGGTTTTGCCATAATCGCCACGCTTGGCAGGCGGGTTGGCGATCGCAGTATGGTGGTAAAATGCATAGAGAACGCTGCTGTCCATTTTCTAGTAAGTCCCTTAGTCGCCTTCTACGACACCCACGGGAAGAAATGGGATGGTGCTATTCTTTTACGTCTGGCACCACACGGAACCGGTGGAGCATACGGTGGAGGTTTGCCCGGCTTGGGTGGAGCACCGCCGTGTACTCGTGGAGGCGATCGGCGCCTGCGATCTCTCGCGTCCAGGCTCTGGTCCAGGCCATGGTACGGAACGAGAGTGTATGGGTACCCGTGACCCCCTTCTGCGAAGCAGTAATGCACGCAAAGAGGGAGGCGACGCACGTCAGGGAGAGGCAGTATATGCGCCCTCACGGCCATAGCCACCGCAGGTGGGGTCCGCAAGGGCTGATGCGTGCCAGGGGTGCGAGTTGTTCGAAAGAGATACCCTGGGCTCTGACACACAGCGACTGAAGGAACACAGGTGGGTGTTAGTCAGTAAAAGTCTGACACGCCCTCCTGCTCCATCCAGAGCGGGAGAAGTTTTTTGATGATTTCTCACCCAAAAAATAAAAAATAAATGGTAGGTAAGTAAACATTATCAATAAGTTAGTAAATCTGAAGGGAGAGTAGAATATAATAAACTCACAATATTAAATGATGTCCCACTCTCAAAAAAAAAACCGTGCGCCACGAGATTGGAACATAGCTACCTAGAGAAGTAATATGGCACAGTGTAGGTACTGCATGATTAGTAAAATCCGTTCATTTTAACCGAAATCGGAGGGTCTCAATTCTCTACGTTTATTTTTGTATCTTTGTTCCATGACATTTCGTCAATTCTGGATAGATTTCGAAAATTCTTTTTTTAATGGATATGCTTCGGGGGTGATGGTCTCACATACATTTTAATAACTTGCTTAAACCACTTGATGTATCTTGAAGACATTTTGCTGCTTCCTGACACTGTCGTTTACATAGCAAGTAGTGGTACACGAATTGGTGTGGAGGAAGTATCATTATCTACTAGAAAGTGAAAAATAAAAACGTTAAAAAAAAACGTTTTCCTAAAAAACACTACAAAGTGAAAAATAACTTTAATTTCGGTAGTCGGTGACAAAAAACGAAATTAAATCTATTTTTCACTTGAATGGTGTTTTTTTCGAAAATTAGTTTGCATTGCTACTAGTCGTGCAGTGTTGCTCATTCCACCCTGAAGGCGCCATGCCAGCGCGGGCGCAGGGAAGGTTAGCTACGCATGTGTCGTCAACTTCGCTTTATGTGAAAATGTAGGTGGGATCTTCCCTTGCGACCCATGACCGCACCACGCACGAAACAAATGCGGGCGAGCTGAAAATTAAATCTAATGGGTCCGAAGAGTTTAACAATTCTTGACAAAATAATGATCACCACTTATAAAAATAAAAGACCAATTTTATCATTAGGTGTAATGTGTAGTGTTTTGTTTGTAAATAAAACGTTTACGAGATACATTGCAGAAACTATTAACAGGCGGTATATAAGTGGACATTATGTTGACATTTAGCTAAGTCATTGTTTACATTCAAGGGGGTTCCCACGTCACTTACTAAGGCATCACCTATACAGGAGGTAAGTATCGCTAACGGCCGACAATAATCAGACCAACAGATGTCGGCTGGACGTATGCAACGAGAGCAGTGGTGGGTTAGTAGTATCGGGCTCGACTGACGAGTTGTAGGTCGTGAGTTGAAACCAAGCAAGCACTTTACTTCGTGAATGTAACTTCATAAGCAACCAAATCGATTTTCACTCTGATGGTTTGGGAAAGTTGAAAGCCACTTTTCATAATAAGTTATGCTGATGATATGGTGCTGCTGAGTCCCTCGATTGACGGACTCAGACGGATGCTAGAGGTATGCGAGAGATACGCCACGTCTCATGGTTAAGTGTACAATGTACGGAAAAGTGAACTGGTGGTATTTAGGGTAGGGACTAAAAAGCCAAGAGAAGTTCTTCCGGTGTTTCTTTATGGTGTACCACTGAAGCGAGTGTCGCAGTTTAAGTACCTCGGTCACATAATAAATGAGGACCTGAGTGATGACAGTGACATTGAAAGGGAGCGAAGAGCGTTGTCGATCCGCTGTAATATGCTGGCCCATAGGTTTGCGCGATGTACTAGGGAAGTGAAACTCACTCTGTTCAAGGCGTTTTGCCAGGCATTTTACACGTGCAGCCTGTGGGTTAGGCATACGCAGAGGGTCTACAACGTTCTTCGCGTACAGTACCATAACGCCTTTAGGGTGCTGATGGGGCTTCCGCGGTTCTGTAGCGCATCGGGCATGTTTGCTGAAGCTAATACAGACAGTTTTTAAGCTATTATGCGCAAAAGATCAGCATCCCTGATGCGAAGGATTCACGGGAGCACCAACAGCATCTTAAAGGTGATAGTGAATAAGCCTGATTGCCCGTTCCTGGTGCAGTGGACCAGTATGCACAGCTGCTGGTCTGGTGCAGCGGGAAACGCAGATAGTAATTATAATAGGTTTATGAATTAGATTTATGGTGAATGTTTACTAACATAGTTTTATAAGTGTTACTAACTATTATATGAATCATCTGTGTTCGATTTAAATAAATAATAATAATAAGTATCTGACCGATTAGTTTTAGTTAAAGTCATCAATAGAACTATAATAGTAAGCGATGTATGGTATTTTCCAAGTTTTAAGTATTACGCATTTTTTAACCTAGTTAAGTTACTTTAGTTTAGTTTACTTTACAACTTCCTTTATATGCATGCGGAGTTTACCTACAAGTGATTGTTACGATACTATATTAATTTATCTTACACGTTATCTTTAGCATAATACCAGTGTAAGCAATTGTTGGTCATCATCTGCCTAGCCTTTTCCCAACTATGTTGGGGTCGGCTTCCAATCTAACCGGATGCAGCTGAATACCAGTATTTTACATGGATCGACTGCCTATCTGACCTCCACAGCCCAGTTACTGGGTAATACGATACCCCTTGGTAAGACTGGTTGTCAGACTTTCGGGCTTCTGACGACCCGTAACGACTGTCAAAGATCCACAAATGACAGCCGGGACCAACGGCTTAACGTGCTTTCCGAGGCACGGAGGGGTCTTGGTATGTAAAGATGGTCACCCATCCACGGACTAACCGCGACAAGCGTAGCTTAACCTGGCCGATCGACCCGTACAGCTATTGTTATTTAGCCACAAGCCTAACCTAATTTATCAAATAAATAAATCACCACTGCTCTTAAAACGGTGAAGGAAAACATCGTTAGGAAACCGGCATGTGCTAGGACCAAAACTTCGAAGACATGTGACATCCAACAACCCGCATGAGGCCCGCGTGGTGGATTATGGCCCACTCCCTCTCACAGAGAAGAGGCCTGTGTCCCAACAGTGGGAACATTATAGGCTGATTGTGGGTATGCCATGTATTGACTAGGGGACAAATGTCGACCGACATCACACGACATGTCTGGCGACATTACACGACATGTCTGGCGACATTACACGACATGTCTGGCGACATTACACGACATGTCTGGCGACATCACACGATATGTCTGGCGATATTACACGACATGTCTGGCGACATTACATAACATGTCTGGCGACATTACACGACATGTCTGGCGACATCACACGATATGTCTGGCGACATTACACGACATGTCTGGCGACATTACACGACATGTCTGGCGACATCACACGATATGTCTGGCGACATTACACGACATGTCTGGCGACATTACACATTTCTGGCGACATCACATGATGTGTCTGGCGACATCACACGACATATCTGGTGACATCACACGACATATCTGGCGACATCACACGACATGTCTGGCGACATCAATTTTTTTTCGTTTACTTTCCTCAAAAGGCCAATCCGGACGGTATCTTGCATTTTATTACACGATATTTTTAATCCTAAAGTAATGTCTGGACTTTAAATGAGACCTTCACTACTGAGTTTACTAGTTAACATTTTTGTAAGAGTTTTACTGAATTTTCTTCTCACATAATAGAAAATGACAACTCCAAATCATTTTGTGAAACTCAAAGGAAACATGTTTCCAGTCGGTAGGTACCTGTGGGCGTAGCACGAAAGCGCGGAGTAACATCATCATCATCATTTCAGCGGAAAGAGGTCCACTTCTGAACATCGGCTTCCCCTAAGCACCGCCATTTCTACCGGTTCCGTGCTTCTCGCATCCAGCGGATTCCTGCGGGGCGAGGAGTCGACGAAACATGAATTCGAACGATTTTATATTTGAAAATACTCGTTTCACAAATAATGTTTACTTAGTTTTAACACTTTATTTATTTGTACGGGTAATATTTATTGGCAGAATACGTTATGTTTACGTGACGCGTTCGTGGGGTCTCTGATAACATACGGTCACACAAATGGGGTAAATATGTAAATGGGTGAAGAACAGTAAAAAACCGATAGAAATTTTCAAATAAAATTGAATCTAATTATTAGAAAACAAACAGTTCATTTAACAAAGTACATTTCATTCGAAAACATCCATCGGTTCCATATTAAACTTATCCGACGACCCTGGTACTTATTCCTTTTGGTGACTGCGCTTCATTGCGGAACTTCACCAGACGGAACACCCCGGCTACTCTCTAGCTCCGTCAACGAAAATACGGTCCCGTCCAAAAATAGTTCGAAACTTCGTAGTGAATCCTACAGCTGATTAATAAACTTTTTTAGACGGGTAAAACCATATAGGGAGTAGGAACAACTGTCAAATCGTGTATTCATTCATTCTTAGTTTGGGGCCCAAACTAATCTTAGGTCCATAAGTGATACGGAATCGGAAACGCCCGTAACTTCGACCGAGATCACGGATTTCGTACTTATCGAGTAGGTACCCAGTTACGACCGACCGACTCTCGCTGATTCTATCTGATTGATGTTGATGGTAAGTCAGAGACATGGACAGCCCATAGTTTGCGTGAACACAAGGTAAAGCTATGGCCATAGTGAGGCAAATATTGGGCGGGATACGGGACGCGACTGCGGGCGTCTAATGGACGGGTAAGGGGCGTCTATTAATTACGTAAGGTAATTTTGGCGATTTTTCGATTCCCATCCCCGCTCTGGTGAGTTGACGCGAGTTTGAGATTTGGCTCAACCCTCCCCCCCCCCTCCCTATAATCTCACGGGACATATTTCAAATACGTTTTTTTTAGTAAAAACGTTAATCTGTGCTTATTTGCGTTGGAATTATGCGTTGCATTTGGCTGGCGTGGCTAGCCGGAGGCGGTTTAACCATTGAGGTGCTACTGTGCTACTTTGTGGCGTTCGCATATAGGTAACCGCGATAAATATTATTTTGTAGGATTTAGCCATATTGGCGGAAAAACATGTTTTAGATAATTTAACCCGGTTTTCACGTAATATTACATTGTTTCATTGCGGAAAAAATATATAAATTACGTGATATTTGCCGAGAAACCCGTTCTCTCCGACGTGAGGTTAGGTGAGATTCGACTCGTCGACGACGACGACGACGGGATCTTCAACGCAATGCTCAGAGCCGTGAGTTCAAAATCCAACAGCGTGTTTTTTTGACGCGCTGATAAGCACTCTGTTGGATTCTCAAAGCTCGGTTCAACACCGAGAGTTGGTATTCCAGTGTGCGATCAAATCCCACCGCGATATTTTTACGTCCGTGTGAATGTGGTCTAAGAAGTCGCGCGGCTATTTCCACTAATTTGAACACCTCCATACAAGTTACCTTTTTGACACAATTGGCGCTTGTAAATTTTGACTTGCCTCAGTTTCATTAAAGCTTAACGCACACATGATGCGAAAAAACACGAGATTCCCGTTTTTGTAGTTGGCCGATAAAAATCGTTTACCGACAAAAAACGCTGGTCTGTGTTTGTCCTTATCCTAGCCCTCAAGATAACAATCTACGCAGACTACACGTGTAGACAGAAACACGTATCTGTGTTTCTGTCTCTTTACGCGAGTGTCAATTTTATTTTTCTAGAATTTAAAAATTATTTGCAAAATGGCTTTTACAAAATTGTGCCAACTTTTCTTAGCAGCGCCCCCATGACGCAGAAAAGTTGTGTGGGTTTATCTAAACCAGATGTTCCAGATTTTTTTGTAGTAGACCAATTTCAAAATTTTACTGGTTCGATGCTGCTACATTTCTACCATATTCCCAAAACTTCATCATCTGCCTAGCCTTTTCCCAACTATGTTGGGGTCGGCTTCCAGTCTAACCGGATGCAGCTGAATACCAGTATTTTACATGGAGCGACTGCCTGTCTGACCTCCACAACCCAGTTACTGGGTAAGACAAAAACAAAACAAAACCCAAAACTTATAAAAAAAAAATCAAGCCCGTGGACTTGAAAAACTCATTTTACACGCCAATGTAGACACGCCGAATCTCCCGTTGACCCCTGGTGTCCACCTGGACCACTTATGGAATGACTGATATAAAACATACTTTTGGTTGAATGACCACTCAAAACCTTTGATTCCAAATTGCTTTATGTGTCCCAGATGGTGAAATTGTGTGTTGAACGTTCATTATTTGCTTAGCTTTTTCCCAACCATGTATTTCTAATTTAGATATGTTTGTTATTCTTGAAGTTTGTTATTCCCACAAGGTGGACCGATGGCCTTGTGAAGGCCGCGGGAATCCGCTGGATGTCGGAAGCACAAGACCGGTCAAAGTGGAGGAGCCTGGGGGAGGCCTATGTCCAGCAGTGGACGTCTTTCGGCTGAAATGATGATGATGATGATGATTTTTGAAGTAATTACCTATTAAATATTACCTTCTCATCTGCCTAGCCGTTTCTCAACTATGTTGGGGTCGGCTAACTGGATGCAGCTGAGTACCAGTATTTTACATGGAGCGACTGCCTATCTGACGTCCACAACCCAGCAGTAACTGGGTAATACGATACCGCTTGGTAAAAATGGCTGTCAGACTTTCGGGATTTAGACGACCCGTAACGACTGTCAAAGATCCACGAATGACAGTCGGAATCAACGGCTTCACGGGTTTTCTGAGGCACGGAGGGTTATTGGTATGTAAAGACCCCCCCGTGCCTCAGAAATGAAATATAAGCAACTAAATTCGCATGTTTGATTCTTTATTTACCATTGTTAGCTGTCAATTTGGATAGTTACAATAATAAATTAGGACTAAAACACGACACAGGAACAACATTATTACGCTAAAAAAACCAGAAAAAACATTACCTAACTACCTACTTAAAATTTTACTAAATCCTCTCAAGGTTAAAACTAATTAAATTCCTTGTTAGTTTTTATTCCAAGTTCTTATTTATTTATTCTATGCACAAGTTTTTTTTTTTTTTTTTAATAAAATACTACCGCTCACTCTTTTACTGGTAAACTAAGGTCCCTAGAGTGTAGTTGGGAATGTTTTATTGGCCTATAAAATATAGAATTGTTACCGTAAAACTGCGACATTTTATTTTAGATGCTGTTGTAACTGCTAAACCTTAATAAAAAATGACCTTTTTGTTGCTGTATAGCTAGCTGTATGTAAACAACATACTGTCAGCACCAAAAACTGTTAAAAGTATCACTTACTTATAACAGTCTATGATCCGTAACGGTATATAATCCATAATCATACTTATTGACAAGCTGCTGCCCTCGGCTTCGCTCGCATGGATGTCGGAAATTATCCTACCGTGACAAAAAGTTACTCCTTGAATATTAACGTTGTGCATTTTTGATATTTTGGAATGGTTAATTCCAAAATATCAAAAATGCACAAAGTTAATATTCAAGTTTTCACTTCTGCCGGCACTCCCGGAGTGCAAACCGTCGTTTTTTTTTCTGTAAGCGAAGTCTTTTAATTATACGAAGCGCCTCGTCCAATGAGACTAGGAATTATAGCACATACTTAGCCATTTCTGCACTAAGTTGAGAAGAAAACCTTTTCTGATTTTTCTTTTCGATCTATCACCGTTGCAAATGAAATTATGAACCGTTTCCGCCCAAGGATGTACGTTCCCTGCTATGCTTGCTACGAGGAATCGTAGCTCCTGGATTTGCGTAGCATTAGCGCTGCACGAATCTTCAAGCTAATAATGACTCCTACTAGATATTAGCTGTGTATTTTCAGATAAAATGTCTTCAAGTCGTAATATTTACTGTCATAAACGACTGTTGAAGAAACGTTTTATTTTTTTCTTAAAGCAAAATTATCGTAGCAGCTACTAATTGCTGTGAGTTATTTCCTAGACGTTTTTTGTGTTATTTATTTAAAATAAGCACACCACCAGTACCGTCACTTACATTTCAAATAAACTTACAGCTAAGATCGGCATTTCAGTAACCGTGCAAATAACAGGTATGCATGACATTGACATAATGCAAATTAGAGACAAGAAAAAATAAAAGTGTGTCCAGTAAACCTAAATCTAGAACACTATAATAAAAACTAAACACTATGAGCTATATAGGCGTACATTGATCGTACTGTTTATACAGGGAGCGTCTGGATGAAACGAAACTCATTGAGAAAACTTCGATAGGGTAAACCGTCAAATTGGACCTTTCATTATATAACCTTGCCATACGTGTTAGACGGCTATTAAATTATGTTATAATAGTTGTCCATTTTATATCAAAACAAATTCTCTAATTCATTTTTTACTGTCATTTATTTCTCTACATCTTCTACATTTACGTCGTGGCGATATTATATTAAATCATTTAATATTTATTTCAAATCAAATCAAATCATTTATTTGCATATTACAGGTTAAGAGGATGTTATAAAAGGTTCATTGGGTACACTGTATTATAACCATAATAGGTGTGCAAATATTGGTATTAGGAACATTATGACATTTATTTTATATAAGACACACATTATTCAAAAGCAGTTTTCTTATTTAATTAAATTGTCATTGAAAGTATACATAGATAGTCAATTAAATTAAATTTGAACTAATAAATAATAACAGTGATGTCAAGCAAATTAATAATGTCAGAGTAATTGTAATAATAATTATTATAATAATTAGTTTATGTACAAATATTTGCTATAATTAAAATACAATATCTTTATCCTCGAAGTGGTCTTTTACATTATAATAACACTTTTTAATTAGGAATGTGTATAATTTCTTCTTAAACAGATGAGTAGGTAACTTCTTAATGTCATCTGGCAATTTGTTATAAACCAGTGATGCCATGCAAATAATACTTTTATTGAGTAGTGCCGTTTTTCCATACGGTATTTCTACGTCTAATCTTTTTTTGCCACGTAATTTTCTGTAATAACTTTTAGAAGCAGTCTTATAATAGCTTGGATTCGATTTTACAAAAATATTTAATTCGTATATGTACAAGGAAGGTAATGTCAGAATTTTTTTTAATTTATAAAGTAATCGTGACAGCTTGTAGTACTATCTAGATGGCAGATTGCTCCGATGCATTTCTTTTGGGCTTTGATTCCTTATCTACTGAGTTGCCTCAGAACACTATACCATATCTTAATATAGGTGCAACAAGTCCGTGATAAGCCGTTAAGACGGCTTCTTTGTTGACAATTTTGGTCAGTTTGTAGAGAGCGAATGAGAATTTATTGATTCTTTTACAGAGATTATCTACATGTGTCTTTCATGACAAATTGTAATCTATATCAATTCCCAGAAATTTGGTATTTGTTACAGAATGTACTGTCTGTCCATCGTAATTAACATTCATGTTTTTAGGTTCAGTTCTTTGACGAAAGTGCATTATATTTGTTTTTTCCATATTTTTTTAAGATTATTGTTAATTAACCATTGAGTAATTGTACTTAGTGTTTGATTGATTTCATCTTCATAATCATTTGGTTTGTCACATTTTATTATTACCGTGCTATCGTCTGCAAACAGTACCATCGGTTGCTTGACGTGTCTAGGGTGTTGGGGAATTTAGGTGACTTTTTCAAAGGATACTCAAAAATGCTGATTAATAGTCAAAAATGTACTTGTCTCGATGGCGATCAAAAATGGAAGAAAAAATATGACATACAGTACAAGTCCTTACATCTAATTACATACTAATTAGTCTGCAACGTTGAATTGCTTATGTAAAACGAGCAGGCGTTGGCTCGAACATGCCCCCGGACGTTGGAAGCAGCAGAGGCGCTTTCAACCAAACGCAGAATCAACGGGCAGTGGGCAAATCCTATTAAAGGCTCTTCTGACGACTCCAGCGGATGTTTTCACGTCTGCCACACGAACAATTCCATCTGACCCTGGATGGACGGCGACGACTCGTCCCAATCTCCATTTCAGAGGAGGAAGGTGGTCCTCCTTGATGACGACCAAAGAACCCAATTTCAGCGTGTCTTTGCAGGTATGCCACTTGGTCCTTTGCTGCAACTCAGACACAAACTCTTTACTCCAACGAGCCCAAAAATGCTGGCGTAACTGCTCGATCCGTTGGAAACGAGACAAAGAAGCAGTGGAGTGGTTCTGTAGATCTTGCTGCGGGAGTGACGTTAGCGGCCGGCCAACAAGAAAATGACCCGGAGTCAGTGGGGTGCAGTCTGCTGGATCGGATGACAGCGGCGTCAGTGGACGTGAATTTAGTATCGCCTCAATCTGGACTAACGTGGTGTTAAGCTCTTCAAAGGTTAATTTACAATTTCCCAACACTCGCCTGAGATGATACTTAGTTGATTTAACACCCGCTTCCCAGAGTCCGCCAAAATGAGGAGTATACGCGGGTATAAAATGAAATTTAATTCCGTCATTTGCCAATTGCTCGCCCAAGGAATTGCAATTAGATTTAAGGAACTTCGAAAGTTCATTGCAGGCACCGACGAAAGAGGTACCGTTGTCGGAGTAGATGTTACTGGGCTTTCCCCGTCGCGAGATAAATCTAGATAAAGCTAGTAAATACTTATTGCTAGTTAAGTCACTCACCAGCTCTAAGTGAATAGCCTTGGTGGTGAAGCACACAAATATGGCAATGTACACTTTTACCAGCCTACATCCGCGACCTTGTCTATTAGCGGCCATGATGGGACCAGCATAATCCACACCAGTGCTTTCAAAAGGATAACCGCCTGGAAGGAGACGCTGCTGTGGCAAATTACCCATCAAAGGAGTAACTGTTCTACCCGACATGCGACAACAACGCACGCAATTACGATAACAACTCTTTGCTAGACTTCGACCGCCTATGGGCCAATATGAATCCCTAATCGAAGCCAGCAGTAACTGAGGGCCTGCATGCATTAATTTTACATGTTCAAATTCGAATAGTAACTTCGTAAATTTATGAGTGGACTGTAAAAGAATAGGGTGCTTTTTATCAAATGAAAAAGTTGAATTTGCTAAGCGTCCTCCGACACGCATAATTTTATTATTATCTAAAAATACGTTAAATTTTATAAGGGCGCATTTATAAGGCAACTTCTGATTTTTAATGAGTAATTCATACTCGGGAAAAGACTCAATTTGGCTTCTAATTATAATAACATTTAATGCATCCTGCAACTCGACTTGTGATAGAAATCTAATAGAAGGAATTTTCCTACACAATTTTATAAATCTTAAAACTGTTGCTACACTACGGATTAGCCTTAAATAACTAGAAAAACGATTAAAATCTATGAATGTATTACACTGATTACTAACATTGCTAACACTGACGCTCAATAAAACATGTGGTCGAGTTTCAGGCAGCTTGTCTGGCTCTAACGATTTATGTTGAGAAGGCCAATGAGAGTGGACTTGCTTCAAAAAACTGGGGCCACTCCACCACAAGTCCAAAGATTGCAGAACACTAATATCCACGCCACGAGATATCAGGTCTGCAGGGTTCTTGTCGGTCGGGATGTGTCGCCAAGTACAGTGCCCCGCCTTATCTAAAATTTCAGCAACACGATTGCGCACAAAAGGCTGAAGCTTAGAAGGCAACATCTGCAACCATCCCAACACGACGGTGGAGTCAGTCCAGCAATATATATGACTAAATTTTAGTCGCAGTGAACTCACAACCTTCTCGCATAAACGAGCTCCGACTACGGCGCCACACAATTCCAGTCTTGGAATGGTGGTCGGCTTAATCGGCGCCACTCGACTTTTAGCGGCCAACAGACGAACCATGTACTCACCCTGATCATTAGCACTACGCACATAGACGCAAGCACCATACGCACGCTCAGATGCGTCTGTGAATACGTGTAGTTCCAGTGTAGTATGTGTATCACATATAACGTGTCGTGGAACACGATAAGTATTGATAATTGGCAATGCTTTAACAATAGCATTCCAACTAGCATGAAGTGCTGGAGTTAGTGGCTCATCCCACGAGAGCTTGTCTAACCACATTCGTTGCAAAAACATTTTCATTGTAACTACGCAAGGAGATAAAAGTCCTAAGGGATCAAAAATACGTGCTATGACAGAAAGTATATCACGCTTTGTAACAAAATCCTTGAAAGGTAACCCTAAACTTGAAAACCCGAATTCGTCGGAACTAGAAAACCAGTCAAGCCCTAATAACTTATTGGGTGCATCAGATCCTATATCTAAATCTAATGACGACTGAGCAGCTCCGGAGATTAAGCTAGGAACATTAGACCTCCACTTTCTTAGCGGCATGCCGGCAGATGCTAGTGCGTTGGTGACCTCTGTGCGGATAAACATAACTTCGTTTAAGTCATCACCTCCTGTCAAAAGGTCATCAACGTAAAAATCATGCATAATGACGTCAGCTATCTTATCTTTGCTACGTGAGGATGAGTCACCCACAAAACGCGAAGTGATCTTGGTGTCATTGGTTTTATAATCCATCCCTATTTGCTTGAGGCAACGTGTAGCAAGAAATGGTGCACTCGCCGTACCATATGTGACGGTATTCAATTTATAAACCTTGACAGGATCGCATGCATTATCACGCCACAGAACCTGTTGCAGGTACCTATCAGATGGGTGGACGTATATACATCTATACATCTTCGCAACATCAGCTGACAAGACGAATTTGTGTTGTCGAAACCGAAGAAGTATAGATATAAGATCGTCCTGCACTGTAGGACCCACCATCTGCACGTCATTGGAGGATACCCCTGAGGAAGTAGCACAACTTGCATTAAAAACTACAAGGAGCTTGGTAGTTGTGCTGCATTCACGTAGTACCCCGTGGTGTGGTATGAAATATCCACTGGGACTGCCCGTATCCTTGTTTTCGGTCATATGTCCTAAAGTTTCATATTCAGACATGAAATCGCGATACAACTTACCGAACTCTGGCTTAGACGTCAGTCTGCGTTCTAGGGAATATAAACACTTAGAAGCCCTATGGAAAGATTCTCCTAAAACAGAAGGATTTTGCTTGATAGGAATACGGACACAAAAATGTCCATTCTCTAAACGTGTCGTATTCTTGACAAAATGCTCCTCACACAACTTCTCCTCGGGTAAATAATGTGAGGATTGTGAATGGATCTCTTCCAGCTCCCAGAATTTAACTAAATCAGTGCGAATATAATTTATATCACCGTTACTAGGGGAATCAGTTTGAGTTACATTGCACGAAATATGATTCGACATTAATTTACCATTATGATAGTTAACAGGGCCAGAAACAATCCAGCCTAACAACGTTTCACACAACACTGGTTTACCTACTCCTAGTCTAATTCTCTGCGAACCAACCAAGTCCCAGAAGAGATCCGCTCCTATTAAGACGTCTACTTCTGAAGGCTTATAAAAAGTGGGGTCAGCTAAACAGATATTATCTGGAATATTCAGGTCTGAAATGTCGACTTCACGACAAGGCACAACAGTCGTTAATGATGGCAAAACAAAACAATGAAACTTAGTAACATAACTATTATCTAATGACGTCATTTTCACATGACAAGTTTTGCCTACACGAGAACTTACGTTATTAATGCCATAGACCGAACCATTTATTTGACTAGTATTTAAGTTAAGCCGTCTACATAGCCGTTCCGTCATAAAACACGATGTGCTACCACTATCAAGCAGGGCTCGCACTATGTACTCACGATCATTATGATCACATAACTTGATAAGAGCGGTGGATAATAACACAGCGCGTTGTTTACGTTCGCCACTGAACGAACTGAGCTCCGCAGACAAAGTTAAATTATTTGCATGCACATCAGTGCCAGCCACGGCGTCAGTGGGCGATGACGTTGCAACGGAATGGGACGAGCTACCGTGTGATTTGTTGTCATTATTGCAAGAATTCGCCGTACCTTTATTCTCCGACGAATGGATCAAAGTGTTATGTCGGCGCTTGCATAACTTGCATCCCGGCTTTTTGCATCGGTTAGCAAAGTGACCTGCACGAAAACAGTTATAGCACACTTTATAATTAGGTATCAATTTGAGTCGGGCGTCTATGCTAAGTGCAAGGAATTGTGAACAATTACTTAACATGTGATCAGCTTTACAGTGCGGGCACAACTTACTCAATTCAGTGCTGGAACCAGATTCTTGTGATACAACCATAGATTTCAATTTGTTAGAATTTGAACTAGGCTTAGATTGAGTGGGATTAGTGCTATTTCGTGCTGTTTCTAAAGTTTCTAACAAGTCAGCGCGAAAGCGAATGAATTGCATGAATGCAGCAAATGTTATTGTGCTATCTTTGTCTATACGACCTTTATGCTCCTCCCACTCACGATAAGTTAACTGATCCAGCTTCCGAGTTACTATGAATATTAGTAAAGTGTCCCAATACTTGATGGGCTCATCTAAAGATTCCAACGCACGTAGATTTTTATTAAGATGATCAATCATTCCTTTCAACGCAACAGAGGACTCCTTTGCAATAGTATTCAAGTTGAATAAGGATGACACATAATTGTGGACTAACAACCTTTTGTTATCAAAACGATCACAAATTAGCTTCCAAGCTGTATGGTAATTACTTGCGGAGAACTCAATCGCATGGATTACAACAGCAGCAGATCCTTCCAGGGACGCTCGCAAATAATGGAATTTGTTAACTTTATCGATTTCATCGTTACTGTGAATGAGGCTAGTAAAAGTGTCACGGAACTCCAACCAATTACTGAAATTCCCATTAAATTTAGGTAACTGTATCGTGGGCAACTTAACAGGTTTACGTTGACTGATACGGGTACATTTATCACTACTGGCCGACTCATTATCGTTATTATACTTACATAATAGCTCCTGTGACCTAGACAGAGCTTTGTAATATTGTGACTCAAATTCAGTACGCTCAGAGAATTGAGCTTTAACATCTTCTACCAGACATTCAAAATAAAATGTTGGGGAATTTAGGTGACTTTTTCAAAGGAAACTCAAAAATGCTGATTAATAGTCAAACATGTACTTGTCTCGATGGCGATCAAAAATACGTGCTATGACAGAAAGTATATCACGCTTTGTAACAAAATCCTTGAAAGGTAACCCTAAACTTGAAAACCCGAATTCGTCGGAACTAGAAAACCAGTCAAGCCCTAATAACTTATTGGGTGCATCAGATCCTATATCTAAATCTAATGACGACTGAGCAGCTCCGGAGATTAAGCTAGGAACATTAGACCTCCACTTTCTTAGCGGCATGCCGGCAGATGCTAGTGCGTTGGTGACCTCTGTGCGGATAAACATAACTTCGTTTAAGTCATCACCTCCTGTCAAAAGGTCATCAACGTAAAAATCATGCATAATGACGTCAGCTATCTTATCTTTGCTACGTGAGGATGAGTCACCCACAAAACGCGAAGTGATCTTGGTGTCATTGGTTTTATAATCCATCACTATTTGCTTGAGGCAACGTGTAGCAAGAAATGGTGCACTCGCCGTACCATATGTGACGGTATTCAATTTATAAACCTTGACAGGATCGCATGCATTATCACGCCACAGAACCTGTTGCAGGTACCTATCAGATGGGTGGACGTATATACATCTATACATCTTCGCAACATCAGCTGACAAGACGAATTTGTGTTGTCGAAACCGAAGAAGTATAGATATAAGATCGTCCTGCACTGTAGGACCCACCATCTGCACGTCATTGGAGGATACCCCTGAGGAAGTAGCACAACTTGCATTAAAAACTACACGGAGCTTGGTAGTTGTGCTGCATTCACGTAGTACCCCGTGGTGTGGTATGAAATATCCACTGGGACTGCCCGTATCCTTGTTTTCGGTCATATGTCCTAAAGTTTCATATTCAGACATGAAATCGCGATACAACTTACCGAACTCTGGCTTAGACGTCAGTCTGCGTTCTAGGGAATATAAACACTTAGAAGCCCTATGGAAAGATTCTCCTAAAACAGAAGGATTTTGCTTGATAGGAATACGGACACAAAAATGTCAATTCTCTAAACGTGTCGTATTCTTGACAAAATGCTCCTCACACAACTTCTCCTCGGGTAAATAATGTGAGGATTGTGAATGGATCTCTTCCAGCTCCCAGAATTTAACTAAATCAGTGCGAATATAATTTATATCACCGTTATATCTAATTAGTAGATTTTATATTTAAGTAAAATCTTGTTACGCCTACATACTACAACACAACATTATCGGCATCAATACTGGGTAATCAAAGCACATTCCACTAAATACTAAATGCTAGAAATAAACGACACAACAGTACTTGAGGGACTGACGACCCGCTCTTCGCTGGCGTCAGGTTTGGGTCCCTGTTTAGGTATTTGTCAGCCGAGTGCATGCGTCAGACCGTTGTTCAGCAAGGCGGTCTGACTGTCGTTGTGTAAGTCTGCCATCTGGACAGTGTCGATCTTACGCTTGCGTTCTGAACTGTGCCACGCGCCGTACGTCGCGTAGATTATGAGACCAGCAGCGATCCACACAGCGAATCTCAGCCACGTCATGTAGTCCAAGTTCAGCATGAGGTACACGTTGATCAGGATGCTGATACCGGGCAGCCAGGGGACTAGCGGTACAGAGAATGCCAACTTCTTGTCAGACACTGGCTGTCGTGATAGGGCGACGAGAGTGGCCACGACGAGCCCCGCGCCCACGGCCAGCATGGCCACTGCGGCCGGCTGGCCCGACAGGATCAGGTCACCGTACTGGTTTATGCTTGCCATCATTATGAAGCACCAGACACCATACAACGTGACGAGGACGGATACAGTCGTGGAACTGAGCTTGGTCGGCAACGTGTGTCCGTCTGCGTTCACGATCTGTCGCAACGCGTTGCGGTACGAGAAGTTAAGTGGATCCTGTGTTCGGTGAGCTGGCTGGCTGTATTCATACCTCAGTAGTAGAACACAGGACGCGACCATGGAATAAGCTAGCAGAGTGCCGATAGACATCATGTGAATCAGTTGTTCCAACCTGAAGATCATCGCCAACGTGCCAGTAAAGAGGCCAGCGATCATGGTGCCAATAAGCGGCGTCTTTTGGTCCATTACCGAGCCGGATTGGTAATCACATGAAGATTTAATAAAAATCAGTGGATTTGGATATTTTACTGTGGAGTTTTGCCAAGGAGGTTATAAGCCGGCAACGTGACTGTGGAACAAAGGAAGTCAAGCTAATTTACGGTGTTACGAATATTAGACTTTAAATATCATCACCCAGCACTCGTTCAGGTAGTACCTATTTATAATTAAGGATATTATAAGGTTAGTATTTTATATTCCTGAATATTGTTAAAATTAACATTTTACCTATTGCATTCTGAATAGTTTCAAGTATTTATCATTTATTTGGTCATACTTTTTGCCACTACGATTATACGGTCTTTCTATTAAAGTGAAAAGTCCAGTAGATATTTTACTACATTTATAATTGTAATAGCAATATTTTAGTTAACTATTCATATTATTAATGCGTAGTAAATAGTTATTAGTGCGTAGGTTGGTGTTACATAGATATTACAAGTCTTAATTATTAGTCTTTATTATTTTAATTAAACCGTATTAGTCAATTAAATTTATTATTTGTTAGTGTATTGTCATAAAGTTCGACGTTAGGTAATTAAGTGTTCAAGTTTTGAGGAACTTAGCTCAAATAACAGTTTGTATTATAATTCTCATTTTGTATTCAAGGGTTATTGTTGACAACAGGTAGAAGTCACTACATTAACAGTATTTAACATCTTTAGTTAATTTTTATATCAAGCATTGCTAAACATAGTAGGTACCTTAAATCAAGTTATTTAAGTATTGTATAAAAAGTTGTTTTATACAAATTCCAGGTTGACTACATTCGATTCCCAGTATGTCCGAAGAACGAGAACTAGTCAAAAAACGAGGAAGTTTCAAGGGACGCTTAACTGCATTCATTCATTACCTTGATGCATCCAGTGACAAGGATTTGACTAGTTGTGAGGTCAAGGAATTGCAGTTACGGATTGGAAGAATCGAATCTTTGTATGGGCATTACGATGAGGTACAGTTGCGGTTAGAATGTCTGGTAGAAGATGTTAAAGCTCAATTCTCTGAGCGTACTGAATTTGAGTCACAATATTACAAAGCTCTGTCTAGGTCACAGGAGCTATTATGTAAGTATAATAACGATAATGAGTCGGCCAGTAGTGATAAATGTACCCGTATCAGTCAACGTAAACCTGTTAAGTTGCCCACGATACAGTTACCTAAATTTAATGGGAATTTCAGTAATTGGTTGGAGTTCCGTGACACTTTTACTAGCCTCATTCACAGTAACGATGAAATCGATAAAGTTAACAAATTCCATTATTTGCGAGCGTCCCTGGAAGGATCTGCTGCTGTTGTAATCCATGCGATTGAGTTCTCCGCAAGTAATTACCATACAGCTTGGAAGCTAATTTGTGATCGTTTTGATAACAAAAGGTTGTTAGTCCACAATCATGTGTCATCCTTATTCAACTTGAATACTATTGCAAAGGAGTCCTCTGTTGCGTTGAAAGGAATGATTGATCATCTTAATAAAAATCTACGTGCGTTGGAATCTTTAGATGAGCCCATCAAGTATTGGGACACTTTACTAATATTCATAGTAACTCGGAAGCTGGATCAGTTAACTTATCGTGAGTGGGAGGAGCATAAAGGTCGTATAGACAAAGATAGCACAATAACATTTGCTGCATTCATGCAATTCATTCGCTTTCGCGCTGACTTGTTAGAAACTTTAGAAACAGCACGAAATAGCACTAATCCCACTCAATCTAAGCCTAGTTCAAATTCTAACAAATTGAAATCTATGGTTGTATCACAAGAATCTGGTTCCAGCACTGAATTGAGTAAGTTGTGCCCGCACTGTAAAGCTGATCACATGTTAAGTAATTGTTCACAATTCCTTGCACTTAGCATAGACGCCCGACTCAAATTGATACCTAATTATAAAGTGTGCTATAACTGTTTTCGTGCAGGTCACTTTGCTAACCGATGCAAAAAGCCGGGATGCAAGTTATGCAAGCGCCGACATAACACTTTGATCCATTCGTCGGAGAATAAAGGTACGGCGAATTCTTGCAATAATGACAACAAATCACACGGTAGCTCGTCCCATTCCGTTGCAACGTCATCGCCCACTGACGCCGTGGCTGGCACTGATGTGCATGCAAATAATTTAACTTTGTCTGCGGAGCTCAGTTCGTTCAGTGGCGAACGTAAACAACGCGCTGTGTTATTATCCACCGCTCTTATCAAGTTATGTGATCATAATGATCGTGAGTACATAGTGCGAGCCCTGCTTGATAGTGGTAGCACATCGTGTTTTATGACGGAACGGCTATGTAGACGGCTTAACTTAAATACTAGTCAAATAAATGGTTCGGTCTATGGCATTAATAACGTAAGTTCTCGTGTAGGCAAAACTTGTCATGTGAAAATGACGTCATTAGATAATAGTTATGTTACTAAGTTTCATTGTTTTGTTTTGCCATCATTAACGACTGTTGTGCCTTGTCGTGAAGTCGACATTTCAGACCTGAATATTCCAGATAATATCTGTTTAGCTGACCCCACTTTTTATAAGCCTTCAGAAGTAGACGTCTTAATAGGAGCGGATCTCTTCTGGGACTTGGTTGGTTCGCAGAGAATTAGACTAGGAGTAGGTAAACCAGTGTTGTGTGAAACGTTGTTAGGCTGGATTGTTTCTGGCCCTGTTAACTATCATAATGGTAAATTAATGTCGAATCATATTTCGTGCAATGTAACTCAAACTGATTCCCCTAGTAACGGTGATATAAAT
The DNA here is from genome assembly GCA_949987655.1 of Polymixis flavicincta. Lineage (NCBI taxonomy): Eukaryota > Metazoa > Arthropoda > Insecta > Lepidoptera > Noctuidae > Polymixis > Polymixis flavicincta. Next base: position 20,672,692 of record OX465190.1, on the reverse strand, counting down.
TATATTCGCACTGATTTAGTTAAATTCTGGGAGCTGGAAGAGATCCATTCACAATCCTCACATTATTTACCCGAGGAGAAGTTGTGTGAGGAGCATTTTGTCAAGAATACGACACGTTTAGAGAATGGACATTTTTGTGTCCGTATTCCTATCAAGCAAACTCCTTCTGTTTTAGGAGAATCTTTCCATAGGGCTTCTAAGTGTTTATATTCCCTAGAACGCAGACTGACGTTTAAGCCAGAGTTCGGTAAGTTGTATCGCGATTTCATGTCTGAATATGAAACTTTAGGACATATGACCGAAAACAAGGATACGGGCAGTCCCAGTGGATATTTCATACCACACCACGGGGTACTACGTGAATGCAGCACAACTACCAAGCTCCGTGTAGTTTTTAATGCAAGTTGTGCTACTTCCTCAGGGGTATCCTCCAATGACGTGCAGATGGTGGGTCCTACAGTGCAGGACGATCTTATATCTATACTTCTTCGGTTTCGACAACACAAATTCGTCTTGTCAGCTGATGTTGCGAAGATGTATAGATGTATATACGTCCACCCATCTGATAGGTACCTGCAACAGGTTCTGTGGCGTGATAATGCATGCGATCCTGTCAAGGTTTATAAATTGAATACCGTCACATATGGTACGGCGAGTGCACCATTTCTTGCTACACGTTGCCTCAAGCAAATAGGGATGGATTATAAAACCAATGACACCAAGATCACTTCGCGTTTTGTGGGTGACTCATCCTCACGTAGCAAAGATAAGATAGCTGACGTCATTATGCATGATTTTTACGTTGATGACCTTTTGACAGGAGGTGATGATTTAAACGAAGTTATGTTTATCCGCACAGAGGTCACCAACGCACTAGCATCTGCCGGCATGCCGCTAAGAAAGTGGAGGTCTAATGTTCCTAGCTTAATCTCCGGAGCTGCTCAGTCGTCATTAGATTTAGATATAGGATCTGATGCACCCAATAAGTTATTAGGGCTTGACTGGTTTTCTAGTTCCGACGAATTCGGGTTTTCAAGTTTAGGGTTACCTTTCAAGGATTTTGTTACAAAGCGTGATATACTTTCTGTCATAGCACGTATTTTTGATCGCCATCGAGACAAGTACATGTTTGACTATTAATCAGCATTTTTGAGTTTCCTTTGAAAAAGTCACCTAAATTCCCCAACATTTTGGTTCGTCCCTTGAAACTTCCTCGTTTTTTGACTAGTTCTCGTTCTTCGGACATACTGGGAATCGAATGTAGTCAACCTGAACGAGTGCTGGGTGATGATATTTAAAGTCTAATATTCGTAACACCGTAAATTAGCTTGACTTCCTTTGTTCCACAGTCACGTTGCCGGCTTATAACCTCCTTGGCAAAACTCCACAGTAAAATATCCAAATCCACTGATTTTTATTAAATCTTCATGTGATTACCAATCCGGCTCGGTAATGGACCAAAATGTTGGGGAATTTAGGTGACTTTTTCAAAGGAAACTCAAAAATGCTGATTAATAGTCAAACATGTACTTGTCTCGATGGCGACCAAAAATGGAAGAAAAAATATGACATACAGTACAAGTCCTTACATCTAATTACATACTAATTAGTCTGCAACGTTGAATTGCTTATGTAAAACGAGCAGGCGTTGGCTCGAACAAGGGAGATCATTAATGTATGCTAGGAAGAATAAGGGACCCAAAACAGTACCTTGTGGAACTCCAAATTCTATAGTCCTAACATGGGATCTATATTTGATTTCATTTCGCGTTTTCTGGCATATTCGTGTAATTTCTGTTACTTGTTTTTTGTAAATATATGAAGAAATGAGGTCGAGCGCTTTACCTCTTATGCCGCTTATTTGTTTCCAATTTAGTGTGGAATTAAAAATTCAATGTACTCATGAAATTTTGAATTCTTTTTTTGGGTGGAAAATCATTAAATAATTTCTCCCGCTCTGGGTGGAGCAGGAGGGCGTGGCAGACTTTTACTGACTAAAACCCACCCGTGTTCCCTCAGTAGCCTGTATGCCAGGGGCTGTGGTATCTCTTTCGAACAAACCCGCACCCCTGGCAGGAACGTAGTAATCGCTGAAAGTGACATTACAAAATTTCTGGGCCTTTACATAGATAATCATCCGACTTGGAAAAATCATATCGACGCTTTGTCAAAGAAGCTTAGTCAATTTGCGTAGATATGCTTTCTACAAACTATCAAAAACGGTTAATCGATCGCAGTATAGTTAGAATAGCTTATAATGCTTATGTGGCTTCTAGCATTAGGTACGGAATCATTTTCTGGGGCAACTCCACTGACAGGGACATTGCCTTAGCTCAGAAGAAATGCTTGCGATCGTTTACCAACTTACAATCGATTGATAGTTGTAAACCATTATTTAAGGAACTTAGTTTACTCACTCTACCATCTATGGATATATATGAAAAGGGAGTGTTTGTTCGCTGTAACCTGCATTTATTTGAAAAACTGCGCTCTCGCCGTTATCAGAATAGCATTAATGTTACTTCTCATAAAACCGCATTTTTCGGCAAAAGTGTCCTAGGTATGGCCCCAAAAATATATAACAGTATACCAGCATTTATTAGAAATAAAGAGTCTATGGGATCCTTTAAAAGGTCCTTGTTTCAATTCCTTCTAGATAGATGTTACTACTCCATCATTGAGTTTACCACTGATAAATAGAGGTATCACGATTCCGACTTGCTAATTAAACTTCTATGATTTTTATTTATTGATTATTTATCAATTATGAATGTGTTTATTTATCTAAAATTGTAATGACCTATTTACCTATCTGACATATATTTGAAATTGTTTTTTTTTTTTTTTTTCATTTTTTGTTATGTATCAATGGCATGCCACCTTCTAATTTTATAACTGCTTGTTTGTGTTAATTTTGTACGCCATATATTGGCAAATCATAGTGCACATATTTTAGACAATATAATAACTGTTACTATACCTATGTTTAACAAAATAAATGATTGATTGATTGATCAGAATTGTCAATTCGAAGTATTTTTTTGTAGGCGTAGCTGTCAGCAAATTTTATTCTACGATGATATTTATAGTCTGATCTTTAATAACGCTTCATCATCATTATTTCAGCCGAAAGAAGTCCACTGCTGGACATAGGCCTCCCCTAAGCTCCTCCACTTTGACCGGTCTTGTGCTTTCCACATCCAGCGGATTCCCGCGGCCTTCACAAGGTCATCGGTCCACCATGTGGGAAAATATATTAAAGGTTAACTACTTTTTATTTTTGATTTACGATATAATTATTAACTGAACGCCTTTTTTCTACTTCTATAAAAAAATCGGTCACAGGTAAGTTCAAATAGTTTTTTGCCTCCTATCGCAATTGCAGCACAAGTAAGCACATTAAGCCGTCGATTCCGGCTGCTATTGATAGGTGTTTGAAAGTCGCGAGCCGTGATTGGTTCGGGTTAGAAATCAAATCAAAATATTTTTATTTCATATAAACCTGCATGGGCACTTATGAAACGTCAGAAGCTAGGTGCACGGTTCCAAACTGTCGCTTCCTATGGAGAAGAACCGGCAAGAAACTCCACAGTTACTCTTTATAAATCATTGGCTTTTACAATGTTTTCAAATTACAGTGATAATAGGTATGGGAGGACAGTGCAGGCCTGTCTATAAGTACGAGATACCTAGAGGAATGAAAATACGTAATAGAAAATCGTCTACAAATCTACAGTCTGTAAGGCCTACAACGTTCTCTCATTCACAATATATTATGTAAAATAATCAACATAGACATGCAATTAACCTATTTAAACAAAGTGACATGATTTCCATGACAATCAGTACAAAAATAGTTGATATTAAAAATGTATACTGTCAAAAAATTACTAGAATATGTCAGCATTGTAAAAATTTACAGCACAGATTTTTACGATAAAAATGCAAAGGGAAAGAAAGGGATAGAGGGACTTTTCCAAAAGACATTAACGCGCGACTCATCCGTACGCTCGTTCACCCATTATGTACACAGTATACATATAGCTCATCGCAAGCTTCGGTGACGATGACGCGAGTTCCATGATTTTTGTTCACCCAAAAAGTGCTCAACGCGCCTAAAGAAGTTTGCACTACAAAAAAAAAAGACGCTGAGAAACGTAATAAAATTTGAATTTCGCAGGTTTCCTTAGCACTGAAATAGAAACCTGGGTATTGCTAAAGTGATGATTCAGTTCAGGAAAAGAATTGACTTCTACCTATCTTCCATCTATCTTTAGGTATTTTAATTTCAAAAGTTCGCCGTCGTCCCTTTCTTGAGGGATTTGTCCTGAGCCACTGGAAGTACTTGAGTCATTGATCTTCATTTCCAACCGTAATTATAAGTGATAGGGGTTGATGTCAACCCAGGCTACTTAAACTTATGTTTGTTGGTTGATCTCACGCCTCGCTGCTTGAGAATTGACACAGAGTTTTGACCTTTTAAACTGTTATACATATGAACCTGGAAAAGTGGATCCCGCAGCAACGCGAGCACGTGGCTCCCGTAAAAGGTTTGTGCTTCCCTCCCTAATTATTTCGGGTTGTATTCTATTATCCTACACCCACCGCAACTTGAGTTGTCTATCGCCAAGCGTTTGTCAATCGTTTTGTTCCGCATCGCAAAATACAGTCCACTAAATTAGTCCTACGCGCAACCATTAATTGTGTCAAATTTCAAACTCCTCCCTCCGCGTAATTTTCGTAAAACGGGGTACAAAGTTTTTGCTTCACGTATTAATATAGTTATAGTTATCTCATATAGGTACATTGTAACAGAAATTTATTCATACAATTTTGCCTTATTCCAAAGGTTCTACTTTGTGAGAGCTGGAGTCTGAACTAGGTTCGGGACCTGTAAGACAGATCTCCAGGCTCACACCCCATTAAACATGATCACATTGTATGGCATTTTAATTTAAACTATAAAAAGCAAATAATTACAAATCAAACGAACTTACCTGTGAGTGAAGTTCGATGTTAATTATGTGAGAGTGTTGGTCCAAGACGTCGTTTTCATTTTTTAACTTGTAGTAGCGTTATCGCGTCGCCATTATCCACGTATTTCACAGTTATTTCAGAAAAAAGGCTTTTTCTGAACGTTTTGGGACTGAACGCACCCTTTGCTTGCTTGCATTTCGTTATCTGTCACCTGTCATGTCATTTAGTTTGAAGATACTTACCAAATTTCACGGTCCGAAACTTAGGGTATTTGTAAACAAATAATGGGTTAATTTGGGTGGGATCCAAGACGTCTTGGACCAACACTCTCACATAATTAACATCGAACTTCACTCACAGGTAAGTTCGTTTGATTTGTAATTATGTTTCGTGTGTTGGTCCAAGACGTCGTTTTCATTTTTTAACTTGTAGGATGTTCAAAGTATCGTGAAATTTTGGTCATGAATTTTGAACAGAAAACAATGATATTTCTTACAAAATTAAAGTATGTTTAATCAGTCTCATCGATTTTGACTTAAATAACTTGTTACACAAAAATTAAAATAATACTATAAAACAAAATAATAACATAACCATGCTCAAATTTTAATTGAAATCTGTTGTTTCAAAAGTATATATCTTAATCCTTTTAATCCTATATCACAATTATACTTATTACTTCTTTAATTACTATCAAGAATTGTTCTTGCAAATAATTCAGATGAATCCAGTATTGGTCTATTATAGAAACGGGCAAACACAGATGAAGACTCACTCCAGCCTGCAGTCTTTCTAATTAGGTCAATATTTAGCCCACTAGACTTTGCTTTAGAGGAGGAAGCATGTCTAGTGCTATGTGAGGAAAAAATGTTGGTGTCAATACCACTTTCAGTCATGGTTTCCTTAATCCAACGACTGATTGACTCTGATCCAACAGCACTATAAGGTTTTCTAAAACTAATGAATAAGTTACCTGTTTGCAAGGGCCTGACTCTTTCTGTCACTTTTATGTAGTCTAAAAGTGCTTGAGCCGGGCAAATCTCAGGCTTATTGAAGAAGAATGGGATCACTAGTACAGGCTGGGGTGTGCCCTCTCTGGTTGTCTTAACAGAATCTGTAATTTTAATTATGATTTTACTATCCTGATAAATTATGTTTTCCAGTTTAACTAGACTAAGGGTTTGTACTCTATGTGCTGTTATTAAGGCTAGTAGGGTAACCACTTTTTTCCCTAGCATTTTTTGAGGTATTTGTACATTGGGAAAAAATGTGCTAAGATGATTTATTACAGTACTGGGATCCCATGTGATATTATATCTAGGAGCATTTGGTTTTAGTTTAGACACACCTTTTAAAAATTGTTTGACCATTTCATGGGTTCCAATATGCGGTCCTAGCAAAAGAGATAATGCCGAACAGCATGAGTTAAGGCTGCCATACTTTAAACCCTTGTTGTAAAGTATTGTCAGAAAATTTATTATATTTGATGGTGTTGCAGCCAGAGGATTAATATTTGTATATAAGCAATGTTCCCACCATTGTTTAAAATAAGTATTATATTGAGTAAAAGTGTTATCTGTAATTGAAGAAATCATGATATCGGTTGATCTTCCTGGGGCTCCCTGGGATATCAGTGCTTGCCGCATAAGATCCCTGCCACCAGGGTAAGATTGGGATATAGTGGGTGTGGCTGGCCGTTGATTGATGTGAGTAACAATCTGTTAGGTGAAAAGAAAACTGGTTCAGAATCAAGAAGATTTACGAACATAGGGTACCAGGGTTGTGTCGGCCAGTAGGGGGCGACTAAAATGCCCCTAGAATTTTCATTTTCTATCTTTTTGATAGTTTTAAGTAATAATGAGAATGGAGGGAAGGCATAGAAAAAATACTTGGTCCATGGTATTGTAAAAGCATCTATTGAAATAGCGTTAGGATCGCTTTTCCATGAGACGTAAGTTGCACATTTTTTATTTTCGTTTGTTGCGAAAAGGTCTACCTCTGGTTGACCCAGCAATGATATGATGTGTTTGAAAGCATAATCAGCCAGTTCAAATTCTATATTAGAGTGATCTCTTCTTGATTCTTTATCAGCTATGAAATTATCTTTAGATTGTATGTAGGATGCAAATAAATAAATATTTCTTGCTTCACACCATTGCCATATGTTTCGAGTAATTTCATTTAGATGAGGATATTGGACACCACCCATGCGGTTGATGTATGAGATGGCAGTGGTGTTATCAATTCTTAGAAGAATTTGACAATTGGAACAGTGTGTAGCATAAGCTTTCAGACCCATAAAAGCTGCAAGTAATTCCAAATAATTTATATTTTTGGGACCAATTTCCACCCAGAGAATGAGAGTTGCAAGCCGCGCCCCAGCCAGTTAAGGAGGCATCTGTAAAGATTTCTTTGGTGTACGAGTCTGATCGGATGTGATTACTCGAGTTTTCAATGTGTTCTAACCACCAATTAAAGTCTGGTTGAAGAGATTTTTGTAGGAACATTACTTTGTTATAATTGTCATTGTCAATTAAATTAAGATATTTTGCTCTCTCGAATAATTTAGTGTATAACCACCCGTAATTAATAGCTGGGCATGCAGATGTAAGGAGGCCGAGAAAATGTGCGAATTGTCTTATTTTACAGCACTTTAATTTTGAAAATTGAACTATCTCCATTTTTATTCTTAGGCGTTTCTCTTGTGGTAGTTCTATTGTCATATCTGACGAATTGAGAACAAAACCTAGGAACTGGCATGTATGTGAAGGGGTCAGTACACTTTTGTCATAATTTATTATGAATCCTAATGATTCTAGTAGATTGATTGTGATATCAATTATTTTAATTAGGTCCTGGTATGACTTAGAAATAAGAAGTGCATCATCTAAATAAATAGTACATAGAATTCCCATAGAACGAAGGTGTTCTATGACGGGTTCCATTATTTTTGTAAAAACATAGGGTGCTGCATTAAGGCCGAAAGGTAATACTTTAAATTCATATATTTTTCCCTGCCGTATAAATCTCAAAAATTGTCTCAAGTTGTTGTCTATGTTTATTGCAAAGTATGCATCTTTTAGATCAATCTTAGCCATAAAGTAATGGGGTGATATCAATTTCATAGCAGTTCTAATGTCTTCAAGCTTAAAGTGTGATGTAGTCACAAATTTGTTAAATGTTTTTAAATTGAGTATAAATCTGAAATCCCCATTGGGTTTTGGTGTTAGAAATATAGGAGACAAGAATTGGCTGTCAATAGGTTGACATTCTGTGATTGCACCAATTGTTAATAGGTGTGTTATTACATTATGAGTCTCTTTTTCATGTGAATTTGATAGCTTTATGTTTAGTGATTCATTGGATTGGAAGGGTAATCCAGATAATGGAATATGGTACCCCTTAATCCAGGATAAAACAGTTCTATCATTGGTAATAGAACATCAATTATCATAAAAATAAGGAAGTCTTCCAGCACACTGTACCTCTATCTCCTGTAGCGCTGTGTCCTCTGCGCTGGAGGGCCCCGCGGAACATGTTTGTTGGCTTGTTTGGTGTTGGTTGCTCTGCCCGCACTCGGTTGTGGTGGTCGCTGTTGCTGTGTTTTGCGAGGCGGGCCCCGGTAGTTTAAAGACTGGTTTTGACTTGAATGTGGCTTGTTAGGTGGAGGTTTTGAATGCCTTATTTCTGAGCCAGTTTTTGTAATGGCTTTTCCTGCTCTTAAAGCCTCACCAAGGTTGTCACCAAACAACTGTGTTCCAATTTTAGTATGTTGTACAATGCATTTTGTTTCTTTGTTTAGTGCAAATTGTATTAGGGAGCGTCTGGCGCTGCTGTGCATGTGGAACAGTTCGCACAGCATGCGGCCTGCATTGCTTATTGTTTTTGTGTGTTCGATGTTACTGTTATCTTTTAGCATATTATTAAGGGCTACTGCTATGCAGGCAGTGGCTTGACCCAACAAGTTTTGCTGAGCAGCTAACGCATTGTCCCTTTTAAGTACAGTGTCAGATATGGCTGCTACTATTTCTGGGTTTTTTACCAGAGCTTCTAAAAAATAACAATTTTCTGGGATGAGAGCCGTCTTTAAAAGATCTGACTTGGTGTCTTTTTGTAAACCTTCCTTAGTGATGTGTTCCCAGCGGGATGCTATGTCTTTGTGACTGTTGGCCCCGTATTTATTTGTTTTAGTGGGGTCATCTCCCAAGACTTCGTCAATAATTTCGTCTGGCTCAGTTTCAGTTGAGTGCTCGAGTACTGGTTCAACTTCCATGTGCTCGGCCCCAGGCTCGACAGTTTTTTCTAAACCTGGATCCGCAATTTGTTCTGGTACAGTGATTATTTCAGGGGAATGTTCTGAAAAAATGACAATTTTGTCATTTACTGAGCAATAACAATGTGTACGAAATATACCTCATCGAGTATATTCTCATATTATGTTTCAGCTTGGAATAAACCTCGACGTACCTACTTCCAGTACGCCAGTAATAATACACGAGTTTATTCTCAAACGTTTTAAAATTATCAAGAAATAAGTCTCACGGGTGGTTAGTTCACCACACGGAACAAATTCTCAAGATATTTGCTAAATTTTGCTTTAGATTTCAGATTACTTACAGCACCAGATTATAAACCGTTGGCGGGTAGAAAATTTTCTTGTTCGTGTAGGTACCTAGACACGATCCACAATTTACTCACCTGCTGTTCTGCGTCTTTTCTTCAGTGATTTCTTCAGTTTCTTTATTTGTTTATACAAAACATCATCATAATCCCTGTCTCTTCGTTTATCCTTACCCATTTTAATTTCTGAAGATATATTCCGTGGTTCTTTGGCGCGCACGAAAACGTTAATGACATGACAGGTGACAGATAACGAAATGCAAGCAAGCAAAGGGTGCGTTCAGTCCCAAAACGTTCAGAAAAAGCCTTTTTTCTGAAATAACTGTGAAATACGTGGATAATGGCGACGCGATAACGCTACTACAAGTTAAAAAATGAAAACGACGTCTTGGACCAACACACGAAACATAATTTTGAGAGAGATGTAAGACTATAATAAAGTTATGGTTAAAGGAGAATGGTCAAAAAAAACCCAGAGCGAACAGACACAGGATGTAGCTCAGAATTTTAGTAATATTTAGTGATATCATTCTGTAAATATTTCACTATTAGATTCGATGGCTAAATGTGTGATATTGTGCTATTTGTTTTTCATCAGGGGTGATTTTTTTTCTTTAAGATTTCTTCGTTTTGGGCATTTTCGACGACATACATACTTACACCGCACCCTTAATCCCAAAAGAGTAGGCAGATACTGCAGATTGTCAAAATCAACTTTCCATTCCAGCCATTTTTCCCCGTTTTTTGCGAGACTCAGCGTTTTGAGTGGAATTCTGTCGCCGCCGTTTTAATGTTAAGTATCATATTAGTCTCTTTTATATTTTATTGTACTCATCATAACAAACAACTTTCCCAGAAACGATTTTTTTTAATTTGGTTGGTTAATAGGTTGCATAATAAAAACACGATTTTAAATAACAGAAAAATGTATTTATATAAAAGTTTACATTTCATCTAGATCTAATGTGACATTATCTAAAAAGAGAGCAGGGTGTAAAAATGTGGGTTCGTGTCTTGCCCATCCCAAATAATATACAACGCTTATTACATGGGAGCAACTTCCCAAAGTCCTCTTTCCATGGATGCAGGAGCAGTAATATTCTAGTATAGCTTGTCTGCCATCTTCTCTTTTATATAAAATATACGTGTAGTACGTCCTGCTCCTAACGTGCCTTGATTGTATTTTACATCTGATTAGTACTAGTGAGTTAGTTTCATTATATTCTTCCAGTTCAATCCGCTCCGGATGTCTGAAGACTTCCATTTCATATACGCCTGTTCTTTTAATATGCTCGCTGCAATAAGAGCGAGCGATTTTTACGTGGTATGTTCCTATGGCGAACAAAATCAAATCCTCGTGAGTTAGCCGAGGGAAATCCGTCAAGTTTGGGTCGTTCCCTTGCATCAACACAAACGCTACCCTCTGTCTATTTAAATTATTTATAAGTACGTAATTCGCAAGAAGATTGGGTTTGTTTCTGTTTCTTGTTATTATTTCAATGAACTCATTGGTGTAGGCGCTGTCTTCATAAGGCTCTTGAAAACCATTTATGAGAGCGGCGGCGATCTTGTAATCTTTGATAGTGGTCGGTAACGAGCGGTTAAATACTTTATGCCGAAAGATTTTAAAATCGCGTTTAAACCGACCGTTTATAGCTTCCACCACCCATCTACATACAGTCACAAGTCTAGATTTATTAGCATCTTCAGTGGACAGTTGAATTTCACCGCGTCTCTTCGTCGGAGGCATGTGGGCTACATACCCATAAGTTTCCAAAATAGGGATTGAGTCGCGGAATCCTCGGTCTAATATAAAAATATCTCCTTCTTCAAGAAAGTAATTGATTACCGATTCTTCCATTGGACCTGTGTGATTTCCTAAAATCTGCTGAATAATTGTGGCGTCGGAGGTTGCTGCTTCATAAGGACCAGTCACATCCAAAATATACCCGTCTGCACAAACCATCATAAATGGTTTGATTAGGTTTTGGTACTTATGAGTACTATAACTCCTCCTTTGGAAGAGGAAGTTGCTACTCTTTTGGATAAAAATATAGGTGCCATCTAATATTAAAATAGCCTTAGGCGATTCTTCACTGCCAAAGATGTAGTTAGGCAAAATCCTATTTCTGTTTATCACTTCAGTCCGAGTAATATGATCAAGTCCCAAATGCCGGGGAACAAAATCATGCAAAAGACAATTTCTCGTTAAGTCGATTTTTCGATCGATAGTTCGCCTAGACTTGTTAAAAATAGTACCAATTCGTACGTTAGGCTCCCCAGTTCTTATTTTACATAGATAAATGCCCAGATCTTCTCGTGGAGACACCGATCTACGACTTAAGGTTGGTACTTGTTCGATAAGATCGTTAAACTGGTTATGGTTCAAACCAGTCCAGAAGTGCAAGTCTTCTGTAGATATTTCAAAAATATTGTCGAAATCCAAATTGTTCCGTCGTTCTAGCGCCATCGTATACAAATCAATTATTTCCTGAACATTTTCAGGATTGAAGGCGGATTGTCTTTGTGGTACGTAGCGAGGAATATCTTCCAAAGATGTGTTCCTTAAATGATTTTGACAAATCCGGGCAAGTTGAGGTATGTAAAATTGATAATAGCTCAGAAGAAATACCTTGATGGAGTTTGGTACTCGGTGGAGTTGTAGGTTATCACAATGGTCTATTATACAACGCCTTGACGTATTAGCTGCCCGTGTCAGGCCTGGGATCGCGAAAGGAACTCGAGGGGCTGGTGGAGGCGTTGGTTCACGTTGTAATGTGCGGTCGATCCTACACCAACAAGCGTGACAAATTGACCTTGATCCGTCAAAAGCAAAGCAAAGCAATCTGTAAGAAGTATTCAAAATAGTAATACATATATCATACATTTACTATAGCACGATTTATACACTAAGTAGTTAGAAATCTTAGAATTAAAGGTAAGAACGTACCTAGAAGCATTGTAATTGTAGCGATATGTAACACATGAGCTTCTCCTGAGAATTTCTCCTGTATTGTGCTATATTTTGTAAAATATAGCCTATGTCACCCGAGGATAGTGTAGCTTCCCAACAATGAAAGAAGTTTTGAGGATAGTGTAGCTTCCCAACAATGAAAGAAGTTTTCAACTCGATTCAGTAGTTTCGGAGCCTACTCAATGCAAACAAACAAATAATCAAATATTTCCTCTTTATAATATTAAGAAGAAGAAGATGAAATGACTCTTAGCACTGTAAGATGATTTCGGATCACGGCAAGAATAGTAATTATGGTTGACCTACTAGGTAAATAAAAGAGTAGTACATACCTCTTGTAGCGGTTCCAAGTCACGAAAAATAACTTCTACGAAGTCTCGCCGGGTTTCGAAGAAAACATATGTGAGAACATGTCTCCGAATCCGTCTCAGTGCACGGTTGCATGTAACACATGTATTATCCATTTTAACCAGTTACCAATCTTTAAGCAAAATTCGAAGTCCAAAAATCAGTGTCCAAGTAGTCGTAATATTAACACAGCAAAGAACGCACAGATCACAACAAGGGCTATTGAAGGACTGCGCGTGGGCATTATAAAACACTTTTCAGTTGAACGATATTTTCGCTAACACCAGGATTGGTGTGTTGGTTGTACTTGCCTGTATCTTTTGTTTCGGTTACGCTGGGATAAGCAAATATTATCTATCTCGCTCATACTTATGTGAGAGGGATAGAAGATTATTTGTTTTACACAAAGCTTCTTAAACTTCTTGGAATCGATAGCGGTGGCGAGTTAATCCCTGCGCATTGTTCAAATGTCCAAAGGACCTACGAGGCGGTCCGTACGTTTAAAAGTCAAGTCTTCATATAAAGTAAATAATTAAATCAACGTTGCTTTATGTTTATTTTTAAAATACTTAGTACGTAGGTGTATTTAGTAAGTATATTTGCATTTTTGACGTGACAACGTCTTATAATTCGATGGAGCCGGCTGCACGCACGAAAAAACATGACTCATGCGGCGTTACCTCGCTCTGAGGCGTTCCATTTAAGGCTTGAAGTGCAAGCGAGAGCGCGGAACGACCGAGAAAGAGGCACAATCGGCCTCCGCGTTCGGCAGCGTTCGACATCTGTCTCTCTCCTACTTGAGTAAGCGATGCGTCCGCGTGGACAGCTGCTATACAATAATACAATAATAAACAATAGTATTATCTTATGACGTTGTCACGTTCAACTATCGTCAGTAAACCGACTTTACAGACAACCGATTTTTTTTTTCATTCAATAAGTAGGTACGTTGTCTTCCAGTATTGTTACTTTAATCCCTGACCTAATGGCTATGGAAGTGTATTAACACTATTGAATAGTGTATTTATATCGTGTGTAAATGTATTTATTTATGTAAGCCGTGTGATTTTTTGTGTCGTAAAAGTCGACTAAGAGACTTATATTATATGTCTGCATGTGTATGTATGAGACTTAACACTGAAACGGTGGCGACAGAGTTCATCACTTATAACGCTTAATCTCGCAAAAAAAAAAGCAGCAGAAAGTGGACTATAGATAGTTGATTGACAATCTGCAGTCTCTGCCTACTCCCTTGGGATTATGGGCGTGAGTATATGTATGTATAACGTCGGATACACCCACAGCAAAGAAATCTTAAAGAAAAAAAAATCACCCCTGATGAAAAACAAATAGCACAATATCACACATTTAGCCATCGAATCTAATAGTGAAATATTTACAGAACGATATCACTAAATATTACTAAAATTCTGAGCTACATCCTGTATCTGTTCGCTCTGGGTTTTTTTTCCATACTTGATGACCATTCTCCTTTGTGAAGAGTAACCTAAGGTGAAATAATTGTGGGAATTGTGTATGTAGTGTGTGAATGTGTGAGGGTTTTTTGTGTGTGTGCATGTAAATCCGGTGCATGTGTTTGTGCTTATTAGCAGAACAATATAAAGAAGATATCGACGGTCCCTACGTACAATCCCCTAAGTGGTAGATACGTGATTTGCATGTTTTGTTTTCGTGACCTTTAGGCCAGCCTGTACTATTGTTTATTTTACTAAAAATAAGACTAAGATGGAAAAATGCACTTTAAATCCTTCATAACATTACATTATCTAGAACATGATATACGTGTGGGGTGTTAGAGGATTATACGTAGGGACCGTTGATATTGTAAACGTATTTTTTTATGACTCACGTGGTTATTGATTACTGTCATATCTGTTGACAATACGAATTAAGTAGTCGGTGTTATATTAATAATTAACACACTCAGCTATTACAAATACTGTTGTCCACTTGTCCCTGAAGGTCATGGGTCGAACAGAAAATCTACGCCGCATTTTAGTGTCCGTCAGAATTGATAACACATCATAATTCTCCAGCACGGGTAGCATGACCACCGTAGAAATGGTTTTTGTCGATGGAAGAATAGACAAAATGGCAAATAAACAATCACAAACTGTCGACGTTTTGTCTATTCTTCCGTCGACAAAAGCCGTTTCTATGGTGGTCATGCTAAGCGTGCCGATCGCTGTATTGCTTAGCACTAAAGCATATAATAGGTCTTTACCTATGAAATTGCCGTTTTGTATGAAAAAATTTAAACGAATTTTTTTCATGAATTTTTTATTTGTATTAATCGAAGTAATCACCCATGCAATCAATGCATCTTTGCCATCGCAGTGGCAGTTTATTGATGCCCTTCTTAAAGAAATCAGCTGGACGGGAGGCAACAAATTCTTCAAAGGCATTTTGTACTGCCTCTCGGGTATTAAATTTTTTTCCCGCCAAGAAGTTATCCAAATTCTGGAAAAAGTAGTAGTCTGTAGGCGCAAGGTCTGGTGAGTAGGGCGGATGACGGAGAGCTTCCAACCCCAGTTCTTGCAACTTGGAGACCGTCTGCTGTGCAGTATGAGGTCGCGCGTTGTCGTGCAGGAGCAGCGGAGACGAGCGATTGACCAATGCTGGTTGGAGATGCGCCAGCTTCTCCATCATTGTGTTTAGTTCTTCACAGTACACAACTGCAGTAATGCTCACCCCGTTTGGTAAGAAGCTGTGATGAATCACACCGGCGCTAGACCACCAAACAGTGACCATCACTTTTCTAGGGGTAAGTTTTCGTTTAGGGCATTGTTTAGGTGCTGAACCAGGATCCAACCAACTTGCTGAGCGCTTACGGTTATCAAACAGAATCCATTTTTCATCGCAGGTAACAATGCGGTTCAAAATTCCTTCATTTGTGTGTCTGTTGAGCAGTGCAAGGCACGTCTCGACGCGTACTTCGCGCTGGCGATCATTGAGTTCGTGGGGCACCCATTTGTCAAGCTTTTTTACCTTGCCAATTTGACGCAAATGGACCAATATTGTTTTGACGCTAACGTCGAAAGCTGCTGCTAATTCAGCCGTAGATTGTGTATCATCAGCTTCCACAATCGCCTTTAATTCGTCATTGTCGACCAAAGTCTTCGGACGACCGCGAGGTTCATTTTTCAGGTCGAAATTTCCAGAACGGAAGCGAGCAAACCAATAACAGGTGGTGCGTTGGTTTGTAGTGTTAGCTCCGTAAACGTCGTTGATGTTGCGTGCCGCTTGTGCCGCGTTGCTGCCACGACGGTACTCATATTCCATAATTACTCGAATTTTTAACGTATCCATGATGACGAAAAAGATTGAAATGCGATGAAAATGTAACACTAATCAATAAAGAAATGACTACTTTTAGAAAAAAAAATCCATGTTTTTAAAATAAAATTAATTTGAAATTAGAATTCTTAGCCAAACAAAAATTATTTTGATTTGAAATGGCCAGTACTGCAGAACGGCAATTTCATAGGTAAAGACCTAATATTTTATGACAGCAATGATGTCCCAGCGGTAACGGCCGCGACTTACGAGTTATAGGTCGTGCGTTCGAACCCATCCGACGCATTACTCCGTGTAAATAATTTCATAACCACTGCTCTCAAAAACGGTGAAGGAAAACATCGTGAGGAAACCGGCATGTCTTAGAACCAAATATACCAAGACGTGACGTCAACCAACCCATGAAGAGGAGGCCTGTGTCCCAGCAGTGGGAGTGTTATAGGCTGAGTACCTATGTGTAGTAGGTATATGTTTTGTAGTATACTTGCCTTCCACGCGGATGTACCTGCGGGCAGAAGCATCAATCTTCGTATCTCGACGTATTTATCGTAAAGTATACAGGGTGTAGAGATAAACTACGATAACATGGCACGCCCCTCCAAAATTCAAAACATTTCAAAATATTGAAAGCATTTTCAAAGTGTCACCAAGACTCGCATGTGTGCAGTGTGCGTACTGATACGTTACTGAAGACGATTACTTACAATCACATACAAACTCTTTCGTAAGAATATGACTACACACATTGAAATAGTAAAATGGAGGGGCGCGCCATGTTATCATAGTTTATCTCTAACAGAAACCCTATTGCTATCCTTAAGCACTAAAAATAACAGCTGGTATAGAATTAATATCCATATTTTCAGCTCAAAATAAAATACTCTAAGAATTGATACCAAATTTTCGGTTTCACGTGATTCTTAAATTCAAATCATAACAAACGTTTCACCGCACTACGTAAGTCAATAACTTTCCACGTTACTTGCCAATATCACGATAAATCTCTTCCGAGTGATGTGTTTATTTCAATTAGAAAAGTTCGGTTTCTGGTATCAATGTATTAAAAATTCTCTTAACTTCCGAACATGTAGAGATAAAATACACCTCCAATATCGTTTGATATCATCCAAAGCAAGCTGTGCCCTTGGTATGTATATACCCTTTCCGTTACACGTTGTATACTCCAGACTAAAAAAAAAAAACTGATAATCAACTAATTTAAATTATCGGCCGTCCCATATATTTTGGTCGAGCAGGTATTGAAGTCTTTATTCTTTTCAATCTTTCTTTTCTTGATATTATGCTGTATATTATGATAAGTTATTTCCAATGATCGTCCTTAATTTCCACTCTGAATATTGTGGTAAAATAAAATATATTTTTTACTAAAAATTAAAAAGAAAATCAATCAACTCAGCTCAATCATTGCTGGACCTAGGCCTCGCCCAGGCTGCGCCATAACGCCATAACCTATCCACTGCCTTCCGAGTCCTGTCTATCCCAACTACTTTTGGTCCATCTAGCTGGGGGGCGTACCTCGATACACTTGCTGATAGGTGACTTCCATTTCAGAAGATCAATTCTCGTAATTAGAAACGTTCAAAATCTCTCATCTCGGCGACAATCACATGTCACAAACTTGTCAAGAATGTAGGAAAACTTGAGGTATTTTTGACAGATTGAGAACGTTCTTAAAATTACAAGAATTGCCCCTCAGGCTTCGTCTGTTCCACCGGCCTTAGCTGCCAGAGTATGCAAACTGAAGTGGCAATGGGCTGGCCATGTTTGTCGATGACCGGTGGAGCAGACCAAAGAAAAAACACACTATCAAAATAAAATATTACTTTGCATAATTATAATTCAATAATACATACATGCATTACACCTGACTGTACTGGTATACCGCCTGCCTTTGTGAGTAAATAAAGTAATAAAATACAATGACAGCAGACGACGTGCTTGCACGTTTCATTGCACTTAAATTAATTCACAACTACTTTATAAATAACTTGCTATGTCTAAATCAGATATGCTGAGAATGTCGAGACGGTCATTCGTTAAATCTATTAGCGTGTATTATGTCATCATTACTATTTAACCGAAAATTCGAAGACAAATGAATCTACCAACCCGCACTAGGCCCGAGTGGAAGATTACGGCCCAGTCCCTCTTACCTAGAGGAGGCCCGTATCCCAGCAGTGGGAACATTACCTTTAGGCTGATGTCACCATTTCGCTTGGTATCACCAATGAGGCAGGAAGAGGTAAAAAGTGCAATGACCAATCGAAACCAACATTATTTTCGACGGGATAAGTATTTGGAAAGTCTTTGATGTTAAATCTAAGCAACATTTAAAATTCTAAGCTTCGGAATCTAAAATTTTGCGATGCCATGTATGTATGTTTGTTTGTTCCTTTGTGTCACTGTAGAGATCAAACGCGCGGGCCGATTTCGATGATATCTTAATCTTGAGAGTATCACTATAGACATGATAGTAATCAAAATTCAATATGGTAGCAACCACAGATATAGATCTATATCTGTGGTAACAACCAGACGCCGTATTGTGAAAAAGAAAAAAA
This sequence comes from Polymixis flavicincta, assembly GCA_949987655.1. Taxonomy (NCBI): domain Eukaryota; kingdom Metazoa; phylum Arthropoda; class Insecta; order Lepidoptera; family Noctuidae; genus Polymixis; species Polymixis flavicincta. Next base: position 20,653,873 of record OX465190.1, on the reverse strand, counting down.
AAAAGTCAACGAATTATGACCATTGGGTATCATTGAATACCTGGTTTTCGAAAATTATCTTCAGGTTTCTGTAATTATTTTTCATTTTGAATGACTGATTCAGCAAATCAAAGATACTATTACTGGATATAGTGGACAATATAGTGGTGCATGCTTATTTATGGTCGAAATGTTTTTTATTTTTTTATTTACAAAAGGTTTAATCCATGTTTTTGATTGAAAAACAAGATAAGCACTTATATTTAGTATCGTTGCTTTTAGTTTAACTTAAATATAAATTTGTCAATTAAATCCGTATACTTATATTCGTCTTGGCCGGTTACCTCAGATTAACCATTATTGTTACATTTATTAATTATGTTAGCCTTAACCAGTCATCATCATCTGCCTAGCCTTTTTCCAACTATGTTGGGGTCGGCTTCCAGTCTAACCGGATGCAGCTGAATACCAGTATTTTACATGGAGCGACTGCCTATCTGACCTCCACAACCCAGTTACTGGGTAATACGATACCCCTTGGTAAGACTGGTTGTCAGACTTTCGGGCTTCTGACGACCCGTAACGACTGTCAAATATCTACAAATAACAGCCGGGACCAACGGCTTAACGTGCTTTCCGAGGCACGGAGGGGTCTTGGTAGGTAAAGATGGTCACCCATCCACGGACCAACCGCGGCAAGCGTAGCTTAACCTGATCGATCGACCCGTGCAGCTATTGTTACTTAGCCACAAGCCACTCTTAGCCTTAACCAGTCAATATACAAAATATGTTATTGTGGTAATCAGTGGGTGCATAAAATAAGTCGTTTCAAAACTGTGCCCTGAAAAAACTCAAAGAGCTCAAAGGTTTATTTGGTCCATATTTTATAGGGAAGCATATCCCAGCACCCTTATTGCGTAACTCACGATTAATCATAATCTGTTTCGTTTTGAAACAGCACCCTAATTGCGTAACTCACGATTCATCATAATCTGTATCGTTTTGAAACGGATTGTTAAACCATTGCTTCATATGTTCGAAAAATGTGTCTGTTCGACAACATAAATAACGCAATGAATATTGTTTAACTGTGAAGACGAAATCAATTATGATCAATCGTAAGTTACGCAATTAGGGTGCTGATTATTAAACCATTGCTTCATATGTTCGAAAAATGTGTCTGCTCAACAACGTAAATAACGCAATGAATATTGTTGAACTGTCAAATTGAAACAGATTATGATTAATCGCGAGTTACGCATTTAGGGTGCAGGTTGGGTCATAACTATTTTGACCTTCAGCTATCATTGTACCAGTGTGTGAGAGAGTCAGCAAATAAGAAGCTTCAAGACTCGCCCATTAACAACTCAAAGATAAGGTTTGCAAATCGAACACGAATGATACATTATTAGGTCCATACTTTATAGGTAGACATATGTTAGGCCCTGGATGGGTCCTAACTGTTCTGAACACCATCCATTATTGTTCTAGTGTAACCATGAGTGTAACAGAGACGGCACACTACGGGATGAATAGCGTCATCTCTTTTTAGAAATGTCATGACCAGGCGTTTACTTTCTGATTTAAAAGCTTAATAATATTATGCCTTGATTGCAGCTCGAACGAAGTTCCTCCCTTCCCAACCTTCGCGTTTGATCATCTTCAACATGATACCCTGGTCCCTTGGCTGCGTGAGGAAGGTTCTTGCATCTAAAGTCAGAGTCTCTGGCATACCATCAGCCAGTTCCACTCTGTACTTCTTCAAGAACGTGATGAGACCAGACATTACTTGCATCTTTGCGAATCGCATTCCTGAAAATTAAAAATACATTTTGTTAGTCTTTTATGAATTTATAGTCAGCATTGATGGACAAAGTCATATGGTATACATTTGCTCTATACAAGTTTGCATGGACATCGACGCAAAAACGATTACCATACATTTAATACATGATCCTGAACCGTCCATACATTCCATACATTTTGACCGCCTAAGTTTTTCACTTTTCTATGAGGCATCAGATTTTTTTTATAACCTAACCTCGACCTCTCTCGACTAAAAATAAAATTGGCCCTTTAAAATTAAAATCAGAAAAAAATGAAGAAGTAAGAAAATACATTTATTTAGCACAGACTAAAAAGGCACACATTAAATAGCAAAATAATAAAAATAAAAAAACCAACAAAAAGTGTGAGGTGACGGATGTAATGCTTTATACCAATACTGCAACGTGACTTGGGTATACTTAAATAAAATAAATTTGTGTCACAAAAAATAAATAAAAATAGTAACGAGTCGTACGTATAGAGTGAGAATGTTGATATTTATATATACCTACGTAGTTTGTTAGTCAGCAATTGAGTTTAGTAACTAGTATAAAATACTTATTTGTATGTTAAATGATTTACCATTGAATATTAGAACTAAAATTGCAAAACAAAACAAATAGGCCGGTAAATAAAAAGATGAGATGGACGCATGATAGCACTTCGCTAATATGTAAATCGCCAAAACTGGTTCAATAACTTCGGTGATAGTAACAAACATAACAAAGCCATGAAAGCAGATAAGAAAAAAATCACCAGGACCTGTTTTTACGGTGTCCGAATAGCCATTACTCACACAATAAAAAAAATGGAACTAATGTGCGTGAAATCATCTGCCAAGTAAGTGAACGGGCAATCGTGTGTGATTAAACAAGGTAATCAATCTGACGCATGAAATGGTCCTGACGAAAACTAACTTTTTTGTAATACTTATTCAAAACGAAAACCGGAATCGTTATCGTTAAGTACCAAATAAAGAGAATTCAATGACCAATATAAATGTTGAATTAAAATTGTGTAAGAAATTATAATTACCTATGCATAACCTGGGACCCGATCCGAAGGGAAAGAACGTGTAAGGCTTCACATCGTCTTTATTCTCGGACAAGAATCGTTCAGGTTTGAACTTCTCTGGTTCCGGGAAATAATCAGGGTTGTGGTGCATGTAGTAGACTGGCACATGGACTTTGACACCTACGTCTAGTTTCAGGCCCGTAGGGAGCACGTAGTCGTCCATTACCTCACGAGCGAGGTTGCCCAGTACGGGATACTTGCGGAGGGTCTCGTACATACATGCCTCCAAGTAGGGCAGCTCATGCACACACTCGTAGTCCAATTTGTTCCCTCGACGTCGCAAGAACTCGTCCACCTCCTCGGTCGCTCGTTGCTGCACTTCCGGGTGCTTCGCGAACTCATACAGAGTGAAGCTCATGGTGGATGCGGATGTCTCGAAACCAGCCGCGAAGAACACGATGCACTGCGCCACCAACAACTCATCGTCCACCTTCAATTGTACCTTCTTATCAGCGCCAGTCTTTGCGTTACTTATAGCGTCTCCAGTTATGTAATCCTCTTTCTTTAAAGTTAGGACCAGGTCTACGAAATCGTTCCTTGACGATGGCTTGTAGTCTCGGCTCTCAAACACTCCTTTCAATAATTGTGAGAAGAATTGGTCTATCGTTGGGGGGAAAATTTTAAGTCCCACGCGGTAAAAAATGGCAGGCCATATGGCCCTGAAAATGATTTTGAACCCACGATACTTTGAAGCCTCGAATATTTCGTTTGCCATGAATTTGAAGGGGTTGTTATCTTCTTTACCCATTGTGTTGGCTTCCACTCCGAAAGCTGCGGAGCATATGCAGTCCATCGTGTACCTTGCAGTAGTCTGTCTCATTTCGATGACGTCAGATATTCCAATTTCATAGTCGAGCATGTCTTCGAAGGCGATGGTACACTTTTCAATCAAATGGTACATGTTCTTCATTTTTGCCGAAGAAAAGAGTGGAGTAAGGTTTTGTCGGACTATCTTCCATCTGTCACCGGAATTGAAGAACAGATTCTGTGTGACAACTTCACATGCAGAGTAGTTGGATGATTCCCTGCCGTTGACATAGTAGAAATCCTTAGTCAACACATGTTTGATGATCTCGGGGCTGTGCGCCACGAGAACAGGTTCCGTGCCGTAGAAAGCTCCGAAATAAGGTTGATCGGAGAACTTTTGGCAAAGTTTCTGTATCATCTTGCCAGGATACTCTTGTTGCAAAATGTATGTTCCGTAATTTCCCAGAAGGGGCAATGGTTCAACGTAAGGCACATTCTTTTTTTTCCAGTAACCGAACTTTCTTTTAGATACTAAATATAATAAATAAAAGATTACAGATAATAAGGTCGCGAGAACGAGTAGGGCGTTCATTTCTGTAACCGCGTTGCCGACAACTGCAGTCCGGCGGCATCTTACGTACCATGTTGATAAATCTGACGCACGCAGATTGTAGCCACTCTACATTGACCACAAGGTAATGACCTTATCAACCGAACTGGCGAGATTACCAGTTATGCAGGTTAAGTGTGTTTGTTTTTTTTTTTTCTATATTTAGATGTTAAATTTACCGAACATTTTAACCGGTTTCTTTTGTCCGAAACAAGAAGCATGACCGATTATCTATACATATAATAAAATTGTAGAAAAGTGGTGTCTGTACAATGGAAATAAATAAAAAAAAAGTAGCAGGGGTTGTTATTATATCGATGCCGAACCCGAAATTGTAATTTTTTTTTTTTTTGTCTGTTTGTCTGTGTGTCTGTTTGTCTGTGTGTTTGTGCACGCTAATATCAGAAACGGCTTATTCGATTTGGATACGGTTTCACTAATATATTGTAGTAAGCTTCACTTAACATTTAGTGTTTATTTCATGTCAATCGGTCCATAAATAAAAAAGTTATGTCAATTTAAAGAATCACGGCGAACATTTTTAACGTACAGAGTACGTACTACACGCCTCGGGAATAAAATATGAACAAAATATGCTGCCTGAAAAGTCACTATTCCACGCGAACGAAGTCGCGGGCACAGCTAGTACGTAATAATATGGTAATACTATCTGTGCCCGCGGCTTCGCTCGCGTATATGTCGGTTATTATCTCACGGGAACATACCACGGTAAAAAATATATTACCTACTCTTTCTAACATCAGCTGTCTGCCAGTGAAATGCCCGTCAAAATCGGTTCAGCCGTTTCAAACGAACAGTAGGACAAAAAAAAGTTTTTTTTATTATAATTCCGTGAACCGTGATTAAAGTATTTAATCAGTTCAATATTGATAAAATACTTTAATCATTATTGAACTTTGAAGGTTCATATCTCTTAAATTTGTGGTTATAAAAATACGAAAAATGTCCAATAATCGGTTTTTTTATAACTCTCGATTCCTGTAATAATGCGTGATTATATATAACTTTATTATGAGAAAAATAAACTGACTGATTAAAGTTATACTGTATGATGTAGGGTTACTTTGATACCCCTATTTTATTGCGTAGTTTCAAAGTAACCCCCCAGGGGAGCGGGTTTGTTCAAAAGAGATACCGCAGCCCCTGGCATATAGGCTACTGAGGGAACACGGGTGGGTTTTAGTCAGTAAAATTCTGACACGCCCTCCTGCTCCACCCAGAGCGGGAGCAGTTATTTGATGATGTCCCACCCAAAAAAAAAACCACAATTATAATGCGAATACAATTTCAAAAATCAAAATCTGCCAACACGAAAAATAATCAACTTTTTTAATAAAATTGCTAGTGAATTCCTCAGGAAACGATTTATTAGTTCTTCAGTGTTGCTTAACTAGAAAAAAAAACTACCATGTTGCGTTTCATTTTACGCAATTTAATTAGCGATTTTATATGAAACGGAAGTTTTGATCAAACACCCTGCGAATCAACGTAACCCCGGTTAACCGGTATCTTATATACTTTCATAAGCATTTAGTAAATAGCTGTTATTTTGTCATTGCAAACAGACACTTAATTATTTTTCATATGACCTTCTTTTTTGTTCACAGCGTATCGATGGCAATGTAAATGGACTCGGCCAAGAATTCGGCTACGTATTTCGTACCAGTACCATCACTACCGTCCATCAGTTTCTGTAACGTGCAGCTGACAGCACATGCAAGATATGGTACTAAGCATCTCATCGTTTGTGGAACGCCAACACATTAAGACTCCAAGGTGGAGTCGTCTATAAAACTGCACCTGAATAGAATGTCCTTGCTTCGGCCACCCAGGGCCGGAGTCAGTTGAAAGACTTCCCACAGACCCAAGACAAATCATGTCCAGGTGGGAGATCTTCTGTGGGTGGAAAAAGTGGTTTGATTTTACGAATGAATTTAACTACGAATTGAACAATTACATGGTTCGAAATCAGATCGTATTATTCGCATGCAAGCATTGTTTGCAATTTTTCGTCGTTTGCGTGACGCTACATAGAAAATAGGTACTAAAGATAACAAAATAATACGCCTGCTGTCATAATAACGTAATGTAGGGATCCATGGCACGATAATGACTTAATATGATTCACGACCGATTCAAATATGATTTTACAGATTAGCGATACTGTTTTTAACACAGGCCACCGCGTCGTCCCATTCCATGTCCACTTTGACCTTCGCTCGAGCCAGCCCGCGCCGCGCAGCATTAAATTTGTTCCGAAATAATTTTTATTTGTTTAATTATTTGCTCTCATGCACATCATACATCTTACAATATAAATATTACCGTCGGTTTTTGTACATGAACCCTGTCAAGGCACTGCACAAAGCACAATGTTGGTTTGCTGTTAAGTTTATGAACATCGAATTAACATCATTATCGCATAATTAACGAAACTAATATTATTATTACGAATGATTAAATCATCATCATCATCATTTCAGCCGAAAGACGTCCACTGCTGGACATAGGCCTCCCCCAGAATGGGGGGTTTTGCCATAATCGCCACGCTTGGCAGGCGGGTTGGCGATCGCAGTATGTAAATGGTAAAATGCATAGAGAACGCTGCTGCCCATTCTCTAGTAAGTCCCTTAGTCGCCTTCTACGACACCCACTGGAAGGAAAGGGGTTGGTGCTATTCTTTTAGGCCCGGCGACACATACGGGAATGATTAAATAACACAATACAATACATTTCAGTAATAAAAAGCTTTTACAGTCTTCAGCAGCTCCAACAATGTTTTCAAATGTTATTCAATTTAGTTTAAAATACCTTGTGGAGTAGGACAAGCAGCGTTTGGCCAAGCATTTTTGTCAGCGATGTAATCCCCCAACTTATAATAAGTATGGGTGCATAGTGTGCGTTTTATACAAGATTTAAATTTCGTTTCATTCAGTTCGAGTATGTGTGGAGGTATTTTATTGTAACATGAAGGATGAGTCTACTTTAGCCAGTAACATAACCTACTGGGTTATTGGTAGGTACATTAGCGGCGAGCGTTAGCACTGCTTAGCGTGAGTTAGGTCGTGGGTGGTACTCCCAGGTCGCCACCTATTTATTACATGGGAATTAAAAATAACTGGCTAAATGTGGTTATCCTCTATGTAAGTACACCTCTAGCTACCCTTTCGAGAAAAACAGGTGTGATGTTATGTCATGTTTGTATGACCGACGATTATCCAGTAGGTATTATAATTTATAGTCTCTCGTTTGTCCTGTATGAAGTAACCTATTTTATCATCATCATTCATAGCCCGATTTAAGTCTTTTGCATTATTTATATACGTATTCTTAAACATTTATTATTAGAAAGAAAGAAAAAGTATTTATTGTGACTCGCACAGGAAGATCACATATTAAAATAAACTAGTACAAAAATTATTAAAAAAAAAACAAACAATTTCTTGAGAGTAAAAACTATTAAAAATAAAACAGATAAGCGATAAGGCCGCCCATTGTATATTTTGTATTGTACCTTGTTTTTTTGTAATGTATTTTTTTGTGGTGTACAATAAAGTATATATAAATATAATAAATAAATAACAGAAAGTCCTGCACGAGGCCAAAAGACTCCAACCTCAGCATAATGCTGCGACATTTCAAAAGTGTCGCAGTGCTGGTATTCTGGTAGGGCCCGAGCGATGTGATGTCACGGGCAGTTACAGTCTAATTATATAATCAGTACTGAAGTTAGATAAAATGTAAATATGTTAGCGAATAAAACAAAATACCGTCAGCGCGAAGCGTGACATCATTATTTGTCGATGCCATAAGAGCCTGAGACACTCTGTGGCATTCCTGTGACAAGCAAAGGGTCGCAGTAAATAATTACCATTTTTTTTCTGGATTTACTGCTGTTTAAGGAACAGTGCAGTAGTGTAGTCAGTATACAATAAAAGTTGTGTGTGATAGTGAGTTAACGGCATTGATTAAATGGAAAAATAATAGTTTAAAAAAACTCAAAAAAAACGCTTTTATTGCTGACCGAACTAAAAAGTAGAAAATAATTTTTAATTACAAAGAGTTTATGTAACTGACCTACGTAGTGCGGTGACACGTTTGTTATGATTTGAATTTAAGAAACAATGAAGCCGAAAATTTGTTTTCAATTCTTAGAGTATTTTATTTTGAGCTGAAACTATGTATAGTGATCCCCCCCGAGTGGGTTCCCGCATGATCGTTGCGGGGGCGCTCAGTAGCCGTCTCCCATCCACGGTGCGCGTGGAACACAACGCGCCGTTCCGCCTACCACTTTTCGACCGCAGGGGATAGAGAGAGCGGCCAACGCTATACCGAAACTCCTCTTCCCCTGCGGCCTCACTACGTCCGCCATCAAACGTTGGCGGCCCCGTCCAGGCCACGGAAGGGAAGAGCGCTGCTCAGAAGCACTGGCACTCTTCCTCTGCCGCAGCCCGTAATCCTCAGCCGCGATGCCTCCCATTCGACATCGCGGCCCACCTCAGTTGCGGTGCACCTCACCGCAACCTACTCTTTGGCCGCTACGTCATCGGCTTGAAGACAAAAGCCCTGACGAGTGGCCCCACCTTTGGGTTCCTCTTCGCTTCACCGTGGCTGGGAGACCACGGTTACTGAGCCCCCCGCAACGACAATGCGGGAACCCACTCGGGGGGGACCCGTATACCCTCAGTTGCCTTTGTGCCAGGGGCGGTGGTATCTCTTTCGAACAACCCGCACCCCTGCGCTTCGAATCACCTGCCCGTGCGAGTACCTACTTCGTATTCGTGACTTTTTTCATTTTTCTCGTCTCCTAAGAGTCTTAGCGTGGTGTTTAGCCAATAGCCTTCCTCGATAAATGAGCTATCCAACACTAAAAGAATATTTCAATTCGAACCATTAGTTCCAGAGATTAGCGCGTTCAACCAAACAAACAAACAAAATCTTAAGCTTTATAATATTATACGTGTGTCAAGACGAAAGTCTTTGACCAGTGTGTGTTGCCAGTGATGACCTATGGTACAGAGACGTGGTCGCTCACAATGGGCCTTATCAGAAGGCTTAACCCAGCTTAGTCACCCAAAGGGCAATGGAGAGGGCTATGCTCAGAGTTTCCCTACGCGATCGAATCAGAAATGAAGAGATCCGCAGGAGAACCAAGGCAACCGACATAGGCCGAAGAATTGCCAAACTTAAGTGGCAGTGGCCAGGGCACATTGCTCGCAGAAAAGATGGCTGATGGGGCCGAAAGGTTCTGGAGTGGCGACCGCGTACCGGAAGACGTAGAGTGGGAAGGCCTCCCAAAAGGCTGACGGATGATCTTGTGAACGCCGCGGGTATCCGCTGGATGTGGGAAGCACAAGACTGGTCGAAGTGGAGGAGCCTGGGGGAGGCCTATGTCCAGCAGTGGACGTATTTCGGCTGAAATGATGACGATGATGATGATGAAGATATATTATATAGTAAAGTTAAAATATAATAAATATATTTATATAAATATAGATGTATGCAAATATTGTAAGACATTTTAAAAGAGCAACAGTGGAGTTTCTGCTTATTCTTTACCATACGAAGCTACCTTTCGGAAGAGGTGACTAAAATCAATTTTATTATATACTTAGTTAGTTTTGAGGTTCAAAAGTGCCTTTTATGTGCCTATTAATAACAAATGCTATGACTTTGGTTTTTATTTTTATTAAAACCAAAGATGATAGAAGAGGCCTAAACTTTATGATTTTCTGGTACAGTCGTTAGCAGGTCAAGCTATCCCAAACTGTCAAATTTTCCTAATTGAATATAATCCTTTGTGATAAAGTTGAAAAACTATCAAAGAAATTTGTCACATTGGGGTAGCTTGATGTGCTGGCCTCTGTACGTTTTACAAACTATCTCTAAAACAAAAAATATAACATTTCTTGGAATTTCTTGGTAGTCACTTTTATAAAGTTAATTAGATAATAACTGATTAAAAACTTAAAAGTAAACATTCATCGACTCATTGATGATAAACATTTACCGAATCATTGATGATAAACATTTACCGAATCATTGATGATAAACATTTACCGAATCATTGATGATAAACGAGCAAGCGCAATCATGGTTCAGTTAACTTAGCAGAGGTTATTAAATAAATAAATAAATAAACTTTATTTTCAGAATCACTTCCATTTTGTTAGTAACAATGTAGACTTACAAACTAGTGTTAGGAACATTAATTCACACACACTAAGGAAGAAGCTGCGAGAACGAATTATATTATCTTTTAGTTTTATAACAACTTATCAAATTTTAAACACACACTGAAAATTAAAGCGAAGCAAAAATCTTTTACCCCTCGTTATGAAAATTACGCCCACGGAGGAATAGCTATGAAATTTGGCACAGCTAAAGTTTTTTTGGAGACGGAGTGCAGAAGCTATTATTTTTACATAATAACTAGCTTCCGCCCGCAGCTTCGCCTGCGTGGAAGTCAGAAATTATCCCGCGAAAACATACCGCCGGGATAAAAGTATCCTATGTGTTAATCTTAGTTATAATGGGTCAGAGCCCATTCGTCCCCTAAAATTCGTCCCCCAGCATAAAAGTTGTAGATTCGGCCCCTATATATGTAGGTGCCCATTGGTCTCCTGGTAGGGGACCAATTAATATTTTAATAAAAAATATTATTTTTAAGGTACCCATTCGTCCCCTCTAATATATACACAATATAAGTTAAAGATTCGGCACCTATTCAGGTGCCTATTGGTCCCCTGAGATAAAATTAGCTATATTTTACATAAGAAACGGTTAACATAGTACACTTGTGAACAGTTTATTAACGGAATTAATTTAATAAATCATAACAGATCATTGAAAAAAGAGCTATGATGAATGATAATCCGTCATGATAATAATATAACCTGTCGATAGGCTTACGATGTAAAACTGTCTCACTACGAATGGCTTGTTAAAAAAACGGGTTACAAATAATAGATAAGGTGTTTAAAATTGGTAAGTACTCTCCGAAAGAGTTGTATTTTATTAGTTTCTAGGACATTGTGATTTTGTATGTGTTAATCATATTTGTAATAAACATGATATCTACCGAATTACTAAATTTTTTATTTTAGCCTTTTCTGCGCGACTGTACCAGGGCTACCAAGCTGCAGTATACACATATACATGTACTTATATTAGAAGAATGAATAAAAATAAATATTCTTCAGGGGACGAATGGGCCCCTCAAAAGTTCCAGGGGACGAGTGGGCACAGGGTGCGAATCTTAGGGGACGAATGGGCTCGGACCCGCACCCTAATTGCGTAACTTACGATTGATCATAATTGGTTTCGTCTTCACAGTTAAACAATATTCATTGCGTTATTTATGTTGTCGAACAGACACATTTTTCGAACATATGAAGCAATGGTTTAACAATCCGTTTCAAAACGATACAGATTATGATGAATCGTGAGTTACGCAATTAGGGTGCCGTTATAATCTATCTGTGTGCCAAATTGTATCCGAATTCGTTCCGTCGTTTTTACGTGATTACGTAACTAACATCCAAACATCTTCACAAACTCTCACATTTACAATATTAGTAGGATAAATAACAATATAGTGATGTGATCACTATCCTTCACAAAAACTACCTAAGTAAGTTTCAGATTTATAATAATATGGCTCAGGTAAATGTGTATATTATTTAGGTATTTCTCCACAGAAAACTCTTCAAACAAACTAAATTCCTCTTTTCACCCTCAAAGGGGTTAATTTTTAAAAGTCTTTTGTTTCTTTAACAATATTTGACTGAAAGGTTATTTATACCAATTTTCGAGTTAATCAAGACACGCAGTAAAATCATCCCTTGTAAAATTAACTACCACTTTTTACCCCTTTAGGGGTAGATTTTCGAATAACCCTGATAAACGTTGTTCTTTATTAGTTTTAGGTATAAATACTGAGTTTCGAGTTAATCAGACAGCGCGTTAAAATTCTTCCATACAAACTTTGTCACCCCCCACTCCCCCTTTAGGGGGTAGTTTAGAAAAACAATAAATAACCAACTCTACAATTTACTTAGATAAGTATTTGTGCCAAGTTTCAAGTTTATTAAGTCAAGGAATAAGATTTTTCATACAAACAAAATCCCCCCTTTTGACCCCCTTAAAGGTCGAATTTCCAAAAACCCCTTCGTAGTGCTCCCATACATTATAAAAGGAAGCCGTGTACAAAATTTCACGTTCCTAATCCTAGTAGTTTCGGCTGTGCGTTGATTGATCAGTCAGTCAGTTTCTTCTTTTATAAATATAGATTACATATATGACATTGATTTACACTCACACACTGACTTATTTCTTGTTAAAATTCTAGGAAAATCGTATACTTACTCTAACAATTTTTGTAAATATGTGAGCTCCATGTATCTATCATAGAGAGAGAAGAATTAATTTATTTTACCTATTTTGGTATAATAATTTTATTCTGGGTGCATCGTTTTCACATATAATTATATAATGAATGTACATACTTTGTTAAATTGTATTTAAAACATTTTAAAAGAGTAACGGTGGAGTTTCTTGCCTGTTCTTCTCCATACGAAACTACATTTTGGAATGGGCGACCAGAATCAATTCTGTTTTAATGTAAATGTTGACGTTCAAAAATGCCTTTTAAGTGCCTAATTGAAATAAATGCTTTGACTTTGACATAAAAGTATCATTATTCTCCTGCGTTTACCCCAATTTATTTGGGGTCGGCGCAATGTTCTTTTTCTTCCACACTTTTCCATTAATAGTAATACCCTGGATTATTTTATTAGTTAAAAAGAAGTAACTAATTTGGGAAAAAGCTTCGGCAGGTTTATGAACTGAGACTGCACACTGACGTCATTCTCTATGGCTTCTTCGTTCAGTCTATTTCTCTGTGGAATGCTCTCCCCCAGAAAATTAATATGGCCAAGAACCGATTATCCTTCAAAGTTAAAGTTCTATTGTTTGTCTTATTTGTTTCAGTATTTTTTATGTGTGCTTATATTTAAATCAATATTTCTTCCACTTTATCTTTATTGCGCCTAACACTGTTTGTTTTTACATCAGCCAAAGGTTGATTGGTATAAAATTACTATGGCATAAAGTCCTCCTATGTATATTTGTGTGCTTAACTAATATATAAATCGAGGAAGGGACGAACAAAATACTAACGTAAAATTAACAAAAAGAAAGAGGAAAAAGGCAGTTAGGACTAATTGAAATAAATGAATGAAATATTAAAGTTAAAGGTAAAAAAAAAACCATTAAAATCATTGCCCTCCAACGTCACAGTCTCGCTGTCAATCGTTTTTGTGCCGATACTAAACAAATACCTATTTCAAGGTGGTTCAATTTTATCTGCCTATATATAGCCAGTGAGTTTCCGATCGTTACATAACTCTAATGTTAAGTAAAAATATAGTGATTTGGCATATTTTAGATACGAATTATTTTCCGTCTTACAACTTGCGTTTTAACATATGATAAAACTTATCTCGCGATTGAAAACATTTATGTTGCCATACAATTCAGTCTTGTCAGTTCGTCTGTGAGGTGTGTGTGCGCATAATCGTAATTGGAACTTGAACTATGCGGATTCTGGTGCAGGGTCACAGTGATTAGACAAATCCCGAATTCTGCCGAATCACGTTGATAAAGATATTAATAAAAAGGAAAAAATCTATCTCTCGGGCAACAGTTGTAAGCACCGCGGTTAGCATAATGATAGCCCAGCTCGTTGTTACGTTCTTGTCAACAATCATATTTTATTTATTATATTATATCACGACAAAGAAGTTCGGATACTGGAAAGAGAAGAATGTGCCTTACGTGAAACCACTGCCCCTTTTGGGCAACTACGGAAGACTTATTTTGCTACAAGAGTATTCTGGTCAGTTGGTACAAAAACTATGTCAAAAGTTCATCGATCAACCTTACTTTGGAGCTTTCTTCGGCACGGAGCCAGTTCTCGTGGTGCACAGCCCCGAGATCATCAAACAAGTGATGACTAAAGATTTCTACTATTTCAACGGCAGAGAAGTAACTAACTACACCGACAGTGAAGTTGTTACACAAAACCTGTTCTTCAGTGGCGGCGATAAATGGAAAGTAGTTCGACAAAATCTAACACCACTCTTTTCTTCCGCAAAGATGAAGAACATGTACTATTTGATAGAAAAGTGTGGTATCGTCTTCGAAGATATGCTCGACTATGAAATTGGCATGTCTGACGTCATCGAAGTGAGGCAAATTACTGCAAGGTACACCATGGACTGCATAAGCTCCTGCGCTTTCGGTGTGGAATCCAACACCATGGCACCCGACGTTAATAACCCCTTTAAGATAATAGCTCATGAAATTTTCGAAGCAACAAACTATCGTGGTTTCAAACTCATATGCAGATCCATCTGGCCTGCCATTTTCTATCGTTTGGGTCTGCAAGCTTTCCCTTCAACGATAGATAAATTCTTTTCAAAACTGCTGAAAGAAGTGTTCCAAAGCCGAGACTACAAGCCATCATCGAGGAACGATTTCGTGGACCTGATCCTAACTTTAAAAAACGAGGATTACATAACAGGGGACAGTTTAAGTAACGCAAAGACTGGCGCTGATAAGAAGATACAGTTGAAGGTGGACGATAACTTGTTGGTCTCGCAGTGCGTCGTGTTCTTTGCAGCGGGTTTCGATACATCAGCTACCACTATGAGCTTGACATTGTTTGAGATGGCTAAGTACCCGGAGGTGCAGCAACGAGCGGCCGAGGAGGTGGACGAGTTCCTCCGACGTCACGGGAACAAACTGAACTATGAGTGCGTTACTGAGCTGCCTTACTTGGAGGCTTGTATGTACGAGACTCTTCGCAAATACCCGGTTCTAGGGAATCTTACCCGTGAGGTCATGGACGACTACGTCCTGCCTACGGGCTTGAAACTAGATGTAGGCGTCCGAATCCACATTCCAGTCTACCACATGCACCACAATCCTGAATACTTCCCGGAGCCGCACAAGTACAACCCAGAAAGGTTCCTGCCTGAAAATAAAGATGAAGTTAAGCCTTACACGTTTATTCCGTTTGGAACTGGGCCCAGGCTGTGTATCGGTAAATATTTGAATTTTAATAATACATTATTGTCAGTCATCGGTCATCATTGTTATCGGTCAAAATTCGGAGATTTGAGACACCTACCAACCCGCTCAGGGCCCGCGTGGTGGATTACGGTCCACTGCTTCTCACAGAGAGGAGTACTGTGTCCCAGGAGTGGGAACATTATGGGCTGATTATGTATGTATGTATTGGTGATCATTTGTCCAGCCTTGTCACGTTTGGTATCTATAGATTTCTAATCATACAAGTCGACTGTACACATAATGGCTATTAGGAAGTTTATCGTGCCGAGTATGCCGTGTTTGTTTATTTTCTATCTGCCAATTGACCACTTACAAGGGTTTTGTGACATTTTCCTTCAAAAAAGTGCCGATTTAGTTATTTTAAAGTAATATTGTTTATTTTTCAGGAATGCGTTTCGCGAAAATGCAAACGCTGTCTGGTCTCATCACGTTCCTGAAGAAGTACAGAGTGGAACTTGCTGATGGCATGCCGGAGACCCTGACCTTTGAACCTAGGACCATAACTATACAACCCAGGGACCAGGGTATCATGCTTAAGGTGATTGAACGCGAAGGCTGGGAGGGGAGGAGATTGGATCGAGGAGTAAACATCAAGAAATAAACTATATTTGAGAAAGTATAGGTGCTAACTGTAGTTCACCGCCAAAACATTTGACATGACATGAGAAAAATTGACGTCATCTAAACTAATATTAGGTAAAAAGAAAAACGATTTGATTTTTTGTATGTTTGCTTGTTACGCGTTCACGCTAAAACGGCTGAACGGATTTGGGTGAAATTTGGCACATGGGTAGACCATGGCCTAGATTAAGATATATAATACTTTTTATCCCATGGGAAACGGGATCGAGACGTATGCGGCTAAAACCGCGGGGCGCAGCTAGTGTATAGTCATTTGCGTAATGTTTTATAAATTTTTATTCTATCAACGACTACTTAGACGATAAGAATAGTTGGTCGCTATTATTAACTCAAGACAATGTTTGTGTTCTTTGACCAGAATTTGCTTGCCTACTGACAGGTCATATCTTTATTAACAGCATTGTTTGTTTTTATTTGACTGCATAAATTCATTGTTATTTTCATTTCGTTAGTGTTGACATAATCTACTCATTAATATGTTTTTTTCGTTAGTGTTGACATAATCTACTCATTATTATGTTTATTAATTTGTGATTATAATTTCTAACAATAATAAATGAGTACAGTTCAATTCATGATTTGTTTTGTTTTTATTAATCTTATTGCATTGTGCCATGTCGTGATGGTATAGTGGTAAAGGTCTCGCCTCTCATGCACGGATTGTGGGTTCAAATCGGGGCAAGAGACAATTTTTCAAATTATGTACTTTCTTTTATCTTTGACGTTACTGATATCGGTGAAGGAAACAATAGTGAGGAAATCTGGGCTTACAGTTAATTTATTATGAAATCACCAGCCCGTTTTGAGCAAGCGTGGTGATTTACGCTCCTGCCTTTCCTGTAAGGGAAGATGCCTATGTCCAAACCATGGAACAATTTCAGTTTTTGTATAATTTATTTGTTCAAAAAATATATAACATTTCATTAGTATGGTGATACACTTAATGACACTTGTTTCTATAAACAGATTTTGAACATCTGTGTCTGAACTAGATAAGAAATATCTGTATTTCAGACATTAGCGCTCATCCCCTGTTGTAGGCGACACTTAGCAAATGACTTTGTTTGATCTCTAAACATATATTATATACTCGTAGAAGGCTGGTATTATCATGTTGCACTTTCTGTACTCTTTTGTAGGCACAAATAATGGATTAAAATCTTATGTCTATTATGTCGCGGCCACACTACGGTCAATGTCAATGACAAAGTGCATGCCGTTGTAAAATAATCGCGATATTAGACGTTAACCGTAGGTGTAGCCACAATTTATCGCGATAATTTTACAACGGCATTCACATTGCCATTGACATTGACCTTAGTGTGGCCGCGACATTACAAGTAGCCAGCGAGGTGGACCCGTGACTTTCCAGGTTACACTAAAAGTACATAGATTTTATTAATCTATGTCGTTCCACCGCTGAGCAGAGGTCACCCAATATTTTTCTACTTTTCTTTGTGCTGTTCCGTCTCCGTCTGTTCGGTTAGGAACGAGTCCAAATCGTCACACCATCGTTTCTTAGGCAGTTTGGCTGATTGGGAATTAGAATGCATCCAAACAGATGTTTAGATGCATTCTAATTCCCAATCTCACTTCCACTTTGCAGGCTTATAGCCAACATCGGCGATACCTGGCTTAAAGCGTATTGTGGTGATGAGAATTCGGTCGGTGAGTTCGCTCCATCTCTCAGACCAAGCTTAAGCGCCATAGTTTAGGATAGGCAGAATACAGATGTCAACGAGTTTGCATTTTTAACCGACTTCCAAAAAAGGAGGAGGTTATAATATATGTTCCACCGAACGTATTTTTTTTTAATGTAGGTATGTTACTCGATTTCTCCCCCATTTGTGGACGATTCTCAAAATTCTTTTTTTATTTAAAAGAGTATACTCCTGAGGTGGTCTCACTGGCACCAAGTCAGGATCTGATGATGGAATCCCAGGTAAATCGAGGGCAACCCTCAAATCTTATAGGTATTAACAATGTTTTTCCTATGTTTTCTAATGCTATTGAGACATTTGCGTGTGGTCATCATCATCTCATGACGCTGAGCTGATGATGGAAGGTACAACTCTTTAACTTAGGAGTTAGGTGCAGATTCGGGCATAACTCCGTCATATATTGACCGATTTGCATGTTTTTTTTCAGAAATGGTTTTATTCCGAAATGGTCCCATTTAAATTTCATATAGATCTGATGATGCGTTTCGGAGACAGAAAACAGAACTCTTCAAAAAATGACAGCAAATCAACCGCGTTTTGACCCAAGGATGATGAATTGGTGTGGAGTGGGTACTATAACTAAAAAGTGAAAAATAAAAACTAAAAAAAAAAAAAATACAACCGACTTCCAAAAAACACTACAAAGTGGAAAACAACTTTAATTTCGGAAGGCGGTGACAAGAAATTAATAAAATACATGTCCAATGTCACCGACTTCCGAAATTAAAGTTATTTTTCACTTTCTAGTGTTTTTTGAAAGTCGGTTGTATTTTTTTTTTTTTTTTTTTGGAAAAAGTTTTACAGACATCCAGAATGTTGAAATTATTACAATTTTGACGCTTGCTTTTATTGGTTGTACACACACAATGGTATCGTATTTAACAATGGGGAAAAGCGTTTCATTTGTTATCTCCAAAATGTAAAAAAAGATAAAATACCGAATTGTCATCATATCTAATGGCATCTAATCTTGAAAATCTTCATTCTAAGTCGGTTACTTGTTAAGGTTTGCTTTTTTATTATATTTTTACGAAAGTGATTGAAAGATCCACCCGCAGTTGATAGCAACGCGGGTACTAAAATGAACGCTCTCCTCGTTCTCGCGTCCTTATTATCAGTAATCTTTTCTTTATTATATTTTATATCTACGAGGAAGTTCAGTTACTGGAGAAAAAATAATGTGCCCCACGTAAAACCAGTGCCCCTTTTGGGCAACTACGAAATATATATTCTGCAAAAATCCTGGCCAAGTGATACAAAAACTTTGTCAAAATTTCTCCGATCAACCTTATTTCGGAGCTTTCTACGGCACGGAGCCTGTTCTCGTGGTGCTCAGTCCCGAAATCATCAAACATGACGTGTTAACTAAAGATTTCTACTACGTCAATGGTAGGGAATCGTCTAACTACTTTGCAAGTGAAGCCGCCACCCAGAACCTGTTCTTCAGTGCCGGTGAGAGGTGGAAAATAGTTCGACAAAATGTAACTCCACTCTTTTCTAAAACATTACAAAGTGAAAAATAACTTTAATTTCGGAAGGCGGTGACAAGAAATTAATAATATATGTATCCAAAGTCACCGACTTCCGAAATTAAAGTTATTTTTCACTTTGTAGTGTTTTTTCCGGAAGTCAGTTGTTTTTTTTTTTTGGTAAAAGTTTTTAGTGCACCAATACAAGCAACCCTAATTGCGTACCAAGGTTTCAATCAGAAGCTGAACCATTTTGAAAGATATTGCTAATCCATTAATTCGTATGTTCGAAAAAATTATCTCCTCAGCATCGTAGATAACGCAATGAATGTTGTGTGTTACGCTTTTACCTTTCTGTATCGTCATTCACGTCATTACGTAGTACATTCGAGTCATTACGTAAAACCATCATTTTGGCCCATTTTTACTTTGAGACTTGAGAACCCTGCTATCACAAAAAAAAACAGCGGTTTCATACATTACTGTTCACATAAATAAATAAAAAATGTATTAAACACCTGTTTTATTTTTCGCGAACGTGGAATACCTTTATTTTTAATTGATCACAGATAAAAAATCATGTAAAAAAAATGTTTGGTAAGTATTTTCATTTTAATAAATATAAAGTAAAAAAGGGAAGAGCTCACTGAGCATCAAAGAATTCGTCCGCATCGCTGTCAGTGGGAAAAGTGCCCAAATTTTAATAAAGATCGCAATTATTGATTTTTATCATAATTAGATAGTGATCAAATTAGACTGTGTTCTCATAACTTCGACAGCGAAAAGCGAAAAACGGTTTATCGATTAATGCGATGCGAGTCGAGCGAGATGTAACTATAGATTCTACTTGTTTTTGACAGGGCATAATTTGATAAATGTTACTAACTGCACGACACACGACTCAAGAATACCTTAATTATAAGAACAAAAAATTAATAGAATTTATTGCGTGTTCCTAAATAAGAGTAGATATAAAAACTATAGTAGGTGTTAATGTTTTACCGTCGAAAAAAAATAAGGCGGTTCTCTAGTCAAGGCGTAATATTTCCTAATATTGTTCGCGTAATTTACTCAGACTAAAAGGTTAATTTTTTGCTTCTTAGTTTCTTTTTGTCGGTTTTTTTTTTTTTTTGCTAAAAAGATTTTCACTACTGTAATATTATTTTGACTCGCTCTTGTTTTGTGAAACAGGTACCGGCTCCTAGTACAAGAGCCAGGGCTACACCTATATGTGTTTTGAAGTGGAAATAAATCACTAACGGCCAGTTTCTTCATCAACAACTAAAGTAATCAGTAAAAGCATTGACTTTTACTTAACCTTTACTGATACTACGGCGAATGTGTTTCTTCATTCAAGCAACAACTAAAGTAAAAGTCGAAGGAGTTGCCATTACACAGACGTCGTAATTCCCACAAAAACCCGTGGGGAGATTTTTTTACACATGGCAGTGCCAGCCACAATTTCACTGTCAAGTGGTCCCAGATGACAAAGTGAATGTTCTTTTATGAGTTTCTTTGTACTGTACTGTTTTTATTGAAATTGGATTGAAATAGAGTATTACAATGAATATGTAATAATTTTTTTTGCTTGTACATATTATTATTTTAAGTCTTTGAGCTGGCTTCGAGTTTTTTTTTTACATTTTGGAAATATTTGAAAAAAATAGTAATTGTTTTTAATACGTTTTTTTTTTAATATTACATGTTAGACGTTTACTAAAAGTTTAAGTGCATAATGCTTTTTTTTTATTATTATAGTAACATTTTTTGTGTGCGTGTCAGACTTCTACTGACTAAAACCCACCCGTGTTCCCTCAGTAGCCCGTATGCCAGGGGCTGTGGTATCTCTTTCGAACAAACCCGCACCCCTGGCAGACATCGGCCCTTGCGGACCCCACCAGTGGCTGCTGACATCCCTGACAGCGCGCGTGTGGAACACAACGCGCCGTCCCGTCTACCACTTTTCGGCCGCAGGGGATAGGGAGAGCGGGTGACGCTATACCGACACTCCTCTTCCCCTGCGGCCCTACCGCGTCCGCCATCAAACGGTGGCGGCCCCGTCCAGGCCACGGAAGGGAAGAGCGCTGCTCAGAAGCACCGGCACTCCTCCTCTACCGTAGCCCGTAACCCTCAGCCGCGATGCCTCCCATTCGACATCGCGGCCCACCTCAGTTGCGGTGCACCTCACCGCAACCTACTTTTTGGCCGCTACGTCGTCGGCGTTGAGGCAAAAGCCCTGACGAGCGGCCCCACCTTTGGGTTCCTCTTGGCTTCACCGTGGCCGGAATCCACGGTTACTGAGCCCCCCGCAACGACAATGCGGGAACCCACTCGGGGGGGACTTCGTGGCCGTTGAGTAGAAAGTTTGTTGTCAACATGATTTTGACAGTTTGGGAAGAAATATTCTTCTGAAATAGTCTACATTTATAAGCACCTAGACACAGATCGTTAGAAACGAAAGACAAAATGACAGATTGTAGTAGGATATCTACGGTAGGTACGATGTCAAAAATGGAGGAACGAAATGTCACTGATTTTTATTTTATTTTTAATTGAAAAAACCCTGTCTATTCTTCGTAGAAATAGAAAGCGTCATGCTAAACCTGCTGAACGGATTTTCAAGTAGTTTCCATCAATAGACGGAGTGATTCATGAGGAAGGTTTTTTTTTTTTTTTTTGGCTGGGAAATCATCAAATAACTTCGCCCGCTCTGGGTGGAGCAGGAGGGCGTGTCAGACTTTTACTTACTAAAACCCACCCGTGTTCCTTCAGTAGCCCTTAAGCCAGGGGCTGTGGTGTCTCTTTCGAACAAACCCGCACCCCTGGCAGGCATCGACCCTTGCGGGTCCCATCACTTTTTGTGCTGACATCTCTTTGAGGAGCGCGTGGAACACAACGCGCCGTCGACTTGGGCTTGGTCCTTACCGGACAGCGAGCTACCCATTACTCGCCGTCCGCAAGCCCATGCCTACGGTGGCCGGAAATCGGCCTGGGATTCCCGAAGCCCAGGGCGTCTCCGTATCCTGCGGCGGCTGGGGTCGCGAGGGCGCATATGCTGCCTCTCCCTCACGTGCGCCGCCTCCCTCTTCGCGAGCATTACTGCTTCGCTGAAGGAGGTGACGGCTCCCCATGCCCTCTCGCTCCGTACCATGGCTTGGACCAGGGCCGGACGCGAGAGATCGCCGCCGCCGATCGCCTCCATTCATGAGGAAGGTTTAAGTGCATAATTTGTTGAGGTTTTATGTAAATTCGTCAACGCGGACGAAGCCGCTGGCAAGAGCTAGTAAATTATTATGAAAATAGCTTCTCTGAAAATTTGGTCCACGAACCACGCGTTGCATCCCATCACTCACCCACACTATTAGCCCACGTTTGGAGGGAGGTACAAAACTGCCGCGGGACTATATGGCACACACTCTCCAAAGTTACAGTGTGTAAAAATTCATCTTTATCTTAAATGGACTAAAGAAATCTTGATATTTGGTTATCTTGTAAAAACCAAGCAAAGCAAAAGTGCATCGCTAGTTGAAAATAAAAATAAGTGAAATAAAAAAAAAGAACGTGATTCTTTCAGTAATCTATAAAGTGCACTCGTCTAGACAAGTTATCTAAATACAAGTCACGTAATCAGTATTCCGGTCTGTTCGGGTGCTAATTATATTACTGTGTGTGTTGTATGCATTTATGTAGACTCTATGTATGCGTTTATCTTTATTGTTTTCAAGGCTTCAAGTAACAAGCTAGTTCCGTGCAGTTATCAACATCGCGGTTCCCAACATGAACGCTCTTCTCGTTCTCGTTTTCTTACTAAGCATAATCTTTTATTTATTTTATTTAATATCGAAAAGGAAGTTCGGTTATTGGAAAGAAAAGAATGTGCCTTACGTTGAACCTGTGCCCCTGCTGGGCAACTACGGAAGATACATTTTGCAGCAAGAATATCCCGGTCACTTGATACAGAAACTTTGCCAAAAGTTCATCGATCAACCTTACTTTGGAGCTTTCTATGGCACGGAGCCTGTTCTCGTAGTGCTCAGCCCTGAGATCATCAAACATGTGATGACTAAAGATTTCTACTACGTTCACGGCAGAGAATCATCTGAATACTCAGAAAATGAACTTGTCACCCAAACTTTATTCTTTAGTGCCGGTGACAGATGGAAGATAGTTCGACAAAATCTAACTCCACTCTTTTCTTCCGCAAAGATGAAAAATATGTACCATTTGATCGAACAGTGTAACATCGTGCTTGAAAATTTGCTCGACCATGAAGTTAACATATCCAACATCATCGAAGTAAGACATATCAGTGCGAGGTACACCATGGACTGCATATGCTCCGCAGCCTTTGGAGTGGAGTCTAACACTATGACTCAAGAAGAAAATAACCCATTCAATTTCATGGCCACTGAAATATTCGAGGCTTCAACCTATCGTGGCTTCAAAATCATTTGTAGGGCCATATGGCCTGCCATTTTCTACCGAGTGGGACTACGAGTTTTTCCTCCAACGATAGACCAATTCTTCTCAAAATTGCTGAAAGGAGTGTTCGAAAGCCGAGACTACAAGCCATCGCCGAGGAACGACTTTGTGGACCTGGTCCTAACTTTAAAGAACGAGGATTACATAACCGGAGACGCTATCAGCAACGCCAAGACTGGCGCTGAAAATAAGGTACATTTGAAGGTAGATGATGAATTGTTGGTGGCGCAGTGTGTCCAGTTCTTTGCGGCGGGTTTTGAGACATCGGCGTCTACTATGGGCTTCACTCTGTTTGAGCTCGCAAAGCACCAGGAGGTGCAACAACGAGCGGCTAAAGAGGTGGACGAGTTCCTGCGTCTTCACGGGAACACAGTGAACTACGAGTGTGTGCATGAGCTGCCATACTTGGAGGCTTGTATGAACGAGACTCTCCGCAAGTATCCCGTACTGGGGAACCTTGCTCGCGAGGTCATGGACGACTATGTCCTCCCTACAGGCCTGAAACTAGATGTAGGTGTCAAAGTTCATATTCCAGTCTATCACATGCACCACAATCCTGAATACTTCCCAGAACCGGACAAGTACAAGCCAGAACGATTCCTGGCTGAAAATAAAGACGATATTAAGCCTTACACATTCTTACCTTTCGGATCGGGTCCCAGGCTATGTATTGGTAAGTATAATTTCTTACATAATCTTAAGGAATCTCGCGCACTACATAGCCAAGAACAAGAGGTAATACTCCTGACCACGTAAACTGCAATTAGTCGTCCAGCACGTATATAGCACAGCCTGTGCGGCCACTGAACTTGGTCGTGGTTGTGTAGTGCATGAGATTCACACACATGTGGATAAGTCGGTAGGATGCACCACCCTCTTTCATATTACATGTAACTGCCCCGTTGGTGTCCTGGTTACAAGCGCGACTGCTGAGATTGGGTTCCTGGACTCGATCGGTCGAACAAAGTATTAGGTAATGGGTATTTCCATTAGGCATTGCGCGGAATTTGGAAGTTGGCAGTATAATTCACCCCCGTGCCTCGGAAAGCACGCTAAGCCGTTAGTCTTGCGCCTGATCTCAGGTCGTGTTGGATTGCCGTCCCATCAGACTATGAAAGTGAAGGAAAAGAGAGTGCACCTGTGTCTGCGCATACACTTGTGCACTATAATATCTCACGCGCTTAAGGTTAGCTCTGTTTAGATTGGCTGCCATGGCAGAAATATGGTCTGGAATTAAGGTATATTCCAATGATAAGAGCGTATGTAATTGGCATACCCACAACCATAGAAAGTGTAGAGATCAAATGTTTCGACGCACATGTCCACGAAGTCGTAGATCTAAATAATGTAGGGTGAAATAATCTGACCGATCGTTAGACCTGCATGAAGTATGCCGTGTGTGAGCGCGCAAATACGCAGACGTAGTTATATATATAAATGAAAAATTGAAGTGGTCAGGCAGAGAAATACATTTTCACAAAATTTACTTCCTCTAACAAACTGCGAAGCACCTTTAATTCGTAGTTACTTGTAAACAAAATAATAACACGTTTTCACCATCACGCTAATAAACGAATCATGCAATAATAATGATATAGAAACCGACACCAGTTTTGACAAAATTTATCTACAGTGAGGTTTAGACAAAAGAACTACCTACTACTACTAAATTCCTGCCATACTTACATAATCCATTGCGTTTTCAGGAATGCGCTTCGCAAAGATGCAAGTTATGTCTGGACTCATCAGCATCCTGAAGAAATACAGAGTGGAACTGGCTGATGGCATGCCGGAGACCTTGACCTTAGACTCTAGAACCTTACTGACGCAACCTATGGATCAGGGTATCATGTTGAAGATGACTGAACGAGAAGGTTGGGAAGGGAGGAAATTCGTTCGAGTTCAAAAGAAGACATAACTACGTACAATATTAGGAAGAAAATGAGAGGAACTTTAAAGAGTCATCATTTTGTTCTCTATAGCTCCATTTATCTCTTACGGGAACAGTGACATAAGCCCACTGAAAACTATGAACATAATATCCATGACGTGTTTGCAATTTTATAGCTACCATCTTAAGTACCTCTGTTATTTGGACGTTAAAATTCCTTCCAATTATTGTATTACACTTTGTACCTCTATTAGTCTGTCAGGCTAAACTTATGACAGTAGATATACACATTAAAATAGTTTAATTCATTGAAATACAAAAAACCGAAGATGCACAGTCTCGAACAGAAGTAACGCACAAAACTGTCCCCAATTATACGTCAGTGGTTATAGTTACGATAAAACATTTTTTTTTTGCAAATTCAACCTAACATGCATTACTTAAAGTGGTTTTTACAAAGCAAAGTCCAAAAAAACTGACTGAAAGATGACTGACGATACTATTTGCCACCTGCGCACATTGCGCACTATTTATGCGGAAGTTTTTGAGACGCTGATTGTGTATCTTGGGTTTTTAGTAAAACAATGATTTAATGTAATGTAATTTTAAAAAAATGTAAAGGTTTTCGATTTTGAAATTGAGTCAGTGAAAATTAATCAATTGCTTTTATGTAATTAAAAGAGTTTCATTCCATATCTTTGATATTTTTTAATTCCAGTAGATGTCATTGGTAGGACACGATGAGATAACACCGTCATAAGAAAAGATTTTAACGAATTATCATTCGTTATCTGTTGTTGGGCACCGAATGGTACATGCAATGCTACAAAGTCATCTCTCATGCATGCATATTAAGGCTACTGCAGACCGGCGCGACGCGGCAGTATGACATGACTAGTAGAAGAATTTCTATAAAACTTCATGGAAATTGATCTTCTAGAGTTGCATCGCGTTATCGCATCGCGCTGTCGCATCGCGCCAGTCTGTGGGATCCTTAATCAGATTAATGAGCCTATAATGTTCCCACTGCTGGGACCTCCTCGAGAGGGAGTGGGTTGTAATTTCGGGTTGGTAGATGTCACATTTCTTCGAATTTTTGGTTGTAAGACAAGCAGGTTTCCTCGCATTTTTTTTTCTTCACCATTTTTAGTGCACTGGCTGATGAAATTATTTACAGAAAGTAAAACACCTTGGTAGAACTCATGGTCTACAACTCGCAAAGTCGAGGGGAGCCCTTACCACTAGACCACCACTGCTCAAGGTTATGTCTGCGCGTGTTCAAAATCGGAATTAACTCCGCCATCTTGTTTAGTCTGAACACAATGCATAGAATTAGTATGTACTATAATAGCACATTTGGGGTTTGCCATAACCACCACGCTTGGCAGGCGGGTTGGCGATCGCAGTATGGTTTAAAAAATGTACAGAGAACGCTGCTGCCCATTACTTGCATTGCTTGGAGGCCTATGTGCAGTGGACGTCTTTCGGCTGAAATGGTGAATGATATAATATAATAAATAATAATATAGGTACAACATTGCCTAACCCGCCTAACAGAGGCGTGAAGTTATGTTCATCATCATCATCAGCCTATAATGTTCCCACTGCTGGGACACAGACCTCCTCTCGGTGAGAGGGATTGGGCCGTAATCCACCACACGGGCCCTGTGCGGGTTGGTAGATGTCACATGTCTTCGAATTTTTGGTTCTAGGACATGCCGGTTTCCTCACGATGTTTTCATTCACCGTTTTGAGAGTAGTGGTGATGAAATAATTTACACAAAGTAAAGCGCCTGTCTGGGTTCGAACTCACGACCTACGACACGTAAGTCGCGGCCGTTACCACTTGGCCACCACTGCTCAAACGACGATGACGTTAATCTACAGAAAATGTAAAGCGCACTCGACCACTTACGTGTCATTTAGGTACTTACGAGTACATTTAAATAGTATGTGTTACAGTAGCAACGTCCCTACTTAAGGATAATTAACTTCGTGACTTGCATTTGTATTACCGTCATAAATGTGTATGGTTTATTAAATGGTAGTAATGTTCTATTAAAACCTTACGTGATGTAAAGTCAGGTAAAATAATTACTAAGTAAATTGAATACCAACTTAAATTGCCCGTAATTATTTTCAAATCGCAACATTGTCATTCTTTGACAGTTGTTTTTAATGCTTGTAACACGGTACATTGAAGTATGGTACGTGTTGATTTGCATAGCAATTAATTTCCTTAACTGTTCAATAGAAACTTAGTATCTAGTTATCTACCTACCCCACAACAATTAGAAATTTCATCATCCTTGGGATCAAAAAAGTGCATATTTATGCGTTTGCGTTGATTTGCTGTAATTTTTTGAAGAGTTCCGTTGTCTGTCTCCGAAACGCATCATCAGATCTATATGAAATTTAAATGGGACCATTTCGGAATAAACCCCTTTCGAAAAATAAATTACTTATCGATCTTTATATGACTTATGCTCGAACCTCCGCCTTACTCCTAACCGTTAAAGAGTTGTACCTTCCTTCATCAGCTCAGCGTCATGAGATGATGATGACCATTCGCAAAAAACTCAATAGCTTTAGAAAATATGTGAAAAACATTGTTAAATACGTATAAAATTTGAGGGTCACCCTCGATTTCCCTGGAATTCTATCATCAGATCCTGACTTGGTGCCAATGAGACCACCACAGGAGTATATTCTTTCATTCTTTTTTTTTTTTTTTTTTTTTTGAGTATCGATTCACAAGTGGGGTAGAAATCGGTGAACAGACATAAAAAAGTAGGTACATACAGTCGAACATATAACCTCCTCCTTTATTGAAGTCCGTTAAAAAGCATTCATCCCGTGCGGAGTTACAACTTCGAATTTCAAGTAGCTTGAAGTGATTATTTTATAAAGTTTAAACAAAGTACTGTTTTTTCAGCCAGCTACTAGAACGTTGGTATTCATAATTATATTTAACTTTCACTCTCATACAAGAATATTTAATCGTAACACTAATTACATACACTTGCAGTTCTTACTGCACATGGAAAATTATTGTTTTTTAACAGAAACACAAAGCAGCGGCATGAAAAGATATGTCGTCATGAAATGTCTTAAAACGTCTTAAAATGACATAATTAAGAAAAATAATATAACAAAATAGATAATATATTCTGTTTGTTACTGTACTCGTGATTGTAAATTATTATCACGAGCTCAAAACATTAATAGTCGACAGCTGCACGCCGTCTTTTTTTGAACATGGGAAATCATCAAATAACTTCTGAAGCTCTGGGTGGAGCGTGTCAGACTTTTACTGACTAAAACGCACCCGTGTTCCTTCAGTTGCCTGTGTGCCGGGGGCCGCGGTATCTCTTTCGAACAACCAGCACCCCTGGCAGGCATCGGTTCTTGCGGGCCCCACCAGTTGGTGGTTGTTGGTGTCATCTCTTTGAGACGCGCGTGGAATACAACGAGCGGTCGACCCGGGCTTGGTCCTTACCGGACAGCGAGCTACCATGCCATCACTCGCCATCTGCAAGCCCGCGCCTGCGGTGGCCGGGAATCAGCCTGGGATTCGACTAGGGCCGTGAGGGCGCATATACTGCCTCTCCCTCACGTGCGCCACCCTCTTCACGAGAATTACTGCTTCGCAGAAGGAGGTGACGGCTACCCATGCACTCTCGCTCCGTATCATGGCATGGCATTGTTCAACATACAGCTGACCACTGACCGGCGAATTGCAAAAGACGTAAGAATTTCGTGGGTTACCCTAACGCTTCCCCCTTAAAATATTGCAATTGTAATTTGACATTGACAAGAGTAATTCCTGTAGCATACGTTTAACTGTTAAGGAACATACTTCTTCTTCTTCGCGTGTCGATGGCAATCTATACCTACAGAATCAGCCCAGAATTTGGCTACGAGCTTCGCTAGTTCAGTAGCGTGCAGACCCATGCTGGATACGATGTTAATGGCCACATTGTTTGTGGGAGTGCACTACATTTACAGTCTAGGGCGGAGTCTCTGTTATCTCCACCTGAGCAAGTTTTATTTCTTTTGACCTAACTGAGGCAGCAGTCTATTTAAATACTTCGAGGTAAGCTATGACCACTCATGTCTTTAGCAACGATTTTACTGAGCCACTATACATCCGGCGTATCCTGGGCAATCAACGAGTTTCCACACTGATTGACTCCTTTTACCACGACAGCCACTCAGAGCAACATACTGTTCACATGAGCCGGATTTTTAGCTCTACGGAATTCCGTGATCAAACGAAGCCCAAATATTATAAATAAGCCGTAAAATATTAAGAATTTAGTAACTGGTTTCGTTACAAAAAGGCAGAAAAGCGGTTTGAAATTTCCGTAATCAAAAGATAAATAATGGCATGAAACACCCGTCATGATTTATTATGATATCTGTATAATCTGCATTCTTGTCAGTCCGGAGTGACTAAAGGTCGCCTATGTTTTTATCATATTTTTATCAACATGATAAAAATGCCAGTTGACACAGAACACTGTTGAAAACTATAGAGGCCCACAGTTGATAGCAAACCGGGTGCCAAAATGAACGCCCTTCTCGTTCTCGGGTCCTTACTGACCATAATATTTTACTTATTATATATAATATCAAAAAGAAAGTTTGGTTACTGGAGAATTAAGAACGTGCCTTACGATAAACCACTGCCTTTTTTGGGCAACTACGGAAGATACATTTTACAACGAGAGTATCAGGGCACGATGATGCAGAAACTTTGCCAAAAGTTCACTGATCAACCTTATTTTGGAGCATTCTACGGCACGGAACCTGTTCTTGTAGCGCACAGTCCTGAGATCATCAAACATGTGTTAACTAAAGATTACTACTACGTCAACGGCAGGGAAGCTACCAATTACTCTGAAAGTGAGCTTCTCACTCAAACTCTATTTTTCAGTGGTGGCGACAAATGGAAAATAGTCCGACAAAATCTAACTCCACTTTTTTCTTCCGCAAAGATGAAGAATATGTACTATTTGATAGAAAAGTGTAGCATGGTCTTCGAAGATATGCTCGACTATGAAATTGCCATGTCTAACGTAATCGGAATAAGAGACATCACTGCGAGGTACACCATGGACTGCATATGCTCCGCCGCATTTGGAGTGGAGGCCAACACTATGGGAACAGAAGAAAATAACCCTTTCAAAGTCATGGGAAATGAAATATTCGATGCTTCAAACTATCGTTCTTTCAATATGAATTTCAGGGCCATATGGCCCGCGATTTTCTATCGAATAGGACTTCGAATTTTTCCTCTAACGATAGACCAATTCTTCACAAAATTGTTGAAAGGAGTGTTCGAAAGCCGAGGATACAAGCCATCGCCAAGGAACGACTTCGTAGACCTGGTCCTGACTTTAAAGAACGAGGAATACATAACTGGAGACGCTATAAGTAACGCTAAGACTGGCGCTGATAAGAAGGTACAATTTAAGGTGGATGATAAGATGTTGGTTGCGCAGTGCGTCCAGTTCTTCGCGGCAGGTTTCGAGACATCGGCGACCACCATGACCTACACTCTGTTTGAGCTTGCGAAACACCCAGAGGTGCAGGAACGAGCGGCCGAAGAGGTGGACGAGTTCCTGCGGCGTCATGGGAACAAACTGGACTACGAGTGTGTGCATGAGCTGCCCTACTTGGAAGCTTGTATGTACGAGACCCTTCGAAAGTACCCTGTGCTAGCTATCCTCACTCGTGAGGTCATGGACGACTACGTCCTCCCTACGGGCTTGAAACTAGACGTAGGAATCCGAGTTCATGTTCCAGTCTACCACATGCACCACAATCCTGAATACTTCCCGGAGCCGCACAAGTACAAGCCAGAACGATTCCTGCCGGAAAATAAAGACGAAGTTAAACCTTATACTTTCTTTCCGTTTGGATCAGGTCCCAGACTGTGTATAGGTAATTATAATTTCTTACAATTCTTTATTCATATTAATCATCATCCAAGTAGCCTTGTTCTAAGATTAGGATCGGTTCAGACAGTTGAGCTGCTAAGCAGACCACTTTTTATTCATAAGTATCATGATTCTTATGCTCCTGCAACGTACCAGTGATATAACGCAGGATATGTTTACCCAGATTGTCCTGCCGCTGTCAAGAGTAAACTTTACCTTTCGTAGTCTAAAATGCCGCATTATTTTGTAATTATCTTATCACCAAAATTGGTCCAGCAACCATAATAAAATGAGAAAAAAAATATTTGTGTTTATCGGTGATATTAATTTGGTGGTATTTTTTTTTTTTTTTTGGTTTGACGGTTTTTATAACACAATGCAGGCATATAACACAATGGTTTTTATAAATCTGTGCGTTCGGACATGAGAATCAACAGCTTCTATCTACAGATAGAAGCTGTTGCTTTTTTTCATTCAACATAAAAAAATCTGTTTGTACACATGCCTTATACATACATATGTGTGCCATACAACTTTGTCCATCAATCCTGAGAATAAGTTGTGGATAATCTACATCGCCACATGCGAACTAAGCACGAAACTGACGTCATGCAAAATCTTGCATCATGCAAGCAGAGTTTGCCGCGCAACTAGCCTACATACAACGTCTTGACATCAATTGTCGAGTAATTGCCCATCAGACAGAATACTCATCTGGTCATAAGACCCTCCTTTTTCAATAGAGGATGAGTGAACTATACACCCTGTTTCTCATTCCTCTGAAAAGTTATAACAGACTAGCTGACCTAACAGACGTTGTCCTGTCCGTCCAATAGTCATCCCTACCCTACCTACCCTACCTACCCTACCTACCCTACATACCCTACCTACCCTACCTACCCTACCTACCCTACCTACCCTACCTACCCTACCTACCCTACCTACCCTACCTACCCTACCTACCCTACCTACGCTATATACCTCACGGAGCCCGAGACCTTTCCAACGAATTCAAAACCGTGGAAATCGGTTCGTGCGTTCTAGAGTTATAGCGTCAGGAAGGAAAACCCGACTTATTTTTATAAAGTAGATTAACAAAATATCTTATTTTATTTTCAGGAATGCGTTTTGCAAAGATGCAAGTAATGTCCGGCCTCATCACGTTCTTGAAGAAGTACAGAGTGGAACTGGCTGAAGGCATGCCGGAGACTCTGACATTAGACCCTAGAACCTTCATCACACAACCGAAGGGCCAGGGCATCATGTTGAAGTTGATCAAACGCGAAGGCTGGGAAGGGAGAACATTCGCTCGAACGGACAACGTCAAATTATAAGGAAGTAAAGATAATGTCAAGAGCAAAGATTCCTTCATCATCATCATCATCATCATTTCAGCCAAAAGACGTCCACTGTTGGACATAGGCCTCCCCCAAGCTCCGCCACTTCGACCGGTTCTGTGCTTCCCGCATCCAGCGGACTCCTGCGGCCCTCACAAGGTCATCGGTCCACCTTGTGATTTTGAAGATTCCTTAGTTCACAGTATTAACGGCTCGGGTCTCAATGGCGCGGCGCCTCAGTGGTAATCACCAACATTACACACTAGTGCCATAAATGTACTATTATTATATTATATGTATAATCATTGTTATTTAAGTAGGTAGGTATCGATTAACTTATGTCTGTGATACTCCTTGTGTGTTTCTATTAAGAATAAATTGTTTTGTTTGTCCTATAGATGAGTTTTTATTAAAAACGTGATGCACATACTGCGGAAACTTTGTAAAATCCACCACGTAATTGGTTTACAACCATTGTGGTTGCTTTTCACTTCAATTTGTCTACCCTTTTCCCAACTATGTTGGGGTCGGCTTCCAGTCTAACCGCTTGCAGCTAAATACAAGTATTTTATATGGAGCGACTGTTTATCTGACCTTCACAATCAAGTTAACAGGTAACACGATACCCCTTGGTAAGACTGGTTGTCAAACTTTTGGTATTTTGACTACCCTACCAATTGCTTAGCATGCTTTTCGTGGCATCCTCCACCGCTAAAAGTAGTGACACATCAAAATCAAAACATTTTATTTCATATAAACCTGCATGGGCACTTATGAAACGTCAGAAGCAGAAGAATGGAGAAGAGCCGGCAAGAAACTCCACGGTTACTCTTTTAAAAATAATTGGCTTTAACAATGTTTTCAAATTACTGTGATAACAGATATGGGAGGACAGTGCAGGCCTGTCAATAAGTACCTGGTACTTAGAGGAATGAAAATCGTCTACAAATCTACAGTCTGTAAGGCGTACAACGTTCTCTCATTTACAATATGTAAAATAATCTACATAAATAAAATGAGCCTATTTATGCAAAGTGACATGATTTCCATGACAATCACTAAAAAACAGTCGAAATTAAAATTGATGTATAATGTCAAATAATGACGAGAATATGTCAGCATTGTAAAAATAAAAAGAATATGTCAGCATTGTAATTTGGAAGCTGCTAATAGAATTTCACATAGTTATGCTGTTAATGAGGTACCAGGAAAGCCACATGTGCAGAAATTTTGGAATCACAATTTCATCTTTACTGCGTGTATTCAGATTATGGAAATCGCATCTTTTTTTGAAAAAGCCTAAGTTTTTGCGAACATACAAGATATGTTCAGGAATATAAAGAGAAGGCAGAGTCAGATTATCAATTTCGCCGAATTTGTTTCTAAGAGACTCGCGAGGCCCCATTTTATAGATTGCGCGGATTGCCCTCTTTTGTAAAATGAAAACTGAATCTACGTCAGCTGCCGATCCCCACAGCAGAACGCCATATGACATAATACTGTGAAAATAAGCAAAGTAAACTAACCTAGCTGTGGCTACATCAGTCAACTGCCTTATTTTTCTTACTGCGTAAGCAGCTGAGCTTAATCTACTTGAAAGAGCTCTAATGTGAGCACCCCATTGCAATTTTGAATCTAAAGTAATTCCCAAAAATACAGTTTCCGAAATAGCATCTAGTTTCTTGCCATCAAGTTTTAGATTTTGACCCACTTGAGGTACATTTGGTAACGAGAACTTAAGACATTTAGTTTTGATCGCATTGAGTAAAAGATTATTAGCAAACCATTTCGAAAGAACAGCTAGACTATCGTTGACATGTAAGACATCCGTATCTTTTCTATCTATCCTAAAAATAAGACAAGTATCATCATATGATAAGGTCTATTTGTTTATTTCAAAGATCATTTAACCCTGGTAAAGTGTACTGGGAATTTTTGTCAAAAGTCGTCTGTTTTTTTTTAAATGTGTGCTGCAAGATTACTGATACTGACAAATGCATCCACGGGCTGGACACTAGACAGGTCCACTCAATCTGTGTCATTCTTTCCTCAAAATACGATTTCATTCATTAATCTACCTACATGGTCTTCACATGAACTGACCAAGATTATGTCTAGGCATTAAATAAGTCTGTGATTCACTAAATGTGTTTTGGCCTTTCTTCTCCGAGTAGCCAGATAGGAAACCAAGACCTCATTAAGTTATCCGGATGATCAGGGGATATCGCACGATCTCCGGCGAGGCGGCGGGCCTCCTTGCCGGATTACCGCCATGGGATCTGGAGGCAAAGGTCCTCGCGCAAATGTGGGAGTGGCGCGAGGAGGCCAAACGCCGGGGCGTAACTCTGCCGCTGCCGCAGGAAATCGCGGCACCGCGGACAGAGCTCCGGCGGGATCTCATGGCGACATGAAGTGTGCGATTGTCGCAACCCAGTGCTGGGCACGCCACGAGGAAAGTCCCCTCTTTTAGGAGTGATTTGAGAGGCGGCATAGCGTCCTCACCTTCCGCCTGACGCAGGTCCTCACCGGACACGGTTGTTTCGGGAGGTTCCTGTTTCGGATAGGGCGGGAGGAAACGCCCGGGTGTTTCCACTTCGAAGATCGCCCTGAGAACCCGGTGGAGCACACGGTGGCGGTCTGCCCAGCTTGGGTGGAGCACCGCCGTGTCCTCGTGGAGGCGATCGGCGGCGGCGATCTCTCGCGTCCGGCCCTGGTCCAGGCCATGGTACGGAGCGAGAGGGCATGGGGAGCCGTCACCTCCTTCAGCGAAGCAGTGATGCTCGCGAAGAGGGAGGCGGCGCACATGAGGGAGAGGCAGCATATGCGCCCTCGCGACCCTAGCCGCCGCAGGATACGGAGAGGCCCTGGGCGTCGGGAATCCCAGGCCGATTTCCGGCCACCGTAGGCATGGGCTTGCGGACGGCGAGTAATGGGTAGCTCGCTGTCCAGTAAGGACCAAGCCCAAGTCGACGGCGCGTTGTGTTCCACGCGCGCCTCAAAGAGATGTCAGCACAAACGTGATGGGGCCCGCAAGGGCCGATGCCTGCCAGGGTTGCGGGTTTGTTCGAAAGAGATACCACAGCCCCTGGCATACGGGCTACTGAAGGAACACGGGTGGGTTTAGTCAGTAAAAGTCCGACACGCCCTCCTGCTCCACCCAGAGCGGGAGAAGTTATTCGATGATTTCCCACACAAAAAAAAAATAGACCTCATTAAGTTTATTAAAAAAATATGATTGACATGTGTAATGTGTATTCATCATTTAGCAATGAATAATAAGAAAAATCTAAAAATGTCCAAAAATATTGATAAGACGTATTTTTGCGTCTCAGGGTTATAAAAACATGATAAAAATCTGTCTAGATGACCGTGTAAAAATAAATATACAAGCGTCACCATTACTAAATATATTTTTGAAGCTTATCAGTCGATTGGCATGAATCGTCACTTTTAGATAATATAATATTTTCTATAGACAAATTCAAATTCAGATAATTTATTTTCTCGTCACAAACAAAGTCAAAGCATTTATTTCAATTAGGCACTTAAAAGGCACTTTTGAACGTCAACATTTACAATATAACAGAATTGATTCTAGTCGCCCATTCCAAAATGTAGTTTCGTATGGAGAAGAACGGGCAAGAAACTCCACCGTTACTCTTGGCAAACAAGCTTAAAAACAATGTGACACTGGTTTGTGAGACACTGATGTCGGCACGAGGAATAGCCGGAAGGAAGGTCGGCAGGGTCCCATCACACGGTACGTAAACATTATCAGTAAGTTAGTAAATCTGAAGGGAGAGCATAACATAAAACTCACAGTTTCAAAACAAAAAGAGAAGTACCTAAGTGGATTTCTTCTTCGTCGTGTCAATGATTCCAATTAAGCCCAAACAAGCTTCGACGAGAATAGGGTATTCTCCAATTTTTCAATTTAAAAAAAAAAAAAAAAATTGATTCCTATCCATTTTCTCAATTAAAAACGATTTAGACCAAATTTATTTTTCTTTGTTTTGAATTTACCGCCAAAACGCTTCTTACGATGACTTTTTATCACGTGACGTCAACTTTGTGTAAACTAAAGTAGTTAGTAAGTAAATAAGTGAATGTCGAGTTTATAATTAACAAGATTTTTAATGGATAGTGCACAAATACTTCTAAAACGGCACCAAACTAAGTATTTGTACCGGTGCCGTTTATGCAGAGTTGATGTCACATGTCACGTGATAAAAAGTCATCGTAAGGAGCGTTTTGGCGGTAAATTCAAAACAAACGAAAAATAAATTAGATTTCAATCGTTTTAAACTGAGAAAATGTGTATTAATAAATTTTATTTTTATTTTTCTGTTAAATATATCGACCCAATATTCAAATTAAAATAGTTTTTATCAAATCGGAAAATACCCTATTCTGCCACTTAGCATTATTGTTGGCCTCGTAAAGGTCTTTCATAGCGCAGGAGTTATTGCAAAGAGAGCACGACAAGAGGCGGGGCATAGTTTGCGATGTGGCTCCACAGTCGGTGCATCTCATCGGAGTACCCCCACCTGACCAAGTTGTACCGACAGCGGCCTACGATTCTTATCCGATTAAGAGATTTCCAGGTGAGCCATGGCAATTGGTGTAAGTGGTAATAAAGGGTTATCTGTTATGAGCAGGGAAACTAGCGGGATGGACTATTTTCGATGAGTTAGTTATTCCGCAGTTGCTTTATAATTTTGATTATGGAGTCATTCAAGCAGAGGCGACTCGCATGAAGTTAGTTTATTTTTGGGTGAAACGACAATTCCAGACACACGTTTAAGGCAATTGGCACGTTTTGAATAAAACGTTAAGGAAACAACGAAAAGTTAAAGAAAAAGTACACTCCGTTTATCTATACTATTAATAAAGGGGAAAGATTCTATTGTTTGTTTGCATTGAATAGGCTCCGAAACTACTGAACCGATTTGAAAAATTCGTTCACTGTTGGGAAGCTACACTATCCCTGGGTGACATAGGCTATATTTTATCCCCGTATTCCCACGGGAACGGGAACTACGCAGGTGAAACCGCGGAGCGTTGCTAGTTACATATACAATACAAAACGTGCCAAAGCGAGTCGATTAATAAGCCTTATTTGACTGCAACGTTGCTACTCACGGAAGGGCAAATGACAGCCTCCTTTTATTATTATTAATCCGAAAGTCTAGCAACCAATCGTACCAAGGGGTATTGTATTACCCAGTCTTAAGGTTGTGCAGGACAGCATGTACATTCTGTAACATCTCACCGCGTGAAGTGAGCGTGGAGTGAGCTGTCAGTGTCATCGCACTGATGCTAGGGATTGACTAAACATAAGGTGGATTGACACTGATAGCTCACTCCACGCTCACTTCACGCGGTGAGATCGTTACAGAATAGCAAATGCAGCCACTTCATGTTAAATACTAGTAGGTATTACGCTGCACGCGGAAAAGGCTAGGCAGATGATAATGATGAAACTCACTGCAAATTACATTGGACTTAGCAAAAGAAATGCACCTACTAAACACCATTACGTAACCCACTGAGCCGCTTCAACAAAACAGCCCAAAAGTAAATTGTAATGAGAATGTCATGTATTGATTAAAATATTCACTATATCGAATTAAATTAAAATGTCGCATGGCTCACATTAAAAGTTAACAGTTGAATGAAACTTGTGATTTACATATATTATATAGTTTATTCACAATAATATCAATAGATACAAAACTGTTTACACCCAACTCCGATTCTTAAAATAAGTCGTGACTTCGTGAGTGACATTCAAGTTCACGTAAGCGGCTCGTGGATGTTTCGGTGATGCCCTTAACCGCAAAATAAATGGGTAGGTACAGAAGTCGTGTTTAGAAGCGATCACGAACGCACACATAGACACGTGTATATGTACAGCGAGCGCAAGCGCAGTCTCGACTTGCATTCACAAGCAAAAGTATTTTTTTCAATTTAGGACAACAGTCACCACTTTTTAATCGCTGTTTAGCACTACAGCAAGATATAGACGCTATATACAAGTGGAGCATAGACAATAAGATGGAATTTAATCCCTCGAAATGCTTTGCAATGACCTTCGGTTGAATGCGGCACCCAGTCAATTATGAATACAAATTAAATGACAATACCATTATAAAAACAACAGCCATAAAAGATCTGGGAGTCACATTCGACCGAAAGCTCACCTTCCATGACCACATTGCCAGTAGTGGCTAAAGAATCCTATCAAAGGTTGGATTTTGTGCTGCGTAATTGCCGTGATTGTCGCTCCTCACATACCATCAAAATTATATTTAATGCTTTCGTACGTAGCAAATTAGAATCTAGCTACTGCGTGTGGAACCCATATGAAAATAACTACGCCCTTTTATTAGAAAAGGTACAAAAAGCGTTCCTTCGGTTTCTCTACAAGCGTAAGCATGCATATTATCCTTACTCAATACTCAAATTTTATCTATATCCGACTAAATTTCTACTGGAATGCCTTTTTTTTTTTTTTTTTTGGGTGGGAAATCATCAAATGACTTCTCCTGCTGAGTAGAGCGTGTCAGACTTTTACTGACTAAAACCCACCCGTGTTCCCTCAGTAGCTCTTATGCCAGGGGCTGTGGTATCTCTTTCGAACAAACCCGCACCCCTGGCAGGCATCGGCCCTTGCGGACCCCACCTGTGGTTGCTGACATCTTTGACGGCGCGCGTGTGGAACACAACGCGCCGTCCCGTCTACCACTTTTCGGCCGCAGGGGATAGGGAGAGCGGCTGACGCTATACCGAAACTCCTCTTCCCCTGCGGCCCCACCGCGTCCGCCATCAAACGGTGGCGGCCCCGTCCAGGCCACGGAAGGGAAGAGCGCTGCTCAGAAGCACCGGCACTTCCCCTCTACCGCAGCCTGTAACCCTCAGCCGCGATGCCTCCCATTCGACATCGCGGCCCACCTCAGTTGCGGTGCACCTCACCGCAACCTACTTTTTGGCCGCTACGTCAATGGCTTGAAGGCAAAAGCCCTGACGAGCGGCCCCACCCTTGGGTTCCTCTTGGCTTCACCGTGGGTGGGAGACCACGGTTACTGAGCCCCCCCGCAACGACAATGCGGGAACCCACTCGGGCCTTGGATATAACTCGTTAGAGGTAAGACGAGCAAAAGACCAGCTCACCATAGCTTGTAAAACGCTCCGTGGCACTATTGACGTGCCTGATCTGCATGCTGTGCTGGCTTGCTTTTTTGTCCCAGACAACTACTGCCGCGGCAGAAAACACAGGCTGTTTGCTGTGGCCCCATGTCGCACCGTTACGCGTGCTAAGTCCCCAGTTCCACGTACTCTGGCCGCTCTTAATGATCTCTTGGACACTAACCCAACAAACGATCTGTTTGCGGACGAATGGACGAAGATTTTATCGGTATGTCAGAAGTACTGTGAGAGGGATTTATGAAAGTGTTGTTAAGTTTTTACTTTGTATTATTTCCTCTCTCTGTGCAGTTTTATTGTTTTTTTTTTTTGTTTTTTGTGCAAACTGTCTTTAATTTCTGTAATTGGTATTAAACCGTTTTAATTAAAGAAATGAATAAATAAAACGCCCGCCCTTCAGCACTTTCTAGAGCTTTCGATAGGAAGAAGTTGCGCAACAAACTAGGTACGCATCACATACTAATATGTATGTTAAGTTAGATAGAAGAACTAATTGATTCTAAACAATATTATGCAAGTTAATTAATACCAGTGGGCGCCCAGTGGTAGAAATTCAACCACAATTAAAATATTTATTTTTAATGCTTATTTTATAAAAATATTCGCTTCTGCACACCTTCTACGTATAATCTTTAACTGTGCATAATTCCGTCCGCGTGATTTACGTAAAAAGGGGAACCCATTTTTTTCTTCACGTATTGATATACATATAGATTACAGAACACAAAAAACATAAAACGTTAATTTAGTAAAATTGTTTGCCATATAGTCAGCTAGTACACGCCAATACACAAACAAAACATTGACGAATTATGTCAATACCTATCGAAAAGCCTCCAGGTATAAAGGGCGTGCGCTTACATTCCTTTTCCATTCGTTTGAGGTCGCCGTTGTGTGCCTTTTTTCACTCGCTACATATAGCTAGCATTCTGTACCCATATATTCCGTACCACGAGTTATTCTTGTGAGGTCGCAGTCTGAACCTCCTTGACTAAATACGGCAAGGTCACGAAGTTTGTAGGGGTCTCCCGTGTCACTTGTACGTCATGTGCAGAGATGTGGGCTGCCAAGACAGGTGTCTGGTGAGACCCTCGTGTCAGTCGCGGCTGTTCTAAAGACCGATATACTTCTTTATGCATGCGGCGGAATAGAGAATGATCGTAAAATATACCGGACTAGCTTTTGGCCAGCGGT
Source organism: Polymixis flavicincta (assembly GCA_949987655.1). Lineage (NCBI taxonomy): Eukaryota > Metazoa > Arthropoda > Insecta > Lepidoptera > Noctuidae > Polymixis > Polymixis flavicincta. Next base: position 20,612,592 of record OX465190.1, on the reverse strand, counting down.
TTCGCCCGCATGGTTGTGGGGAAATATCCCACAGGAACGTACTTCCGGGATTAAAATTATGTCTTAATGTGTGCCAAATTTCTTCCAAATCCGTTCAGCCTCTTTTGTGCCAATCCGGAACATACATCCAGACAAACAGGCAATTATTCTAAAAACTATATTTTCTATAACAGACTCGTTGCAAAACTTGTTATGGGTTGAATAATTTTGACTTCTTTACTATTTTATTATACTTATGTATAGATTTTCCGTATTTTAGACAATTCCCTTTCAGCAGTCAGTACATTGAGCAAGATGTTCGTCGGTCTATAGAAAAGCAAATCTGTAGAAAACCATTATTCATATTTCATCGTTACTCAAAGATGTGTTCATATGCGTCGGAAAAATACGGATAATGTATGTATCATAAGTATATACCCATGTAGGTAAATCATGTATTTATAATGGGTAATCTAAGTGCGCAAATAGTAAAGTAAATAGGAACTACTTATAGCTAATGAAGTATTTATGTAACTTGCGTTGTAGTAGAATCATTGCTATGACTAGCAGAGCAGCAACGTGCCACGGTACCGTGGCACGTGCAGTGGCAGCTGTAAAATGATCAAGTCATCATCATCATACTCAGCCTATAACGTTCCCACTGCTGGGCCACAGGCCTTCTCTCTGTGAGTGGGAGTGGGCCACGCGTGCCCATTGCGGAATGGTAGATGTCACATATCTTCGAATTTTTGGTTCTAGGACATGCCGGTTTCCTCACGATGTTTTCCTTCACCGTTTTGAGAGCAGTGGTGATGAAACATTTTACACAAAGTAAAGGGCTTATCTGGTTTCGAACCTACGACTTACATCTCGTAAGTCGCGTCGGTTGCCACTGCGCCACCACTGCTCTCACAAATGATCACGTACTAATTGCGCAACACACAAACACACACACACACACACACAATCGGCTCAATCCATTGCTTCATATGTTCGAAAAATGTGTCTTCTCAACAACAACCATGTTGAATTGTCAAAATGTAAGCTATTCCTACAAAACTGTGTTAAGAAATTACCCCGGAGATTGATCGATAATACAGGATAACAATTTTGCGGGAGAAGTTATTTGATGATTTCCCATCCAAAAAAAAATACCAGTGCGCAAACTGTAACGAGGAATTCTACTTATGATTCTATTCTAGAGCCCATTGGGTTGAATTTTTTCATGGGTTATTAAAAAAAATGGCTCTTTCATAGAAGTGTAATTATAGGAATTGCACTTTTCTATGAAAGAGATTTTTTTTTTTTGACAAAGTGTTTAAAACAGCCAATTTTTAGTTTGTTAAATATCTATGCTAGGGGATCTAGAATCATAAGCTGAATTCCTGGTTAGGTACAGAGGCCAGCACATCAAGCTATCCCATTCTGTCAAAGTTTTGATAGTTTATCAACTTTATTTCAAAAACATAAGGTTCATATTCTATTGAGAAAATTTGACATTTTCAGATAGCTTGATGTGCTGGCGTCTGTACAGTTTACGCACTGGTTAAAATGTTATCCTGTATGGCACAATGGGATTCTGTTAAGAGACTGCCATAAGGTGAGGTCATATTTAAGAGTATCAGTACAGACCATCAAACTTAGCAACTTTCTATGGAGAAATTTGTTAAGTTAAAAGGGTAGTTTTTTTTTATTATCAACTGTCCCATACAAAACTTCTATACCTGGTCGTCTCAACTATACAGTTAAGTCTGATTATTTCTGGTTTCCGTAGCCATGGCAAAATTTACTTCGTAATTGGCCGGTCGTTTTTAATACTCCGTAAGTGGGATGCAATTTCTATATGAAGCCATTTTATTGGTGAACTTTTTCGGCTCGCTCCCTTGCTCAGCTCAGGTGGAAAGCGAATTAACGAATTTCTGAAAACCACATCTCACTGGCCACACAAAGATCACAACCCCCGTTATTAAAAACCATTCTAAAGGAGGTTCATTCTCATCTATAAGGCAACAGATACACGTGCCCACATTGTCTATAACTGTTCTACGTCGTTGCATGGACTATTTCCCGAGAGTTGCCAGTTTCCTGTAGCGGCAACGGAAACGGACGACAGGTTCTTTGATAGTTATGTCTTGTGTGTCCCACTCCTAACAATGTTTAGTAGGTATAGTACCTACATAGGCGGGTACACACGATCGTCTATCTTTTGTTAACTAATAACAACAAGACGGAATGCTTAGGAAATGTGCAGGTAATAAATAGTAAGAAAATTCATTTGTATGCTGTTGCCAAAAGGTCTTTTAAACAAGTTAAAAAGGAGGTCGTCATTTGGCTGTTTTTTATTAATCGTTTTTAACTCACAACTCCGTTATTTATAAACCGATTTGAAAAATTCTTCTTTTGTTTGAAAGGGCATACGTACATAGTGCTTCTATTTTTTTAAAACTTATTAAATAAACTAAGTGGAAAAAATAATAAGTATTTTTTCCACTTAGTGTATTTATTATGTTGATGAGGACAACTTCTCGTCACTGTTACTTACTTAGCAAGTGAATGTATATGAATTTGTGGGTGGGTACCACAGCTTAAAATTAAAAAATAAAAGAATATATAAAAAAACCGGCATCCAAAAAAAACATTGCAACGACTTCCGAAATTATTATACGATTACCCGTTTTTCAAACAAAAAATCACTGAACTATGAACAAAATAATTGGATGGACACAATTAATTAAATTCTAAAAGTTATTCATTCTTTAAATTTTTAAAGCGCCTAATAATTGCCCAGTTTCCAAAGCGTCAGTCAAACGGAATGTGCTCTAAAAAATCAATCAGGCGCGCGGAGGCCAGTTCAAAGGTATCGCTTACATTAGCATTTTAAACAAAAAGCCAGTAATTAAGCGGAAACAAGGGATCGGGGAACACTTAGCATTTCTAAACAAACAATGTATTTAGTTTCCCGGGGTCGAGAGTGATTAGCAACTCGGAACAATTGGAACAATGAAAGAGGGGGAAAACAGAACCCCCTTTTTTGAAATCGGTTAATAGGCTGCGGATTAAAGTTTCAGTTCATTCGGGGTAATTAAATTTTTTGGTTCTTTAATTTAAGTTGAAAATACCCGGCCAAGTGCGTGTCCGACCACGCACAATGAAGGGTTCGGTAGTTGAGATGAATTTATCCCAAGAACAAACTTAACATTGTAGTTGAAAAAATGTTCTCCCATACATCAATATACGTCACGATCAATTCTCTAATTTTAAATGGAAATTTATAGACGCCAAAAAATTTTTACGTAATAAAATAACAAAATAACGATTTCAGACTTTTTCCTTCACTTAGCTATGCTGTAAGACCTTGCTTCTTGCCTTTCATGGTTCTAAGTCACCGTAAAATATCCCTAGATATATGATTTTAATAACAGATCTGAGAGACCGCTTAATTCGGGCATACGAAATAGCCTGTGCTGATGCGTTTCTGGGTCTCTGGGATCTATAGTTTTGATTTACTTGCTAGTATCAAAATATATCGAATTTATAAACGTTTTCCAAACAAAATGTAACTGACTTCCGGACTAAGTGAAATATAACTTTAATTTCGGAAGTCGGTGACTTTGGATATGTACCTATTTTAACTTTTTGTCACCGCATTCCGAAATTAAAGTTATTTTTCACTTTTTGGTTATAGATCCTGCCCCAAACCAATTCAAAATTTCATCATGCTTGGGGTCAAAACAACGCATATTTATGCGATAGCAGCAATCGCGGTTGATTTGATGTCATTTTCTTTTAAGAGTTCCGTTGTATGTTTCCGAACCGCATGATCAGATCTATATGAAATTTAAATGGGACTATTCCGGAATAAACCCCTTTTGAAAAAAGAAAAATATTTTGCAAATCCGTCTATATATGACGGAGTTATGTCCGAACATAAATAAAAATATTTATATTTAAACATGTCGAATTGATAACCTAAGCTCCTTCTTTTTTTTTTCTTTTTTTGGCCCGGGGTGGGGTCGTCTTGGCGGTGTCATTAGACATCGCCAATGCCTTCAACACCCTGCCCTGGAGTTGCATAAGGGAGGCACTCCGGTATCACCGGATGCCGACCTACCTCTGTCGTGTGGTCGAGGCCTATTTGACGGACAGGGCCGTCATCTACCCCGGTCACCTTGGAGAGTGGAACCGGCGAGAGATGTCGTGCGGTGTCCCACAGGGATCGGTCCTGGGGTCGCATCTGTGGGACATCGGATACGACTGGGTGCTGCGCGCCGACCTTCCTGACGGCGTCAGTGTAGTTTGTTACGCTGACGACACGCTGGTCCTGGCGCAAGGGAGGTCGTACCAGGCAGCGGCCGACTTAGGGGCACACGGGGTTGCGACAATCGTCGATAGGATCCGGCAACTGGGACTCGAGGTGGCCTTGCACAAGTCCGAGGCCATGTGGTTCCATGGTCCTCGGAATGCACCACCGACGGGTTCCCAGATAACGGTGGGAGGGGTTCACATCGGTGTCGAGTCGACGACGAAGTACCTGGGACTCGTCCTCGACAGCCAGTGGAACTTCGCGGAGCATTTCCGCCGTTTGGCTCCCAGACTGGAGCGGGCCGGGGCTGCGCTGAAGCGGCTCCTGCCCAATCTAGGGGGGCCAAACGCCTCCTGCCGGAGGCTCTACGTGCTCTACGTGGGGATCGTGCGGTCCATGGCCCTATACGGGGCGCCGGTGTGGGCGCCTACATTGAGGCGCCAACCAGCCCGCCGGTTGAGGGCGTCCCATAGGGTCATGGGGATCAGAATGATCCGGGGATATCGCACGATCTCTGGCGAGGCGGCGGGCCTCCTTGCCGGATTACCGCCATGGGATCTGGAGGCAAAGGTCCTCGCGCAAATGTGGGAGTGGCGCGAGGAGGCCAAACGCCGGGGCGTTACTCCGCTGCCGCGGGAAATCGCGGCACAGCGGACAGAGCTCCGGCGGGATCTCATGGTGACATGGAGAGTGCGATTGTCGCAACCCAGTGCTGGGCACGCCACGATTGCGGCGGTTAGTCCCCTCTTTGAGGAGTGGCTTGAGAGGCGGTATGGCGTCCTCGCCTTCCGCCTGACGCAGGTCCTCACCGGACACGGCTGTTTCGGGAGGTTCCTGTTTCGGATAGGGCGGGAGGAAACGCCCGGGTGTTTCCACTGCGAAGATCGCCCTGAGGACACGGTGGAGCACACGGTGGCGGTCTGCCCGGCTTGGGCGGAGCACCGCCGTGTCCTCGTGGAGGCGATCGGCGGCGGCGATCTCTCGCGTCCGGCCCTGGTCCAGGCCATGGTACGGAGCGAGAGGGCATGGGGAGCCGTCACCTCCTTCAGCGAAGCAGTAATGCTCGCGAAGAGGGAGGCGGCGCACGTGAGGGAGAGGCAGCATATGCGCCCTCGCGACCCCAGCCGCCGCAGGATACGGAGACGCCCTGGGCGTCGGGAATCCCAGGCCGATTTCCGGCCACCGTAGGCATGGGCTTGCGGACGGCGAGTAATGGGTAGCTCGCTGTCCGGTAAGGACCAAGCCCAAGTCGACGGCGCGTTGTGTTCCACGCGCGCCTCAAAGAGATGTCAGCACAAAAAATGATGGGGCCCGCAAGGGCCGATGCCTGTCAGGGGTGCGGGTTTGTTTGAAAGAGATACCACAGCCCCTGGCATACGGGCTACTGAAGGAACACGGGTGGGTTTTAGTCAGTAGAAGTCTGCTCCACCCAGAGCGGGAGAAGTTATTTGATGATTTCCCAACCAAAAAAAAAAAAAAAAGCTTCTTCTTTTTGGAGTCGGTTGAAAAGACCGTATTTTTTATAAAGTTACCTTGAAAAAAAAAACGATTTTTTAGAGCACCAAGACCGTACACTACATATTGGATATTAACTTCAACTCTACGCATTCCTGTTGAAAAGGGTCTTGACAAACTGAAAGACAGACAAACAACGAAGTGGTCCTTTAAGGGTTCCAGTTTTTCCTTTTGAGCTATAAACCCTCAAAAGAATAAGTAAGGTATGTGAAATCATAAAGCAATCATTTTTAAGTTCTATTAAAACTGATTGAAATCAGTTTTTGCTTTATTATCTACTTGGTGGGACTTAGAAAACAACATGTTACTCGTAACTTTATAACAACAAAATAATCTCGTTGAAACATCAGAAAGTGAAAACTCAAATGTGTAAAAGTTGGGACTTAAGCAAACAGGGGTTGCAAACATTCGGAACTTTGGCCAAACCCTCAAGTTGGGAAGTTGTGGAGGTCAACACAGTTTGATGTTCCACACAGTGTTTCTATCAGATAAAAGATGAAACATTTAGAGGAAGTAAAAGTAGCATTTGCAATGTTTTTTTATTATTAACATTTTCTTTTCATTTTCTGAGAGAGAGAGAAAAATTAGACCTTTATAAAGCTTTATTAGCAAAGTACAGGCATGACAGGCGCCGCTACGTTTGAGTAGGAAGTCCTGCAACTATTTGTGATGACATGCTAATATTTTGATCATAATATCTATTCGTTTCGCTATTTTTCTCAGGGGTAGTTAGAAAGGCAATGCCAACTCCATCTATCTTATATTTTTGTTTTCTAAGACGTGTAAAAGAGATTCTGTTATCCTATTTATAGAATAAACAATTTTATTTCATTGCTATACGCTTAAAACGCATGCCAGCGCCTGCACATATATCTTTGACTTTGGTATTATCTTTGGACATATTGTGACATTTTAAAAAAAATTGTACCTATTTGACTTATAATATTATTTTAATTCTAAATTTAATTTTAATTTCCGTAATTATTTTGTATGTCTATTAAGCTGTTAGTAAGTAATAGTATGTAACATTTATAGTGCAAGCATGGCAATTGTTAAATTCCTTTTTAATTTTATATGGGTTAACGACCTGAACAAAATGAATTTTATTTTATTTATTTATTTAAAAGAACTGCGCCTAGGCATTTTCACATGAATACTGAGTGAATAACAAACTTACGTAGACCACCAGCTATTTATAAACCAGCAGAATATTCCCATTCTAAGATAAATCTCCCCGCAAGTTGGTAACTTATCTTAGACTAGAAACACACCTGAACATTTTGTTAGTTTTCCACTTCGCGTGTATTCACTTGGTGGTGATAATTATCTAGTGGGGCTGTGGGCCTTTGGGTCTAAGAGACTAGTGTTTGATATAATAGTTGTAGGACAAATTTACAGGGCTTTAAATCAAATCATATGTATTCGTAAATGTACGTTTCATTACGATGCGATGTTATTGTCGCAGTATGATAGATAAAGCCGTAATATAGTTATATCCCTAGTGATATAATTATGTACTGTAATATAGTCATACGAAAGCGATTCATTACTATCTTCCTAGGAATATAATTATAATACGGTTCAAGTTTAGTGATATAATTATATTACTTGATTATGTTTAGTGAAATAATTGTAGGAGTGTAGTACGGGGGTGCGACGGAGACGGCGCGGCGGAGGCTTCGTTGTGTTTGTGAACCCCGCACGTCGCTTGCTGTCCCAGTCTGTCGTTTGCTCACTTCATGAATGCTCGAGAATTTCATGAAATGGTCGCATTTCATGAAATTCTCGTCTTCTTCTGGTTCTTATATTACAGAAGAAGTCGGTCGACGCCAGGTTGACGGAGCCCCACTGCGTGGGGCACCAACCTAACCAAAGCGAACCTCGGGGTGCCCTTGACGTAGATCGTCTTCTCGAGAAAAACTCTCGAGCATTTCCTGAAGTGAGCAAATCTACGATATGGCCATGATACATAGGTATTAATTGAATTTTCCCCACTTTTTCTTATTCTAGGGTAGATTCATAACTATTTAACCAGCACCCTAATTGCGTAACTCACGATTGATCATAATTGGTTTCGTCTTCACAGTTAAACAATATTCATTGCGTTATTTATGTTGTCGAACAGACAAATTTTTCGAACATATGAAGCAATGGCTTAACAATCCGTTTCAAAACGATACAGATTATGATGAATCGTGAGTTACGCAATTAGGGTGCCGATTAGTTTGGTCAAATAAACATATTACTAGACTGCGGCCGTAAGATAGTAATGAATCGCTTTCGTATAACTATGTTACGGCATATGTTTATATCCCTAAGGATATAAGGATATTATGGTGTTATCTATCATACTGCGACATTATAATAAGATGGTCAGTTCGCTGCATTACACTCGAGAGCATACAAATAATAATAATGATAACGTTAGTTGCGCGAAATCTTGAACCTGAAAATTGAGTTTTTTTTTTAGTGTGTCTGTACATTAAAAAAAATCTCAATTACTTACGTACCTAATAACACACAATTCCTTACGTACTAACACACAATTACCAATGTCAACATAATAATAATCTAAATCTAAGAACAAGGACAATCAAATAATCATAGATCAACTTTCTCATAGATAATAGCAGCCCGTAGTCTGGATTTTTGTCCAGTTGATGGCAATAGGCGTCCCCTATTACATGGGAATGGGCAGACCTTATACCAGTTGGGAAGACGACATCAAAAAGATAGCAGGACCACAATGGCTGCAAAAAGCAAAAAACTAGAGACGAATGGAGTCTTTGGAGGAGGCCTTCACCTAAGGGGGGTCCATGCATGGAAAAAAGTACTTATTTTATTATTATGATTTATTTGATTTTTCTTACTACCTAATTTATGAACTTTAATATTTATTCACTCAAATAAATTAAAAAAATGAGTACTTGAACACATTTATAGAAAAGAAAAAAAAATATAGATTTAGGTACTTAGAAAAAAAAAAAAAATTAAAAATTATTATGTGTACTGACAACAAAAAATATTTGCATGGAATAAAAGGCTTTTTAATTTTTTATTTTATTATTACATGGGACTAAACATGACTTATACAAGTGCGTGTACTACGGATGCACCTCTGCCTACCCCTTCGGGAAGTACAGGCGTGATGATGACGTTTTGTGAACTTGCCTGAAATTGCACGAAATGAGCAATTATGGGGAATTGGGGATCATGGCTTGTATCTTTTTTAAAGGCAAGGATAGTCAACCAATGAATAATGTGGAAAACTGTTAGACATGTAGATATGATGAAGTCAGGATAATTGCGGTAAATACTGACTAATAATTTTATGTTATTATTTATATTCAAGTAATTCTTTTAATTACTAACAGTTGCTCACAATCCAAACCATTAAGGTTATTATGGCATTCAACCCTCGCCTACTCGCCCGTCAAATGCGATTGATTTTAAAAGCTCCGTAAATGTCAGTATGTCATAAATATAGGTCGTTTGCTCTGGAATTGGGTCACGACTCGCGCTCGCGTTGGCCTGCACAGTCATTTTAAGTTCACGGTTATATTGTTTGTGGTACGAGTGGGTTTTTGTGTTCGTTGCTGTTTTATTTTAGCGCCTTGAGAAAAGGTTGCAGCAAAATTGTTTGCTCTTGCGTTGTGTAGTGTTGAAACTTTTTTTCAAAATTATATTTGGCACTGTGGGTCTGTTAAGTGGTGTTATGTTTTGAACATTCTTTGTTCCGCGTTGTTAGACGTAACTCACAATTTTCCAAGAACAAAAATAAATGGGAAACACACACAAAAAAATATTTTGGTCATTTTAATACGTTCAAGAAGGAGATTACATATTCATTTGATTATATTGATTTCTACACTATCAATATCCCATCTACTAACAGATTGTTTATCGCAGCAAAGCTAAACACTACTGAAACAACTCCTGAACACGGTGTGGTTTTCTATTTCATAATACGCTAAGAAAACAGGCAGCATATTCTCAAAGTCCGTCAACAAAGATACGAGCCCGTCCGAAAATGGTTTGATACGTCGTTTAAGACCCTGGTAATTTTGAATGTACTCGTCGTATTGTCGTTATGAGCGATAATAGTTCTTACTGCAATCCGATACGGGTTAAAATCTGTTGTAATAAATTCGAATAATAAATGAGCAAGCACTGTCGTAAAAATGCAAATGAAATCGTATGAAATTATATATTAACTATTTGTTAATAAATAATCCATCATTGGATGCAGTTTGGCATTTAGAATTTTACTTTTAATATTATTGTTATTGAAGCGAAAAACTGGTTTTAAAGATAATTAAGAGGTGACTTTGATGATTTTTTTGATGCATTATAGTATGTTTAATTATGTTTTGAGTTCCATCACTGTATGCAAAAAAGACTTGAAAATATCGTATATTTTTTCGCTTTCAAAATTATTTACGGTTAAAGAGATACACTGGTTTAAAAAACCACTATTTTGAGCGTTTTCAAGAAATCTCGGCCTTAATTAACATTTTCAGCCACGCAAAAATAGAACGAGATTAAGAACAACTTAGTGTCATATTGTGTTGTCAATCATTCTTAGTTCAAGCCCCAAACTAAACCTCATGTACGTAGGTTATACGGAATATGAAACGCCTGGAACTTCGGTCAAAACGACGTATTTCGTGGTTAGAGAGTCGTTCCCAGAATTGTTGTAAATCTGACTAAATATGACTTTATGTGTGTTATTGTATATTATTTATTACTGTTAAATTGGACATCATAAAAGCTTCAAGACATGTATTTTTTTTAATTTTATTACTGTAATGTATTGTGTTTAAATTCGTAATAATAAGATTCGTTTTCGTTAATTATGTGATTATGATAATTCAATGTTCATAAACTCAACAGCAACATTGTGCTTTGCAGTGCCCTGACTGTGTGTTCATGTACAAAAACCGACACCAATATTTTGTAAACTAACTTCTGCCCGCAACTTCGTCTGCGTCAAATTTCTTGCTCCCCAACCCAATCCGTCGCATCGTATCGCCTGGCCGTGCGAGCACTTCGTATTCGTGATTTTGTTATTTTTGCTCGGCTCCTATCGGCCATAGCGTGATGTTATATAGCCTATAGCCTTCCCTAATAAATGAGCTATCTAACCCAGAAATAATTTTTCAAATCGGACCAGTAGTTCCTGAGATTAGCGCGTTCAAGCAAACAAAATAAACAAACTCTTCAGCCTAATAATATTAGTATAGATGTGTGATGTGCAAATAAATAAATAAAACGCGAAAATGTTTAGTAATGGCTTTCAGTATCACATACTCATTTTTGCTATACGAATAATACTAGGCGTTAATCATGACGCTTACATTTCATGAATAGCCAGAACTTTGCACTTACTACCAGAGCCACTCAATACCCTGCATTCATCACTCCAGCATTATCCATACGGTCCGAATTCATATGAAAGACCCAAAAAAAAAGAATGGCAAACAATAAAAGGCCGTCGGCAACGCGCGGTCATGAGAAAACGTGCGGGAAAATGTTGAGTGCCTCTGGTTTTTATGAGAAAAATGTGGCAGTAAAACTGTTCATTTTAGAAGTATTTAAATCACTCTGCAATAGGTTTCTTATTGTAAGGCTGTAGCTAAACCAGGTTTGGAGAAAACCTTCACCCTAAACTAAGGCCAATTTTTCCGGTGTTTTTTTACACAAAACTTTCAGCCTTATAATGTTCCCACTACTGGAACAGAGGCCTCCTCTCGATATGAGGGAGTCAGTGTATTTTTATTCCTGTTTAAACGTGGTAATTGGTAGTTTAGGCCAGAAAATGAGTAAGCCAAGAGGGATGACTTAAGGCGCCAATTTATTGAAAACGGTCAAAATCAAAATCAAAATATTTTTATTTCATATAAACCTGCATGGGCACTTATGAAACGTCAGAAGCTAGGTGCACGGTTCCAAATTGTTGTTTCCTATGGAGAAGAGCCGGCAAGAAACTCCACGGTTACTCTTTTAAAAATAATTGGGTTTAACAATATTTTCAAATTACAGAGATTAAATATATGGGAGGACAGCGCAGGCCTGTCAATAAGTACCAGGTACTTAGACGAATACAGAATAGAAAATCGTCTACAAATCTACAGTCAGTAAGGCCTACAACGTTCTCTCATTCACAATATGTAAAATAATCTACATAAATAAAATGAACCTAAATAAAATTGATGTATAATGTCAATTAATGACGAGAATATGTCAGCATTGTAAAAATGAAAAGAATTAAAAAGAACTTTGTATTTGAGAGCAGTTAATAGACTTTCACATAGTTATGCTGTTAATGAGGTACCAGGGAAGCCACATGTGCAGAAGGAATTAATGCCAAACTTCCCTGTCTTCAACGTAGTCTTTTATCTTATAATATGCTTTTTTGATAAGGACACGTTTGATGTGCGTTTTAAACTTTCCATCGCTAAGTTCTGTAACCGACTTTGGCAACTTGTTATAGAAGCGGATACTGTTTATTAGAAATGACTTGCTAGTTTTAGTCAGTCTAAATTTTGGAATCACAATTTCATCTTTACTACGTGTATTCAGATTATGGAAATCGCATCGTTTTTTGAAAAGGCCTAAGTTTTTGCGAACATATAAGATATAGGTCAGAAAGGTGGTTTTTTTAAAAGCAGTGTATCTCTTTAACCGTAAATAATTTTGGAAGAAAATAAAATTATGGTATATTCAAGTCTTTTTTGCATACGGTGATCGAACTCAAAACATAATTAAACATACTTTAATGCACCAGAAAATCATCTATGTCACCTCTTAATAATCTTTAACCATAAAATTTTAAATGCCAAACTGCATTCAGTGGTGGATTATTTGTTATTAAAAAATATATCACTGAATGCATAACAATGCAATTGATATCTAATTTTATAAGATTTTATTTGCATTTTAATCTAATTTATTACAACAGATTTTAACCCGTATCAGATTGCAATAAGAACTATTACCGCTCATAACGCCATTAATCTACCTACTTGCAATCGATTGCTCTGCCACGACTTTTATGTTTTAACTTTTTTTTTTGAAGAAAGAAAAAAGAACAATTATTTTGTGACAGTTTATGATATACGAAACAAAAAAAAATTCAAAAATGACATACTTTAAAAAAACAGTGCATGAGTCACGGCTGCGCCAAAGACGTCCGTTTCAGCCTCTGTGATTTCAGCACACATGCTGATGCTGTCTGAAGAGATGTCAGCATCAACTGGTGGGGTCCGCAAGGGCCGATGCCAGTAAAACGTGCGTGTTGTCCGAAAAAGATACCGTGGCCCCTGGCACACAGGCAACTGAAGGAACACGGGTCGGGTTTAGTCAGTAAAAGTCTGACATGATCTCCCGCTACTTTGATGATTTCCCACCCAAAAAAAAACCTCTGTGATTTCAGCACACATGCTGATGCTGTCTGACGGTGGTTTTAAAACATACAATTTCAAAAAACACAACATCACGCCTTGTTTTCCCGAAAGGTTGGGCAGAAGTGTACACTTTCATTTCGCCTGGTATTTTTAAGTCCCATGTAATAGGAGGAGAGCCATCACCCGAGCACAGATCCAGACTCCAGGATGTGAAACTTCAGATAGAAAAATCCAATAACAGCTTGCCCGAATTGGGGATCCCATCACCACTAGACCAACGAGTACAGTTACAAGTTCAGTACAATTTCAAATATTTTATATATTTTTTATCATCATAATCATCATTTCAGCCGAAAGAAGTCCACTGCTGGACATAGGCCTCCCTCAAAAGGGGGGTTTTGCTATAATCGCCACGCTTGGCAGGCGGATAACTCTATTGCCCATTCTCTGGTAGGTAAGTCCCTTAGTCGCCTTCTACGACACCCACGGGAAGAAATGGGATGGTGCTATTCTTTTACGTCCACACGATTTTTTTTACACTTCTAAATAAACGAATTAACAAGTAAATTTTATAGCGAGTTAAAAGGATTTCACGTTTATTACGAGATCTATAATAATTAAGCAGTGAACGTTTCAGACCTAGGTGGGTACCGAAAGATACACAAATAACTCCTTAACAAACGCGATCTGATTTAATAAAGAAGGGACTTAATTATGTAAAGGAAGGCTTTATAAAAACCTTGTTTACTCGAAAATGTTCTCATCAAGATACCCTTCAAGTTGATTAACGTTTTAGAGATAAACTCAACGAATCAGGGTATTTTTTTCGCTCTCTTCCCGTAATTAACTTCTAAATTATAAACGTACCTAGAAGTTTATTATTCTTAATTAAATATTTTTGGCTTCTTTCAAATTCTAACTTAATAAACCTCTGTGAGAAACGGACAAAACATTGATCTTGAATAAGAAAGGTTCTGTTTTTCCTTTAATTCGGATGCCTAAAAAGGTAACATATACAGGAAAAGTTTTTATCTAGTGCGCAAACTGTGACCATGAATTCAGCATATCATTCTAGGCCCCCGTAGCGTAGACATTTTTCATAGAAAAGTGCAAGGTATTGCACTTTTCTATGAAAAATGTCGCGGTCAAAATGATGTATGCAACAGCAGATTTTTTTTTTTGTATAACCGGCAAAAATTTCTAAAGGGTCTAGAATAACATAGAATAACATCAGCTATCTGCCGGTGAAAGTCCCGTCAAAATCAATCCAGCCGTTTTGGAGATTAGCCAAAGCCAACATTTATTGACAAATATAAAAAAAAATAGTACAAAGTTATTTTGACATTACAAACAGTCACACCACTTTTTTTGTTGTTTTTTTTTTTTTATTTGTCTGTCTGTTTGTTCCGGCTAATCTCCTTAAAGGTTTTGTCTCTTTGCCTCAGTAGTACGTTCCCGTGGGATAATTTGCGACATATACGCGTGCAAAGCCTCGGGAGAAAGCTAGTTTAAAATAGAAATGCGTGAACATTGTTGTGCTTAACACTAATAAATTGGAACAAGGACAGGAACCAGATAATGATCACTATAACAGGTCAGGGAGAAAACCTTGTGTAACAATAAACCCGATTATTTGTATAACTAGCTTCTCCCGGTTTGTTTTTTTGGGTGGGAAATCATCAAATATCTTTCCCCGCTCTGGGTAGATAAGGAGCAGGGCGTGTTGGACTTTTACTGACTAAAACCCACCCGTGTTCCTTCAGTTGCCTGTGTGCCAGGGGCCACGGCGGTATCTCTTTTGAACAACCCGCACCCCTGGCAGGCATCGGCCCTTGCGGGCCCCGTCATTTTGTGCTGACATCTCTTTGAGGCGCGCGTGGAACACAACACGCCGTCGACCTGGGCTTGGTCCTTACCGGACAGCGAGCTATCCAATACTCGCCATCCGCAGGCAATCAAAGCAAAGCTTCAATTTAATTTAAGGTGTTAATTCCTTAACGGAACCAAAGAAGCATCAATGCTGAATGGTATACTACCAAATGCTTGGCAGAAGTTTTCTCTGTTGTGAGCAACAAGCGGACAAACACAAAGCTCCGCGGGCTACTGCTCCACCACGACAACGCGCCTTCATACACTGCGCTCAAAATGAGGGACTTCCTGGACAGCACGCCGGTCAAACTCCTGGGTCATCCTCCTTACAGCCCTGGCCTAGCACCATATGACTTCTTTTTATTCCCGAAAATAATAATCCGCTCAAAGGGATACAATTTTCGTCGCCGGAAGATGCGCTGTCAGCGTTCGAGCAGGCTGTAAACAAGGTGTCTGCGGCGGACTGGAAAAAGTGTTTCGAAAACTGGTTCAGACACATAAAACTTGTGGATGCCATCATGCGCGTGCGAGCCCTCACGACGGGGGATGCTGTGGCCCGGGGTGGGGTCGTCTTGGCGGTGTCTCTGGACATCGCCAATGCCTTCAACACCCTGCCCTGGAGTTGCATCAGGGAGGCACTCCGGTATCACCGGATGCCGACCTACCTCTGTCGTGTGGTCGAGGCCTATTTGACGGACAGGGCCGTCATCTACCCCAGTCACCTCGGAGAGTGGAACCGGCGAGAAATGTCGTGCGGTGTCCCACAGGGATCGGTCCTGGGGCCGCATCTGTGGGACATCGGGTACGACAGGGTGCTGCGCGCCGACCTCCCTGGCGACGTCATTGTAGTTTGCTACGCTGACGACACGCTAGTCCTAGCGCAGGGGAGGTCGTACCAGGCGGCGGCCGACTTAGCGACACAAGGGATTGCGACAATCGTAAATAGGATCCGGCAATTGGGACTCGAGGTGGCCTTGCACAAGTCCGAGGCCATGTGGTTTCATGGTCCTCGGAATGCGCCACCGACGGGTTCCCAGATAACGGTGGGAGGGTTTCACATCGGCGTCGAGTCGACGATGAAGTACCTGGGACTCGTCTTCGACAGTCGGTGGAACTTCGCGGAGCATTTCCGCCGTTTGGCTCCCAGACTGGAGCGGGCCGGGGCTGCGCTGAAGCGGCTCCTGCCCAATCTAGGGGGGCCAAACGCCTCCTGCCGGAGGCTCTACGTGCTCTACGTGGGGATCGTGCGGTCCATGGCCCTATACGGGGCGCCGGTGTGGGCGCCTACATTGAGGCGCCAACCAGCTCGCCGGTTGAGGGCGTCCCGTAGGGTCATGGCGATCAGAATCAGAATGATCCGGGGATATCGCACGATCTCCTGCGAGGCGGCGGGCCTCCTTGCCGGATTACCGCCATGGGATCTGGAGGCAAAGGTCCTCGCGCAAATATGGGAGTGGCGCGAGGAGGCCAAACGCCGGGGCGTAACTCCGTCACCTCCTTCAGCGAAGCAGTAATGCTCGCGAAGAGGGAGGCGGCGCACGTGAGGGAGAGGCAGCATATGCGCCCTCGCGACCCCAGTCGCCGCAGGATACGGAGACGCTCTGGGCGTCGGGAATCCCAGGCTGATTTCCGGCCACCGTAGGCATGGGCTTGCGGACGGCGAGTAATGGGTAGCTCGCTGTCCGGTAAGGACCTAGCCCAAGTCGACGTTGCGTTGTGTTCCACGCGCGCCTCAAAGAGATGTCAGCATAAAAAATGATGGGGCCCGCAAGGGCCGATGCCTATCAGAGGTGCGGGTTTGTTCGAAAGAGACACCACAGCCCCTGGCATACGGGCTACTGAAGGAACACGGGTGGGTTTTAGTCAGTAAAAGTCTGACACGCCCTCCTGCTCCACCCAGAGTTAGACGGGTTATTTGATGATTTCCCAACAAAAAAAAAAAACACAATATATATTTATGTACCTCATCATCTGCCTAGCCTTTTCCCAACTATGTTGGGGTCGGCTTCCAGTCTAACCGGATGCAGCTGAATACCAGTATATTACATGGAGCGACTGCCTATCTGACCTCCACAACCCAGTTACTGGGTAATACGGTACCCCTAAATATGTATATATTTATGTACCTATAGACCATTTATTTTTATTTTGGCAAAACTTTCTGAGTGTCCCACGTATCTTTATGATATTTTGTAGTTTAGATTTAGTCAGCTTGTTAAAGAATCAAATAAAGCTTCATCACGATTTACGCCCAGCTGAATGGAAGGTAAGTGGACATAATTGTCGCGCCGGTGACGCGGCTGGGGCGGCATGGCTCAGTAGCCACCCTTCCGAGCCACTGCGCCCGCCGCATGTAGCCACTGCGGGGGCTATTTGTGTGTTTATAGGTTAGCTGTAGGCTGCTCTATTACACTATTTAATTAATTGAGGGTAGGTATAGCAATTGTTGGTATATTGATTTTAGTGTCAAAATCAAAGCTAAATACAACGTTATTATCAATCCTACTAATCACGCAGAAATTGCTGAAAGGATTTGGATGAAATTTGTCGCACGACAGATATCCCGGTGAATTACGTACGGAAAGTTATGCCATTTTTTAAATCACATTATTATTATTATCCAGGAATCTTCCTTAAAGGCTAAAATAAAATAGCTCATTTTAAGAGAATAATAAAAAGGTGATGTTTGATTATTCACTTGATTCAACATTAAAACTCTATATCATTTTTTATGTGGCATATTTCGCCAGTCGTGACGAAGAATGAAAGAATCTAGGTCGTCGTGCCAGCCAGAGTTTCTCTGGCCTATCTCGGTGGCGACGCACGTCTTGAAGTACCTGCTGCACATCTGCTACCTAGGCACATATATCCTGATAGATCCTGTATGGGTGGCCCACCCAGTCCCATTTCCTCCCTCCAGTCTTAGAGCGTATTACTGTGTTGCAAATTATATCTGGTAGATTTGTATCAATATCAATGCGGCAAAAAAACAAAGAGAAACCGAGGAACTAAAACAAAATATGTACAATGAAAGAGGCAGACGTCTTTTTAAAAAAAGCTATGGCAGACAGACAGGCAAACACACGAGTGATCCTTTAAGGGTTCCGTTTTTTCATAGGGACGTACGAAACCCTAAAATGTGGTAATAAGATAGTGGCCCTTTATTCATCAGAAAATAACAATAAAACTTAAAAGAGTGAAATGTCAATACTACGTAGATACAAGAGCTGAACAAACCGTCGCGTCGCCAACTTTGCAGTTTTTTTTTTTAAGTTTGTAAATAATTTATACTATCTGAAGGTATATAGTAAGATTTCCGCAGACCTTTTCTCTGGGAGATCCCCAACTTAATATAGCATGATGCACTTAAACCTTTTTTGCGTATTGATACCTTTATGTTCTCTTTTTACCAGTTTAATATCGGCTTGCTTCTTTTAAATGACGTGTGCTTATGTATGTATGTCCACTCTAAGAAAAAAGATTAAAATTTATTTAGAGTCTATACCAAATTACTATCAGTGGAATTTAATTCCGTTCCGTGTGGTGCCGGACGTAAAAGAATACCACCATCCCTTTTCTTCCCGTGTGTGTCGTAGAAACTAAGGGACCAGAGAATGGGCAGCAGCGTTCTCTATGCATTTTACTACCATACTGCGATCGCCAACCCGCCTGTCAAGCGTGGCGATTATGGCAATCCCCTCTCCGTTTGGAGGAGGCCTACGTCCAGCAGTGGACTTCTTTGGCTAAAATGATGATGATGAATTTAATTCTCTAAACGTAAACATACGCCTTTTGTTCCCTTTCCTCGTTCTTCGTCCATACATGTGGTCTTACACGCACACCCCGGTTGCGAGTACTACGGACCTCAGCATTATTACCGTATAATATTCCCACTACTAGGACACAGACCTGCTGTGATTTTACCACGCGGGCCCAGTGTGGGTTTTCTTTTGTACGCTGGAAAATCATCAAATGACTTCTCCCGCTCTGGGTAGAGGAGGGCGTGTCAGACTTTTACTGACTAAAACCCACCCGTGTTCCCTCAGTTGCCTGTGTACCAGGGGCGACGGTATCTCTTTCGAACAACCCGCACCCCTGGCAGGCATTGGCCCTTGCGGACCCCACCAGTTGTTGCTGACATATCTGACGGCACGCGTGGAACACAACCGTCCCGCCTACCACTTTTCGGCCGCAGGGGATAGGGAGAGCGGTCAGCGCTATATCGATACTCCTCTTCCCCTGCGGCCCTACCGCGTCCACCATCACACGGTGGCAGCCCCGTCCAGGCCACGGAAGGGAAGAGCCCTGCTCAGAAGCACCGGCACTCCTCCTCTGCCGCAGCCCGTAACCCTCAGCCGCGATGCCTCCCATTCGACATCGCGGCCCACATCAGTTGCGGTGCACCTCACCGCAACCTACTTTTTGACCGCTACATCGGCTTGAAGGCAAAAGCCCTGACGAGCGGCCCCACCTTTGGGTACCTCTTCGCTTCACCGTGGCTGGGAGACCACGGTTACTGAGCCCCCCGCAACGACAATGCGGGAACCCACTCGGGGGCATCTGACATCTACCAACCCACTTGCAGTGTGGGTTGGTAGACGTCACATGTCTTCGAATTGTTGGTTCTAGGACATGCCGGTTTCCATACGATGTTTTGGTTCACCGTTTTGAGAGAAAGGGTTTCCAACCTACGACCTAGAACCCGTAACTCAAGGCCGTAACCCTTGGGCAACCACTTTTTTCGCTATGCACCTGATCATTCTGAAGTATGTTCCGTGTAAAATTCCTTTTCAGAAAATGTTAGTACCTATCGTCATTGTTTATCATAATGTCAGATGCATACCAAAACTCAAAGTATTGATATTGTATTACAAATTCAAAAGGTCGAAGGCAAAACCGCAGGTCGAACGTGTCGGTAATAAATCACGAGCGGTAAGCTTAGTAGGGATTGTCAACTTTGTTTGCCGAAGTACTTACTTGAAAGGGTCCTTTGATACATACGTACTTATGTGCCCTAAACAGATGACTCGAGTGCCCTTAACGACGTACATATATATGAAAGGTAAATGATAGCAGATTTAATGTATTGTTATTTCACTATCTAGGTTGAATAGGGATATCATTTTTTGAATACCACTATTGATTGAATGGTACCTGGTAAACACCAGGTTTACCACCTTTTATTTTATTACTAAAATGTTACTTTTGTCATTATTTTATTCACGAAAACATTATCTCAAGTAAGTTTTTAAACAGCCTAGTTCCATAATTCATAAAAACTATTACATCCGCAGCTCACAAAATTAAAGATGAGATGCTACGTATCGGGGTACGGCGTAGTACGCATCAAGCTACGGCGTAGCATATACTGTTCTACGCTACGGCGTAGAACAGTATATGCTACGGTACGCACTAAGCTACGGCCTATACTACGCACCTTTCTTCGACCGCGTAGTCTTGGAAGTATTGCAAGTATTTCGGGACGTTTTAGGAAGCTTTCTCTGTATGATAATATTCATTATTTTTTTGTTGGAAAGCTTTATAAAAGAGACTAATGGTCACCTTGTTCATGAAACCTAACCTTACATAATATTTTGCAGTATAAAATCGTGTAATTGTTTAGTTCTTGTTTGTATTCCCTTCCTTTTCCGAGATCGGAACACAAAACAGTGTTGACCTCAAATACGCTGTACCAAGTGTTCATAGGAATGTGGGCGGGCACACCAAACAGAGAGAAAATAACTAAACTAGACTTGATTTAATGGTACACTTTTCTTTGAAAATTGCCTTAAATTATAATCAAATAGCTGTGAATCTCGGTTTCCACTTCGCTGGCGTGGAGTTAAAGTTTTACGGTAGTAGAAAAAATCTATATTATTATTCAACAATTTATTCATTGAATAATTCCGCAGTGCGAAGTCGTTGACCTCTAAATATTCAGTGGTATTATCTCATGCAATGCAGGTAATAATATTGTAAGAAATCTAATAAAACATTGATGAGGTTTCAAGGTAAAAGCTATTTATTTTAAATAAAGTGAATATTTAAGGTAGTAATAAATTAATTACTGACGTTGCAATGTATTTCACAATATTTAATAATCTTTCCCGAATAACATCTACAGAAAAATATGGTCCAATAAAATAATTCCTTGGCATTGTCACACACGTCATACTGCATACATATTTAAACACATTTGATTTAATAATCCATATTTACATTTAAATGAGAATAATTTGTAGCGATATTTTGTTTTTGGGTAATAAAATACAACAGCGTATCAGTTTTCTTTTATCTGTACACAGGATGGCGAAAAACGGACGCACAACCCGTGGATACCATGAAACTATGGATAAGTACAGAGGCCAGCACATCAAGCTACCCCAATCTGTCAAATTTCTTTGATAGTTTTTCAACTTTATTGCAAAGGAATAAGGTTTATGTTCAGTTGGGAAATTTTGACAGTTTGGGATAGCTTGACCTGCTGGCGACTGTACATGATTTTAGACACCACCTGCGTTGAAATTGTACGTCAGTTATTTAAAAAATAACAGTGGTACTCCGGGAGTGCCGTGAAAACTTGAACAATTACGTGTGTATTTTTTGAATCGTCAGACTAAACAACGTTCAACGTACGTTCAACGTTGTTCGTTCGTACGTTCGTGTTGTCAGTGGTGTTGGTAACAGTGTCGCGAGTTCAATTGTTTTTTCCCATAGCAAAAAATTCCCAACGCGCCTAAAGAAGTTTTTCACTCCAAAAATGGGACAAACGTACATGCAATGGGGTCCAGAATTATATACTCTTTCTTTCTTTCTTTTTTTTTTAAAACGTTGCCCCACACTAGGAATTTCTCCTGTATTGTGGGTGCGTTTACAAACATTTAAACTCACATACACAAACGGCCAGACCCGGAACAACTACTTGTAGGTCATACAAATATTTGTTCCGAGCGGGAATCGAACCCGCGACACGCAGCGCAGCAGTCAATCGCTTTACCACTGCGCAAACCGTGCCGTACACTGAATCCAAGGTACCGGGTTGTACGTTGATGTCCCTGCGACTCTGTATGCGTATAGTCCAGGGGTCGGCAACCTTTTGAGTCGAAAGAGTCAAATATCACAATTTACAAAATTTAAAAGTTTTGAAAGAGCCACAAAAAATTAAAATATCATATGGATTACGAAACACGTCACAGTTATTATTGATTTCATAGTTAAATTGCATGAAATCGGGGTTTAAACGCAAGGTGACCGAAAATGGGCGTGGCCTAACCTACTACGTCATTTGCAAACTCGCCCTTTTATATTTGGTAGCTCACCTGGTAAAAGGTTTTTTGTGGTTTTTATTGCGATCTATAATTTTTTGCAGAAATTCAGCAATATGTATGGATTTAAATTATATAATATTTGCGTATGGAACTAAAGAGCCGCAGCGTCACATCCAAAGAGCCGCATGTGACTCGCGAACCGCAGGTTGCCGACCCTTGGCATAGTTTTTTTTTTTTTTTGGCTGGGAAATCATCAAATGACTTCTGCTGCTGAGTAGAGCAGGAGGGGCGTGTCAGACTTTTACTGACTAAAACCCACCCGTGTTCCCTCAGTAGCCCGTATGCCAGGGGCTGTGGTATCTCTTTCGAACAAACCCGCACCCCTGGCAGGCATCGGCCCTTGCGGACCCCACCAGTGGTTGCTGACATCTTTGACGGCGCGCGTGTGAAACACAACCCGCCGTCCCGTCTACCACTTTTCGGCCGCAGGGGATAGGGAGAGCGGCTGACGCTATACCGACACTCCTCTTCCCCTGCGGCCCCACCGCGTCCGCCATCAAACGGTGGCGGCCCCGTCCAGGCCACAGAAGGGAAAAGCGCTGCTCAGAAGCACCGGCACTCCTCCTCTACCGCAGCCCGTAACCCTCAGCCGCGATGCCTCCCATTCGACATCGCGGCCCACCTCAGTTGCGGTGCAACTCACCGCAACCTACTTTTTGGCCGCTACGTCAATGGCTTGAAGGCATCAAATGCCCTGACGAGCAGCCCCACCTTTGGGTTCCTCTTGGCTTCACCGTGGCTGGAATCCACGATTACTGAGCCCCCCCGCAACGACAATGCGGGAACCCACTCGGGGGGGACCCTTGGTATAGTCAGATAGATACAGGATTTTAATATGTTACATACATATGTACCTTTAAATACTTAAACTAACGCCTTCTCACGTGGGAAGGCAGAAAGTACAGAACGTACTGCTACGATTCTTAGATACTCTTCATACCTCGTTAATGTTTATACATCCACACCGGTTCCGAGTGCTACGCACTCGATCTTTCTGAAGAACTTCACTAATAAGGTCACTATTAGTGACCTCTACAAGGACATACAGTGACTCACTGCATATCCTTCTAGGGCGTTTCTCCCGGCTTTTAATATTTTCTTAAAACATTACTACCTACATTGGTTAATAGTAGACCATACGAGCTAGCAATAGACAGAAGTCTATTTATTAAATATTTTATTGCGGAAACTGTCAGCAATTTTTGAACGTTCATAAAGCTATATATTGCATGCTGCTGAAAAATGCATAACTCTAAAACCGTCTGCAATTTAAAAAAAAACCGCTTATAAAGCGATGCTTTATGCAACAGCATGCAATGCATAGCTCTATGACACCGCAAACATTCCAAAATTGCAGATGACCATCACTATGACAGTTTCCGCACATAAAAATATGTTGAAATAGATCTTTTGACATAGGTATTATTGTGACCGGATGACATATTATAGTCCTCTCAGCGGAGACTAGCCATCGACAGGGGGAATATATGGTGCACAGGTGTGTGCGCAGATACTTTCTACTCTCACTCTTATAGTCGGATGGGACGGCAACTCGACACGACCGGAGAGAGATCAGGTGCAGGATCAACGACTAAACGTACTTTTCGAAAGCACGGGGGAGAGGGTGTATCACATCACCGACTTCGAAACTCCTGGCTGCTATTGAGAAATTCCTAATAGGAAAACCTAATAACATTTACCGACCGGACCGGACCGGATTACTAAGTAGTTCCACCATGATCACCACGCTTGGCAAGCGGGTTGGCGATCGCAGTATGATGATAAAATGCATAGAAAACGCCACTGCCTATGCTCTGGCAAGTCCCTTAGTCGCCTTCTACAACACAGGAAGAAATGGTATGGTGCTATTCTTTTTACGTCCGTCACCTGGAACCTGCAATTTTGCAGTTTTACTCAATCAATCAATTTAAAAGTTCATTCAAATTATGCTGAGGATCAGCAGTTTTCGATCGTCAAAACTCATTCATCATCATTTCAGCCAAAAGACGTCCACTGCTGGACATAGGCCTCCCCCAGGATGGGGTTTTTGCCATAATCGCCACGCTTGGCAGGCGGGTTGGCGATCGCAGTATGGTGGTAAAATGCATAGAGAACGCTGCTGCCCATTCTCTGGTAAGTCCCTTAGTCGCCTTTTACGACACCCACGGGAAGAAATGGGATGGTGCTATTATTTTACGCCCGGCGACACATACGGGACAAAACTACCCTTCACCAATCCTTGGAGCTTTAGCTAGGAAGAAGAAGTGGCGCCACTGTCTCCCCAGCAGCACAGCAGTCTATTTAGTTTGATAAACTTGATTCTATATAATAGAAGGTAGGCCATAATTAGGCAATTAATAGCTTATAATTATTGCAGTCTACCAACCCGCACTGGGCCCGCGTGGTGGATGACATCCCACTCCCTCTCCCAGAGAGGAGGCCTATGTCCCAGCAGTGGGACAGCTGATTATGACTGCAGTCTAAATTAGTTTTGAGGAAGCCATAAAAATAAAACGCATACCTGCTTAACTACGACCAAAATACCTTTAAAATCGTAAACAGCAGATGAAATATTAAAATGAATAGTTTTATTATACGAGCTACGTCAATACAGAGCCGATAGTATCATTTTAACAATTTATTATAGTGTGTGGGATTTAATTATTTCGTGTGGACGTTTTCTTGAATAATTAACATTTTTTTACATTTGAAGGGATTGGTGACGCGGGCGAGTTTGCTTTTAATTACTTCCTATGTTTTGATTCGGTGTTTTTATTATTATGAATTTTGTTAGTTTTTAGTTCCTATAAGAATTGATCTATAAATAGAAGCTAAATGAGCATTAGTACCGTAGTGCTTATACCCTGAATTAACTTTTTGTGTCGTTACTATAATTATCGTGTTTGAGGGGCTTGAGGTTAAGTAATTTAACAGCCGCACGGGTTGATCGATCAGGTTAAGCTACGCTTGCCGCGGTTGGTCCGTGGATGGGTGCCCATTTTTATTTACCAAGAACCCCCCGTGCCTCGGAAAGCACGCTAAGCTGTTAATCCCAGCTGTCATTCGTGGATCTCTGACAGTCGTTACGGGTTGTCAGAAACTAGAAAGTTTGACAACCAGTCTTACCAAGGCGTACCGTATTACCCAATAACTGGGTTCTGGAGGTCAAATAGGCAGTCGCTCCATGTAAAATACTGGTATTCAGCTGCATCGGGTTAGAATGGAAACCGATTCCTAATATAGTTGAGAAAACGCTAGGTACATGACGATGAATAATAATTAGCGTATTGTTTGTGTCATACTCAGATTATAAAACAAAGGCAGATAGACCGCGCGGAACACCAAGACTGAAGCCAAAATACCAAATACTAAAGCGTCGCTTTGCATATAATGCGAGGCTTAAGTATTTATTTTTTTGACTCATGGGTGTTCCGCGCGATCTATCTGCCTTTGTTTTGTAATCAAAACAAAAAAAAAATACTAAAGCGTCGCATTGTATGTTACATAAAATGCGACGCTTTTGTATTTGGTTTTTTGGCCTCATTCTTGGTGTTCCGCGCGGTCTATCTGCCTTTGTTTTATAATCTGAGGTTTCATAATTATAGTTTTCGTTTTTTTTTTTACATTTGTCCTATCGTATTTTATCTATATATTTTTTTTTTTTTTTATAAAAGGCAATACTCTCCATTTGGTTTATAAAAACGTACACAATCCCCTACAAGTAACAGTTGCTTCTTAGAAAAATATCCAAGTTACAATTTTATTTCTTCTTAAAGTATTTCTGAAGGGGCGGAACTTCGTAACAAGTTTCCAGATCCCTGTTCCACTGTCATTGTTGGATCGTTTCAGGTAACATCTCATTATCCTTATTTCCTTTCAACGAAGGTAGTTGACGGTGACCTTGTTAGTAAATACTATAACTTTTGCATACCTTTAAGTATTTGTGTTTTGAGCAGTGGTAGTTCAGTGCTGCCGGTACCGACTTACGAGTTGTAGATCGTAAGTTAGATCCAGGCAGGCAGTTCACGACGGTCAGGGAAAACTTCCAACGACGCGCACTGGGCCCGCGTGGTGGATTATGGCCCACTCCCTCTCACAGAGAGTAGGCCTGTGTCCCAGCAGTGGGAACTTTATAAGATGATTGTGTTGTTATTTGTGATTTGCTGTGTTGACTTGTGATTTCCTGTGTCCTAGTAAGATTTAAGAAGTGTCCCTGGATTTTCATAAACCCACCATTATAGTGGGTATATCAAGCTTTATAGTAGTTCGTCTTCGAATTGACTCCACACGTACATTTAAGCATTACCACACTTCGAAATTTATTGTGTGGAGTCTAGCCTATTCTGGGCAGTCAGCAAGCTGGAATAGAACACGACATGGCCCGACATAACCAAAAAAAATCCAAACTTATCTCGCAGTGGGTTTGACATTGTTCGAAGAATAGATGGCCAATATAAGCGAGATCACCTGGACTCCTCTAATAAGGATTCGTCCTTGGCAGCTATAGACAGAGAGAGGTGAAAACAGAGTACCTTAAGTAAGAGTAAGAGGCCTTTTAGCAGCGGTGGGACTTTAATGGCTAATAATAAATCATAGTTCTTGGTGACCAGTTCACTTTAGCCACCCAAACCTTTACACCAATTTCTTTTTTTCCATATCCTGCAATAGTTCAACACCACCCGGGAGTTATCCTTGGGTGTACTAGCACAGTGTACAGGGATAATAGTCGGTTTGTGCTTTATTTTCTTTACTAGAGTCTAACAGCCCTTTGTGAGTTGATTTCGGCTCGTCGTATGCCTACCAAAGTTCTAGAACCCTATGGTCCGGATATTTGCGAAAAACTTCAAATTTAATAATATTAATCCGTTATAAGTAGATGAAAAAAACGTGTTTCTTTTGAACCATGAAAATAATTGTAGGTTTCCAAGTTTGAACAAAAAAAGATGTTTATAATAAAAAAATAAGCTCTGCCAATCATGATCAGACAGAAATGTGTTAATAAATATTATGCAATATCTGCTCATCGATCAAGCCAATAAATTGCTAGCAGCATAATGTGAATCAATTACTATTATCAAGGCTATGAGGCTGCATCACAGTTTAATTACATTCACTGATGCTTGTCTAAACACACATGCAATAATTAGCTTAAATCATGACGTTCAATCATCAATTTTAAATGCAAATGACATTATTAACATAACTACGTTAGTACATAAAATTAGGCTGTATTCAAGAGTTGCAAGAATTTAATAAAACATAAGCCAAAAATAAGCCATGACAGCTAAGAGATGACCAGCCCCTACTGACGGCGCTCGTTTTGGCGCCCTTTGAACATGACGTATAGATCAGCACCATTCAGCTCAACCATTTTGAAGTGAACTTAATGATCCAACACACACGCCACCACCTGCGAGACATTTGAGTGAGCGTGACATACTCTCAGCCGCCAGGAAACATTAAAGTCAATGAAAGACGTTAACTTTAAATAAAACCTTCGAAATAAATACACTACACCATATCACTATCGTTCAAACTCAAGCTATTTATTTCAAATAAGTAAACCAAATACTGATACTTTCAAGGAATCATTCAGAAAGATGAAGGTGGTTGCCCATTCTAAAGCGTAGTACCTAGGTACCTATGGAGAAGAACCGGCAAGAAACTATACGGACATATTGTACCATATACATTGGTCACATCAGTAATGTTGAATTTATATATGTGAAAACGCTGTAGAAAGACGTACACGTTAAAAGCGTCTGTAATAAAAAAAGTAAAAATAAAAAAAAATAAGCCGTGGAAGCTAAGAGATGACTAGACCCTACTGACGGCGCTCGTTTACGAACATGACGTATAGATCAGCACCATTCAGCTCAACCATTTTGAAGTGAACTTAATGATCCAACACACACGCCACCACCTGCGAGACATTTGAGTGAGCGTGACATACTCTCAGCCGCCAGGAAACATTAAAGTCAATGAAAGACGTTAACTTTAAATAAAACCTTCGAAATAAATACACTACACCATATCACTATCGTTCAAACTCAAGCTATTTATTTCAAATAAGTAAACCAAATACTGGTACTGTCAAGGAATCATTCAGAAAGATGAAGGTGGTTGCCCATTCTAAAGCGTAGTACCTAGGTACCTATGGAGAAGAACCGGCAAGAAACTATACGGACATATTGTACCATATACATTGGTCACATCAGTAATGTTGAATTTATACATGTGAAAATGCTGTGGAATGACGTACACGTTAAAAGCGTCTGTAATAAAAAAGTAAAAATATAAAAAAATAAGCCGTGGAAGCTAAGAGATGACTAGGCTCTACTGACGGCGCTCGTTTACGAACATGACGTATAGATCAGCACCATTCAGCTCAACCATTTTGAAGTGAACTTAATGATCACACACACACACGCCACCACCAGCGAGACATTTGAGTGAGCATGAGCATGACATACTCTCAGCCGCCAGAAAACATTCAAGTCAATGAAAGACGTTAACTTCAAATTATTATATTATCTCATGTAGCTTAACCGTCAAATTTTTTTTTGTGGATCTAATTATTGATTAAAGATCTAGTTTCAGACAGAATTGGCACATCGGCTAGGTATATTATGAATGGTGTTGGTTGACTCATCTTTTATATAATTTACGATGTAGATAAAACTAGACAGTGATCTGATATTCAATGATAAAGATCTAAATTAGTAATGTTTATCATTCAATATGTCAGCAGCAATTCATAAAATAAATGCCTCGCGTACTTTACTCATATTTATAATAGAATTCTTCTTAAATCGCTGACTACTCGCGGATATAATGTGCAATCAATTAGATCCGGATACATAAATTACTCGGTACAAATATATACTTCCTATAAGAGCCTTCAATTGAAACTGACAAGTATTATTGATATTGAAGGCAGCGGAAAGAATAATGCTCCATTATTGTCCTAGTCTACCTATACACATGACTATTTCTTTATATGATTCATTTGTCATTATCGTAGAGGTATCTATTTCATAGAATCCGACTCGGCTGGGCAGCGTTCGGGAAGCTTCGCAATATCTTCTCGTCCCACATACCGCAGTGTCTCAAGACATGAGTCTTTGACCAGTGCGTGTTGCCAGTGATGACGTATGGAACCGAAACGTGGTCGCTCACAATGGGCCTCATAAAAAGGCTTAAAGTAACCCATAGGGCAATGGAGAGGGCTATGCTTGGAGTTTCCCTATGTGATCGAATCAGGAATGAAGATATCCGCAGGAGAACCAAAGTAACCGACATAGCCCGAAGAATTGCCAAACTTAAGTGGCAGTGGGCAGGGCACATTGCTCGCAGAACAGATGGCTGATGGGGCCGAAAGGTTCTGGAGTGGCGACCGCGCACCGGCAGATAAGGCCTCCTACAAGGTGGAGCGATGGCCTTGTGAGGGCCGCAAGACTCCGCTGGGTGCGGGAAGCACAGAACCGGTTGAAGTGGCGGAGCTTGGGGGAGGCCTATGTCCAGCAGTGGACGTCTTTCGGCTGAAATTATGATGATAATTTTGTTTTTTATTTATCGTTATTTTTAGACTTTATTAAGTACCTACATACAAAGCAGATATCTAAAGTTTATTACAGTGCAAAATATTGAGTAACTAAAGTATATTTGAAAACTTACTGGATTATAAACTAATCTATTTGTCCAGGCAGAGCAATTTATTTATTTATTTATGCCTTACTTCCTCTCATAGAGAGGAGGGCTGATACACAGCCCTCCTCTCTATGAGAGGAAGTAAGGCATATTCACCATGTGGACGCACTGTGAATTGGCGGATGCCATGTCTTCGAATGTTTTCTTCTAGGACATGCCGGTTTCCTCACGATGTTTATCTTCACAGTATTCTTCCTTGTCTATTTAATGGCTAACAAAGAAGCAGGCTGTCCACCATGGTTAATGTTTATCGTTGTCCATGGACATCCGCAACATCAAAGGCATCGCATTTTCGTTGTATTTCTAGAGACTACTTAAATCTCTCTCTCAATATGCCTTTAGTTGTAACAAGCTGAACTATTATCTCATTAGCTGTTGCCAGCGACTTCGTCTGTGATCCAGGATGAAAAGTAGCCTATTTCCTCACCCAAATCATGGTCCATCGGTGTGCTGAATTTCATCCAAATCCGTACACCCATTTTAGCGTGAAAGCGTAACAACCAAACAACAATTAAACTTACTTTCGCATTTATAACATGAGTTGGGATTATATAACTTTAATTGCACCTTCAACTTGCTCCTTCAACATTTCTTGCTCTTGAAAATTGCTCCTTCTGTAAAGAATTTGATTCCTACTTAGTTTGCTTCAAACACAATCTTTTTGACCAGACAGAAGGTCATAAAACTCTACGTTTCACCCAAGAAACTTACACAAGACTCGTTGTGAACAAAACTAATGCAGTCGCCTTATTACTATTTTCCTTAATGTAAACTTATTGTCGTAAAGGTCAGCGTTCTCTACATACACGTCAACGACACCCCTGGCACATCTAAACCCTTTACAACAGACTACATTTCATTAGCCCCAGGTTGGCTATCTCCGCTACTAAAGGAAACTTTAAAAAGGTTCCTCGAAGTACTAAAGTACAGTGTCATGTATGTGGGTACTTAGGTAGTTAATTACATTACTGTGCCAAAGTTTAGTATCTAGCACTAATAATAGGTCTTTACCTATGAAATTGCCGTTTTGTATGAAAAAATTTAAACGAATTTTTTTCATGAATTTTTTATTTGTATTAATCGAAGTAATCATCCATGCAATCAATGCATCTTTGCCATCGCAGTGGCAGTTTATTGATGCCCTTCTTAAAGAAATCAGCTGGACGGGAGGCAACAAATTCTTCAAAGGCATTTTGTACTGCCTCTCGGGTATTAAATTTTTTTCCCGCCAAGAAGTTATCCAAATTCTGGAAAAAGTAGTAGTCTGTAGGCGCAAGGTCTGGTGAGTAGGGCGGATGACGGAGAGCTTCCAACCCCAGTTCTTGCAACTTGGAGACCGTCTGCTGTGCAGTATGAGGTCGCGCGTTGTCGTGCAGGAGCAGCGGAGACGAGCGATTGACCAATGCTGGTTGGAGATGCGCCAGCTTCTCCATCATTGTGTTCAGTTCTTCACAGTACACATCTGCAGTAATGCTCACCCCGTTTGGTAAGAAGCTGTGATGAATCACACCGGCGCTAGACCACCAAACAGTGACCATCACTTTTCTAGGGGTAAGTTTTCGTTTAGGGCATTGTTTAGGTGCTGAACCAGGATCCAACCAACTTGCTGAGCGCTTACGGTTATCAAACAGAATCCATTTTTCATCGCAGGTAACAATGCGGTTCAAAATTCCTTCATTTGTGTGTCTGTTGAGCAGTGCAAGGCACGTCTCGACGCGTACTTCGCGCTGGCGATCATTGAGTTCGTGGGGCACCCATTTGTCAAGCTTTTTTACCTTGCCAATTTGACGCAAATGGACCAATATTGTTTTGACGCTAACGTCGAAAGCTGCTGCTAATTCAGCCGTAGATTGTGTATCATCAGCTTCCACAATCGCCTTTAATTCGTCATTGTCGACCAAAGTCTTCGGACGACCGCGAGGTTCATTTTTCAGGTCGAAATTTCCAGAACGGAAGCGAGCAAACCAATAACAGGTGGTGCGTTGGTTTGTAGTGTTAGCTCCGTAAACGTCGTTGATGTTGCGTGCCGCTTGTGCCGCGTTGCTGCCACGACGGTACTCATATTCCATAATTACTCGAATTTTTAACGTATCCATGATGACGAAAAAGATTGAAATGCGATGAAAATGTAACACTAATCAATAAAGAAATGACTACTTTTAGAAAAAAAAATCCATGTTTTTAAAATAAAATTAATTTGAAATTAGAATTCTTAGCCAAACAAAAATTATTTTGATTTGAAATGGCCAGTACTGCAGAACGGCAATTTCATAGGTAAAGACCTAATATAATAGGGTTTGGTTATTTGAAAAGCGTATTTGTAACTGTACATATATTTGTTTATTTCTTGGGTTAATTGATGAGACTTTATGGCTGGTGGAGCATCCGAGAATGATATGCCATTTCAAACCTTACTGTCTATCTATGTATATTTTAAAGAATTAACAGCGATCAATCAGGTTAAGCTACGCTTGATGCGGTTGGTCCGTGGATGGGTGACCATCTTTACATACAACACCCCTCCGTGAAACAGAGCCGTTGGTCCCGGCTGTTATTTGTGGATCTTTAACAGTTGTTCCGGGTCGCCAGAAGCCCGAAAGTGACAGCCAGTCTTACCAAGGGGTATCGTATTACCCAGTAACTGGGTTGTGGAGGTCAGATACGCAGTCGCTCCATGTAAAATACTGGTCTTCAGCTGCATCTGGTTAGACTAGAAACCAACCCCAATATAATTGGGAAAAGGCTAGGCAGATGATGATTGAGGATATCTTCGAAACTATGCATTTTTGGACCACATATTCTAGGACTATTTGTATAATTTATTTACTTCTAAATATAAATAATAAAAAGAAAAGTCCTGACTGATTGACTGACTCATCAACGCCCAGCCTAAACCCTTGGACCTAGAAAGCTGAAATTTTGCACAGAGGCTCCCTTTATAATGTAGACAAGGAATAAGGAAGGATTTTTCGAAATTCCACCCCTAAGCGCCGCGCGGGCGAAGCCGCTGGCAAAACCTAGTATAGAACATAACCCTAGAGTTATGGGATATAAAAAAAAACCGGTCAAGTGCGAGTTGGACTCGCGCACCGAGGGTTCCGTACAAACCTGTGGGTATATAAGTAAAAGTTCAAAATTGTCAAAAATGTTTTTTTTTATATGACGAAACTAAAAATTTTCGGTTTTCGTAATTTTTCCTATATCTGTACTATAAGACGTGACTTCGTACAAAATTTCAAGATTCTAAGTTCACGGGAAGTACCCTGTAGGTTTTGATTCCCGTGCGAGTTTCGAAAATTTGCGGAATTTTGCGGCCTAAATGGCTGTATCTTTTGATTGCGTTGACTTAGAAGGTTGATTTTTCTACAGCTTCCAGGGACAGTAGAACTAAGTATCATATAGAAATTTCAGTTTGATACCTCCACGCGTTCCTGAGAAAAACGGTCTTGACAGACGGACGGACGGACAACAAAGTGATCTTATAAGGGTTCCGTTTTTTCCTTTAGAGGTACGGAACCCTAAAAAGCAGAAAATAATAATTTAAAAAAACGCGGGGTGCTTGATATTAATTGATTATAAAAATACATCAAAAAGTAGCATTTGGTTTTAAAAGCGTGTTTTTTGGTTTTTTAATCTATTATTTATTTTGTACATTTTGACGTTCGTAAGTGCCTTTTATGTGCTTATTTGAAATAAACGCTTTGAATTTGACTTTGACTTGACTTAGACTTAATCGCTAAACTGTTCGACGTGCTTGGCTGTAAGAATTTCTAGTTTTTATAAGTATTTACGACACAATGAAATTCAAAACTAAACTACAGGAAGAGCTCGAAATTGATATTTTTATTCGTTCGCAGATTCTGCATAGTTACAAAATACCAATGTCCAAAATAAAGCCTTACAAGCGAAGCCTTACTAATCCTATCTTTTATTTCAGTATCTAAATCCAATTATATCCATTATATACTCCACACAAGCATTGATATAATTGTTAATAGCTAATATCCTGTCAACTACAGACATTAATAATGTATTCTAATTTAATGATACCAATCTAGATCGCTTCAGGCGCTTCATAAAAAAATTAGTTTATTCATGGAGCCCTGGAGACCTAGGTCGCAAGTCATGCATACATGAACATATAACGGTCTCATTTCTCTATCAAGGTTAGTTTCTATGTAGACTGAAATAATTGTCACTATATAGGCAGGTACAGCAGTGTTACTCCGTAACAAACTCATTATTTTTTTGTTGAAGTGAACTGTCATCGCACCGGACGCTAGGGATTGACAGCTCACTTCAAACTCAATTTCCCTAATGTTCAGAGAGCCCTTCTCTAAAAGGCTGGCTCTATGTCAAGGCCGGCTCAATTTGACCCTGTATCATGATACAGACACACCCTGTATTATGATACAGGGTCAAATTGAATTAGCTAACAAAACTACGTGATGGGTATCGAATTATCGATATAGCTAAACACGACAGAATAAAGTAGATGCTTTTTTTTTGTTGGTGATTTTGATACTAGAAGTATGACAACGAAAACTGATTTTCTATATTGATATTTGACTTGATACTTAATTTGACTGTATACAACACGCAAACACGGACACACACGCATAGACACACTTCACGTATAGCGCGTGCTCACTACTCGACTACGCGACTACTCACCATTTGTTTGAGATCATGGCTGGGGGCTATTCGTCAACGAAGATACAGGCCCGTCCGAAAGTAGTTCGATACTGCCGAGTGAACTCTACTCACAAATAATAAACTTTTTTGCACGGGCAAAAAAAAACTGTCGAGAATAAGGAGAACTGTCAAATAGTGGTGTCATTCATTTTTAGGTCGGCCCCCAAACTAAGCTTACGTCCGTAGGTGATATGGAATGGGTAATGCCTGTAGTTTCAGCCAAAACTACGGATTTCGTGCTTCCTTCTGCGCCCTACCTACGCATCGATGTGTGCGTGCACCTATTCTCGGTCGTTGGTATGGAGTTGACCTTCTGTACAAATTATGTTGTGGTTATAAACGTGACGGCCTGCCCAGCCGTGGTTATGGCTCAGCAAAACTTGTAGCTAATCTATCAATCAAGTCAATGTCAATGTTACAAGTGAAATATGTCTGGTTGTTTGTGGTTTGACATTCGTATGATAATATCATTGCCTAATTAAAATGCTATTGTATAGTAACAAGTTCAAATGGTCTCTGCCAAGTTCATCTAGTCGTGTGACCAAAATCCGTACGAGCGTTTCAGTGTTCCTAGTCAAGAATGCATAATTGCCTTATACTTTATGATCAATATCGTGAGTTAACCGGTATGTCCTAGAACCAAAAATTCGTCGTTACATCTACCAACCCGCACTGGGCCCGCGTGGTGGATAACGGCCTGCTCCCTCTCACAGAGAGGAGGCCTGTGTCCCAGCAGTGGGATCTCTATAAGCCTGATCACGTTATACAGGTTTTCCTAAGTTGCTACACCATGCCACAGTACACAGTCCTAGTTGTAATATTTGCTTACCTGGCAAATATTTTTACTACGGCGTACAACTGCCAAATGAAACAAATCTACAAAAACTTGGTACGTAAAAGGACGTTAACTTTTATTATAAACTTTCTCCAAAAAAAAAATACAATCGACTACCGGACTTCCTTCAGTTGTTTTGTTTATTGGATAAAGTTTTATTTTTCACTTTTTGTTAAAGCTACTAAGCTACCCCACACCAATTCCAAATTTCATCATCCTAGGGGCCAAAACAATGCATATTTATGCGATAGCAGCAATCGCGGTTCATTTGCTGTAATTTTTTGAAGAGTTCCGTTGTCTGTCTTCAAAACACATGATCAGATTAATATGAAATTTAAATAGAATAAACCCCTTTCGAATAAAAAAATCTATATATGACGGAGTTATGCCCGAACATCCACCCAAGTCCTAACCGTTAAAGAATTGTACCTTCCTTCATGAGCTCAGCATCATGAGATAATGATGACCATACACAAATGTCGCAATAGCTTAAGAAAATATATGGAAAACATTGTTAATACGTATAAAATTTTAGGGTTGGGATTCCGTCATCAGATCCTGACTCGGTGCCAATGAGACCACCTCAGTAGTATCCACTTTTAAATAGAAAAATAATTTTGAGGATCGGTCCACAAATGGAGGAGAAATCGGTGAAAATACATTTTAAAAAAACATAGTCGAACATACTCGTAGAACGTCCTCCTTTTTTCCGTCGTAAGTAGTAAAGTCTGTTAAAAATAGGATTGATTCTAGTCGCCCCTTTGATTAAGTAGTTTCGTATGGAGAAAAGTGGGTAACAAACTCCACCGTTACTCTTTTAAAATGTTTATTACGTCAATTATAGTTTTAGTAGGTCAAAAGGACTTAGTCTAAACCGACCAAGCTTAGGTTTAGTTTAAATTAACAAAATCAACTGATATGGTATATAGAGAATATCACGGATATACAATGACTTCACGTTCACATGCCGTAGTAGTGGCAAATTTTTGGGGCAACAATATTTTAGAAGCTTTCGTGCCATCGACACGAAGAAGATGAAGATCATCATCATCATCATTTCAGCCGAAAGACGTCCACTGCTGGACATAGGCCTCCCCCAAGCTCCACTACTTCAACCGGTTCTGTGCTTCTCGCATCCAGCGGACTCCCGCGGCCCTCACAAGGTCATCTGTCCACCTTGCCTTCCAGCTTTACGTCTTCCGGTACGCGGTCACCACTCCAGAACTTTTCGGCCCCATCGGCCATCTTGTCTGCGAGCAATGTGCCCTGCCCACTGCCACTTAAGTTTGGCAATTCTTCGGACTATGTCGGTTACCTTGGTTCTCCTGCGGATCTCTTCATTCCTGATTCGAATCGAATCAGATGAAGATAATGCCAATAGAAAACACAGTCGCGAAGCTGCAGACCCAGATCTTATGTAAACATAATAATGCGAGAATAAATAAAAGCTTAACATTCACAAATAACCCGAGGTCTCATCACTCCCTGAATATTATTTTAGGTAGGCATATAACAACATGTAGTATATCTATCACAGGTAACCGTGGTTTATCCCCGAAAGACAAAGATTAATGTCCCTGGAGCGGCACGCCGCCGTAAGTTATGGCTCAGAGCTCGTGTTAGACAGACGACAGATTCTGGACACGTATGTGGACGGACACCTTTAGTGACGTTCATTATGGTAGGTAGGTTGACGCTGATTGGTTGAAGTTTACAGCGTTGACTGAATATGAGACTGATTTTTGTCCCTAGGAGATACTAGCTCTTGTCAGCGGTTTCGCCCGCGTGGAGGATGAAAATTATCCCACCAGAACGTACCACCGGGATATAAAGTATCCTGTGTTAATCCGAGTTATAAACTATCTATATGCCAAATTTCATCCAAATCCGTTGAGCCGTTTTTTGCTTGATTGAATAACAAACATCTATAAATACAAATATCTAAACATACAAACTTTCCCATTTATAATATTAGAAGGATTTATCTATATAAATAAAAAGAAAAGTCCTGACTGACTGACTCATCAACGCCCATCCCAAACCCTTGGACGTAGAAAGCTGAAATTTTGCACCGAGGTTCCCTTTATAATGTAGACAAGCAATAAGGAAGGATTTTTCGAAATTGAACCCCTAAAGGAGTTAAATAAGGGATGAAAGTTCCGCGCGGGCGAAGCCGCTGGCAAAAAGCTTGTAATAGGGTATTTTCCAATTTATTAAAAACTATTCTAATTTGAAGATTGGGACGAAATATGTAACAGAATAATAAAAGTAAATTGATTTATATCCATTTTCTCAATTAAAAACGATTTAAACCAAATTTATTTTTTGTTGTTTTGAATTTACCGCCAAAACGCTCTCTATGATGACTTTTTATCACATGACGTCAACTTTGTGTAAACTAAAGTAGTAGGTAAGTAAACAAGTGAGTGTCGTGTTTATAATTAACAAAATTTTTTATGGATAGAAAGTGAAATCACTGGTGTGTGGTGCCTCTGTGCACAAATACTTCTAAAACTGCGCCAAACTAAGTATTTGTACTGGTGCTGTTTACACAAAGCTGACATCACGATGTCACGTGATAAAAAGTCATCGGAAGGAGCGTTTTGGCGGTAAATTCAAAAGAACGAAAAATAAATTCGATTTTAATCGTTTTTAATGGAGAAAACGGATATAAATAAATTTATTTTTATTTTTCTGTTAAATATGTCGTCCCAATCTTCAAATTAAAATAGTTTTTATCAAATTGGAAAATACCCTATTAATAAGAAGTAAGATAGTAAGACCAGTAAGATAGGATAAAGTATAACTTTTCAACTATTCAACTCAATCCTTGGCAACTCACATACTGCTGCAGCCTGTGAAGGTCGTCGCTCCATCTAGCCTGAGGGTGTCCTACCTTATTTTTACCGATTCGAAGTCTACATTTTAAAACCCTGCCTACCCTATTTTTACCAATTCGAAGTCCAAAAATATCAAACTCATACAATCTGGTTTGTATTAGCAACCTAGTAAATGTGGCTGTATGGTCTCTTTCAAAATCTTATACTATACCAATCCATCGCCGCTTTCAAAGTTCACTGGGCATACTCAGTGAAAATTGATAGCAAATAGCGAAGCCCAACATTTCAGGACCATAAATACTCGTATATAATATAATAATATCAATTTTGACTGTAATCATAATACTATTGCCAGCAATATGATTACACCCGAAATTGATATTATTTTCCTCTTGGAAAGCCCTTAAATGTTATCGGGATCTTGCCCTGCATTACCCATGCTACACATAGCTATATGAGCTCCTGGCAAAAGGATCCTTATTATAAATGCGAGAGTCAGTCTGTGCGTTGGTGTTTTGAATATACTACCTAAACGATCTTTAGAAGAGAGAATGTAGATTTGGAACCTCAGAAAACACTCTTCAGCTGTTAGGGCTATTGCATACAGCATGTGTTTCTCCAAGAATTATGCGAAGATTATAAAGTACACACACTTGAGTTAGGGGCATCCCCCACATTCTCCAACTGTTGAAGTGTTGACCTATCTAAATTTTATTGTCAAAATAATTTTAAACGGTTTTGTTCTATCTTGTGTTTATTAATAAGTTACTCGGTATGGACCGTCTCTTATTCATGAATAAAGATTATTGTATTGTACTGCTGTGCCACAGGCTTCCTCTCTGTGTGAGGAATAGAATCACTGCTCTCGAAACCGTCACCATTTTGAGAGCAGTGGTGGTAAAATAATTGACACAAAGTTAAGCGCTTGCATGTTTCCGATCCTAAGACCTAAAATTCTTAAGTCACGGCCGTTATCACCGGGTCACCACTGCCATTCTGTGTTTCCAGTGCCATTAACTGGGTACAAATCCAAACACCAAGTCGTTACCAAGCTTCAAAAATCCATACCCAGACCTTTGTGCTCAGCAGTCGCGTTTGCGAGTACAAGATCAGCGAGGCAGTTATAAAAACTTCAATTAGTTTCATTAAACCCTTCAAGGTCTACTACTAATGCCATAAAATATATATCTTTCTCCGTCCTTGCAACCTTGAAATACCACACACTTTTCGACAACATTACCATGCGTAACATTTTTTTCTTCCTAATTGAACTTTATTTATCTTAATGACAGTAGAAACAAAAACTTCAGGAAGTATGACCCGTGAAAGTTCGTTACATTGTGGCCTTCGAATGTTAGGAACATTACAATTGATTGTTGCACTGGTCATAGATACTGTGGGTAATTATTTTTTATCTTGTGTGGAGTGCTATTGTTCTAAAGACATTTGTTAAATGATGAGTTTGAAATAAAATTGTAAGCAGCCTATTGGGGAAAACATCGTGAGGAAACCGGCATGTCCTAGAACCAAAAATTCGAAGACACATCCACCGACCTCCACAAGGTCCACGTGGTGGATTATGGCCCACTCCCTCTCACAGAGAGTAGGCCTGTGTCCCAGCTGTGGGAACATTACAGGCTGATTCTGTGTCTTAATCGAAATAGTGGAAGATTTATTAGGTATAACAACCTAATAGAAAGTTCTCATACTTATATTCATCACTAGCTTTTCCAGCGTCTTCGGCTTTTCATACCGCTTTTCATTCGTGGTGCCCACTACAATTCCTCGTTGCTTCAGTACATCCCCTTTAGCATCCCACCACCTATTAGACACACGCTTCACCCTCGCCAACGTCCCCTTTTCTCAATACCGCAAACCAGTACCATAACCCTTAAGACCAGTCCATTGTACCAAGCCCTCACCCACATTAACAACATTTTGTTATACGACGAATCTTTAGATATTTTCGCGACTGCTGAGCTGAGATTCCTGAACACGGCTACTCGATACCTGGAGTCCATTGCCACTCCCAGTACAATTTCTATGGAGTAAATGTTTATATTTGTATCTCAATTTCATCTTGTTACTAATTAATGATTTTGTATCCTAATTTTATCCCAGTCCTGTCTAATTTTATTGAATTTTATCTAATGTTATCTAATTGTACCTAATGTTATCTACTTTTACCTTATTTTGACTAATTTTATTCAATCGTTTATCTCTTCAATTTTTGTCTAGTTTTATATTCATGTAATTTAACGTTGTTCTATTTTTCTGTGATTGTATATGTTATATGTAACTTGTATTGACCAATAACTTGTATGTGTAGTGCAAACTGTTAATATAAGTTGGTTATTAATAAATAAATTAAAAAAAAAAAAAAATACCCTATTTAACCCCTTAGTGATTTAATTTCGAAAAATCCTTCCTTATTGCTTATCTACATTATAAAGGGAACCCCTGTGCAAAATTTCAGCGTTCTATGTCCAAAGGTTTGGGCTGGGCGTTGATGAGTCAATCAGAACTTTTCTTTTTATTTATATAGATTTTTCTGCCCAAATTATTTGAGGTCAGCACAGTATGTGTTTTCTTACACACGTCTCTATTTATTAGTCGTTATCATGACCCTTTCTAACCATATCATCTTTCACACAGCTCATCCATCGTTTCTTTGGCTTTCCCTAATCTTATCGCCATCCATATTCAAACTCGAAACTTTCCTCACTCTCCAACTTATATTTCTTTAAAAAGATACTGCTGTTTTTGCCGCAGTTTTCGCGGAGATGTTGTTATTTGTAGCATTACTATAGAGGTTGAGTGTCGATACGTAGTCTGTTCACGTCCTTATTTATCGAGTTCGATATTATTCCGATCCCATGTTGGAAGCTAACGGTAAAAAGAAATCTGTGAAAAGGAAATATCAACTAGATATTTATAAGTTTTTCCTGACACATTTTGACTCCATATCAAGCTTCTAATTGCTTGTCAGTTGTCAGTCAGGATTCCAAACTAATAAAAGATAAATTTTCTTTCTTCAATATGTAATCCGTATTTATTTTCTTCCTACGTCTTTTGCTTTCTCTATTTACATTTAAGCATGGTATATTATTTTGAACCATAGATATTAAGTAGTGAATCTATTATTCAAAATAAGTTATGGAATAACCTTGACCTAACCGTACTCTCGGGTTCGTTCGAAAGAGATACCGCAGCCCCTGGCATACGGGCTACTGAGGGAACACGGGTGGGTTTTATTCAGTAAAAGTCTGACACGCCCTCCTGTTCCACCCTGTGGAGAAGTTATTTGATGATTTCCCACCCAAAAAAAAAAACCGTACTAGAAACTTAATGCGTCAGCGAATTCTTCATTACCTGTATTTTCAGATAGGTGAAACCCGGAAGCCTTTGTGTCACAACTAAGGTTATCATCACAAATAATAATTAATGATTTCATCACCATTGCTCTCGTAATGGTGGAGGACAACATCGTGAGAAGAACTAGAACCAAAACATCGAAGACATGACATCTACCAACCCGCACTCGGCTCGCGTGGAGTCCCACTGCTTCTTGAAGACAGGAGGTATGTGTCCCAGCAGTGCATTGGAAACATTATAAGCTCTTTAAATTTATGTTTTGAATAAGCTACTTCTGGTCAAGCGTGCATCGTCATCAGCAAATATGTAAACACGGCGACGTCATTGCGTCAAAGCCGGCTGTCGCTGAAAACCAGCGCTGGGGCTCTGCCTTGCATAAGGTCGCAGCATAATGCTGAGCGATAGTCGTTTTACGTGGATTTGACGCATGTTTCCCTCAACCTTTTCTTATTTTTGTATTTCTGTTCTTTTTGCGTCATGTTTAC
Source organism: Polymixis flavicincta (assembly GCA_949987655.1). Lineage (NCBI taxonomy): Eukaryota > Metazoa > Arthropoda > Insecta > Lepidoptera > Noctuidae > Polymixis > Polymixis flavicincta. The sequence continues at coordinate 20,570,252 of OX465190.1, read as the reverse complement.
CGCAAATTCTTTATTTCTTTCTTTTTATTTTCACTTAAACACTCGATAGGAACCTACGCTTTAAATTGGCAACTTTGCACAAGAATGACGGTTCTTTTGACGTGTGCCAAACATCGTTAACGCCGACATGTTGTTTTTTTTCTATACATTAATTCATAAAAACAATTGCACAAAATGAAATGTTTACCAACAGGCAGTGTAGCTTTAACTTTCTGACTTATCAATTCCTTGACTTTTCAAAAGTGTTTGGAACGATTTTAGAAATAAATCCTATATAAATATGTTGAAAGGTCAATCCTATTCTTATTGCGAACGTAAGTTCATTTGTAAAAGTGGACGACATTCAGCCTAGGTGTCCTAGTCACGACACGCGCGGGCGGACTGCAGCGTGCTAAATGTAGTAATACTAGCAGTAAACTGACAGCATTTTAGTTAATTATATTCTTATCAATCTTATATTAGCATTATTTTAGCTATGACACATCACGGAATGTGGAAAAGCTTTGCACTCCTACCCGACTTCTCTTGTTTACCAACTGTAGCTACCTTTTTGAATCAAGAAGCAGGAGGATTCATTCTGGTGGATGTTTTAATTGTAAACACTTCTAAAGAAATAATAGATTAAAAATTAAAAAACCCCCGACCCTAACAAAAACTCTAAAAAGTAAAAATAATAATATTTATAGGCCTTTTAAGATGAAGGTAATATTTTGATCAAGGCATTGTAAAGGCGGGGGACGGCTAATGAAAATGCTAGGCCTCTGTTTGGCGTTTTCATTGACCGTCCCCCGACTTGACAATGCATCAAAATATTACCTTCATCCTAAAAGGCCTATAAATATTATTATTTTTACTTTTTAGAGTTTTTGTTAGGGTCGGGGATTTTTAAATTTTTAATTTAATTTACATTTCCTGCTTTTTAAACTTAATGTATCTCGCTCGCTTAAATCTGCGCATCGTTGCGTATTTTTCCCACAGTGAAGTTTGTTACTAATTTATCCTCATTCCTCGTCCTGATCACTATTTATCTATAATCTATTGATTGACACCTTTTCAATGAGCCCAAACACGATACTTTTGCTGTTTGTTGGTGAGTAACTTGGGCATCCTGGAAATTCCAGGTGTTGCTCCAGCACCATTTCAAGGTTACTTTGTTCGTCTAATATCATTGAAGTAATAGAATAACAAATTAAGAGTTGATCAGACCCATGGAAGATGCCCAAATCCCTTCATCAACCAGAAAAGAGCTGATAATCTTCAAACGGCTGAACCGATTTTGGTGAAACATGTCTAAGAACACTCCCGACTAATACACCTTTCAAACAAAAAAAACAAAATCAAAATCGGTTCATCCGTTTGGGAGCTACGTTGCCTCAGACAGACACACACACACACAGACACGTCAAACTTATAACACCCCGTCGTTTTTGCGTCGGGGTTTAAAAATATGTTGAGCTATGAAAATTCTGCTTGTACAAACGGAGAAAATATGAGCTTTAGGGAAAAACAATAACTGTAGGGATACACCTCCTTCTTAGATAGGATAAGGTTCATAACTCATTTGTTGGGCTTGGTATAACCTTTTATAACAAGCTTCCCTCTTCTTTGTTAGATTTACATTTTAGTGCGTTTAAAGCCAAAGTAAAATCCAACCTTTGTTCTAAGGCATACGATTCTATTAACGACTACTTAAACGATAAGAATAGTTGGTCGCTGTGATTAACTCAAGACAATGCGTGTTCTTTCACCAGAATTAGCTTACCTACTGACAGGTTGTATGAATTAGACTCTTTAAATCATTTTATTTTTTACTATTGTATTGTACAGTATCAAGTTCTTCTAACTGAACAGACAGCTGTGCTGCTGGGGAGTTTGTTGCGCCACTTCTTCTTCCCAGCTAAAGCACTAGGAAGTGTCGAAGGGTGGGCGTTTTGGGGGGACTGTCTTATGTTTTATTTTTTTGACGTTCGAAAAGTGCTGACTCAGCCTAGTTTGAATAAATGACTTTTGATTTTGATTTTGATTTGATAATATTTCTTTATTTGTTTAAACATTGTTTATGCAAGAGCACGCAAGATATTACATCATTTGAGTTCAATCACGTTTAGCCGTAAGTATCTGCGCACAAATATTTCCATATCATTGAAAATAATTAACAATATGAAAAAAGACAAATTACCTAGCATAGACACTTACAAAGTTTATAATTTAGAAATTATTTTTATGTACAATTAATGCCAAAATTCCATAATCATATTAATGTAATATTAGTGTCAGGAAAAAGATAAAATTAGTCAATCCAAAGAAAACTATCTCGGCTAGAAATTCGGAGATACATAATATGCCTTTTGTGAAAGAAACATTATTAATTGTCGCTTGAGTACTATTTAGCTCCTTCCAACGTTTAGGCAATATCTATACTTATAGACAAGGTGTGTCGTAAATAATGGATAACCCTGAACTGTCGATTGGCCAGGTTATCATCTATCATTTACCCCACTTATATCGCCATATGCCCATGGATGATCAAATTATTGATATTTTGATACACATCCCATCATAATATCGTAAAACCTACATTAGGATTCGAATCACAAGAAATTGTATGAGAATTGTGGTGTTTGTATTGCAGAGAGTCAGCACATGTTAGTGGTCATCAGCCAGTTACATAACATCACGCCTTGTTTCCCCGAAGGGTTGGACAGAGATATACCTAAGTACACCCACATTTCGCCAGTTATGATCAAGTTCATATAATAGGGCGAGCCTATAACCATCAACTGGGCACAAATCTAGAGTCCGGGTTGCTATTGAGAAATTCCAGATAGAATAACTCAATATCATTTTCCCCGACCTGGGAATCGAACTCAGGGCCCCATGCTCGGCAGTAGTGCTTGCGACCACTAGACCAACGAGGCAGTCTTCCGTCAGTTTCTCGTCTAAAATGGCCAAAAATAGCTTTGCTGCCTATTTGTTAGAACTTGTCACGTCATGAATTCCAGGTCCTCAAGGCCCCGGAAAACCCTTTGTTCGTTAAAGGGCAAATTCGCATATGGGCAAATCTAATACAGCAACCTAAAAAATTTTTAGGTACACTTTGTTTTCCTACTAAAAAGCCGTTCGTTCCTGTATGACTCGCTTAAAACAAAAAGTGTAAACCTTGCGGTTGAGAGAATTGTTAAGAGGAAACCTCCTTGAAATATAAAGAGGTTTGTTTACACTGGCCACTTCATGGATTATTATTGTCATGATTATGTCATTTGAAAAAATAGTTTTACACCTCAAATGCTCAGCTCAAATGTAAGGATGATCAAATGAAGGTATGAGATACTTACTGTCGTTGTTTTCATCTATCTATTAAGTAAAAAGAAAAGTCCTGACTGACTAACTCATCAACGTCCAGCTCAAACTCTTGGACCTAGAAAGCTGAAATTTTGCACAGATGTTCCCTTTATAATGTAGACAAGGAATGAGGAAGGACTGCTCGAAATTTAACCCCTAAGGGAGTTAAATAGGGGATGAAAGTTCCACGCAAGCGAAGCCGCTGGCAAAAGCAAGTAGTAAAATAAAATAAAAAAACGCTGACCCGGAACTGTGTCGATAATTCGATTTTCAATTATTTACGTAGATAAAGCATGTCCATACATTGATGTCGTTGCTATTTTGGATACAAGGAACCAATTCTGATTACCATTTAAGTTATCGATTAGAATACTTGTTTGTTTATGAGCAAATATCAAAATGCAGGTCCAAATCAGCTTGTAACAGGAACTAAATATTTAAACACGATGCCCAAAGCTCGATTGCGCAGTAAAACTTGCTTCTGGACATTAATTTGTAATACAATTTGTACCGAATATGGTATCTTAGTAGGCACTGTTTTTAAAGGCAAATATGGAAATACTTACTACCGATAGAACAATAGCAATTAGCAACAGGAGTGTAATATGGTACTCGCTATAATAATCCAATGAGACTTTGTTGTGAAATACTGAAGTAAATAGTCTTCAAGACCGAATTTCGGCCATGGCGGCCAATCTCAACGGAGACTAGCCTTCGGCGCGGGAGATATTATGGTGCACAAATGTGTGCGCAGACTCAGGTGCACTCGCTCGTCCCTCAACCTCATAGTCTTGGGCACGCCATGATTGCGGCGGTAAGTCCTCTCTTTGAGGAGTGGTTTGAGAGGCAGCATGGCGTCCTCACCTTCCGCCTGGCGCTGGTCCTCACCGGACACGGTTGTTTCGGGAGGTTCCTGTTCGAATAAGGCGGGAGGAAACGCCCGGGTGTTTCCATTGCGAAGATCGCCCTGAGGATACGGTGGAGCATACGGTGAAGGCCAGCCCTGCTTGGACGGTGCACCACCGTGTCCTCGTAGAAGCAATCGGCGGCGGCGATCTCGCGCGTCCAGCCCTGGTCCAGGCTATGGTACGGGGTGAGAGTGCATGGGTAGCTGTCACCTCCTTCTGCGAAGCAGTGACGCTCGCGAGGAGGGAGGCGGCGCACGTAAGGGAGAGGCAGTATATGCGCCCTCGCGGCCCTCAATTCTATTTATTATTGACAGCGTTGCGGACGAGTATTTCGACGTTAGCCGTCGAAGTACCCGTCCGCATCGACGTCTATTCTATTCTATTGTTTATTATGGCAAGCAAAGCCGATGTCGACTATTCTGCCAAAGCGCATCGGTGTCATTGAAATGAATAAAGTGTCAAATCTTAATATTACGAGTATGTAAGTATCATGTGTCCACTTGGTCCACAGTGGTGGCCAAGTGGTAACGGCCGCGACTTACGAGTTGTAGGTCGTGAGTTCGAACCCCGCCAGGCGCTTTACTTTGTGTAAATTATTTTCATCACCACTGCTCTCAAAACGGTGAAGGAAAACATCGTGAGGAAACCGGCATGTCCTAGAACCAAAAAATTCGAAGACATGTGACATCTACCAGCCCGCACTGGGCCCGCGTGGTGGATTACGGCCCAATCTCTCTCACCGAGAGGAGGCCTGTGTCCCAGTAGTGGGAACATTATAGGCTGATGATGATGATGATGTGTCCACTTTAAGCCTATAACGGTCACATACAGCGCGTGCGATTTCAGACTGTTTCTAAAGCTCAATATATGATGGCAATGACCAGATACTGTAACATAGTCGTAACTTAACTACGACCTCCCCCTGTCTTATCACACATGACTACTTGAGGTCAGGGCAAGTAACATGAATGACACAATCAGATAACAATCATAAAGCTAATAAATACAATATCATTGCCAATATGGGACATATTCGCATGTTTCCGGTCTCAGACGTGACCAACGTGACCAGTACATAGATTTATGTTTTCATGTAGTCATTATAATTGATATGGCTGGTTTGTGATGTTGGACAAGTTGTTTTAAGTACGGTCACCAAGAGATATAAGTAACTAAGGTCGTCGAATATAATTGAAGTATAGTAAGAAACCGTTGGATGTTTTCGAAAACAAATTAATAGCAAAGAAGCAGTATTTTTTTATCATATACTGTCTCACTGCTGGGAAAAGGCGTGCCCCATTCCTTCCCGGAAATCTTTCCCCGCGCCACCTCGAATCAGCCTTCGTGGTACGCGTCCAGACAGTGGCCTGCACAGAGCTATAAGACAGGGTAGGAAATGTAAAAAAGGGCAAAAAAAATTAATGACTAATCGATTGCTACCTTCCGCAATCGTATGGGTCAATAGGGTATTTGTTGCCCAAAAAAAGTGTATTCATGCAATATGGGCTTCAACCTGATGAATCTTGCAAGCCTATATTTAAAGAACTTGGTTTATTACCGCTACCCTCTCTCTATATTTATGAAGTTTGCGTGTTTGTTAAGAAACATAAAGACCTATTTAAAAAGGCAGATGATGTATATCCTGGAAACCGGCGTGATCCTCACAGGCTTATTTTAAGTGGTTTACCGAGACTGGCTAAATATAATAAAAGCTGTTTAATCATGTGTGTTCGGGTGTACAATAAAATTCCAAGGGACTTAAAAACTTTAGATCTTAGATTGTTCAAAAAAAACTGTATGAATGGTTAAAAACTAATAACTTGTACAGCATTAAAGAATTTACTGACGGGAAATATCTTTAAATGTGACCAACAATATTTGCATGCTATGATATAAGCGAAACATGTATGCTCTATAATGTACCTTAAAACAACTTTATATACCATGTTTTATGCGAATAAATATTATTTCTATTTAATTCCTTTAGAGACTTTCTAATAATGGCATAAGTAGAAACCTTATTACAAGTATTATTGACAGCGATGCTGACGAGTACCTATTTCTTACTTATTTGTATAGTTAGTTAATTTCGTATCTAGTGTACCTAAATAGTGAGTTGTGTTATATATTGTATATAAACATTTAAATGTATATAAAAAAAATATTATTTCGATTTCAAAAAAGCCATCCAACATGATAAAAAGTACCAATTAGGTATCTTCGAATCAAAACTTTGAAAAAGCAAAATCATCCCTTTGAACACCGAAAAAGGAACATTAATTAAGAAGGAAAGTGTGAATAATCTGTTTTCAAGAGAAATAAGTAACTTGTTAAAGGCACAAAATAAAATCACCGTAAATAAAATTGAAATGGAACATGGAATTAACGAAGAGGAAAAATAACGAAGCTCTTCTGAACGGCTTTAATGATGGTCACAAATTAAGCGGCTCATAAGCTACATGGAAACGTCATTATCGGTGACTTTAAATAAAATAAAAATCTTTATTTCAGACATGAACACATACATGAACAGTCCATAGATTGGTTAGTGATGTGTTATTAACAGAAAGTACTTATAGTCTATATTAGTATTGTTAGTAAAGACACAAACACAGAAAAATTGCCTAAGCCCGCCCTCGAGGCTCAGTGTGGAACCGCTATAGGTACATTTACGCCTCCGCCTAACTCTTGGGGAATCACAGGCATGGCGTTATGTGATGGAATGATTTATTTGCGTGTACGTACCTATAGCTAGCTCCACCCAGTGCCGTTGTATAGGACAGTCTGGCCTATTAACAATCATTTTCAGGATGCCGTTCCGAGTGTTACGCAAGTGCTGTAGCAAGGAAGCCGATTTTTTACGCATGATAGCGTGAAAGCCGAATGGAGTTCGTATTGATAAAATGTGTGTGATATTAATGAGGAAAGCTTAATATACTTTATCATTTAGTTAAAATATAAACCATGTGCTCGATGGGATCGAGAATAAAAGATCTATTATAAGAAAAACTAAAAAAAAAAGCTTATTCAATATTTCAGTTGTTTCAATGAATTGAAAGAAGTGGGGATCTAGACGCGGTCCGTCGTAGTTTACTCTCAAGAAATAATTAAAAATGAGTGGTTAAAAGTGCAGTTCGGCCGTATTTAATATGCAATAATTACAAATACAATATTTCTAGACCCAGTGCCAAAGTGTAATAAGTTATCTTGCCGTATTCTTACTACCTATAATACTATAAACAATAACTTATAGGTTAAAATAAAAAGTGAGAACGTGACCTGCGATTTACTTTCGTCAAAACGCGTAAGCGACGGGTATTGCACGGTGCTTACGACCTTTTCGACGCGCAGAATGCAAAAAACGTGTCATCGTTAGCTTCCGCGTTCAAGCCTTACATCGCTTTTATTTTCGTGCTATACTAAACCGTAACCGCTGCAAGCATCGCTTAAAGCGCTAGCTGATTTTGACTAACAACGCTATAAAGAACTTTTGATTGTAAACAAAAATAATAATAATGGCGAACAACTGCGCATTATGCAATAAGCAACTAAGATCGACCAACTATAAATGTTCGAAATGTTTTAAACTATTTCACATCAGTTGTGCAAAAGGTGGAAACCAAACCAAATTATCAGAGGAAACCAAAAGCAGCTGGATTTGCCAATTTTGTCATAATAATCAACGGGATAAAGGCATTTCATGTCCTCGGCTCTCGGCGACCGGTGAGCATGCAAACATTGTTCCTAGCGCAGAAGGACTTGTATCACAAAAGTCGCCTGGCGCAAGTGTTTATACCACCACATCATTTTTACATGAGTCACCAGCCGTTACCTCTACCGGTAGCTCCGATACTCTAAGTACATTGACGACCGAAATTAAACTGCTCCGAGGAGACATGGGTGACCTGAAATCTCACATTAAACAATTGAGCGACCACCTCACCCACTGCTACACTCACCTTGACGAGTATGACGCAAGAATTAAAACTCTGGAAAAGCGCGAAGAGGAAATCATCACTCTAAACAGCACTATCATCAATCTCCGTGAGCAACTAAACTCGCAAGCTCAATCAGCAATACGGAATGAGCTGGAAATCTCAGGTGTGAACGAATATAAAAATGAGAACCCGCTTCACATCATTCAAGTAATGGCTCTCAAATTTGGAGTAACCGTACAGGAACAGGATATAGACTTCGCTACAAGAGTGGGTCCCCGCCGACAGGAAACCAAAGTAACCGCTGAAGCCCCCACACGCTCCCTAGTAGTCAGATTTGTACGTCGATACAAGCGTGATGAGTTCCTAAAGGCTGCCAAAGCCAGAAAAATGATGACATCATCTGACTTTGAAATAGCGGGGCCGTCGAGAATCATATACTTTAATGAGCGCCTAACTTACGAAAACCGGCAGTTATTTCGCGCCACGAAGCGTTCCTCCAAACAAGAAGGATATCAATTTTGTTGGCATAAGAATGGAGCTATCCTCATTCGGAAACAGGAGGGCAACCCCGCAATCCATATACGCAACACCGAAGACCTCGAACGCCACCTCGGCACCCCGGCTTGGACAACCCCACAGTGCTCTCCAGCAGCACAACTATGTGACTAAAAGTCACCTGGCAAACAAACAGTACTTTTTTATTCTTACTAGTTGCAGTAGATTTTGTACCACGTTTCTCTATTTTATTACTTTTCTCTCATTTTTACTAATTTACTCTATAACTCAACCCATGCACAATGCACACTCACGATTTAGATACTACTCAATCATTAGACGAACTCACCCACATTTACTAAAAATAAAAATATTTTCTATCACACCACATAGACTCATTGCACACCCACACAATACTATACATATAACACTTACCCATCACATGCACACTTCCAAAATCTCACCCAAATGTGTTTGCCTGCATACATTCGCACAACATCATGTCGTCGTGGCTAAAACTTTTATGCCCAATTCTAGTTCAGCTTTCCTTAGTTACCATACCTATGGCGTTATTTGATATTATGCAAAATATAGAGGAAATCACTACATTAGACTGTCACGACTTTGAAAACTTAGACGAATGCAGGAAACATATATCTGATTCCGACTCTAGTTTTAAAGTACTCACTTTTAACATCAGAAGCTATCAACGTAATTTTGACAACTTTTCAGTAGCATTAATTCAACTTGGTGTAGACATAGACGTTATCGTACTGACAGAATGCTGGCTCAGCGAAGGATCCATTCTGGAAAATCTATCAGGTTATAATGTATTTCGAACTAACTCTCAAAACAACAAAAATGGTGGTATAGTCATATACACCAAAATCACCCACGACGTTAATTTAATCGAACCTACAATACAGGATACAGATAGCCTTCTCTTAATTCTGAACAATAAAGTAGCCATACTGGGGCTATATCGATCACCATCTTTTATCACTCTCACAAACTTTATCGCTGCCTTAGACGCTTTCATTAAAACTATCAATTTGTATCCAACTGTAATTATCACCGGAGATATAAATATAGACATATGTTGCACTAACAATAATAAACACCATGAGTACATGTGCCTTATGGCTTCGTATGGTCTATTACCTGTCATAACCAAACCCTCTAGACAAAAATCTTGTCTTGATCATATATTTGTCAAAAGCAATACCAGACCCAAAGGCATAGTATGCAAAAGCTCTATCACAGACCACGACATAGTAATGGCCCACATCCCTCTCAAACATAGTTCCAGCAGACTTAATAAAAATCGGTGGGTTTTTAAATTAAACGAGGACGATTTAGCCACAGACTTAGCCAAAATTAACTGGACTGACACCCTTAACCAACAATGTGTGACGTCTGCTGCATCCTCTTTCACCGGCATCCTTGCAAAGCTAACAGAAGCACACACACTCAAAGTCAAAATTCCCCGCTGCAAACGTAACATTCAGCCCTGGATCACACCCGGACTTATGAGGTGTATAAGTCACCGCGACAAGCTACATCTATCATTAAGATCTGACCCCGAAAATAAGACAAAAAACCTAATCTACCACCGTTATAAAAACTTCTGCAATAATCTCTTACGAAAACTTAGAATTGAATACGACAGTCGACAAATACAAGAAAATAATAAAAAATCTCAAAAGCTTTGGAAAGTTCTCAAATCAATGTACGACCCTGGAGGCCAACGGAACAATACATGCAACTTAGTAACAAGCTCTCCCGACCCTGTCGAGTCTCTCAATAAATGCAATTCCTACTTTACATCCGTAGGTAAAAACCTGGCTGCTACCATATTAACAAGACTATCAGAAACTCAGTCATCCCTAACTAGCAACTACTCATCACCAAACACGTCACCTTTCGCCTTCTTTCTACATCCCACTGACGAAACAGAAATTGCGAACTTCATTAATCAGTTAAAAGACGACAGTTCCCCAGGTCCCGACAAAATCAGTGTAAGACTCATAAAGAAAATACAAAACTTAATTATAACACCTCTAACCCACCTGATTAACCTCAGCCTAGAAACGGGAGTATTTCCCGAACAGTGGAAAGTTGCAGTAGTGAGCCCTATACACAAAAGTGGTCCTAAGGACAAACCAGAAAACTATAGACCAATAGCACTCCTTAGTATATTATCCAAAATCCTAGAAAAGGTGGTTAACACCCGTCTATTAAATTTTCTGGAAAAATATCATCTAATTTCAGAGCGACAATTTGGCTTTAGAAAAGGGAAATCAACTGAAGACGCGGCTTCACTACTAACAAACTCCATATCAACAACTATAGAAAAAGGTGACCGCTGCATGGCGGTCTTTTTAGACTTAGCTAAAGCGTTCGACACAATCTCAACAGATCTACTCCTTAAAAAACTAGACACAATAGGAATAAAGGGAAAACAACTCAAATGGTTTCACAGCTACCTCACCAATCGCCGACAGTACGTTAAATCCGGCGAACACTCAAGTGGTCAACTTCCAATAAATTTTGGAGTTCCGCAAGGCAGCTTACTAGGCCCAACACTTTTCATAATATACATGAACGATATACTGAACCTCACTCTTCCAAACGCGGAACTAATATCTTACGCAGACGACACGGTTATTACATTCCACGCACCTACCTGGGAACAGGTCTACTGCCTTGCAGAAGAAGGATTAGCAACAGTAGCGCAAACACTCGATCGTAACTTACTCACACTCAATATAAAGAAAACCAAACTTATAACATTTTCCAAAACACATTTATCTAGCCCTCCTCCTAAGCTAACTTTGAAATTCCACACATGCCAGAACCTTCCAAACACATCACGCGAAAACTGCTCATGCGACTCTATCAAACGGACACAATCTATTCGTTATTTAGGTCTACTCATTGACGAAAATCTTTCATTTAAAGCCCACATTCAATTTCTTTCTGGGCGAGTAAGGAAACTTATACATATAATAAAGAAGCTAAGAGACCGCACTCCAAAAGACATCCTGCGAGTGGTTTATTTCGCAATATGCCAGTCCATCATACAATATGGCATATCTATTTGGGGTGGAGCAGGAAAATCGATAATGATTGAGCTTGAAAGAGCCCAGAGAGCTGTTATAAAAGTTTTATTAAAAAAACCATTCTTCTACTCCACTGACTCCCTGTACAACGAGTTCCAAGTTCTACGTGTCCGCCAACTATTTATTCTCAATGCATACCTACGCATACACAAAACCTTAAAAATCCGACCTGACTACCACTCATTGACTTCCAAACGAGTCTTTCACATCCCGCTACAACGAACCACATCTCTCCTAACAAGACGCTGTCCCGCCTATCTACACACTTTTGTGTATAACAAGGTCACCAGCAATTTGCCTTGTGACCCAAAAGAACTCTCCCTCTCCACATGCAAAAATGTTGTCAAACAATGGCTATTAGGTCTTTCATACGACGAATCGGAAAACATTCTCACTTCACTCAACTCACACTCTGAATCCTACTCCCACCACAGACACTGACACTTACATACACCACATCGAACACACCAACAAGGACACACACTAACACACTGACACGTTATTTTATATTTTCTAAAATTTAATTTAATTTTCGATAGTTAAACATTTGTTCTTGATTATTTAACATTTAATTTTTGATTGTTTGATTTATTTTGTTCACTTTATTTTAAATTGCATAAAATTTTAATTTTTGCGTTGTTTAGTACAAATTAAGCTTTATTTTTGTTTGTTATAATTTCCGATTTAAGTTTCACTTTCACTTTGATCTCAATTTTCATTTATTTTAGTTTTATATAATCGTTTGCAATTACTTACCCACTGTTACCTTAAACTGCACTATGTCTCACAGCTCTGGTCCCCAAGATACAGGCGCTGCCTAGTTTGGGGTCCGCCGTAAAGACCAAAACGGAAATCGCTAACAGTTACAGACCAACTTAAGTTAACCATAAGGTATTAATTGTAACGTTGATTCAATAAAACATTCACATTCACATTCACATTGGTCCGCCATCTTTGGAAGGCCGCCGAATTTGATTTAGATTTATGTCACTTAGTTAACCGTGCATTGTCATCCAAACCAAACATGTTCGCAAAAATGCTGAATCGGTTGGAGATACACAACATTTTCCATGAAGCAGCAGTTTTTTTTTTTTACTAACGACGAAAAATTTCACTTACTTTCTAGAATCATGTGCTGAATTCAATGTCTATAATCTTGAATTCAGCACATGATTTTTACAAGTCGATGTCGCCACCCTGTATATTATGTACCCTAAAATGTCAGCAAAGATTCTATCCCAAAAACAGGAAAAATATGATATTCATGCCAAATGAGTTCATGGAAATGCACGGAGTAACTCCGTGTGTAAATGCGACGGCACATCATTAAAACTGACGAGTAGGTATGCCATATACATGTGTCTGTATATCAACCTCTTTTCCGAACCTCCACGATAGATTTAGAAACAAAATACAGTATATAATGAGAGTTTTCATGAAAATTCACGCTACCAGGTGGCACCACTATGACCAGAGGCCTTTCATTTCGACAATGAATGTAAAATATATGATAACGTTTATCATTCGTTCGTCATTCATTCACGGTTTAATAAAAATAAAGGTGCTTTGACATTTTTTGATAGGTGCCCGGACTTCTCAGTGCTGCCATCTAGTGAACGTCATTTAAAAAAACCCTCATTCTCCTGCCCTTACACCAATTAATTTGCGGACGGCGCGGAGGCGTAACATTTATTTTTCTTCCATACTTCTGTATTAGTTGTCACTTGCCTTAGTAACATCCCGGAGTTTGGATGTTGGCGGTGTTACCCCCGTGTCTCGGAATCAACGTTAAGCCGTTGCTCCTGCACCTTGGTCTCTCTCCAGTTGTGTCGAATTACCGTCCCCATCGGAGTATGAGAGTGATGGAAGAGCGAGTGCAATATCTTCCGCGCTGAAGGCTAGTCTCCGTTGAGATTGGCCGCCATTGCCGAAATACGGTCTGGAGAACCATACAGGAAAAGTTTTTATCCAGTGCGCAAACTTTAACCATGAATTCAGCATATCATCCTAGATCGATAGCGCAGAAATTTTTCGTCGGTTTTACAAAAAAAAACAGCTGTTTCATAGAAAATTACAATACCTACGCGGTAAAAATGTATGGAATAGATGATTTTTTTTTGTAGAACCGACGAAAAATTTCTGCGCTGGGAGTCTACAATGATATGCTGAATTCATGGTTAAAGTTTCCGCACTGGATAAAAACTTATCCTTTATAGTTATTTAATAATATTAGTTGTCACCTCCTTAGTCACACCCATTCTAACCATATCATCATTCACACAGTCCATCCAGCGCTGGGACACTTTGTAAATGTCGCAGCATCGTGCTGAGATAGTGGCCTTTTGGCCTCGTACAGGGTCTTGTTTTTTTTTTATTTTTACTTCTTTTATGTATAAATCTAATTTTAATTTTTATTAACTACCTAGCGTAGCGTAGTAGTGTTTTAGTTTTTAGTGTTTAATTTTATTGTGTTGTAGTTATGTTTGTGATATTGCTGTGCGAGTCTAGTAAATACTTTTTCTTTCTTTCTTTTCTTTCGTTCCATCCATCGTTTCTTTCTTCCCCTAGTCTTATAGCCAAATTTAATAATAATCAAAATACAGTAAGATCGATTATCATAAACACGCCTACTGCGATTAGTTGTGTAGGCAACTACATTATCTAAAATAGTTTTAGGCAATAAAGTCTAAGTAGTTAGTGCGCGACCTCGGCTGATTCATGTTTCTACCGAGAATTAAGATTGGTCAGTGGCCTCTATTTTATTCTAATTCGTATTATAATCTTAACATTTTATTACATAGGATGGGCCCTTAGCGAACGTAAATCAAAACAACAAATATGAATCTTCCTTTTATCAAAATTAGTTCTGAGTTTAAAACAGTCGAAATCATCATCTGCCTAGCCTTTTTTCAACTGTTAGGGTCGGCTTCCAGTCTATCCGAATGCAGCTAAATATGCAGCTGCCCGTCTGACCTCCACAACCCAGAAGCTGGGTAATACGATACTTTTTGGCAAGACTGGTTGTCAGACTTTTGGTCTTCTGACGACTCGTAAGGACTGCGAATGACAACCGGGACCAACGGGTTAACGTGCTTTCCTAGGCACGTAGATGGGCACCCATTCAAGCACTGACCGCAGCAAGCGTAACTGAACTTGGTCGACTCGTTTGGCTGTAATTTCTTAGCCAAAAATGGCCAAAATACAGAAACACAGACAGAAAAATTGTTACATTTATATTGTGATAACAATCAAGTAACAATGATTAAAATAGATTTCCTATATGCGTTCGGTCTAGATAAGTTCGATAAGGTCTAGGTTCCCTATATGCAATGGTATTGTAATACACTATATTCTTAATCGGACAATTAATAACTTATATATCAGTTATTTCCATTGTTACTATAAACGGTATGGGACTAGAAGTAAGAAATGCGTGGAGTAGGCATTAAAACTTTTTTTGTTATTATGCAATATTGTAGTGTTTGAGGGGCTCATGGCTAAATGAAAGCAGCCGCAGAGATCGTTTGAAGGTTATGCTATGCTTGCCGCGGTCGTTTTGTGGATGGGTGACTATCCATTACATACCGAGACCTTTTAGTGCCTCGGACACGGCTGTCATTCATAGAGCTTTGTACGGATAGTCGGTAGACTAAAACCCCGACAGACAGTCTTACCAAGGAGTAGCGTATTACCTAGTTACTGGGTTGTTTAGGTCAGAACCCTAATTGTGTTACTCACGATTAATCATAATCTAGGCTGTTTCAATTTGACAGTTCAACAATATTCATTGCGTTATTTACGTTGTTGAGCAGATACATTTTCGAACTTAAGAAGCAATGGTTTAACAATCTGTTTCAAAACGAAACAGGTTATTATTAATCGTGAGATACGCAATTAGGGTGTAGATAGGCAGTCGCTCCATATAAAATACTGGTTTTCAGCTGCTTCGGGTTAAACTGGAAGCCGGCCCCAACATAACTGATTGAGTGTTGTGTCTTTAGTTTTTGATAAACAGTCACAACTCACAACATACCTAGTTATAATATTTTACAGTAGATCAATAGTGTTAATGTGTTATTTATAATTTTTTTGTTACGGACTTGAGGCCCCACGGCCAAAAATTGCCATTGATAAAAAAAAACTACAATCCACGGTGTTTTTATAAAAACTAAAAATAATAGGAGGTACTATGATCTGTGAAGTTTTTGAACCAGAACTAACTAATTAGGATAATAGGATTAAGTAAAAAACAAAATTGGACACGAATCAAACAATTATCTCTCGAATAAACACAAACCAGACCGCAGATTATCCACAACGATAATAATATTATAAACAGCTACGGACATCGTTTTTCATAATAGGGCGTAAAGTGTTAGCCACATTGACTCTCCCAAAAATAAATGTCTAAGTGCGCTTGAAGTATAAATAAATTGCTCTGCCTTGACAAATAGATTAATTTATAATCCATACAGTTTTCAGAAATACCTTAGTTAGTCAAACTTTTGCACTTAAACAAACTTTAGATTTCTGCTTTTTATGTAGATCCTTATCAAAGTCTAAAAAGGAAAAAAAGTTCCACCAATATTCTCTACACATTTTATGGTCTACAGGGCGTTGTCAATTCCGGTATTGTGTCGACAACGCGACGGTGGTATCAATGATTCTAAGAATGTGTGCTTGTCTATGATTGATTCTGACACCCGAGGTGAAGCCAGCGGGTTTCCCTATGTCGCACAAAAGTAGCAAGCCTATGTAGCCGAATGGTCGGTGCATAATTTGTTCTGGGATTTTTGCGGTGACTGTGGTTTTTTAATTATTTTAAAAATCAAATAAATATTAATATTCGAATGTGTTTTGCACAAGGAAATGAGGCGAATGTGTCTTTAGTATATCAGATAAATTAAGGAAGTTTATTCTTAATAATAGGCACGGATATTTTTAGTATTTGTTTTGAACCTAAATAGGTACATACAAAAATCGCTTCCTTTTCCAGCCTGGAGGTAAAGAATGCGCTTCTGAGTACAAATCTTGGTTTCTATAGCTTCCCAATATAATCTTTGACTACACGAGTTTTAAGTTTATCTAAGGCCTTCATTGACTTATCCAAAAGAAAATCATCATATATTATGATAATTAATGGTCTGAATGCGCCATGAAGTGAGCTCACAGGGAGCTTCCTGGTTTTGAGAAGGGGTATTGGGATCGCAGTGGCATAAGCTTTTTTTTTTGACTTCGTTAGGAAATATCCGCAATACATTTATTCCTTACAACTGCAGACTCTCACAGTGAGGAGGTCCAGCAACGGTACCATTAAAGACTGATTATTATGATGGTTATTTTTTGCTCACGGAGCTGCGTAGGAGTAAATTACACACAACACAGGGGACACAGTACAGGTAACGGATCTCCGCACACACCACTCACGGCCGTACCTATAACATATTACTAGGTAAGCCCGCGGCTTTGCTTAGATATTTTAAAGGGCTATCCATAGACCACGACACGCGAAATTCATGATTTCTAGAACCCTGCCTGTCATTGTCACAGTTGGTCATATTTGGGTGAGCTCTAGTGTGACGTCACATACTTTGCCAGTTTTAAATTAAACTTAACAATAATTTTGATATGTGACCCGCAAGGGCCGATGCCTGCCAGGAGTGCGGGTTGTTCGAAAGAGATACCGCCGCCCCTGGCACACAGGCTTCTGAGAGAACACGGGTGGGTTTTATTCAGTAAAAGCCTGACACGCCCTCCTGCTCCACCCAGAGCGGGAGAAGTTATTTGATGTTTTCCCACCCAAAAAAAAAAGGAATTGATAGAGTCGACCAGGGTGCTTACTCTGGAATATAATTCCGATAGATCGACATTGGAATTATCAGTTAAACGTCAGGGATTGGCTGGACTCACTGAGTCGAGCCAATCCCTGACGTTTGACTAACAATTCCAATGACGATCTATCGGAATTATATTCGAGAGTAAGCACCCAGATTTTAAAGATTTTTCGTTACTTTAAAATACAATCACACAAAGCCCCCACTTGTCACACGTTGTCACACTTAATTTACGCCTCCCTCCCACTTAACATGTGACATATTTTATGGATGTAAGTAATGTTTAAGTATGCTAGTGCCTACACCCAAGGTGGTGGCCCTGGGTTTCCCAATGGCGCATAATTATGGTCGCACCGTATAACCGGTTGACACATGTCCGAACAATCAGTTCGGGTTCGTTCCGGTTATACGGACGTCATTGCAGTTTTTATTTATACCATCAGTATAGCAATATAAATCTGTATTCAATACCGGTCAGTATGATAATCTTCTTCGTTGGCGTGTCGATGGCAAAAATAACTGCACGAAAAATGTGAGTTATTTAGATATGTTTGGCTCAAAATTCAGACAAAATGGGGTGCATCAGAAGCCTCCCCGAGTGCCGTACACTCCGACCTTTTCTTACGTCCGGCACATTCTGGGAAATTGACTTCTGTTGATTGGCTAATCCTTTTACCACGATGGAAAATATAAGTGTTTTTTTTTTTTTGGTATTGGCATCTCGCAGTTGACCTTGAGAGGCCGTGACTGCTCAACCGGACTTTCCTGTGAAGGTTTTTAGAACTCTAAAAGCCTCCAGCCAGGGCGTAAAACCTACTTAAACCTAAAACGACTGCGCACTGAGGGCACCCCCTGTGGGGTACGAACCTCGGCTCAGGGAGTCGCTGGCGGGGGGGGGCAGCTAGTACTACTGGGGACAGGCTGGATCAAGATATTATTTTCATGATTATTATACGGGGAATTTAAAGCTACTGGCTCAGCTGCGGCGCGGGCTGGCGCATCAACGAGCAAGGGACGGTCGGGGAATATAAGTGTGGCAATAATTAGTAATACTTGTTTTCAATGAAATTGTGAGTGTATTATTTCATAGGTAGTCAGTCAGTTTTGCAGTGTCCTCCCCTGATGTCAGCACCTTATCTAGATAGATCTGAAACTCAAACTCAAAGGATTTATTTAAACAGGCACTTTTGAACTGCCAAAAAGTCTACCAGTTAGACGGAAAGTTGAAGCTAGTTGCGCGTTGGAAGTCTCTATGGAGAAGAACGGGCAAGAAAATTCAAGAACACTTTTTCAAATCAAGATATTACAAAATACTGACAAATTCCAATTCCTAGTTCTATGTGTGTGAACATTAGTTAGTGGTGTTAGTGGTGTTGTGTGATTAGTTTGACATTAATTTACTATTTTATTATAATATTTTTTCTATAATGAGTCGATGATTATGTGATTTAGTTTAATTTTTATGTTCTAATTTACTATTTAAAGTTGGTTAATGAATAATTGACCAATTTATAATCATTTAATTTTGTCTATTTATATTTGTACGCCGTTGAGGCAAAACATGAATTAATTAATTTAATATAACAGCTTGCATGCCATGTGTGTATTGTATACTCATGTTTTGGACAAATAAAAGTATCTTATCTTATCTTATTACAAATAAATTAAGAATCAATTCCTTTAATTAAGATAAAAAATAAGCTCCGGAAGTTGGCTGGATGACCAGGCTCAACAGACGGTGCCCGTTCAAGAACATGACGCGTGGATAGCCATTTATATCAAGCAGTTACCAGATATAAATGGAACAGAATTTGTATTAAATATAGATACCTACTTACACAATTTCAGATCATTTCAGGAGAATATAGGGTAGTGAAACAGTTAGATAAGGCCATTAAGGGGAACCTAATCGCTGGCTTAAAACTCACTGATGGGCCTGGCTAAAAATCACACTGTCTCACCAGGCTTCGTGTCCGACAGAGGTAGTACCCATGATGAGCAGTTAGCCGCTAGTCTACACGCACAACATTATTGAGTGAGCTGCAGGATCAGTTATAGTAAAACAGGCGCGTAAAAAATTAAGAATAGTCCTTCGGAAGATCAGGTTTTCTGAAAAAACGACTGCATAAATCAATGACCTAATCCTTAAGTTTATTGAACTTAACGATAATTGAGATTTATCGGTACCGACTTGGTTTTGGAGATTTTACACTTCTTTTATTACTTAAACACGCCCAAAGTTAGGTAAAATTAGCAAGAAAACCGAATCTTTGTTGGCTCTTAACTTTTTAATGGTTTTTAATTTTAGTATTCTGTTTCCTTACAGACAATATCTATACATATAATAAATCTGTAAAGGAACTTTTTCTGTACATTTAAAATATTTCGAAAATAATTGCTTGGGGTGGTAAGGGATAATCAACAGATGACATTTTAACCCTTATCAAAATTTTTGTCTGTAGCTCGGTTTTTCAGTTTCTATGTTGAATAGATCAAGTATCACGTCAAAAGAACGAAACTAATATGGTTATCTTTCATACTCAAATATTGTTTATAACTCAGAGTTTATATTAGTCTTTGTTTCATCGCAATCGCTTCGGTCAACCTATCTAAATAATTTAAAGTGTTCAAGAAGAATTTATTTTCGTAATGTTGAAACACTTAGCGACATCTATTGGCGTGAAACGGTACTAACGAATACTTAATATTAACACGTCATTCTCATTTATGTTACTTACTGTGTCTGTGTTATTTCAAAAAGTAATGATACTGATTACTAAAATCGCTTTCCGTTGGTGGTTGATTCCCACGAATCAAAAAAGCTAAAAGAATTTTAAATAAAAAGTTGTGATAATATTAACTGACGTGGTGTTCTGAGTCATATACCTAGAATGCAATGTTAGATAAATATTTATTAGTTTTCTCAATCAAATTAATACAAATAGAGGGGAAGAAATCTCATTTTTAATTGTGATAAAAGTCTTAGTAGCGCCATCTAGCATAATATAGCAAAATTAGAGCGGCTAGAGGAACATCTCCATAGAAATTCTTAATCTCTAGCGTCAGTAACGCCATCTAGGTTTGAATAGCAAACATGCAAAGACAACAACTTGATTTCGCGCGAAATTTGATAATGTTAAATTTAAATGCGTGTTTACAGCATTACTCGATTCAAATAATGGGAGTTTTGGGAGTAAAGAGTTGTAAATACTTATGTGCTAATTTTCGTGATGTTAGTTTTCGAGGTGGGGAGGGGTTCAAGCGAGGTCGGATGGTGAAAGTCAGGAAAAAAAATCCAAAATTGCGACCATAACTACTGGTGGATTTGAGTAAATAGATAGATTTTCACACGGGCAACTGTAGTTATGTCGATGCTCTTCCGAGCAACATCGCTTACAGAGAAGCATTTTCTTAGTTAAAACAAGTTTAAAAATGTATTTATTTATCCATTTGGCATCTCCAACAAAGGATACATTACCTACACAGGAACAATAGAAATCACAATAGTAAAATATTGACAATTTTAAAGTCGCTTCTTTAAATATAATTATTTATTGGTCTACAAATAAATGTATGGCTGAACAAAAGAAACACTGAAACATTTTTGATTACAATTTACAGTAAAAAGGCATCGCAACTGAGAGTCGCGGAGGATCGCTCTGTTACGTCCATTATCCTCGGGATCGGGCTCTCTCTCTTCCTGCTGCCTGCGTGCGTCAGCAGCGGGGAGAGAGGTGGGGGCGCGCGCGGTATGGCACTACGTAGCAACAACATCGTACTTACTATGTTCATAGAAAACCCGTGCTATACAATTAAATAGTATTTTTGCCTGGTTTGGTTTTTTTTTCAACAGCGCTTTTATTAATGGATAATGACCGACGTTACGGGGCGTAGGTAATGGTAACATTCGCAGCGAGCATGTCTTTACGCCGTGTGCTAAAATCAGTGTTGCTCGCTCGCATGTTTTGCCGTAGGTACTACTGACTGCACGAATACTTGCTTGGTAACATAATAGGTCTTTACCTATGAAATTGCCGTTTTGTATGAAAAAATTTAAACGATTTTTTTTCATGAATTTTTTATTTGTATTAATCGAAGTAATCACCCATGCAATCAATGCATCTTTGCCATCGCAGTGGCAGTTTATTGATGCCCTTCTTAAAGAAATCAGCTGGACGGGAGGCAACAAATTCTTCAAAGGCATTTTGTACTGCCTCTCGGGTATTAAATTTTTTTCCCGCCAAGAAGTTATCCAAATTCTGGAAAAAGTAGTAGTCTGTAGGCGCAAGGTCTGGTGAGTAGGGCGGATGACGGAGAGCTTCCAACCCCAGTTCTTGCAACTTGGAGACCGTCTGCTGTGCAGTATGAGGTCGCGCGTTGTCGTGCAGGAGCAGCGGAGACGAGCGATTGACCAATGCTGGTTGGAGATGCGCCAGCTTCTCCATCATTGTGTTCAGTTCTTCACAGTACACATCTGCAGTAATGCTCACCCCGTTTGGTAAGAAGCTGTGATGAATCACACCGGCGCTAGACCACCAAACAGTGACCATCACTTTTCTAGGGGTAAGTTTTCGTTTAGGGCATTGTTTAGGTGCTGAACCAGGATCCAACCAACTTGCTGAGCGCTTACGGTTATCAAACAGAATCCATTTTTCATCGCAGGTAACAATGCGGTTCAAAATTCCTTCATTTGTGTGTCTGTTGAGCAGTGCAAGGCACGTCTCGACGCGTACTTCGCGCTGGCGATCATTGAGTTCATGGGGCACCCATTTGTCAAGCTTTTTTACCTTGCCAATTTGACGCAAATGGACCAATATTGTTTTGACGCTAACGTCGAAAGCTGCTGCTAATTCAGCCGTAGATTGTGTATCATCAGCTTCCACAATCGCCTTTAATTCGTCATTGTCGACCAAAGTCTTCGGACGACCGCGAGGTTCATTTTTCAGGTCGAAATTTCCAGAACGGAAGCGAGCAAACCAATAACAGGTGGTGCGTTGGTTTGTAGTGTTAGCTCCGTAAACGTCGTTGATGTTGCGTGCCGCTTGTGCCGCGTGGATGCCACGACGGTACTCATATTCCATAATTACTCGAATTTTTTACGTATCCATGATGACGAAAAAGATTGAAATGCGATGAAAATGTAACACTAATCAATAAAGAAATGACTACTTTTAGAAAAAAAAATCCATGTTTTTAAAATAAAATTAATTTGAAATTAGAATTCTTAGCCAAACAAAAATTATTTTGATTTGAAATGGCCAGTACTGCAGAACGGCAATTTCATAGGTAAAGACCTAATATTAGGTGCATTTTGACCCGTGACGCCGGTCAGTATCCACCTTTACAGCGTGATCTTTTTTCATCGTGATAACGCCATGGTCCCACGGGCCGTTAACTGACAGGTGGCGTCAGGTGTTACTGCACTGCTACCTGTCGAGGCCTATCGCAGTCCGTGCAGAGCATTCCCACTGCTGTGGTTTTATTCAGTGGTCAACGTTTGATAAACAAAGCTAAAAGACACGCGCCTGTACGGGCCGAGATAGGCGCCCGCCCCCGCGTGGAATAATGCTTCAGCACACTCAACCAGACGCGCAGTCGATTTATTGAGTAAGTACAGTAAAAGCTCCTTATTCGTGCTTCCTTCATTCGCGTTTTCACTATTCGCGGATTAAAAAAATGCGACCCAATTCCTTTAACCGCGGCTAAAGATTTATTTATTTGCGGGTCTAATCGGTACATCGGTACATACATATTAACAAATAACAAAAAGGATTCCAATAGGTATCCAACCCAATATCCTTTGTAAACGCGTCGTCAGATGGACTATAAAAAAGTGAAATAGACCTTATTACAACTTCGCCTAAAGTACATTGTCAAATGATATCGCCGCTGTATTGGTTTGGCCTTTGACATCTACAATAGCCGCCTTCGCCGCGGTCGGTGTTTTTAACCGACTTCAAAAAGAAGGAGGTTATCAATTCGACATGTTTATATTTTTAATGTATGTTCAGGCATAACTCCGTCGTATATTGGATTTGCAAAATTCTTTTTTTTTTTCGAAAGGGGTTTACTCCGAAATGGTCCCATTGAAATTTCATATAGACAGGGCCCGATCTAGCTATTTAGCCGCTCCGGGCAAAAATAACATTCGCCGCCCTTTGCATTAA
Organism: Polymixis flavicincta; assembly: GCA_949987655.1. Lineage (NCBI taxonomy): Eukaryota > Metazoa > Arthropoda > Insecta > Lepidoptera > Noctuidae > Polymixis > Polymixis flavicincta. Next base: position 20,546,446 of record OX465190.1, on the reverse strand, counting down.
CACCATCAAATATGGTATGACCATAATTATGTGATATTCTTTTAACTATATAATATTCACATACGTTAGTCTACTACGGCTTCTGAACAAGTATACAAAAATTCATGAGAGTAGGTATGTTTGTAAGTATACATTTTGCCGCCGCTCATTTTTGCCGCTCTGAGCATTTGCCCGGCTTGCCCCCCCTTAGATTGGGCCCTGCATATAGATCTGATGATGCGTTTCGGAAACAGACAACGGAACTCTTCAAAAAATTACAGCAAATCAACCGCGAATGTTGCTATCACATAAATAAGTATGCATTGTTTTGACCCAAAGGATGATGAAATTTCGAATTGGTGTATGGTAGGTAACAAAAAAGTGAAAAATAAAAACTTTTTTCAAAAAAATAACAACCGACTTCCAAAAAACACTACAAAGTGCAAAATAACTTTAATTTCGGAAGGCGGTACAATTTTTTTTTTTTTTTGAAAAAAGTTTTTTGAGAATGTAAACAAACATAATGAAACCAACCTCATCACCATAGAGTATATTTATCATCATCATTTCAGCTGAAAGACGTCCACTGCTGGACATAGGCCTCCCCCACATTTATAAATGCTGCGACTTAATAGACATTCCATCCTTTGGTACGAGCCGCTTTGCGTGTTTTACCTATTGTTTCATCTTTCCATTTATTGCAAAATGTTGAAATTTTTTTTTTACTTAAAAACGATTTTCGACGCGAAAAAATCTGTTTAACGCATAGAAATGCTTGATCGTTTACGCCTTGGAGAGTCGCTTGCATCCATATCACGCTCATACAATTAATCAATATGGTCAAAAACTTCAAATAAATTGTTTTTTTTTTTGTCACCTAGGAACGTATCCCCTATAATCCCATATAAATTACCATTCCATAGTCACGGTTTCTGTATTCGCGGTAGGTATTTTACGGAACGTATACCTCGCGAATAAAGAGCTTTTACTGTACCTACGGCAGGTGCACATTTATTATAAAATGAGCCTCGACCAGGCGCTTTGATCTATATTTATTCTTAAAAATCTGAGTGAGACTTCAGCGCAATATCATTATAACCCCTAAAGACGCCTGCAGGCCTAGACAAAACACCTTTCTGTTAACGTTCACGCTAAACTCTACGCCAGAATATATGGGAATGACATTACCGTGTCCTTTCCGCAGGTAATGTCATTCCCATACATTTTGGTGTACCGTTTAGCGTGAACGCCAAGAGTAATGTGTTTTGTCTCTAGGCTCTGGACTGCATTCGAAAGCTGTGGTAGATTCCTACCAGGATAGATCGGAAGATCGGAGGAGTGGTACCTACACCGTCAAAGCGACACATTATTGTTTTCCGACATGCACGCGAACGAAGTCGCGGGCACAGCTAGTTAATAATAAGACAAAACCATAACATGTTTAATTTTTGATGTACATTGTAAAACAGTGGAGTAATACACTCCCGAAGTTTGTATGGGGAAAATGTGGACTAGGGTCACTTTAAGATTTTCTTGTGGGTCCTAACTAATATTTTAAATGCGAAAGTAAGTTTGTTTGTTCCGATTTCATACTAAAACGGATTTGGATAAAATTTGGCACACAGGTACACCATGACATGGGTAAGGACTCAAGCTGCTTTTCATCCTGGATCGCAGACGAAATCGAGGGCAACAGCAAATTTACTCTTAAAATTACAAAGTGGACTACGTCGTGGTAATCCATAAAGCCCTGAAATACGAATTATTACGACATCTAATCAAAATCGAAAATTTATTTAATTCCAAACTGCGGTAATATACGTAACGCCAACGCAGAAATCGGAGCATCTTCTATTTCCTGAAGCCACAAAATTGTACGCTCTCCCGACCCACTAATATTTTACGAAGTATAAAAGCGATGGGATAAAATGTAATGCTTCTTCTTTCTCATTAAACTTTGATGGCTTGCTGGCGAGATAAGCGGTACGTAATACGTCACTTTTTTGTTCATCAACGGCGAATGAACGTGGCTAATGCGGTCTTTACACAGTGGTCCATGATGGTTGCACATTATCGAACATAAAACCACGCCAGTAAGGCCCGAAAGTTAAGTCATAGGTAGCCACAGAATATGCACATTTCGCCAGTTATTTTTTGAAGCCCCGCGCAAGAATGGTTGTCAGACTTTCGGGCTTCTGACGACCCGTAACGACTGCTAAAGATCAACGAATGAATGCCGGGTCCAACGGCTTGACTATGCTTTCCGAGGCCCGGAAGGGTCTTGGCTTGTAAAGATGGTCACCCATCCAAGAAAAGGTAAGCATGAGCTATCCACCTACCCTTCTGAGCCAACAAAGACAGACTCCGGGCAGCAGCCCGAGTAGCAACTGAGAGTTTCCTGATGGAAAACATAATTATACTATGCCCGACCTTTAATATATTCATATAGGGTGTACTGCTATAGTCGCTAGTAACAACAAATAATAAAATTAAAATTAAAAGGTTTTTCCCATACAAGACACGTGTTTTATACTGAGATTTTTACTAATAAATAGACAAAGATAACTAATATTGTGTTGTTGTTTAATATTATGTTGTCATAGGAATTACTATCTTTTGCTATTTCCCTCGCGCCATCTCACCTGAGTACGGCGGTATGTGAAAACAGAAAACCTCAAACGGCGCAAATATAACAACCTTATGGGGGCTATATGTTTGAGATATTTGGGGTTGAAACATTCAGGCCGTGGGGTACGCGTTCGCTTTGAGTATTTCGGAACAGATGGCCGATAGGGTCGAAAAGTTTTGGAGTGGCGACCGCGTATCGGAAGACGTAGAGTGGGAAGGCCTCCCACAAGCTGGACCGATGATCTTGTGAAGGCCGCGAGGGTCCGCTGGATTTGGGAAGCACAAAACCGGTCGAAGTGGAGGAGCCTGGGCGAGGCCTCTGTCCAGCAGTGGACGTGTTTCTTCTGAAATAATGATGATGATTTCGGGACATCGCCAAACGGATGGTCGACTCTTCACGTGACCAGAGGGCTGGCATATTTTTAGGTTAAAGAATCAGCATTGCCATCCAATGTGGCAAAGTTGCCAGCCTTTTGGGCACTTTTCGTGTTCAGTTCAGGAAAAAAGTTGTCGCTGTCTGTGAAGACACAACGAAGCGACAACTTTTTTCCTTCATATACTTGTATATAATATATTTATTTTAGTGTTAGTTTGTATATTGTGTTAAGATTGTTGATGATGGAACTATGTCTTTCCACAAGACCAGCATTACGAGCCTTGTTCATCCTCAGTTTTGAGAGCTAAGTATCGAACGGACAAAAGTGAAACAGCCAACACATTAACTACATAATTAGGTACCTTATTAAACATTTACGTAACCTACTTATTTTGGGGTTGGGTGGGATTTTCTAGTGTTGGATCAACAGTGAGAAAGAGAAAGAAAATATAGTGTAGAGAGGGTAAAAAAACGAATAGGTATGTAGGTAGTTACTAGGTGTAAGTGTACCCTTTGCTATTTTTTCTACTTAAATAGGTATATCATCTTCTGCCTAGCCTTTGCGAACTATTGGGGGCGACTTCCAGTCTAACCGGATGCAGCTGAATACCTACCGCCTGCTTATCTGACCTTCACAGCCTACTTATTGGGTAATACGATACGCCTTTGATAAGACTAGTTATAGCGACGGTCAAAGATCCATGAATCACAGCTGGGAATAACGGCTTAACGTGCTTTCCGAGACACGGAGCAGTCTTGGTATGTTAAGATAGTCACCCATTCATGGAACAACCGCGGCAAGCGTTACTTAACCTGATCGATTTACCCGTGTGGCTGTTATTGAGCCGCATATCAAATGGGCTAAGCGAACCACCGATTGGGTCCTACTAGTCGCATGACGCTATCGTGGCAAGCCGTAACGAAGATAGCGGGATCATGATTCCTACCGAAAAGACTAGCAAAAGTCAGAATTGTGTAGAAAAGGGAGAGGGAGGCCAAACAAGAGACGGATTGATTGTGTAAGCAATGATATAACAGAGAAGGTAGTGGAGAATGAGAGCGTGACTGTTGACAGCGGAAAATAAAAGAAGAAGGCGCATTATGAGCCTTGTTGCTTGGGAACAAGGGAATAGTGCAGGAAGAAGAGGAAGAAAAAGATAAACATCACCACCTATAACCCCTTAAGCAGTTTAGGAAAATCGTATTTTTAAAATAACTTACACCCGATCCACGAATTAAAAGCCCAAAGATGAGAACTCGTCAAACTCTAACATTACAAGTTGTTTCTTTCAATTAAAAGAAAACTTGAATTTTGCGGGCTTTCACCTTGACCTAATACTGAAGTCGAGAGATAAAATCAGCTGTTCCATACATTTTGACCGCTTGGTGACACTTGATGACATTTTTCTATGAAACAGCAGATATTTTTCTGTTTAACCGACAAAAAATTCCTGGGCTGGGGGTCTAGAATGATATGCTGAATGCATGGTTACAGTTTGCGCACTGGATAAAAACTTATCCTGTATTACAAATTCTGAAGTTCAAAGTCACGTACAACTGATTCTCAATTCAGAAACGAGTGTTTCCCGTGTATTTCGTTTTCATGTTGAAGTAGTACCTATGCAAAAACTTAACAATCAAAGATCACATCACGTAGATATTACGTAATAAGATATGTATAAATTATTCTCTATGCAAGTTCTTATTGCAGAACTTTAATTGTTGTCAGGTGTATACGTTTTTATTTATTATTATTTATTGTTAACTACGACACGCCCCAGCGTCGGTCAGTCGATTTTAGTTTAATTTTAATTATTCATGTGTGTGATTTTGATTAGATTTTACTGTTAATACCTATATATTATTCATACAGTGTTCAGTAAATTTGTGCTTTCTAAGGTTATTTCGGACATTGCTGATGGCATCGGCGAAGGAAAACATCGTGAGGAAATCCGCTCCCTGAATGCATGACCTAGAGACAAAACACATTTATGTTAGCGTTCACGCCAAACGCTACGCCAAATTGTATGGATGACAATACCTGCGGAAAGGTTACGTCGTGTTCTTTCCACAGGTAATGTCATTCCCATACATTTTGGCGTAGCGTTTGGCGTGAACGCTAAAGGAAATGTGTTTTGTCTAGGCCTGCATATCACACTGTGTCTCATAACTTTAGGCACAATTAAGATAAATAGTGTGTTATGCAATAATGGTACTGTTAACTCAAAATAAATTCGGACACGGGTGGAGAATGATGGAGAAATAAGAAGAAGAAAGGATAAATAATATCTTAACGTTACAAGCCAGACAAACAGACGTCTATCGATCAGTTTAAGTCTTTAAAGTTATTTGTACACAACAAAGTTACATAGATAGGTAAACAAAGTGCCTTCAATTATCCTTTACTTAGATATGCATCAGTCCCACCACAGTATTATTTACTATACGTATTTTATAGCATTTTGCTACTGGTGTTGCAGTTTCCTCGTTTCCAAAAAAGTAAATATTTACCTAAACGTTTGATCGTTTCGGTAAATATTTACTTTTTATGGTACATAAAGTAGATACTCATACAATTTAAATGCGTTTGTTGTGCATGATTGTTGTAAAAAAATAAACACAAAAAGAATGAACAGTTTTTAACATTGTGTTTTTCCTCAAGGAAATCAGTGTCTGATTTTCAATAAATTATGCCTTTATATTTTTACGATACGGTAGACCGTTACAATAAGGCTTTATAAAAATGCTCCTAGACTTAAAATTAAATGAAACTAGGTTTGAGTTGTTTTTCCAACTTTTTGTAACAAAATCATAATTTTCGAAGAGTGTCCATGGAGTTTCTTGCCCGTTCTTCTCCATAGGTACCTATGCTTTGGAATGGGCAACTAGCTTCATCTTTCTAACTCACCGACCTTGACAATTCAAAAGTGTCTGTAATTGGTTTATTTGAAATACTTAAATGCTTTAAGTTTGATTTTGAGTTTTCATTTATCTGTTAAAACCTTTTTTGTTTTTCTTTACTTGGATGGCTGACCACCTTAAAAACTAAGACCTCCGTGCCTCAGAAAGCACATTAAGTCGTTGAACCCGGCTGCCATTCGTAAATCTTTGACAGTCGTTACGGGTTGTAGCATAAAACCGCTACGGTTAAAACCTCTTCTTCTAGTCCAACCTTTTCAATTAAAAAATCTCTTCATAGCTTTTGATCACATTTATACTTCGAATTTGCGAAAAAAATCGTCAAATGTTTGCTTTCTGACAACGGCACTACGTTTTTGGGACCCGATGAGTGAAACATGTTCAACATCCCTTTTTGAGCAAAATACAGAAAATTGTAAAGTGCCATACCATTTATATATTAAAGCATCGATGTTATGTTGGTGTAAAGTGAAAGCCACAAGAAAAGCTGTTTGTGTGTTTATCAAGTGTTTTCTTCCATATTCATTTGGTATGTATTCAGTCACCTATTTTTCTCTTTTCGATCTATTTTTCTGTTGATTCCCTCTTCATCAAAGATTCTGCTTGTGCCTCTGGTCTGAAGGTTCTTTTTCTTTGTCTATAGAGATCAAGTTACAAGCCCCATGGGTATAACGGCGTGGTTTCCCACGACCTAAGTCAGCGCGCTCTAGCCCGAAATCCTGACGCGTCTCGCGCCGAAAAGTCCTTCAAGAGCCGAAGCGTCCAGAAAATAGACGTGGGCACCGCAGCTACGTGACCCCAGCTCATTCTTCAATCCACCCGGCTGGCATACTCCGCTGATCTGATTACTTACTACAAATACTGTGACAAAAATATTTAGATTCTGTTTGTTTTTTAATATAGGTATATTATAAACTATTTTAACATTAGGTCTACCAAGACGCGTCGGTTTTACTTAGTGTTTTATCGTAAAACAAAAGTATTTTGCGTATACATAGGCCTTAACTTAACTGATTGCAATCGCATGATAGGTCGTGTACCAAAAAATATTTTTATCTTCCTTTTAAAAAAAACACAATTTTCCACTAAGTTTCTCCACGCAACCAAATCGAGACCGAGTCCCAAAAACTGTAGAATTTTTAACCAATTTCACCCTTTTTTAAATATTTTTTATATCTCTGGTGTTTTATATATTTCTTTTACATATCAAAATTAAACGTGTTATGTAGCAGCGTGTGTATTTCACTTGACATTTTTTAACGCTACCGGATCTACGGCCCGAAAGTCTGACAACTAGTCTTACCAAGGGGTATCGTGTTATCCAGCAACTGGGCTGTGTGGAGGTTAAATATGGTTAGACTCGAAAACTGTTGTGACAGTTACTGATTTTACGGATATTAGGTTATTCCTAGTTATTGTTAATAATTGTTAGGATTTTGTTGAATGTTGGATTCTTTCCGTGGACATACTGTACGTGCCGCGAATCAGTCAGTGCCGTCGTGAAATATCTGATTAAGTTTTTTGCCTTCAAAACTTTTTGTACTGTTCACACTGTCAACTTGGAATTACAAAAATGAAGAAACGTTTCTCGAGATTGCTGCGGAATTTTTGTGTTCCTCAACTTGACTGACTGACTTTTTATGACTTGATTGCCTCGTTGGTCTAATGGTTGCGCTGCTGCCAAGCATGATGTCTTTTTTTTTTGAGGGTTGGAAATCATCAAATAACTTCTCCCGCTCCTGGATGGATCAGAAGCGCGTGTCAGACTTTTACTGACTAAAACCCACCCTTTTTCCGTCAGTTGCCTTTGTGCCAAGGGCGACGGTATCTCTTTCGAACAACCCGCACCTCTGGCAGGCATCGGCCCTTGCGGACTCCACTAGTTAATGCTGACGTCTCTTTGAGGCACGCGTGGAACACAACGCGCCTTCGATCCGGGCTTGGTTCTTAACGGACAGCGAGCTACCCAATACTCGCCATCCGCAAGCCTTCATGAGATCTTAGGTTCGATTCCCGAGGTCGAGCAGAGTGTTATTGGGTTTTCAATCAGGAATTTCTGAGAAGCAACGCAGAGTCTGGTTTTGTGCCCGATAGATGTTAATAAGCTCGCCCCCTATTAAATGGGGCTTAAACATAACTGGTGAAATGTGAGTGGACTGCCCCACCCTGTAAGAAATGAAGCTCAAATTTTCGATTATTTTTAATGGAAGCAAAAGGAATGCATTCACGACAGTGAAAAATTAAAGGGAAATGACTCAGGAAATGTGAATTCCAGCGAAATAATTAATAATTTCCACCTTTTCTTGCCCTTCTAGTTCAAAAGTAGGTTAATAGGTCAAGCAAAAGTAGTGCTACACAATCGATTTAAATGAATCTTTAATTATAACCTCGTAGGTAGTGAATTATAGTAGCCATTATAATTTCACTGGTGTCTTTCGACTTTCCTTTAGTACAGACGCCAGCACATCAAGCTACCCCAATATGTCAAATTACTTTGATAGTTTTTCAACTTAATTACTTTACCAATTAGGAAAATTTGTCAGTTTCGGATATCACATATTCTTACGCACAAACCCATCCGTGTGCATGGTCAATTTTACCTAGTTACTGGTTGGACCGATACGTATTCAATATATTAATTAATTATGCCTTGTGAAATGTAAAACTTCTCAAATTAAATAAAGCTTCGTTAGTGTTGCTCCACAAGTACCTATTATAGTAAAAAAAATACTATGTATGCCATTCCAAAAGTAAAACAAAAAACAACGGTTTTCTGCTTGATAGAATCAGATATAAAATCTGAAACACCATCCAATTTCTTTTCCAATTTCTTTACTAGAGAATGGGCAGCAGCGTTCTCTATGTATTTACCACCTTACTGCGATCACCAACCCGCCTGCCAAGCGTGGCGATTATGGCAAACACCACCCAAACTGAGGGAGTCCTATATCCAGCAGTGAACGTCTTTCGGCTGAAATGATGATGATGCCAATATTGGCAAAATATAACGTAAATTAACGTAACGTAACGTAAAATACTCTTATTCATAGATTCATATGATAATAAATAGATATCAATTTAGCACACTACATTTCTGTTGCTGATGCTTTGACGTTACCCACAGACTAACTACAGATTTCTGTCACTTTCCAATTAGTTTCATGAGTTCATACATTAATAAAAAAATGAACGGTTCAGCATCGCGTGTGGTTCTATTTCATACGTCAAAGGGATTCTACGTATATTAGAGATATTGTGCTTCTAAAGTGTTTTATTTTAAATAATCGGTGAACTGGGGATGGTACGGATTTTGACAAAAATATGGAACACTAGCTTCCGCCCGCGGTTTCACCCGCATGGAGGTCGGAAATTATTCCCGCGGGAACGTACTACCGGGATAAAAAGTCTTATGTGTTATTCCAGGTTACAAACTATCTGTGTCCCAAATTTCATCTAAATCCGTTTAGCCGTTTTTGCGTGATTGAATAACAAACATCTAAACATACAAACTTTCACATCGTACTAATATTGAATGTTTGTTAGTCAATCACGCAAAAACGGCTGAACGGATTTCAATGAAATTTGGCACATAGATAGATTATAACCTAGATTAACACATAGAATATTTTTTATCCCGGTAGTATGTTCCTGCGGGATAATTTCCGACCACCACGCGAGCGAAGAGGCTGGCAAAAGCTAGTTTGTTAAATTAGTAATAAGCAACAGTGTGTTTTATCTTTTTACCAACGCGCTGGGATGCACTTTGTCGAATCTCAATGGTCGGTTTAACACGGCGACATGACATGACATTTTACGTGCGTGCGAATGGAGTCTAAGTTTTTTAATAACGTGAACCGGGGTTGCTTTAATCAATATTGAACTTTGGTTCATGTCTCTTAAATTTGTGGTTATAAAAAATTACAAAAAAATGTCCAAAAGTCGGTTTTTTTATATCTCTCGATTCCTGTAATAATACGTGAATAAATATTACTTTATAATGAGAAAAAAATAAAACTGACTGATCAAAGTTATACGTACGATGTAGGGTTACTTTGATACCCCCCTATTTTATTGCGTAGTTACAAAGTAACCCGAATTATAATGCCAATACAATTTCAAAAATCAAAATCTGCCAACACGAAAAATAATTAAGTTTTTTAATTAATATTGTGAGTGAATTCCTCAGGAAACGATTTAACAGTTCTTCAGTGTTGCTTAACTTAACTTAGAAAAAAAACTACCATGTTTCGTTTCATTTTACGCAATTAGCGATTTGAAATGAAAGTGAAGTTTTGATCAAACTCATCCCGCGAATCATTGTAACCCCGATTCACCGGTACTTTTTAGCCGAGCTGTATTTTATAGGCAAAGTCAGGCAAGTTTAGGCTAAATTTTTAACAATTAAATTGTTAACACAAAACAGAGCTATTAAGGCGCCTATATAGGTATCGATATGCGTTATCAATAACACAGGAAGTTATTTATTCTAGTATTGTAATATCGCAATAAGCACAAAAATCTATACTACCTGAATCGTGTTCCTTTGTCTAAGATCTAGATTAATTAATTCAGTGTTGTACACACAGGTTTCCGGTAGCGGTGTTGCCAGCACTCATTAACGACCCCCCATTGTCTAGTACAACTAAGTACCATATTATGTATCAGCCAATGACCTTTGCAGTTTCCACGATTGACGGCATCACTTAACATACTTCTGCGAAAACCAACATTTTTCCCTTTTCACAACCTTGCTAGAACTCTGACATCGATTCGTAATGGCCGACTAGTGATTCTCATTGACGACCCTATTTTTTTATCTAACTCGAACAAAGCGACATGAAGGACCATATTACTAAAGCATCGATCAAATTGAATTGTTACCAAGAATGCAAAGGCGGGCGGGGCTTTCAGTAGCTTTCAAGGTTCGTAAGGAAACCAGCCTGGTTAGTAGTCGACGCGCACCAAACCACGGCGCACGCGCCCATGTTACCGCTACAACCTATTTGGAATACATAGAGGTTGTATAGGAACATCATAAATAAATAAATATTACACAATTAAAAAAAAAAAATCAAGCTGTCGAGTTCGATATTCAAAAGTCGAAGCGAACGTGTTTGAATTTTTTTTCGAATTCCGCGCGCATATTTTTGGCGGGATCTCGTGGTGTTGCAAATTGAAAAAATTGAGGTGATATTTACGAGTGTTAGCAGTCTTTGGTGAGTTGTTATTTTTTGTTTTATTCAATGGTTAAAAGATTATAACTGTCTTTTTTACTGTATTGTTACATCATCGTCATAAATTGAGTAATCGGAAGGCAATTATTGTTTTTGTGCCAAATTCTAATGGTATGTGAAGTTGCTCACAATCGTGGAAAATAAATACCGGTCATTCTTTAGTTTCGTTCGCTACATTCTTTCACCTTCGTTTACAAATCTTTTTACGTGTGGAATACTTTAAATCTGTTAGACTGCGCAAGCTCGGTGTATGTACATTATTTCTAACAAATAGCAAAAGATACCAAAGCAATACTATTCTGTACTATAAAAACTACACGAACCAATAAGGTTTTCTTCATTTTAGTTATGGCGCGAACGCTCTGAAATATACAATATGCAAAATATTTCGTGCCTTTTACAAACCTCTGGTTGTTAAAATTACAATATTTAATTGCAAAATCATTGTTATTGTATGCAAATATTTTTAGGAAAGACATTGGACTATACGGATGGTTATAATCGCTGTTAATTTAGTTATTACACACGTAGCGTTATTTACAGCTGTTTTGTTTTTATTTGATTAAACAATGACTGGTGTTAAGTAGTAAACTTTTAACCGGTTTAATTATAGTTAACTATATTTTGTTCGCGACTTCTTACATTTCTGTTTTTAATTAAATCTTTCAACTGGACAAAATGGGTGGGTAATCTCGATAGGCACCTACCTACGTTGTGTATGCTATGCTGTCAGGACACAATCATACAGTGTTATATAAAATCAATCTTTCCAAATGTCTCTGTACCTATCACGGACATCAATCACGGTTAATTGTGAAACAATTAAGTACAGGGGAATTAACTAAGCCTTTACATCATTTACTCTCAATGTTTTATTCACGTAATCTTTTTTTGCGCGCATAAGTAACAAAGGTCGTTCACATATTCAACGTATTCTTAAGAAAAGGAGGGGGTGCTCACGTTTCAATGTTTAAAAAAAAATCTATTTGGCACTTTAGAACTCCGTCATTTATAAACCGATTTGAAAATCCTTCTTTTGTGTGAAAGGAATGTAAAAATTATGAAACTCTTTCGAGTGGTCCTATATTTTGATGAGTGGTTTTAGAGTTTGATCATGTTCTAATTTTAATAATAACTTCATGTCACTGTAAAATACCTAAGTACCACAGCTAAAAAATGATTAGGTACTTACAAAAAAGGAAACAACCGTCCTCCGCCTGACGCAGGTCCTCACCGGACACGGTTGTTTCGGGAGGTTCCTGTTTCGGATAAGGCGGGAGGAAACGCCCGGGTGTTTCCACTGCGAAGATCGCCCTGAGGACACGGTGGAGCACACGGTGGAGGTCTGCCCAGCTTGGGCGGAGTACCGCCGAGTCCTCGTGGAGGCGATCGGCGGCGGCGATCTCTCGCGTCCGGCCCTGGTCCAAGCTATGGCACGGAGCGAGAGTGCATGGGTAGCCGTCACCTCTTTCAGCGAAGCAGTTATGCTTGCGAAGAGGGAGGCGGCGCACGTAAGGGAGAGGCAGTATATGCGCCCTCACGGCCCTAACCGCCGCAGGAGACGTTCTGAGCATCGGGAATCCCAGGCTGATTTCCGGCCACCGCGCACCGTAGGCGTTGGCTTGCGGACGGCGAGTAATGGGTAGCTCGCTGTCCGGTAAGGACTAAGCCCAAGTCGATCGCGCGTTGTGTTCCACGCGCGCCTCAAAGAGATGTCAGCACAAACCGATGGGGCCCGCAAGGGCCGATGCCTGCCAGGGGTACGGGTTTGTTCGAAAGAGATACCGCCGCCCCTGGCACACAGGCTACTGAGGGAACACGGGTGGGTTTTAGTCAGTAAAAGTCTAACACGCCCTCCTGCTCCACTCAGAGCGGGAGAAGTTATTAGGTGATTTCACAACCAAAAAAAAAACCGTCGTCCAATAAAACAAAAATACAAACTGAAAAAATTACTGTGATTTTGGGAGTCTGTGGCAAAAAACGAAAGACACCGACTTCCAAAATTACGACTGACTTACTTATTTTGACAACCAAACAGCAGCATCAATTTAATTGTATTATAGTACCTAGCTAATGATAGTTAATTGGTATGACAAAACTATCTAATGACCCATAGTGTGGTATGGTTTTAATTGAATAAAACTTAACAAAGTTAGGTAAGTAGGTAGGTATACTAGACGATCGTGCAACGTATTTTACAGTAGCAACACGATCGCTAGGTGTTCGGCGATCTCCGGATTATGTTTCGCGACACCTTCACGATCTGTTTGTGTTCTAGTTTATCTTGTACGAAACAGATTTACTGCTGATTTGAAATCCCGATAGTTTTACACACACAAACTACCGAAGCCTGTATCTAGGTCTTTATCATCATCATTTCAGACGAAAGACGTCCACTGCTGGACATAGGCCTCCCCCAAGCTCCACCACTTCGATCGGTTCTGTGCTTCCCGCATACGGACTTCTGCGGCCCTCACAAGGTCATCGATAGATCAAGATGGACATCTTGTGTGAGGCATTTCAACTTTACGTGTTCCGGTACGCCGTCGCCACTCCTGAACCTTTCGGCCCCATCGGCCATCTGTTCTGCGAGCAATGTGCCCTGCCCACTGCCACTTAAGTTTGGCAATTCTTTGGGCTATGTCGGTTACCTTGGTTCTCCTGCGGATCTCTTCATTCCTGATTCGATCACGCAGGGAAACTCCAAGCATAGCCAGCTTCACCATTGATTGCCCTTTGGGTGACTTTAAGCCTTCTTATGAGGCCCATTGTGAGCGACCACGTTTCGGTTCCATAAGTCATCACGGCAACACGCACTGGTCAAAAATATAAAAAGTAAAAATATAATTCATTGTGATTCGGATTCACAGGAAGATCACATACTGAACTAAACACAATTATAAAAACGAAACGAAAGGAAATACGTGGACTTATACGAAATTAAGAGCGCGTACCCAGAAAAAAAAAACTATGTAAATCAGCCATATAAGACAAAAAATCTAAGAATTATCAAGGTCACATTTAATTTACTTTCCCCAATTAGTACTTAGTTACATTTAATTATAAATAATAAAACTAGATTTTTGAACTTTAAAATACCTCTGAAGGTATGGTCAATAGTAAAAAATATAAGGAGCACCTCCCCAAGCAGGATAACACATGTTTTTCGTTGAGGCAGATCTTCCGGCACCCACGCGGACCGCGGGCAAAAGCTAGTATTACATAAAAAGACAAGTGGCTAATAAAAATATTCAGCTACAAGGACACGTGTGAGTGCCTTTGTTTAAAAAACTTACAAATAGTAAAAGGCTTGCTCACAAACTGGCTGGACCAGTCGCGGGTCAATATCCGTAACAATGCGATTAGAGTGGACGAAATTATGCGAGAGTGAAGTAGGAACTAAGTATCTAGATCCTTTTATGTTTGCCTTGTAAGGCAAACATAAAAGTCAAGTCATGTATGACTTAATAAAATTAATAACAGCCTGTAAACTGTTTTACTGTAGAATAAAAGTTTATAAATTACCTGTATATACAAGGAACTAGGCTTGATCGCTGCGTGGTTACTATTTCGGACCTAGACTTCCAAGTAATGTTTTTCTTCATCAAAAATTAGACACAACTGACATTTAAGCCAATTGCTTTTACCTTAGTTAGAAAAATAAAATAAGAATTATTTACTCATGGCAAACTTCCGAGGAACGAAGAACAGGCTTACTCAGAACAGTGGAATGATGGTGGAAAATGCATTACTTCAGCGGGGTAATTGCTAAACACTTTGACAGCAGCAATGACTTTTATTTTGTCTCTTCAACAACATTCATTGCGTTATTTACATTGGTTAGCAGACAGTTTTCTCGAATATTTGAAGCAATGGATTAGCAAAATTATTCAGAAACATATTTACGTAATTAGGGTGCTGAAAAGTGCAAAATCATTCAATCTACTGCTAAACTATAATGAATAAGTTTATAGATCTATGCTAAATGTGTAAAAATTATATTGATGACATTCATCAATATAATTTTTCAAATTCAAAAGTGAATAACGAGCAGTTAATAAAAACTACACACAGATAATTTATGAAAATATAATACAGAATTATCTTTACGGCCCGGTACTGGCAATTACAATAACCGTATGCATAAAAAAACGTGTTATTAATGCAGTTTATTTATTGCTATACGCTAAAACAGTTGGTAAAACATGTCCTATGCAACTATTTATTATTTTTATCAACCTTACCTGTCGGTGTCTTGCTGTTGCTATTATGTTACTATGGGGAAAACTAGATAAACACTAACAAAACTATTATTTAATTATAACCACAAGCTGACTTTTAATTCTCTGT
The DNA here is from genome assembly GCA_949987655.1 of Polymixis flavicincta. Taxonomy (NCBI): domain Eukaryota; kingdom Metazoa; phylum Arthropoda; class Insecta; order Lepidoptera; family Noctuidae; genus Polymixis; species Polymixis flavicincta. The sequence continues at coordinate 20,530,960 of OX465190.1, read as the reverse complement.
CAATACAGTTTAGTACACAAAAGTATCCTTGTTTTTCTTCTATTTCAGAGCTAGTTCTATTTATTTATTAACTTAAAGGTTCACCCACAGCACATACATATACATAGAAATAGTAAGTCATACGGTTATATTCTAATATATATGCCAATTAAAGGCATACACAACATTGACAACACAAGACGCCAGATTACCGCTTGGTTGCTAACTTAAGTCTAATGTACAGTTGTTTAAGAAAATGAGAAACGAAATAAAAATAAAAACAAAAGATGTAAAATAAAATTAAAATAAGAGACAGAGTACTCGTTAGTAATTAGATTGGGTTAGATTTTGCACTATTAATCAGAACTAGTTCTACGGTAAATGTTGCTCATAATCATGTATAGTTTCAACCCCCCCTTATAGATCCCTCGCGACCCCAGCCGCCGCAGGATACGGAGACGCCCTGGGCCTCGGGAATCCCAGGCCGATTTCCGGCCACCGTAGGCATGGGCTTGCGGACGGCGAGTAATGGGTAGCTCGCTGTCCGGTAAGGACCAAGCCCAAGTTGACGGCGCGTTGTGGTCTACGCGCGCCTCAAAGAGATGTCACAAAAAGTGATGGGACCCGAAAGGGTCGATGCCTGTCAGGGGTGCGGGTTTGTTCGAAAGAGACACCACAGCCCCTGGCTTAAGGGCTACTGAAGGAACACGGGTGGGTTTTAGTCAGTAAAAGTCTGACACGCCCTCCTGCTCCACCTAGAGCGGGAGAAGTTATTTGATGATTTCCCACCCAAAAAAATAAAAAAAAAAACCCCTTATAGATAGCCAATGGATTCAAAGTTTGCCTGTATAAACTAATAAATTTTCGTATTAAAAACGATCAAAATCTCATACATTCATAAAAATACGAGAATTGCCCCTCAGTTTCCTTGCACATTTTCTTGGTTTGACTTAAATCTAAAACAAAATTTCAATAATTGAAACAACAAAGCCCATGATAGGCATTAGGTTAAGAAATTCTGCTCAACCAACATCTTTGCATACATAAAGACCCTTCATTAAAATTACTTAATTAAAATATCTAATTTAATGGAAGCAACTAAGCAGGTCTTGCCCTCAGGTCTTTTGGGTAAAATAACTCAAGTTCAACGCTCTCTGTAGTCTCCGAGTAAAATGATATCCACCGGCATGTAAATTGCCTCTAAAGCGAATCCAATTAAAAATTAATTGAAGCTTAAACTAATTACAATAATTGCTTTACGGGTCTAGGCTGAAAGTACAATTGTACTTAAGATTCGATTTTTTTTAATGTGACTAATGATGAATAGTTAATTAGAAATTATTTCAATAAAAAATATAAAATCAGAATTAATAGGTAGTTGCATTTGATCAGTTATGTTTTAATAAGTATCTAATCTAGCCTTAGCCTTATTTGTACGATAATTGCAGCGTCTATGCGCTCTTAGCCTAAAAAGCGCGTATACATGACATGTTATGCCTACATTATCTGATTTTGAAACCACTGTTTAAATATATATAATCAAAACTTAACTTAGTATCGATTTCCTTATTTAAATACCAGCACTGTTATTTTCATATATCATTATTCATTCACATTCTTAAATACGATAATGAATTCAATAAAAAATGACTAATTTATAAGTGCATAACGCCATCCAACCCCTTTCACTGAATTGGGCAAGCTTGTTTGAAGTTCAAGGTTGTTCGCAATTTTATTGTTCGTATAAAGCAATCTTTATTGCATAGATCTTTGACAGTCGTTACAGGTACCTAGTGAAAAGCCCAAAAGTCTGACAACCAGTCTTGCCAAGGGGTCTTTTGTTACCCAGTAACTGGGTTGTGGAGGTCAGAGAGGCAGTCGCTCCTTGTAAAATACTGGTCTGAATCTGGTTAGACTGGAAACCGACCCCAACATATTTGAGAAAAGACTAGAAAGACAATGGTGATTTGCAAGCTATCTGCAATTGCTCTAAGGACATAACAAATGGGTCATTCTCAGGAGACTCATTATTTGGTTGACTTCGGTGTCATTTTTATTATTTAATTTAGGCATGAAATATCAAATCTAGAGTTAACACTCTACTACTAACATGCTTTAAATTAACTCTAGATTTGATATTTCATGTTAACAAGGCCTAAATTTTAAAAAAAATGACACCGAAGTCAACCAAATAATGAGTCTCCTGAGAATGACCCAAATGCCACACGTTTTACAGAAACTTCCGTGAGGTTTTATTCAAATAGATCAATTGGCAACTAGTTAATTATAAATGAACACGTGGAAGTTAATAGGCTGGGCTTTGTAATAGATTTATTGCAGAGATAATTCAACACAAGCGATTCTATGATTGTGCGTTTTAGTACTAAATGGATACTCGAAATTAACTAACTCGATGTAAAAAATTTGAGTATTCAAAAGGAAGCTTTGGTGTGACAAGGTTCAAAATTGAACTTTGAGTCAAGTTATACATTGTTGGAACAGTAGGATAAAATACGTAAACAAGAACCGGTTTTATTTTTCCCTTTATCGTAAGTACCTACGCAACGCGTACCCACCTACATGAGCTAGACGAAAATACGCCATTCAGAGTGACCATGTTGTAAAAAATTCAAAGTCCCCCCTAAAATTCTTACTTTTTATTTATCTTAGATCGTATGTTACACGCACACATAGATTACTAAGGGTAAAAAATTGCACAGATAAAAATAGGTTACGGCTCTATCAGTTCCACGTTATTGATGGTTGAAACGTGTTCCGCTTCAGAACCGAAGCACGTTGCTTGAAGACAAATCCGGACTCCGATGAGATAGATTTCCATAAGTATTGCAGCTATTACTGTGTTTTTTATCAACGGATTTAGGTCACAGGAAATTATTCAAAATTAAAAAAGATCATGTTTTTATTGACTATGTGTGCATTTAATAACCACAATCAAATCATACAAGGAAAATATATATTATTTTTCGCTTCACCAACGAATTCTTGGTTAATGGTAACTACACGATGAATGATACATGCATGCCATCTGTTGGTACAGGTTACCTCCTAGCTGCAATGGCTGTTACTTCAAAAGGCCCTTCCAACCAAGGTCCTGCATTTTTAGACTCACATAAAATTCTAATAATATAATATTTGGACTGGACAAAAAGGGAACCTGACCTCTGAATTTGTTTCGGCATATCTTCTCAGGGATTAATCAGCTAGGAAATACCAGCGCATCTTTTAAACTACCAACAAAATATTGACCTGTAAAAGATCTAGGTACTTACAAAAATAACAAAATCAAAATCAAAATCAAAATATTTTTATTTCATATAAACCTGCATGGGCACTTATGAAACGTCAGAAGCTAGGTGCCATCAACCATTTCATTTGCGACCTATTAAGCCGCCAATGTCCAACACGAGAGATTCAAACATATATTTAACATAATATGTACCAGTGTGATTAAATTCGTATTGATAATAATCTTGTCACTGAATTTATTCTTACTTGGATACAGTCATCGGTTTCTATCAGATGGACATGACAGTCTTACAAGCCTATTCTAAACGAACAGACAATCAATCTTCATCAAGAAAATCTATGACCACAAGTTGTCGCGTGTTAATAATAAAAAAATATCTGAATATTAATAAAAAAATGTGTCAGTGCCATACGTGTTGTTAACAACATACTGTAATTATGTATACATAGACGACATTATTTGCGTGCATTTTATTTTATGATTAGGGTATGATTACCTTTACTTTATCATTATGAAGGATAGGAGCTTTGTTTGCTATAATATTCTTACACTCATTGAACTACCTAAACAGAGATTGCCAGCGGTTGGTCGACTCTTCACGTGACCAGAGGGCTGACCTACTTTTTGGCCAAAGATTCAGCATTGCCAGCTTTTTGGGCAGTTTCCTGTAGACAATCATGCGGACATTTTTTTAATGCTCTATGATTGATTTATTTTCTATAAACTTGTACATATTATTATTTAAAAAATAACTGTGTTGATTAAAAAAAAAAAACACGAATTCAAATAACAACCTAAACATACCTGATACGTCACAAGACATGACAAAGTACAAAATCGCGTAGGTCAACTTGCATCCAATTTAGGAAAAGAAGACGGAAGCAATAACGGATAACACCAAATCTTATGACGCAACTAAAGAACCTTAATTTACATTAAATATATAAATTTTAACATAATTTAGACTAACTTGGTAGAAATGCGTGGGTCCTTGATGACGACTGTAACCGCAAGGTAACCAGTAAACTGGTTCAATCCGGTTTTATAAATAGTAAACAGCTGCATTTTATTGTTTGTCCATTGAATAGGCTCGTGTTTTGTTTTTGTGCGAGTCTAAATGGGTCTTGGTGCCTTGTTTACATTGTATAAGAATAAAAGATACTCTTGAAGTATTTATGCCACGTTGAACTCGATACCTAAAGTTTTCTGACAATGCTGATTATTTTTTTATTCGTTTGTGGCGGCACAGCACAACAAGGGATTTTTATGCGACGCATGAGAATATAACATAATAGCATGAGAATAAAATTAAAATTTCTAAGATAATGCCTAAGGGCTCCGTTGCGACATGCCTGAGGATACCGCAGCACTGTTGCCGTCAGTTTGCGCTTGCACGTAGTGATGCCGAAGGATCCCCAGCCTTACCGTTCCACCAGTGGGCGCAGGCCCTCAAACATACTATATACCTTATAAAATCCCATAATAATCCATTAGAGTTCTACTTATTCACAAGGCTTTTACAAAAATATACAAAAGCATAAAACATCCGAAAATTTTTGGGCTTATCCATAGTTATATAACTGCTGTCATAATCATTTGACGATGACAAGAAATCACATAACCAGTGACCCGTGCTCAATACTTACGCAGTCATGCACGCTACTCGTACATCGCACTCGACAGCTAAGAGGTAAACGAAACATATGAAATTACTTCTGTAGAAATGGAAGGTCAGTGACTAAAGGTTAACGTAGAATGTGTTATAGACAATGTTGATGTGGTTACTGTAATAGTTGGTAATATTATATCACCCACAAATGCAAAGGTGACTCGGTCTCACTTTCACCGTAGAAACAAAACAGTAACCTGCAGGGTTGAACAAAATGACGTTTCTGTGTAGACAGTTGACAGTTTTGTACCGAGAAATGTAGTCAAGCGATTTCTATTCTACGGTAGAGTAGAAATAGGAATCGTCATGCTAAGCCTGCAGGGGCGTCGGATATACTTCAAATTAATTAAGAAACCTTGAAGTTTAGTTTGTCTATGGAGAGCTGAGGTGACCCATTGATAACAACCGCGACTTACGACTTGTAGGTCGTAGGTTCGAACCCAGACAGGTGCTTTACTTTGTAATTCAAATAATAAAATCACCACTTCTCTCAAAACGGTGAAGTAAAACATCGTGAGGAAACCGGCATGTCCTAGAAACAAAAATTCGAAGACATGTGACATCTACCAACCCGCACTGGGCCCGCGTGGTGGATTACAGGAGGCCTGTATCCCAGCAGTGAACATTATAGGCTGATTATGCTAGTAAGAAACCGATAAATGTTTTCGAATGAAATTAAATTTCATAAATAAACTGTTGGTTTTCTATTAATTAAATGAATTTTATTCGAAAACATCCGTCTAATTCTTAATGCCCTCGCCCTTATCTCTTTTGGTGACCACGCCGACCATTTATTTACGTCACTAGAGCGAAACAGTAGGTATCTACGTCACAAGGTTACTTGTGGAACTCCCTCTCGAAACGAACCCCAGAATACTTTATATTAGCTTTTGCCACCAGCTTCGCCCGCGTGGAGGTTGGTGATTATCCCACGGGAAAGCACTACCGGGATAAAAGTATCATGTATTAATCCAGGTTGAAATCTATCTGTGCGCCAAATTTCATCAAAGTACGTTCGGCCGTTTTTGGGTGATTGGATTTATTTTTGAGTGGGAAATCATCAAATAACTACTCCCGCTCTGGGTGGAGCAGGAGGGCGGGCGTGTCAGACTTTTATTGACTAAAACCCACCCGTGTTCCCTCGCTTGCCTTTGTGCCAGGGGCCACGGTATCTCTTACGAACAACCCGCACCCCTGGCAGGAGCGTGATTGGGTAACAAACGTCCAAACATACCAACTTTCACATTTATAATTTTAGGGCATACTTCTGACACACTTCTCGGCATAATTCTGATTTGAATCCTTATCCGTTAGGATTTGTTAGACGGACTCGATCCGGATCGAATCTTCTTTTTTTTTCTTAGGAAAGGCTTATATACTTGTATAGCACGTAAGTTGATTAAGCCGGTGACCCCATGCACCATGAGTTATATACATAGGCACACACCTAACTAGGAACATAACACCAATTAACAAGATCATAACAATTGCTACAACAACGAAGATGTGAACCTTCACACGTATCAATGATCAGCATAACTTGAAATGCAGCAAAATAGGGAACTACATTCAAATATATAAGCGACCTCGTAATAGCTTATCACTCTAAGTTCAAATGTCACCTATACGTCTTTTTGGAGTTCTTAACAATTGATCACAATATAGCCTAATAAACTAATCGTCAATTTAATTGTAACTTACTGGTCTACGGGATAGATTATGTTACAACTAGAATAGTGTCACTTTTCACTTTCACCCAATAACGTAGCATTTTCTTAAGATTTGATAATAATTAATAAAAACGTACGCGACATCAAACGAAAACGTATGTTTGCTTATGCTAAAAGCGAATTTCACTAATAAAACTGAACGCGATCATCTCATTTAATCCGCGTTCAAAAGCTGTCAAGATTCCACAACGAAGATGACTAACAGGTCTTAAACGCGGTTTAGATGTTTTAATCGAGTTTACTTTCAGTGGTAAAATTAGCCTTTACGTAGTTTCAATCGTATTGAAGTTTCAATGTGCTAGTTTGTGTCATAACTGATAGAGTAGTAGTAGAAAACACTCAATTTGGAATAACTTGTTCCCGTGTTCCCAAGTAGAGCCATCATGAGATATCAAGACATATTGGTCAACCTATAGACCCCGTAATTCACAGTTCTGCAGTTACTAATCATACGGTCAAGAACGACTGTCGACCTCGTTTCGATTGTCTTGCACGGAAGTCGATCGATTCTGATTCTGATATATTGCATTGTTGTTATTATAGAATATAGAGCATCGATTATATATGGGTGTTGTTTTTATTGCAGCATATTATAATTTTAAAAAAAGTTTTTACTCACAGAGATAATTTTTTTACAAAATATTTTACCTCTGACAAATTGCAAAGCATTTTATTTACAGTTGTAAACAAAATGGTAACACTGTTTCACCTACACGTTTAACTATTTATGACACAAGTTTTTCTCAAACATTCGCTACAGCAAGACTGACAAAACACATTAAAGAGGTACTTATATATTTTACTTTTAAAAGAAGTTTTTAGGATCGCTCCTGCAGAGATAACGCTACCATGCGTTATCTTTGCAGGAGCGATCCTAAAAACTAAACTAAAGCTACTACTATCAATTTCTCGTTTGCGAGTCCATCGTTAATTTGAGTGTCATCATCATCTGCTTAGCCTTTTCCCAACTATGTTGGGGTCGGCTTCCAGTCTAACCGAATGCAGCTGAATACCAGTATTTTACGTGGAGCGACTGCCTATCTGACCTCCACAACCCAGTTACTGGGTAATACGATACCCCTTGGTAAGACTGGTTGTCAGACTTTCGGGCTTGTGACGACCCGTAACGACTGTCAAAAATCCACAAATGACATCGGGACCAACGGCTTAACGTGCTTTCCGAGGCACGGAGGGGTATGTAAAGATGGTCACCCATCCACGGACCAACCGCGGCAAGCGTAGCTTAACCTGGTCGATCGACCCGTGCAGCTATTTTAATTTAGCCACAAGTTCGCTTTTTTTTTTCTTGGTGGGCAATCATCAAATAACTTCTCCCGCTCTGGGTGGAGCAGGAGGGCGTGTCAGACTTTTACTGACTAAAACCCACCCGTGTTCCTTCAGTAGCCCGTATGCCAGGGGCTGTGATGTCTCTTTCGAACAAACCCGTACCCCTGGCAGGCATCGGCACTTGCGGGCCCCATCATTTTTTGAGCCACAAGCCCCCTTGAATGTAACTTCCATATAAATCCTCCAATACATAACTAGCCTTCCTTTTTTGTGGTTGGGTATAATAATTCTTAATAAAAACCGAAAATATATAATTAAATAAATATATATAATAATAAGATCTTGGTGGGACCATTTAACTGCTTCAAATCTCGAAGTTCGACCAATTTGCGCAGAAGATTAATAATTTACAACGTTGACTCAAGAATTGCAACATGCAACAGACAAATAGGAAACAATAAATTCGTGACCAGCCCCAAGCTGCACTGCCGAGCTGAACCCAGTATGGTAAATAGTTAATGTTTATGAAGCCACGTCACGGTGGATTGTACTGCAGATAGATCGTGACTGAACCACGGATATGGGCGGACATTTCAATTTTAAATGTGAAACAATATTTTAAGAGCGACACGTTGATTTTCAATGTTCTAACTACAATGAAGGAAAGAAAAATGAGTTTATTTGCAATACAGCAATAAAAAAATACATTTATGCTTTAAAAACTGAAAAAAACGATAATAAAGTCAAAATGATTGATTTTAAGCTGTTACCCACGCCTGTCAATAGTTACAGACACAGGGAAAAGTGTATGTCCGTCTAATAAATTAAGAGAATACATTAAAGGTGCTACAGTATTGTTACATGTATCAAATTGACTTACGGCCGATTCGATCATCATTATCATAATTTCAGCCGTAAGACGTCCACTGCTGGACATAGGCCTCCCCTAATTTTGGGGGTTTGCCATAATTGCCATGCCTGGCAGGCGGGTTAATTGGTGATCGCAGTATGGTGGTAATATGCATAGCGAAAGCTACTGCCCATTCTTTAGTAAAACCCATAATCGCCTTTTACGCCACCCAGGGGGATAAATGGGAACGCCCAATTCGATACATGCTAGTATACTACGATGACATCTTCTTTGGTCCACTTAACTCAGGGGAAAGTCCAAATGTAACGACCGGATAATCTACACTTTTTTTCAGTAGTATTGTCATTTCTAGTAACATCCCAGAGTTTGGATTCGAGCCATGAATTAGCGATTGACGAATAGCAATTATAATTAAGCGGGTAAAAGTTATAAGCTCTACTTTATACTCACAAAACTGCCATCTCACCTCCACGAACAGTAGTAACAACTAATAACATGTGGACGTATGATCATCCGTTATATCAGTCATCATATATAACCTAATAATGTTGCGAACCCATCAATTGTCTGCGGTGAAGGTCCTACGCACCGCATACGTATATGCAGCAGGTTCACTGGCAATAACCTCATAACCTTATAATCAGCCATCACAGAGGGAGTGGGCCGTAATCTACCACGCGGGTCCAGTGCGGATTGGCAGATGTCACATGTCTTTGAATTTTTGGTTCAAGGATATGCCGGTTTTCTCACGATGATTTCCATGACCGTTTTTGACGCCTGCCAGGTTCAAACCTACGACGTACTACTCGTTACCACTGATCACCACTGCTTGCCTCTTCCTCCTCTTACCCTAATGTATTTGGAATAGGTTCAGAATACCTTCCATACATAATTCTCTGTCAGCCATATCTCAGTTCTTGCCCCTTTTAGGCACATAATTTCATTGTTGAAACATAACACTAAATCCAAATCAGATTCTATCAGAGAATACAATGTTAAATCTTTGCCAAAGATTATCTCCCACTTTCTAAAAGCCATACTAATCATCTTTGATCAGTAAATCTACTGTCGAATCTCATCTTACCTGTTGTAATTTGACGCTAGATTTTCAAGAATCCCGTGGATTTATAAGTCGATTACTGAACACGGTATTCACTACGAAATTGAGAAATCAAAGCTCATTTAAATACGGTAAGAGTTATTAGGTCTCTTAAAACAAGCTCGATTAATCGCTTTATTCCTAAAACGATTAAAATATCATCATCGTCATTCTGTTGCCCTATCTGAATTTATTTGTGGTCGACAAAACATGTATTTTTCTTCCATACTTTTCTATTAACTGCCGTCTCTTTACCACCTTCCTAGCTATATCGTCTTTCACACAGTCCATCCATATTTTGTTTGTTCTTCCCATAAAAGTTTTGAATGTGAATGTGATGCGATTTCAAAGTGATTAAACATTTTGTAACTTAATGTCCCGATGGCTAGCACAGAGCAGCGTAGATCAGCCTTCACGGATGAGTAAGCCTACTGCATTATTGTTCTTCTGTCCGTTACTAGACTGTGGCGCCCAGTATGTGTGGTCTACGCCACGGTCATTATCAGAGCGATCGCCCTTGGCATACTTGCGTGAATGATACTGTTTTATTAAAAATTATGTCATAACTATGTGATAATAATTGCTTTTTCTTATGAAGCGTTGTTATCTTTTTAATTATAGACATTAAGAGGGAGAATATTTGTTTATTATTTAACACGCTTTTACTAATAAAAGCGTGTTAAATAATAAACAAATATTACACATACAGGTGAAGCTAACTTCACCTGTATGTTTGTTCGTTTGTTTGTTTGTAATCGACTCCTTTGGACTTGATTTTGACCCACTTCAAACGGTCTCATTTCATTTAAACTCTGTAGACTTACTGAGGACCGATGACAATTCATTAATTTAAAAAAAACTGAAAAATCACGCTTTTGTAGTTAGCAGAATTAAAAAATAGAAAATAAATGATAAATTTAAAAAAAACTAAAAACACGCTATAAAAATCAAACTAAAAGAGCAGAAAATAATTTCAAAAAAGTGTGGGGTGCTTGATATTAATTAATTATAAAAATACGTCAAAAAGCAGCCCACGCCTTTTTTTAATCAATTTTTTTTTTCTGAGAAATAACTGTGGAATTTGAAGCCCATTAATTTCTGGGAATACTAAAATTTTGTGTGGCTTTTTGCCTGTTACAATATTCCTGTTAAAACCTGAAGATAGGAGAATGTAGGCTAACAAGTTCCCAGTAAAGTCTCTAGCTCGGTATTTCAGTTTTCCAGAAATTCATCGCAGTTGCTCGTCGAATGAAAGTTTCAAAGGCGATATTAGAGGCTTCCCCGTATTGCATGCAATTGTTCCAGCTTTTATCATTTTAAAAGCACAGTAAGCTTTAACTGTATAGAGAATGTTATATATTTTTATAAGACATATTTATTTGATCGATTTTGACTCAAACCAATTAGAGCAGACCTTTTCAGTATAGTAAAAAACAACACTGAACACTGTTATATGTACTTATATGCACTTTTCTTGCTACGCAGACGAATTTAATGCCCTGTCATTCTTTTTCCTCTATTTTCAACGTTAAATATTGTTTGTCTTTTGTATGTTTGTTCCCAATAAACGATTAATGTTATTAATAGTGTTTTTAACCTACTTCGAAGGTTCTCAGTTGTGATTTTTTAATGTGTGTTACCTCAGAACTCCATAATTTGCAAACCGATTTGAAAAATACTTCTTTTGTTTGAAAGGGTGGTCGAGTGGTCCCATGTATAGCAATCGCTGTTTTATAAGTCGGTATTTTCCTTTTTGTAATAAAGTATTTTTTTACATACATGTCCATATTATGAATATTATTTCCAGTAAGTTAGCTCATATTTCATTATATAAATAAAGTATTTAAAAACAGGTTATATGTACTAGAGTTAATCGCCAAAACCAGTGTTTCCACAGTTTAAAAGCCAACTAAAAAACACATAGGAACCAGTATTTTGTTTCTCTAATTCCGAGACAATAGCCGAAAGACAAAAAAGCTCCGCAAATTCCAAACACGTACACACTTAAATCCTTTTTTGTTTCTATGTTTTTTGTCGTGCAAAGTAGATTAGTGAACTTGTTTGTAGATATTGATCTTAGTTCCGTAATAAGTATCTGTTTGATTGATCTGTATCCTGCATTTTTGTGGTCGTGACAGTACTGGCGACCGCAATGATAGCTTATATGCCGGAAACTCAATCTTGGGCGACTTTCTGTCTTGAATTACGAATGGTGGAATTGTGATTCGATTTATGATTTCTGAAGTTCTAAGGCCGAAATATGAAAAAAAAAATCCGCCCTTCCATGCAAAATCAATGTATTTTTTTCCATATTTCGACCCATGTTCCCTGGAGAAAGTTGTTCAATTTCACGGGTACTATCACCCTGAAAAAATTGTACGGTGACTAAAAAATGAGCATGTATTAACCGTCTTCTTGAATCACTCTGTCATTTGATGAAAACCGCATTAAAATCCGTTGCGTAGTTTAAAAGATCTAATCGTACAGAAACGAAAAGCAACTTTGTATTATACTACGTAAGGAAGATGTTCCACTACTCTCTTTCGAAGGTACTCGTGAGAAAAAATTTAAGTACAATTGTAGATGACCACAAGAGTAGGCGAAGACCAAAAAAACGATGGATGGACTTTGTGAATGATGATATGGCTAGACTCTCGTCATCTTCGGCAGTCACCCCCTGGTGACTACCGAAGATTACGACTGATAGGGAAGGATGGAAGACTTGTTGCGGCAACCCCAAATACATTAGGATAAGCGCTGAGGAACATTGCTCGCAGAACAGATGGCCGATGGGGCCGAAAAGTTCTGGAGTGGCGACCGCATACCGGAAGACGTAAAATTGGAAGGCCTCCCACAAGGTGGACAGATGACCTTGTGAGGGCCGCGGGAGTCCACTGGATGCGAGAAGCACAGAACCGGTCGTCGAAGTGGTGGAGCTTAGGGGAGGCCTATGTCCAGCAGTGGACGTCTTTCGGCTGAAATGATGATGATGATGATGAAGCGCTGGGGAATGATCAGGTACTCTATTTCTATGAAAGCAAAGTATTTTATTGGGTTGATCTTGGGACATAAGCAATTTTAATCTAATTCAAAACAATACAACAACACACACCACAACAACACCACAACACCACACCACACCACAACAACATTAATTTGAATATCCCAAAGTGTAACTGTGTGAGAGTCTTGTTAGAAATCATAACAATGCTTTTCAGATGTAAAATTTAGGAGAATCGTTAACGTTATTTCTTTAGTTTTAGCATAGATTCAGCGTAGGTAAAAAGAAAAGGCGTGAAACAATTCGATACATTTTTTGTTTTAAAGAAAATCGATATCTAAACATATTAAAAATAAAAGTGGCTTTGGTATCTGTATGTGTAACATGTTGGATGCGGTTTCCACCTTAATTTAGAAAAAATATTCTCGACGTTTTAATAATATGTTTTTGTAATATGTTAGTTTAATATTAATGATGAATACACAATTCATCATTAATATTAAACTAACATATTATAAACATTTCTCGATATCGTGTCAAGACCTTATAACCGTGTGAAGCAGGGGCGAGAAGTTAGTAATTTTATGAATTATTAACGTCTATAGTCTGGTCAGCCGCAATGTGCCCCAAATTCGCTACATTAAGTCCAATAACTAACATTCCGCTTGGCGTTACAGCAAATTTTGGCAAAGCTCAATTAGTTTCGACCCAAACAGTCATTTGTTATGTTACACTAGAATTTATGTTTTTATTTGACGCATTCCAAACAACACTTGTGTCATTTCCTATCAGGAAATTCCTTTCAGAAAGAAAAAACCAAAATCAAATGCAAAAAAAAAACGGAAATCGTAACTGGAACGTCAAACTGTAGTATACTAGCTGTTCGGCGCGACTTCATTTGCAATCCAGGATGAAAAGTACCCAATGTCAGTACCCAGGTCATGGTCTATATGTGTCCCAAATTCCTTCCAAATCCGAGCAGCCGTTTCAGTATGAAAGCATAACAAGCAAAATAACTTTCGCATTTATAATATTAGTTGGCAAAACAACTAAAGAAATCTTTATCGGTTTCATCTCGATGCATAACATCGCTTCATTTATCATTATTAATTATTATTTTAAGTGTGATATTGTAGATCACTTGATAATCACATGACTGGATCACATTCCGTGTGTGCAGTGACCGATATAAGCACTGAAGGCTGTTAATTGGCGCAGGTTACTTGATTAGGCGTGGCTAATCAAAGTGACATGGATAATAGTGAGATGGATGTCTTAGTTACAGACAGGTATTTAGGACTAATAAGTGATAACTTTGAAAATCTCCATCCGATTGGATTGGAGGCCGATATGTGTTGAAGATTTTTGTTCACATAGTTCTGGTTGACATTTACATATTTTGTAGTGTTCCATGCTTACTAGTTAATAGTACAAATGCGAAAATAACTCTGTCTGGCTGTTTTCTCATCATGTCTTAACCACCGAACCAATCGTTATGATTGCCAGATAGGGGACTGGGACCTGGAGAAGGACATGTTTACGCTACTTTCCATCCTGGAATATATTTAATACAATATAGATGACGACGAAGTCACGACCAACAGTAAGTTAGAAGTATGCATTTCCACATTACGGTACATTAGAGATGTAATCCGTTGACAGTACCTTATTGTTTGATTTAATGTTTAGTTTACTAAAGTGTTGTATTTATTTTCAATCCTTACATGTTGCACACAGGAAATGTACACTATGTACAGTGCAATTAATGATTATATTGTCCACAATATAAATAAATCGATGAGGCAACAAGCCTGTCAAATGACCGTTTAAAAGATCAGTAAATACCTAGTACCTTGGCCTTACCTAGTAATACTTTACTGAATATTAATTATGTAGATATAGATTTTAATGACTATTAAGTTTGCTGGCTACTGTCAGGAACCATATTTATTAAGCATATTTTTTGTTTGCCTAGTCTTTTCCTAACTGTGTTGGAGTTGGCTTCCAGTCTGACCGGATAAAGCTGAATACCAGTAAAGCCTAAAATCGTTCACAATATGAACGATTTCAGGCAAACACTACCTGAGACGCGAGGACCTAGGACTGACATAACGAGGTGAACGCTTCATTGAAAATGTTGACTCTATGGTTGCAATTTTATAGACTGCCATTGACCATAAACAGGCGAGTTCGGCTTGGCGGGAATTCGCGTGCTCAAGAATTCTCCGAGGTTCTTATAAAAGTTAGTGAAGGCACTCCAAATTAATACATTTTGACGCGGGTATAAGCTAATTGCGAACAAGTACAGTCAGAAAAATAATTGAAAGTAAGTAGGTACTTGATTACGCATTTGTCAAGGTACCATAGGACTTAGGACACAGGTACTTAGTTTTTATAGGTAATTGAGTTTAATAAATTTCATCTTTAAGTTGGCACACTATTATTTGTGGTCGCACTCCGTGGAAATGATTTACCCAGGTAAATAATGATTGTAATTATTTCTAGGAATAAACATTGAGTAATGAAGCGTTTTTTAACAAAAACATTGTAACTGCAACATCAACAAAAAATTGTGATGAGTAAGAAATACAAAAAATGAAAATGGTAAGTGGAAATGAAAACCACTAGTCTAAATCATCACAATAATGTTGGGCTGTCATAACATTTACATATTGTGAATGAGAGAACGTTGTAGGCCTTACAGACTAGACGATATTCTATTCTGTATTCGTCTAAGTACCTGGTACTTATTGACAGGCCTGCACTGTCCTCCCATACATTTTATCTCTGTAATTTGCAAACATTTTGCGGAGTTTCTTGCCGGCCAATTATTTTTAAAAGAGTAACCGTGGAGTTTCTTGCCGGCTTTCGAACCGTGCACCTAGCTTCTGACGTTTCATAAGTGCCCATGCAGGTTTATATTAAATAAAATATTTTGATTTTGATAAGTTTATTCAACAATCAATTTACATTACAACAAAATCAAAAACAATAATGCAATTCACTGCCTACTTCAAGAACAATAGAATTAAAGGAAGCTTAAGTCATGGACAGGCAATAAAAATAGCTTCTGAATCTGATAGTCAGTGTGACGAATCGAGACAACGTGTGACCTGATCCAAGGTCGGACTGTAATTGAGCAAGAAGATGACTTTCACTTCTTGGCAATAATAGGCAAAAACGCAAATTATATTGGTTTGAGCAAAAAATCTTAGTACGCATTGAGCGCGAGTTCCTCTTACTGAATTTTTCCGCTTTTAATAATGTTCTTGATTTATTTTCGATATTTTTTTGAGTGAACATGAGTTTTTGCTGGTAAAAATGTTATTTCGTTTCAGCATTATTTTTCTGATATCATCCAGAAGCTATGAAATGTAAAGCTGATGTATTATATTTTTTACGGAAATGTCCTTTGCGTTCGGACTGGCGATAATTTTACCAGCTCATTCATGTATGCCGGACGTAAAAGAATAGCACCATCCTATTTCTTCCCGTGGGTGTCGTAGAAGGCGACTAAGCGATTTACTAGAGAATGGGCAGCAGCGTTCTCTATGCATTTTAGCACCATACTGTGATCGCGAACCCGCCTGCCAAGCGTGGCGATTATAGCATAACCCCCCTTTTGGGGGGAGGCCTATGTCCAGCAGTGGACGTCTTTCGGCTGAAATAATGATGATGATTCAATGTATGTACATATTTTCGATGGCTTTCTCCTTTTTCTAAAATAAAATAAAAAAAATTAAGCAGGCGCAATTCGAGCCCGCGCCGTTCGTTTTCGTGAAAACGTTATACAAGATGCTCCTATGGTTCCTGATACAGCTGTAGCCGTTGTATTCGCCCGATACTAGATTTAGTAGCCTCTTTGCTTTCCTTATCAAGTAAGCTTTCACTGGTTATGATTTGTTATAGTTTTGAGCATAAGCCAATATTAGACAACATCTTAAACTACATATTTTACTATTTGCAACAAATTTTCTTAGGGTTTCACGCACTGCCGCAGGTATTGTATTTGCTCGGTACTAGATTTTTTAGGCTCATTGCATTCGTTTTGATGCGAACTTTCTTCGATTTTTTACATTTCTTAGCGTATTTACAGCCGCTATGACACGATATACGAAGTTACTTTGCTATTGTTAACTTCAAATTAATTTTTAACCCAATTTTTGCCAATATTTTTGTTGTCTCTCTCCATGCTCTAGTAGTGCTTTCTTAACTCTTTAAAAGAACTCCTGAATCAGTGTTCTAACTAAACACGTTTATATGCGCCATACGAATTATAATTTCAACTCATTGTGAAAAATAAAGTCTCGCGCATGCGCATGCACACGCAGCGCAACGTCATGGGCAAATTATATCCCGCTTAAAAATTGTAATAAATATGACCTATCTTTTAAGAACTAAAACATTACTCTAGCACTAAAACTCTCGTAGTTATTAACGTTTGAAATCTTACATGTTTTTATTGGTCAGAAATATTGAACTTACCTGCCACCAGTAGGTACTCCGAACGAAAAGACGTTTTCACGTCAAAGGTTAGATAAGTATAATCATCATCATCATCAGCCTATAATGTTCCCACTGCTGGGACACAGGCCTCCTCTCGGTGAGAGGGATTGGGAAGTTAATCCACCACGCGGGCCCAGTGCGGGTTGGTAGATGTCACATGTCTTCGAATTTTTGGTTCTAGGACATGCCGGTTTCCTCACGATGTTTTCCTGCGCCGTTTTGAGAGCAGTGAAAATGAAATAATTTACACAAATTAAAGCGCCTGTCTGGGTTCGAACTCACGACTCGTAAGTTGCGGCCGCTACCACTGGGCCACCACTGCTCTCAGATAAGTATAATAAGTATTTAATACAATTTTATTATCACCACTAAATTATAGGGGGTTTATTTTCATAGAAACTTGTACGTACTTTGTAGATTATTAATGATTCATTTGTACTTTATGAGTTAAGATAAATTTATGACGTATTTCTCAAAGTAGCAAGAAGGTATTACTCACATAAAAAAAGGGTTTTCAAATCTTCCAGCAAGCTATTTGGTATCCTATTTCTATTGCGTACCTTTTCGACACATAAAAGTAAGTTTTCCTCAATAAATATTTCATAATTCGGATATCATTGTTGTATATTACGGGCTCCCGGATATTTGCTATCCGGTTGTAAGACGTTTAATATTTCGTTGCTCACACGGTGTCGTCGCGAAAGACGTGACTAGAATATATTCATTCATTCCTTCATTCTATGACATTAGTGAACGAGATTTTCCGAAGTTACATCACTTTTGTATGTACTCGTAATTGTCATTTGGAATTGTAATCCGCATTCTTATGGTTTCAATTACTTTTTTTTTCTAGCAGGATACAATATGGTAATGGTATATGTCCTTTATAGACCTTGAACTCTGTTAATAAATCGTCATGTAATGTGTGATGTTGTCGGTAAGAAACTCATTTACATACATACGTGCATTGTGGTGCAATTATACATAGTTTTTTACTACATTAACATATCACGCCTTGTTACCCAAAGGTTTGCGCAAAAGTGCACCTATGCAGGATAAGTTTTTAACCAGTGCGCAAACTGTAACCGTGAATTCCCGTGACTTATACAAAAAAAGATAAGCTGTTTCATAGAAAAAGATAAGCTGTTTCATAGAAAAGTGTACCTACCTACCTGGTAAAAATGTATGGAACAGCTGATTTCTTTTTCTGCGCTGGGGGGTCTAGAATGATATGCTGAATTCATGGTCACAGTTTGCGCACTGGTTAAAAACTTATCCTGTAGTACACCCGTTTTTCGTCAGTTACGTTTAAGTTCCATGTAATACGGGGTGAACCTATTGCCATCAACCGGGCACAAATCCAGACGAGAAAGATCGAGATTTTTCTTTACTATGCGCTGTGTAATTATTATATGAGTTAGCTTATAATTTCTCAATGTTTTATCAACTAATTGTTAACCCAACTCTGTAGGCTATTTCACGTGAACTCGATGTATTCCTACCCTCCCTGTATCCTGCAACCCTGCTGCTATCCTGTTAATTATCACTGATGCCATCTGCCTTACCTACCGTCGGAGTTGCCAATCATGAGATAATTATGAAAATGGAGTCGAGTTGCAGACTTACACATATTGGGGCTACTGTGATTTGCCTCACGATATAAATCTTGGCCCCAAGAAATAATCCAGCCATGTACATATTATGACACCACTTTTTTGCCTGAACTTACTAAAAAATCCACACACACACTGCAACAACAACACAACATGCACTTTGAAATTGAAATAAACTTTTTCTATTTTATTTACTTGTAGTTACATAATCCTCAATCATTTATTGTATCGCACAATGTGTTAGGTAGGTGGTAATTTAATATTGAATAACTCCACTATATAGACTAGAGTAAATTGTAGAAGAGGAATCTTTATAACTTAACTTATCAGTCTTGTGAACTAAACCTAATGCTATCAAAGCGTTTACAACAAAAATAATCCCTTCAGAAGGTATTAGTTACCGGTAAACAAAAACAACTCGTAAACTAGTATCAAAACAGACGTATTTTACGAACATTCAGCTCGTGCGGGCTAGCAACGTCGCATTTATAGTGGTTTTTCGGAGGACGAAAATTATCTCACGAGAACGTACCTACTACCTATAAAAAAATATCCTAGATATGTTAATCCAGGTCATAGACTATGTATGCTAAATTTCATCTGAACCCGTTCAGCCGTTTCTGCGTGATTGAGTAACAAACATCAAAACATTCAATTTCATAATATTATAGGAGGATAAATAAATAAATAAATTGGAAATAATAGGATATACCTATCTGTGGTATATCTGTTAATAATGTTATATGTGGGTAGGCGGGTCTGACCAGTTGGTTGGTAGTCATTACACGAGTCTATATGATTTAAAGTGTTTTATTGATATTATCCTTAAAGACAGAACAATATCAAAGTAATTTTTTTTCAGCCAAGCACTAGACTGCTGGTGGTTATAATATTTTTTAACATTAATTCACTCTTAAATAAAAACATTTAACTGTAATAAGTACTGCAAATTGAAAATAATTGACGGTATGTCGATTTTTTTAGTAAATTCCAAAAAACTGTAAAAAAAATAGCATAAAAACTTTTAATAATAGGTCTTTACCTATGAAATTGCCGTTTTGTATGAAAAAATTTAAACGAATTTTTTTCATGAATTTTTTATTTGTATTAATCGAAGTAATCACCCATGCAATCAATGCATCTTTGCCATCGCAGTGGCAGTTTATTGATGCCCTTCTTAAAGAAATCAGCTGGACGGGAGGCAACAAATTCTTCAAAGGCATTTTGTACTGCCTCTCGGGTATTAAATTTTTTTCCCGCCAAGAAGTTATCCAAATTCTGGAAAAAGTAGTAGTCTGTAGGCGCAAGGTCTGGTGAGTAGGGCGGATGACGGAGAGCTTCCAACCCCAGTTCTTGCAACTTGGAGACCGTCTGCTGTGCAGTATGAGCAGCGGAGACGAGCGATTGACCAATGCTGGTTGGAGATGCGCCAGCTTCTCCATCATTGTGTTCAGTTCTTCACAGTACACATCTGCAGTAATGCTCACCCCGTTTGGTAAGAAGCTGTGATGAATCACACCGGCGCTAGACCACCAAACAGTGACCATCACTTTTCTAGGGGTAAGTTTTCGTTTAGGGCATTGTTTAGGTGCTGAACCAGGATCCAACCAACTTGCTGAGCGCTTACGGTTATCAAACAGAATCCATTTTTCATCGCAGGTAACAATGCGGTTCAAAATTCCTTCATTTGTGTGTCTGTTGAGCAGTGCAAGGCACGTCTCGACGCGTACTTCGCGCTGGCGATCATTGAGTTCGTGGGGCACCCATTTGTCAAGCTTTTTTACCTTGCCAATTTGACGCAAATGGACCAATATTGTTTTGACGCTAACGTCGAAAGCTGCTGCTAATTCAGCCGTAGATTGTGTATCATCAGCTTCCACAATCGCCTTTAATTCGTCATTGTCGACCAAAGTCTTCGGACCACCGCGAGGTTCATTTTTCAGGTCGAAATTTCCAGAACGGAAGCGAGCAAACCAATAACAGGTGGTGCGTTGGTTTGTAGTGTTAGCTCCGTAAACGTCGTTGATGTTGCGTGCCGCTTGTGCCGCGTTGCTGCCACGACGGTACTCATATTCCATAATTACTCGAATTTTTAACGTATCCATGATGACGAAAAAGATTGAAATGCGATGAAAATGTAACACTAATCAATAAAGAAATGACTACTTTTAGAAAAAAAAATCCATGTTTTTAAAATAAAATTAATTTGAAATTAGAATTCTTAGCCAAACAAAAATTATTTTGATTTGAAATGGCCAGTACTGCAGAACGGCAATTTCATAGGTAAAGACTAATACAAACGATTTAGTTCTTGGCTGAAAAAAAAATTAACTTTGATTTGAAATTTATAAGAAAAACCACTTTAAATGCAACATTGCCAGTATGCGCCGGATGAAAGGTCTTGACAAGGTATCACGTTAATTAAACGAAGCACGTCGTTCGTACCTTCGTATGTTTTCACAGACCCATTAGCGCATTTATCTGCTGAACAATAGTAGGTATCGACTCGCTGAAACCCGATGCTATAATGCGGTGTGAGTGGCAAACAAAGCATAAATATAAAGCATACGCTTCCAACCGCGGCTGCGCCCGCGTCGAAGTCAGGAATTATACTACCGGGATAAAAAATATTATATGTGTTAATCTAGATTATTATCTATCTGTGTGCCAAATGTCATCCAAATCCGTTCAGCCATTTTTGCGTGAAAGAGTAACAAACATCCATACATCTATGCATACAAATTTTCGCGTTTTTAATATTAGTAAAAAGTAAGATAAGGTACAGTAATAGTTTATTTAGTTTTTAGTTTATTATGCCCAATAGTCTGTTGTTCTCAGATCTACGGGCAGAAATCTATTAGGTCGTTTTAAGAATGTGATGTAGGTATTCTGGTTTTTCAAGATAAATACAGGGTGTTTCACCCATACATAAAACCACACATTTATGGCAGACGATGTAAATTAAAGGATGAAAGTCCATCTTTATTTTTGGAGAAAACGGACGAAATATCCATTGTCCCTTGCATAATGTTTAGAACAAACAATTAATAAATAAATAAATGTTGCAATATACTGTTTACAAGATCGTTTTACTTGGAAGAATACAATATGGCTTGCAAAGGGGACGGCTATGCCTGCAATAGAAAATCCGAAGCCTTATCTAAGTAGTTAGAAATACATAGAAAAACACATAATGGATTGCTTATGTCAGATGGAATTTTTAAAGCAGTTAAAACTATATTTTACTTCTTATGTTTTAAGTACGGTAGGAAATCTTAATAAAAGTTATGTGGTTTTACTTACTTCTTACGTTAAGTAAATAAGTATGAAGATATAAAATTAAATAATAGAACAACTGGTCAAAACACATGTGCTTTGAGTCTGACTCACAAAAAATATAATAAAAGCTAAGTATAAGAACGTGGAAGAATGCATTCCGTTTAAGATGATAACTTAAGATATTCTATCTAGATTCTAGAGCAAGGCCAAAGACTTACTGAGTAGGTAGCAATTTTTTTTTTGCATAAACTGACAAATGTGAAGAAAACAAAATCTTAGCAAAAATATAGGGCTAAAATATGTTACCTACTTATACATAGGTATTTATCAGAAAGGTGATGTGGTTGACAATAACCTTTCATACACATGCTGTATATCTTACAGAAGATACTTACCTGTTTTCATGCTCCTATTTTTACCCGACGCAAAAGAGATAATGTGTTTATCGGAATATGTATGTATGTTTGTTCTTTCCTGGCACTTTTTGTAACGTAACAAACTTTGCCGCTAATTTTCGTTCATTGTATGTACATAGATGTTTAAATACATAAACACCATTCTAGCATTAATGTTTAAGGTCGAATAACAGGCACAACCACGACCACGGACTTTTCGTAAATAGCCAGTGTCGGAAGTTGTTCACGTGTGTCTGCATAAAAATTATACAACTCACACGAGCGAGTATTCATTATTTATAGGTATCTAAAAATATATAATTGCATGGTCAAGATAGTAATCTATAAATAGAGATTTTAATTATTAAAATTTGTGCTGTGTTCCGCGTCAACAATATTGACATCTTAGTTTTACCAACTTACCAACAGCATTTAAGAGCCTTGTTCGGGAAACAATTTTGGATATTGCTTCATAATATTTAACTTATAGACTGTATTTTTTATAATTTCTTTTTTTCCCTTTTTATTTGGATGCCTGTTTAATTTTATCACTAACACTTTATGAAATCTCTTTGTAGGTACACTATCAAACTGTAAGCGCACATCGCATTAATCTTATAATATGTGGAAAATGTCGGGATTACACATTTACTCACTCTTTAGCAATTTTTTTAAATAATATTGTAGTAAATAAATAAAATAAAATAAAACACAGTTTGTTCCCTGTGTCTTTCCGTTCGGATTTTCATCGTCTGTTGCAGGTCACACCACTGACTTGCTATCTCCGGACTAGAACTAAGAAATTCCTTACGGAAATTCCCAAAAACACTAACGGCTGACCTGTTAATGGAACCCAGGACTCTACACTCGCCAACGAGGCAGTAAACTTATACTGTGCCCACACCAACAATAACACAGGCCACTTTATTTGTCGTCAAAGGCCATTTAAAAGCATAATTCGAGAGATTTTTAAATATGAATCAGTCGTTTAGAACCTGTTTTTAGAACTGTCCTTATACTCGTAATTGTCTATTGTTTATAATCATGAACAAATCATTTCTTGTGCATAATCTACTGAATAATTAAAGAAAATGTTAATTTAATTACCTTGTTTGGTTTGATGAAGGATTATGCGTAACAAATCAGTGAGGTAATTGCTGACTAAAGAATTAATTGAAACCCTGGAATTATTCAGTCGTCAGTCAACTTTTCCTTGTCAAATTCAAGATTGGTCTAGACCGAAATTCAACGTAGATTGACTAGAGCATATGTAAGCGTAGATAAAAATCTATGAGAGCAGTGGTGGCACAGTGGTAGGTCGTACCCAAAAAGGTACTCTACTTTGTGAAATTATTTCATCACCACTGCTCTCGAAACGGTGAGGGAAATCATCATGAGGAAACCGGCATGTCCTAGAACCAAAAATTAGAAGACATGTGACATCCAGCAACTCGCACTGGACCCGCGTGGTGTAGTATGGCCCACTCACAGAGAGGAGGCTTTTTCTCAGCAGTGGACACATTATAGGCTGATTATGGATACTATCAACGTAAACAGCGCTGTTTGTAATATGTAAAATAACAGATAGTATCAAATTCGTAAGTGTAAATATCGCTGTTTCCGTATACACACGGTAATTGAACAAGCATAATTTAATGGGCGTGGGAGAACGACCTTCTTAATTAAACTTTAGGAAGTTACGAATATGTGACATCAAAATAGAGGCTGTACTTATTAGTGGTTAAGTAGGTAGAAACATCCGCAAGGATTGATAGATCAGGTTAAGCTACGCTTGCCGCGGCTGGTCTGTAGATGGGTGATCATATTTACATACCAAGACCCCTCCGTGCCTCGTAAAGCAGGTTAAGCTGTTGGTCCCGGCTGACATTTTGAGGTCTTTGACAGTTGTTACGGGTCGTCAGAAGCCGGCAGTTACTAAGTTGTCGAGGTCAGATAGAAATTCGAAGGGAGGGAGGAAGTCGGAGTGTAAAATACTGATATTTACCTGCATCTGGTTTGACTGGAAGCCAACATCAACACAGTTGGGAATACGCAGGCAGTTGATGATGATTTATTAGGGGCAGAACCTACCTACGACAGTGTACCTTAGAAGATCAATTTCGCCGCTAACATAACTTATAAAGCGATATTTTTACCACCATAGGAGTTGCTACCTCATAACAAGTGGCGAGATTAGAGAAGGTGAAGATTTTAAAGGCTATACGAATTCTATTATTAGTCAGTTAATGTCTCTAAAAATCCAAATAAATTCATGCTTAGCTGGTCAAGCACTCGAAGTATGATTTGATATTATCATAAGTAACCCTAGTATACCACGAGAAAGTTTTTAACTTATTCCTTTCTTAACTTTGACTTCCTCGTTTATCTAATGAAAAGATAATGAAATCTTAACGCTCAACCGTAATTTTCGGTTTGCCAAAGTTAATCAATGTACAGTTAAAAAAGAAAGATTGGTTCATATAGTAAAATAAAGTTGAAACATAAAACTTTTTAATAAAAAAATTAAACCGCCGAAAAACCGAAAAATTAAAAATAATAAACTAGCTTTGTCCAACCCCAATAACTAAGTTCGGAAGGCGGTGACATATAATCAAATACATATCCAAAGTCACCGACTTCCGAACTTATTTATTGGGGTTGGACAAAGCTAGTTTATTATTTTTAATTTTTCGGTTTTTCGGCGGTTTAATTTTTTTATTAAAAAGTTTTTATTTTATAATTTTTTGTGGCTATAATCTACTAATTACTACATGCTTAATTTTTGATTTAATACACGACTCAGTATTAAAATCTGTGAGTAAACAATCAATCATCCCCTGTTTTCTTACCCTTAGGGTTGGAATTTTTCTTCGAAATTTATATGGGACCAACTTCGAGGTATACCCTTTCCAATAAAAAAAGAATTATCAAAATCGGACTACTCTGGAAAAAGTTATGCGTGGTCATACATAAAAAAAAAAAAAAAAAAAAAAATATACGCGTCGAATTGAGTAACCTCCTCCGTTTTTTCGTCGGTTCGAAAAGTCACTCCAATGATATGTTTGAAATTATGATGAAAAAGACACATTTCTTTATATTCAATCAAGGAAAAGGTTACACTGCTTATTATTTTTTTACGAATACAAATATTGGAAAGCTTAAGGTAACTAACATACTACACTCTGCCTGCTTCATACTTTAAACTACAACCTTGATCACAAACAATGTCCGCGAGCGACCCACTGAAAAGAAATATAAACAACCAATTCGCACTCCATTTAATTGTGAATGCGTGACATTTAATCATCCATGAAATTATGAACGATACACTTTGACTAACCATGCATTGTGCGAAGGGCACAGCATAAAACAGTTGTAGGAGCGTAGAACAATGTTGGAAAAAACGTTGAGGTCAACAATTATTGGGTTGGTCACACAAATACAATAGAGATGTTAGTAGATGGTACTGAATGTACTGATAATATCGAAGATTAGACAAAAAAGATACTGCAACAGTTGGGTGAATAGTGACGTATGGAATTATGCATTCTGTTATGCGGCGATGCAGATCAAAAGCATAGCAAAGCATAGATGTAATGCAATAAAATCACAGATCTTGGTAAATCCATACTCACCTTCATAGAAGATGCGAATGATCATGCAAAAATAATTGGTAACGAGAAATACAACAAACTACATTACCGGAAAATAAATCATCTCAACGTAACAGTACATGGAGAAATGAGATGTGATGTACACACGAAAAGCTCCAGCGAAAATGATGGAACCTTCAACCAGGAAAATTTTAATGCTCTGTTACCCTTTCTACATATTACTGCTATAACTGCTACATGGAAAAATGCAAATTTTACAATACTTGACCTAGAAGTGTTACTTAGAACATACGAGATGCTAATTTTGATTAAGAATTCTTCCGTCGTATTTTTGCGATCACTTTGATGACATTCGACCGGCATTGTAATTCCAATGAATTTCGTCACCACACTTGATACTATTTCTTCATCAGTAGGTAGACCGATTTCAAGTACATACTCACAATCTACATGTTCAAGAAAAAATTTGGAAACATAAGTCCTATTTTAGTGGAATGTTTCAAGATAATCTGACAGACCACATTAGTCACAGAATCTAAACAATGGAAAAATAGCATATGCAAGTGGTAGCTAGCTGTACCCATGGGTTCACCCGCTGGGATGTCAGAAATTATCCCATGGGAACTTGCTACAGTGACAAAAATGTTATAGTAGCTGATCTTCCTCCTTATAACATCAGCTATCTGCCAGTAAAAGTCCCGTCGAAATCGGTCCAGCCTTTTCGGATAGTAGCCGGGACAAACAGACAAATTTTAAAATAGTATTTTTGGTTATAAGTGCCGTATGTACTTTCATATGCATTTAGTAAAAAGCTGTTATTATGACATTACAAACAGACACTTAGATGTATATACAATGAAAAAATGGACACAAATAAGCAAAATCATATATGCGAAGGTTTAAATGATGTTAAATACATAGCTCAACGACTATAAAAGACAAATCGTGCTGTCCAGTACATATGCAGGCCAATTACAATAATAATTCCAACTTAATCCGTACAGATATTAATGACGTTAGATATAATATTAGGTATTAAAATGGGCACAATGATGACCTCTATATCATGTTAGTATGTTACGTCTTAAAGGAGACAAGTTTACGACAAAACTGAATTAAAATTCAATATCAATTAAAATTGCTATTATATTATAACGATAACGACATACTTGTGCAATTATATATGGTATATGATCATTGATATCTTTTATAACTTATTTATTTACTATATTGCCAAGAGGATACTCGACATTGAATATTAGAGATATACATCGTAGGAATTAATGAAACTTTTTGTTATTTTGTGTTGATTATAAATACTTAGGGCAGATTTTTTAATAGTCTGATAACTTTTACCTGAGGAACAAATATGTTGGTTTGACAGCTTTTGTATAGAAAATATGCCAAACGTCAGATTTTTTCTTCAGATACAAGTTTTCTGATTATTGAAAGTCAGCCCTTAGTGATGTAGGATTGCTGTTTAGTTGGTTTTGTTTGAATGAATTAACCATTTAACCTTTGCTGCGGTTAAATGGTAGCAAATAAGAGGCCTGGGTTACCTAATAGGTAGTTATTGAACTACCTATTAGTTACCTCAGGCCTCTTATTTGAACACTTAGTTCTTTGTATCCAATCTATACGTGTACATATTCATTACATATTCCATGCGTGTACAATCACTCCACTTGACACAGACCTTCTAATTTTGTCTGCAATTACAATTGTCAAATATTCATCTGACATTTCGAACTCAAAGAAATTGTCTATTTATTTGAACCCTACTGCATTCTAAAATGTTATTACAGTACCGTTTATTGAAAACTTAAATCTCTGCACCATCCTGTGTTACAAATACTACTATCAAGATTATTACCTCCTAAATTATCTTGCTCAACATCCTTGCACAAAGGTACATCGTGTAAACCTAACACGTTGCTTATTCCTAGGTCTCTCGTGATGATTTAGTTGGTAATGAAAGCAAAAACTGACTTTAATCAGAAGGTTATATTGCTAAAGTGTATTGCTTCATCTTGTATATAAGAGAGAGGCGAAAGACGCGAGAGGAAAAACAATTTACTAGACTTTTTGATATCTGTATGTTATTGATACTTCCGTTACAAATTCTGAATGTTCATATTCATTTAATTGCGTTCCACAAGGTAAATACCACGATGGTTAACAAAAGGCGTAAAAGAGTGTAGACCCTGTTAGGGCGCAGCAAAAGGTATTACTTGATACTTACAAAACTGTTTCTTAAAATCTAAAACTTAGTAACTAAAATAAAAACATAAACTGAGTACTTAATTCAATTCGGATAAAAAGTTAATAACATAAATAATAATGAGACAGCTATTTTAATTTTTAAAGAGTTGTTGAGTTTTTTTTTTTTATATGCTCCAAATAAGTTGTTTAGAGCATATTGCAAAAAGTGGAACGTAAGTGACGCGGCGTTTGCTGAGAGACTTTTATTCAATATCCATCATCACCTAAATTCAGACTGATGCCAATCAGGACGACACGCGGAATAGCTTTTATTAGAGCTTCATAGCCGATATTTTTATAGAAATCGACACATCATAACATCATGCGTGTAATTCCTGCAGAGTTATGCCTATTTTGCATATTGCCATGTAATAAGAGACAAGCCTATTGCCATCGACCGAGCACAAATACAGACCCCAGACAAAACAAAAAAAATAATATTATTATAATTTGTAGCTATGGTTTCAAGAGTCACATTTTATTTGATATCCACAGTGTTAGTCCTACCACTGACAATGAGACAGTCAGCACTAATAGATCACATGACAAATGAACGTCACACACTTTCCTAAGTTATTAGTAAGTATCGTAGTAACGTTTCTGCTATGTCACGCGTCACGTGCATTTGTGTACAAACATACATTACCTCGGTAAGTAATGTGTTACCTAATCATTAGGTAAATCTTCTTGCTAGTACGTGACATAACGTATTATTCCTCGAAGTTATGGGCACTAGTAATATGTGACTGTACCTCCCTAATCTAATCCATATTAGGGAGATAGTCACGTCTTAGACTGAAACTGCTTTCAAGAGCTGTTAGTGTAAATATTACCTAACAATGATGACATTAGTCAAATTCGCCCATTAATAAAGTCCCATGTACAATAGTGACAAACTTCTCTCTCTTCTTGCTCATTCTGAAAGCAGTTGGGAAATAAAATTGTAGTTTTTACAACTCAAATACATAACATGTGGTTTGCAGCTGAAAATAAGTGCTGTGTCGCCATCTGACATTATATTATCATTGTTTTTTTTTTTCTTTTTGATTAATTTAAGGTTTTTTATTACTGATATAATTCCAATGTTGCCAGTGATGACCTATGGTACAGAGACGTGGTCGCTCACAATGGGCCTTATCAAAAGGCTTAAAGTCACCCAAAGGACAATGGAGAGGGCTATGCTCGGAGTTTCCCTACGTGACCGAATCAGAAATGAAAAGATCCGCAGGAGAACCAAGGCAACCGACATAGCCCGAAGAATTACCAAACTTAAGTGGCAGTGGGCAGGGCACATTGCTCGCAGAACAGATGGCCGATTTTAAAGAAGAATTTAGCTGATTTCGTTTCGTATTTCGATCTAAAATGCCATGAAATTAATGCAAATGCGGAAGTTTATATATATTTTAGTTAATTATTGACGTTTTCAAAGACTACACGTTTAACTCAAGTGCAAGGTTACGAGGTGAAGGTCGTCGACAAAAATGACGATTGGAAGAATACAACCTTCAATTTGAAAAAAAAAATATAATGTGCTTTTGGAAGTTAAAGGCAAAACATCATCCGATTTTCAATTATTTGATGACTTGCATCCAATTTCTAACATCTGACACGGATGTCAGAAATTGGTATACATTTCAATGTCATTTATTTGTATAGATATTAGATATAGTTTTTGATACTTGATTTAACTTTTATCGTGGATACTTATCTACTTATTAGGTTCTCGGTTATTTAAAACATTATAATAAGTTTAATAAGTTTAATAACTTTGTTAGGACCTCATTCATGCATACTCAATCTGCCAAATAAGTGTTCGATTTTTTAGATACTCGCCAGAAGTTTGAAAATAAATTACCATGATTTGTCAAGTGCTTCAATTTGTTTACATTAGGTATGCTAAAATCCAATACTAAAGCCAGATAATAAATTGCCTACGTAGCATAATTTATCTGCTAGTTTCAGTTTCCTTTGACAGTAAAACAGACAAAAGAAGTTCCTAAATAAACGGTACATTTTTAACATTGTACAAACTGTAACCATGAATTGAGCATAAATCATTCTAAATCCTAGCGTAGAAATTTTTCGTCGGTTATACAAAAAATTATCAGCTGTTTCATAACGAATTCTCTCAATCCGAACTCAAACTAAAAGACAAATTTTCTCCCAGCATTATCTATAATTAGTTTCCAAGAGCTGGTTACTTTACAGATTTTACCGCGCCGCCATGCGCCATCACAATGGAGGATAAAGACACGCGACGTCAAATTCATTTAATTACGTCATTGTTACCAACTAGGTCATTGTTATGTTTTATTATCCGAAAATAGGACTCCCTGACAGGTTAATAGCGGTTTCCTAAAATGTGACTTTTGTTGTTTGTAGCTGTGTTTAGATTTGGAACCTCGCCGCCATTTTTAAAGCCAGTTTGTTCAGTTTTATAAATGGAATAAGTATGTAATTGGATTTATATAGTACATACTAATTCCATGGTGTAATACGCCTTTTTTGGACAACTAGCACAAATGGTCATAATGAGATTTGATAGCTGCAGAATTACTGACAAGAAGGTACTTACTATGATTACCGATCACGATCAGTCATGATTAGGTTTTAGACATCGTGAGTTAAGTGGAAAAAAGCAGTATTTATGTGATTTTCATAATGAAAGTGAGAATTTCCTATTGACAGATCCATCACACACTTGTAAGTGTAGAAGCAATTCATTTTATTTGGCGAGCGTTGAGTAGAAATAATGATACCTATTTTTATAAAGCATGTTGTATTTGGACAATAGGGTATTTTCCAATTTTTCAAAAACTATTCTAATTTGAAGACTGGAACGAGATCTTTAACAGAAAAATAAAAATAAATTGATTTCTATCCATTTTCTCAATTAAAACGATTTAAACTAAATTTGTTTTTAGTTGTTTTGAATT
The DNA here is from genome assembly GCA_949987655.1 of Polymixis flavicincta. Taxonomy (NCBI): domain Eukaryota; kingdom Metazoa; phylum Arthropoda; class Insecta; order Lepidoptera; family Noctuidae; genus Polymixis; species Polymixis flavicincta. The sequence goes on along the minus strand of OX465190.1, from coordinate 20,499,451 downwards.
TACCGCCAAAACGCTTCTCACGATGACTTTTTATCACGTGACGTCAACTTTGTGTAAACTAAAGTAGTTAGTAAGTGAATAAGTGAATGTCGAGTTTATAATTAACAAGATTTTTAATGAATATAAAGTGATATTACTGGTGTGCGGTGCCTCTGTACAAAAATACTTCTAAAACGGCGCCAAACTAAGTATTTATTTATCAAAGTTGACGTCACGTGTCACGTGATAAAAAGTCATCGTACGGAGCGTTTTGGCGGTAAATTCAAAACAACGAAAAATAAATTAGATTTTAATAGTTTTTATGTGACAAAATGTGTATATAATAAATTTATTTTTATTTTTCTGTTAAATAAATCGTCCCAATCTTCAAATTAAAATAGTTTTTTATGAAAATGGAAAATACCCTATTATATATTCTATCTACATTTTTTGGGGTCGCTTCTCTTTGTGTCTCATTCAACTGGGGCTTTGTTTTTTCTTGGTGACGTTATAAAGTAATATTAAAATCAGCAATCCGCGTTCCTAGACTTCTTTGCAGTTGTTCTAATAATGTTAATCTATGCAGAACCGTTGGTTTGCTTTGTGATTGTTGCCAATATTGAGTAAATGCACTACAACGGGTTAATTGCTACCAGCCACCCTGCGAAGAAAGTGGCTCCACCTAGCCCGAGGGCCTACCTTACGCGCAAACCTTCGTTTTTATACAACTCCAAAACATGCATATTGTGACATTGAACTGTTAACATTCATAAACAAGCATACAAAATCATCGTTTGTATAAAGAATAGAACCGTTCCACATAATTTAAATTAAAACTTACATTCAGACTGCATGTCACAACTGCTATTTTAAAAATGGAACACCTCTTAACTGACAGTCATTAAAGCGACCTCCATGTCTCCTTAGCTTGTCACATAATTCACACGTCGTTTCCGTTGACATCAGATTATAAACCCTTGGTTGTATGTAAGCGGAACAGTAGCGGAGCGGAAAGGCTCTAAGTAATGTATGAAGACATGGTTGGTTTTGCCTATGTAATAATTATGTGTGACTTACTTACTATATATGAGACATCGACACGCAAGCTATAACCATAAATTGAGCACATAATTCTAGACCCCTTAACTTAGAAAGTTTTGTAGCTGTTTATAAAAAAAAAATGAAAATGCATGAAACAACCGAATTTTCCTTTTTATACGCGAAGAAACCTTCAACTCTATTGGATCTAGAATTACTGAATTATGAACAGAATTCATGGTAACAGATTGAGCGTTGATGTCATTACACTGTGTACGTAAGTATGTGCTATGTCAAAGTGTAGGTTATTTCGAATAACACTACTCGTTATACTACTACATTGTCCATAAACCTGCATTGGGTCCAAGTGGATTACCGCTTAGATCCCTCCCACAGTTTGGAGGCTCTGGCCGCTCAGTAGAGGGTTCATTATAAGCCGATTATATTATGTAAGCAACATTAGGGTTGCCTATCAACTATGGTTTGTTCCAAGAGCATTTGATGTTGGTGTAAATAAACATTTTTAGACACCACTAACTAAAGGAAACCAGTAACACATTCGTCTGTATTTAGAAGGTTTCAACTTTATGCTCGTATATTAAAACTTTTTCCAATTATGTATTTATTTTTGAGGTTATAAATTAACCTCAATTGTCAAATAAAAAAGCATCTGAAATTAGAATAGTTTATTCTGTTTACTGTATTCAAATAATTAAATCAAAGTATTCAATTTGTCCCGTATGTGTCGCCGGGCGTAAAAGAATAGCACCATCCCATTTCTTCCCGTGGGTGTCGTAGAAGGCGACTAAGGGACTTACTAGAGAATGGGCAGCAGCGTTCTCTATGCATTTTACCACCATACTGCGATCGCCAACCCGCCTGCCAAGCGTGGCGATTATGGCAAAACCCCCCATCCTGGGGGAGGCCTATGTCCAGCAGTGGACGCCTTTCGGCTGAAATGATGATGATGATTCAATTTGTAAGTGAGACCACAAATTGGCATCATCATTGTTCATCATCCATCCACAGATACCTACGCTTTCTATCAGACTATAGGTACGCCTTGTATATACCTAGCCCGCTCCGCTACCCGTAAGCAATACCACGGAGGCTTTAACATTATACCTAATAAAAGGGCGTATTGCAGTTTTTCTTTCAAAATGAGATCGTGACATAGTTTATGTCACGAACGTGATACAGTTTAGGCCGTATAAGGCCTAATTATTATAATTTGAGGACATTTACACATGGTGGTGATTAAAATGTCTGCATTTGCACGTTATTGATCTCATCCGGTGTTACATTTTATCGATATATTATGTATGTGAGATGTTATGGGCGTGTTTTGTAGGTATTAAAAGTTTGTTTCTATATAATTATGGTGATTATTTAGTACCTTATCTTGGCGCTAGTTAAACTTGGTAGGTATTGAGGCCACAGCAAGTTAGTAACTTAATTAAATTCATTTTTAGTTTAAGAAGATGAGGAGGCTCTATTTAGTATTTTTATTGGTAACCAGCTACATCGCGTTCCTTTACTTCATTCACCAAACTAGAGGAAGGTAATTAACATCACTCTACGACCCTTAAAGTCCGAGCTAAAAGTAAAAAACCGAATGAACGCTTACTGAAAACAAACGATAGCGCAGGCGGCGATGAGATCCGATGCGGTGGGTCGGGGGCCAAAATTTGACACGGAAGAAGTCGCGAGCGAAGAGCTAGTTTAAAATAAGATGGGTACAAGCATCAAACCGGTCGATAGGGCGATTCCTGAATACCCTATTCCTATGTCCAGCCGAGAACGTATTTCAGCAATTTTTTTTTAACATCGTTCATAATTATATCATAATATAAGACTATACCACTATTATGTAGTATGAGAGCCAACATATTAACGTTATCTTCTTCTTGTCCACAGAATAAAACAAAATGTTTCACGGAGGCATTTGGACAAAGCTGCAAGGCTTCTACAAGTGGTATGTGCTGGGTCTGGTATCCATCGGCTACATTCTAGGAGAGCTCGGACATTATCTTATTGGTGAGTACAACAATACTGTTAAGATGTAGAGGAAACACTCAATATACAGATCAAAACTATAGAACTAGGCTTACCTATAATCCACTTCATTTGCAAACCAATTAGAACAAGCAGTCTATATTTCATTTGTGGCTATGGTTATCCTTTAAAGGAGAAAGATAGAAAAAAATAAACATAAATACATGCATTTAAAAATGTTAAGAGCAGTGATGGCCAGTAGTAACGGGCCTGACTCACGAGTTGTATTTACGTCGTGGGTTCAAACATAGCCAGGTCGCTGCTCGCAACACGGTGAAGAAAAATATCGTGAGGGAAACGGCATGTCCTAGAATCAAAAATTCAAAGACAGCCAACTCGCACTGGGCCCGCATGGTCGCTCCTTCGCAAAAGAGAGGAGACTTGTGTCCCAACTGCGGGAAGTTTTAGCTCGAATAGAAGAAGATAAGTTTTGTGTCTTACATCTGAAACCATGAGGTGACCATCCTCGACACTTTTTAGGACCTTGTGATGTGTCTCCTAGCCTTGTGAGCAAAGACCACAAGTACCTACTGATCTTATGAAATGCTGCTCCAATTTACTACTGACGGTTTTTTAAACACCCTTACTGGTCTCTAAGCTTTTTGCAAATCTAATTCCCACCTCATTCACTAAAACCCCCATAAATATTAATGAACCATGAATTTGTATAGTCCAGCGACAAATAAACAGATCCAGACAAGTATCAATCTCCATGGCATCTCCATACAGAATGGTAAAAATAAATGTATAAATACATACATTAACATACACTGTGTATGGAAAACAAAGCCGGGGAACGAATGAGAGAGGTGCAGAAATACATATTTTATATCCCGAGGGAGCCGATCCGATACTCGTTGATCCGGCTGAATTAACTTCTATACCTGGGAATGGAATACTGATATGATATCGGTATAGATCGTGTTTCCGGAATAGAAAATTCTTTTTCCAGTGACGTAAAGGGTTCACTTACATCATCTGCCTAGCCTTTTCCCAACTATGTTGGGGTTTTTTTTTTTTTTTTTTGAGGTTGGGTACACATCAAATAACTCCTCCCGCTCTGGGGAGCAAGATGGCGTGTGGCAGGCAACGGCCCTTGCGGCACCATCAGTTTGTGCTGACATCTCTTTGACGCGCGCGTGGAACACAACGCGTGGTCGACCCGGGATTGGTCCTTACCGGACAGCGAGCTACCCATTACTCACAGTCCACAAGCCCACGCCTACGGTGGCCGGGAATCAGCCTGGTATTCTCGACGCCAAGGGCGTCTCCTGCGGAGGCTAGGGCCGTGAGGGCGCATATACTGCCTCTCCCTCACGTGCGCCGTCTCCCTTTTCGCGAGCATCACTGCTTCACAGTAGGAAGCGACGGCTACCCATGCGCTCTCGCTCCGTATCATGGCCTGGACTACGGCCAGACGCGAGAGATCGCCGCCGCCGATCGCCTCCACAAGGACACGGCGGTGCTCCGCTCAAGCCGGGTAGACCTCCACCGTATGCTCCACCGTATCCAAAAATGTTGGGGTCGGCTTCCAGTCTAAGCAAATGCAGCTGAATACCAGTATTTTACATGCAGCGTTTGCCTATCTCACTTCCACAGCCCAGTTACCGGGTAACACGATACCCCTCGGTAAGAATGGTTGTAAGACTTTCGGGCTTCTGGCGACCCGTGATGACCATCAAAGGTATACGAAAGACAGCCGGGACCAGCGGCTTAACGTGTTTTCTGAGTTACGTGTTTTACAATTTGCAGGTCTCGATCGCGAATCGTATTTTAATCAACAAGCAACCTCACACTTATGTAAGTATCTGACTACCTAGGTGCCAGGTAGATATGTTTTGCCCCATAATCGAAAAATGACCAGACAGATGGATCACAAATTTAATCCGTACTCTTGTCTCGAGGTACGGAGCCCAAATAGAAAGTCCATGGCGAAACATGTCCTGCCAGGGGTGCAGGTTTGTTCGAAATCACGCAGCCCCTGGCATACAGGCTACTGAGGGAACACGGGTGGGTTTTAGTCAGTAAAAGTCTGACATGCCCCCTTGCTCCACCCAGAGCGGGAGAAGTTATTTGATGATTTCCCACACACAAAAAAAATTTTTTTAAAAATGGCGAAACATGTAAGATCATAATTCTATCAATAAGACCTTAATGTACAGGTGCCAGCACATTAAGCTACCCCAAACTGTCAAATTTTCCCAATTGAACATGAACCTTATGCCTATGCAATAAAGATGAAAATCTATCAAAGAAATTTAACGGATTGGGGCAGCTTGATGTGCTGGCGTCTGTACCATATTTTAAAACAAATAAATGTATTATATTCTATACAGACCCCAAATAGTAAGATACGGAGCCAAGTAAGGAGCTAATTATCTTTTTCAGCCTATAATGTTTATTTATTTATGTTCCCACTGCTGGGACATAGACCTCCTCTCACAGAGAGGTAGTGGGCCATAACCCCACCACGCGGGCCAAGTGCGGGTTGGCGGGTGTCAAATGTCTTCGAATTTTCGAAGAATCAAGAATCACTGAATTTTCGATTCTATGATATGCCGGTTTCCTTACGATGTTTTCCTTCACCGTTTTGTGAGCAATGGTGAACAAATAATGTTCACACAGTAAAGTCACCTTGGGTTCGAACCCACGACCTACAACACGTAAGTTGCTGCCGTTACCACCGGGCAACTACTGCTCTAGTCACTTAGGCGAACCATAAATATGTATTAAAAAACATTAAATTAATATTTCATGGCAAAAGAAAACAATGAATGAATTAATCACTCGATTACTCCGCCATAACGATCGTGGGAACAAGAATCACTCACATTTCATTCATGAAATCATTATCATGATACCATAATATCAGGCAGACATGATATCTTGAATTCTTATGGGAAAAGTTTCATCAATAAGTACCTACGCGATGTGCGATGTTCTTGTATCTACAATTTCTTTCATTATTGCTGTTAGAGTATTCTTTTATGCGACTGTAACGACAGATTTAAGAGGGCTTGTGGCTAAGTCATAACAACCACATGGTGCGATCGATCAGGTTAAGCTACGCTGGCCGCGGTTGGTCCGTGGATGGGTCCTTTATGAGGCACGGAGACCGCACCGTGCCTCGGCTGTCGTGGATCTTTCAAAGTCGTTACGAGTAGTCAAAAGCCGAAAATCTGACAACCAAGGGATTTCGTATTACCCAGAAACAGGATTGTGGAGGTCATATAGACAGTCACTTCATATAAAATTCTGGTTTTCAGCTGCATCCGGTTAGACTGAAGTGAACCCCAACATAGTTTGGAAAAGGTTGGGCAGATCTGATGAATATCATTTTTTTTTTTTTTTTTGATAATGAATAGAGTCAAAGATACGTATGGTACATAACTTTGGGAAGCAATTAAATTGGAACCACTCTGAGATTTCGACAATCAGAGATACTGGAATAAATGCATGTAAATTCCTATGCCGGCCCTAAATAAGTCTCATATTTCTGTCCAAAATCGTGTTTGAGTCACAGATTTTAGACTTCCTTTATCTACGAGGAGAAACCTATCCCGTAGCCTTCAATTATCATCATACACAGCACAACTTTACCCACTGCTGGCCATAGGCCTCTCTTTTTTTGTGTCAATCCCCACGCTCTTGTAGGTTTTTTCGACGCGCTGAAATACACTGTGTTGGATTGTTAATGTTCTGTTTAACACCGAGAATTGAACTTCCAGTGACGACAAAATCCTGCCGCGTATTAGATACGAAGAGAATACCATCCTGGAGCCTAAAATCAAATCACTCAACGGGTCCAACTTCTTAACCATAACCTTCAACGTCACGCCATCTCCGTTACGCCAAGCCCTATAATCGATATAAATACCTACGTAAAAAATAGGAATTCCATAGTTATATCTTGTTTTTTATTTTGTATTTTTCGGTAACCTGCACCCTAATTGCGTAACTCACGATTGATCATAATTGGTTTCGTCTTCACAGTTATACAATATCCATTGCGTTATTTATGTTGTCGAACAGACACATTTTTAGAACATATGAAGCAATGGTTTAACAATCCGTTTCAAAACGATACAGATTATGATGAATCGTGAGTTACGCAATTAGGGTGCTGTTTACTGTCGAGTATCAGACGTCATTTCCGCACAGAGCACGCTTGCGCATTTCATGTCGAGTATAGCCGACGTTGGCGTTCAAAATGCTATCATTTTTGGGCCCCTCGCCCACGGCGACTTTTTGTAGCGATGCTGCCGCGCGTTTTGTAAACGCGCTTCTGCATCGCTATTATCGCGCGTCAGTCGAATTTGCAACGTGCGACAGAACGTTGCAAACGCGCGGCTGTAGCGATACAGCCGAAAGAAGAAAGAAGCCTAATAAGATCACGACTGAACCGCGACAGCATCGTGATAGTAGTGATACAGAATCTGGGCGAAGGTACACAGCCAGCGACAGCATTGCGTCTGCATCGCTACAAAAAGTCGCAGTGGGCGAGGGCTCATATCTTTCACAATAGAACCACACTTCCTTTCCCATTTCTTCTGGGGCCAAAGCCTGCTATTTTTATAAATTACGGTTTAAGATAATTTATTTCTCTCAAAAAGAATACAATATTCACTTCTATGAGGAAAAACATAAAAATTTAGTTATGCGACGGTTTCGCTGGGTTAAAATCTAAAATTAAGTTACAAAGTAATAGTATTAACATACAATTTTAAACACTATTTAAGACATAATGTTTTAATAGCCTTTTAAAAGTTGGAAGTAATTTGGATTCTTAAATTCTTCTAAATTCGTAATTCCAACATGGGGTCGCCATTGCCATTTTGCTAAAAGTTCGTAATCTGCTAAATTCATAATGGTCGATCAGAGGTCGGTCAAATGGTCTCGTAATAGAATTGTGTTATAATGGCATTGTCGTATTGCCATTATTATAAAACCCGTTAGTAGAAATGATTTTCGAAAAAATACTACTAAATTTGAACATTTATTCATGCCACATTTCATTTATATGTATATATTTTTAAATATTATTTTAGGAACTGTTAAAAATTGCCGCCAAGTCAGTCATTCATTTGTCATTATGTACGAGATTACCAATAAATGCCATTTCTTTCAATGCAGTGTCAGTGGCTGACCATTGGAAAGTCATAATGACGCCAATATATTAGTAGATTACCAAACTTGTCAGAATCAACAATTATGAAATTAATGATAGACCATTCTGACACTATTGTAATAGCAGACTTGAGGCCCTGGTCCCTTTAACACACTCGGGTAGGTCGGTACCTTAACTTATTCAAGACAAGTTATAAATACCTCTGAATCGAAGCAACATGGATCTGGTGTTCCACTAACCTAGCCTTCAAATTGTTACAAGCTAAATGTCAGGCGAGTCTAGAGTTAGTTTATATTTAGGAAAATCAGACGAATGTAGTTTTAATTGGACGACTTGGTTCTTGTAAATGTTTCATGAAGAAAATGTTGACTGTGGCAGATATGTCTAGTTGCCTTAATGTATTAAGAAGAACCAACTACATTCTTTAATTTATTTGTTTATTTAACATAACTAACTATTTACACTAGGTACAGACGCCTGCACATCAAGCTACCCCAATCTGTCAAATTTCTTTGATAGATTTTCAACTTTATTGCATAAGAATACGGTTCATGTTCAATTGGGAAAATCTGACAGTTTGGGGTAGCTTGATGTGCTGGCGTCTGCACTAAGTTCAGTTACCTACTAACTAATTAACTATACAAATAAATATAAAACAAAAAGATACGTAGGCGTCAAAGTACTCGTGCGCATCGCTGTCATCCAGAAACGTGCCCAGAAGACTGGCATCATTGCCACGTTGAAAGGAAATGCTAATTCTTTGGCCAAAGAATGACGCAGCCCTCTGGTCACGTGAAGTGTTGACCCGCGAGAAATTTCCTAAAAAGGAGACGTGCACTCGGGCCTCATGACGCGACCGTATCGACACCAAACGGCTTGAAACTGTAAAATCAAAATCAAAAAGTCATTTATTCAAACTAGGCTGAGAGTCTGCCCTTTTTGAAGGTCAAAATTACATAAGACAATCTCCCCAAAAACGCCCGCCTGTCACTACTTCCTAGTGTTTTAGCTGGGAAGAAGAAGTGGCACAACAAACTCCCCAGCAGCACAGCTGTCTGTTAAGTTAGAAGAACTTGATTCTATACAATAATTTAAAAAAATGATTTATAGAGTCTAATAAAATAAACAATAATATAAAGTAACTCTTACAACCTGTCAGTAGGTACCTAAGCTAATTCTGGTGAAAGAACACAAACGTTGTCTTGAGTTAATCACAGCGACCAACAATTCTTATCGTTTAAGTAGTCGTTGATAGAATAGTATGCCTTAGAAAAAAGGCTGGATTTTACTTTAGCTAAAGTTGTTGTAGAAGCTGTAGTTACCCTTATGGTTACAAGATTAATACATTCCTTAACCAACTTCTACCTAATTACTAATTAATCGCTAACCTATATAGGTACATATTAGTAATTTTATTGGTATTATACAAGGTTAACAATTAAAATACAACTCCCATCAAATTAATTCAAGTTATTTTAATATTTAATTTTGATTATTTTATCGGAATGCTCAACATTGTGCAATATTACACCATTTAACAGAAACTATCAACATCCTATAAATATCGGTATGCCCAATAATGATCAGACGAAAAACGACAAAAAATGGCGTTACGAATCAGGCAATATAAGTAAATTAATCGTATCGTAAGTCATTACCGAGGCCGTTCAAAGTCATTATCATTGGCACAGCGTACGGCCTACTTCACATGATACCAGTGATTCGGTCAAGTGGTCAGTAGTTTATGACAGTGTTGCATAACAACTGAACGCTCCTTAGAATGAACAGAACATTTTTCGTAGGAACTCATCACCAGTCTTGATTTCATCTTCCTAACAATATTGCGATCAGATTCTAGTCTTACCAGATGCAGCAGTATACCAGTATTTTACATGTAGCGACTGCTTATCTGACGTCTACAACCCAATTGCTAGGCATGACGATAGCCCCTTGGCAAGAGTGGTTGTCAGACTTTCGAGCTTCTGGTGACTCGTAACGTCAAAGATCCACGAATGGTAGTGAGCAAGGACCAACGGCTAAGTGTTTTCCGAAGCAGGGAGGGGTCTTGTTATGTAAATATTACTAATTCTAGTTTCCTATAAACAAAAACGGTTTTAGTTACCAATAGTAGAATTTTGTATAAATAGTTTCTTAAGCTAATTGTGTACCTGTGATAGCTACTCCCAAAAAAGGGGGTCTATTATGCAAAGGTACCTATAAGGTATTTGCCTCATTATTGGTAAAGATACAAGAGTCTTTAACTGTCCATAAATTATAGGAATCGGCCATAAATGTTTAACATATTTTAACTAGGCCCGCAACACAAAACAAAACCATAACAAATTGAACAGGAACCAAGATTTGGTTTCAAACTTAAACATTAGGTAAACGGAGTTTGAGAAGTTTCGAAATATCTATAACAATGATAAAATACGGGAAAGTTGTTTTGTATCAATGATTATACAGGGTGTTTGGCAGAAGTGTATTTTTTAATATTTTTTATTAAAAATGTGTAAAACAATTGCCTGTTTTACACATTTTTAATAAAAAATACACTTTAAAGTTAAGAAAGTGGTGAAACTAGAAGAAAGCAAAAAAAAAAATTTAAATATCCAGGGGGCCAGGCCCAAATAAATTAGGGCTGAGTAAGTAGTAGATGACCCCACCTATCTACCATTTTCGTATGTTCAACGTTCTGCCAAACACCCTGTATCTACAGTCTCTAGACTAAGACCACGTTCGCGGACGTTAAAAAAACGCGGCAGTATTTTATCGCGCCCTGGATTTTCCATTCTCTGTGTATCATTTCGGATAAAAATCCATAGGTGTTAGTAACAATAAACTTAGCCTAATGTTAGTACAATTTAATTGTTTTAATTTAAGCATGTTTTTTTTTTTTTTGAGTGAGAAATCATCAAATAACTTCTCCCGCTCTGGGTGGAGCAGGAGGGCGTGTCAGACTTTTACTGACTAAAACCCACCCGTGTTCCTTCAGTAGCCCGTATGCCAGGGGCTGTAGTGTCTCTTTCGAACAAACCCGCACCCCTGGCAGGCATCGACCCTTGCGGGTCCCATCACTTTTTGTGCTGACATCTCTTTGAGGCGCGCGTGGAACACAACGCGCCGTCGACTTGGGCTTGGTCCCTACCGGACAGCGAGCTACCCATTACTCGCCGTCCGCAAGCCCATGCCTACGGTGGCCGGAAATCGGCCTGGGATTCCCGACGCCCAGGGCGTCTCCGTATCCTGCGGCGGCTAGGGTCGCGAGGGCGCATATGCTGCCTCTCCCTCACGTGCGCCGCCTCCCTCTTCGCGAGCATTACTGCTTCGCTGAAGGAGGTGACGGCTCCCCATGCCCTCTCGCTCCGTACCATGGCCTGGACCAGGGCCGGACGCGAGAGATCGCCGCCGCCGATCGCCTCCACGAGGACACGGCGGTGCTCCACCCAAGCAGGGCAGACTGCCACCGTGTGCTCCACCGTGTCCTCAGGGCGATCTTCGCAGTGGAAACACCCGGGCGTTTCCTCCCGCCCTATCTGAAACAGGAACCTCCCGAAACAACCGTGTCCGGTGAGGACCTGCGTCAGGCGGAAGGTGAGGACGCCATGCCGCCTCTCAAACCACTCCTCAAAGAGGGGACTTACCGCCGCAATCGTGGCGTGCCCAGCATGCGCCGGGTTGAGCGCCCTTCGCATGAACGCTCATCCACTGCTTCAACAGCGACGAATCCCACCTGTTTGCCAACGCATCCAGGATGCCGTTTGCGGTATTAAATTTAATATTCAAAAACAGATGTGATATCAGGAGGCAAGTCCGTTTCAGTTTGCAATTATTTCTACAGTAAATCATAAGATACGAGATCAAATGCCTTTGATAAATCCAAGAAACAGGCATAGATTGGTGTCTTTCTCGCTGTGTAGTACCTACTGGACAGTTTGCTCAAGGCATAAAATTTCAGATTCAGTTGACAAACCCGCCCTGACAAACTGTGTTTTGTGCAAATTTATGTCTAAATCGCATCCCAGAGCGTCGAAAAAACACAGTGTTAGATTTTCAATTCTTAGCGCTTAGCTTTGCGTTGAAAATCCAATGTGCGAAGAAATCCCGCCACGATTTTTTTACGTCCATTTGAACGTAGAGTAAACTAGTGCAGTAACTGTTTAATCTACAAAGAGACTACTAAGCTAGTAAGCCGTTGATTTCTCAATCCAACATTGCACAACTAGACCAAATCACTTGTGTATTCTAGACAAGGCTGTCTGTCTCACTAATAGGAGATCGTTCTTCATTGCTTGATTAATAGATCTGCTGGTCTGTATGTAACACTATCGTAATGTTAAGTTAAGTACTAAGTATGTGCGAATATGTTTAAATTATAATATTTTACTTCCTTTAAAAATAATTCGCAAGATTGTAATGTGTTTTATCTTCTATTCTTTTTATTTATATCTTCTACGAGCTTCCGCCCGCAATTCTATGTGTCTAGGTTACAATCTATCTGTTTGCCAAATTTCATCCAAATCCGTTCAGTCGTTTTTGCGTGATTGAGTAACAAACATCCAAACATCTTCACAAACTTTTACATTTATAATATTAGTAGGATTACTGTGAAGCAAAAACTTTATATCCTTTTTTTCGAAAATTACGTGAAGGAACTATGCAATTTGGCACAGTTGAAGTGTATTCATAAATGGAGAAGGAGTGCAAAAAGCAGACATTTTTATCTAATAATGCATTAGTACAAACTTAAAATTTTAATGAATATAAGTATAGTCGAATATCAACTTCTAGGCGATGGTGGAAAAGGTGACAATTTTTTTTTTTCAAAAGCAACCTCTTGTCTATTTACAACAAAAAAAAGCAGCTATCCCAAAATATCCATCTGTTATGAATAACTACTTATGTAATAGAGATTTTTAGAAAACCTAAATTCAGGATTACGGACTGATGTAGGTAACGTAGATTTGTTGCTGATTTTTCAACTATCCGATCGTTAGTATGGAAGTTTGAATAAGTCGGAGGTAATAACAAAACGGCCGAATTTTTTCACGCAAAGGACCGAGCGTTGATAATCCAACAGAGTGCAACGCGAGTGAGTCCCTGCTCGGCGAAAAAACACAGTGTTCTATTTTCGACTCTCGACGCTAAGCCGTGCGTTGAAAGTCCAATGCGCGAAAAAATCCCGCCCCGATTTTATTACGTCCGTGTGAATGTCTACTGACTGGAATCACTAACACATCGACTTGTCCATATACATATACAGAACACCTCTTCATCTGCTAAGGCGAGACAGAAATAGTTCATACTAGCTTTTGCCCGCGGCTCCGCCCGCGTGTTTGTCTGGTATCGCTTAAAAAAATAGCCTAAGTCCTTCTACATTTCCCAAGCTATATCTATGCCAAAATTCATGACGATCAATTGAGCGGTTTAGGCGTGAAAGAGTAAAAGACAGACAGAGGTACTTTCGCATTTGTAATATTAATAGGGATAGTAGGGATAAGTATAGTTTTTGACCATATGAACAATTTTATTAAGTCTGTCTAACATTGCCAAACCACACTTTTGAAAGCAGCGGGCTTAGCATGACGCTTTGTATTTCTAAGAAGAATAGACAGTGCTTTTTCAATACAAAGTGACATTTCGTTCCTACATTTTTGTTATCGCACCGTAGATATCCTTCTACAATCTGTCATTCAGTCTTTCGTTTCTAACGATGTTTTCTCTAGGTCCTTAGAAATGTAGACTATTTCAGAAGAATATTTCTTCCCAAACTGTCAAAATCACACTGACAACAAAACTTTCTACTCGACGGCCGCAAAGTATACGATTATCTACAAAACCATGATTCGTTGAGAACGCATAACTGTGATAATGAATAGAAAAACATAGCTATCTTATCCCATTGCACATCATATATTTAACAGTCATGTCTATTCTTCCGTTGACAAATCGGTGCTCGTGCTAAGCCTGCTAGCGTCCATTTAAACTTATTTGCTTTAATATGAGCGACTTTTAAAGTAAATTGTGTCGTGGGAAGTTACTTGTAGAAATAACTATATATTCGTATAAACTAGAATAATAATGTTTGACTCACGACTTTGTACAACACACGCAATTGTGTACAACTGTTGTTAGCTTTTAGTGACCACGTGTTGTTGTTTGCAAGTTGTAAACGAAACACGTTTTAATACAGGATATTTTTTTTAACCAGTGCGCAATCTGTAACCATGAATTCAGCATATCATTCTAGACCCCCAAGCGTAGAAATTTTTCGGCTGTTACACAAAAAAGAATCAGCTATTCCTTATATTTTGACAGCATAAGTATTGTACTTTTCTATGAAACAGCAGATTTTTTTTCCGACGGATCATTTAGTTACACTAGGAGGTCCAGAATCAAATTAAAAAAAGCAACGTCATCTGCTGACTGATTGCCCATTGTTTTTCATACAGTCGGAGAAGATTCTAATAATAGATAATAAAACAAAACACTAACTATCCCTATTTTTGCTCCCCAGGTACAACGTCGAAAGTAACGGCTGACGATCTTCACTATGGAGACAAATCCTGCATGCTGAACCTGTCCCACGTCTCGCTGATTGACCTGCCTGTCGTATGCGAGAAGGTCAACTCGAGCGATATGTAAGTACTATAACTTAAACTCATGTACCATGTTCAAAATCAAAATCAATCAAATCAAAATCAAAAGTCATTTATTCAAACTAGGCTGAGAGTCAGCACTTTTCGAACGTCAAAAATTACATAAGACAGTCCCCAAAAACGCCACCCTTCGATGATGATGTTGATGGTGTAGACAAATGGACAGGCAGCGAAAAACATACATTAGTCCCTGATTGGAGGCCTTAATTTATGGAAGCAACCACAGACAAGTTCAACTTCCTAGATAGACCTGCAATATGCCATTTCCAAAAAAAAAAGGTAGTAACACCACACCACTTGATTTTGGTGTCTTTAAAGTCAAGTCTTGAAACAACCAAGCTACAAATATATTTTTACTACTTTACTTTCTCTTTTTTTTACTATTTTAATTTTTAATACCGTATTTCATATCTGGAATCTGGAACGCTGTAGCTCTTGAAAGTGGGGGGCGTTAATAATTGCGACACAGTTTTGTAACTAATGTACCTATTTACGTACGAAATCAATGTGTAGAATGTGTTTTTGTTCCAATAAAGATATATTATTGTTATTATTTTAACTAGCTTCCGCCCGCGGCTTCGCCCGCGTAGAAGTCGGAAATTATCCTGTGAGAACGTACTACCGGGATAAAAAAGTTTCCTATGTGTTAATCTAGGTTATAATCTATCTGTGTGCCAAATTTCGTTCAAATCTGTTCAGCCGTTGTTGCGTGATTGAGTAACAGACATCCAAACATACAAACTTTCACATTTATAGTATTAGTAGGATGGACACTTCTATCGAAAGGGGCTTGAGGTTAAATAACAATAATGGCCACACAGGTCTTGCCACGGTTGACCATCTTTACATATAAAGACCCGTACGTGCCACGGAAAACACGCTAAGGTGTTGGTCCCGGCTATCATTCGTGGATCTTTGACAGTCGTTACTGGTTCTCAGACGCTCGAAACTGACAACCAGTCTCAGAGTTTCGAGCTGTTTAGAACCCGTCGTAACTGTCTCATCATCATCATCATCATCATCATCATCATTTCAGCCGAAAGACGTCCACTGCTGGACATAGGCCTCCTCCAAAAGGGGGGATTTGCCATAATCGTCACGCTTGACGGGCGGGTTGGCGATCGCAGTATGGTGATAAAATGCATAGAGAACGCTACTGCCCATTCTCTAGAAAGTCCCTTAGTCGCTTTCTGGCTAGGCAGGGGACGATGTTGAACTATGTATAAGTATTAATTGTTGGCTTTGTGTATTAAGATTTCTAAATCCACAATCCAGACAATGGTAACAAGTTAGACAGCTGCTATAAGCCGAAATACCGATCCGAAAGAAATCTAATGATGTGCTAAAAGATTAACTCAATCAAGAAATCATTGATTAATATCACATTAAGAAGAGCGATCGTAATCTCCTGTTCAATAGGGCTATTTCGGAAAGTAATTTCCCTCCTGCCAATGAGGTAGATAACTTTCCGGTCCTTTTATACAGTTAGGACCAAAAGTTTGTCTGTCTACTTAATTAACTTATTAGTTACTCTTGATTCTACTAATTATACTGTTAACTTAATTGATGTCCACAATACTCGCGCATGCTCGAGCTTTCTCTGGCCGCATACCCAACGGAGTCGCGAGCATACGCGAGCCCACAGTGCCGATATTCATACAATTTTCTACTTTAGGCTATGGTAATACGGTGCTATTTTTAGTAGAGCCAGTAAATTTCTGCGAGCATTTTTCCGCCTTGTTTGAAGGAAGGGGAGAGAAAGGAAAAAAAGGCACCTTCAATTGCATAATCAGCCCATGATCTTCCCACTTCTGAGACAGACCTCCTCTCGAAAAGCTGCCCGGGAAATTCGGAAAAAATTGAAAGTGATTTTTCATGGTATAATTTGTATGAACTGTTCAAAGAACAGGACGTCTATCGGATCAGGACGTAGTCAAAAATGTAAATAACAAATCATAACCAATAATAAAATATGAAAAGCCGCTCAGGAAGTAATAAATGCTTATCAATCTTAAACTGCGTGCCAACTTGTCCAGTATTAAATGACATACAAACATTAATGAGTCACAAAGTATGTTATAATTACGAAGGTCACTCATTAGATGCTGGGAATATTTATTACATAGCAAATTGTCGCCGTGGACAGGTGGGCAGGAAACGAATACATACACCTACATGCATACAGTATCCGGTCGTAAACTTCTACTGATGACTTCCTCAGATGGGACCAGCATTCCGTGATCCTACTTTCTAACTCTGCCAAAGAAGGTTCCGGCCCGTCCGAAAGTAATTCGAAACATCGAAGTGAATCCTACAGCCGATTCATTAAAAATTTTGGACGGGCAAGAACTCTTCGGGAGTACAACTGTAATATCTTGTTGTCATTCAAAGTAAGTGTAGTAAGTGTCATATCCGTAAGTGCGATACGAAGTGGAATGACTCAGGATCCATCTCATTCGACCCGCAATTACCCATTAGGTACCTGGATTGTAAAGGCCAACACAATTGCATCCGGTTAAACATGAAGCCGACCCCAACCTAGTTGGGAAGACTTGGCAGATGATGAAGTGGCCACGTTGATCTAATTTGAAAAAGACACCTATCTATGAGGGATGAGGTTTACCTTGCTAGGGCCAAAGGGCTGCTAGATATTTCAAGCTAAGGTCAATCAGAACTACGGATTTTGTAACAGTTTTTTTTTTTTTTTTTTTTGGTGTCCGTGTCAGCCTTTTACTGACTAAAACCCACCCGTGTTCCCTCAGCAGCCCGTATGCCAGAGGCTGCGGTATCTCTGTCGAACAAACCCGCATCCCTGGCAGGCATCGGCCCTTGCGGGCCCCGTCACTTTGTGCTGACATCTCTTTAAGGCGCGCGTGGAACTCAACGCGCCGTCGACTTGGGCTTGGTCCTTACCGGACAGCGAGCTACCCATTACTCGCCGTCCGCAAGCTCATACTTACGGTGGCTGGAAATCGGCCTGGGATTCCCGACGCCCAGGGCTTCACCGTCTCCTGCGGCGGCTAGGGTCGTGAGGGCGCATAGACTGCCTCTCCCTCACGTGCGCCGCCTCCCTCTTCGCGAGCATTACTGCTTCACTGAAGGAGGTGACGGCTACCCATGCACTCTCGCTCCGTACCATGGCCTGGACCAAGGCCGGACACGAGAGATCGCCGCCGCCGATCGCCTCCACGAGGACACGGCGGTGCTTCGCCCAAGCCGGGCAGACGCCACCGTGTGCACCACCGTGTCCTCAGGGTGATCTTCGCAGTGGAAACACCCGGGCGTTTCCTCCCACCTTATACGAAACAGGAACCTCCTGAAACAAGCTTATCCGGTGAGGAGCTGCGTCAGGCGGAAGGTGAGGATGCCATGCCGCCTCTCAAGCCACTCCTCAAAGAGGGGACTTACCGCCGCAATCGTGGCGTGCCCAGCACTGGGTTGCGACTATCGCACTCTCCATGTCGCCATGAGATCCCGCCGGAGCTGTTTGCTGTGCCGCGATTTCTCGCGGCAGCGGAATTACGCCCTGGCGTCGGAAATCAACATTATAACTTCTCCTTTTAGTGACTAAAACCCACCCGTGTTCCCTCAGTAGGTATCTCTTTCGAACAACCCGCACCAAATTGATATACCTCAAGTTTGAAAATGATAGATTTAACAGAAATAAATTATACAACATAATAGCTTATCTATCGGTCATCAAACTCCAGTTCATAATGTAGATAAAATTTAAACTATGTTAATCAATTCGAAACATGATATTTTTTTACCTCATAGGGTGTGAATACCAACCTGATGACATTACATAATCAAGACATTTTATAGTAAAAATTGAATAACATCATGTAATCAATGACGGAGTTCACAATTAAATATTCCAATCTGCTAATAATTGGGTCAAGACGAGCAAGAAGTAAATTATTCATTCCAATTTTAAATATCGATCGGCTCTAACTGTCAGACTAATGAAGATCGGTCGGATCCGACGCCGGCCTTGGCACAACGATCTTTTATAAACCAACCCGTGCAAAAAGAGTTCTAGACTATTCTACCGATCCTCCCCTTTGTGCGGTTTCTTAAATAAATGAAAGGTAACAATGTGAAAATTACTGGTTACAATTTTTCTTGTTGAAAAGTTGAGGAAAATCCATGAGAATAAAGAAACCATTCAAACACCTAATTATTAAGCGTTCAAACAATCACGCCATAGCTGACTATAATTGAATCCTTTGAAGAATCAATAATCGCATAAAGGTCTGTCGATGAATAGCCAAAGCCATTCAGTATATTTATTAAACCTTTTTGCACAAATAATAAGAATAGATACTGTACGAAGGCGGATTTAATGAGTGAGGCATTTTCTACCGGTCAACCTTAGGGTGATTCAGGGATAAAATATGGCAGGTGCTACATACGGGATAGATAGTTCGGAAACAACTATAAAAGACAAGAATAAATATTACTAATACATAAATACATACGTTATTTGTGGATCTTTGACAGTCGTTACGGGTGGTCAGAAGCCCGAAAGTCTGACAACCCGTCTTACCAAGGGGTTTCGTATTGCCCAGTGACTGGGTTGTGGAGGTCAGATAGGCAATCGCTCTATGTAAAATCCTGGTATCCAACTACATCCGGTTAGACTGGAAGCCGACCCCAAAATAGTTTGCAAATGCTATGCATATGATGATGATGATAACATAGATACATACGTATTTCATAATTATCAACCATCATACAATTCCCGCGGACTTCACAAGATTATCGGTCCACCTCGTGGGAGCTCTTGAATTGAACTGACGCGGGAAACCGCTGGATACAAGAAACACAGGACCCATCGATGTGGCGACGAGGCTTGGGTGAGGCCTATCTCTAGAAGATGACGTCTATCGGCTAAAATAATAATTAAGATTAGATCACACAATAGATAGACTAGGCTGTATGACAAGGTGAGTTGCAATTGCTCACGCAAGCTTGTTTAAAACCAATAACATTGTGTCCTACTCGTGAAGATGCATTTTATAAGTTTGATCATAAAACTATGATTCATATGAAACTGCGTCTTAGTCAACATTGACTGTAGCTTACCTCATCATAGCTAGATCCACAGAGTACAGAACCGCCGCGACAGCAGCGTCTAAAGACGGTACTACCGTCTTTAGAATGTAGGTCTAATAAAATTTGTGGCACGGGCGGCGCCCTAGGCTCCTCCACTTCGACCGGTCTTAAAGCCGATGGTGGGGTTAAAAAGAAAATCTTAATATAGTGTCGTTACAACTTTTGGTCTTAATTTTTTCCGTCTAGCCCCCTTTCGCAACGCGCGATAAGGAACTTCGTTCCTAAAAAGATGCATATAAAAAGATCATCATATTCAGTCTACAATGTGCCCACTGCCAACCCTCTGTGTGTGAGCCATAATCCACCACGCGGACCTAGTGCGGGTTGGCTTAGTAGCTCCACAGAAAACTCATCCCCTACAAAGGCATGTCGCCTTTGTAGGGTATGAGTTTTCTGTGCAGCTGTCTGTACACGTCACATGTCTCAGAATGATTGGTTCTATGACATGCTGGTTTTTTCACATTGTTTTCCTTTTTGAGAGCAGTGGTGATGAAATAATCGGTACAAAGTAAAGCGGCGGTCTCGGTCTGGACCTACGACCTACCCTACAACTCGTAAGTCGGGGCCGTCACCTCCGAAGACAACGTTTGCTTGGACGTAAAAATATCGGGCGGGATAAAAACGCGCACTAGACCCGAGTGGTACTTTGCAGCCCCATCACCCCCTCATCACCAATCATCAGCCCCCTCACGGAAAGGAGTCCTGTGTCTCAGCAATGGGAATATTATAGGCTGAATGCGAATTTAAGAGCGTTTATTCTGAAAGTTGGCAACGTCGCAAATACCTGTCAAATATTTCACGGTTTTGATAAATTTTGGCAATATTACTGTACGGAAATATGAAATATCACTAACTAGTGACCTAAAATATGAATAATGATTTGCAATAAAATTATAACACTGAATTTAATGTTGTAACCGTTTTAGGTGTAAAAAGGTCTTTCGGAAAGTTTTCAAGTTCTTTTTTTACATCTAAAACTATATTTCGGTGTTAAGGTATTAATTATTGCATTTCATAAATATTTTAGGTCACTAGTTTCACTAGTTATATTTCATATTTCCATAAAGTAATATTGCCAAAATTTATAGAATAGAATAAACGCTCTTAATGCGACTGATTATGCAAGAGTGTGATATGCTTGGTGTATGTGGAAAGAGTTGAAAGTGCCGCTTCTTAATCTCCGTGCTCTGTGACTAGAACTTTACAAGCGGAGACATAAAACAGATCTTTTATTAAGTCAATTGATATCAATTAAACCCCACTATTTCGATTAGTATCTGTCCATTGAAGCGTGACAGAAATTTGTGTTTGTTGTTTTAATTAACAATGATATTGAGATGGCATTATGGCATTAGGTAGAGACCTAATGTAAAAACATAGGTAGGTATATAAGATGTCCAATATCCGGCAACAAGCTTTGTTATTGATATCGTTAAGTAATAATTGATTAATTGTTCATACAAATCAACTTTTTGTTTGACACTGCCCGTTAAATTGTACGATTGTAAGTTGTTTGTGCAGTTACCTAAAGAGATAAATTACCAGGGTCATTGGAAATATATGTGAAGCTTAGTAAGAAACTGATGGATGTTTCTTTTTAACCGATTTCAAAAAGAAGGAGGCTATCAATTCGACATGTTTTTTTTTTTATGTATGTTCGGGCATAACTCCGTCATATGTAGACGGATTTGCAAAATTATTTTTTTGTTCGAAAGGTGTTTATTTCGAAATGGTCCCATTCAAATTTAAAATAGATCTGATGATGCGTTTCGGAGGCAGACAACGGAACTCTTCAAAATTTTATAGCAAATCAACCGCGAATGCTGCTATCGCATAAATATGCATTGTTTTGACCCCATAGATGATGAAATTTCGAATTGGTGTGGGGTAGGTAACTCAAAAGTGAAAGATAAAAACTTTTTTCGAAAAAATAAAAACCTACTTCCAAAAAACACTACAAAGTGCTAAATAACTTTAATTTCGGAAGGCGGTGACAAATAATTAAAATACACATCCGTAGTCACCGACTTCCGAAATTAATGTTATTTAGCACTTTGTAGTGTTTTTTGGAAATCAGTTTTTATTTTTTTGTAAAAAGTATTTTTGTATCCATTTTCATCACTATCCACAGCCCCACTTCACTTCACTCGGTTAATATTATTATGATAAACATCATCAACGGAATTTATAAAAAAAATCACAACTAGTCATAAAAAATTTGGCCATTAGGTATAAGAACGTATTACACAGAATATACCCATATGTCTACAACCTGTTGGGATAGGTCAGCTCAAAGATGCAACAGCTCTTTCTTCAAATTACCCTTACAGACCTAATAACCCCCTTTATTTAGAAGCGCTGCTTAAAATTAAGGAATGATTAGCGACTGTTTAACCATCCGTTTTTGACGTATAAACATGTCTTAAGTTTAATCAACTTTTCTACATCAACCCCATAATGTTTGGATTTTATAAGAGATCCTTTGAGTTTGCTTCTACATTTCTTTTCAGGGATCAGTCATCTAGGAAATGCCGGCGCAAATAAGCTTTAAAATATGGACGTGTTAAAAAAGTGTCTTGATACACAAATAAACATTTCATTTAGGTTTAAAGATTTTTATTTCTCATAGAAACTATGACAGTTCACTTACCTAGAATGAGATACAAAAGTGCATAAACTCAAAATCAATCAAAATCAAAAAATATTTTTATTTCATATAAACCTGCACGGGCACTTATGAAACGTCAGAAGCTAGGTGCACGGTTCCAAATTGTTGTTTCCTATGGAGAAGAGCCGGCAAGAAACTCCACGGTTACTCTTTTAAAAATAATTGGCTTTAACAATATTTTCAAATTACAGAGCTTAAATGTATGAGAGGACAGCGCAGGCCTGTCAATAAGTACCAGGTACTTAGACGAATACAGAATAGAAAATCGTCTACAAATCTACAGTCACTAAGGCCTACAACGTTCTCTCATTCACAATATGTAAAATAATCTACATAAATAAAATGAACCTAAATAAAATTGATGTATAATGTCAATTAATGACGAGAATATGTCAGCATTGTAAAAATAAAAAGAATAAAAAAGAACATTGTAATTGAGAGCAACTAATCAATTATATTTATTAAGTCATTTCATTATGTTATGTGAATAATAACTTTCATGTTTATAATAACAACCTTACGTCGTTATTATAAACATGAAAGCTGGTTCTTGCTGTCAACAAGTTTTAGGGAAGTCCCATGACGTCTTTTGTAATTTTTCTTACCGCAGAATTGATTAAGCTTCGGCATGAAATGCCATTTCCAAAACCACAAAGTATCCAATTACATAAAAATTTAAGGAAAATAAATTGCAGCTTTAAAACGAGGTTGAGAATGTTAACTGAGAACTTTATTACTGTTTTTACCTGTAGGCACTTTAAATATATCTCTATACTTAGTTAGGAGACCTAAAGGTGTGCTTACACCAAAAAAACATCATCATCATCATCCTAAGAAAAGGCTTTTTATTTTGGTTGGGTAATCATCAAATAACTTCTACCGCTCTGGGTGGAGCAGGAGGGCGTGTCAGACTTTTACTGACTAAAACCCACCGGTGTTCCCTCAGTAGCCGGTATACCAGGGGCTGCGGTATCTCTGTCGAACAAACCCGCACCCCTGGCAGGCATCGCCGGCCGCAAGCTCATGCCTACGGTGGCCGGAAATCAGCCTGGGATTCCCGACGCCCAGGGCGTCTCCTGCGGCGGCTAAAGCCGTGAGGGCGCATCGACTGCCTATCTAAGGAAAGGCTAGGGCCTTTCCCGACTCTGTAGGGGTTGGCTTCCAGTCTAACCGGTTGCAACTGAACACCAGTATTTTCCATGGAGCGACTGCCTAACTGACCTCCACAACCCAATGACTGGGTAAAACGATACCCCGTGTTAAGACTGGTTTTCAGATTTCGGGATTCTGACGACCCGAAATAACCACTGTTAAAGTTCTATGAATGACCGCTGGGACCAGCTTAACGTGCTTTCCGAGGCACGGTCGGGTCTTGGTATGTAAATATGGCCACCGGATCATTGCGGATCTTTGACCCTCGTTACGGGTCGTCAGAAGTTTGAAGTCTAACAATCAGGCCTACCAACGGGTATTGTTGGACTGGTTGCCAGACCCAGTAAATGGGTTGTGGAGGTCAGATCGGCAGTCGCTCCATGTAAAATACTGGTATTCAGCTGCGTTCGGTTAGACTGGAAGCCGACCCCAACATAGCTGGGAAAAGGGTAGGCAGATGATGATATTAACAGATAGTCAGAACGGAATCACACTTATTGTGATTGCAACTTAGTTCGACACTTAAGTAGGTAGGTACCAACACCTAGTGACTTACTGAAGCAGTTATTGACCATGATTGGCATAGCGACTGTATTTATGCCTCACATAATATAATATGCGGTAAGGGCCCAATTACTGGTAACTACTGTAAACAGGGGTAATACCTTAGTAATTGGCTCGCTCTGGCAAGGAAATACGTATTTGGAAACTATTCGTCACTTTGCACATCGTTTAATTAAGCATTAGTAGAATGCCAACAAACATTTGCGTGGGCATCTTTACGTAATGGGAAAATTCATCAAAGAAAAAACCTTTGAAACACTTCATGTTGCCTGCCAGGGGTGCGGGTTGTTCGAAACAGATATCGTGGCTTCTGGCACACAAGTAACTGAAGAAGCACGGGTGGGTTTTAGTCAAGAAAAGTCTGATACTCCCTCTCGCTCCACCCTGAGCCGGAGAAGTTATTTGATGATTTCCCACCCTAAAAAAAAAGCACTACATGTTTAACCGAGCATGGATTAGGTTCCCGGAAAACATTGTGATGGCTCCCACAGTAAACTGCTTCAAGCATCGAATAGACATATTAAATATCTCCAAGCTTTTTGATACATAAACATCAGCTGCATAATTAGCTGCTAGTGTGTCTTAACAAATTAAGAGCAGTGGTGGCTCGGAAGTATCAGCCTCGACGTACGAGTATGTAGGTCGACGGTTCGAACCCAGGTAGGCTCTTTACTTTGTGTAAATAATTTCATTACCGCTGCTCTCAAAACGGTGAAGGAAAACATCGTGAAGAAACCGGCATGACCTAAGAACCGTAGAATCGAAAATTCAAATACATGTATTGTGACATCTACCAACCAGCACTGGGCCTGCGTGGTGGATTACGGCCCACTCCCTCTCATAGAGAGGAGGTGTCCTGTGTCCCAGCTGTGGAACCATTTTAGGTACATTATATGCATGTGTATGTGTCTAACTTAATAACATCTAATGATTATAATTACACCATTTTCGACACCAAATTAGAGACGACGGTACAAGGTTTATGGACAAAACATTTTATCTTTTAAAATCAAAAGTCATTTATTCAAATTAGTCTGACAATCAGCACTTTTCGAATGTCAAAATTACATAAGACAGTCCCCCAAAACGCCCGACCTTCGACACTTCCTAGTGCTTTAGCTGGGAAGAAGAAGTGGCGCAACAAACTCCCCAGTAGCACAGCTGTCTGTTATGTTAGTTAGACTTGATTCTATACATGGGTAGGCAAAGTAATCAAAATTACGAGACACAGAACTTAAATAATTTGTCATATGTCAGCCAGCTATGCCAATATATACCAACAAATAAAATGAAAACTTCACTCAAGCACAAAAATAAATAAAGTTTTAAGGAAAGGTTGAGAATAACCTTTTTTAATCTTTGAAGCATCACTCGAGGGTCCCATTAAAGCCTGATTATACATATTGTATATTTCAATTCAATTAAGAGTTCTGCAAAGAAAAATATAAATGTTTTACAATCTGCAGTTAAGGAAAGATAATTCATTATTCAAAAATAAGAACTTTTTTGCACGCGATGCAGATCGAATTGTGATAGCCAGAAAAAGAAAAAATAAGTTTAAAGAATAATGACCACCTAAAAATTTTGACAAAACATTTGACCAACAGCTTTCCTTAAAAGGTAAAACCCAACCTTTAAAAGGTCACTTGACCGCAGGGGAAGAGGAGTGTCGGTATAGCGAAAAGTGGTAGATGGGACGGCGCGTTGTGTTCCACATGCGCGCCTTCAAAGATGTCAGCAACCACTGGTGGGGTCCGCAAGGGCCGATGCCCGCCAGCGGAGCGGGTTGTTCGAAAGAGTTACCGCCGCCCCTGGCACACAGGCAACTGAGGGAACACGGGTGGGTTTTAGTCAGTAAATGTCTGACACGCCCTCCTGCTCAGCAGGAGAAGTCATTTGATGATTTCCCACAAAAAAAAAAAAAAATCCGTAGCTGTTTTTTATCTGAACTCAGATTAGAAAGCTTTAAACAAAATCGTTGTTCAGCTCAAATACGTGCAATCACATTAGGCAACTTTATCTTATCAAAAATCAACTGCCTAACGTTTTCCCAACTTTGTTGAGGTCACCTGCAACTTTAACTGGATGCTGCCGAACTCAGGCATTCGGGATTCTCGCCACCCGTAACGACTGTCAAAGATCCACGAATGACAATCGGGACCAACAGCTTAACGTGCTTTCCGAGGCACGGAAGGGTCTTGGTATGTAAAGATGGTCGGTCACTCATCCATGGACAAACCGCGACAAGCGTAGCTTAACCGGATTGATCGACTCGTACGGCAGTTATGATTTAGCCACAAGCCCCTACAAGCCACAAGCATTTTAATATTATCAATCGATTTGAAAATTGAACGATAAAATATACGATTATCGACATTACATAGTAACATCGAGCCTTTTAATGAGGGTTTTCTGAAACGAAGTTCACTTGGGGGCAGCACTGAGACGTCAGGTCCGGGCACCTGTCAAGTGTCAAAGCGCCTACGGACTCAATGGTGAACGAATTAATGACACGAATGACATCAAATATTTTAAGTTCTTTGTTGAACTGAAATACCTCTTGTCAAAGTGGCGCCAACTGGTGGTTTGAATATTCAAGAAAACCCTCATTATATAGGTACTACCATATAAATGACAATAAAATACGAGCCTCGACTCGCCATGTATAGCCACTATTCGCCAGTTACAGTACCTATTATGTTATCTGTGGCCAAGGTCAGCTGAACATAATCTCCATATTAATCAGGAAACAATAAATTTTAATTTAACAACCTCCTATTTACCTACATATATTTTTTAAATAAATACGTTATGACTGGCCAATAGGTTGTTGAGAATCATGTTTTTTTTATTTTATTATTTGTTGCTAATGAATTTAATGCATGGGTGCCATACAGTGGGACATCACAGCCTTTAAAAAATAATAATACATCACATGAACAGCTTAGATGTAATAAGGCGAGGCTTCTTGTATCTAATGAGTTACAAAAAAAAAAATGAATCGATATTTTTTACCTAGCTACAGAGGTAGGTACATATTGATTTTATCTTTTACCCCTGCCTACGTCCCTACAGAGGTACCTATAGAGGTAGGGACTTGAACGCGACAGAACGTCAAATCAGCCTGATAAAATGGGTACATTTAATCAAGGATATTCCTATATTTCTAAGTACGTAACAAAACGTTAAAATACATTTCTCTCTAACCAGTGTAGTAAGTTGAAAGTCACGCGACAAAACAGAAACTTCAAAAATTAAAAACTTTGTTTATCCACTTTGTGAGCCTTCATTTTTTCATACTGTCCACAGCAATCTAGATAAACTAGATTATTTTACTACGAGGCCAGGCTACCTAGGTTCTTATCAAGTTTAATATAATATGAAAGGAACTATTAAACGCTAAGTGTACGCTACTTTTTACATGTACGCGGAAGTTGGCAAAAAAATTAATAACAAAACATGGTGGCAGGATCTGTTTTGTCACTTCTTATTGCTTCTGAGTTCTCGAGAAACGTTTTTTGTAATGTCCAGCCGAGTTTCTAACTAGTTTATTGGTAGATCGTGACTTGGCAAGCTGGGTTTTCGAGATTAAATGGCGCGGGATAAAAAGTTTGTCGCGTGCTTGGCTTGTTTGGTTTTAAATTGGTTTATTGGGAATCTTTTAGAACTTTGCAGTGCGATAGACGTTTTTATTATGTTATTGACGTTTGCCACTGGCTTGGCTAAATGATAAAAATCGCATGGGTCGATAGGTTCGTGGATAAGTGACAATCTTCCGCGCCTCGGAAAGTCCGTTAAGCCGATGGTCCTGGCTGTCATACGTATATATTTGACAGACGGTACCAGTAATTACAACCCCAAAAGTCTGACCGACTTCCAAGGGCCCAAGGGGTATCATCTAATACAAGGCGACTGCCTGTCTGACGTCCACAAACCAGTTACTGGGTAGTAACCCTTGGTAAGACTGTATCAAAGATCCACGAATGATAGGACAAATTAATATTGCAACCAAAACGTATTTTTTCTAAAACTATATTTGCGCTCAATTACTTGGCTAGTTGTTCTTCAGCTATTTTAATTGGATCATCATCATCATCTGCCTAGCCTTTTCCCAACTATGTTGGGGTCGGCTTCCAGTCTAACCGGATGCAGCTGAATACCATTATTTTACATGAAACGACTGCCTATCTGACCTCCACAACCCATTTATTGGGTATTTTAATTGGATGCCGGCGTTTAATGAACCGCCTAGGCATCCAATTAGCTGGCTAATTTAACCAGGTGGTTGCGACATATAATATCAAAGTTTATACTTCGAACTACCATAATTAGTACCCAATTAATCAACACACTAACAATGTAGTTTTTGTTACAATATAATTGCCACAAAAACACGTGTGTTTATTAAATGCGAGTAGTTTTTACTTGTTCAGTAATACATACAAGTTCACGCGATATTTTTTTTGGTATCGTTATCAAATCAACACCTTTTATAAAGACCGACAAGAAGGTATCCTAGTTTATAAAAACTTTTTAACAAAAAAATTAAACCGCCGAAAAACCGAAAAGTAAAAAATAATAAACTAGCTTTGTCCAACCCCAATAACTAAGTTCGGAAGTCGGTGACTTTGGATATGTATTTAATTATATGTCACCGCCTTCCGAACTTAGTTATTGGGGTTGGACAAAGCTAGTTTATTAATTTTTACTTTTCGGTTTTTCGGCGGTTTAATTTTTTTGTTAAAAAGTTTTTATTTTATAATTTTTTGTGGCTATAATCTACTAATTACTACATGCTTAATTTTTGATTACTTTTTGTAATACACAACTCGGTATTAAAATCTGTGAGTAAACAATCAATCATCCCCTGTTTTCTTACCCTTAGGGTTGGAATTTTTCTTCGAAATTTATATGGGACCAAAAAGAATTATCAAAATCGGACTACTCTGGAAAAAGTTATGCGTGGTCATACATAAAAAAAAAAAATATACGCGTCGAATTGAGTAACCTCCTCCGTTTTTTCGTCGGTTCAAAAATAGAAAGGACGTTAGAGTAGGAAAAATGGATGACAGAACTAGTAGGTCCCTAAATATTCTATGGAAATACATCAAATAAGGGTCAGTTCTGGTTAGTTTAGGTAGAATGAAAAAAAAACCCCGAGCAATTAACTGGCTCCATTGAAAATAAGACCGTTTTACCATTGCTTTAAGTAGAAAATAGAGCAAAGGAGTCGCTAGCATGCACGAGCCGACTGTATCGGTATTCATTCAATTTTCTACTTTATAATACGGTCCTATTTTTTTAATAGAACCAGTAAATTACTCGGGCATTTTGCGTTCTATCTGAACTGACCCAAAAAGGCATCTTCTATAGTTCTATTGTAGATTGAAGATCTCTTTCTAGAAGGCAAGAAAGATGACCCATTCAAAATAATCTCGTGTAATAGTCATAAAGACAAAATACAATTTACGTCTCTGAAATAGAGCTCAATCTACCTTTTCATCAATTAACATAGATTGATTGAATAATCAAGCAATAATCATCATTGGCAGCCTCGTTCCACCCACTGCTAAGTATAGCCTCCTCTCTTTTGTGCCATGCTTTCCTGGATGCTTACTCTCGAATATAATTCCGATAGATCGACATTGGAATTGTCAGTCAAACCTCAGGCATTGGCTGGACTCACTGAGTCTAGCCAATCCCAGACGTTTAACTCAACCAACTGACGTTTGACCAATGTCGATCTACCGGAATTATATTCCAGAGTAAGCACTCAGGTCTGTGCGAGTCTCATCCAGGGCATCCCTGCCGTCTTCTGAAGGTCGTCTCTCTTTCTACCGTTTCACGGCAACCATTTCATTCGGCCGTTTATCCACCGCCACTGTAAACTGCACGTCAACGAGAACGAGAAGACAGTGTTGAAATAGCGATACATACTCTTGATAAGGTCACAAGTCCACCGCACGTCTTCCATCACCCGAGCACCGGGATCCCAGCCTTAGAATTTTCGAGTACTACGGCGCAACCACTAGCACTCGTTCCGCAATTGTGACGCACCGTTAGCAATACAAAACACGTTTAATCTTGTCCTCACACTACGGTCGCACCGGCGCCGTTCACCCGGCTTTTTTTGTCTATCATTACATACTGAACCACCTCGCCGAGTTCTATCGCTATGGACAAACGATCGCCATCACCACGACGTCACTTTCGGTTCGCAAAACCTTGTTTCTCGTTGACGACCCGTTGACGTGGCGGTGGACAAACGACATTTGGACCTCTGTTCTATCTGCCGTCATCAAATCAAGCAAGTTACCATCAAATTAATTCACAATCTACCTCGAAACAGTGCACTTGCATATTGTATAACATGAGACCAATCAAGCCAAACAAGTAACTAGTTATTACAACTTAGTTCAAGTAAGTTATAACTTGATTAGACCGCGCCCGTCCGGCAATGCTGCCATATTAAATTCATACTGTTTTGATAACTTGCACATTGCTTAAACTTAAGTCTGGGCGCAGACGACCGACTGTATTAGTCCTACAATACAAACAAAATCGGAGGAATAGAACATTTGAAGTTTCGGAGAAATTCCATGAGATCATTATTTATATTAACTTTATAAAGGCCTACAAACTAGATAACAAAAAAAATAACATGCTTAATATTATTTATCATCCAACTCCAATCTTCAGAAGATTGAGAAACGAAACCTAGCGATGCGCCCCGAAACAACTCGTAGCTATATGCGTCTACGCCCTGTAGCCATTTCTTTTTCGTAGAAATGTAGCGCTACGGCGTAGCACACAGTGTGCTACGAGGGGGCGTCCACGTAGTATCTATAAAACTTTCTTTATTATTTTGTGAAATTCAGATTCATTAATTAGTTTTCTTTCATTATAAATATTCCAATGGAACAGTGTACCAAATCTGTTAGTTATACGTATAATTGTATATTTCAATTCAATTCAATTGTTAATTCCCACAAAAGGGATAGCTTTAGATAACACAGCGATTTAAATCGGTCGTCTGTATAAGGTTTTAGTCCCTTTCATATTAAAACAATGCGGTGAATGAACTTCGGAACGCTTGTTATGACAATGCAGTATCAATTTGAAAATCTTTCTCTTTCAATAGACTAGCTTTTTCCAGTGGCTCAGCCTGCGGTGGAGAATGGAAATTATTTCACGGGAACATACTACCGGGGTTCGAAGTATCCTACGTGTTAATACAGGTTATAACTTATCAGTGTGCCAGATTTCATCCAAATACGTTCACCTGATTTAGCGTGATTGGGTAACAAACGTCCAAACATACAAACTATCACATTTATAATATTTGTAGCATTTCTATTATGATTTTATGTTAACGAAAGATAACATACCTTCAAAGTAGTTATTCCAAATTCTAAGTATATTATGTTAATTACAAGTCATGCAACGTAGTTTTCTTTTCCAACATGTTGTGAGGAAGTTCTCTGAAAATGCTCGGTATATGGTTCTTGGTAATCTATACTAATATTATAGGCTATATTTTATCCCCGTAATCCCACGGGAACGGAAACTACGCAGGTGAAACCGCGGAGCGCTGCTAGTTGCCATATAAATCGTTACGGATCATCAGATCAAGATCAATCAGAAGTCCGAAAGTCTGATTACTATTATAACCATTCTTACCGAGGGGTATCGTGTTACCCAGTAACTGGGTTGTGGCGGTCAGATAGGCAGTCGCTCCATGTAAAATACTGGTATTTAGCTGCATCTAGTTATACTGGAAACTGATCCCAATTAATTTGGAAAAAGGCTAGGCAGATGATGAATTGCAATTTAAGATATACCTCCAGTATGTTACATGGTATACAAACATTTCATGTTGACGTTCACTTCAGCTTTCGGAAGTGTAGGTTTCGTTCTGGTATGTTCTCTACCCCTACTTTAACAAATTGAGCATGGCCTATAACATCAAGAGAACCATACATGCATGTTTGATAAGTACGTACATACATAGAATTTAAAAATAGCTCCGTATGCAATATGATAATTCAACAATAACATAGCATAAAATTACAATCTTTTACTAATTCACGTACAACTTATGGATCCATTTATACTACTAATCTACTAATAATAAAGCTGAATATTTTGTTTGTTTGAACGCAGTAATCTCTGAATCTGTTAGTGGGATTTAAAAAAAAACTTGTTTCATTTGATAGCCCAACTTTTATGGAAGGCTGTAATAAGCAATTAATCACGCTATGGCTCTAAGGAGTCGCGCAAATTGAGGAAAAGTAAGAAAGAATGCTAAACGAAAACGAATTAATAACGCGTGATGCGATGCAACGAAGTGGGTCGGGGAAACAAGAAAACGCGGATGAAGTCACGGACAGAAGCTTATATCTCATCATCATCATAATCAGCCTATAACGTTCCCACTGCTGGGACAAAGGCCTCCCTCTCTGTGAGAGGGATTGGGCCGTAATCCACCACGCGGGCCCAGTGCGGGTTGGTAGATGTCACATATATTCGAATTTTTGCATCTTGGATATTCCGGTTTCCTCACGATGTCTTCCTTCACCGTTTTGAGAGCAGTGGTGATGAAATAATTTACACAAAGTAACCCTTATCAGAAGGCTTAAAGTCACCCAAAGGGCAATGGAGAGGGCTTTGCTCGGAGTTTCCCTACGCGATCGAATCAGAAATGAAGAGATCCGCAGAAGAACCAAGGCAACCGACATAGCCCGAAGAATTGCCAAACTTAACTGGCAGTGGGCAGGGCACATTGCTCGCAGAACAGATGGCCGATGGGGCCGAAAGATACTGGAGTGGCGACCGCGTACCGGAAGACGTAAAGTGGGAAGGCCTCCCACAAGGTGGACCGATGACCTTGTGAAGGCCGCGGGTATCCGCTGGATGTGGGAAGCACAAGACCGGTCGAAATGGAGGAGCCTGGGGGAGGCCTATGTCCAGCAGTGGACGTCTTTCGGCTGATGATGATGATGATGAAAGCGCCTGACTGAGTTCGAACCTACGACCTACATCTCGTAAGTCACGTCAGTTACCACTGAGCCAATACTGCTCTCGCTTACTACGTATGTTTAAAATAATAGTACATTATGGTACAAGTGTGTAACGTTGGTGATTATCGCTGAGGCGCCATTGAGACCCGAGCCGTCAGGCGAGGGTCTTAAGAGAGCCGAGGACGATAATCATCAATACACACGTGTATCATACGACGTTTTTCAACACACTTGCGAAGAAAATAATACTAAATCTTCATCATCATCATCATCATCCATCATCATCCATCGTCACCCATCGTCATCCATCATCATCCATCATCATCATCCATCGTCATCCATCGTCATTCATCATCACCCAGCATCATCATCATCCATCGTCATCCATCATCATCCATCGTCATCCATCATCATCCATCGTCATCCATCATCATCCATCATCATCCATCGTCATCCATCATCATCTATCATCATCCATCATCACTCATCATCACCCATCATCATCCAGCATCATCCATCATCATCATCATCATCATCCATCATCATCATCCAGCATCATCCATCATCATCCATCATCATCATCATCCATCATCATCATCCAGCATCATCCATCATCATCCATCATCATCATCATCATCGTTTTTAAGAACAAAGCAACTCAAACAAAAAACAACCTATAACTCACTAAGAACAAAGCAACTCAACCAATTCTATAACTCACTAGTGAATAATAGTAATGAAAAAGTCACAGTTTGATAATAGGTGTCATTATGTGCCTAACTGTAGTGAAATTAGAGCCATTTTATGAGCAAGTGTGTTGAAAAGATATTTTTCAACACACTTGCTCATAAAATGGCTCTAATTTCACTACAGTTAGGCACATAATGACACCTAATAGGTCTTTACCTATGAAATTGCCGTTTTGTATGAAAAAATTTAAACGAATTTTTTTCATGAATTTTTTATTTGTATTAATCGAAGTTATCACCCATGCAATCAATGCATCTTTGCCATCGCAGTGGCAGTTTATTGATGCCCTTCTTAAAGAAATCAGCTGGACGGGAGGCAACAAATTCTTCAAAGGCATTTTGTACTGCCTCTCGGGTATTAAATTTTTTTCCCGCCAAGAAGTTATCCAAATTCTGGAAAAAGTAGTAGTCTGTAGGCGCAAGGTCTGGTGAGTAGGGCGGATGACGGAGAGCTTCCAACCCCAGTTCTTGCAACTTGGAGACCGTCTGCTGTGCAGTATGAGGTCGCGCGTTGTCGTGCAGGAGCAGCGGAGACGAGCGATTGACCAATGCTGGTTGGAGATGCGCCAGCTTCTCCATCATTGTGTTCAGTTCTTCACAGTACACATCTGCAGTAATGCTCACCCCGTTTGGTAAGAAGCTGTGATGAATCACACCGGCGCTAGACCACCAAACAGTGACCATCACTTTTCTAGGGGTAAGTTTTCGTTTAGGGCATTGTTTAGGTGCTGAACCAGGATCCAACCAACTTGCTGAGCGCTTACGGTTATCAAACAGAATCCATTTTTCATCGCAGGTAACAATGCGGTTCAAAATTCCTTCATTTGTGTGTCTGTTGAGCAGTGCAAGGCACGTCTCGACGCGTACTTTGCGCTGGCGATCATTGAGTTCGTGGGGCACCCATTTGTCAAGCTTTTTTACCTTGCCAATTTGACGCAAATGGACCAATATTGTTTTGACGCTAACGTCGAAAGCTGCTGCTAATTCAGCCGTAGATTGTGTATCATCAGCTTCCACAATCGCCTTTAATTCGTCATTGTCGACCAAAGTCTTCGGACGACCGCGAGGTTCATTTTTCAGGTCGAAATTTCCAGAACGGAAGCGAGCAAACCAATAACAGGTGGTGCGTTGGTTTGTAGTGTTAGCTCCGTAAACGTCGTTGATGTTGCGTGCCGCTTGTGCCGCGTTGCTGCCACGACGGTACTCATATTCCATAATTACTCGAATTTTTAACGTATCCATGATGACGAAAAAGATTGAAATGCGATGAAAATGTAACACTAATCAATAAAGAAATGACTACTTTTAGAAAAAAAAATCCATGTTTTTAAAATAAAATTAATTTGAAATTAGAATTCTTAGCCAAACAAAAATTATTTTGATTTGAAATGGCCAGTACTGCAGAACGGCAATTTCATAGGTAAAGACCTAATATTATCAAACTGTGACTTTTTCATTACTATTATTCACTAGTGAGTTATAGAATTGGTTGAGTTGCTTTGTTCTTAGTGAGTTATAGGTTGTTTTTTGTTTGAGTTGCTTTGTTCTTAAAAACGATGATGATGATGATGATGGATGATGATGGATGATGCTGGATGATGATGATGGATGATGATGGATGATGCTGGATGATGATGATGGATGATGATGATGATGATGATGGATGATGCTGGATGATGATGGGTGATGATGAGTGATGATGGATGATGATAGATGATGATGGATGACGATGGATGATGATGGATGATGATGGATGACGATGGATGATGATGATGCTGGGTGATGATGAATGACGATGGATGACGATGGATGATGATGATGGATGATGATGGATGACGATGGGTGACGATGGATGATGATGGATGATGCTGGATGATGATGATGGATGATGATGATGATGATGATGGATGATGCTGGATGATGATGGGTGATGATGAGTGATGATGGATGATGATAGATGATGATGGATGACGATGGATGATGATGGATGATGATGGATGACGATGGATGATGATGGATGACGATGGATGATGATGATGCTGGGTGATGATGAATGACGATGGATGACGATGGATGATGATGATGGATGATGATGGATGACGATGGGTGACGATGGATGATGATGGATGATGATGATGATGATGATGATTTAGTATTATTTTCTTCGCAAGTGTGTTGAAAAACGTCGTATGATACACGTGTGTATTGATGATTATCGTCCTCGGCTCTCTTAAGACCCTCGCCTGACGGCTCGGGTCTCAATGGCGCCTCAGCGATAATCACCAACGTTACACACTTGTACCATAATGTACTATTTCAACACACTTGCTCATAAAATGGCTCTAATTTCACTACAGTTAGGCACATAATGACACCTATTATCAAACTGTGACTTTTTCATTACTATTATTCACTAGTGAGTTATAGAATTGGTTGAGTTGCTTTGTTCTTAGTGAGTTATAGGTTGTTTTTTGTTTGAGTTGCTTTGTTCTTAAAAACGATGATGATGATGATGATGGATGATGCTGGATGATGATGGATGATGCTGGATGATGATGGATGATGATGATGGATGATGATGGATGACGATGGATGATGATGATAGATGATGATGGATGACGATGGATGATGATGGATGACGATGGATGATGATGGATGATGATGAATGATGATGATGGATGATGCTGGATGATGATGGGTGATGATGAGTGATGATGGATGATGATAGATGATGAAGGATGACGATGGATGATGATGGATGATGATGGATGACGATGGATGATGATGGATGATGATGATAGATGATGATGGATGACGATGGATGATGATGGATGACGATGGATGATGATGGATGATGATGGATGACGATGGATGATGATGGATGATGATGGATGACGATGGATGATGATGGATGACGATGGATGATGATGATGCTGGGTGATGATGAATGACGATGGATGACGATGGATGATGATGATGGATGATGATGGATGACGATGGGTGACGATGGATGATGATGGATGATGATGATGATGATGATGATTTAGTATTATTTTCTTCGCAAGTGTGTTGAAAAACGTCGTATGATACACGTGTGTATTGATGATAATCGTCCTCGGCTCTCTTAAGACCCTCGCCTGACGGCTCGGGTCTCAATGGCGCCTCAGCGATAATCACCAACGTTACACACTTGTACCATAATGTACTATTATCCCTCAGTGTACGAGGGACAAAAATAAATAAAGCAGGCGTAAAGCTATGCATATTTAATTAGCAGCTGCCTCCACTCGCGTCTTCTGCCACATAAAAAATGCAATATCAAGGGGTCTCATCCCTACCTTGCTTTTAGAGTACCACTCTCCAATGGGAAACGAAATCATAAATTAAACTTCTAATTTTATACATCTGTTTCCAACTCCTTCATTAACGGAATCTAATTGGTTTCTATAAATAAATTATGTTAAC
This sequence comes from Polymixis flavicincta, assembly GCA_949987655.1. Classification (NCBI taxonomy): domain Eukaryota; kingdom Metazoa; phylum Arthropoda; class Insecta; order Lepidoptera; family Noctuidae; genus Polymixis; species Polymixis flavicincta. The sequence goes on along the minus strand of OX465190.1, from coordinate 20,461,856 downwards.
TTATCTGATCGGAATCATCGTTTTGTCGTCCTCGTCCTCGAGACTTCGATCAAATTCCACCCCTCGGCTTTGTTCAATGTTTGCTTTCTCACTTTGGTAAGGAATCGGAAGTCTTTTCATACTTGTATCAAACGGTATTTCTTGGTCGTATTTAAAATGGCGGATATTATCGCGGTATTGCTAGATTTGTGATTAAATTGAGCCCCAATTTCTCCAAGTTTCAGCGTAATTTACGTATTGTTTCCGTAAAATCATGGAATGTTTTACATTGTTTTTGATACTTACCTAGTAGGGCAGTTTAATTAATTTGAAAATAATTATTGAGTAACAGTAACTTTATATAAAGTGTGGCGATTGGGTTTGGTCACATTAATTGAAACCACGTATTTATCATTCATTACGTATTTGAAACATAACTATCTGCCTAGCCTTTTCCGGACTATATTGGGGTCCGCTGCTAGTCTTACCGGATGCTGCCTATCCGAACTCCACAACCCTGTTACTGGGTACTACGATACCCCTTGGTAAGACCGATACGTATTTGAAACATATCTACAGAATAAAAAAAAAAAATCTATCCATGGTACTTTTTTTTCGATTTTGTATTCAACAACATTAAACTTCATTTGTAATTATTTGGTAACAATACCATAAAGTTTGTGTTGAATTCTTGATACCATCGCCCCGCGCGTGTCTAGAGCCTTATTATCAAGGGTTGTTGTTTCGTACCAATGTTTTGATGCTTTTTGTTTTGTTTGAAAAAAATCTGTTTTTCCACTTTTAGTCAAATGGGGTATTTTACCATTTTAACAGACTGATAACAACTTATAACCGCTGTACTTATTTCATGTGATAGCCTAATCGCCACTCTTCATCTATCCGTATATTAGAAAGAGAAAATTAAGCAATCATCTAGCACGACTTTATAATGCCGTCTCTATATGCAGCTTTATTTACGCGCACGTTAACAGCTTATAAACTGGATCTTACCATGATTTATCTTCAATATAAACAGCGTTTCGCGACACCTGCCATGATTTACAGGGTGTAATAATAACAATAACATAAGCAGATAACTTATAGGCGTTTTACTGTGAAGACATATCGCCTCTTTGCCCTTGGTCTAAATATGTAGGTAAACGCATTTACGGCTCTTTCCATAACCCAAGTTTTGAGGTGGCGTCCTTTAATAAAATTTACTTAAAACAAACTTTTCCATGGAGGTAAGACACTAGCTACGCTCTTTCACATCGTATTTGCTTAGACCACTCACAATCGGTCTTATTAGAAGGCTAAAAGACACCCAAAGAGCAGAGGGCTATGCTTGGAATTTCCCTACGTGATCGAATCAGAAATGAAGAGATCCGCGGGAGAAGCAAGATAACCGACAAAGCCCAAAGTATCGCCAAACATAAGTGGCAATGGGCAGGGCACATTGCTCTCGGAACAGATGGCCGATGGGAACGAAAGATTCTACTGTGGTGATCGCGTACCGGAAAACGTAGAGTTAGAAAGAGGCCGTCCAACTACGTCTTGGTACAAGCTGGACCAATGACCTTGTGAAGGCCGCAGGAATCAGCTAGATGCGGGAAGCTCAGAACCGGTCGAAGTGTCGGGAGGCCTATGTCCAGCAGTGGACGTTTTTCGGCTAAAATGATGACATGCACATCAAACACTCTAAAATTGCCTTATAATATGGGATGAATAATAAAAATAAGAAACTACAGAAAGATATACCATTCCTCTGTCAATTCCGCATCAAATGAAACAAAGATATTAACGGAATAGATTCGTCTATCGTCTGGTCCTCGGACGATTGATTCGCTTTCTGCAAATCTCTACTTTCCTTTGATGGAATTATCGTAGTATTAAGGGTTCATCTTTTCGTGTACCTATTTATTTTGTACACATAATGTATAATCATGAAGATATCTAATGAGATATCTTCATGATTACACATTATGTAATGCAATTTGACTGAATTCACGCATAGTGACCAATGGGTCACAATACGTGATACAGCTCAGTCAATTTGAATTAAATACCTACACATCTTCATGTCAAGTCAGTCAATAGTTTTAGCGTACCTACCACTTTTCATTCAGTCTCGTCCAGTGATCGATTTCATCAAAGAATAGGTTTATTATATAATTATGATTTTGATATTTATGATTTCTATGTTGTTTTTGAATTTTGTAGCCATAAATGGAGTTTTCTCTGATATAAAAATACATGAATCGAATATCAGGACTAAGCCAGTGATATCAGTCTAGTAGTCGGAAGTGCCACTGCTAAGTATGAGAATCTGGGTTCGATTCCCAGGTCGGACAAAGTGTTTTTAGGTTTTTCTATCTGTAATTTCTCAGTAGTAGCCCGGAGTCGGGATTCGTGCCCGGTTTATAGGAATAGGTTTGCACCCAAACATAGGGCTTACAACAAAACTGGCGAAATGTGGGTGTATGTATAGGATACATTTTTAACCAGTGCGCAAACTGTAACCATGAATGATAAATGCTGATATCATTCTAGAAAGAAATTCCCCTAGCGTAGAAATTTTTCCACGGTAATTAAAAAAAAAAAATCATCATCATACATTTTGACCGCGTAGGTATTGCACTTTTCTGTAACCGAGGCAAAATTTCTACGCTAGTCTAGATTGATATGCCGAATTTATCGTTACAACTTGCGCACGAATTAATAATTTACCCTGTAGGTAACCCAACCCTTTCGCGGAAACAAGGCGTGTTGTTACTCGTATGTATGTCACTCGCAAGTGTGCTAAATGGCTGTCTTTAATTTTGGAAATTCAACATTTTTGAAACATATGAAACAATGGATTTGCTATTTATTTCCTTTAAAATCGTTCGGATGATTGAAAGCGTGTAATGCAATTGGAATGCAGGTCCTGATTACACCTATCCACCAATAACCCATCTCATTTCCCTATACAGATGTGCGACGCTCATGCTGAACGGGACACGGTACTGTGAGTGGGGCTACAATGGTCTGGGCATAGACTACCAGGTGCTGGCCGGACCCGCCTTCATGGCAGTTTTCACTGTCGTCGGAGTCATACTTGGCGTGGTAGCTGACAAGTAAGTTACAAGTTACAATAGCCAACTAATTCATAATTCACTTATCGGCGAGTAAAGGAGGCTACACTAAAACGCAGAATTGCTCGCAAGTATGACTGCAGATCTAAAAATCCTATGTGAAATTCGTGAGATATATATGTCTCTGATCAAAGACATCTATGAATTCTTTTATTTTCTGAAACAAGTTTAATTTACTACCATGGTATCATTGGGTGGAAGAACTACATAATGAAACTGCCAACCCCTTGTTCATGTCCCAGACACCAAATAATATGTCTACAACACTGATCGCCTAAACCTTATCGTGATATCAAAATGTTCTAGTTTCTCTATTGCAACTTCTATCCCGCATTGCAGATAATCATGATCCATCATCTAATTCACACTAAGATACTAATTTACTTATTCCACTGTTTCCACTTCCCATAGATACAACAGAGCGCGAATCCTTGCTTTCTGCACCCTGGTCTTCGTAATTGCCATCCTTCTGATGGGTACCGTCAAAGAATACTGGCACCTCGTGGTTCTGCGTATGATCATGGCAGCAGGAGAATCCGGCTGCAACCCTCTCGCCACAGGGATCCTGACAGACCTGTTCCCTGAGAAACAGAGGGCCCTGGCGCTGTCCATCTTCAACTGGGGAATCTATGGAGGATACGGTATTGCTTTCCCTGTTGGACGGTACATCCCTGATGTAAATGCTTGGGGACTGGTGAGTTTCATTATTTAATACTTTTAGAAGTTTAAGCCCTAATTATCTCTTTCTGCGAGACATACAATGATGACAAAAGAACCTGATATCAGGTCAGGTATATCGTTAAGACTGTTTGGACTAGCTGGAGTCACGAGGCCAGTTTGTCAGTCAGTTCAGGCGAAAGTTCAGTCACTGGCTTTACACTAGCCTGGAAAACGTTTGACGACAGTGTACTACTGAACTGTCTTCATCTAACTCGCAACCTGCAACATTCGACATTATCTACATATTTTCAAAATCTCATTAGTTAGGTACATTTATTTACCATCACCAATTTGGTTGTCTCCACAGAGCTGGCGTGTGTGTTACTTCGGAGCCGGTATCATCGGTTTGGTCATCACTCTCTTCACTTTCCTCACTCTTCGGGAACCTTCCAGAACTACTATTGGAGAAGAAGGTATGACATATACATTATTTTCTTTAATCAACTCTTTAATCTTCGGAGTATCATGGTCCATTACGTCTTATTCAGTATTCGTTGCACCTCAGTTGCCTTTAGTATATTTTAGGTTGTTTTAAAGAATCTTGTAATTCGCTGCAATTTAGAGTCAATGCCTTTGCGAAGCAATAAGAATTTTTTTGTAAAAGTGAAATCCTTTCACAAATGTATTTATTAATGTAAAAATAAGTACCTATTATACAAAAAGAGTGGGCGGTGACCCCCAAACTAGGCATTTGCGGGTCAGTTATGTCAAAAAGGCACATAAAAGGCACTTGGGAACGTCAAAATCTACAAAACAAATTGAATTGATTCAGTTGCCCCTTCCACAAGGTAGTTCCATATGGAGAAGACTGGGCAAGAAGCTCCACCGTTATTCTTTGAAAATGTTTCAAAATACTTTGTTTAAATTATATTATTGTTATGTATACATTTTAGAGGTATGAGGAACAGGGTGTAAAGTTCGCTCATCCTCTATTGAAAAGGAGGATCCTCCGACCAGACGGGTATTGTGTCTGGTCCGGGCAACTGCCCTACAGTTGATGTCGGGATTTTGTACCTATCTGAGTGGCGTGGTAAACTCTGATTGCGCGATGTAGAATTGCTATGATAGTTCGCCTGTGGCAATGTAGATGGCGCCACTTTTCTTTTTGCGTTTTTCGATTTTGTTGCGAAGCATTTTTATTTGTAGTGCCGCTACAACATCAAAAATGTGACTAGCGATTCGCAGCGATACTATTTGTATTATTTGGAAAATGTTAAACGGGACTTTGATGACTTCCCTTTGCTTTTACAATAAGTATTTACTTCCTCAACTATTTATCACCTTCTTCTATTCAGGAACCAACAAAGCCGGCGACAGTTCGTTAGAGTCCGGTAAGAAGATGCCTCAGGTGACCATCTGGCACGTGATCGCGCAGCCCAGGATCATACTGCTGTGCCTCGCCGCCTCTATCAGACATTGTGGTGAGTCCAACTTGTTACTGATACTTCACGCGAAACAAGCGAATCCCGAAGGAGAGCGAGGAGTACAACTAGCTTGTGGCAGCGGCTAAGCCCGCGCAGAGGTCGAAAAGTATCCCACGGAAACATTACTGGGATAAAACGGTTATAATTTATATGTGTACCTTTCATCCAAATCCGTTCAGCCGTTTTTGCGTGATTGAGTAACAAAGATCCAAACATACAAACTTTCACATTACTAGGAAAGTAGGATAGTCCGCGCGTCTCTGGTAAGAAAACCAGTACAGCTAGCTTCTTATTTTATAGTATAGTCATCATCTGCTAGCGTTTCCTAACTATGTTGGGGTCAGTTTCCAGTCTAACCGGATGCAGTTATGTACCAGTATTTTACATTAAGCGACTGCCTATCTGACCTCCATAACCCAGTTTATGGGTAATAACTATCTAGTACTACTTGTTTGTTCCGTGTGGTGCCGGACGTAAAAGAATAGCACCATCCCATTTCTTTCTGTGGGTGTCGTAGAAGGCGACTAAGGGACTTACTAGAGAATGGCCAGCAGCGTTCTCTATGCATTCGACCACCATATTGCGATCGTCAACCCGCCTGCCAAGCGTTCGATTCTGGCAAAGCCCCCCCTTTTGGGGGGAGGCTTATGTCCAGCAGTGGACGTATTTCGGGTGATATGATGACTGCTTGTTTGGTGAAATTTGGTATGAGGATACTTGGAACCCTGAGGAAGGCCATAGGTAGGCTTTTATCGACATACCACGCGGGTGCAGCTGGCAGCAAAAGCTAGTCGAATATAAAGTTGTTGGCACTAGATAGGTAGGTAAACCCAATACCTACTTAGCACGTGAGTACTAAAGTTTTTATACGTCATCTAAGAATATAAATCATTCAATTTTATATAATTGTTTTATGTTGTGTATACAGGAAAAGTTTTTATCCACTGCGCAAATTTTGACAAATTAAACATAAAGGAGTTTTATTAAACATAGTTTTTTTATTTTGAGATGTCTTAGTACAAAAAAATCAAGTTATCGTTAACGAAAGATGACTACTTTAAAAGTGGTTGCGTGGCCACCCAGCGCACGCCGGCGGCGCGCGGCGAATCAGAACGCGCGAAATTACCTACCTATCAGCTGTGCGCTCGCTCGTTGTGTCGTATTTACGATGTAGGTATTATTTACGTGGGTCAATGTACGGATCGCTAATTTTATCAGGTTCGAACTAGACATTTTTATGTTTAGGCCGTGACCCGTGACCTGAAGTTATCTAAACAGTATTTCCAATTTTTCCTTCATACTTTCATGGGCTAAGGACCATCACAATGCAGAAAATAAAGTATTATTATCAGTTAAATTGACATCTCTAGGTACGTACTTACGAACTGACGGACTTAGGAACTGTCCGTGATCAAGCATCCTTTGAGTAGCCGCTGAAATGGTCCTTTCATTAGGAACTACAAGGTTACGGATCCCATGGGCTCGCATTTGAGGTAGGTATGCTCTCCGACCTCCGTTGCATACATTCTGCGAGCTGAACGTAAACTTTCGTCACTCAGTAAATACACTCGCACAATCTCATAAAACTAGCGGTTAGTGAAGTCTGACATCGTGACCGGTAGGTACAAGTACGACACACGTGCGCGTGCGGCGCGGCGCTTGCGCGGGAAAACGAGTAGACGCGACGTCACAACAGCGCGTGCGATGAGCGGACTGTCGTCGGCCACAGCGCCACCCTGCCTCCCGGGAGGGGTTTTCACCCCCGTGCAACATCGCCGTTTACGCCGGCCGCCGCGCGCGCCCATTGATGTTATTACGAGTAGTTTGTGTCCATATTTTACTGACTTATAGTCGGATAAAATTAAAAAAAAAAGTATTGAAAAAAATATGGAAATGTGTTCTATCACTGATACTGAACCACCAAAAAAAATTTGCGTACTGGATAAAAACTTTTCCTGTAGATATAGGTACGGTCACCAAAACAGATAACTAACTGGGGTCTTTGAATATAGTTGAAAAGTAAGAAACCAATGCATGTTTTCAATTAAAATTCAATTTAACAAATATTAAAAAAAAACTTTTTTCAAAAAAAAAAAACAACCGACTTCCAAAAAAACACTAGAAAGTGTAAAATAACTTTAATTTCGGAAGTCGGTGACTTTTATATGTGTTTTATTAATTTCTGGTCACCGCCTTCCGCAATTAAAGTTATTTTTCACTTACGTTTCACTTTTTAGCTATGGTACCTACCCCAAACCAATTCGAAATTTCATCATCCTTGGGGTCAAAACAATGCATATTTAAGCGATAGCAGCAATCGCGGTTAATTTGCTGTCTTTTTTCGAAGAGTTCCGTTGTCTGTCTCCGAAACGCATCATCAGATCTATATGAAAGAATTATGCAAATCGGTCTATATATGACGGAGTTATGCCCGAACCTCCACCTAACTCCTAACCGTTAAAGAGTTGTACCTTCCTTCATCAGCTCAGCGTCATGAGATGATGATGACCATACGCAAATGTCTTAATAGCTTTAGAAAACATATGAAAAACATTGTTAATACCTACAAATTTTGAGGGTTTTTGGATTGGATTTGGTGCCAATGGGACCACCTCAGGAGTATACTCTTTCAAATAAAAAAAGAATTTTGAGAATCGGTCCACAAATGAGGAATAAATCGGGGAACATACATTAAAAAAAAATACGTTCGGTGGAACATATTATAACCTCCTCCTTTTTTTTAAATCGGTATTTTATCTTTAATTTCATTCGTAAACAACCATAGATTTCTTAATAAACTTTAACTACCTATATCCGCCGACTCTGGTCCCTTATCGCTTTTGGAAACTGTACATGGTATGACTAGTTACTACCTACCTATGACGATATCACGACAAGACAACACAAGCGGTTAAAGCAACAATAAAATTTTGTGTTTACTGAAACCCTTATTTTTATTCATATGCTTTACGACCTTACAATAAGGATTAAAATGCGAAGTTTTTATCTCACGGAGAAGTTTTTTTAACGCAAATGTATCTTTGTAGTTAGTATGCTGCCAGTCACGGCAAAGACTTCATGTCATGTCGCGAAATCCAAGGTCGGATGAATGTACCTGACTAAAAGTGCCTTTGTAAGTACGTAGGTAAGTAGGTAGGTACCTAGGTAGGTAGATTACACCGGATATTTAGATCATTGTCATTTCTTCTGAGAAACAAGAGTCCATATTAATATGTTGGCACAGTTAGCAACATATTTCATTCAAAACTTCTGTTTTCATAATCAAATTTTTTGAGAAAAATATTTTCGGACGGATGAATTTTGGGAATATTGACAAAATTTATCTTTATAAATAAAAAGAAAAGTCCTGACTGACTGACTCATCAACGCCCAGCCCAAACCCTTGGACCTAGAAAGCTGAAATTTTGCACAGAGGTTCCCTTTAAATGTAGACAAGGAATAAGGAGCGAAGCCGCTGGCAAAAGCTAGTCTATTATATGAAATCCTCGATTATTATCCATCACACTCCATCAGGCGAGATGAAGGTCAGGAGCAGGCCTATGATGATGATGATGATGGGACTCCCTTTTCCGCACGTAGACTCCCATTCGGTCCGTTGTGCGTGGGGATGCTGGCTAGCAGAGCCAGCCTAGCTCCGCCCAAAAGCACAGAAGCTTCCTGGGAGCTTCACAGGCTTCGCGGAGCGACCTCACTGTTCCGAGGATTTCTTCGCGTTGAGAAGCCACGGCCTCGCATTCCAGGATGACGTGGGCGGCTGATTCCTCGGCGTCAAGGCAGCCCCTGCAAAGCGGGCTGTCTGTGGCGCCTATGTTAAAAAGGTGTTTGTTAAGGGTGTTATGGCCCGTAATTGTTCCTATTATTATTCTAAGGTTATTTCTGCTCAGGCTGAGAAGTTTTTTGGTTAATCGCGGGTGTACAGTTGGTAAAGCCAATTTTGACTGTCTACAGTCTGTTGCCCGTGACCATCTGTTGTTATGGAGTTCGGTCGACCTTTGGCGAATCCACGCACGAATTTGTGAGAAAGGCAGGGGGAGAAGTGGGTACGGGCCTAGCACTTTCATATCAGAGCCTCTCTTCGCAAGTTCATCTGCGGCATCATTGCCTAAAGATCCACTGTGCCCTTTGATCCACTGGAGTGCAATACGATTGGACGTCGATAAACTCTCCAGGGCAAGATGGCACTCAAAAATTAGTTTGTTGTTAGTTTGTTTGTTTCCTAAGGCTTTGAGCACAGATAGGCTGTCGGATAGGAATTTAATGCCGTAGTTCCGGATACCTAAGCGCTTTACTGCTGTAGCGGCTTGTGTTAAGGCAACACATTCGCACTGAAAGATTGAACTGTGTGTGCCTAGCGGTATGTGAAAGTTGATGTTGAGGTCAAGGGAGTGTGCGCCAGCACCTGAACCGTTTTGTGTTTTTGAGCCATCTGTGTAGATGCGCACTTCATTGGCTCCCGACTGATCCCTTTCTTCCTCTACTGTTTGTATAATATAGTTTTTGTTGAACATAGGTTGGTTTGGTGTTCTATCACACGGGGCAGCGATGAGTGGCTGGTACTCAATCGCCCGGTCCAGGATTTTAGCGTGTGGGCTGGTTAAATTCTTGCCCCATATGCCCAGATGCATTAGCCTGATAGCAGCTAGTGCGGCCTCTTGCTGTATGTACAGGTCCAGGGGAGTTAATTGAAGGGCTATCTCCATGGCTGCTGCTGGGGTGGTTCTCATGCAGCCAGTGGTAGCTGAACAGGCCAGTCGTTGGAAGCGCTGTAGTCTAGTAATGGTGGTTGAGAGCTCGGTCCTCGTCCACCAAACCAGAGCGCCATAAGCCAACATTGGCCTGATCACCGCTTTATATAGCCACAGGGTAATCTTCGGAGAAAGCCCCCATGTTTTTCCTAACATTTTTTTACATTGGTATAGTGCAATTGTGCTTTTATTGAGTTTGTAGTCAAGATGCTTGTTCCAGAGCAGTTTGCTGTCAAGGATCACCCCCAAGTACTTGACTTCGTCTTTGAGTGTTAGTTCTGTGTTGAAGAGTTTTGGAAGCCTATGGGGTCCCAGGGTTCTTTTGTTGGTGAACATTATTAGTTCTGTTTTCGAGGGGTTAACCGATAGTTCGTGTTTCGTGCACCAACTCTCGATTATTTTGAAGGCACTTCTCATGAGATCACACAAGATGCCCTCAAATTTCCCCGAGATTAAAATTGCTATGTCGTCCGCGTATCCCACTGAGTACAGACTGCTGGCGTTGAGCTCTGCGATGAGCTCATTTACGACCAAGTTCCACAGTAGTGGTGACAGCACCCCACCCTGTGGGCAGCCTCTACTTACGATACCTCGCGTGGTGGTGTTCACGGTAAATCGAATAGCACGGTATTTTAGCATGTTATTGATCCATTCTATGAGTGTTCGCGCAACACCGTGCGTGGCAAGTGCCTGTTCGATGCTGGCGAAGTTAGTTTTATCGAAAGCACCTTCTATATCAATGAAGGCGCCTAGGGTTGGGGTTTTTGCTTTAAGAGCACTTCCTATGCGTGAAACTACGCTATGGAGTGCTGATTCAGTTGATTTGCCTGCACAGTAGGCGTGTTGATTAGGATGTAAGGGTCTATGTACCGAAATTTGGGGCCTAATCTTCCTATCCCCCAGCCTCTCCAGTGTCTTCAGGAAGAACGAGGAGAGGCTTATGGGTCTAAAAGACTTGGGTTGGGTGTAGTCACCCCTGCCCGGCTTCGGTATGAAAATTATTTTTACTTCCCGCCAGTTCAAGGGGATGTAGCGGTGGGCCACGCAGGCTCGAAATACCTTAAGGAGGTAATCAGCCAGTAGATCTTGGCTCCACCTGAGCAGAGCTGGGAAAATACCGTCCAGCCCTGCTGCCTTGAAAGGTAAGAAGGTGTTGATTGCCCATGTTATCTTGTCTTTGTCAATTACTTCTAACGCCACCTCCCAATCCAGGCTACTCGTGGCCCTCTCCCTATGTGGTTCCCAGCTTTGCTGGGTGGCAATCTGGCATCCTGGGAAGTGGGTGGTTAGAAGTAGTTCGCTTGTTTCAGCGTCGTTTGTAGTGTAGGTGTTATCTGTTTTTTTCAGGCATCCTATTGAGTGGTCTTTGTCTTGAGCAAGACAGGTTTTAACCCTCATTGCCTGGTTGTTACTTTCGATGTTAGTGCAGAAACGCCTCCAGCTATTCTTTCCTCTTAGGCGTATCAGTTTTTTATAAGTTTTACGAGCTATTGTATAGCAGTCCCAATCTACTGGCGACCGTGTGTTCCTAGCTCTGTTGAACAGTCTTCTCAGCTTGCGTCGGTGCCTTTCCAGCTCAGGACCCCACCAGGAATGGCGAGCTCCCTGCCTAGGTACCGGGCACGACAGGAGCAGGCCTATTTGGCAATTTTAAAAAAAGGAGCTTATATCGTAGGTAGGTAAAAAAAAATTGCCAATTTAGTTGAGGTGTAAAAGTATGTGTTCATAGACTTGATTTGCTGACCGTACCTACCTATGCTATAGGTAACTCTTCTCAGCGTCATTAAAATTATATGTATCGTATAAAAAACTTTGGAATTCGCATAGGTACAGGCGAATCCCAACGGTGCGGCGACGACGACGCGACTCTGGTCGAATAATTTGAAATTATTAATTTCCCTGATGTTTTCATAGAAATAGAGTCGCGTAGCGCCTGTCTGCGGGAGCCTTAAAAAGTAGGACTCTAAGGTTCGCCTACTAAAAGCATTTGCAGATACACTGGAAAATAAATTGAAATAATGTTGTTTCTTCCGTCATATCTCAAATTAAAATTAACTACAGTTTTCGGCGACTTTCTATCGTTCGGTTATGTTTAATGTTTTAAAGCACAATAAATTAATGAAGAAAGTTGTAGTTACCTAGGTACGCGAAAGTTTGCGGCGGTCTGCGGGAGCCTAAAGTCGTATCGTAGGTAACTATAGCGATGGGACTAAACAAACTTACCTATTTATTTAACATTCCTAAGAAAATACCTACCCATTGTCCACCTACTTAAAGGTAAGTCTCACAGATTACTAATATGTAGCAAGCTAGTAAGACTCAAGAGAAGTCAATAAAGTTTACTAAATATATATATTATGTCATTAAGTATGTGTTAATAAAATAGAAAAGCTCCATACCTTTTTGGTACAAAAAAATTAAAAAGTTTTTGTATTTAAAAATGACAGGGCCGTATTTAGGCCCGCCGCCGGAGACTTGAGTGGCGCAAACCTCTTCGCGTAATAGAGTCTGTCACATCCAATGCTTTGTAGTTGTTTCAAGATGTCTTTGTTTGTTAGTTTATTCAACGTTAAAGTATCTTCGCTTTGGCCTAATTGTATTTGTTACAGCTGAAAGGGACAGGCCTTTTATCTTTAATCATTTTCTTGAAACATGAAAATAATGTATTTGTTTATTTAATATTGGTAACCACGTACATATTATGGATTGGCAGAGGTAGGGTAGGCATCGCTATTGATAACTATTACGTATACGGATACAGACAGATATCACGTCCAAATTTAAATAGGAATGATTTATGTATAGAATTTTAGACTGAAAGAAAAAATCAAATATTTAAAAAAAAGAAAAAAAAAATCGGAAGGCGGTGACAAAAAATTAAAATACGTATCCAAAGACACCGACTTCCGAAATTAAAACTTTAATTCATATTTCACTTTGTAGTGTTTTTTCGAAGTCCGTTTTTTTTTTTTAATTGGAAAAAGTTTTTATTTTGCACTTTTACATACCTACCTACCCCACACTAATTCAAAATGTCATCATCCTTGGCGTATCCTCAAAGTCAATCAAATCAAAACAATGCATATTTATGCGATAGCAGCAATCGCGGCATTTTTTGAAGAGTTCCGTTGTCTGTCTTCGAAACTTATCATCAGATCTTTAAGAAATTTAAATGGACATTTAAATTTCGGAAGATTTTTGCAAATTCGTCTATATATTACGGAGTTATGCCCGAACATACATTAAAAAATATAAACATCCTAAATTGATAATCTCCTTCTTTTTGAAGTCGGTTAAAAAACCAGTTATCATAAAAAGCAATAGGTATTTTAAAAATGTACCAATCTTACTGATGCGTTTATTTCGTACGTAAAAAAATAATGAGACACGCAAATTAAAACTTTCGCTACAACAACTTCTTCCTCAAACTCAAAATTTGTTCACAGCAAGGAATCAGAATCTAAATCACAAAGTAAGTACGCCAAGTCGACGTCTTTGAACGCGGAGGAAGATGAAGTGGAGTGCTAATGTTTTTATTTCAGAATATAATTCAATTTTAGCAAAGGCGAGATTCGTAGAACCTACCTTAACGACAAAATAGCTCTAGGTATTAGCAGAACAATAATAGAAGCATCTTCTTCAATTATAATTGTTGAAGATTAGCCATTACTCTGAATATTACTCCTTTTCCTATGCTTGGAAAAGCTAGGCAGCATTCGTGACACCGAATGTTCCGTGTCCCTAGAATACTTTCGATCATCGTGAGTAAGAGTAAAAGCTCCATTTCTTCATTTTCCGTGTCCATGACACTGCTCATAGTAAACCGGACTCTTATAGACGGATAAGCCAGTCACTGAGACATTTATATCTTCCTTTTAACCTTATCTAGGTTGGCAAGGAAACTCATTTTATAAAGCCTTTGGAAGGAGCATTAGCTGCCAACTTAATTACGTATATCATTTTCTTTATCCCGGCGTCTATTTCTGTTATGAATAAGTAGTGTGAAAGTCTAAGCTAAATGTACTTTCCCAATGCCAACAAGGGCTATCGTGTCCCTAGTGACTCTTGTGGAGGTCAAATAGGCAGTCGCTACATGTAAAGTACTGGTATTCAATTGCATGTGGTAAGACTGGAAGCCGCCCCTAACAGACTTGGGAAAAGGCAAATCTTTTCCCAGCTCTGTTGGGGTCAGCTTCCAGTACGTAGTATTTTCCAGACGTGTAAATAGTTTTGGATTTTTTTTATGTCACTCTTACGTAGGATTTCTACCCAAATAACGAATAGGTACCCCCAAATGAATTTTATGCCAGCTTCATTACTTTAACTACCTACTAATGGTGTGATTAAGATTTAGAGGAGTACTTGTCAGCCTCGATTGGCTATTAGCTGGCACTGTAGCGGGATCTAACATGCCACATGAGAACTACGCTTCACACCACTGACGCTCCGCGCGATTCGCATTTATACAACATCCCGAATTTTCGACATCAAAATACTCATAGTATATTTTTTGGGAAATTATACCGACGCTTAGAGTGCTATAGAGGGATAGGTGGGTCATAAAACTCTAGGACCCAAGCTAACAAAATTCTTCTAACATCTCTCTCATCATGGCCGTTGACTGAGCTCGATCCTTGGCCACTATCCAGTCATAACTGTGTTTCCTAATCTTATCTTCCTTTGTTTTCCAGGAGGTATGTGCTTCGCCTACAACGCGGACCTGTACTACCGTGACTACTTCCCTGACGTAGATCTAGGCTGGTGGCTGTTCGCTGTTACCGTTGGTATCGGTTCCATTGGAGTTGTGGCTGGAGGAGTTATCTCGGACAAGTACGAAACCGTTTGTATTTTTTCTGTATGTGTAATAGTTTGGCCAGGTGGCAAGTTTGTAGTAATTTTTTTATAGCCTTAAAATATGAAAAGAAAATCCTACGTGAAAATGCTAACAACGTATTTTTTTAGCTTTGGAAAGCTTAAACAAAGTGGGCGAAACCTTGTTTATCTTCGTTAATTGGACCGCCCACAAAAATGCAATCACATCGGCACAAACAATACATATTTTTACTATTTAAGAGTCAGCAAAAAATTCAATCTGAATATTTAACACTGCCATTTTATGTCCATATCTAATCTAAATATGTTTGTGCAGATACGTCGAGAAGATGGGCGTTCGTTCAAGAGTCCTGGTACTTGCTGTATCTCAACTGATAGCTACTCTGCCTGCGTTCGGATCTGTCGTGTTTGGACCTCTGTGGGCCATGATCACTCTTGCTATTTCCTACTTCTTTGGTAAGCCACATAAGACACCTATTATCCGGACTGACCTACGAATAGTGTCACGGCCCAATTTTCCGATGAAACACCTAAAATAGTACCTTCTTTTTTGAGATTTCCTTACTGTCCCTTATTGCTACTCTTTACATGTACCTAGCTATATACTGGTAACTCCAAACAATACCCTTCTGCTAAATCTTAGATTGGTTTTACCCAAAACTGATCATTATAACGGGTCTAAATGACGGTATCAACGTGCCACGCCATGGCGTATACGCACGACGGTTCATCAAGCTACGTTTTTAGTCTAAGCTGATTTTGTATTGTACGTAAAGTCTATAAAATGCGAGGTCAGCTAAAACTGGCTATTGCTCATACTCTCATGACGGAGGCACCTAGATCCCAGCGAGTAGTGCTCACAGATTAAGACCTCTAACATCACTAACTTACGCAGCAATCTATTATCATCCAAGGCAATTGCATAATAACACTAATCTTCTCCCTTCCAGCTGAGATGTGGTTCGGCATCGTGTTCGCCATCCTCGTGGAGATAGTGCCACTGTCCGTCCGCTCCACCACAGTTGGAGTGTTCCTCTTCGTCATGAACAACGTCGGCGGCAACCTGCCCATACTCGTGGACCCCGTGTCCAAAATCATCGGATACAGGGAGGCCATTATGATCTTCTACGCTGGATTTTATGGTTTAAGTAAGTTTGAGTCGATGAGTTCATAAGAACTTTATTTTTTCCAAACTTTGCACCTAATTTTGTCAGAAGTCTATCTCTAATCAAGGGATTAATAAGTTTTTTTTAGGCAAAAGTACCTATTTAGAAATAATCACATAAAAATTGGTTTAATTCAAGCAACAAGACTCGTAAACAAACAGACAAGAAAGAACACTCACAAGATATCAATATGTCTGCTGCAGCATTGCCGGATATAAGAGCAATCCAATATGTAGGCGATCATCGGCAGGACACACTTTTTTGTGTAAAATTACCTCAGTTAACGAAGTTTTTAATAGGTACCCATTTTAAAGCAAGAATCTAGCTCTCTAACATAAACCTTAATCATTAATTTTTCTACCCCACAGGCAGCATAATGTTCTTCCTAACAATGTTCCTGATGGACGGTCCCATTGAGAAGCCAGAAACCACAACCGAGGAACCCGCGGACAAGCGCAGTGGTCTTGACAACAGAGCCTTCACACAAGACGAACTACCCGCGAGACATGCAGGAAGAAGTCTACCTACCGCACCTAGCGAAAGACTGTAGATTTTAAACGAATTGTTTGAACTTACGAATGAAAAATATCGGGGACCATAAATTCTACAGTCAAGAACTGCTAGCAAAAAGGACCATAAATATTCGTTTGTGGAAAGCCCCCAGGGCCGTATTCAGGATGTCTATGGGTGCAATAAAAGTACAAATGGATGCATGACAGGATTTTGTGAGAGATGGCCTTTACGACACAGCTCGATATTGGTAAATTATGCGTTCTTTCCAAAGTTAATTGTTATTTTTTAAGGTACCTAATCTAATCAAATGTTTTTTTTTTTTTTGTATAATGATTAATGTAATTTGATAAAGCAATAAAATTCATGACATTTGAATCTTTTACTCTGAAAACTGAATCTCCAAATTCTAAGGAAATTCTACTTTTTTAATTTTAATGTTTTGATCCGCCTAAAAATGCCGCGAACAAACAACAGTTTCACGAGGTTGCGTCTTTTAGATGACAAACAAAATTTCAGGTGTGTCAGTTGATAGAAAAGCCTAATCATGACTCTTTCAAACAATGCATGTTCCTTTAGGAGTAAGCAAAACAGTTCATCTATGAATACCTACAGCGCGTAAAAAGTCTTTGACTGGAATTGCCTGTAGGTATGAAGATGATTGATTGATCAATTATAAATATGCATTGTCGTTAGTACCAGTAAGTTATGTCTGAGTGTTAAGTTTTAGGATAAGTTGTTATAAGGTTATTTTAAGCTGTCATTGTGTTGAATAACTTTTATTTATTTTCATGAATAAGCAGTGCATTCGAATGGTTTGTTTGAAAACTACCTTTTCCTTTTAAATTTTGCAAAAATAATGCAATTATATTAGTTTATACCTTTCACTGATTCAATTTAACAAAAATATCAGCACTGGCAACCGCCTATTCTAAAATAACTAAACATGTAGCAGAAACAGTCAAATTAAAAATCTATCACACGCTCCGAAAAGTTGATTTTCAAACAAACTGTAATTCATTTAGGCAAAATTTGTTGCATAATTTTGAGTTTATTTGCATTTACTTGCCGTATCAATAAGTTATGTTACGAAAAATTACAACTTAATCAATTTGTATAACAGCTGGTGTCTAGGACAAGTTTTTGTGAGTTTTAAAAACTTCAAAACTCCTTTGACTACAGAAAGTGAAACAAAATACAAAAGACTTTCACATTCTATGGAATTGGTACAGCTTAATGTATTTTTCCCGTTTATTCATTCTGGTTGTTCTATAAGAAAAATCCTTAGTGGAATGCAGTTATTATGTGATATTGATCTTTTGTACATATTTATTTCGTAGTTATGTGATTACTGTAAATAAATGTTTAATGTTTTATAAGTGTTTAATTTCCTCCAGTTTACAATTTCATATTCTTACTTTGTTTACATAGTTACTTTCAGTTGCCGATGTCAGTAACCTTTCGTGTGTAGATACATAGTATCTATACCACTTCAGTCAAAACCTTACTTTTCTTTTGTCCTTTATATTTAAAAAGCTTTTCTTTTCGTCTCGACTTCCAAATTTTTGTTTCTTCTTTGGATAAAATAGTTTCTCCACTAACTACCACAGCATTAATTTTATCTACAAATAAAGAGATTGATTAATTAATGGCTTCCAAGATCTGTTAGAGATACTTGAAATACTGGCAAAATAAAATTTCAAGTATCTATTTAAAAGGAAGTTAAAACTGGAGATGTTAATAGCCTGTGAATGCAGGTACAGTAGTTATATTAATGTGTTGAAAGAACAAGGGATAGGTAGTGTTGCAAGTTGATTTAATTAAGCCATTCTGGAACCTTGAAAGAATTAAGAGATTGTCAACTAATTTGTAAAATTAGGTGTAAATCTTTATTTTTAAGCAATATAAATTCATTTGTGTGATTGTGATGGAAAAAATACTTACCATCTTCATTTATACTGAATTCTCCATTCATAGGTCTTCTTTTATTTTTGAGTTTTCTCGATTTAATATTATGAGCTTCAGTGTAGGTGTCCTTTACCTCTTCACATGACAAAAATCCTTCAGAAGCCTTAAATAGTTTTACCCCACCTTTGATCTTGCGTTTTCTAGAAAGAAAGATATTACCCAGATATTAATTTATAAGTCATTATCTTTTCGATCTTGTTATTCTGTGCGTGAGTGAAAAACATTTTTAGTAGAAGCTTACTTGAGTTTAATTGGCATGTCCACAAATTCTATTTTTTTCTGTATTATTTCAGATACTTTGGCACCAATTCTCTTTTGCATTTCTTTTGGAACTTTCACATCATTGTAGTGAGATGACACTTCCAGATTTCTTTCAGATTTAGGTTTTTCTTGAGCTGAGAATAAGTATTTTTGTTTAATGCAATCACCCTTTTTATATTGCAGCTATTTGCAACAATACATGAAAATATACCTCTAGTTTTCTAGAAAAATATTTATAAATTGATGTTTGTCAAATCCTAAATATGGCCCTGTACAAAACTACAAAAGTGAGGTTATACCAATTTAATCAACAAGTGAAAAGAGTGATATTATTATTATATCGAAAGCACGTGTTATATTGTAAATACATATTACAATATTAAGCTAGTTATACCATTTCCATCATTAAATGTGATGGAAACTTACCATTGTCACTGGCGTTTTGTGTCGTCGTTAGCCCTCGAGATTCGTTTATCAACTTAGTAAAAGATGTATCCACGACATCTTTGAAACGTGAAAGATCCTCATCTTCGGAAGAATCAGACATTATACAAATAATGTATGTAAATAGATAATAGAGACCGACTCGACTGCACATGCACAACACAACCCCGATTGACCCCGAATCTTTTTGTTTACTGTTGTTCACGAAGGTTGCTGTGCAGCTGTCAAAACAGAATGGCAAAAAAAGATGAAGATTTATAAAAAAAATACTCACAAATAAAAAAAGCATTATTACTTCAGCAAACCAAACATTTAACATTATGAATAAGTTTAGTAACAGTACTGAAGGTAAGGTTGCTCTTTCAGTCAATATTCATTTATAGCTTACTTCGTAAACAACTATCTGTCAAAACCTAGAAGATTCTGTCAGTGTCAGTGGCATGCCCGTGCCAGCACTTGTCCAGTATTTCTTGATCCACGGTAAAATTAGAAACTGAGCTGTAGAGTACTAGAATAGAAAGGATTTTACATTCTTTGACAGTAAGCAGCGCCACCACAAATGTACCAAGACCCGGAGAAGTGTTCAAGTGTCAATCACAATAACAATGTCAAACTCACAATGTCTCGGACGAATTAATGGAATTTAGTTTGATTTAACTACTTCAGCTAAGAATATTATCAGCGGAATACTTTGTAGGTTATAAAATTCAGTAACGATCTGTGTGCAAAAATATTTTTATAAGATTATTTTATGTATAGAAACGACCTAATTTAATCAGTGTTCACAATGTCCATATTATTCCGACCACCTACAGACCCGAATTTATCAAAATTTATGGAAGACAATGACTACGATTCACTTACGAAGTACCTGGTCGGCAACAACCACAGGTTTCGTGAGAATATCATAATACCAAGAATCCTCGGGCCAGTCATCATCAAAACCAATGAGGAGAAGATGATAGAAGCAACGATTGAAAGCTGCCCCTTCAAATCAGTGACCAGTTGTGTTATTGGTAAGTTGTGTGTACCTCTATAGTATCGAATAACAATCTCTTAATACCTACCCACTATTTGAGGTAACTGGAGATTTATTCTTTGCTTTTTTTCTGAGGATAGGCCACCCTGACTTCCTGCAGAGGCAGTAAAAGATCAATAAGAGATAAACTCAGTAGGGGCAGTGTAAACTCTACCTCAGGGCTAAACTAACTGAAAAACATAACTATAGCCATTACAAGATACCAGTTACCATTAACTGCCAATCCCAAATCTGTTCACGACACAAAATACTGCGGTCATCAATCAATATTTACCAAACATTGTTTATAAATCAGTTGCACTATTTTAGTAGCCTATGGCCATTCATGAAGGGTCCCTTGTTACATAATAATGTCCTGCCTAAAATGGATTCATAAAAAATCAATAATTCAACATGTCTATTGTAGCTGATACACAATTTTGGAAAAATGAGAATGCACGAAGAGACATCATAAATTTATCAATTAATATAGCCTGTGGAGGCAGCTTCCTGTTGAACCCCTAAAACAACCCTCGGACCTCAATATTTCCAATTTTTTACAATGAACAATTCATATTTCCTTTTGTTAATGTGCAGTTTAGGTAGCGGGCTGCATTTTTTTTTTTTTATCCAACATATTTTGTAGCTGTTTATCCCTGAATAAATAAAATAAAATGTGTACAAAAGCCATTAAACTCGTTTTCAGCCTGGTGCTTCTATGTAGGTATCAATCAGGGAGGTTCGTCATCTTCCACTGTTTCTGATCAATACCCAATATCTATTTAATTTTTACAGACGGATTGAAATGCTTAATCATTTGTACTATAACATCACCTATTAGATACAAGGTGGCAGGGACATTAACCTGCAAATTAAAAATTCAGTACATGATTATGAAATTTCTACCTTATAGGGTCTAAAATCATTAACATTTTTGTGATATTAAGAAATTTATCTTTTGAAATGTGTACTGGGCTTTATGTCATTCTGGTTAAATAAAATAATTAATAAATTTCACAAAAAAATATTCTCTTTACAGGATACGGTCTTGGATTGGCAGTGGGTCTCTTTACATCGTCATTAATGCCAAATGTAGCTGTAACAGATCCCATGCAAACACAAACAGCCAGAGAAATACTGCGTGAAATGAAAACATCTATGTTCAGTTACGCAAAGAACTTTGCCATACTTGGTGGTGTGTTTTCTGGAGTTGAATGCTGTATAGAGTCTGCTAGAGGGAAATCTGACTGGAAGAATGGTACCTATGCAGGTGGGGTCACAGGAGGCCTAATAGGTCTAAGAGGTATGATTCATTTATGATATTTTTATAATGCACAATTTATGGAAGAATGTGTTATGAGATTATTAGGATCAGTAAAAACATGCATATTTATGTGCTTCTGCTTTATATTTTTTTAATTGTGACAAAAAAGTCGCAAGTATACTTATGGTCATTTCCACGGGTAAGAGAATTGTGGCGATAGTCACGGCGAGACTCGCTCCTTAGAGATAGCAACTTCACCTTAGAGGTAGTTAAAAAACACAGTACCTACCTATTTGCTGATTTGAAAATAAAGTTTATTATTGATTTATTGTCATCAAAAAATCCTCTCTGCTGTTATTATAAATAAACGTATAGGTACTTTCCGCCTGCACGAAAAGTAGGTACATAATAGGTAACTGATAAATAAATTATTTTATTTCTGAAAGTAGGTTTGTACACATCAAAAATGTTCTAAATCTAGATGAGGTGGGGTTTCCTATCTGACTATCTGAGAAGAAAGGCCGAAACAAACTCAGAGGTTTGAGGATTGAGTGGACCAGTCCAGTCAGCACACACATGGGTCAGCTCACCCCTATAATGAACTTCTTTTCTTTCTTTTCAGGTGGCATGAGGGCGGGGTTGTTTGGCGCAGCAGGTTTCGCAGCATTTTCTACAGTCATTGATTATTACATGCATCAACGTGGATAATTATTTTAAAAATAAATTATTATTATATTTAGTAATTCTTAGCAATAAACAAAACAATTAGATATTTATTTGTCTTTTAGTTGGTAAAACAGGAAAAAAATCAGTAGGTAGGTATCAACTAGGAGTCATCATCAAACCCATGTACCCATTTTATGCTAGGGTGGCAGTTGTTGCAGCTGCCTTTTTGTTGTCAGGGGCACACATGAAATACCTACTAAATGTACAAGTAAGGGGGACCTTAGACTATGAAACAGGGGCCTAACTCTGCTATTTTTATAAATTCGTCATTCCAACACGATCCCATTGTCATTTTGCCAAAAGTTCGTAATCTGCTAAATTCATAATGGTCGATCAGTGGTCGGTCAATGGTCTCATAATAGAATTGTGTTATAATGGCACTGTCGTATTGCCATTTATTTGGCATTATGTACGAGATTACCAATAAATGCCATTTCTTTCAATGGAGTGTCAGTGGCTGACCACTGGAAAGTCATAATGACGCTACCTATTGTATTAGTGGATTACCAAACTTGTCAAATGAAATCAATGATAGACCATTCTGACACTATTGTAATAGCAGACTTGAGGCCCTGGCGTCAGGACAGTAAACTCATTATATAGGTTGCAAGGATGCGGAAGACAGCCAAGATTAGCAATCATTTATGAACATGACTGCTAATCATTACCCGTAAGAAAAAATTGCCTTAATAGGCAACAGTAATTAGGTATCGTTTTCTTAACAATCCATGGATGTTTGTTACTCTTTCACGCAAAAACGGCAGAACGGATTTGGATGAAATTTGCCACACAGATAGATTTTTACCTAGACTAACACAAGATAAGTACTTAGTATCCCGTAGAGGTGAGGCATAAATATTGGATTAGGTATGTTGATTAGGTATTTTTCGATACTAGTCCGTACCTAATCCAAAGCGTCTAGGATTAGGTATGGCATAAAATATTCGTACACAGTCTATGCAGAAGATATTCCGTACCTTAAAATGTGGGGGTTCAGGTTCAAGTTTAATTGGTACTTCCACCAGCGCCATCTATGTAGAATACCACTGGACTAGTTAGTGCTCTGCATAAAAAAACGAAATATGTATAACCCACCGTTCCACAATATATCAGAAACGGAACGTCCATACTCCATGCCGAATATTTCTTACCCAATCCACATACGTGCATAAAAAACGAAATATTTATAATCCACCGTTCCACAATATGTCAGAAACGGAACGTCCATACTCCATGCCGAATATTTCTTACCCAATCCACATACGATGCATAATATCGTTAACAGGCCAGCGGCATATTTTTCTTTTTTTTTTGGGTGGGAAATCGTCAAATAACTTCTCCCGCTCTGGGTGGAGCAGGAGGGCGTGTCAGACTTTTACTGACTAAAACCCACCCGTGTTCCTTCAGTAGACCGTATGCCAGGGGCTGTGGTGTCTCTTTCGAACAAACCCGCACCCCTGTCAGGCATCGACCCTTGCGGGCCCCATAATTTTTTGTGCTGACATCTCTTTGAGGCGCGCGTGGAACACAACGGGCCGTCGACTTGGGCTTGGTCCTTACTGGACAGCGAGCTACCCATTACTCGCCGTCCGCAAGCCCAGCGGCTATATTGAATGAATATTCGGATTAGGTATTTTTAAATACTAGGATTAGGTGGATTAGGTATCGTTTTTACCTAATCCAACCCATGTCTAGTATCCCGGTAGATGGGTAGTACAGACGCCAGCACATCAAGCTACTCCAATCTGTCAAATTTCTTTAATAGATTTTGAACTTTATTTCAAAAGAAATAAGGTTTGTGTTCAGTTAGGAAATGCGGCGATGTGGCGAGCCAAGTGCTGGCGTGTGTACAGACGCCAGCACTTGTTCCATCAACCAACCTTGTTCATTTGTGTTATAGTATGAAATCTATCAAAGAAATTTGACAGATTGGAGTAGCGTGATGTGCTGGCGTCTGTACAGTCGCCAAAAGGTCAAGCTATCCCAAACTGTCAAATTTTCCCAATTGAACATAAACCTTATTCCTTTGTTATAAAGTTGAAAAACTATCAAATAAATTGCTTGATGTGCTGGCCTTTGTACAGAGGCCAGCACATCAAGCTACCCCAATCTGTCAAATTTCTTTGATAGTTTTTCAACTTTATTGCAAAGGAATAAGGTTTAAGTTCAATTGGGAACATTTGACAGGTTGGGATAGCTTGACCTGCTGGCGACTGTACGTTCCCGCGGGATAATTTCTGACATTCACGCGGGTGGAAGCTAGTACTAGATAACTCGCTAAAAATGTAACAAACGCGATGAACATGAAACGCAATGCCAAAAGCCAGCTGTTCAGTTCAAGCTTTATTTCAGATAGATAAGAGAAGTTACCGACCAGTGTTGCCAACCCGTACGATAATTATGGGGGCGTATGATTATTTGGCCAATGATACGATGTACGATAGGTATTGATTATCCAATATGTATTACGATAATTTTGAGCTTTAAAAAAAAAAAAAAGTTCTGTGAGCAAAACGTATTCGCCCGTAAACGTATACGTATTCTAGCTAGCTTTATGTGCGGAACACAGATCGCGCGATCGTAAAAAGTAAATAAAGACTCTTGAACTCGATAATTTTAACTTTTGGAGTTGGCAATGGCAACACTGTTACCGACTTGCCGTTTTAAAAAAAATAACAAAATCAACGGTCTTTGTCGTGTTTAGCTCGATTGATTTTTACGTAGAAAATAACCAAAATGTGTATCGAAGTGTGACTTGTCGCTAGATTTTTAGCAAGAAATTAGTGTTAGTAGTCTGCTAGTATATTTATATTGGTAGTGCGACGTACAAATTCTTTAAAATGAAGGATCCTTTTGTAAAGGATTCGGTAATCGATTCGCCGGCCAGGGAGAGTCTTAGAAATGTGGAAGGTTGCTACAACAAGAATATATTCAAGACGAGTTCATTCGCGAACTCCCGTCGTGCTTTGCAGTCTGGTGCTGATAAGATATCAAGAACATTTCGAAGTGTAAGAAACACCTTCGGAAATCTGTCACAGGTAATTCTGCCGAGTCATATTTAAAGACAAAGAACTAAATTAACCTTCTGTAACACTAGCTAAAACTCAGCATAAAACCTATATTTATAAATACCAACACCGATATCCCTAATAAATTATTATTGTCCATAAAATGAACATCGTATGTGCGACAATTCCATAGTAACAATTATCGATCTTTTCCAGTACCATTCTGAATGTTCACCCAGTTATATGTATTTCTAATACTTTACCAATATGCTGCCCTGTCCTTATATTGCCCTGCGTTTTGTAGAAAATCAGTAAACAGAATCAAACTTCAGAATAAAGCTAAAAAATGAACATGTGAAGTCACACACCCATTCAGAACAAAAACCAAAACATATTTATCTCCCTCTTCAAAAGGTGTATAGACCCATATATGCTACCTTATGAACTGATAAAAAGCAATGTAATTTTTAAATCATACTTGGCTTTTCATCATAATTACTTCACTTACTAAATAAAGTCAATGCCCTACCTAACAGCTAAGACCTCTTCAATTTGTCCTCCCTTTCTACAAATCAATGAGTTTGAGCATATCAATTTTGAGTCGGAGGCTGTATTTTGTCACAACATATTCATGTCCAACTTAAAAATTTGTTTGTATAATTCTTGTCACTATGGCTACCGTATGCTGGTGTCTGCAAGTTAGTCCACATACATTGACTTAAAAATTCCTCTTTTCTACTTTTTAATGAAATCTGTCCTGGGTCATTTAGCAATAGGTAGGTCCTGATCTTGCATGGCATATGAAACCACACCCCTTGCGGTTGATACTACAGCTCATTTATGCTGGGATTGACCATTAGTACTATTGCCAATTGATTTGGGTGAATTTCTAATTTGGTAGAGTATGTAGTAATGTTAGCTTTGATTTCCTTTTTGACAATTTTTATCATTAAATCCTTAGTAAGGAAACTTTCACCGAGATACAACAGATTCTGACCACGTGTGTATGTGCATGAAAAGGCAAATACATAAGTCCATTCAACCCTTTTATTTCAGGATAAAAAAAAAACAGGAGTACTATTAAATGGTATAAATTAAATCTATTGGATTGATTGTAATTCAAAATCAAATATCAATAGCCTCATAAAAAATATACTGGTTGGCAGGGAAATCAACACAACCTGTTTCCATGAATTCAGTACCTGATTCTGGGCTTCCCATGATGTTAAAACTTTAAAGTTATTAAAAAATGCCAATTCATTAATTTTAACCACATAAGTGATGTACTTTTGTATGAAACGGCAAATATTTTTTGCTAACAGATGAAAGATTTCTATGCCAGAGGTTCTACAATCATATGCTGAATCTTGCCCGCTTTTCTCAGTAAATAAAAATGATCACACGAAACATTTTAATTCAGCATTTTAGACTAGGAGGCAGGCGTCGTCACCGTCTCACTGATCCAGTGTCACCGTGCAGGACACCAACCACACCTGTCATGAAGAAGAAACAGGTATGAACTTTCCCAACTGCTTTTACATAAGGGTGCACTTAAATAAAGCTGTGTATTTGTACCACAATACCTCTTTCTACCAGCATTACCATGTTCCAATTCAATGACTACATGTGAGCTATCAGTCTTTTCTTGTCCCTGGCATGGCATGAGGGCAATGCTTCCATGATGCCTCTTGTAGTATGAGATATGAGATTTCATGTACAGTGAAACCTGGTTAATTGGGATCTCAAGGGACCAAGGATTTTGTACCATTTAAAGAGGTTTTCATTTATCCAGTTTTCCAATTAGACAGGTTTAAAATTTAGTTGTCTCATTTACAGAGGGCCCGCTTATAGAGGTCGAAATGTACCGTTATTCCATTTATAAAGGTGGAAATTTTGTGAAAGAAATTCAAATGTTTATAAACAATCGTGTCGTAACCTGTCCCAACCTGATAAATTGTCTCACTTATAAAGGGAATTGAGCTCCAGAGTCCCAATTATAGAGGTAAACATCGAAAAAATCCTAGAAATCAAATCTCATTTAACCAAGTTCGAAAAGTCCCATTAACAGAGGTAATTCGATGAAAAAGTGCCGGGACCTCATTGTAGTTCTCAATAATAGAGGTTTCTCACTTATCCAGGTCCCACTTAACCAGGTTTCACTGTACTAGTTTTTGCCCTCAAATAAAACGAAATATATGTTGAGGTAAATTTAGAGCGTAGCGTCTGTCAGGAGTGCTAGTGGCTTGTTCGGGTCAGCGTGATTCGGCACAGCCGGGCAGCAAAATATATTATTATCTGATTTTGCCGCTGGGTTGTGCCGATGATCACGTATTCCCCGAAAACTATAATGTTGTTTAGGACACGGGATCAGAAAAAATGCCTTATTTTCATTATCATCAACATTTCAGCCGAAAGACGTCCACTGCTGGATATAAGCCTCCTCCAAACGGGGAGGGAATTGCCATAATCGCCACGCTTGGTAGGCGGGTTGGCGATCGCAGTATGATGGTAAAATGCATAGAGAACGCTGCTGCCCATTCTCTAGTACAGTGGTTCTTAACCGGTGGTCCGCGGACCACTGGTGGTCCCTGGAAGCATCCCAAGTGGTCCGCGGAGCCATCCTAATAAATAAGATAGTTTGAGTCGACACAACGCGACCCGCGCTCGGCGCGTGTCTGAAGGTTTTCCTAGAAGACCGGTGGTCGCCGCATATCGGCCGCAGTCACTTTATGGTGACAAAAAAAGCTCTCCAAGAAACCACACCACCTTAATTTCATATGAAACGTTTCAATGACGTCATTCGCCGGGAAATTCGGACGAAATGTAGCGCCCACTCTTTTAAGAAACCGTGACTTAAGAAGTGGTAGTTACTAGTTCCATATACACAGTACTTACTAATTCCATGACACAACTGTCAAAGATTTACGAATTACAGCCGTGACTGCCAAACTGGTCAGCCGTGGCTGACCCTTGTCATGTTTCTCTGAGGAGTAATAGTGTTCTGTGTCTGTGTCTCTTTCACAAAAGCCGGTGTTGAAGAGTTGTTGGCTTAACGTGCTTTCCAACGTGCACTCGGTATGACATGGACGGTCACCGTCCACGGACTCGTTGCTTAGCCGCGAGTTTTAAGTTGTTACTAAGAGTTTTGTATTTGTTTTCTTTTTAGGACTCTTGTGACATCAGTGCCTGTAACTTCTGATACCAGTGATCTTTGTTTGCTTATTTTCTGGTTTAAAGTTCAACAGCAAAGGACAAATACTGTTGGTCAATAACTGCTTCAGATTTGAATACGTGAGTTAAATAAATCTTGTTTGTTTTGTTTATGTCACACAAGTAGGTAAACTCCGCTGCCGCGGGACATCGCGGCACAGTGGAGGCAACAATTTAGTTGGTTTTTTTTTTGTTAAAACTTATTGTCATTAAGTCTAACATTTTTTTTTCAGAAAAATGCCACCAAAAAGAAAATATGATGATGATTATATTAAACTGGGATTTACTTCAATAGAAATAAATGGGGAAACTAGACGTCAATGCGTATTATGTACAACTGTTCTTTCTAATGATGCTTTAAAACCGGCAAAGTTGGAACGTCATTTGAAAATCGTACATCCGAATTTTTGTAACCGTTCGCGAGAATTTTTCGAAGGCAAATTAACAAATCTTAAAAAAATGAAACTTGTACCCAGTGGAACAAGTTATGCAACATCTGAAAAAATATTATCTGCATCGTTTGAAGTTTCGAAGTTGATTGCCAAATCGAAAAAAGCACACACAATCGGGGAATCTCTAATAAAGCCTTGTATGCTCAAAGTTGCAGAAGAGCTTTTAGGCCAGGATGCTCAAAAGAAAATACGCGAATTGCCACTTTCTAACGACACAGTGAAGTCACGTATTCAAAAAATGTCAACTGATATTGAAGAACAAGTAATCTACAAGATAAAAAGAAGTCCTTATTTTGCATTACAGTGTGATGAATCTACCGATGTTTCGCAATGTTGTCAATTGATGACAATAAAACTTTTAAAGAAGAGTTACTATTTTCTCAAGAACTTGAAACGACGTCGCACGGTGCAGATGTTATGGATGTAATAAGTCAATACATGGAGAAACATGGACTTATGTGGGAACGGCTTGCGGGGTTTTGTACGGAAGGTGCTCCTGCTATGCTTGGTTTCCGCACTGGACTTGCAGCATTGATAAAAACCAAAAATACAGTTTCAATTATGACGCACTGTGTTATTCATCGCCAAGCATTAGCTGCCAAGACGCTTCCAGAATGCTCTGCTTTGACGATGAAAATAGCTATAAAAGTAGTAAATTTCATTAAAAAGAGTGCACTCAATACCCGTCTCTTCAAACAATTTCTGATATGAACTCTGAACATGAAACTCTACTTTTCCACACGGAAGTGCGCTGGCTTTCCAAAGGAAACATGCTGTTGAGGTTGTACGAACTAAGAGAGGAAGTAAACATATTTTTAACTAACAAGGAAAATAAAGAGTTGCTTGATCAGTTCTGTGAGTCCAAATTTCAAATACGTTTTGCTTATTTGGTCGATGATTTTCGCGCACAGACGTGCACACAAGGACTTGCACATGGTGTTCATTGATCTGGAGAAAGCGTATGATAGGGTACCTCGGGATGTGTTGTGGTGGACCTTGAAAGAGAAAGGGGTGCCAGGGAAGTATGTAGAGTTGATTCGTGCTATGTACAGTCAACCTCGTACCTTACTTCCGGTCGGCTGCAGGCAATACTGATGAGTTCAATGTGGCTGTAGGCCTGCACCAGGGATCGGCTTTAAGTCCTTACCTCTTCCTGTTGATCATGGACGCTCTGACGTCGGACATACAGGAGGAGGCACCCTGGTGTATGCTGTTTGCTGATGACATTGTTCTTGTCGGTGAACATGTGTCCGAGATCCAGAGCAGATTGGAGAAGTGGCAACAGAAGCTGGAGAATGTTGGCTTGAAAATCAGCAGAACCAAAACTGAATATATGTTCTGCGATTTCGGCGGTCTCTCCAGCTCTGGAGCCATAGCGCTTGATGGCGTGCTTCTCCCAGTCTGCTCCGACTTTCGGTATCTCGGTTCACTCGTGCAAAGCGATGGCGAAGTAGATCGGACGGTTAAGCACAGAATTAACACCGGATGGATGAAATGGCGGCAGGTCACGGGAACCATCTGCGACTCCCATATTCCCCTTAAACTTAAGGGGAAGATATATAAAACCATGGTAAGACCTGCCGTCTTGTATGGGTCAGAATGTTGGGCCACAAAAGAGATGAATGAAAGGCAATTGCATGTAGCCGAGATGAGAATGTTAAGAGGAATGTGTGGTGTTACACGAATGGATAGAATAAAAAATGAGTACATAAGAGGAAGCCTGAAAGTGGCACCGATAAATGAAAAGTTGTGTGGAAATCGGTTGTCATGGTATGGGCATGTGATACGGAGGAATGAGGAAAATGTCGTGAGAAAAGTTTTGAGTATGAATGTCGATGGCTATAAGAGTAGAAGGAGACCAAAAAAAACGATGGATAGACTGTGTGAATGATGATATGGTTAGAAAGGGTGTTACTACGGAGATGACGACTAATAGAGAAGTGTGGAAGAAAAAGACATGTTGCGCCGACCCCAAATAAATTGGGATAAGGGCAGGAGAATGATGGTCGATTTTTTCGCGCAACTAAATAAATTAAACCTTCAACTGCAAGGGTCGGGAAATTTGAAGTTGCAAGGCATGAGCAATATATTTGCATATGAAGATAAAATAAGGGCGTTTATCGCTAAAATCGTGCTATGGATCAACAAGGTCGAAAGTAATAACTTTTCTGCGTTTGATAAGCTCAATCAAATTATTGATGGACAGGGTGCTGAAATTAAAGGACGAATACAAAAGAACATGATATTACATTTTAAAAACTTAAAAATCGAATTTAATCCCTATTTTCCCGAACGCGAGGATAAAAGTATTCAGAAACTGATCCGCAATCCTTTTATTGTAAACTTTACTGAGATGCCTGATGAAATTCAAGAAGAAGTGATTGAAATGCAACACTACTCTAACTTAAAAGATACATTTGAATCAGGAGTAAATCTTGAAGAATTTTGGAGCCAAAAGGCAATTTCTTTACCAAAACTTCGAGACATTGCTATTCGTTACCTTACTTTATTTTCATCGACATATCTATGTGAGCAGGGGTTCTCGGCGCTTCTGATTATTAAAAACAAGCACCGAAATCGGTTGGATGCCACTGCCGATATGCATTTGGCTTTGAGTAGCACTGAACCAAGGATTCAGAAGTTAGTAAAGAGTATGCAATCCCAAAAATCGCATTAAAATGTTTACAGATTTTAATGCGATTTTGCTTTTACTGTAATGTGAATAATTTACCGTAATGAAAATTAAAATACTGAGGGCTTTTAATAAAAAAAAAAAAAAAAATTATGCGTGTTTTATTTATGGTTGAATTAGACTTACATTTAGGTACTTTATCTACAAACTAATTAACCAACTTGGTGGTCCATGGCAAGACAGAAATTTTGTCAAATGGTCCCTCATGACTATAAGGTTAAGAACCACTGCTCTAGTAAGTCCCTTAGTCGCCTTCTACGACACCCACGGGAAGAATTGGGATGGTGCTATTCTTTTACGTCCGGCACCACACGGTACCTACACCTTATTTTGCCTGTTATTAATAACTCATAACATCTTTTCAGACATTACTAACTTGACTAAAATTTTGTCTGACATCACTAATTTGACTAATATCTGCTAATTCATAATTTTCCTAATATATTTGCACACCTCATATTATGGTTATAATACAGTGTAGGTACCCACTGAACCTTTTATAACATCCTCTGAACCTGTAATATGCAAATAAATTATTTGATTTTTAATAAGATCTTGTCTGCCATTACAAACTTGACTAACATTTGTCTGACATCACTAACTTAACTAATATTTTAACTAATATTTATTACGATCTTGATTAACATTTGTCTGACATTACAATCTTGATTAACATTATTTTGTCTGTCAATACGATCTTGATTAACATTTGTCTGACATTACGATCTTGACTAACATTATTTTGTCTAACATTAATAACTTGAAAAACATCTTGTCTGACATTACTAAATTGACTAACATTTTGTCTGGTAAATTCCAGATACTTGGCAGGAGCCCCACTAAGCTATACAGCCCTTTCGGCATCGAGACACCACACAGCCGGGACTTTAGAATGTCGCCGTACATGCCCGATACACCCGACCATGGGTAAGTTATCAGTAGGCACTTATTTTATTATTACTTGATTTATTTCAGTTCCCTGCCTCGTCGTATTGGAAATCATGGCGCCACTGACACCCAATTTTATTTACTAGTAAAAGGGTAAGTAACTCTAGACTGCAGTGAAGGGAGAAGAACAATAAAATTGTGGATGTGCTTATGCTGCAAGCATCAGCAACTACCATATACAAATAAAGGCATTGGTTGAATCACTGAATTCCTTGCAGATTTCTCTTTGTATTTCCATGAACATTGGGGAAGCCTATGTCCATAGCGGCTGAAATGATGATGATTTCCAGGAACATATTGAGGGGCTTGTGGCCGAGTAATATAAGCCGCACGGATCGATAGATCAGGTTAAGCCACGCTTGCCGCGGTTTTCCGTGGATGGGTGACCATGTTTACATACCAGAACTCTCCGTGCCTCGGAAGCACGTTAACCCGTTGGACCTGGCTGTCATTTGTGGAACTTTGACAACCAGTCTTACCTGAGCTGTATCTTGTGTTACCTACCCAGTAACTGGGTTGTAAAGGTCAGATAAGAAGTCGCTCCATGTGGTACCTAAATTACCGGTATTCAGCAGCATCTGGTTAGACTGGAAGCCGATCCCAAATTCCCAGGTGGTAGTTGATGGTTTCCATGAATTTATTTTCGAATTACTTAATTTCCAGTTTATCACCGAAGCGGCGCAAAGGCGTCACCCACTCGTGGCATATCCTCGCCAAGAAGAGACCTCGAGCGCTCTTCCACTGAAGCTTCTATAACTTCTCGTTATAACTCAACGCACAAATGTATCCCACCGCTTAATGTAAGACTTGCTTCAAAAGGTTACAAGATATTGTTAGTCGCGAATGTCAGTCTGGAAGAGATTTCTTTACAACAAGCAATGATTATGTTGTTATAAAGATGAATGTAATTTCTACATGTATGTAGAATAC
Organism: Polymixis flavicincta; assembly: GCA_949987655.1. Classification (NCBI taxonomy): domain Eukaryota; kingdom Metazoa; phylum Arthropoda; class Insecta; order Lepidoptera; family Noctuidae; genus Polymixis; species Polymixis flavicincta. Next base: position 20,428,403 of record OX465190.1, on the reverse strand, counting down.
ATTATTTTAAAGGCAATAATAAGAAATGGCGAAAAATGCTCAAAAAATCTCGAGAACCAAACTTTCATTGACTGTTTCGGAATATCCAGTTACGGAGCTTTTAAATAAGAATAAAGTTACAAACAGTTAACATACTTATTGGCATAGCATTGAATTGCTATATTTTGAGTTTATATAATGTTGCAAACTTATTTGGAAAATATGCTCACTCAGCTAACCTACTTGCCTATTTAGCAAAAACCTATGTCCAGCAAGCAGTGCCTTACAATAAGCTGGTTTTGATGTCGATGCTGATAAAACTTGGATCATTTCATTTTACCATACACAGACTGATTTGATGATCATCATTGACATTAGTGGTTAACAATATCTTGTCGCCAGTATTGTCGATATTTTGTATGCAATTGGTGCTATTCTCATAGTATTTTCTTATTATTGAAATACATCCGCGATTGGCATATTACCGTCGAATAATAAATAACTTAAGAAAGTGGACAGTTAGAATTATTAGTACAAAAAGTAATATCTAAGTAAACTAAGGACTGAGTTGCGTTGGTATAAATATAATGCGCAGATCGTAAAATCTAGAAAAAAAGACATCTGTAATGTACTAATAATATTTAACTTTCCCATAATATACTTATGTATTTTTAAGATAACTACAAAATTCGTTTGAATTAAGTTCTAATAGAACTATTCGGTGATTTAATTATGTACTTATATCCAATTGAATTGAAATAAGATAACATGTATTATTGCATATTCAGTATTATGACGCCAAATTGTGTAGCTTTGAGTACAAATTGTATATGTATACTGTCGGACGAAATGGAGTAATGGAAAAGCAGAAATACCTCAAATTAATTACAGAAACGGGCCAAAAAGGCGTATTTTGTTAGCTTAGTACGTTAGGATAGGACTATCAGTTATTCTTTACATTACTAACAAGTTTAGATATTAAAGAAGATATTTGATAGTTTGGCCGAACTGTTTAAAAAAATGTATTAATAATATGTCAGGTTTATTGAAGTCCACAACTGGACATAGGAAAACACATAATCTTATGCTACTCCATTTTCGTTCGACTAAACACGTAGGTACCTATAGATTTTTTTACACTAATACGCTTCGCTGTGACAATATTGTAATCGCCTATTAATATTTATACGTAGGTTAAGATGGTGTGATTTTTTTCAGGAATCTCGTTGGAAGTTTTTACTTTATTGTCGAATACAGTCCGCGTCATGAGAATGTATAATAATTTTGGAAAATTATACGAAAAGATTTTTGTAGACGGCAACTTTTTGAATAAGTGTATAATGGCGTTGACTGTACTTTTTAAGACTGATTGTCTTGTAGTTGTATATTTTTACTTATAATTTCTTAGTCGAGGAGGCTCAAATGTATTTTTTCCCCACCAATTTTTATATTTCATTAGGATTGAGAGGATGGTATGTATTATTTTTTAATGTATTTTCATCAATTGTAGCTACGAGACACTGCGGTGTCATTTATTATATTTGGTTTTCTACAAGCATGTGTTTTATTTACTTAACCATTTCAATACTGCTTGTGTATCATGGCATTTCGACCATTCCCAAGTAGTAGTACCTATTCTTTATTTGTATTATTTTCTTGACGGATTTGGTTCTTGTCTTGGAAGCACAAACCGTAGGTACCTTTTGTTGTATGTAGAAATGTGTCAATAATTGAGCACCATTAATTCCCCGTAAAACGTGTTCACAGTTTTCAGGTATAAACGAAAATTCAGCTTAGTATGGCGCCCCGAACAATGTACGAATTAGATTGACGGATTGATCCATATCAATCTGGATCGCGATCATTGATTTTGATCGCGGATCGTGATTGAGATTGACTGTACGGGGCGCCTATCTCTCATACCGAGGTTGATCGCTAATTTGACTGGACTATAGTACCAATTTTCAAATTGGGTAGTAAATTTTCCCACTAATTACAGACCTATATCTGTGCTTCCAGCATTGAGCAAAATTTATGAAAAAATCATGCTAGACCATATCTCACATTTTGGAGTCCTGGAAGATTCCCAGGATGCAATTGGCATTTTCTATGACCTGTCAAAAGAGTTTGACTGCGTTGACCACAATACAAAGATCTGTAAATTACACCACTACGGAATTCGTGGACATGGTGCTGATTTTTTTCATTTTATTTTTGTCTTGTACTTTCCTATCTATCAAACAAGCAGCAAAAAGTAAACGTTAACGGGGTGGCGTCCTCGGGGTCTTTAGTTTAGATGGGCGTGCCGCAAGGTTCAATTCTTGCCCCTTTCTTATTTCTAGTTTACATTATGCTGAGCGATGGCCGTTCTGCGTCGATGTAACGCATATTTTCCCCCAACTTGTTCTTTTCTGTTTGTGTGCTTACTTTGCTTCACGTTTACGTACTGGAAATAAACGTATTCCCTTTCTTTCTTTTTATTTAACACGTTTCCTGAACAATATTGATTTAGTATTTTAGGGAAGTTCAGAGTTAAAATGTTTGCAGAGCTAGCCTGTCAGGTTTATAAAAACAGGATGAAAACAGAAGAGAATAAAATAAAGTTTTATAGGATCATTTTTTTATTACGAAAATATCTTCACAGCTCAAACGTATCAAACATTTTTAGAAATAGATACGTAAAGTAGATTAATCTATACAGAATGTACTTCACTAAAAACTATTGCTCAACAAAGTCTTGTCAATCTAAATAAACTTTAAGAAGTTTTTATATTTTGTGGCGTAGCTTGCCTGTAAATTACACAAAAAAGAAAATGCTTTTCAATATCTTGAAAATACCGAACATAATTACACAACAAATCTTAACTTAGAATCATAATAAAGAGTTACACTAACACCAAGGAATGAGGTGTCAGATTACATCTATCTGCTTAGCAAATGTGAATGAGAGGCAAATAGCACTATATGTATATTACAGCTCAGTGGTCACTTACAAATTACACAACAAATAATGTGATAATAGATAATTTACAGTTTACTTAAGACGAATTTTACAATAGGGTATTACACCCATTTTAGAAAAGTATCTTAATTACATTCTAAAATGCTAATAAACCACTAAAAAAACATTTTCTTTATTGAATCGATTAGTGTCATACAAATGCATTTAAATTTTCATATTTCGTGCGTAATTTGACGAAAACGCTGGACGCAGTGGACGCCATATTTCTCTGTGGGTATGACGTCAGTTTACTGTGTAAACGAATGCGCTGATATTTTATATGATATTTGTTTATGTGTTCTTATCGTTAGTTTGCTGTTCCTGAATGTAAGATATTATTTTAATAAAAATTACTTCAGTTACGAAAAAAATAAAAATAAAAGTTGTTCAGTTGATTAGTTTAAACAGCAGTATGACGTAATAACATGGCGGCTACAATAAAAATGAACTGAAATCTTTGAATTGAATTTTAACATTTATTTTGTTATTTCATGAGCTAAAACTAACATTTTCCGACTGCTTTTTGCCTAAGCTATTTCAATAATATATTTTTAGTTTATTCATTATATAATATAGAGTAAAATACACTATCCTAACTAATCATGCTGTAACTACACGACAGACAGGGCTGATCGTTTTTTTCTTTTTGTAACTCGATAAACCTAAAATTAACGCGGTTGTCACACTTATTAGCAAACTAGCAAGCAACTATTTGAACAAAGTACAAACAGACCAAGAATGTAAAACGAGGTGCCTATTTATGATTAGATGAAAAACAAGTTGAACCATTTTCCCCCTTATTCATAAACGCTGTTTAAAGTTAAGTAATGAGTAGCGTCTGTTTAACCATACATTTTTGACGTTTAAACATCATTTAACTTTAATCATCGTTTATGAATATGGCCATTTATGTCCAGAAACATTACTTTATGCAGTGGAAGTAAGGCCATCTCTAGGATCAAAGGCGGATCTAGGGGCACAGCCTCCCTCGACGGTTTAAGTATAATAAAATCTTTTTGAATGGACTGGCCTGCATGTATTTTTGTCAATTTCCTAGAATTCGTTATTCATTAATGCTATTGAAAAATAATTTATTCAAAAACCGCATGATACAAAAGGATTGATTATATATAAGACTGCTAGGACCTCATCTTAGTATTTATAGTATCTTATCGCCATGTATGTGTTTAGTGTAACAATAGTTGTTGACCTTACACGTTGGCCCAATGTTGAATGTTGGTGCCTATATTATCACTAGCTTACCCGACAAACGTTGTCCTGTCCTAACTATGAATATTGCATTTGCAACTTTCTTTACTTTTTCTTTCATAAGGACCTTCTACTGACAATAACAAACACAACAGAATTAGCAAAATTGGTCAAGAGCCGTGCCGTTCACGTGTGCAAAGGAAATAAGGATTCATTTTTATATATTTAGATTAGCGCGTGTATAGGGATTTCTAGATAGGCTATCCACTCAGGCATGCAATGATAAACTGCAGTAAAGACCTATTATTCAAACATGTCATTGATAATTAAATGCAGTTATGAGTTTAAATTGTTTTAGTAAATAAAATGGCATTTAATTATATCATTAGGGTCAATTTCTGTACAATATTATACTTACAAGAATTACAAGATTTATATTTTTAGCAAGAACTGTCCCATTTCCGCAAACATGTCAATATTTCTTATGAATAATGAGGTAATCTTAATATTTACATTTTTACCTAAACTAAGAAAGAAATAACAAAAAATAATAGGAAACCTAGTAATTACTGGCACTTAGATTGAGTCCGTCAATGAATTTTAAGATACATACAGATATCTTGTATAAATCGCATACATACAAATAATAGGTGTTTTTTCTTTTCCCACAAAATCTACCTATTGTCTAGTCAAGTGGCATATTTTGAAAAAGATACCGACCACCTAAAAAATAAAAACTTTTCACCTGACGGGTTTTTTTTTATCACAACATAGATAAGACAATAAACAGACCATCAGTTTGATATTTTACGAGATTTTATGGGAAATCTATCGAAACATCCAAATTAATCCTCCTTACAGCTTGCCGAACAACCAAACAGACCCAATTCAAATAAGATATTTAGAACACATGGGAAATACTTGCAATCATTGAAATTCTAACATATGGGACTTGTGTTAAGGCCATTTGCAAAAAAAAAAAAAAACATTTTCTTAGCGCATAAAAACGCATTTCAAAACAATACTACAAAATTAGTGCAATACAATGAGAACGATGCTGAAAGCAGACAAGTACCTACATCTAAAATGCAATCTGTACCTATAGTTTTCCTTTCAAGAATTGAGTGTTGAAGGTCAAATATATGTCCATCGTTTTCCGAAACTTTCAATAGCCCAAGGTCTTATAAAGTTTTTTTTTTTCTAGTCTTTAAATCGTTCATATCACGACGCCGATGCCCTTGCGCAGCGGTGGGTTGATGCATGAGTCATTTACATACACATTTTATTAGTACAAATATTAAAAATTAGGTTCCATTTCAACTATAAAAAATTAGGTTCCCTATCGTCAAGCAGCACCAGAAAAACAAATTAATACTTTTACGTAAAAATCAACGTCCCTAACGTTGACGTTTAATTTGTTAGTGAATTCAAACAAGGGTAACTTCTCAAGATGCCATAAGTAGACTAGATGTTTCTGTTTGCACATAATACGAGCTGTATTTCGACCGAAAACCAATTACATAAAATCACGCCTGCTAGTGAAAAGTTCCAGACACAAAAATCCAATAACACTTTGACCGCAAACTTAGCAGTAGCGCGCGACCATAGACCAAAAAAAACAGGGTTATACATATTTCGTGTGTATCTTTGTATCATGTAAGACACTCTTTATACCCTGGAAGCAACCGAAAATCTTGATGAATACAAGAGGTGTCTATGGAATCCACAGATTATAATTTTTTTAAATGGCCGGATTTTAGACTTCAGATTTTTTAAAGTACTGAACAAGACAATGGGGGGATAACGACAAAGGACATGTGGAGACGAATTCAAAAAATTAACACACTAAAATGCCAAAAAAAAAACATTAAATCTGAGGTTGAACTAAATAACTGCCACCCATCACATCAGAACTACTACCACTATGCTCAATTCTTACAAGCCCGCACATATTGCCAACCAAAATGGACATTTCAAATTTGAACAAGAGTAGGTACAAATCAACCAATACTTACATGTTCTCATACGAACCCGCTGCTGAAGTTCATAATTATAATCCCATTGAACTACCATAAAATAGTGGTTCAATGAGATTATATGAACTAAGAGGGTTGTATTGCAGGTTTTAATTAAAACAACTATACGTTTTTGTTACGGTCGCGAAACATATTTTGTTCAACATACAATCTGACATTGCCCTGCAAATTGCAACAAACGTAAATAAATGGTGCAGAGGCCAGCAAACCAAGCTACTCCAATCAAACAAATTTCGTTGATATATTTTCAACTTTATCTCCAAACGAATAAGGTTCATGTTTAATTGGGAAAATTTGACAGATTGGGATAGCTCGATGAGCTGACGTCTGTACCCTGACGCTTCCCCTTAATCGTATTCACTGTGTAATAAAATATAATTTGTTGTGTCCAACATTCATACAACTAGTCAGCTACAAGTTTAGAATACCGATAGATAAAGCTAAAAGACCGACAATTACAACATTGAAGGTAGTTAAATCTGAAAAATTAATTGTCAAGCAAATTGACTAGAAACTTAAGTTGTCCCGTAATATTGAAATCACAAGCTGTCATTCTATGAAGGTTTTATGAAATAGCTATGACACGGCAAGTTGTCGTATTTGCTTTACTATTAATTTCTCTGACTGTATTTGTAATGCTAACTTAACAGTAACTTACAAACAAAGTGAAGAGCTTCAGTACTGCGGACCAGGCTGTCTGTGTACTACGTAGTTCTGAAAATAATGTTGAAAAGTATTAGAAAAAGATATGTTTTCTAAAGTCCTCAACAAGTCATCTACAAGTTATTGAATTCAATGGGCACACAACGTTTAAAGCTACGTGTTAGGATAAAGCGAGAAATCAAGAATATCCAAGTTTAGTTCAGTAAAATCTTCCTATCCCAGAGATGCATAGATTTCACCAAAATTATTGGCAAAACGATGTGAAGTTTCGCCAATGTGATTTGTCCTTCTATAATTCGTTGAGATTATAGCTTTTCGGTAAACTCCTAAATGACTACAGCCTTTAAGTTCAAAGATTCATCTAAGAACTTACGCGGCACACACCCATTCGTTTTTAATCTGTCACGTTCATAAGCGAATGGAATAATTTTGAAAGGGTCCTCGATCGACGATGTTGGGTTATCTAAAGAACACGCACGAATTAGCAATTTATCCTGTAGAAGTTATAAAATCAGGTATACATACAGAGGGGCTCTTGAACGTCACCTGCCGTTGATTAAATGGCAATCTTAGAGGCGGCCTCATTTGAGACCACATCGGCGGCCTCATGCGTGGAGGTGTACCGCGTGGAGGTGTTCCACGTGTAGGAGTGCCGTGCATGAAGGCCATCGGTGGCGGGAGTCCATGGGGGTATATCGATCGATTCCGCCATTTCCTGATGTTTAGTTGTACTGAGTCGTCCTTTTTATCAGATTCTGTGTGGTTGACGTAAGATTTCGAGGGGCTGGGGTTTGCCAAAGATTTTGAGTGGCCCGGGCTCACGAAGTCTCGCGAGTCACCGGAACTCAACGCCGCTCGGTTGAAGATGATAACCGGATTCATGCCTATAGTCCTAGTTATTACTGTCTTCGACGGCTCTTCAGACCCTTTGTTCTGTTGAAATTTCAGTATATCAATAAAAAGTAATTATTTAATTTCCAGGCGCAAAATAAATTGATGAATGATGATGATGAATGAGAGATGAGAAGATGCAGTGTCAAGAATTTAAGAGTATGCTCAGATGGTTTCGGTCATGTTATAATAAAATTGAAAGGCGACTAACAAAAGGTATACACACATCTGCGTTGTAACGCAGATGTGTGTAGGAGGAGACTCCCTAGAATGACATTAGTGCTGATGTTCTTCAGGAAGGTCTAGGTGCGTAGCAGTTGCAACCAGCGTGCGTGTATGACCGGATGTAAACGAGGCAAAAGGATCCCCAGGCTCTTGAGAAGACGTAAGTTTATTCATGTATTGTAAATAATACAAAAACTTTGTGGAAATACTCACGAACGTTGGAAGTGCAATGCAACAAAATTAGTATAGGAACCGTTGTCGCCAAACTCACACAATTAAACCGATAATCATATAATGCACTACAAATAAACGATTCGTTTGATTTGTCGTTTTACTTTTAGTCATAATTAGCATAAGCCACAGATCCTACGTATGGAAATAAACCTCCATAGTCTAAAAGATAGGATTTATTTTGATTTAGCTCAGAAAGTATTTACAACGTTTTGTAATCTAAAGTCGAACTAGATTCGATTGCCGAGTAAATTCCGCTAGTCGACCATAGATGGCAGTATTCTCAGTGGTCACAATTTTAAACTTAATTGTGACAACCATAAGATTGACATTCGCGTCGTAGGTTGATATCTAGTGCTACTCGACCAAGGTCACACCAGTGCAGAATACATTTAATTTTGAATTACATTATCGATAGATATTTTTTTCGAATTAAACCAGAAATCGGGTAAGTCTTGTTGGGAGTTCAGTAATAAAACTGCAGGAATAAGGACGTAGTATTATTTTGAAAATAAAATAATTATAATAATTACGTCATTAAGTAAAACTTTGATTTCATTTTTGTTACAAAGCATCTGTGCAACATAATACACTTCTTAAAGTAAATTTCGTGTTTGAATGTTAAGCAACCTATTATTATAATGTTATTTTGTTTGACTAATTTTCTTTTATCGATATCCATCGATAACACCAACATCCGACCCGACTACATCACTAATTCAGTAGCGAAGTACTTTCTAGAACGAAATAGCGAATATAATCAATCCAAAATAAACTTTATTTTAATGGCATAAGATTGATTTTAACTAGACGTTATATTAAATTATAAGAAAACAATTAAAACCGTACTTATCGATGACACAAAACACCTCCATTTTTAAGATTTATTGTCCTACATCATTTTTGCGGTGCAAAATTGAACAATACGGCATAGCTACGGAAAAATAAATTTGTCGCGAGACTAGCAACTCGGCGCGCTGTTAGAACACGACTGGGACCAAGTAAGCGTTACATACAACGCCTATTTGTGACACGCGTGCCACGCCTACTTTGCACTTCCGGAAATACTACGGAGATGTTTAAGTGGGAGGTTGCTTGAGCGTGTGTGGTGGGCGTATGGTTAGTCGTATGCGGAAGCAGCAGAGAGGATGAGTAATTAGTATAAAGATAGGCTATCTGAAGGGGATCAACAAGTTCTCGGTTCCCTGATAATCTAGAGTTTTTATATAGGTACTGACTGAAATTTTACATTTGTGTTTAGTCAGAGGATAAATATTGAGGATGTTATTTAGCTTATTAAACAGGTATGATTCGAGAAAGAAGAGGTCATTATGTGAGTGTGCAGAGCTGGAAGGTTGTGTTGCTCTGCCTTTTCGGCGCTTATCTCTATTAAGATTCGGATCGTATTACAACAAAGAGTTGTTTAAGCACCATACGCAGTATGTAGGTTTGTCTAACAGTGAGTATAATATCCCAGTCTTTAAAAAGGTAGGCGAGGCCGGCGCCAACTTTGAGATAGGCTTGCAGTGGTCTCTCAATTTTAATAAAGTCAGTTATGGCGGCACCTCACCAGGATGTAATACAGTAGCCTATTAAGGATAGCCATAAAGCATCGTAAACCATCTTTATAATCCGTCAGTACGTTGCGTGTCTAGGAGTTTTAAAGATGTATATTAGTTTACGCAACCAATTACTATTACAAAGTATCAATTTTTAAAACGAAGGTCTTTAACGGAGCTTGCGGTAAGAGTCATATTATAGAAATCGTCACGTAAAAGAGAAATCGTTAGGCCCCCTCCTCCATTTTCTTATATAGAAAGAGACAGACAGAGAGAGTGAGATAGTTTTCATGGTTTTCGACGGTGCTGAAGCCAATAGTGAAATGAAACTGAAAATACAAGTCAAAATATCTTTTTTTTTACTTGGGTGTCGTTTTTATGGTTTTCGAGGGTGCGGAAGCCGATAATGAGGTTAAAATTATTTATTCTAAAATCCATAATACTAAATCAAATACAGACTGCACGATAGTCCTGACAACTTTATTTTATTTTATATCATCTGTAACTAAAGTAGGTATTAAAAAGAACTCACCATGTTATCCAAGTTGGTGGTATCTGGCGAGGCAGCCGGGGGCAGCGGGTCAGGCGCGTGAGCCGCGTCGGACCGCACCGGCGTGGCCGACAGCGGCGGGCTGGCCGACACCACCGACGACGCCAGCATCGACGAGAACGCCCATTGGTTCTTCAGCAACGTGTACTCCTCAAACACATCTTTATTCACAGATATCTGCTTTTCAAAGTGCCCAATCATCGAGTTATTAAATATATCCGATTTCGTCATCCGCATCATCTGTATCAAAGCCCGCGCTATCGCCTCGTCGAAAGGCAATATACACACGCGCTCCAATATATGTTCCACAACAATTTTGTTAAATGTCCTGTCGTTGGCCACCATAAAATACGTGAGATTTAAAAACACTATTTTGAACCTTGAAAAGTTCTGCGTTATTGACATCGTCGCCATTAACACGTCGCAGAGTAGCGTCCTGTTCACCTGGTGCGAGGTAATAGTCAGTTTCAACAAATCTTCGCAAATACTCAAGTCAACGGTGTTCAAATGTAATAAAGTCGCTTCTATCGCCTTAACTCTACTCTGCTTGTCTTCCTCGCACTCATTTCTAGCCTTCACTATATAATCGTAAGCCATTTCTACGAGTACCCTCGTGAGACCCCGGTTAGCACACTCCTCCACGTAACACATTCCATACCTTCTTCTTAGCTCCGCCCAGCACCTCAACAGCATATACTCTTGTACTAACATCCTCTCCTCTAAATGACTAAGTTTTTCTTTAACTTGTGCTTGAGTCGGTACCAAGTGCAGAAACCGACACTGTCCGTAAAACACTTTCCGGCAACAGTTCATTAAATTGTAGAAACATAAACCGTTAAACACGTTGCTTTTGGATTTAGGCAACGATTCGTAGTACGTTTCCATGAGACGGGGTTTTTTAATCATATCCGGTGGACCTAATTTTGTATCTAATTCTATGTTGTCAGTAAAATCTTGGGAGCTTTCAGCGTCGTCTGTACTTATGCTTTGCTTATAAATTGAAGTTGAATCAGCATTTTGCTTTTCACAAACGTTTATTATTTTCAATGCTATCATTTCAGCGTCTTCTTTAATTTTCGTTGGACAGTAGGTTTGCTTTTCTGTTTTGTGCACGTAGTCTTCCTTGATGTGTTTAGGGATATATTCTTCGACTTTGGGCTGTTTGGGAGCAGCGACTGAGGCAATCGATGTATTAATTTTAGAAGATTCAAAACCGCTTATGCTTTCAGCGAACAGAGACAGGGCATCGTCATCATCATGGTGGTCATAGTACGGGTAGGAGGTGCCTGCCGCCGTCTCGTCTGACGATACGTCCTTGCTAGCTACGCTCGCGTTTGAAATACTACCCTCAGAAATACTTGACAGATATCTACTAAGTCTTCTTCTAGGTTCTAACAAATCTTTTATAAGTTTTGGAGTATGGTTTTCGACTGGAGTATTTTCTTCGACAGGGGCCTTTACTACAGGGGCATTTTCTACAACAGAGGAATTTTCAGCTGGGGCCTTTTCTACAATAGGGGAATTTCTAACAGGGGCCTTTTCTACTACAGGGGAATTTTTAACTGGGGCCTTTTCTACAACAGGGGAATTTTCAGCCGGAGGCTTTTCTACAACAGGGGTATTTTCTACAAGTGGGTCATTTTTTTCAACAATTTCTATGTCGTCCTCAACTCCTTGAATTTTCTGCGAAATCAAAGTCTTGTTGATGCTACCTTCTTTTTTTTGAGGGTTTAACATCTCTTTTAAATGACGACAGTGCGTTATAACTCCAAATTCTCTATCCAAGATATCAAACATTTTATCCCTAAACTTCACAAGATTCGCATTGACGTTTTCATTTTCTGAGTTCATCCATCTTATTATTTCCAAGTCCAACTTTTCCAATGTCAAGCTTAATTTGTTAGCTGCTTTTCCGTAATCTGAACTACTTTCTTTTGGGTCTCTACGGGGTTGTGTAAACTGACTACTAGACGAGGCGCATAAATGTAGCGAATTCGCAACTAATGAATCATTTGACCGGTCGGAAAACTTGCTGACGCTGTCCGAGCTATCAGAGTCATACGTTTCTGATAGATCTGCATCCGTATCCGTAAGAACAACAAAAGATGGTGCAATCTCTTGAGCCTCATTCGGTCGTTTCTTCACTTCGCTATCTATGTTAGTAAGTTTAAGTACCGGCAACTTTTTATTAATACGGACAAAGTCATTGGAACTGACTGAAGCAATGCAAGTGGTATTGCTCGAACTGGATATGTCTCTAGTCCATGACTTGTTAGAGCTGCTACCAACAGAACTCTTTCGAGAGTCCACTAGTCCTGGTTCATTTTGATGGTTTTGTTGGGTTTTTACTACGGCCTCTGTTACTTTGTTTCTCAATAAGTTTGAGCTGCTAACAACAGAACTCTTTTGAGATTTTGGTAATCGTTGTACATTTTGTTGGTTCTGCAAGGTTTTTTCTTTAGCCTCTGTTGCTTGTTTATTCAATAAGTTTGGGCTGCTACCAACAAACATTTTTCGAGATTCTGCTAATCCTTTTTGTTGGTTCTGCTTGGGTTTTACTATAGCCTCTGCTGGTTCGTCCTCCAATAAGTTCGGGCTGCTACTAATAGAATTCTTTCGAGATTCTGGTAATTCTGGACCATTTTGTTGATTCTGCTTGGTTTTTACTTTAGACTCTTTGAAATAGGTCTTCAATAAGCTTGGGCTGCTACCAACAGAATTATTTCGAGATTCTGGTAATTCGGTAACATTTTGTTGGTTTTGCTTGGTTTTTACTTCAGCCTCTATTAGTTCGTCCTTCAATAAGTTCTGACTGCTACCAACAGAATTCTTTCGAGATTCTGGTAACTCTGGAGCATTTTGTTGGTTTTGCTTGGTTTTTACTTTAGGCTCTTTTAAGTAGTTCTTCAATAATTTCGGGCTGCTACCAGCAGAATTCTTTCGAGATTCTGGTAATTCTGGAGCTTTTTGTTGATTTTGTTTGGGTTTTACTGTAGCCTCCGTTAGTTCGTCCTTCAATAAGTTCGGACTGTTACCAGCAGAATTATTTCGAGATTCTGGTAATTCTGGACTATTTTGTTGTTTTTGCTTGGTTTTTACTTTAGCCTCCGTTCGTTCGTTCTTCAATAAGTTCGGGCTGCTAATAACAGAATTCTTTCGAAATTTAGCTAATCCTTTTTTTTGGTATTGCTTGATATTTACTACAGGCTCTATTATTTTGTTATTCAATAACTTTGGGCTGCTACCAACACAACTCTCACGGGATTCCACTATTTCAGGAGCATTTTGTCGACTTTGCTTGGTTTTCACTTTAGGCTCTGTTACTTCGTTATTCAATAAGTTCGAGCTACTACCAACAGAACTCTTACGAGATTCCACTAATTCTGGAGTATTATGTTGGTTTTGCTTGGTTTTCACTACAGGCTCTCTTACTTTGTTTTTCAACCACTCGACTATTGACGATGTTTCAATACTAGCCTGTACATTTTGTTTCTTACCTTTGAATCCTCTCTTCCTTCCAGGTGTAGGTTGTCTCATTGGCGGTGGTTTCTTAGCTGTAGGTTGCAGCGGCTTATGTGAAGATTTTGTTTTTTTAGGTTGAGGTAGAATTTTAGATGTTGGTTGTACGACAACAGGTGTTAGTTGTTCGACATCAGGTGTTGGTTGAACTATCGGAGGTAGTGATTCTACCAAAGGGACACATTCAGGTTCAACTGGCACATCGGCAGCTTTGTCTTCCAATTTTATGACAGCGCCATGGGTTTCGGTGTCAGTTTTTGCTTCGACTTTTGAACGCTTCGCATCTTCGTGTGCTTTTGAATCAGCCAGTCTTTTTCTAGTAACTGTAAAGAAGAATATTATATCATCATCATACTGTATCTGTACTTCGAACATAATGGGAGATTCTCGCTACAACCATGCAGTGACTTGCCATAGATGAATTTAAAGTTCGTGCCGGCCGATATGGCTAATGATTTCGATAAAAATTAAGAATATAAAATTATATCATACGAATTTTTCGTGGAGGTGCCAACTTTGTTCCAGGTGACACTTTCTCTGCTAATTTAGTAGCCGCAGCTGTAAAAAAAAACAAATTAGTATTGTGTCGATAAGTAAAAATCGGAAAGAGATATGGAAGTCCATGGGAGATACCTTTACCCAGCAGTGGGATAGAATAGATGATTAAAAAATATGTATACTTATGTGTTGACTTATATAAAGTTAAAATACCTGCTTCATTATTTCCCGTGCCTACACAGTTTTCGAAAAC